>CAWUFW010000734.1:0-1236390 GCA_963921515.1 Calotriton arnoldi | reverse complement strand
CTCCCACAATGAGAGTCCGCAGTGGCCAGTAGCAAAGGAGGACAAGGCACGCCAAGACATGTAGCCCACCCTGGTGATGTCAACCCCTATACCCACAAGGGAGATCACTCCCAGAGAGCGCCTACTTTCGCTCTGGACAAGTGTGGCAGAAAAGGGGAAAGAGCCCCCAACCCAGAGGCATAGATCTTACTGTTAGGAGGTGGCAGTCCGTAATCTTCGAGTCTCTCCTCAGCCAGTCGGGGCCTCCAATAAGGCCAGACCCCGGGAGTCCTGGTGTAGGCGCCCATGGCGTGTAACCTGAGAGTGTCATTGAAGGCTGTGTTCCGTCCTAGCCCCCGCCCAGCGCCTAGGAGTTTAACCAATGAACAGCAAGGAGCGCAGAGGGCCAGGACCCCCGGTGAGGTCAGGAGCACAGCAGACCCTAGATCCAAAGGAGGGCCTAAACCAGTCATCAGCGGCCCCTGCGCGTGCCTGCCGACCATCCAAAAGCCGTTGACGATCCTCGTGATGGAGTTCCATTTTTATCTGATGTGGCGTCCGGTTCGTCCAGCGAGAGACCCAAGAGCTCCTGACCCTCCTTCAAGTCGGTGATGTGGCGGCGTTTGTTTTTATAATCGAAGCTTAGTCCAAATGGATAAGTCCACCTGTACCGAATGTGGTCCTCACGTAGCTTAGTAGTAATGCCTCTAAACGTTTGTCTCCGTGCCAACGTTGCCGGAGCTAAGTCTTGGTAGATGGAGCACGGAAAGTTTTGAAATGCAATGGAGCTCTTTGCCCTGGCCGCCTGGAGGACCGCTTCCTTCACTTTGAAAGAATGAAATTTCGCTAAGACATCGCGTGGCCTTCTCTTCTCACCAGGCTGTGTGACGCCCACACGATGTACCCTGTCCAGTTTAATTTTAAGTGACTGGGGAGCCAAAATCTCTGCGAACAGGCCCTCCACGAATGCCGCCAGATCATGCCCCTCCGCGCCCTCCTCAAGGTCTCTAATGCGTACATTCTCTCTTCGAGACCGATTCTCTAGGTCCTCCGACTTGAGTAGAGATTGGTGGAGCTGTTCCTGAAGTTGGCGGACATCCCCCTTCAGCTCTGACGTGAGTCGTTCCTGCGAGTGTGTCTCCAGGTCGAGAATCCTAGTGCCCACGGAATCTACATCTTGTTGTAGGGAGGACAGCCGGTCTGTAAGATCTGCACGTAACTGGTCTATGGAGGTGGTAATATCCTGGCTCAGGTCCTTGCGGAGATCCGCCTTGAAGTCCTTGAACATATCCGCCATATCCGCCTTCGTAAGAGCCATCGTTGTAGTTACTGCGTCTCCTCGCAGCGTCGGGCGCTTATCCGAGGGAAGGAAAAAGTCGGAGACTTTACCCGGCTGCTTACTCGTCGTCCTCCGCAGATCCTTCTTCGGCGGCATAGGGCGCGGACCAAGCAGGGCCCGTGCAGCTATCCGAGGGGACGAAGCTGTAGTCGCAGCAGTTCCTAGCACCGGTGAGTGAAATAGAGAATGGAGGTAGAGAGAGGGCTGCCAGACAAGGGTTCCGTGAGGAGAAGCACGCTACCTCAATCCAAGGTGCCTCCCATAGCGTAGGTCATAGCTAGGTGGCGCCAGCAAGGCCTGTGGAAATGCAACCTGTGTCTAAGGACCAGGGAGGGGTGCCGTAGACTGTGGCCCGCCGGCCGCCGGCGTCGCGGCGCGAAGAGGCCAGGGCGCAATCACCTCAGCGCTATCTGCGCCGCCGGGGTCGGGTCAGACCACAGGTGGATCCGGCGGCACTGCAGGGCCCCGAGGAGCACTTCGGCGGGCTGAGCCGCCCCAGACCGGAGGGCGACCAGGAGGCAGACCTGGCGATGTGGGGGAAGACCGCCATCCGTGTAGGGAGCCAGGCCAGGTCAGGATGAATCGAGTGTGCGCCACTCGCCGTTCGAAGAGCGCCGACGGCCGCCATCTTAGGGTCAGGCAGTCGTCCAATGCCTTGTCGCGAGGGTAGGGGCCTTCCACCAAAGCAGGAATCAGTCCTGTGCTTCCCCGACTAGGAGAGTCAGCGAGGGGACCCGCGCTGCAGCAGCAGGGCAGCAGTCCTACCTCCCGGGGGCCGCCCCAGTCCGCAGCATCTCCCGCACGACTCCGGTCGCCATTTTGCGCTCCGGCAGCCCCCGCCGCCGCCGAGGACAGCAGGCGTCTCCCTTGTCCGAGGGACGGCCAAAGCTGCTCCACCGCTGCCTCAGACACTCCGCTTCAGGGAGGGAGCAATGTCAGCACGGTAGAAGCCATGTAGCCGTCTAGAGCCGGGCCGGATCAGCGCGTGGACCGGGAGCCGAGACGAGCTACGTCCGCTCGGCCATCTTGCCCGGCCACGCCCCCAGAAGGTAATTTTTAAGGCATTCAAATCCATTCTTGTATTGGTGAAATCGGGATGGTGATGGCCCTCTATAGGAGATAACGGGCATTACAGCATGACCGGTTTATCCTACTTTCTCGCATTAACGAGATCAGAAATATCAGAGCGGATTACCCGAGTGAGTATCTTAACTAACCCCAAGAACGTGAAATTCTTCAGGAAGTCTTTGACCCCATTTTTGAGGCCTGGGATCTTCCAGATGCAAATACCTTTTCCACCCACCTCTACAGCAGGTACTCTTAGTTGCCTTCTAGACTGGCATAGAGCTGAGATCCCAAGAGGGCAATTTGATGTGGAATTGGATCGGGGCATTCTTGTATTTCTTTGTCCCAGCTTCTCTCATTCTGAGGGATTTTCAGAAAATTAGGTACAGCACAGGATCTTTTGTCATTCATTTAGGCCTATCTTGCCTAGGCAAGTCTCCTTTTCAAATTTGCCCAGACTGCTGCAGATGGACCACATCTTTCTCCCACAGATCGAAGTAGTTTATTGAACTCATTGCTGCAATCTCTGTGCTTGAAAACATGATAATTATTGATTTAACCTTTGCACACCTAAGTTTCTGCTTAGACGACATGAATGTCCTGGTGGCTCTAGGAAGTTCTTTACCAGAAATATATTCCAAGAGTGATGGACTGACAGTTGTCATGTAGACACAAGAGTAGAACATTACCTCTCTCAATGACTGATTTTATGTCTTCCTTGCATGGTCTGGCCGAAATATCGAGTTCATGAAGATGCACTTCTGCAAGACTTACCTTGTTACTTTGTAGCTTTTCAGAACAGGCTTATTGAGTCTTTCTCCCCTACAAATAAGGATATCAAAAGACATCTGAATTGCCTCGTGCACCTATTTCCTGTGGTCAGATTTCCCATTGCTTCCTAGAACCTGATCCTGGCCAGAAAGATTTATAAATCTTTTTGCACCATGGATCTCTTTGTGCAAGAGTGCAGACAAGAGTGGTTGCCACGTGTGTTGCATGCATGCATGTACGCATGCCCAGTGCAGGCGTGCAAAAGCTTTGAATTGTCAGTTATAGAAGCAGTTTCCAGTCCTGGCCGCAAGGTGACACTGCCCACAAATTAATAGTGGGAATTACTTACAAACCTAGATTAAATAGTTTGTCATAAAAGTAACTTTATCCTTTCGTTTCTTGTGAGTCAGTTTCCTCTGCTAATTGTGTGAATATCTCCTATAGTCAAGCATGCTTTTATGCCTATAATATTCTAGATAAATTGTATTAAACTACTGACTTTTAGTTGTTCCCGATTGGTGCTTGTATTTCTACTTTTGTCATAAATGTGGAGTAAACGTTTCAGCTGAAAAACCTGGGCTGTTTCCTCCTTGAAGCAGATTTGCACTGCCAAACAATAGAATATAACACTGCCCATCATCAACCAAGAATTAGTAACCAAAGTAATGGTGCATGCGGCACAACAAAACAAATGATCGCATCATTTATTATTTACTATTACTACATTGGTCTTAATAAAAAGATATGCAGTGAAGGAAGGCGCATATAGTTTGTGTTTGATTTGCTTTAAGCGTCTTTCTAAATTGTGGGCAGAAAAGGCTGACTGCGTTTGTAACATCCATACTCCTTAATAAAAGATGTCTTGGCAAAGGATAGGAAGTAGCAAAATCTATTTAAAAAATCAAATATACAGTCAACTTGGTCTTCTTTTCTTTCTGCACTCACATATGCACTTCCTTTGACTCAGGTAACGCTTTGAACAATTTAATCATCTGCAATTGCTGTTTTTAATCCCCGCAAACAAGATTCTTCATTTTAGAAAAGTAATTTGTCTGGAGGCCCGTTTTATTAGAATAAAATTAAATTTTGGACTAGGTTATAATCCATCATCTGAGATTTTATTGATTCTTTTTGTGTACTGCATGATCCCTTTTACGTAATGCATGATAATAACTCATTGTCATTAACCCTGGTCCTCTGTTTAAACAGCCTCTTAATGCCTGCACACTGCCAGGCTACCTCCGTAAATGGTTCACACAGACGTAGTGTTTTGATATTTTTGATAGGAGATCGCTGATCTATTGTACAATGTGCGTGAACCGTTGCCACAATATTTTAAACATTGCACTCCTCACTTGTTTGATAAAATGCTCAATATAGCCTCTTCAATGTAATTCAGTAATTATTGCATTTTTTTGTGGTAAATTTTTTATTTTTTTATAATATGACAATTTTTGTTAGGGGTGTTCGAAATTGTGGCTTTGCACGTGTGAGGTAAAGGTTATCAAGCCAACATCACTGATGACGTTTTTTATTTAAAAATAAAAAAATAAACAAACTGTCATTTATGGGCACGACTCATGGTTCAGAATTTTGTGCTGCCCTAAAAGTCCTGATGAGACTTCATTTGAAGCTTCAAGCCCGGCCAGTGCTCCATGAGGTCATTTACAGTCCCTCAAATGTCCCCCTCTGTCACTTGGTGTGCACGGATTACAAGAAAGGCTATTGATCTTGTACTGGATTAGTAGAGAGCAGGAATGAGTGACCTGCTTTTCATCTGGTTGCTCTCCTTAGACGGTGATAGGAGTCTGACCAGCCCATACAAGTGACCAGATGGACAGTCTCTTTTCCTGGTGGAGTGGAAAGCTCTGACTGGGCCTTGCGTCACAGCTCCAGCAGGTCCTAGGCTCCATTCACCGTCTGACATGCCGCAAAGTGCTCAGGATGGGATTCTGCAAGCCCCAGGAAGGCTCCGTGCTTTGCCGGGGTTAAGAATCTCTGACTGCTCCCCTGATCACTGCTCCAACAGGCCTTGGAGCGCCGTCACCTAGACCTGAGCTCACTTTGGCGGCCTCCTGTGTCGCAAAGTACCCAGAACCGGGTTCCGCAGGCCCTATGGAGGGCTCCCCTGCTCTGCCACGGTGATTAGCTCTGACACAGCCCATGGTAAGTATTCCAGCAGGCTCAGGGGTGATGTCCCTCTGTGCTCCCGTCACCAGCCTACCGTTTGACAAAGTGCCCAAGACGGAGTACCACAAGCCCCAGGAGAACTACTCTGCTTCTCCGGCTTGAAAAGCTCTGACCGGGCCCCAGGGGAGTAACATAGACCGGTGAGTAAAGATACACACCGGACCCCTTCTGGTCAGCGATATTGATTTTGTGGTTGGATGCCTGATGGTTTATAATGCTGGGAAAACAAATAAACATATAAAAATGAAAAATTATATACATACATATAATTAATTATGTTTATGGTCATATAGATATTTCTAATTATGGATATGATCACTGATTTTATCTATTTTCGTTGGCACAAGTAAAGATGGGATAGACATAATAGTCATTCCTTGCAGTATGAATGACACTATGGTTGGTACTGTGGATTGTATTGATTTTTAATACGATATAGTGTTGGCCCTTAGGAGATTACTATTCCTGATGGGCTATCTGTTCTTGTTTTGTTTCTTTTGTCGGTTCCCTAGTAACTACATGAACCTTTGGTGAAAATTCCTCAATACGTAAGAAACTGACTTTTAATTTTCTCTCATCTCAATTGGAGGTGAGGGAGAACTTACTGGGAAAGGTAGAGTCCTGAGGAAGGCCGGCGTGACCCGATACGAGGGGCATACACTGACGGCCGAAACATGTTGACCACTTCGCAGTTAAGGAGGGGTGTTAGGAGCACATAGAATCTCCCATTCACCACCATCCTTTGCACTTTTTTATTCTGGCCGGAAGATCCAGGATTAAAACTTTAGGCACAGCGACACTTCCGAGCTAGTTTTAATTCACTTGACTGCACTTTCACTACCGTCGCTCCCAGTCACTTTAGAATGTATTTGTGTCTCTCTTTGTGTTGTATTGTCTTCCCCTACCCTATTGCTCCACCCCAGGCGTGGCTACGCCGGGGTGTTTTTTGTAGCAGCCCAATGATGAAGCATGTCACACATTTGTGTGAGTGAGGGCAGTATTAGAATAGATTGTATGTCCATTACGTTACATATTTTATTACTCCCTACTCCTTCTGGTGCAGAAAGTATTCCAGCAGGCTCAGGGGTGATGTCCCTCTGTGCTCCCGTCACCAGCCTACCGTTTCACAAAGTGCCCAAGACGGAGTACCACAAGCCCCAGGAGAACTACTCTGCTTCTCCGGCTTGAAAAGCTCTGACCGGGCCCCAGGGGAGTAACATAGACCCCTGCAGCCCCTGAGCAGGGGGCGGGGGGGGGGGCAAAAACCGTGGGACACCCCATTCTATGCAAGGCCAATGGATATCTGTGAGATATGGGAGACTCCGGGGCACCTCATCACATTCTGCGAGGGGGCCCATCATTTTACATTACGCCACTGCCCCATTCAAATCTCCAGCAGGCCTCTGGCATTGTGGTCCCCTCAGCCTGGGCTCTGTATGGTGGCCTACCATGTTACTAAGTGTCCATGTCAGGGTTCAGGACTCCCTTCAAAGGCACACACAATGTCATAGAATGCCCAGGACAGGGTTACGCAGGCTGTAGGAAGGTGGAATCTGACTATATGGTTGCCCCCACTTTTTTCCTGGTGTTTTGCTGGTTTATGACTTAGTTGGACTGGGATCCTGCTATTCAGGGCCCCAGTCTATCTGCTTTCTCTGTAAAATGGTTTCCATGTGCCTTAGGCACATCTCTGATTGGAATCTGGAGTGCCCTTATAAGTCCCTAGTATATGGTATACTATGTACCCAGGGCATAGGTACCTCAGAGGCCTACCAGGGGCTGCAGCATGTATTGTTTCCACCCCTGGAAGGCCATCCAAAATGACACCACAGGTCTGCTACTGCAGCCTGGGTAAGGTGGTGCATGCACCCCTTACTGTGATATAGGCTACCTATATCACTACATACATACACACATATAACCCTATAAGTCACTCCTATGGCAGGCCTTGTCAATCCTGAAGGCAGAGTGCATGGTTCCTATGTGAGAGGGTGCCCCCTGCATGAGCAGGGCCCCTCTGCAGCGGTCGGAGACCCTTCTCTGATGCTGTTTGTAGTGCAGCCTGACCATATACTCTTAAGCGCATTATAACCTTGCGTTAAATGCTAACTTTGGGATGGCTGCACCGAGACATGTCGTGTTTGGTGTCAAACATCTTGGAATACTACCCCCCCCGCCAATTCTGGTGGCGGGGGTAGCATTCCACCCTTCTAGAGGAGAGACATGTTAACCCTGGCCTGGCCGGTAACTTCTTTCCAAAGCCCTGGCATCACAAAATGGATGCTGCTGCCACAGACACAAGTCTGGCCTCCTGCTGCTGACCGAAACTCCGGCAGGGGAGGCCTGGACAATAGGTTTCCTGTCCCAGGGAGGTGTGACCACCTCCCCAGACAGGATAGTGTGTATTGGGGCTGGGCGGGAGCACTTTCGGGTGCTTTGAAGTCCTGCACTGGGGGCACATTTGGTGTCCCTGTGCATACCCCAGTTCAAACCGGATCAGGGGCTTGCAGCCCCTGCTTTGGCGCGAACTGGACAAAGGAAAGGGTGTAGCCACCCCTCTGCCCTGACCCACCCATAGGTGGGACCACAGAGTAAGTCCAACCCCTAAACTTAGTATAAGTATAGGAACCCAGTCCTTAGGACTTTAGATTATCCCTGGACGAAACTCTGACACAGAATCCTGGTCCTTCGACGCTCTACTTAAAGATTAGAGGACAGAAGAATCTCCCTTGGGGTCAAGGAGTGACTCCCCTGCTTGGCAGGCACCAAAGAAGCAATTGTCCGGTCTGCATCGCCGAAGCTCCCGTCGGACGCCGAAGTCTTTGCATTCCCAGAGGTGGATTTCCAGACTTCCCCGAGGCTGCCCTGAGTCCCCAGCAAAGCTGAGGCCCGTAGCTGTCGTGGGTAACGTGGAACCGTGACCCCTGGACACCGCACGCATTTGCAAGTGCATCCTCTTCTGGGTCTCCCACGAAGTCGTGCTTTGGGCTCCGAGTAGCCCCAGCCTCCAGCACCAACTGCACCGAAGATCACTGGCCTCCACTCCACGAGTGTCCTGTGAGCCAGCTCCACGTGCACCGTCTCGAGGCTCCTTCACAGTCGCTAGCCCGTTGGCTAGTAGCCCTTCACGAAGGCCAATCTTTTTCTACTTGGGCTCCCTGGTTGCTCCAGGCTTGCCCTCACTTACCCTTGCTGGGTGAGTTCCTCAGACCTTGCTGGTCTGCACAATCGTCAATCTTCATCTTCATCGAGACTTGCCGTTGCCAAGGCTTGTTGTGTCCAATCCGGTTGCCGACACCTCAGCACTCGACAGACATCGTGTACCAGCCCGAATCCTGCTCCTGGTCGCCGACAACGCCTCCTGGACCTCGTGGCTGAAGAGTCAAGACGACCGTCAACCTACCTGAAGCACTCGACATCGGTAGGCATCTGCTCATCGCCTTCCTGGTCACTGGCTAGTGACCCAGACTCTGTCCCCTCTGCTTTCAGGTTCTTCAGATCTCCGATCCAGCCTTGGATCCACCCGGACACTTTTCACTTGGTCGCCAGCAGCACTTTGCAGCAGATCGCCATTCAAATCGACGACGAAACCCGACCCCGAAAGGCACCTATGCACCCGGCTCCCCTGGGTGAGGTAACAAGAGTACTCCGGTGCTCCCGTGGGTAGAGACTCTAGAACGACCTAGTTCTCAAAGGGTTTGCTCCAAGTCCTTCTTTAAGTGTCCCTTTTCTTTAAATTCCCAACCGCGACTTTCTCCATAGAAGTTAACGGCGATTCGCGGCTGTGTTACTACACTGCACGCGTCCCCCGTGGGTCCCCTGTGTCACTACCTTGGGTGGTTCCTTGTGGTCCAAGCACTTCTAGAGGCTCTAGGCCTAGTGTCTAGCTCAGTCGTGGTTCTTATACCACTTTATTGGTATATGGTTTGGTACGCCCTAGGGCCCAAACATGTATTTGTGCTATTACTGTGTTTAAATAACTTATAACTTAAGTACTTCGAACTCTAGCCTCATAAAGAGACTAGAGGGTGTGTTTAGTAATAAATACATATATTTTGAATATATACCTGGTGTGGTGCTCTTTCATTTGGTCACTCAAGAGATTATAGACTGGTAAAACAAGCTGCTTTACATTCCTTCAAGACTTAGCCTGAAGGCTGCTCTCCATAGCTACCACTAGGATAGCTTTCAATAAAGGTTGTCTTTAACCTATCTCCAATAAGGGGTTGTTTGGACTGGTGCAAATTGCCCACTATAATTAGTGGACAGCATATGCCAGGCCAACTTCTCACACAGGCCCCATTCCCTGCTTTGCTAGGTTAAAAAGCTCAGAATGGGCCCAGGATCAGAGCTCAAGCAGGCCCAAAATGTCAAGCCCCTGGGCTCTATTCACCACCTCACCATGTCAGAGTACCCAGTACTACGTCTGGCTGCTTAATCTTTGCTGAATTTTAAAGCTCTGGGTCAGAGCTCCAGCAGGCCCAGGGATGAGGCCCCCTAGGCTGGGGCTCCATTCACCATCCCGTTGTGTCGCAAAGGGCCTAGAATGGGGTTCTGCAGGACCAGGGAGGGCTCCCCTTCTTCAACAGGGTAAACACCCATACCTGAGACCGAGCCCAGGCTTCAGTACCCCGGCCTGCATGGTCATTCTGTGCCTGGCTGGTCCCTCTTAGGGCTAGCAGAAACATTTTTGAAGGCATGTTACGACCAGAAGGCCAACCTCCAAGCCTGGCAATCTATTCTTTCCAAGCCCAGACATCTGGCCTCATGCCATAAGGAATGCATGGTGTGAACATATTTCTGAGCTTCCCCGAATGTCGCGATGGGGGCTCATTTGAAGTTTCAATCAGAGCCTCAGCTCCAGGAGGTCAGATACATTTTCTCAAACATCCCCCTCTGCCACCCTGTGTGCATAAATTGCAAAAAAGGTTTGCAGAGACAGGGTGCTAGGGACCTGTTCATCATCTGATCATTCTTCATTGGCATTGCAATGGCCCAGGCAGGCCTAGGGGCCTGGGTCTCTAGCCGTCTTCCAGCCTTGCTTTATTGGCTCTTCTGCAAGCTTGGCTTCCCAGAGAGAGCAGGCAGGGTGGCCTGCTTGAAGATGGTCTAGCCAGCACAATACTCTCATCAAGTGGGAATACTTGGCCTGCCTTGACGGTTGTTTCAAGCAAAGCCTTGGGGGGGAAAGTCTTCTGAGCACTGTCCACAGTGTGGATGCCACTTTGGTGGGTGGCCTCCAAGCTTCTGGACACTCTGAAAGGTGGTTGACCTGTGCCATCTGGTTGGAAATTGTCATGTCATCTGGTCAGCAGCTGGGTCACCATGCGGCCGGTGGGTCAGGTAATATGGCTATCTTCGCCTTGTTGCTGCTTCTTGGTTCCATATGCCCCAAATTTGCGGGGGTTTAACAGTAGAGGAAATGGCTTTTTTAATAAGCCCAGAGGCTGTACGGGGCTTAAACTACATTGGCTTACCAGGGCTGGGTTCCAGGAAGGTGGAAATCACCCCTGGGAATCCAGACTCCAGCCAGAGACAGGGTGCAACCTTCCCTGCCTAGAGCAGGTTGGTGGCTGACTGGGATGGAGATTGGGAGTTCTCCATTGCAACCATCTCCCAAAATCCCCAGTGATGAGTAGGGGAAACAAGTGCTTTCGCCTGGGCAGTCCGGTTCCCCAGGCCGCGCCTCAAGACACCAGCCATAGCCACCTTCTCTTATCAGAGTGGGAGGAGAAGTCGGGTCACTTCTGGGGTGACCAACTCCAAGAATCTCCAGTGAGAGGTAGGTGAAGTCAGTAAAGTTCCCTAGGGGGAAAGGGGGCTACAGGCACTGGCCTAGGCAGCCTTCACTAACCAGGGCAGAGTGGTGCCAGACTGGGAGGAGTCTGGGTCTTCTCGGCGTCAGTCAGCTCCAAGAATCCCCAGTGAGAGGAGGATGAAACCAGCACTTTGGCGTGGGCAGCCCAGTTCCCCAGGCCGGTGATCCATGCATCTGCAAGTGCCCCCTTCTCCATTCACTGTAGAGTGGCTCCAGACTTGGCAGGAGTCCGGGTCTTCTCTGGGTCGACCAGCACCAAGAATACCCAGTGAGTGGTAGGCGAGGACAGAACATTTGCCTGGACAAGCTGGTCCACAGCACCAGAGCTCCAGCCACCGGCCAGGCCACCTTCCCTTCCCTGCCCAGGGTCCAGGATTTGCAAAGTTTATAGATATCCACCAGTTAAAGCTTGTCCGCTTCAAAATCACATTTGGGCTAAATTGCCACCAGTAACATTTTATTCTCAAGGCAGATATTGGCACTGGACAAGTATGTTTGGGCCTACTATGAGTCCCTCAATGAACCACGTGTTCTTTTTTTTGTTCCACCAGCCGAGCAGACTTAATTATAATTTTGTGCAACTGCACTTATTACTAATATATACTTAGCTGCACGTTATCTGTCAAGATGTAACTTTCAGAAAAAATGGCATATCTTTACGGATATACATCTGGCCCCATATGGTACTCTACAAAATTATACGTTCAAGAAGAACAGTGAGGAGGATACATAGAGAACAAGAGACCACATTAGACTACAAATAGATCATTTTATGAGCAAACGTGAAGTAATGTCAAATGAAAGCCTTATCAGCCAAGCAATTTCTCCTTGGTTTGTGAGTCAGGCCTTCACAGATTTTGAGATGAATCATAAGTATGAAAGTACATCGCTACATCTGAAAATAAGCTGACAAAGTCTGCTTGTGTTTAGTGCGTAAGCTGTGCAGTCTTGCTTTGATGGAGTTCAGTTGTTTTCCACCCTACAACTACAAGGCTATTGGCTGCAGCGATAACAGGATTCCGTCCTATAAGCATTTAAGCTTTGTCTTTTATTTCAGTACTCATTACAAATTTTGAAAACATAATATATTTTACTCACATTTGTATTCTAAGGTGCTTGTCCAGGTGTTCTTTAGCATGTAGTTGCATGATACAGCATCTGACCTGCGCTAGGATGCTCATAGTTGCATCATTTGAACATGCATTAATCGTCTCATACTTTGAATAGCTTACCACTTTTATTTATGGCATTGAAAATCGGTTTTTTTTGCACAGCCTGCCGGCGCCATCTTAAACCAGAGATGCACTGTCTTGCAAACTTGCGACATTGATACACTCACGATCCTGTCCAATGATGTAGTCTGCTGCAACATTTTAATTAATGATTTTGTACAAAAATGCTTAGGATAGTCACTTGTATTTTCTGTGCTTCCTACGTGCCAATTTTAAAAATCTAAATCCAAGAAGTAAATAATATTGTCTCACATTAATTACCAAGTACATGAACATCATGAATTTTGTGGTGTGGAAAGGGTAAGTGACTCACACATGACCTAACAGGTGTATGGGATTAAGGGTGTGTTGAGAGGGAGATTCTCCTCCTCCTCCCAAATAAAAGTGGCAAGGGTGACAAACAGCATTAAAAATAAATGTGGTAATAAATTATTGAAAATTAAATCAAGGTGCTGTGTTTATTTTTACATAGATCGTTCTACATAGTTGGTGTTGTGGTTGGAAAGGTGTTTTCATTCAAGATGATGTGGTGTTTACCTTCCTTTTTTTTTTTTTATTTTATTTAAAAGATTTTTCCAATTTATTGTTACAGCACAGCAGAGCAACAATCATAATAATTATAATTATAGATAAACATGACCGTTAAATAAGAAAACAAAGGAAGAGAAGAGGAAGAAAAAAAGAATAATATACCGACAGAGGAAAGCCCACCATAGAAAGTCATACTGCAATTTTTTAACAACTTAAGAGAGAAAAAAGAAAGAAAATATATAAAACCAAAAAGCATTTCATAGCAATACATTTCTAAACCATATATTTCAACCATCTTTGCTACCCAATTTCCACCTCGAGATGGGTTCCCAAATCCGTTCCCCAAGTTTTCTCCCCCTTTTCCCCTTCCTCCCGTAAATCCCTTTTTCGAGATTATAAGCAGAGAGTAACCTAGCCAACCATTGTTGGAACGTTGGTGGTAGTTTGTCCCGCCATGCTGATGCTACACAAATACGTAAAACTGACATAGCCATAAATATAAACAACTGAAAGGGGGATTGCCTATCACTGTTATCTATCCCTAATATTATTAATGATGGTGTCAGAGCAATCTTAACCCCCAATGTTCTATCTAAAAAGAGTTCTATAGCACTCCGGAGGCCCTGTAGACAGGGACAAGATGCAAATATGTGTATTATTTCAGCCTCTGTACTGTCACATCGCGGGCATCTTATATCTGCACCGCCACCCCATTGAGCTATCCTTGCGGGGGTATAATACAAAGAGTAGATTGTTTTATAGTGCTGGGCTTGAAGCCCAGCAGAACACAGAGCAGTTTGTCCTAGTTCTAAAGAGAGGTGGAAACACTCTTGATCAATCCCTAGTTTAGCTGCCCACTTCTCTCCATATTTTTCAAGATCATCACTTTTTAATGCTAACAGCTCTGCATAAAATCTACGTATAGTGCAATCTTCACCACCCTCTATGATATCCAATATTTTATTTTTTATCAAAACCTGTTGGACCCCCTTTCTTATTTCCTAAAAAACTCCTAATTTGCAAATACTTATAAAAATTCCTTTTATCAATACCAAAAATAGACTGTATTTCCACAAATTGCTTAACACCATTTACTCCAAACAGATCTCCTATTTTCCGAATTCCACGACAACCCCACTCTATCAATACAGAATCTGCAAATATTTCCTTAGGGAGAATTGGATTTCTAGACAGTCGAGTATAAGCATTCAGTCTACCCAATCCAGTTTTCTTTCGAAAAGATGCCCAGACCTTAAAAGCCGCTGATAGAGTCTTAAACCTAGTTCTTTTATAATATGAAGAGTCAGTGTATTTCAAAAAGCAGTTCTCCGCCTCCACTCCAATCAACATAGAATACATATCTATAGATCCTAATTGAACCTGTGGATCCAATGGATCCCCTCCCAGGATACCTCGTATATGTTGAAAAACTGCCGCCCAATAATATAATTTAAAATCAGGGACCGCCCAACCACCCTTTGCCCTAGGTAGAGCCATAAAGCGGAGAGCCCTCCTAGTTTTCCCGTGGGCCCATATAAATCTATTTACCAACTGTTCTAATATTGTAAACCATTTTGCCTCGAATTCCAATGGGATTGCCCGGAAGAGGTAAAGAATTTTTGGCAATACTATCATTTTTATCGCGTTACAACGTCCTACAAGAGAGAGGTGGAGATTATGCATTCTATCGAGGTCTTTCTTAACTTTTAATATTATCGGGTTAATATTACTTTCCACTATATTATCTAAGTTTGGCGAGATATTAATCCCGAGATAAGTTGCTGCTTCAACCACTCGGATATCGTTACAGATAGCTCCTTCATTCTTAATTATCTGCATTTTTGATTTATTTAACACATACCCTGACACCTGCCCGAAAACCACAGCCTCTTGTTCAACTATAGGGATAGCAATTCCTGGTAATGATGTCACTAAGGCAATGTCATCTGCATATGCCAGAGTCTTATATTCTGTTCCGTAAACCCTTATTGGAGAGATCGCCCCATTTATTTCCAACCTACGAATAAATGGATCGATGTATATTGCGAATAGCAAGGGGGAGCATGGACATCCCTGGCGCGTTCCTCGCCTAATTTTCAAGGGTGCTGTGTATCCCCCATTAATTCTGAGACTGGCAGTAGGTGCCTGATACAAAGCCTGTATTGCTTGAGAAAACCCTCCCCCTATACCACACCTCTCACATGTCTGCCAAAGGTAGTCCCAGGAGACCAGGTCAAACGCTTTCTCAGCATCCAATAATATAACCGCCATAGGGTCTCCTGAGACTTCAGTAAGGTCAAACAAAGTAACTACCCTTCGGACATGCTGTGTGGTACCTCTGCCTGGTATAAAACCATGCTGAACTGGGCTAACTATTCTATCAATAACCTTACAAAGCCTAAGGGCCATAGCTTTAGAGAATATCTTTGCATCTGAATTCATCAGGGTAATTGGTCTATATGATCCCGGCTCTACAGATGATTTCCCTTTTTTTTAAATAACCACTATGTCGGCCGCTGCCCAAGAATCAGGTACTGATAATCTCATCTGAGCCTGTTTAATTGTTTCGACCAAATCCAATTTTATTACTTCCTGGAAAATTTTATAGAATTCGATTGGTATTTGGTCCGGGCCAGCCGCTTTACCTGTTGGAAGGCTATTCATGGCAGTTACAACTTCTTCCTCAACCAAGAGCTCATCTAGAGCCTCTCGCTCTTGCTCACTAAGAGGTGATACAGGAATATCCCCCAGATACCTTCGGATTTCTAGCGGATCTCTAACTTGTTCTTCCTTATATAGAGAGTCATAAAATTGCCTAAAAACCTCCCGTATCCCCGCTGAATCACTAACTGTCCCACCCTTGCCATCCAAGATCCCTTTAATTTCCCCTATGGCCTCTCTCCGTCTTGTACGAGCCGCCAGAGTGCGCCCTACACGTTCACTCAACTCATAGCATTGTTCCTTCTTTGCTAAAAACGTAGCTGCTGCCTTTAATGCAATAGCCTCCTCTGCTTCTGCCTTTGCTAATGCAACTTTAAAGAGAGCTTGATCCAAACTTCCTCCCCGTAGCAATAGCACTGTTTAATTCCTCTTCTGCCTCCAATACTGCTTTAGTCAATTTCTCTGATCTTAAAGCTTCCTGCCTTTGTCTATAGAGGCTAAAGCTCAAGGTTTCCCCACGGACACCCGCTTTGAAGGCATCACAGACCATACCTGAAGTGGTACTACCCCTATTAATGTCCCAAAAGTCTATTATCCAAACCTTCATGTGTTGAATATATTCTATGTCTTTTAATAATCCTCTCTCAAAAGTCCATTCACGTTGACATCTAGCAACACCCGTCATTTCTACTGTTAAGATTATAGGGTTATGATCTGAAATAATCCTAGGTAGTTTCTCAATCTTGCATCTTGACACTAAACCATGTGTTACTAAAAAATAATCAAGCCTAACCGAAACTCTGTGTGGTGCTGAATAATATGTGCTACCAGAATCAAGTGGCTTTAAATGTGCCCAAACATCGGTTAGTCCATTATTAAAAACTAGATTGGTAAGCGCACGAAATGTTTTCTTTTTCCGACCCTGATATTGCGCCCCATTTTTGGTCCACAAACCCCCCATACCATTTATATTAAGGTCCCCACACAAAATTATAGGCGTGGGCCATGTAGTCATTTCTAGATCCAAGTACTCAAATATATCGGGATCGTCCTCCGTGGATCCATACACAGAGCATAGGGTGATCAGTTCATTATTTATCATACATTGTACCAACACCCACCTTCCCCACTGATCTTCCATCTTCCTTATAACATTAATATTGTTTCTTTTAGCCAATATAGCGACCCCCCTAGTTCTTACCCCTTGTTTTGTATATGCTAATAGGTGAAACCCCATCTGCTCCATTATACCCCCCCTAGATCCCTCTAGATGGGTCTCTTGTAGGCACACAAAATCTAATTTCATTGCCCTCAATATTATTGCTAGCCGTTGTCTTTTAGCCGGGTCATTCAATCCACACACGTTAATTGTTGCTATTCTTATACTCATTAATACTTTGAGCTAAGATTTCCCCACCAATAATGTTCCATATTTATATACAAGTTCATCAAATCTAACTGGTAACCTCCCTCTATCTTTATTTCCATCCAAATGGTGCCTTCCGTGCATCTCAAAAAACACTCAATATGCTGTGCTGTGCTGTCACTACTCCCCCGTGTACCCCTCCAACCCCCTCCCTCAGGTCCCTCCCCTGGAACCCCCCCTTACAGGCAATTAGGTCATTCATGACCTATGTGTGACAGCTTACCCGCAGCTAGGTCACCTCACCCCCTCTCCCACCCTTCTGTTCTTTTAATTCATTTAAGAATGATTGAGCCTTAATTTCAGAAAAAAACATTCTAACTTGCCCCTTTACAATTACTTTCAAACGAGCTGGGTACAACAAATATGCCTCACAGCCTAGCCCCTGGAAAGATGAAATCATCTGCCTTAATCTCCATCTCCTTTCCACAGTAACATGGCAGAAATCAGGACGCGCAAAAAATGATGTGCCTTCAAATGATCGCTTAGCCTGTGGCCTAGCCTTATCCATTATTTCCTGCCTAAGCAAAAAATTACCAACGTAGACAAGGATCGCCCTAGGATTGTTAGATTGGGATGCCTGATAGCCCTTTTTCAGAGTCAGAGGATAACGGTGTGCTCTCTGCACTTCCTCTTCCCATTTCCAGGAGCTAAGTTCGGGAAAAGCCCCCGCAGAAGAGAGACAACAAATGCCCTAACATCCTGCCCTTCAGCCCCTTCAGCAACTCCCAGGAGTCTAATGTTATTCCGTCTCTGACGGTTCTCATAGTCCTCAAGTTTCCATCGAACATCCTCCGACGTTTTTTCGTGCATTTCTTTAAATGCCTGCCATTTATTAACGTCATCCTCCAATCTCCCAGTCCTCTCTTCCACCTGAGTAACTCTGTCTGCCATGTCCTCATAAAGTTTATTCATTTTCCTGAGTGAGCCTTGTATTTTTTTAGTAGCTTGTTTTGCTCTGCGGCTTTCTGTCCTGGCTTCTGCCTGCATCTGCTTAAGGGTGATATAGAGCAAATCCATTGAAGGAGACTGAGGCGCTTTATCTGCTGTTATGCCCCCCTCTGGTCCAGCTGCTGAGGTCTCTTCTTGGTAAAGTTGTGAAGTAGCCGAGTAATCCCATAATAATTTTTTTGTAGCTTCCACACGAGGAGGGCTTAAATTTGATTTAGACCTTGATTTAGATCTGCGCTTAAGTTGCGCTGACCTATAGGCACCTGATGCTCTTAATGCCGATAATTCATCTGCCGAGTCTGTATCACTCGCAGTAGTACCATCAGACATGCAAGAAGAGTCTGACTCATCGTTGAGGGAGAAGAAACAATCTCCTTCCAATGATCGATTAAGGAGATTCTGTTGAGGGGCTCCCTGTCTGTGCTTCAAATTGATGCCTGTTATCTCCAAAGCCCCTTCTGTGTGAGGGGCTATCGCATGTACTGTCTCCTTCAGCTTTCCTGGGTTACTAGCATGCTTCCCCTCTCTTTTACTATCGATATTTCCTCCCACAGTCCTGCTTTGCGCAACTTCATTGTTCGCATCCGTGCTATCAGGTCTAGTGCTATCGCATCTAGATTCATCAGCGTCCCCTACATGCACTGGCAGCCTACCTGACTCATCATTGTTTCCGCTGCTCTGCTCCCCATGCCTGTCTGTATCCTCATCCTGACAGGTTAGGTCAATCTCCTTCTGGGCTGCATTCTGCAGTCTGTCAACGTTTGCCACGTCCTCACTTATCGGCGCCTTCGAAGAACTTGGACCGATTACTGCGAAAGACTCCATCAAGGTAGGCTGCCGTAGGGCGCTCTCTTTACTTTTGCTGCTCCCTTCTTGCCCAGTTTTTGCCGCTTTCATTCCGGGATCCTTATTACCTTCCTGATTAACATCAGAGACGGTGCTTGAGCTGGCCAGCCTGCCGCCACCACTACCGCCGCCGCTAGTAAGGTTAGTTGCACCCAGCACCTCTTCAACATCCTCTGGTTTTTTCGCCGCTAGTCCTGTTCCAACTCTGCGAGGCTGCGTCCGTATCGTCTGGTTCCCCGAAGGAGGCAGCGCCGCGTCCTTCTCTTTCTCCTTCTGCTGCTTCGGCAATCTAGGCGCCATAATCGTGTGCTTCGTAGCCCAGCAAAAGGGTAACCTTAGTGTCTCAGTAATCTTTTCAACTGCAAAGATAGAGACCCCTTTGTATAACGAATACCAGAGCCAAAACCATTCCTTTGCCCAGCACGAAGTTTGTTCCAGCCCGACAGGGGTCATCAGCATCCTCGCCTTTCATTACATTCTTCAGGGAGAGGGAGTGAAATGCGACCTCTCACTGCGACTGGTCAGCGGCCATCTTGCCTTCGGGCTGCTGGCAGCAGTCGTTTTCAGCTGTGTTTACCTTCCACTGTGGTACATATATCTTTTTTATTGTGCACAAACATAATTTTCCCTTTCATGCCATCCATGTTAACCGACATATGAATATTATTTAGCTTAATATTAAAGTTACACAAAGAAGTTGAACAAACCATCTGACAAGTGTATGATCAGTGCATGTAACCTAGGACATTCCTCATTGTTAAAGAAAATGTAGCGCCAGTGTTTCTGCATCCGCTAAAGTGTCATCTTCCTCATCAGAGGGAACAACGAAATGGTATGGATGGAAGAAAGCCTTAAATCAATCTTGTCCACTGGTAATTCCTCTGGGCATCATTCCACTCCATTAGTTTTGCTGATCTGTGCCATTAGACACAGGAACCGATCAAATGGAAATCAGTATGACCCCATTCTAAAATTAGTTGTCAGGCCTGAACTGCTAAGTTACATCTCTTCTGCATGGAAAAACAAGCTACCCCGGATGACTTTCTGCCTTAATGGCCCTTATCAACAAGTTGCAATCTGTATTCAGATCTTTACCCCTTAACCAAAAAAAGTACCTCATATTAATTACCAAGTAAACCATAACCGCAAATTTGGGGAGTTGGAGGTCAGGGAATGGACCACCCAAGACGACACAAGTGTGTGGGGGTGAGATGCGAGAGAAGTTTGCCAGGGTTCTCTTCATCACCAAAATAAAAACAGCAATAGTGACAGGCCTTATATTTTTAAAAAATTGTGATATTGATTTCTTGGAAATAGGGTGGAAGTAATTGGTTTCTTTATTTAAAATAGATATCTTAATATAGTTAAGTATAATTTGCTTCTGCAATCAAAGTAATGTCTGTTTGCTACCAACCTGTTTTATTTTACAGCAATGTAAATTTTGTTGAATGTGTTATACATACACGTCCAAAAGAATATTGTGTGATATAATGTGAACATTCCATAAAGCACTTCTTATGGGAGGCAGTCCTGAGTAGATTCTTTATCCTCCTTCTCTTCTTATCCACAACATTAAGGTATCATAGAGGCGTAGCATCTCATTGAATTAAAAAAGTGAGCATCTCACAAGTAGATGGTCAATATATGTACGCTAAGACAGTCCTCAAATGTTATTAGCATCAGTGTGTCAAATCCTTAGTTTTGTTTCTAGGCCTTTACAGACAGGGGCCAGTCACACACAAATCAGTCTTGACACCATTCCAAAACACGCATTTGCAATGCAATAGGTCTCGCATTTGCGAGAGTTTAAGCTATTGGCATTGTAAATGACAATGCCTTTTATTTATCTGTTTGCTAATTAACACATCGATAATAGGCATTGTCATGTACAATGCCAATAGTTCAAACTCTTGTAAATGCGAGACCTATTGCATTGCAAATGCTTGTTACTCTCAGCACATGCTTCCTTTCTTCCTATATCTTGCTCTACTTCTTTCTAACACACATTGTCATCACGTCACTAGTAAGGCTTGCTGGACCATAAAGCCAGACACTGACAGGTAAACACCTAGGCAGGAGTGATCGGTCTTGGTAGGGAGTCACAACACTCTGGGAGAAAAGGCCCACAGCAATCTACACTTCCCAGCTATTAACACAGTCCCTGACAGTCTGACAGAAACTATGAGGGTGTGACCAGGTTGAGAGTGCAGGCAACCCATCTCAACAGGCAGAATACAGTGTGTTGAGGTTTAACAATCACCAAGCATGAGCTATGCAACTATTGTCTTCCACTGCACTCTGAGCATCCCCCCCCCCCCCTTCCTGGGAAAAGCCGTCCTGGAGAACGTAGACTTCGGCTTTTTAGTACCAGGTCAGAGAGAGGGATGTAACATGACGTTCACTTCCCAAGCAGTCAGCGAGACCATGCACTGTAGCGTTAGTCTGCATCTGAGACAGAACAACAGTGCAATTATAAATATTTGGGTTGGGACCTTGAATTTTAGGGGGGCCAGCTGAAAATAAAGGCTGGCCCAGCCCCGCTAGGCCCCCCCGTGGCTACAGCCCTGCGTGGAGACACTAATATTTATAGAAGCCTGAGGATCGGCGCATAGCCGGGACATGAGCTTTGCTAGCATGCACGCAAGCCGGTAGCAGCTTGGTGTTAGTCAGTGAAGCTGTAAACAGTGACGAAGGCTGCTTGGGAGCTCAAGTTGGTATGTGAAGCTTGGGACACGTTGCCTTGGAAACATTGTAGAAGCCCGGCAATTAGTTACATGACCGGCTGCTTCTTGAAACGAGTTTCCTTAAATCGCATATAAGTAGAAACCTTGTTTCAAAGCACGCAGATTGATATTTACATAGAGACTTGTTGTTTGAAGCAAAGAACGGGTATGGAGTTAAAAAATGTTTGATCTATGTACAATACTCATAATTGAAAATAAAGCGTATATTTCTAATGTCTTGCACTATGCTTCATAGCTGTCGGCTCAGTTTGATAGACTTCTCGATACCCCATGTAATCTGAAACCATGTTTTCAGACGCGCGGCTGCTTTTTGGAGACATCAGTTTACACTGTAAAAGAAAAACACAATAATCCCAGTAAGAGCTTAAGTGTCGATACATCATTATATAAAAATATAAGTTCAAAACTGTGTGAATACATCAAAAATGACTACATAGACAATGTGACAAATTGGCAAGTTAAATGATGATAGTGTTCCGAATTGGGGCGAGGTAATTCTGTTTGCATCAAGAAAACACAAGCGCGGAGGTGAAAGTGAAAGCGACCGCGCTATAAATTAGTAACCTGATCCACGACCAGCTGCCAGCCTGCGCGCCGCTGCTCGCTCCCGAGACTCAAAGGCCATGGGAGTGAACGTTTAGAGGAAAGACGGGACATGCACCCGTCTTTGGCCATTTACGTGCTTTCATTATTGAAAGCCACACGCAAAGGCCAATGGAATGTGTGGGAGGAGTCCGACCCACACGGAGAAGTCTCTGGGAAGTCTGGAGTGATTCCAAGAGGCCCTCTCCTAGAGCAGCGCATGCGCGCTGCGCTAGGCTCGACCTAAACAGCTGTCAGGACTGAACTTCTAGGACACGTCGGCCCACCAAGCGCAGGATCCTTGTGTTCAGATGCCAGTGATAATTAAGACAATTATCTGATAAGTAAAAGCAATGATGACTAAAATGCTTGAGTGCATTTTAACCCCTGATAAGCTGTGTAGTATGCCAACATTTTGTGACTAGTCTTTACAATTACAGGTATGCACCACCATAAGCTTCCAGGCCAAATTGTCAGTGCACACCAAACTGGTAGGCCCTCGCCTGTGCATTAGAGCACAAAATGAGCAACCAAGCAGTTTACTTAAGATAGTGTGTGTGTGTGTGTGTATATATATACCTTCTAAAGAATGTGCAGACTGGTGTCTAAAATCATAGTCACAGAAGAATAGCCTGGACCAGTTTGGACAGCACTGCCTGGCCTGCCTTAATTATAACTACGAACATGTATATTATAAACAAAAAAAACATATGTAACAATCCATGCTGGTGTTATGTCATTTTAAGCCAATGAGGAAGGATCATCCGATGGTCTGCTGCTTCTTCCTTCATTCCCACGGTAAACGTACGAAGTCGAGAAGGTGCTATCTACAAGTGTCAACTTAGTTGCTAAACATTCATGTGCATTAGCTTCTCTCTGAGGTCCCACAAGAACCCTGCAGTCTAAACTATTAGCTATTCAGTATTCCACTGCTTAACAATGAACTATTCTAAAGGCAGAAATATTCTAGTTGTAACTTATGATATTAAGTCATGATATTCACGTCTTCGTGTAAGCATTATTGTTTTAATACACTATTCACTATTCAGCATTGTGAATATGTGGCAGCTAGAAAATAGCCAAATACAGTGAGAACATGTAGCTTAGGAAAAGAAGAAATACATTTTTATCGTCGGCACATTCTACAGAGATGACCCGTTTAAGCAAGTCAAGCGTGAATCATTTATCAAATAATATTACATAGTTCAGCATTCTATAAAAGTATTTCTTTATTCTAGAAGAAAATGAACTGAAAGATAGAGAATGGAAGAGGCCCAGTCTGGCCTAGTAGTGTAATTACAATAGAAATTAGTGCTTACTGCGAAAATCATACTACACGTTAATTTTGCACGTTTAAGAAAAGGCACATTTTCCTACGTTTCGTTCTATTAAGCATTTTCGTGTTAATGTCTAGTGTAAATTGTGACACTTATTTTAATCTAAGGGCCTTCTTATGAGTCTGACGGTCCACGAACATCCAGACTCGCGGGGTACAGCAGTGGCTGTCTTCCGACCATCCTATTACGACCAGGGCAGTTGGGCTGCCCTGGGACCACCGCAAACGGTGGCGCAACGGTTTTGAAGCCCCAATATGCTTGTCCAGGCCACTGCATACTCGCCAAGCATATTACGAGTTTCCTCACTGCCACACTTTTCATATGTGTGACAATGCCCCCTTGTGCCTCTTTGCCTTAGGGTGCATTCAGGGGGGCATATGTGCAGGTACTGATTTTGACGTTCCCATTGCGGTGCCACCGTGGGAACGCCAAAGAACGGCCCCCCAGACAGGAGGAAACCTCTAATCAAGCGGGCGGTTCAAACATTGGTTTGGCGGTGCGGGGCGGTCCTGCTCCTGCACCACCAAACTCATAATAAGTACAAAAAGAACAATTGATGGACAGAATGCAGAACAATGTCATACATTCACCCCAGTACCGAGATCTGGGCCTAAATCCATCGTTTTTTGGCTCACCATGCCATTCCAGTTTGAACCCAGCCATATGCAAATCAGTCTTGACCCTGTGCCCAATGGGAACATCCCAGCTCGAACTGCCAGGCCAGGTCCTCCCTGGACTAGAAACAAGCATCCTAGGACCGGCAGGGTATGCCCAGACGTGGGTCCCTTGCTCACTTTGCCACTGGATTCAAGCTAGCCTGGCTGATGAAGGGTGTTACCCAGGAACCGGTCCCAGGATGCTTGTGTCCGGTTCAGGGAAGACCTGGCTTGGCAGTTCGGGCTGGACTGTTCCCATGAGGCACAGGGCCAAGAATGATTTGCATATAGCTGGGTCTGAACTGAGGTGGCGAAGTGAGCTAAAGAATGATGATGGATTCAACCCAAATCTGTGACTTGTGGTGAGTGTCTGAAAAGTTTCAGCGCTCCGTCCATCATCTCCTTGTGTTTGCTAAACTCATAATAAGGCCCTAAATATTCCTGCTGTATCCAACCCCCAATCTAATGGTTATCTTAACCATCACGCAAATTCATTTTGCATGTGAGGTCGTTTCAGAGTGCACATTCATCATCCATTGATTCTTGTCTCTTTCTTTTCTGTCCTCTAAATAACAGTGACTTCATGTAATCTTCATTCATGGTTCCCCTCAAACCTAAATCCTTTTCATATAACTTTCTTTGCATCCTTTCCTGTCTTTTGCGTAAAATACATCCACAGCTCACAAGCAAAGCATAAAGAAATATTAGACAAAGCCCTATAATTATTACGGTATTAGAATAGCTTTCAAAATACCGTTTCCTGCAGATGAAAACTAATTTCCAATTGTGTAAACTCCCTTCCCAAAGTTTTCAAAAACAATTGGTGTTTCAATTCATGTTATAAACCGGAAATGTTCTTTGCTTCGCCTTCTATTTCCTTACTTCTGTCGGGTATTATGTACAGCAGTAAGTTAATGCAATCATTTTGCAGACTCCACCTTTCTCTGCTAATAAAATGTCTAGTGCAAGCCGGTCTTGAAGTACCATAGAGTGTATACCAATTAAGTCTTAATTATAAGCAAATCTCCAGGTGTGCTCGTTGCCATTTTGTTAACAACAGTAGCCAACTTTCTAATCTTACTATCATTTAAAATAACACCTAAAGGTGGAATGATTGCTCTAAATATGTCTTCTACTAAGCCTGTTCCAGTTTCTGCATTTCATTTCTGTCTATGTGATGGTGTCATTGTTAATGCGTCTAAGCTTTGCACATGATACATCTTAGGGATTAGTATGCCTAAATAACAAATACCCTCCCAATCAGTTGGCAACAAGAAATTAGTAATTAGCCCACAAATATAGTAAACCTCCGTAATTGCGTTCTCTTCTCCCTGCAAAATTTGTCAAGTTCTTCCTGTCAATTCAAATGTGTGTTCACAACTACTAATTCCTACGTCTGTTTCATTTGGGTGTCCTCCTTCTGTAAACGCAAATTTTACCTTTGTGTTGGCTTTCACATTTTATTTTAGGGTAAAGCATTTTCTTTCTGAATTCGTTCTCTTCCTTTTTCCAAGCATTTTCTAAAACATCACTATTTTTATCACTAGTTTGTGTTATGTTAGTGTACCTTTCTTCCAAAGCCATTATGTATATTTTCTTTATTGGTCGCATTAAGCATGTTAGATTATTCTTGTAAACTTTAACACTATCTATGGGTCTGTGTGGAAAAAATAATACCAGTCTGTATCCATTCCTTTTGTTTTCTAGCAAAGGAACTCTAGAAAGTATTAGATCATGGTTCGAATAGAAATATTAAAAATGTCGTAGTCTATAAACAAATGAAACTAAGATGCTGCATGAAATTGCATAAGGTAAAGACATGTAGTAGTATGATACTTCTTGTGAAACAGACATTGGTAAGTGTGCGCAGACATAATATTCTTTTGCGGGCGTGGCCAACATGGCGACCAAGTGAGACGTCGCTCCCGCGCCGTTGCCCGATTGACCGCCGTCCAGGGCCCGTAGCACCCTCATATGCTCTTGAAGCTTGCCGGAGCATTGGGAGAGCCCACAGCACCTGATTGTAGGTCCTCTGGGACCAGCGTTCCGCTCGGAAACTCGCCGGACGGCAGGGGAAGGCGAGTCCTTGGACGGCAGGGTCACGTGTTCCGGCTTGTGTAGGAGGAGGGGCCCTGCCTGAAAGACTGTGGAGGCCGCCTGATAATGTGCTTTCCCTGCGCACTGCGACACCGCCTAGGACCCCCCGGCTGGATCCGCTTCCACATCAGCGGCAGCCAGAGCTCAGATGGGGCCCGCTCTGACCCAGACTGCCACGAACAAAGTCAACAGCCCGGGCGGGGCCTGAGGAGGGGATCGGAGCCCGGTGTGGCTCACTGGCGGCCCGACTGAGCTGCCCCTGCGTTGCCCCTCATCACCTGCAAGTGGGCAGACCTGGAGGACCGCAATCAAGGACGTGGGCCTGGGCTGGGCTTAGAAGAAAGATCGGAGCCCGGCTCACTGGTAGCCTAGAGAAGCAGCCCTGCATCGCCTTGCCGCGCCGGCCGGCGGGGCTCGAGGCTGAGGGCCTCAGTGAATGTGGAGCGGTGCTCACCCATCCCGCACTGGTTGCGGTGGAGGTGGTACGGCGTGGCTGGTGACCCGAGACGGAGAGTGACGACGCGTGGAGGATCGGAGGAGTTCTCCTGTGGTTCCTTGCTACAGCTAGGCGACCTGCTGACTGGTGCAGGTGGTGAGGAGGCCCGCTGGGAGCTTGTGGCCAGGTCTGGCACACGGGGGGCTCTCCCTCTAATTTGAAGACCCCAGCGGGGCCCCAGTTTACGCACACTGAAGCCACCTGGAGAGCGGGCCACACAATACGGGACCCAAAGGGCGGGGTTGGAGGCCACCCCCGCCTCCCCCCCCTATTTAACCGTCTCACCCTGGCTGTGCCCAGTTTTGCGGGAGCTACACGGTTCCTTAACTGCCACGGAGGGCGTGGCCCGCGGCCATAGGATAGTGCCGGGGTAGGGAGCAGGCTGTCGCATACCCGTGCTGCCTTGAAATTTAGCGATCGCCATCTACTGGGCTCGGAGAGGGGTCCTGACCACCACGGACAGCTCCTGATAGTCAGATCCTGGTGATTATCAGGACTCGTCATCAGGCCGACAAGATGACTACAGCCAGGCCCAAAAAAGACCGATCACTACAGGACATGCTCACTAAACAAAGCGGTGGTACACCGGAGCCCACTGTGCATGCTGCTCATCACAAACTAGAGGAGGATGATACTGGGGAGCCGGTGACCCGGGCTTTTCTCGAGTCGCTGTTCGCATCTCTCCGCGAGGACTTGCAGGAGGTCAAAAAAGAGTTGTCAAGCGACATTCGAGAACTACGGAAAGACATGGATAGCCTGGGGGGCAGAGTTGCTACTCTGGAGGACCAGGGAAGTAGCCAAACTGAAGAAGTTGAAATGCTACAGCAAGAAATTCTGCGGCTCCGTGACCAACAATTGGACTTACAGGCACACACAGAAGATCTCGAAAATAGATCCCGGCGCAACAACATCCACGTCAGGGGTGTGCAAGCCAAGGCAGAAGGCGCGGACATTAAATACTTCCTCACTGGCCTCTTCCACTTTATACTGGATGCCGCTCCGTCCCTTGAAATCAAGATGCCCCGCGCTCATCGAGTGGGCCCCCAGCGCTTGGGAGGTGCCCCCCATCAGACATTTTAGCCTACCTCCAAGACTTCGAACTGAAGGAAGAGATCTTACGTAAAGCTAGGGAGAAACACCCCATTAACTTCCAGAACCAATCCGTAACACTGTACCAGGACCTTGCTGCATCCACACTACAGAAGAGGCGCACCTTTCGACCAGCGACCACATTCCTGCGTTGCAGATGCATTGCATATTCCTGAGGACACCCCTTCCGGCTCATCTTTCGCTGGGACGGACGCCTGCTTCAGATGGCCTCCTATGAAGAGACACGCAGGGTCCTGGGCTTGGAGTCGGCAGCGGACGAACGTAAAGATCTGTCCTCACCTCGATGCACCCCCTCGGAGCAAGTGCGCTGGCGTACTAGGTGCCCCCGATTACTAAGCCTGATCCGGACACCATAGCCAAGGGCCAGCAGGAAGCGGTAGAAGCACTATCTAAGGCTCTGACACAGACGGATCCTTCCTGAGCGGATGGGTGAATCGCATTGACTGCTTCCTGGGCGGCGGCTGGGCGGCGGGTTGGGGGAGCGGGGAGTACGGCCACGCAATACCCCATGATGAACCAATCAACCGTGGATTGTGAGTTTTGTATTCTTAACTTAACTCTTTTCTTGTTTAGAATTTGTTTAATGTTTGTAAGTTGGGCGTTAAGGGGCACATACCTCACACCGCTGCACTCACGTTTTTACAATCACGAACTGACCCCGGACAGCGGGGGAATAGGCACATCGGTCCAGCGCATAGCACGACCTAGTGGTCTCAGGGCAACTCCCTACAACACAAGTAGCAATGGGTAATACGTTGAACATTGTCACACTAAACGTTAAAGGCCTCAATAATCCGGTGAAAAGGAGAGCTGTACTATCTTATTTGGAGAATACCGGTGATATATGTATCTTGCAGGAGACTCATCTTTTGCCACAAGATTACCACAGGCTTAGATCACGTTCCTTCCCTACTCAGCATTTCACGTCCACTCGCACTAAATCGCAGGGGTGGCTTTCCTGATCTCTCGTACTTTTAAAGGATCCATAGGAGACATGGTTGCCGAAATAAAAGGACGATTGCTAGCATTTCGAGTAACGGTGGGCACATGGTCCGGGGTTATAGCTTCTCTCTATGCACCAAATGAGGGGCAGGAGACATTCCTTCACACTGCCCTAGCGGAGACACTGACTGCACAAGATAGGAGTACTCTCATAGGAGGAGACTTTAACCTGGTCTCAACAACGACCTCGACAGATCCACATCCAGATTTGTACACGCCAGGTCCCTCTCTCCAAGGGGCTACAAGGCTCTTAGAGATTTGGGATTTAGCGACATTTGGAGAACTCGACACCCTCAGCTTCGAGAATACTCTTATTTCTCGCACTCACACAAGACCTACACTAGGCTGGATCTCTTTTTAGGTATGACCGAACTCCTACACCTCACGTCCTCGGTTGAAATCCTCCCTGCTGCATTGTCAGATCACTCGGTGGTGCAGCTGACACTCGACATCCTCCCGACACACTGCCCTAGGCGAACGTGGCGGCTACAGGACACATTACTCTTTCGCAAGGAGACGTCCCAACGAATAGAAAATTCTATTGTAGAGTATCTGTCATTTAATGACACCTCAGATATAGCAACCTCCACATTATGGGAGGCACTCAAAACAGTTATCCACGGAGAGTTCATTGCAATTTCGGCAGCCGATAATAAATTGCGTTCGGAGAAAAGGGAGCAACTAGCATGGCGGGTTAAAGAATTGGATGGCATACATCAACGCACCGGGCCCCACGTGTCTGGAGACAGCTGACTGCTGCACGCGCCCAGTTGGCCAGTGTAGATCTGGATAAAGCCGACACAACTATTATACAGTTGGCGACAAAGGTGGGCGCTTGCTGGCAGCCCGTCTCCGGGCTCAGCAGTAGCGCTCTGCGATACGCTCAATTCGGGACCCGTCCGGCTCGGTTGCCACCGAGGACGCTGCCATCGCATTTCGACAATTCTATGCAGAGCTTCATACTGATCAACATTTAGATTTGGAGACTTGTGACGCTTATTTAACGGAGGCACATACTTCCCCCCTCACAGTGGCCCAGGCTGAGGCACTTGAGCAGGACATCCCAATAGAGGAGGTCTTTACTGCAATCTCTGGACTAAGCGTAGCTAAGTCTCGGGGCCCCGACGGTTTTTCCCCACTTTTCTATAAGATGTTCTGCACGAAACTGGCCCTCATTTTGACTCAGTTATTTAATAGCTTCTCGTCCTCTGGAGGGATCCCTTCCATTATGCTTACCACTACTATCTCTGTAATTCCCAAACCTGGAAAGGACAGTCAGCTTTGCGGTTCATATCGCCCCATTTCGCTCCTTAATGTTGTTCTTAAATTATTTACTAGCATCCTTGCCTCACGATTGGGACCCCAACTTCCCTGTATCATAGACCCGGACCAAACAGGCTTTATACCCCAGCGCCAAACAAGCGACAACACAAAGAGGGTGTTGCACCTAATTGAGAAAGCCTCGCGAACTCCCAATCATTATATGCTCCTAGGGGTCGATGCTGAGAAAGCATTCGATAGAGTGCACTGGCCCTTCCTCGAGCAGGTGCTGACCCACTTTGGGATCCCTGAAAGATTCCGCACTTGGGTATTGAATTGCTACCATTCCCCCTCAGCCTCAGTAAGTGTAAATGGGTTCCTGTCCCCGCCATTCCCCATCTGCAGAGGGACCCGCCAAGGTTGCCCGATGTCCCCGTTATTATTCGCCCTATTCATGGAACCATTTGCTCAGAGAGTCCGTGACACCGCTGAGATACAGGGAACAGTTTTTGGGGGGGGGGGGAAGAACACAAAATTAACCTCTATGCAGACGACATCTTGGTGTCCCTAGTTAACCTGCTTGTCTCTCTTCCCACCTTCCTAACCGAGATGGAGGCATTCGGAGCCGTATCATGTTTCAAAATCAGCCTTTCCAGGTCGCAGGCTTTGAGTCTTTCGCTCCCCCCGGACATGATTGCTACCTTAGCGAAACAATTCCCAATCTCCTGAGAGCGTGACGCTTTACTTTACCTAGGCGTGAGGTTCGCACTCTCTCTTCAAAATACCTCCTTCATTAATTACCGTGCTTTACATAGGCGAATCAAAGCAGAACTAGGGCAGTGGGCGCAATACCCGATCTCTTGGCTAGGGAGAATTGCGGCCATTTAGATTACTATCCTGCCTCAGATTCTGTAGTGTAGCTCCTATAGTACCCCTGCAGGACCTGCGCGTTTGGATAACATATACTGCAGGCTTGGTGGCAGACTGACTCCGTGCACCCCCACCGTATAGGTTAGCCTGGTTTGCATTAGCTAGCTCGCAGTGCCACTAGTGTCTCCTCTTATCGGGGAGAGATTAGTTTCTGGCAACCTTAGAACATGACAACCCTGATTCCCTCAGAATCGTGGAAACAATGTACTACCTTTCGCTCAGTCACTCGTGCTCACTTATTCGGTTTGTCTCAGAGAGTTACACAGAATAAACAGTCGAGGCGTTTCAATAAGTATTTAGTGAACAGTTGTTATTCTAGTGTAAAATATATGTGCTGCGGTAACCAGCAGACAATAGCAGAGATATATGATCAGCAGTACGATAAAAGCAAAGGGATAGAACAGTTCTACCATATTGCGATAATCATGAGTACATACATGAATATAAAAAGCATTATGCAAGTGTGCGTACTCCTACGATGCCTACCTAGATGTACCTGTGTGTACCTAGCATATGTGTGTAGGTCTTAGAAGCTAAGAGCCAAGAATCCTCCTAGGATTTAGTCGAACCCCCATATCTGAATAGTGAGAGTGTGGGACCCCGTCCTGGTCTCGAGTTGGACACCCCGTCCGGGTTGTGTCAGACCACTGTCAGCTTGAGCGACTGCATGCAGGAGCCTCAGCGTCTCTGGTCAGTGTGTCAGCATGGAAGTCTCGGTTCCCTCTACCTTACCGGGGCAAGATGTGGTGTATTTATACCCTAAAGAGTCTCGGTCCTCAGTATGGTTTGTATTGGACATGAGGAAGACGTCAGGGGTGAACTTTGTACATACATATTATGCCGGTGGTGTATTCTTAGAAATCCATGCATAATTAATGAGTACAGTGTGGGCCTGTGTTTGGAAGAACCCTACTGCATTCAAAACCACAGGATAGATAACGTTCAGCCCTCAGAGCTCGTTGTGTACTACCTGGGACCAATGTAGGTGAAAGGTCATGCCTATATAAGGAATCATACTATAATAGGACATGTACAGTTGTGACCATAATTGGGCATATGCGGCCATGACCATAATTGGGCAAGTACGAATATGACCATATTAGGGTAAATATGAATACGTCCATTTTAGGGCATGTACGAACGGGTCTACATTAGGGCATCTATGCGGGATATAACACCCACTCCTCTTCCGAACGGGATAATAAATGACCATATTAAAATCTGGGCAATTTAAAAACATTTTTGAAAGCAAGTAAAAACATGGTTCTAAAAAATCGTTTAAAAAATGTTGGTGCTTAAAAAAAAATCAAAAAATCTTTAAATTCAGCTTTTTCTAGTTGCCACTTAAAAGTCAATATCGTCTCTCTATAGAAGTTGTATTACCATAAGCAGGAGAAGGCCATACTTTTCTCAAGCGAAAGTGTCAATGTAAGAAAATGTTCCAAATTTAGATCGTTTTATTTTGAAACGAGTGAAGAAGCCGAATTCTTTCCCAGGACACGATGAGCCAATTCAAGATTACGCGTCCTGGCTGGGAAGCTCAATATTATCGGTGTCAGCTGCTGTAGATGACAAATCCAATGCCTCACAGAGAACGTCAATCGCACATAGATGGAATGTAGTACTGCCAACAGTCGGTGCTGCGGCAGCTTGTGCAGCAGTTGTAACCTGGGTACCTGTGTAGGAGTCACCTAACCCAGCAGGAGCAAACGGCACCTGTGGATTCTCCAGGAATGCATTCATCAGAATCGGAAGCCGTTGAGGACAACGCAGAGCGTGGGCCTTTATGGGGTCCAGCATTGCATTCGTGTCCGGAGGCGCATCTGATGGAAATGTTAGACAAAGATCCAACGTGCATTCTTCTCCGCAGAACAGGCATCGAAGCACAGGTAAGATGCAGTCTCTCCAGACTGGTCTAAATGATAGAAACCAGGAGGCACTGAGTTCTCGCAGGCAAGAAATGCCCAGAAGTTGTACCATGCGTTCACGGTATTTCCGCTCCAGGAGCGTGTTCACCATTCCCTCTGGAAGTGGGCCGTCCATTGCGTAGCAGCAATATTACAATCAGGATTCCTGCGATTGGGAACAGGATAAGCGGGAATCCTCCACACACGCTTCCCAATACGGAGTGTATAAAATTTGGGATTACTCCGAGGACTGTCTGAAAGGTGCTTAACAGTCCGGACCCTATGGTCTTAAATAGGTGTACAAATCCGCTCGTATCAGACATATTGAAGATACGTCCCACCATTTCTGCAAAATGAATGGGGCAGTTTGTACATATGAGTGCCTGTATCTCGGTCGAGGTCCTTGCAACTTGAAGATCATAGGTTTCTCGAGCGGACGTTAAGGGCACGGTTTGCTGTAAAAGCATGGCTTTCAATCTGCTCAGAGTATCAAACTGTATAAAAGAAACATTCAGCGAAGGCCATAACGGCGCCTCCCTGACTGTGTTCAGTGGCGGAAACAATACTTGCATACAGCAAGTAACCCTGGAGTTAACAGTTACTAGATATGCGACGCCCGGAAGCATCCCACAACAACCTTGATCATTTAGCATTAAGTAACTCCCATTCAAGAGCAGCTGGAAAACCGGCGTGATCATGGCCACTGGGGTCCCTGACATGTGACAAGATAAGTTCGCCACTGAACCACTGCAGGCTCCGTGTAGAGAAATATCCTGACACATGAGAGAACCGCTCAAAGCGTTCTTGCAGTTAGTACCACTCAGATACACTTCTCGATCCCCATTCCGGCATCGGTATCTATATGGTAACTCCCAAGTTTCCTTGATGTAGCCCTTACCCATTTTTACATATTTGCCTGCCTGCCTTTGCTCAAGGCAATATTGAAACTGAAACGTAGTGACCGGCAGAGTTATTTGGCCATGAATGAGCCATTCTGTTGATGGTGATTCGGCTACAGTGAATGGTAACCTTTCCAGTTTCTCAATACGCAGCATTGTATATTTGGCTCCCCTTTGTGCCATTTCTGTCTGTTTATCAGTTAGATTGTATTCTGAGAACAGAGACGTGGTGTTTATAAAACACCATGGCACATAGCCTGCATGCAAAGATTGCAGCGTCCAGCTTAGCATCATAATAGAACGTAGCTGAGATTGCCCGTGTTGTAACAAGGCCAGATCTTGTTCTAATATGTCGATTGCCGAGGACACAATGTTGCCTAAGGAGTAAATCCTGGAGGTCAAAGTAGTTAACCCATTATCCACCACGGCTAATCCCTTTTCTAAGTTAATACGGTCTATTTCTCGTATCCTTTCTGCAGCCTCTTGTTGGGATATTTTCCAGTTTTCATTATAGTAGGCATAAAGGCGTGCATATATGAAACGTTTCTGACGTTGTTTCCTGGGACCTAGTAGAAAATCTCTAAGATCCATGTCAGGTGTGAGTAAGGTCAAGTGGTGCTTTACTTCTGTCAGTGTTGAGGTCTCTAGCCAATCAAGGCACAACTTCCCAACACTATACGATGTCACTACCCCTGGGTGTTGTCTTTGTACATAGCGTGGATCTGGCCTATGGATACTAAACCCTCTGGTTGTATTCATAAATCTCTGTTGACATTTGTTTGTGTCAATGGGCCAAACCAGCCATTCTGTCCAATCAGGATCTGATCTGTTGTACTGGAAAATGGCATTTAATCCTACCCCTTGTGTAGTTGAATTCTGCCCCCCACCCATCTGTGATGGTGTTGGAAACCCCGGTGTGTTCATTTCCTTGCCTTTGGCTAATCCAAGACAGGATGTCTGTTGCACAGTTTCATTCAGAAATAAAATCTGCTGTGGAATGATGCATGCTCTAAAAAGGGCTTCTATTCCCTGGACTTGCCAGTCCCTCGAACCCCAGATCGATTTTGAATCTATTGTGTCTTTCCAAAGATCGAAACCCTGTTTAGACAACTGGTTCAGAAAGGATGCAGAGTAAATATGTTTGGTGTTTGTTAACATAATTTTCTGAGCTGAATTTTTCTCCATTTTATAATAAAATGACGTTGGGCCGGATGTGTTAAACCCTGAGAAGTAAGTGAATTTCTGTGCAAACGCTTGTGAACTACCTTTTGGAGGTGTTGGGCAGTGTTCCCACTGGTGGTATTCAAATAAATTTCTAGGTGTTATAGGCTTGTGTAAGAAATGATCACCAAAATGTTGGTAAAAGTACAATGTGTCATAGTCTGAAGTACCTTCTAACATTTCATTGTTCGGAAATGCTGCAGTTTTTTCTAAATCAGACATCATAGCATTTACAATTTCAGTGTCCCAATCATTAGAAAATGCACCGGAGGTAATGAAATCACTTAAAGAAATTTTAAATACATGTTTTAGTTTTAAAAGTTCAGTCGGACCTAATATATCATAATCAATCTTGTCCCATACTATACCGTCCAATATAGGAACTGCTGTGATGTTCACTGAAGACAAGTCTCTTGGTTCACGATGTGAAGACTAGTGTGGTTTTAAAATCAAATTGACTCTTTGGGCTGTAGAGCTTGGTTGGAGGTATCGTCCATTAATAAGCATACTAAAAGTTATTATTAAACCTAGCCAGAAAATGAAAAATAAAATCCCAGTGATATACCATGGTTCTATCCAAGGTGACACCAGGTAAGTCTTTCTAAAAAAGTTCAAAAAGTCATTGAGTTTCTGTTGAAGTGATTTTTTGGCTGGCGTCATTTCCGGCTCGCTTGGGTCCAGTGAAAACGTATCAAAGTTAATGAAATAGCCAGAAGCAGTTCGATCAATTGTTGGAATTGCATCGGGATTTGTTGAAATCGCTGTGTTCTCTTGTCGAGGCATATTGACATAGATGTCTGTATTAGGTCTTATTGCAACTTGGTTGTTAAGTTGGTTTTCATTTTGAAGAGGAATTTCTTGTTGGAGTGGAACAAGTTCCATAGCATTGTTGCTTAGTCCATCATTCAGTACAGGTGGCTCTTCAAATGTGATGAGTCTTTCTGTTTGAACTTCTTGGATTGTAGCGAGAGGAGGGCGTCTGCTACTGTGGAGTCCACGAGGCCTACTATTTAGTATCGGCCACATAGTGTGGTTTGATTAAGTCAATTGAGACGAATCTGTTCTCCTTTTTCCGGCAAGAGGCGGCAGAAGTACAGTTCTCGTGCCGTGGATTGCAAGGACCGGTACAGGCTTTCTGTAAGATGGCCCAAATTCTTTTTTGTCAGCAATCTTCTCTCTGACTAGATCCCCGATCTTTGGGATCCAGATAGGTCTTGCCGTTACTGCCTTGACTTACTCAGTGGCGGCCTGTTTCTGGAGCACGTTACTTTGTTGTGTCCTAGATTCATTTACATCCTGTAAAACAGCCAAACGATCATGGATATCAAATGGTTTTTCATCCGCCACTGTGCTTTTACAATCAAGATCAGGTACCCGCATTCTTGTCCCAAATAGGACCTCGTAAGGAGTGACACCTCCTAGAGAGCTTCTTGGCTGATTGAGTGCGTGCTGTACCCCATAAAGTTGATCGACCCATCTACCGCCCTTGCCTAATACCCTAGCTGTTAAAGATTGCTTTAAGTCTCGGTTTTTCCTCTCCACAACAGAATTTCCCTCGGGATGGTACGGAGAGGAGTACCGCATTGCTACGCCCATTCCTTCCATGGCCTCTTTGTAAGCCCGAGAGCTAAATGCCGGACCACGGTCAGAATGTAACGTGCCAACTGCGTATGTGCCGATAAAGACTCGCAAATCTTTTATAACAGTTAGAGCGTCAGCCGAGCGCGGAGGCCAAACCTTGAGGAAACTTGAGCTGGACGCGCACGAACGGACAACCTAATGCTGTCTAACAATGGTATCTGTACTGGACGTGTTGCAGTGGACCCATTCATCTGCTTGCAGATGTCGCAGTTCCAGACGTAGTCTCTAATCAGCCTTCTCATCACGGGCCACCAGTAGCGTTCTTTTAACAAAGCAACAGTCTCCTTAAGTCCGTTATGTACAGAACCTGTTCCATCGTGTGCTGCCATAATTAAGCCTAGCCTACGATCCATATTTGGTATTACTCTATCCCCCACTCCAGGAATCTGAGCATATGGAATGTTTTGTGCATCTAACTTGTAGGAGTACTTGAGTGGAAATTTTTTAGGTACTGCTGTGCTGCCTACGCGTGAAGCATTGACAGCTACCATTATCTCGCCGTCTATTCTCGTCTTTGAACGAGTAACTGCAGCTACGGCGGCTGTGAGAACAGCCCCCTTTGCGGCTTCATCAGCCAATGAATTCCCTTCAACGTGAACGCCATCACGCTGATGACTCGGTGTATGCATCACGTGAGCCCGTGGTAGTTCGTTTCTCAACTCTACTACCTGTTCCCATAGCATTTTATGCTTAATTGTGCCACCTTTTGCATCTTTGAACCCGTTTTGTTCCCAATGATGTAGATATTCATTGTATGACTGTACACAGTAAAAGGAATCACACACAATCAGTGTGGGGAATTCGTGATCCGTATTTATAAGTGCCAGTATAAGTGCTTTGAGTTCTGCCAACTGAGCCGTGCAGTCTCCTAAAGATTGCGTTTTTGTACAGCTTGGATGGAACTTGCCATCACGCATGCGACCTTTAACAATCGCACACGCTGCGCTGTAAGCTTGCTTACTCCCTATGGTTGGTTAAGAAGAACCGTCAGTGTAAGTAATGTATTCATACTGATCTAGAGGCAAAATTTCATTTGGTAGAGGATATTCTTGTTCGTATTGCAGGAATGCCTGTGTTTTTAAACTTGGATCAAATCTGTATTCAACATCTGTTGCAGTAAGAGAATTTGCCCATTGTATCCATCTCGGATGTAAGGCTTTTGCATTTGGAATGCTAGCTTTTGTAACAGCTTCTAAAGCTGGTACTGGGGTCACGACAATTATGCGCTTTCCCTGAGCCAGAGCTCTTTCTCTTGCTACAGCGGTCTGCACTGCTGTCAGGATTTTTTCTGTTGAAGTGAAACGCATTTCTGCGTTTGTATACAGGTGTGATTTATATGCGATTGGTACTGTTTCACCTTCATTAAAAGTTAAATAAGTGTACCCGCATTGACCCACTATGACTCGGATCACTAAGTTCTGAGCGTTTACGCGTGTCTGTAACTATTTAGAACCTATCATGTCTTCCTGTAGGGAACGCAGGATATTTGTATGTTCCTGTGTCCATTGTTTGACTGAAAAGTCAGGTTTTATTAAGTCGCAGAAAGGTTTTACTCTTTCTGCGTAATCCAAAATGTATGTTCGACCAATATTTAGGAATCCCAGAATTGATTGTAAATTCTTTAATGACTTTGGAGGTTGGAGCAGCGCACACTTTTCTAAAAAGTTAGCTGCCAGGCTTTTCCCTCACTTGACAGCTCGTATCCTAAAAACAGGACATTGAGGTGGGCAATTTTTTGATTTTTTAAAATTAAATTTATAGCCCTCAGAGGCGAATCCCATAATAATGGTGCTCACCCTGGTCAAGTGCCTCTTTAAGTCATCGTCCGTCAGATAAATATCATCCACATAGGACAATGCTTCTTCATCCAAATTTTGGAGTAACTCTGTTACCCTTGCTGAAAACAACCCCGGGCTATTCTTGTACCCTTGGGGGAGTCGGCAAAATTGCCGTTGTGACCCTAACGCACTGAATGCGGTCAGATACCTGCTTTCAGGCGCTATATTTTGGCAGAAAAATCCATTTGAGATATCAAGTGTTGTTTTGTATTTTTTGCACACAATGTTATTCATTAATGCGGCGCTGTGTGCATTTTGAACTGCAAATGTCTTTGTGCAAGTGTTTAAATGTCTGTAATCTAAAACTAGACGATATGTGTTGTCAGGTTTGGCTACGGGGAACAAAGGATTGTTCATAGGTGAAGTACAATTTTCTATCACCCCCTGATAGTCAAGTTGATCTAGAATCTCCCTGACTTGTATTTTAGCTTCCTGCTTTATTGGGTATTGCCTTTGGGTATTTGGGGAAACTTTTAACGGGATCACGTGGTGCGTTGAATCCTCATCCCAACCAGCATGATTTTTATACAATGCTGGAGCTAGGGCAACCGCCCACTCCTGCGCATATGAATGTTTTAGGTGAATGGGAGCGAGGTCGGAAAAGGCTGGAAAAATTATCGTTTCTCCCCTAGTGCACTCCATGACGAATGCTGGCGGCCCGTCTTGTTCTGCTAATAGAATGTCATAACCAGATGACAGATTTTTCCAAAAGAGACCTTTAACTTTTCTGGGTTTGTCCCCCTCCAGCCGGAGTGTTATCTCATGTAACTTATGTGGGACACTTACCCGAGTATCAGGTGTTTCCACCGTGATATACTCACTCAACTCCGCTGTCACCAGAGATTCCTTCAGGTTCTGGCGAGCTATCGTTACTTCTGCTGCGCTGTCTGGCATCGTCAGAGCCCATTCCCCGTTCAGAAGCTGTGTCCTCAGAATTCTGGGCATGTCTGATCTTGAGACCTGCTACCTTCTTTTTTTTGAACGGAGGTTTTGATTTTTGTTTATCCTCTTTTTTAGGTGCGTAGTCCGCAGCGTGTTGCGTATCTCTGGACTTTGTACGCTCCTTTGACCGTCCTTCCCTCTCTGAGTTTCGTGATGAACCCTGAAAGGAACGAGTATCAGTATCCTGATACCCGTCAGGTTTTTTAATATTATTCCTATTCCTGAGGTTATACCTCTTTTCAGAGGGCTCCTGTTGAGGAGACCTACCTCTGGACTGAGATCTGGTGTCTTTAGACTTTTGTTGTTTTTTATTTTCCCACTTCTTTTTAGAAGAAGTAGGTGTCTGCTTTGTAGTGTCCTTTTCAGGACTGCCCGCCAGTTGTGGTTTTAATGCTTTCCCACCTAGACTGTCTCTGCCTAGTTCTGCATATGCAGTTTCAATTATTTTGGGTAGTTCGTGTTGTTGGTCGTCTGGACTGAACTCCCTTAGGCGTTGACGGATCGCCACTGAAGCTGCTTCCCCCTTAATGTTAGCTAGTATTATGGCTGAGACCTGTTCAAAGTTGTTTAGCAACTTCATCCCTAAGTTAAGGGCAGGCTCTGCTCCGTACTCATTTTGTATCTGTTTCAATACGTCAGGTACTACTGGTAAAGATGGGATACCATGTTTTCTGGTATATATGGCAGCAAAGACTGAACCCCAGGAGGTGCGGTCCTCTACTTGTGGTGTGGTCCTCTACTTGTGGTGTAAGACCCATGACCCAAGCAGATTGTTAGAATTCTGTGTTTATCACTGGGAATACTGCTTCAAGCTGAGTTATTTTCTGAGCTATCCAGAATGGGATTTGTTTGCGTTTTGCTGGCATTTTGCCCATTATCGCGTGTAATTTTTGTGGAGTTATTTTATTAACTGTGACTTGGACTGGAGTGTCTTGTGCTGCAGCTGGTGCAGGCTGAACTGTTAAAGTCCTCATCACAAATTGTGTGAGGTTTCTGTAGATTTTAATTAAATCTCTGTGTTGTACGAGTAAGTCTGGCTGTGGCATTGTGTCAATGTCATGATGCGGTGTGTATGCCGCTAATATGGGCCATGTGGCCCCTGCTCCTCCGAGCGGGCCTAATCTTGCTCTTCCTCGTACGTGGGGTAGGGCACCTTTAAACCAGTAATTATGCTCCTGGTAAGTGAGCGGGACCTCTACTGCCTCAAAGGGAGTATAGTCTGCTGGTGTTTCACCTTCTAGGTAGTAGTGAAATACATTTGTAATTGCATTTACTGCTGGGAGTGTAACCCATGAATAGAATACCTCTGTTTTGTTGGATTCGTGTGCCTCAATCACGAAGATTACTGTACCACCCCTGGCTCTTAAGCCATGTTCTAGAAGTTTTATGGTGACTGCCCTTCTGAAATTTGGTGCAATTTGTATTGCTTCTTCAGGGTCTTCTCCTAAACCAAAGAGGTTTGTTGTAACTCTCCCTGTTGCGCTTGTTTCGTCCACCATTTTTAATTGGAAGAAGGGAGATTAAAGAGTTTTTAAGATAAGGTGTAAATGCACAATTGTAGGAACTAAATGTCCTTCAAGCTTGAATAACCATCCGCCAATAAATAGTATTCTCGTACTACTCAGCTGCGGCGGAGTTTGTGCCCACCCACTCCAGACGTCTCCGGGGTTTTGTGAGTAGGTTCTCTGAGAATAGCACGACTGAACTACTCAGATTCTACTGTTAAATAAGTACCCAACCAACGTTGGTCTCGAGTTGAACACCCCGTCCGGGTTGTGTCAGACCACTGTCAGCTTGAGCGACTGCATGCAGGAGCCTCAGCGTCTCTGCTCAGTGTGTCAGCATGGAAGTCTCAGTTCCCTCTACCTTACCGGGGCAAGATGTGGTGCATTTATACCCTAAAGAGTCTCTGTCCTCAGTATGGTTTGTATTGGACATGAGGAAGACGTCAGGGGTGAACTTTGTACATACATATAATGTCGGTGGTGTATTCTTAGAAAGCCATGCATAATTAATGAGTACAGTGTGGGCCTGTGTTTGGAAGAACCCTGCTGCATTCAAAACCACATGATAGATAACGTTCAGCCCTCAGAGCTCGTTGTGTACTAGCTGGGACCAATGTAGGTGAAAGGTCATGCCTATATAAGGGATCATACTATAATAGGACATGTACAGTTGTGACCATAATTGGGCATATGCGGCCATGACCATAATTGGGCAAGTACGAATATGACCATATTAGGGTAAATATGAATACGTCCATTTTAGGGTATGTACGAACGGGTCTACATTAGGGCATCTATGCGGGATATAACAATACTATACGTCTTTCAGACACGTTCCCTAGCTCCCCCAGTAGGAATGATTAACAACTACAGTCCGAATTACATCGCTTTGTTTGGGCCGGGAAGAAACCAAGGATGAGGAAGGAGCAGAACTACCTTCCCACTACCAAAGGAGGTCTCGGACTGCCGAATCTCCATCTCTACTACCAAGCTTCACAGATGAGATATCTGGTTGAATGGAATAAGGCAGAGTCCGAGCGTCGTTGGCTCTTCCAGGATAGAGCGGTGGCCAGAACCTCACTCTGGAAGATCCCCTTCCTAAAGAAAATAGATAGACCCAGGAATCTCTACCTGTCCCCGATCACGCCCACTATGGCTGCGTGGGATAGTTGTGGTGTTCGACACAGGCTAGCTTCCTTCCCATCTCCTGTAACGCCTTTGTTTGACAACCCTGAGTTTACTCCTGGGATGTCCCCTGGAGCTTTTCCTAAATGGAGGCAATCTAGTTGTCGCTCGATGGGCCACATGCTCGATAGCGACGTGATAATACCGTTCCCGCAACTGCAGTCTGACTTCAACTTAGGAGAGTCAGAACGCCTATAGTATTTGCAACTCATGCACTGGCTTTCCCACCCGGACAATAGAGCTAATACACAACTGCATCTTAAGGTTTACAAGAAATGGTTGGTCACAAACACTTCCAGTAAAGGCCTGACCTCTGAACTCTACACCTTATTAGTGCAGCGCTCAGCTCATACATACAAAACCAACCAGATCAGGTGGGAAAGAGAACTAGGGAGAACATTAATGCACAAAGAATGGGAAAGTATCTACCATAGATCCCGTCACACGGCCCGACACACAGCCCTGACTGAAACACTGACGAAAATAACGACATATTGGTACCTCACCTCAGAACGGCTACACAAGATAGACCCAACCAAAAGCCCGGATTGCTGGAGGGTTTGCCGGGAGACCGGGACACTAGTCCATCTACTATGGGAATGCCCTCAGATCCGCGACTGTTGGTCACAAATTATAGACGAGGTTGACTGCCATTTAGAGACGCAACTCCCCAGGTTCCCCGCCTGCATCTTACTGGGTTTGCCTAACCCTTTGACGTACCCTTTGAAATCGTTGAGAGGCAGGCAGATTGGCATCGCATTAGGGGCTGCTGTGCAAAATGTCCTCTCCCACTGGGGCACCACTCACATCCCAACTCAACTAGGATGGCTCCACCGCCTTTGGTTTGTCCTGGGGATGGAGAAAATTTCATTCACATCTAGCAAGGGGGTGCCACCTTTCCAGGATCTCTGGAAACCGTACATCTCACTTCTATCTTAGGAATTCCGAGAGCTGACGTGCCCCGCTACTTACGGGTCTTACGGCTATCGAGTGCACTAACCGACACAGAACCAGGAGAACATGGACATAGTCAGTAGACGCTGAAGAATGCCACATGGCACAGATGAGGTATTGGATAGGGAGGGGGGAAGAGGAGGGGTTTTCTTTACCTGTTTATTTTCTTGTTATTTAGTTTGCTGGGATTTTACAAAGCTGTCCTTGTACGGAATGGGCATTGATTTGTATCCCTGTTTTACACAAATCCATAATAATAATAAAAACATTTAAACCATAATATTCCTTTGCATCCATAGGATTTGTGTATTCTTGTACTAATCTAGAGTAAACATTAGTAGAAAAATCATCTTTCTTATAGCTCACAAAAGAATATTTAAATTTCTCTTCTTTGCTATGGTATGTATGTGGTTTAGGAAAATTATTTTAGTACTATAGAAATTATCATTACTGTTATTACAAAAAGAGAACACATGATATATTTACACTTATTTCTAATGCAACACATTTCTCGAGCCAGTTCTGTGCTTCTCTTCTAGAATTTAGCAGTTTTCTCAATTTTTTTCAACTTACTTTCGACAATGTTAGTCTTCAGAAGTTCAGTTACTAATTAGATAATCCTTAACCCTACTATATGTTCTTCTAAAAGTTATCCCTACTCTTCTACTGCTCACTGTGGCCTAGGTTAATCTTCTGTAAAATAAAAGACTGAAAAAACAAAGGTCTAATAGGACAATTTGTTTTATCAATGAGTTCTTTAGCATTTCCTCTTTTCGTTCTTTCAAATCTTTTCCCCTCAAGTTTTCAGATTGCTCTCAAGGGGTTGCTGGCAGTTCAGGGTACACTTTGCACAAGTCTTCCAAAGTGACATTCAATGGTGTGTTCACGTAGTTTGACCACTCAGGTGCTGAGTAGCTGCAACAAGGTAGCCTCGCTCTTTTGGATCTTCTCAGAGGTTGTTGATGTGGTTCTATACCACTTTCATCACTAGACTCAGTTTCTTCGGGTATAGTCTCTGGTATTTGTGCTATTGACGAGCTTCTTCTCAGGTTTCTGTGTTCATAGCTCTGTGGCCATTCAGTTTGTCGATTTACTCTCCTTGATCCTGTACTCTTCCCTTCACCTGGAACTTCTGTTTGTGCGGGCATAATTTCAGTAGCACTTCTGTTCTGAGGATCAGTCTCTGCTTCGTTTTCATTAGAGACTTCGATTCTACTCTGTGTAACTTCAGGCACTTGAATTTCTCATTCAGCTTGTTGATCTTCACCCTTCTCTACCTCTTGCTGTTGTACAGGCAATGGTGCTGCTTGTCTGGGTGGTCTCTCAAGTGGTGCATTCGCCAATGTTCTTCGTTCAGGATCATAGACCACAATTGCTTCCTCTGGATTTCTTACTTTCTTGGTGTGTGAGGCATGAACCCAGTTTGGAATTCCATCATACTTAACAGCAGTATTTGTGGTGAAAATGACCTGGAAGGGGCTTTTCCACGTGGCTCTAGACAAGTCTTCTGAACGTGCTTCTTGATCGAGACCCAGTCATCATGACTGAGGTTGTGGCATAGTTCTTGATGTGGATCTTGTGTTGTTGCCGAAACCTGATAAGAAATAGAATGGACTACATCAGCCAATCCTTTGCACTAATACAAAATAATATCATCAGTGATATTCAAGAGAGCATTTGTGGGGCAGCTGGTTATCTCATAGCCCTACCCATGAGAATTTCATGCAGCGACAAACCTGTATTCCTGTCTGGAGTACTTCGAATGCTCATTAACACCAAGGGTAGTGCATCTGGCCATTTCAGAGAAGTTGAAGCACAAACTTTGGCCAATCGAGACTTAATGGTCCTGTTTACCTGTTCGACTATTCCAGAAGCTTCAGGTCTGTAACTGCAGTGCAATCTTTGCTCAATCTGTAATGCTGTGCAGATAATTTTCAGAACCTCGTGAATAAAATGAGTTCCTCTATCTGACTCAAGAGAAATTGGCATACCATACCTGGGTATTAACTCACGCAATAACAGTTTTGCTACAGTGAGGATATCATTTCTCCGGGTTGGGTAGGCTTGCACCCATCTCGAGAAAATGCACACAATGACCAGGATTGTGGTCATTCAACAGGCATCTCGATAAAACGCATTTGCAACCTGTTGAAAGGACCACCTGATCTCCCTGTATGTGTCAGTGTAACTTGTGTCCTCTTTTCTGCATTCATTTGTTGACATATTACACATCTGTGGCAAATTATTTCAGCCAACATTCGAAATCTGGGATTGTACCAGCTTTGCCTGAAGAGTCTCACCATGGAATCCCTACCTAAATGTGTGTATCCATGATAATTCTGTGTAATTGGTAACAACAAGCTATCAGGCAACACTGATCTCCCATCAGCAGACATCCAAATGTCATTTGCATTTTTCTCACAACCTGCTTTTATCCAACTGCTCTGTTCTGCCTCTGAAACATTTACCTGCACTCTCCTTAATTAATTCCATGTATCAGTGACTTTCATCAATTTGGTGAATGACTTCCCTTCCTCGGACTCACGTAAAATTTCCATTAAATGTGCAGTCCAACAAAGCACAATACCATGCTACTAAATCCACATATCTGTTACCCATGGCAATGTAACCATTACCACTTTGATGAGCTGCACATTTCACCACTGTAATTTACCTGGGCAACTGCAAAGCCTCCAACAGATTCTTAAGACGTGGATTCCGTTTCAGATCGGTGTACCTGAAGAAGTCAAAAAACCTTGTTGTGACCATAATTGCCCAAAGCCGTGGACAACACCAGACCTATGCTGGCTATTTGGTAACTTGTACTTGATTAACTCTTGAAAGCCAGGAAGCTTCGATAACATAATTGTGCACACTGCATATGCTGCTCTTAGTGCAGCATTGTTACCTCTTACGCATGAGACATCTACAAAAAGTACATGATCGGGCTCAATTAGGGATTCATCCTTAATATCTGGTCTTGGTTTGGAGCATAAATCCGTGAGATGTAATCAGGGAATGCAGCGGGTCCAAACGGGATCCCTGCAGAACTCTAAGTGTGTAGCAGAAAGTGTAGCCCCACACATGTTAAATATGTTTCTTACTGCGAAAGCTGACGGGCAGCTGCCAGTGGACTTAAGGCTGGCAACCATTGTGGTCATTTCAAAGAAAGGGAAATCCCATGAGCTCTGTAGCTCCTACAGACCCATTTCTCTACTCAACTTTGAGACCAAGGTGCTGGCAAAGGTGCTAGCCAACAGACTAGGCCTGGTGATGCACACGATAATCCACCCTGATCAGTCAGGATTTATGGCACATAGAAGCACCAGGCGGAATCTCCATCGCCTTTATGGAGTCATGCACATGGTAACGAACCGAGGCCACCGCGCTTTTGTCGCCAGACGCACAAATGGCATTCAATAGTATTGAGTGGCTGTATCTCTTTGCGTTTTTTTCCAGACTAGGTTTTGGGCCGCAGTTTTGTGCGTGGATCAAGCTCCTATACTGCACTCCACTGGCAGGGTCCGGGTAAATGGGGCAATTTCTAGATCCTTCCTACTGCACAGGGGTACTCGGCAGGGATGCCCACTCTCTTCCCTGCTTTTGGCGTTGGCGCTAGAGCCACTGGTGGTATGGGTGTGGGTAGACCCACTAGTATGAGATATTGACGTAGGGGGTGGTTGGGAGGAACGTATATCCTTCTACATGGATGACATCCTGCTTTATGCCCATAAACCTCATCAAACCTTCCATAGACTCATTCACATATTCCAACTGTTAGGCAGCTACTCGGGCTACCAGATAAATTGGGACAAGTCTCTGATATTCTCTCTGGCAGGCAAGATTCCGTCCCGGATGTTGGCATGTGTGGCCCTGGTCCATAAAGTCGAGTTTAAATATCTGGGTATTTGGGTCACTAAATCAGAGGAGGACTTCATGAAACGAAATGTGTATGCCCAACTGGAGAGACTATGGGAGGATGTGGCCCATTGGCTGCGCCTACCGGTCTCCCTCATGGGCAGAGCGGTCCTGTTTAAAATAATGGCTCTCCCCCGCCTGCTGTGTGCCCTGCAGAACACTCCATACTAGATACCAGAGGACTTCTTTCTTGCGGTTGAGGCAGAACAACGTGCCCTGCTGTGGGGGGGCGGTAGCCCACACATCGCACTGCGTAAGTTGCAGCGAGGAGTCTACGAGGGTGGCCTGGCGGTACCGGACATCAGGAATTACTACTTGGCGTCTCATCTCATAAACCTCAATGGCTGGGTTTTTGTTCCAACCACTAAATCTACCTATCGAGCAGACCGCCTAGCTGTGGGAAAAGGCGGTTATCAAGCTGAATTATATAGCAGGACATGCAATAAGTCACTCCAGATGCATACACAGATGGTAGTGCGCGCATGGAAGAAAGCCACGAAACTAGAAGGGTGGGAAGCCAGGTTCACGGAACAGACCCCACTCTGGGAGGGCGATATGCTGGGTGAGGTCCGGCGCCGGCAGGGATTCCATAAATGGGGACTCGTAGGGATAGAACTTTTGAAAGATGTTTGGCGTGGTGGGACAATGATTGATTTCGAGAGACTACAAACCGAATATCAGATGGGGAGGGGGGAATACCTCCGGTACCTACAACTGAGACATGCCCTCAAGTGCCATGTGACGGAAGGGGAACTTCTTCCAGAGTATTCCCCATTAGAAGACAGACTCCTACTCCACCCAATGATTGACAAAGCCATCTCCCTAACATACAAAAAAATCATGAATAACTCCCCAAACTATATGGGCCTCTTAAGGATGGCATGGGAAACAGGCGTGGGGCTCTTGCAGGACGATGGCTGGGCAGAAGCCATGCAGAACCCTAGGGAAACCGCTATAAGGGTGCGGTTTAGACTGATCCAGCTCTGTATCTTTCACAGATCGTATGCCCCTAGGACAGTGCAGCACCGTTTGGGTCGCTGCGACTCAGACGGGTGTGCTAGAGAGTGCGGCGAGACGGGCACCTTCTTCCATATTCTATGGTCCAGTTCCAAAATTCAACAGTATTGTAGTGGTATTGCCCTAGTGATGACAACAGTAGTGGGCATACAGGTCCCGGTCGACGCAAGATGGCATATACTAGGAGTGACCTGGCCGAAATATGCTCAAATATTGCTTAGATTGGCCGATGGAGTGGCAAACAGAAATATTGCGCGGGCATGGGGAGTGGGTGAGGTTCCCAAAATTGGGATTGGAAAAAGGACCTAGACTGGTGCCAATGGTCAGAGAAGACCATTTATCAGAGCAGTGGTTGCCCCCACAAATGGTAAAAGATCTGGGACGCTTGGATAAAGTATAGGAGTTAACTTAAGCGAGGGGAACTTAGGAAGAGTTGGGCGGTAGGTCATAGCGCTGAAGTATAGACAGTTGAACTAGAAAGCTCCAGGTAAGGCTGTATACTGCATTGTAAATCGTAGCAGTGGAAGCTCATCAATTCTTTACAGGTCAGGTTCCATTCTGTGTATGTATTGTACTTCATAATGTCTGAAGCATATGTTTAATAAAAAGAAAGTTCAAAATAAATCTGTGACATCTAGGCAGTCGTGTTCAATTTCATCACAATCAACATCATTTACAGGCAACAAAATTGAAGGGTTAAGCACATGACACCTTTTGAGAACTATATTATCACAGGACAGAATGGTTTGCTCGTATCTATTCAAGCGATTATGGGCTAGGTACTGTGTTTTCGTTCTTGTCAACAATAGCTCCACATAGTGTGGGACCATAACAGCTAAGGGGTAACCCATCACTATGTTCTCGCTCTTTTCCAAAATAGTGCTCACCGCGGCTACTGCTTTTAGGCAACCTGGAAGACCTGCAGCTACGGGATCATGTGTCGTAGAGAAGTATTTCACTGGCTTTCAGGCATCTCTGTGCATCTGTGTCAACACTGAGGGAGCACACCCACTGCTCTCACTACAAAATAGTGTGAATTATTTTGAATAATCAGGCATTCCTAGTGTTGGGCATGACACAATTTGTCTTTTCAACTCTAGGAATGCTTTTGAGCAGTCGTTTGTCCCATGGAATCGAATCTGACTCGTCTCTGCGTGTCAACCTTAGTAAAGGTTTTGCCATTAAGGAAAAGTTTGGTATCCACTGTCTACAGAAGCCAACCATTCCCAAAAACATCCTGACCTACTTTTGAGTTCATGGTGGTTTATCTGTAAGATTGCTTCCACTCTCTCTGGTGACACCCTTCTAGCTCCTTTCACAATGATGTGTCCCAGATATCCATTCTCAGCCAGGTGATTCAATAAGGCAATGGTGTCTTGTGTACAAGCTTTTCGTGTTTCTGATGCCACAAGCAAGTCATCAATATATTGCCCAAGGTTCGAATTGCTTGGCATTTGTAAGGTCTCCAGATTTCTTTTCAGAATCGGGTTGAAAATGGATGGACTCTTTGTCTACCCTTGTGGGACACAACACCATACTAATACTTTCAGTTGGAATATGAAGGAAAAAGATATTGACTTTCTTCATGCAAAGGCACTGAGAAAAAGTTTGACCTAAATCAATGACTAAGCAACTCTACAGTACACGGGAATCTGAAACAATATTGTGGCTGGATTGGGTACCACGGGACACCAGGGAACAATGATCTGATTAATTCTCCTCGGGTCCTGCACTATTCTGTACTTTCCATTAGGCTTCTGCAAACCCATAAATTGGAGTGTTAGTTGACTTCCAATCAATTCCCCCAAAATTCCTTTCTGTAACATGTCTTGTATGACTGGTGTTATTCCTGCAATAGCCTCTGGTGTCAGATGGTATGGGGGTGTTCTGGGAAACACTGCATTTGACTTTACAGTAATTCAGACTGGTTCTACACCTTTTATAAGTCCAATATCCTTCCCTGTGTGATCCCAAACTTCGGCATTAACTGTTTCTTTTAAATCATCAGGTAATTGTTCAATCACAAATAAAGGGAACACTCCTGTCTCGTTTTGCTGTTTAGCCATTTTAAAATTTACATCCTCATTATGGGTCTGGAAAGCAACACCATACGGTGTGCAGTAAATGGTGCAATTTAGCTTGCACAGCAAATCTCTCCCTAGTAGATTTAACAGGGCTAGAATCACAGACAACGAACTGGTGTTTTTCTTCGAATGAACCTATCTTTACTGGGATCTTTTCTGAAACTGGAATCATGAACTGATAATTTGTAACTCCTACAGCTTGGATAGTTTTCCCCCAAAGAGGTTGATCTGGAACTTCCACTGGTCTAACTGTGGATCTGGGAGCACCTGTATCAATCAAGAATGATACAGGTGGCCATATACTTCAGCATCCACATATGGACCACTCTGGCCTTCCTCTAAGACTGCGCCAAGTACACAATCTTCCTCACCTCTCAGGCACCTTCATTGGGAATTATCAGAACCTGAACATCTATTTAGAAAAAGGGATATTGCTGTAAAACATTCAGGTTCGGATTTTGAAATTGTGGCTTGGAATTTTGGAAAGAGTTTGTATTCATTTTTGGCATTTGATTTAAATACAATTGAGGGTTTCCCATATTTTGGAAGTTCATTTGGAACGGTGGGGCGGGCATCATTGGCACCTGCCTTTGCATAGGCACCTGCATCTGCCTTGCAGGCACATTTTGCATTTGCATTCCCTCTGGCATCTGTACATTTCCACCATTATTAGGATTATATCTACATTCTCTTTTTCAGTGTCCAGTTTTATGACAGATGTGACATGGAGAAATCTTTTTCATAGCAGCAACATCTGTTCCAGAACCTGTACCTGCAATAAGAAAAATAGGGACCCCTTTGCTCAGACCAGGGGAATAGGGTACTATTGACAAGTAGAAAGGAGAAATCCCTTGGTGAGAATGTGTGCTATTACTGGGTCTCTAAATTCCCAGTACAAATTTTTTTTTAGCCCATATGTTAGAAAGATGCTGAATTAAGGATATTCCTACACAACTATAAATTGTATTTAAAAATATTGTTTTATTTAAAATTCATCACTCAATGTATACAAAAGGAAATAATTTTTAAAACTCATTACACTAAAAATAACATCAATTTCATATGAAATTGATGTTATTTTTAGTGTAATGAGTTTTAAAAATTTCCTTTGTATACATTGAGTGATGAATTTTAAATAAAACAATATTTTTAAATACAATTTATAGTTGTGTAGGAATATCCTTAATTCAGCATCTTTCTAACATATGGGCTAAAAAATTTGTACTGGAATTTAGAGACCCAGTAATAGCACACATTCTCACCAAGGATTTCTCCTTTCTACCAGAACCTGTACCCACAGGAACACCTCTACCTTGAGACACATTAAATCCTCCTTGATTTCCCTGAAAAACAACATATGGAACTGCAAATCCTTGCATATTTCTTTGATGTCCTGCAAAAGGAGGATTATGAGAACCTTTCTGAGCTAACCTCGTTTGTTCCAACATAAACTTCTCTTAAGTCTTCTTCTGCTTCATGTCTAACTCGTCAAAACAGTATTTAGCATATCTCAAGATTTCATTGAGCGACTTGTTCTGCCAACAGATCACGCTTTGAGTTGTGTGTACAGATCTCTGCTTCAGTCCTAAAACAAACTGTGATACAAAAATCCTCATATCCTTTTCCTCAGGATACTCTCGTCCACTCTGCTGCTGAAACACCTGTAGCAATCGTTCATAGTATTCATGCACTATTTCTTTCTGCTCTTGGGTAGTTATTTTAATTTTAATCCAATCCAAATCTCTCGATGGCACTCTGCCTTTCAGTAAAGTAATCACTGCCTCATAATTCTCCATCTCTATAGGAGATGGTGCATTTTTCCTAGTCTCCGTCACAGGTTCCTCTTTTGTCCATTGTACCACAGTCTTACATTCAGCCCATAAATCAGCAGGTGCTACAATGCCAAAAAAACATATTCAGATCTGACCACAACACCTTAGAGATCTTTATGAATCGTTCCATTTGTGCATGACAATGCACTGGTTTGTCTCGGTTTCAAAAAATTATTCGTAAATGCAGCCAAATCACCTCTACTCCAAGGAACATGTACGTACATACATTCCTTTTGCTATTTCAATGAGTGGGTATGCTGTTGTTTCTCCCTCACTTCCCTCATCATGTTTTCCTGCTATAGCTGCTTCTATTTTTCTTTTTATGCTTCTTCGCCCATTTAATTTCTAGTTTCACATTCTCACTCCATTAGCGAATGCATTTGACTAATTCAATAATGTGTAAACGTATTCCTGAAACTCTCATCTTAAATGCTGGATTATCTAATTAGACCCTATAGCTTCTCTGCAAGTGAAAATTATTAGCAAGATCAATCTCATATTTCTGAGCCCATTCTATCAGTTTGTCTTGTCTTCTTGTAATCTCCTTACACAGGTAAATTAATTCCTTTCTTTATTATTGCTCGGTATGTTCAAATTCGAAACATCCCCTTATTATTTCTTCTAATTCCACCTTCAATTGAGCAACATTTAAAGGCTTTTCCCTCTTCGTGTCTGGCCTCTCTTGTACCTCTGTGCTTTCTAATTCTCTGTGCTCTGTGTTTTTCTAATTCTCGCTGCTTCTTCTAACCAAGCTGGCATATAACCTTCTTCAGTAGCATTTATGTCACTAGGAGTAATAGGGGCTGTGAAGACTAATGTCCCTCCATCTATTAGTGCTTGTACTGTCTGTGGGGTTGTCCACACAACATTCTGAAAATTTTGTGATGTCAGAACAAACCCTGTGGTAGGTACACCTCCAGTGGCTTGATGAACTTCTGGCCTTAAATCCACATTTGGAGGAGCATTTGCAATGACTCTGGGCAATATTGGGGCATCTTCAGGTGTTATTTGGGCTGTGATGAGCACTCCAGTCACAGTCGGAACTGCAACCTGTGGCCGAGCCACAACTGATGGGATGATTTGGAGTATCTGTACGGTTCTTTCAATCTGTGCTAAATCTGGATCTACAGGCGCAGTTCCCACTGTGGCATCGTAGCAGCACTTAATTCTCTGTGATCAGTAAGGGTTGTATATGGCAGAGGTGTAGGAAAGTGGGTTTCTGTTGCAGTAACCGCCCACTTTTTGCCTGATATCTAATGCAATTTGACTGAATGTGCACTGTGTCCCTGCCAATCGGGTTCCCAGCGCCTTGTTCATTCCCAAAACTGTACCTTTGTTTCCACAATCGGCACACCTTTGGCCCACATGTAAGTCCCTTGTAAAAGGTACCTCTGGTACCAAGGGTCTTGTGACCAGAGAGGGTTTCTAAGGCTGCAGCATGTATTGTGCCACCCTCAGAGACCCCTCACGTAACACATACACACTGGCATTGCAGACTGTGGGCCTTATTACGATGAGGCCCAGAAAGCCTCCGACCTAAGGTCAGAGGCTTTCCGGGCCGCATCGCAGTTTCAATTCTGAACCCTAATTACAATTTAGGCGAATTCTACAAATGGAAAGGAGCGTCAATGTATCCGCTATGGTATCCAATCAGTTATTGTTTTTCGAGAATCAAATCCATAGGCAAACTTGTTTCATGTGTGTTTTCCATTTATTAATTCAAAGGAAAATCATAGCTCCAAAATATAACAGTATCCAATCGTCAGCCAAATATAACAATATCCAATCCTCAGCCTACGCGTTTCGTCCTCACTTGGACGTCATCAGGGCTGGAAAAAAGGATAAATGCACAAATCAATATCAATCAATATAAATCCCTATGTATTTTTAGAAAATCAATCATTCAATCACATTCCCCAAAATTAAAAACATCATATCAATTACATTCTTCAACAGCCCCTTCGTGTCTGCCTATTTACAATCTAATTTCCATATATTATCCCCATAAAGAAAGTTCCATTAATGGTTTTTTGGATGGAAAACATCATGTGGTATCAGCACCCTCCTTATTGCTACCACATCAATCCTCATCAATTTCTCTTTGGCCCACATATAAGTCCCTTGTAAAAGGTACCACTGGTACCAAGGGTCTTGTGGCCAGAGAGGGTCACTAACGGCTGCAGCATGTATTGTGCCACCCTCAGAGACCCCTCATGTAACACATACACACTGGCATTGCAGACTGTGGGCCTTATTACGATGAGGCCCAGAAAGCCTCCGACCTAAGGACAGAGGCTTTCCGGGCCCCATCGCAGTTTCAATTCTGAACGCCTAATTACAATTTAGGCAGTCGGAATTGAAACTGGATTCTGACGGGCTCAAGGAGCCCGTTGACCAGTCGGAGAACGGCCCGTAATCCCAATGAACGGCATTTCTGCCACTGGAATTACGATGCTCGGTTTCCGACAAGCTTTCCATGCTGGGTTTTCTGACATGGAAAGCCTGTCGGAAAGTGAGTTTTGGGGCCCCTAGCAGGACCTCCTTATCCTTGCGGCCTCCGGTTGGGGGCCAAGAATCCCTGCACCGTGTGGCAGGCACTTTGAGGTGCCTGCCACATGGTGCAGAGATTAACACAATCTCCCATTTCTCAATGGGAGCTTGTGCTACAGCCGGTTTACGACCGCAGCACAAGCTCCCATAGAGAAATGGGAGTATGCGACCGCACCATGTGCGGTCGCATTGTAATTGCGGTGTCTGGAACGCCGACCTGAGGCCGGTCGGTTATGAGACCGCACGTGTCGGTCGGAGGCAACTCAGACAGACATCGTAATCGAGCCCTGTGTGTTTTGGTGCAGACAAAACTTAAAAGTCGACATGGTATACATCCCTGTGTGCCATACCTACCTAACACTGCCTGTGGCATAGGTAAGTTACCCCTCTAGCAGGTCTCACAACCCTAAGGCAATGTGCACTATACCACAGGTGAGGGCATAACTGCATGAGAAATATGCCCCTACAGTGTCTAAGTCCATTCTTAAGCATTGTAAGTGCAGTAAAGCCATATTGAGTACATGGGCTGGGAGTTTGTCATTACAAACTGAACAGCTCCATGGTGGCTTTAGTGAGTTCTGAGAAGCTAGGCATCAAACTTCTCAGCACAATAAACCCACACTGATGCCAGTGTTGGATTTATTGTAAAATGCACTCAGAGGGCATCTTAGAGATGCCCCCTGAAAAACAATCAACTCCCCAGTGTACATCTAATTGGTCTTCACCAGCTGCCACACACAGACATGTTTCTGACCCCCTGAGGTAGGAGCCCTTGTGGGCCTGGAACAAAGCCTGCATGTGGTGGAGGTGCTTTTCACCTACCCCCAAGCAGGAACAGCAGTCAGGGCGGCGAGCCTCAAAGGCGTCTTGCCCTTTGATATGCTAGCCAGGGACTCTCCAGCTAGTGGAGATGCCCGCCTCCCGGACCAAGCCCCACTTTTGGCAGCAAGGTTGGCGGGAAAATTAGTAGTCAGGAGAGGTGTGTCCCCTCCCATCCAGGGCCACGCGTAAGGTGTCCTGAACTGAGGTGACCCCCTCCTTAGAAAATCCTCCATGTTGGATGGAAGGATTTTAGCATTCAGGTTAGGGGATGCCCCCTCCAAAAGGGAGGGAACTTACAAAGGGTGTAGTCACCCTAAAGGTAAGTAGCCCATTGGCTACTACCTGTTAGTGCTGAAACACCCCTAAATTCAGAATTTAGGAGGATCCCTGAACCTTGATCCTCAGATTCCTGCAACCTACAAAGAAGGACAAAGAAGACGCTGTGCAGCAAAGCCTGAAGATGATGACTGACTTGGCCCCAGCACTACCTGCCTGTCTCCAGCTTTAAAGACCCTGCAAAGATGACGATGCCTGTCCTTTGGCCAGCGACTTTCAGAAACCCAAGCAAGACTGCCTTTCCTTCAACAAAGACCAGATCTCCCAAGGACAGCTGCCCTGTCCAGAAGAATCCAACTACAAGGACTCCGGATGGAGCTGGTACCGCGACTCCTGCCCACTCTGCACCTGATGCCCATGGCCCGAGTCTGAGTGGCTCACCTGTTCAGTGAAGTCTCCCCACCAATCCTGACTTCGACACCAATGGGGCTGACCTCTCCTGGACTCCACGAAGCCGCCTGCAGCCTCATAACGAAGGGTCCCCCTGACCGCAACCGGCTCCAGTAAAGAAAATCCTACACTTAAAGGCACCCCTGCATCCTCAGCCCTCCCGACTTGGGGGGAGCCCTACTGATGGTGCCCAGGTGTTCATGGACAACTCTACTTGCCTGCCCAGCTGTTGGTCACCCTCGCCCAGCCTCTTTGTCAGAACTGAAATTCCCCTTTACTTGAATTGGGCGGCCAACGCTGATTTGCACCCTGCACCCGGCCACCCTTGTGCCGCTGGTGGTGTTTGGTTGGTGCTGCCTTGTGGCCTCCCCTGTGCTTGCTCTAACCCTGGGCCTGTGCCCTGAAACCGCAATACTTACCTGCAACCAGCACCTCTTGTGGGTGCTCCCAGTCTCCATTGACTAACATTGGGCCTAGTGACCTCTGCACCCTGCCACCCCCAGTGCTGCTTGTGGTGCAGTATCTACCTTGATCTGGCCCTTGCCTAGTGTTGGTCTAAACTGGAAGACTGGATGTGTGAGTCGAGCACTTAAAGGTAAATATACATAACTGTTTTCCTTCCATAGGATTGCATTGCATTTCTGTCTGTCACTAAATGTCTATCTCTTACATTTGCTAAGTTTGCTACTTTTTGATTGACATTACCAAAGTATTTTTAATACTCCTGTAAAGTACTTCTATGCCTTTACAACACAATACCTACTGTATTTGAAAAGTATTGCTACCCTTGAAACTTTTACCTGCAACTGAGTTCCTCTTGGTTCTAAAATAACAAAGTAATAACTTATTATACAAAACAATTCGTCTTGGATTCAGTCTTTGAGCGTGTGTAATCATTTCTTGCTTGAGGGTGTACAAAAATGCTTAACCCAGCTGACTGATAAGCCTGACTGCTCCACCACACTACAACAAAAAAGTGTAAGGTATTATCTACTTTAGCCTCTGTAAAGCCTTTGGGGATCTTCTGGACTCTGTGCACACTATACCTTACTTTGCTATAGTATATGCAGAGCCAGCTTCCGACAGGAGGTCTTGAAGCTAGCATCTGCTGTAGAATCGGATCCCCTGAATCAGTATCGCTCTCACCCACATCTTTCTTTTGGTGATCATTCTTACTTCCCTTCTATAGCAATAGCTGAATATCATTTTGTTCCCTCTATGATAGCCTTTCTGCACCTACACTGTTCATCCCTTCGAGCATCCGCATAATTCAGTAGCACTCGTTTTGTCCTTTTCTGGTATTTTTCCATCTGCTCCCTTGCAACCTTTTCCCATACTCCCAGAGCTTCATATTGAGTAGGTCTAGGTGGTGGCTTCATCTTGTACAACTTTCCTTTCAAATTATCAAGAATTCTGATATTAAATGTCCTGTATCTAGGAAAGCTGAATGCACCTTCTTTGTCAGTGATTCTGCTGCATTGGCCAAGCCAAGAACAAGTATGTAGCCCATGCTCAGTTGCATGTGGCGGCGTACCTTCGGGAGGTGCTTCTTAATACTTCTTTTCACTCATTTATTCCTTCTCACAACACCACTGTCTAAACCAAAATACAACTACCATAAACAAAACAGCGCACTATTAATACTCACACCTTCAAACCTCAACCGTCTTCCACTAATGCCTTCTAGTACTGCCTTGTCAGATCTTCGAGTTCTGGACATTGGATTCAATAATCGGGAATGTTATTCTGACTTGGGAATTATTTTATAGCTCCATTCAGGGTGTGAACCATATCTCTGCTACCAGAAACTGGTGGCGCGGAAACGTTTTTCTTTAATATAATCAGTTCTACCTGTAACTTAAAACAGGGGTCTCCAGCTCCGCACCGAAATCATCTTCTCTGGAATGGATCTTTGCCACCATTTTAGAATGTAGCATCAATAAAAAACATCTCAGTAGACATCATCAATTAAGTCATTTAGTTCAGTCAATGATGAGAGTTTTGGATCAGTTCGAAAACCTTTACTTATCAATAAGAGTTTAGTGAATTGTTTTGGTCTCTTTATTCAAATTAGTAAATCAGATAAATCCGTTTACAGAAATATCAAGAAAATCATGGTTAGAGTCAATCAAGTAAATGACAGCGTGTTCCATAAAGGAATTTAACTACTCTAAGTGGATCCTAACCTACCAGAACCCATAAAGAGTCCTCTTGGAAAAGAGCAAGATTTAAAGGAGCATTAAAATAGAATCAGAATGAAGTCAAACTCCTCCTAAAGAGTAGTTCCAGAAACTCATCCGAGTCTCTTCTCTCAAAACATCATCAGCAAACAGTCGCAGTAACAACTGTTCAAATATAAGCTAAGAAAATAGTCAGAGCAGTAGCCATAACTGTTAAAGAAAATAGACATCCACAAAGTAGTAGGCGACAGAAATCACCGTCAGCAGTAGCTCACGTGGAAAAGGGTAAACCGTGCTAAAGAAAAAATGGATGGTCACAGAAGAATGGCCTGGACCAGTTTGGACAGCACTGCCTGGACTGCCTTAATTCGAACTAGTAACACGTATATCATAAACACAAAAACATATTTAACAATCCATGCTGGTGTTAGGTCATTTTAAGCCAATGAGGAAGGATCATCCGATGGTCTGCTGCTTCTTCCTTCATTCTCGCGGTAAACGTGCGAAGTCGACAAGGTGCGATCTACAAGTGTCAACTTAGTTGCTAAACATTTATGTGTGTTAGCTTCACTCTGAGTTCCAGCGAGAACCCTGCAGTCTAAACTATTAGCTGTTCAGTATTCCACTGCGTAACAATGATCTATTCTAAAGGCAGAAACATTCTAATTGTAACTTACAATATTAAGTCATGAGATTCACGTCAGCATTATTGTTTTAATACAGTATTCAGCATGGTGAATATGTGGCAGCTAGAAAGTAGCCAAATACAATGAGAACATGTAGCTTAAGAAAAGAAGAAATAAATGTTTAAAGTCAGCACATTCTACTGAGATGACACTTTTAAGCAAGCAAATGTGTGAATCATTTATCAAATAATATTGCTTAGTTCAGCATTTCCTAAAAGCATTTATTTATTAAAGAAGAAAATTAACTGAAAGATAGAGAATGGAACAAGTCCAGTCTGGCCTAGTAGTGCCATTACAATAGTGCGAAAATCATGCAACACGTTAATTTTGCACGTTTAAGAAAAGGGACATTTTCCTACATTTAATTCTATTAAACATTTTCATGTTAATGTCTAGTGTAAATTATGACACTTATCTAAAACTAAATTCTCCTGCTCTGTCAAAAGCGAAGGGATGTATGGATTTTTAGTCATTTATGGCATAATGTTTTATAAAGGGCTAAAATACTTAATGTTGGACCTGGCCCTTTTTGCAGGGTTATCCCAAAACCTTTTGCCTTCTTCCTCCTATTTTTCTGACCTGTTTTTGCTGGTTTTTGGACTCTTGGCACTTTACCACTGCTGACCAGTTCTAAAGTGCAAGTGCTCCCTGTGTAAAATATATTGGTGATTGTTTTATTCATGATTGGCATATTTGATTTACTATTAAGTTCCTAGTAAAGTGTACCTGGTGTGCTCAGGGTCTGTAAATCAAATGCTACTAGTTAGCCTGCTGCACTGATTGTGCCGCCACACGAGTAGCCCTGCAAACATGTCTCAGATCTGCCACTGCAGTGTCTGTGAGGGCAGTTTTAAACTGTCATTGCGACCTGGCAAGTGCACCCAATTGCCAGACCCAACCCTTCCCTTATACTACATGTAAGTCACCCCTAAGGTAGGCCCAAGGCAGCCCCATGGGCAGGGTGCAGTGTATTTAAAAGGTAGAACATGTACTGGTGTGTTTTACATGTCCTAATAGTGAAATACTGCTAATTTAGTTTTCTACTATTGCAAGGACTATCTCCCATTGGGTAACATGGGGATTGCCTTGAAATATCTTTTTAGTGTAATTTCCCATTGGGAGCAGATAGAGATTTGGAGTTTGGGGTCTCTGAACTCACCATTTAAGAGTACATCTTTTGGTGAAGTTGGTTTTTAAATTGTGTGTTTAAAAATGCCACTTTTAGAAAGTGGGCATTTTCTTGCTTAACCATTCTGTGCCTCTGCTTGTCTGTAGAATATACATCTGGATCGGCTGACAGGCTCTTGTGCTTCAAATTCAAAGCTCTCTGTGCGGCCTTTAAAGCGTTGCATAACATTTTCCTCTTTCATCTTAGGCAGAGATTCAAATGGTATATTCCCAACAGAACACTTCATTTCTTGGGAGAAGAGACCCTGGTGGTTCACAAATTTAAGAGAACCAACTGGGGTGGCAGAAGCTTCATTACCTGCACAGCCAACACCTGGAATCAACTTTCCTATTATATTAGTTCTTCTCCCAACCTGCTCACCTTCAGGAAAGATTTCAAAATGTTGCTGTTTAACAGCTAGGTCCAGCATTGTTTTAGACCTCTTTCTGTCCGCACTGCTGCGCTAGCGCCCGTCACCGTTGGGTAACCGTGCGCTTTATAAATTTATTTAACATTAACATTGTGCATTCACTCTAGACAGTCACACAAAGGGAGATGAGGTGTGCCCTGCATATCCTGATGGCTCATCACCAGGCTTATGGGCCTTTCTGAGCTAGAGTGGTGGGAGATGTCACTGGCACCTGAATGGGACTGTGGCTGCCCTCATACAAAACTGTCTCCACCTCCCTGTAGAGTGTCTGGAGCCAGGTCAGAGAAAGGCAGGGTCTTGTGCTCTACAAAGACTTTCATTTGAAATACCCTTACTTTAAAGGCAGAAAGGGGTATAAGTATTGGACCTCTGACATACCAAAATCAGAACACTGGATGCTGTAGGAGGGACTGCCACTCTGCCTGTTGTTTTGTTGTTCTGGCCTGCTGTTTGCTGCTTCTGTCCTGGGAGTGAAAGGACTGGACTTTGCTTTCTACATCCTGCTTCCAAGGTTCTCCAAGGGCTCGTGTGTGCTTGTCTCCTGTTAAGAGGTCTCAGGGCCATCAAAGACTTCACCTGCCAGTGCCTGGGCTCTTGTGCTGAGAGTCCTGACTTGCCAAGTGGTGTTAAATCCAGTTCCTGGACCGTTGGAAGTGTAACCTGGTGATCTTAAGGAAAAAGTCCATGCATTGACTCCCAGCACCTGTTTTATTAATGCACCGCTGCCTGTACCGAAGCATGGTTACCAGATGAAGCATCGACCACGGCTTTTGTCGCTGGCCCCAGTTCCCTGTCGCAGCGTGTCAGAAGAATTACCGCAGTGTGAGTCCCGAGCTCCCTGTCACCGACAACTGTGGCACCCACTCTGATGCAGCACCTGCTTCGTGGCTGAGGAATCGACGTAGCGCGTGCTTCGCGGCTGTTAAATCAATGGAGCCCTGCATCGTTGCTGTTGCATCGATGCAGCACATCTGGATTTTTGATGCATCATCCCTCGACGCCGATTCTTCATCGACACCGCTCCGCAATAAGAAACTGAGGCTGCTTGTCCGGAAAGTGATACTTCACCTCCCCCGCCTAGCATTAAGGAATCGACGCATCACCTCCCCTACCAGTAAGGAACCGACGCATCACCTCCCCTGTGTAGCAAAAAAACAAACGCATCACTTTGCTTTTCTGGCGCTTCACCTACTCTGCGCCTTGCAAAGTCTTTGATTTTCGACACATCTAAGGTACTTAGTGTAAAACTAATACATCCATTGATTTCTATGGACTAAACTTGCTTAATCTTTTAATGTGATGTTTTGACTTGTGCGTGTTGGATTTTTGGTCGTGTTTTATTCAGATAAATATTGGTTATTTTTCTAAACTGGTGTGGACTCCTTTTGTAGTGTTTTCACTGTGTTACTGTGTGTGTGGGTACAAATGCTTTGCACATTGCCTCTGAGATAAGCCTGACTGCTCATGCCAAGCTACAGAGGGGGTGAGCAGGGGTTATCCTTGCTGTGTAACTCCCTTACACTGACTAGAGTGAGTGTCCCTACTTGGACAGGGTGCATACCACTGCCAACTAGAGACCCCATTTCTAACAGTTAATAAGAAAGATCTTTACCTTTATCTAACATCCCCTCTCCACATCTATTTACTCGGGGTACCCATCCACTCTGTTGCTTAATGCCATCTTCGTTTTTAAATAGTAATATTTTAATAGATGTCCAAAGGTTTTTTGTTTTTTTATCTACTATTTAAATATATAAGGGAGTAGATTTTTAATTTTTTTTTTTTTTTTTTAGAGGTGAAGGAAACTATTTGCAGACAGATCTGATATATTTAAAACATTGTTCTCCAGGTGGTAGTGCAACCCTTCAAGTGAGTTTTTGTATCTACATTTATTTTTGTTTTTACTTTTTCCAACTTCCTTACATCAATAATTACATTTTCTTTACGAATGGCAAAGGCTCCCCCAATTCAGGAGAGCCGCATATATGGCGGGTCAGCCATGGCCAGAACTTGGGTGTGGGTGGCGGTGTGATGTTCCGCCCCATCGCAGAGAGGCGGGCAGCAATTGGCTTGTTCAAGGGCGCTGCTCCGAGGGCACTTGTTGTGCTTCCGGGGACACTCCTCGGCGGGTCGCACAAGCCCCACCCATAACAGAGCCTGCGAGGCCACGAGCGGGTCTCTGTTTCCCTCTCGCCACCTCGCTTTGCAGACACCGCCTCGTTCCCAAGGATTGTTTGCTTCTCTTTCTGTTTTCTGCATGCCTCAGAGTTTATTGGATGCTCCGCTCACCACATACTGTGCATTTCACAGTGCAACTGTCTCCTGCTGGGGTTCGCACAGGCTAGAGAGCTAGTTGTGCCTGACCTGTGTACTCAAGTACTCGGTGACAGCTTCGGTGGGCGACCGCTGTGCTTTAGGGTAGGGGGGCAACAAGGGGGGGGGGAGCAAACGTTTTTATTGCTGTTGTGCATTTTGAGCTGCCATTTCTCTTTAGGGCTTGTGGCTTTGTGGACAGAAGCAACATTTTGACTTGAAAATGATTTTCTGATACTGAAACAGTTCAGAAAGTTCCCATATATAGCTGCAACCTCAGTTCAATGCACAACAAAATCTAACATGGAATGGCTTGGGGATCAGGTAATTTGACGCTTTAAGGGCCAAAATGCTATATACATTAGCGCCACTTAAGCATATCTACTCACAAGTTTCATCCTGAACTCTGCTTCATGTACGTATCAGGACATTTAGCGTATTAAGTTAGTCCCAAAATGTCTAGCTACATATGTTCATTTTAATTTGCAGGAGCTTTTTACGGTTAATGGGTTTACTTTAGTTGTATTTGCTGCACTAAATTGGATGCTGTTCTAATGGTGCGGTTGAATGGAATACCATATTCTTTTGTGGGACTTCTCAGGTGCATATTCATTATTCCAGCCCTGTCGAGGGCAGATAATTCACACTGGTGACAAAGGCGGGATATCTTTTGAGAAATAACTCACTAACCACCTTGAAAAACGTTTAATTTCCTTCTTTAAGAAAACGCCTCATTTTCCTCCCTTGCAGTGAATTAAATATGCTTTCTTGTAGCCCATTGTATGGCTAATGGGCTTAACTATTTGCAAGAAAGGGACCCCTGTGCTCCATCGTCTCTGTATTTCCCCATCGGTATAGGCCTACAGGACAAGCGCAATGGCGTTACATGTTTTTTATGCCTATAGGAACGGTATAGGCAAGACAAATTGACAGTGGCGGCTCCTCCGCTAACGCGGAGGAGCGTCGCCTCAGTGCCTTGAAGCAGTAAAAGAAAGGAAAAAATAAAATGATAATAACGTAATGTTATTATAATTTTATTTTGTCCTCCTGCAGCTTTGTGTGACGGGGCAGGGCTGCAGGGCAGGGGAGGAGTGGTAACACCCTCCTAAGTGTGCAAATACTGTTTGTCCTGCCCTCTCAGGCCGGCCAAACAGTTATGTGCACTTTCCCTGTTCTCCATGCAGGCTGGATTACAGCCTCCATGGAGAACATGCCCTGGCCCTCAGTCCCTGGCTGAGCGCCGAACCACAGCACTCAGACCAATCACAACGCAGTGTTGTGATTGGTCAGGGGAGCCTGGGTGCTTACCAATAACGCTGAGGAGCCTGGCTGTCTGCTTCCTGTTTCATTTCTAATGCGAGGAGAGAAGACCGAGAGATGCAGCAGTAAGGTAAGTTTTTTTTCTTTTTTAAATATCCCCTTACATCCATCCCCTGGCCCTCTCTCCCCCCACCCTGTCACCCCGATCCTTGTTGGTCGCTACTGCAAGTTGAGCATACTGGTTGCATTATCATCATTTCGTGCCATAGTTTAATGCAAGAGGCGCGTGTGCCAGTGGATATTTTTTGTACGCGACAATTTCAAAAGAGTGCTCCAAAAAGCTACTTTATCAGTCATGGAAGTGCATATTTTGCTTTTTAATCGGAATGGGCTCTGTCAGCAAAAATAGTAATAATACTTTAGACATAAAAGCCCCCAAAAATGTCCAGGGAGGCGACTCCTTTTTTTTAGGTCTCGCATGAGCCAGCACGCATGCGCTGCTCTGCGAGGCTTCTAGTAAGGACTTCCAACTCGGACCATACGCTCGTGCGTGTGTTTTTTTTTTGCTCACACGCTATTGGCCTTTGCGTGCGTCTTTCTAAGAAAGACAGCACGCAATTGGCCAAAGGCGGGTGCTTGTCCCGCCTTCTCTCTCCCCTGGCCTAGGGAGCTCAGGAGCGAGCAGCAGCACCGCACAGTGCCTGCTGCATTCCTTAAATTCTTTGCAGTGCGCGCGCGCGCACCACTTGCGGGCTCACTTGAGGCTTCGGTGACGGCGTGTCTCCTCTCTAGCATAAGAGCATATCAAATGTGAGGGTGGCATTCCGTCACGAGGAACTAAACCACCCCACATGGGGGCGGAGGCACACTAAGGCATAAAACCAGCAGGGGTCTGATCGTGAACTACGTGTTATAAGGGCACCGTGACCTCACAGGAGGTGGGGGCTCCTGGGATATCGCACAAACAGCCTCGTTAGCCCTGATTTCACCTGAGCCTCGCGGGTAGGCCGTCAGTCCAGAGCTCCGTCTTCCTGAACTCTCATGAGTCTCACTGCTTGGCAGAAAGATCCCCGTCTCTCTCCCCGATTGGCACACACAGTCCAGGTCTCTTGAATTGGCACAGTCCGTCCAGATCAGTACACCGTCCTCCCTGACTTTTTTTCCCCCTTTTTGCAGATTTATATAGCGCGAACTCTACTCGAAGGTATTGGGGCGCTTTATATGAGCATCAGTTACGTTACACAAGGACACATTCATTTTTGGTAGGCACGGGGAGATTAGGTGATTTGCCCTGAATCACAGGATGCTGAGCGGACACCGAGGCTCGAACCTGGTTCCCCAGCTCCAAAGTCGGCAGCTCTGGCCGTAAGGGCTCATCCTCTCCCCTTGATTACCACAGACATCCTTGATCTCCCATAATGCCAACAAGTCTACCTGCTGGTACAGAAAACCTAGGTTTCCTCACTGACTGACATAGCAGCCCAGGTCCATCTGAGTTGATAAGTTACTATTTCCCAAACCTCAATGGATAGACGTCGGCAGGATGAAATGCGGAGTTGCGGGATGAGCCTGTGGCAGCAGGTAGCAGACAGATTTCAACAGCGATTGTTCAATTCACAATGTTTCCTCAAATACCATGTTGACGTCGATTAACTTGATTTTCTGCGGAACATTTGAATGTGGCGCTGTTTTTAAACAACAAGCGTGGTCCACCATAATGATTTCTGTATCTTTTTACCATAGCAGAAGTTATCGCGATAGAAGAACAAGTTACTATTAATATGTGTCTTTCCTTGCGTGTCTTGTTAAACGGGGTCGAATTCTGTTGTGCATTTATTTACATTTTCTTTGTTTATATTTCACTGTGGTTGTTTTTAACCCCTTCCGTGCTCGCGTCGGCCAACGGCCGTCGCGAGCACTACCTCCCCAGTGCTGCGAACGACCGTTGGCCGTCGCAGCCCCGCCCACTCCGTGGAACGCCCGCACCGTGGCGGAATTGCCGCCGCGGTAAACGGGTTAAATCTGTCTTTAAATTGAAAATAAGTAGCATTAAGATGTAAATGCATATAAGCCTAATTAACCCCCTGCGCTGCTTATCAGGCTTGGCAAACGGAACCGCAGAATTTACTGACTGCTAATCTCCCGACCCCGGGGGGAGGGGGGCAGGGGAGGGCAGCAGGGAGGGGCTCGCATGAGTGTGTATATTGATTGCACTGTTTGAGTGTACGATCAATGTCTTTATCCACACTGGCGGGGGGGGCTGCAGATGAGCACACGGCCCCGGGCTACAAGAGCAACACAGGCCCAGCCGGTACAGAGCTATAGGCTCAAAGGGCGAGCCTAAGAAATGGGGCTTTAAATGCCCCCCTCCCCCAAGCCCCCCAATACGCCTTGGGCTCCACCAAGCCTTCGCGTCCAACATTTCTGTGCAGCCCCCCCTGCAGCGATGGCAAACCCGCACAGCGCATGTCTCTGCAGCCGTAGCATCTGTTGAAAGCATGTCCCCCTCCCCCCAAGCACCGGGGACTGTCCAGCCTTTCAGGATCGCCAGAAAGGACACAACCCCTCTACTGGGACCTTACGCTTTGAATCCCATTGAAACGACTGACTGACTGACTACCTCTCTCACTGACTGACTGACTGACTCCCTCTCACTCACTCTCTCTCTCACTGACTGACTCTCACTGACTGACTGACTGACTCTCTCACTGACTCTCTCACTCTCTCACTAACTGTCTCTCTCTCTCACTCTCTCACTAACTGACTGACTGACTAACTGACTGACTCTCTCTCTCTCACTGACTGACTGACTCTCTCACTGACTGACTCTCTCTCACTGACTGACTCTCACTGACTGACTCTCACTGACTAACTGAATGACTCTCTCACTGACTCACTTTCTCAATATCTCTCTCACTGACTGACTCTCTCACTGACTGACTCTCGCACTGACTCGCTGACTGACTGACGCTCTCTCTCTCTCTGACTGACTGACTCTCTCTCTGACTGACTGACTCTCTCTCTGACTGACTCTCTCACTGACTGACTGACTCTCTCACTGACTGACTGACTCTCTCACTGACTGACTGACTCTCTCACTGACTGACTCTCTCACTGACTGACTCTCTCACTGACTGACTCTCTCACTGACTGACTCTCACACTGACTGACTAACTGACTCACTCACTCTCTCTCACTGACTGACTCTCACTCTCTCTCACTGACTTTCTCACTGACTGACTGACTAACTCACTAACTCTCTGACTGACTCTCTCACTGACTGACTCTCACTGACTGACTCTCTCACTGACTGACTCTCTCACTGACTGACTCTCTCACTGACTGACTAACTGACTCACTCACTCTCTCTCACTGACTGACTCTCACTCTCTCTCACTGACTTTCTCACTGACTGACTGACTAACTCACTAACTCTCTGACTGACTCTCTCACTGACTGACTCTCACTGACTGACTCTCACTGACTGACTCTCACTGACTGACTCTCACTGACTGACTCTCACTGACTGACTCTCTCACTGACTGACTCTCTCACTGACTGACTCTCTCACTGACTGACTCTCTCACTGACTGACTCTCTCACTGACTGACTCTCTCACTGACTGACTCTCTCACTGACTGACTCTCTCACTGACTGACTGACTCTCTCACTGACTAACTGACTCACTCACTCTCTCTCACTGACTGACTCACTCTCTCTCTTTCACTGACTGACTGACTCTCTTTCACTGACTGACTGACTCACTCTCTCTTTCACTGACTGACTCACTCTCTTTCACTGACTGACTCTCTCACTGACTGACTCTCTCTCTCTCTCACTGACTCTCTCTCTCTCTCACTGACTGACTCTCTCTCTCACTGACTGACTCTCTCTCACTAACTCTCTCACTGACTAACTGACATTCTCACTCTCTCTCTCACTGACTGACTGACTCTCTGACTCTCTCAATGACTGACTCTCACTCTCTCTCACTGACTGACTCTCACTCTCTCTCACTGACTGACTGACTCTCTCACTGACTGACTCTCACTCTCTCTCACTCTCTCTCACTGACTGACTGACTCTCTCACTGACTGACTGACTCTCTCACTCTCTCACTGACTGACTGACTCTCTCACTCTCTCTCACTGACTGACTCTCTCACTGTTTCACTGACTGACTGACTCTCACTGACTCTAACTGACTGACTCTCTCTCTCTCTCTCTCTCACTGACTGACTACCTCTCTCACTGATTGACTGACTGACTCTCAATCTCTCTCTCACTGACTGACTGACTCTCTGACTGACTGACTAACTCTCACTGAGTGACTGACTCACTCACTGACTAACTGACTCTCTCACTCTCTCACTAACTGACTGACTCTCTCTCACTGACTGACTGACTACCTCTCTCACTGATTGACTGACTGACTCTCAATCTCGCTCTCTCACTGACTGACTGACTCTCTGACTCTGACTGACTCTCTCACTGACTGACTCTCACTGACTGACTCTCACTGACTAACTGAATGACTCTCTCACTGACTCACTTTCTCAATATCTCTCTCACTGACTGACTCTCTCACTGACTGACTCTCTCACTGACTCGCTGACTGACTGACGCTCTCTCTCTCTCTGACTGACTGACTCTCTCTCTGACTGACTGACTCTCTCTCTGACTGACTGACTCTCTCTCTGACTGACTCTCTCTCTGACTGACTGACTCTCTCACTGACTGACTCTCTCACTGACTGCCTCTCTCACTGACTGCCTCTCTCACTGACTGCCTCTCTCACTGACTGCCTCTCTCACTGACTGACTCTCTCACTGACTGACTGACTGACTCTCTCACTGACTGACTGACTCTCTCTCACTGACTGACTGACTCTCTCTCACTGACTGACTGACTCTCTCACTGACTGCCTCTCTCACTGACTGACTCTCTCACTGACTGACTGACTCTCTCACTGACTGACTGACTCTCTCACTGACTGACTGACTCTCTCACTGACTGACTGACTCTCTCTCACTGACTGACTCTCACTCTCTCTCACTGACTTTCTCACTGACTGACTGACTAACTCACTAACTCTCTGACTGACTCTCTGACTGACTCTCTGACTGACTCTCTGACTGACTCTCTCACTGACTCTCTCACTGACTCTCTCACTGACTCTCTCACTGACTGACTCTCTCACTGACTGACTCTCTCACTGACTGACTCTCTCACTGACTGACTCTCACTGACTGACTCTCTCTCACTGACTGACTCTCTCTCACTGACTGACTCTCTCTCTCTTTCACTGACTGACGCACTCTCTTTCACTGACTGACGCACTCTCTCTTTCACTGACTGACTCTCTCTCTCACTGACTGACGCACTCTCTCTCACTGACTGACTCTCTCTCTCACTGACTGACTCTCTCACTCTTTCTCACTAACTCTCTCACTGACTAACTGACATTCTCACTCTCTCTCTCACTGACTGACTCTCTGACTCTCTCTCACTGACTCTCTGACTCTCTCTCACTGACTGACTCTCTGACTCTCTCAATGACTGACTCTCACTCTCTCTCACTGACTGACTGACTCTCACTCTCTCTCTCTCACTGACTGACTCTCTCACTCTCTCACTGACTGACTGACTCTCTCACTCTCTGACTCTCACTGTTTCACTGACTGACTCTCACTGACTCTAACTGACTGACTCTCTCTCTCTCTCTCACTGACTGACTACCTCTCTCACTGATTGACTGACTGACTACGTCTCTCACTGATTGACTGACTGACTCTCAATCTCTCTCTCACTGACTGACTGACTCTCTGACTGACTGACTAACTCTCACTGACTGACTGACTCACTCACTGACTAACTGACTCTCACTCTCTCACTAACTGACTGACTCTCTCTCTCACTGACTCACTGACTCACTAACTGACTCTCTCACTCACTCTCTGACTGACTGACTCTCTCTCACTGACTGACTCTGACTCTCTCTCTCACTGACTGACTCTAACTCTCTCTCTCACTGACTGACTCACTCTCTCACTGACTGACTCACTCTCTCACTGACTGACTGACTCTCTCACTGACTGACTGAATGACTCACTCTCTCGCTCACTGACTGACTGACTCACTCTCTCGCTCACTGACTGACTCTCTCACTGACTGACTCTCTCACTGACTGACTCTCTCACTGACTGACTCTCTCACTGACTGACTCTCTCTCACTGACTGACTCTCTGACTCTCTCTGACTGACTCTCTCTCTCTCTCTCACTGACTGACTCTCTCACTGACTCTCTCACTGACTGACTGACATTCTCACTCTCTCTCACTGACTGACTGACTCTCTCACTCTCTCTCTCACTGACTGACTCTCTCACTCTCTCTCTCACTGACTGACTCTCTCACTCTCTCACTGACTGACTGACTCTCTCACTGACTGACTGACTAACTCTCTCTCTCACTCTCTCTCTCTCACTGACTGACTAACTGACTCTCTCACTGACTGACTGACTAACTGACTGACTCTCTCACTGACTGTTATACAGGTACTATTTCCCAACCTTCAGCCTCCTGTTATTTATGCCCCCCCATAACAAAAAAACCATAACAAGCAACCATTGGGACAGGCAGATAGAAGTTGCCAGCATTGAAAGGACAAAAAAAATTCAAGACATTATTTATTGTTAATACTTTTTAATATGGTTGTTCAGTTGTACATAATGCTTTCTTGGTCATAGCCTGCATGCAAATGTTGTTAGGCTGGACAATGCAATTTTTGCATGCAGGCTATATAAGGTAACAAAATTGCTTCCGACACTTCTTTATTATAACTTTTCAGCATGCTGCAGACTTCTGTACTGCACAGCTTAAAGACATAGGCAAAGTCAATATCTCTGGCTAAACACTTATAAGGTCCCAAAGGCGAGACCTATTGGCTATGCCAATGCTTGTTTCTCAGGTTCTCGTTATAAAACGATGTCGAATCAGTTGTCTCATTTTCGTACTAGAGGCATTGGCACACCATAGCCCACATTTACTGACGTTTGCATTGTGACACAATACAAGTTAGCGCCACTTTACAATGGTAAGTAAATAGACCCCATCGTTTGCATTCGTTTGGATAGATGTTGACAACGAGTAGAGTACTCAATTCGAGTTAGATTCCCCAAATGGATAACCTATGCTTTCAGGAACTTTTATCTTTATGCCCTACATTTTGGAGAAGGTGAGCTGGAAAGATTATTCACTTATTTCACTGCTCACTGTCATCTTGAAATGACTACAGCGTGTTAGAATAACGCAAAACTGTTGGAATAGAAACATTAATGTGCAGTACATTTAGTCATAATTTACTTGTTAATGTCCAGACTGATATGAATGGGAGACCCAGATACAGTCGTAGCCAAAGCGTTCTTAAAGTGCTTAGTTTCGAGGTGTTTGTTCAATCAGAGGTATCGGAGTTCAGCTCCGTTTTTGGGAACCAATCTATCCCAGTTTTGGAATCAAAACTTCCTAGCATAACCATCCATGTTTTTGACAGTTGAAGAGGTGGCAAGAAATCAGGTGTAATTTTTGTTGTTGTTTTTAAACAAATTGTATTGCAGTGAGACCTCCGACCTCGGTCCTAGGATCGCACTCTCCCCTGCAGTTCCGCTGTGCTCTGCGCTGCCACTGGTAAGCCCCTCCGTTGCAGGGTTCGAGACTGCCCTGATTCTGGTTTTCCATTTTTGTTGCTCCGTGGTTCTCTGATTTTATTGTGATTGCCACCTTTATTGTGATTGTGCCTGTGGCTCTCTGATTCTATTGTGATTGTGCCTTACTGTTTGTTGTGCTTGTTTCCCTTACGTTTCCCCTCCATTCCCGCCGCCGCTTTGAACCTTGACCCCTCCCCCTGACCGTCCCGCTCCCACCTCCCAGCTGCACGTCCCTCCCCCCTCCCCTACATAATGGTGGCCGCTGCGCAGGCGCGCCAAAGGCGCGCCTAAGGCAAGCCCGTCCGCGACCCGACCGCGGCCAGCGCCAGGAACCCTGGATCTCCGGGACCCCGCCGATACAACTCCGCCGCACTCCACGCACTCAACCCCGGAAGACACACCAACTGCGAAAGATCCTCGCCCATCACCACCCATGGACAGTTCTCGTGCAGACTCTGCCGCAGATCCTTCACCGTCGACAAAACCACCACAACCGCCGAAGACCCGCCTGATGCACGCACCGCCGAAACCCTGACATGCATTCTCCTCAATGTGCGCTCCCTGCACCAACACGCCGTAGAGATCTGGGACTTGATCGACACCCTCTCGCCCGACGTCGCCTTCTTCACGGAAACCTGGACCAATGCCACCTCCGGCCCGACATAGCCACTGCCATCCCCGACGGCTACAAGATCCAGAGAGAGGACCGCCTCCACCGCCCAGGAGGAGAACTCGCCATCGCACACAAGATCCCCCTCCGACTCTCCACATCCAGCACGAGTGACCCCCACTCCAACACTGAACACCTCCACTTCCAGATCAGCCCCAGGACCACGCTATGCGGCACCCTCATCTACAGACCGCCAGGACCTCGCACCAAGTCCGCAACTACCATCGCCGAGCTCGCCGCGCCCCACGCCATCACCTCCACGGACTACATTCTACTCTGGGACCTGAACTTCCACCTCGACAACTGCGACGACCCCGACTCCACCACTCTCCTCGACAACCTCGGACTGAAGTAGCTGGTCAACATGCCCACGCACAAAGCTGGACACACCCTCGACCCAAACTTCGCGGGTGGGACAAACATCCGCTTCAGCCACACCACCCAGCGCCTCTGGACGGACCACCACTTTGTCCACTTCACCTTCAACACCACCACCGCACCCAAGCCTCCCCCGCCACGAAGGAACTGGAGCAAGGTCTCAGAGGAACACCTCAACACCACCCTCCTCCAAGTCCCCCCCCAGCGCCACGACCGACACCAACTCCGCAGCCAGGGAGTTTCACCGCTGGATCTCCTGCTGCGCCGACAAACTCGCACCCCTCCGCCACCCCGCCAAACTACGCCCTCTGAAGGCCGCCTGGTTCACCACAGAACTACAAGAAGCCAGACGCTCCTGCAGACGCCTAGAGAAAACCTGGCGAAAGGAATACCACCAGCGCATAAGAGACACCAAACGGAACTTCATAAGAGACAAAGTCCAGACCAACGCGACCAACGCCAAGGAACTGTTCAACGTCATACAGCAGTTCGCAAAACCCCCCAGCGAAGCCACGGACGTCACACCTTCCCAGGAGCTCTGCGACAAGCTCAGCTCCTACTTCCATCTGAAGATCAAGGTCCTCTACGACAACTTCAACGAACAGACGCAGGACACCCCCGCCCACGCCGCCGATAAGCCATCCATCATGACCTAGAATCCCGCCACCATAGAACACATCTTCGCGACCATGAAGAAAACCCACTCAGGAGCCCCAACGGACCCCTGCCCACCGCACATAATCCACAGGGCCGCCGCTGCCATCGCACCCGAACTAGGACGGACCATCAACGCCTCCTTCATGTCCGGCATCTTCTCAGATGACTGGAAGCGGGCGGAGATTAAACCCCTCCTCAAGAAACCAACGCCAGACCCTACAGATTTGAAAAACTACCGGCCCATCTCTCTCCTCCCCTTCGCGGCCAAGGTCACCGAGAGACTCGTAAACGCCCAACTGACCTCCTTCATCGAAGAGAACTCCATCCTGGATGCCTCCCAGTCTGGATTCCGCAGCAACCACAGCACCGAGACCGCCCTCCTCGCCGCCACTGACGACATCCGCATGCTACTCGACCAGGGACACACTGCGGCCCTCATCCTTCTGGACCTCTCCGCAGCCTTCGACACCGTTTCACATCGCACACTCGCAGCCAGACTTCACGACGCGGGGATACAAGGAACCGCCCTCGACTGGATCCAATCCTTTCTCTCCGGCCGAACCCAGAGGATCAGACTCCCTCCCTTCCTCTCCGAACCCACCGATATCAACTGCGGAGTACCCCAAGGATCATCGCTCAGCCCCACGCTCTTCAACATCTACATGGCCTCCCTCGCTGCCATCGTCAGACAGACAGGGCTCAGCATTGTATCCTACGCCGACGACACCCAGCTCATCCTCTCACTCACGAAGAAGCCTGAAGACACCAGACTCTGTTTCCAGGAAGGAATGAAGAACGTGGCAGCCTGGATGAAAGACAGCTGTCTGAAGCTCAACTCTGAGAAGACCGAGGTACTCATCCTCGGACCCTGCACTTCCGCCTGGGAGAACACCTGGTGGCCCGCCGCCCTCGGGGATCCACCCACCCCTACAGACCACGCACGAAACCTCATCATCATCCTCGACTCCTCCCTCTCCATGAACTGCCAGATCAACGCCTCCACCAGTTTCAACTGCCTACGCATCCTCCGCAAGATTTTCAAATGGATCCCCCCCGACTGCAGAAGAACAGTCACCCACGCACTCATAACCAGCAGACTGGACTACGGCAACGCCCTATACGCCGGTATCAACAGAACCCTTCTACACAAACTCCAAACCATCCAGAACGCCGCAGCCAGACTCATCCTCGGGACACCGCGTCACGAACACATGACCCAACACCTACGAGACCTCCACTGGCTCCCTGTCGAGAAGAGGGTCTCCTTCAAGCTCCTCACCCACCCCTACAAATCCCTCAACAACATCGGACCCAAATTTCCTCAACGAGAGATTATCCTTCCACGTACCCAAGAGGAACCTCCGATCCGCCGACCTCGCCCTGGCAGAGGTCCCCCGGATCCGCAGAAACAGAACAGGCGGGAGAGCCTTCTCCTAAATCGCAGCCAAGACCTGGAACGAGCTCCCTGTGAACATCAGACGCTCCCCGACCCTGCACACGTTCAGGAAGGACCTCAAGACCTGGCTCTTCAACTGATCCGGAGCTGCCCCCCCCCGCCCCACCTCAGCGCCTTGAGACCCTCACAGGTGAGTAGCGCGCTCTATAAATACCTGATTGATTGATTGATTGATTGAGTTTTTTCATCAATACAGTGATATTTTTCAGTATTTGAAGTCGCTTTGCACATTACAAGCTCTCCAATAAAATACACTATTTCTACTGTATTGTCATTGCAATATAAAGGTGCATTCTAAACTTGTACCTATAACCTCCCCGCCCCTTCGCCCGCGAGTCAACGTTGTGACAACTTATGTATGGTGTACATGAGTAGCTTGTTAATCATCCATGTTAAATGTATTTAGAGGGCTGCGCAGTGTTAGGCTATTATAGTAACCTGCTATTTTCAGTTCATGGGGGTCTGCGTGGAAGGTCCAACTAGTGGCGGGGCGCCCGTCTCAAAGAACGCTCATTCAAATTCCCCAGGTGTCCCCCCCCAGGGTCTCCGAGTCACGGTGTGTTAAATCATGTAATAGAGCTTCCCAGGATCTAGCCACCTCTGTCTCTCAGTCCTCTCTTAGCTTCTATTAGTAGTATATGTCCCTCGCACCCCGCCCATTTCAGGAGTTTCATTTTCCAGGTGGTCAATCTGGGGCCCCCTGTTGATTTCCAATTCCTGTTTATTTCGCGCTTAGCCAGAACGAGGTCCAGGTCTTGAAATTTACTGGTGACTTTGGTCTTTGATGTGTGGAGGAACCATCCTAACAGGCAGTGGGCTGGGGTGTAAGGGAGCTCCTTGTCAATGACCTCACCCACTAGGTGTAATACCCCTTACCAATATTCGCGCAGCTTCGGACAGGTCCAGAACATGTGTAGGATATGTGCTCTTTCTTCGCTGCATTGCGGGCAGGCCGCTCCTCCTATTTGGAATATCTACCTATGCGTTCGGGGGTCAGGTAGGATTTGTGCAGGACATAATAATTTATTAGTTTGAAGCACTCGTTTCTGGATACTCTAGTCACCCCGGCTAGTATGTTGTCCCAGTCCTTCGTTGGGATCGGGGTGGCCAAATCTGTTTCCCATTGGAGGCGTTGCTTCTCCAGTGGACGTTGGCCATTTGTGTGGAGTGCTCTGTACAGGCAAGAAACCGCCTTAACAGTGCCTTCCGATAGGGCCATATAATAACAGCTCTGTTGTGGTGGGGGCTCCATAGTTCCCATCCGCCAATGCTTGCGGATTGCTGTTGCGAGCGCTCTATGTAGTAAGAAATGCCTGTGAGGCAATCCGAACTCTGCTTACATCTCCTCGAATGGCGGCAGCTACGCGTTTCTATAAGAGGTCGCCCATCTTTGTCGCCCTAGCCTCTAAGTCCCGCCAGTTGCCCCAGTGTGGGAGTGCCTTCAACATGCCTAGTGGCATATCTGGGGAGTATGGAACTCTGACCCTCATCCTCTGCAACCCCCGATGCCAGCATTTGGCTTGTACTTTAAGTTCTTGGGGGTGCCTGCCTGCTGATCTGTCCACTCTAAGGAACACTCGCAATAGGTCAGACAGCAGTGGCCCAGCTGCTCGTGGGGCCCCAGTCTCTTTTCGTCTCTGAGCTATATCTCTTACCAGCCACTGCAGCTGTGCTGCTATGTAATAGGTCTCCAAGTCAGGGGCCGCTAGCCCACCCACAGTTGGCGGTCGTTGTATTGTTGCCAAAGCAACTCTGCGTCGTCCCGAGCCCCATATAAAGGACTGGATCAGCGAGTCCAGCTCTTTAAAAAAAGCTGCGGGGATCCAGAGTGGGACTGTATTAAATTAATATAATAGGCGGGGAGCACCACCATTTTAAGAAGTGCAATCCTGCCAGCCACTGAGAGCGGTAGGGTCTGCCAGAAATCCATGGACGCCCGCAGTCCTCATAGGGCCCGCCCTATATTGCCCTCGTAGAGGTCCGGCCAGGCATGATAGATGTGGACTCCCAGATAACACAAGCAACTAGGTTCCCATTGTAGGTGTATGAGGTCTCCCGTCCTCGTCACTGGGAAGAGTCGAGATTTTCGCCAGCTCACTTTGTGCCCAGAGAAGGAGCCAAATCTCTCCAATAGAGCTCAGGCTCCTAGTAAGTCTTGTCCCCTCCTTTTAGAAACAGTGATAGATCGTCAGTATAGAGCGCTATTTGATGCTGAGTGTGTCCTACATTCAGTCCCCTATAGGATTGCCCTGTCCTGGCTGTGATCGTGAGCGGCTCCATAGCGAGCGCAAATAATAGGGGGGAGAGTGGGCATGCTTGTTGGGTGCCACGTTCTACTGGCCATCCCTGCCATATGTTTCTCGCTGTGCGTACTCTGGCCGTGGGTCTGGTGTATAGGAGTCTGGTCCAGTTAATGAAACCCTCCCCTAATCTAATGCATGTCATCACTTCGTACAAGTAGGCCCACTCCAGGCTGCAAATGCTTTTTCTATGTCTACAGCGATAATTGCTGCGTTTTCTCGGTTCCTCCCGTTCGCCTCCATAATAGTTAACAGTCGTCTAATGTTCCCCCCTGTGCTACAGGACGGGATAAACCCGGCTTGGTCTTCATGGACTAGTGTGGTCATGAAGGGCAATAAACAAGTGGCTAGGATCCAGCTTAGGATTTTGTAATCGACGTTTAGCATTGATATCGGGCGCTATTCTGTTCTATCGTGGGCCGCTTTATTTGGTTTCAGAATGGGGACTGTTACTGCTTCTCTAGTAGTGTCTGGGAGATGAAGGAAGTGACCCGATTAGGGCCAACCGGGTCACTCGCGACCACCTCTCAGCCTTCCATACTAATGAAGACTCGATCAGACAGTAGAGAATTCAAACCAAAGTTATTTATTAGTATGCGCTCCCTCCGTTTGGGTCCACGTTAGCTGGGCATCCAAGAAGGGGACAAAACGGGGCACCTGCTCCCCCTCTGAGTCCCCGATGCCATCAAGAACCCATTGATCGTAAGGCAGGGGTAAAGGCACTCGGCGGCAGTGATTGGTATGAATCCAGTTCTTTCTGCCGGCGACCTTCACAGCGTTGCGGGTGGCAAGGAGCACTTGCATGGGCCCCTTCCACCGCGGCTCCAAACTTCCTTTCCTCTGGAAATGCCTCACCAGTATATAGTCGCCGGGCCGGATATCGTGTCCTGGCCCCTCAGGTGCCGGCGGAAGGGTGTCTTGGATCTGTTGGTGAATAGAACGCAGACTTTTAGTTAACTCATACAGGTAATCTACCAACGGAGGGTATTCAATTTCTGAAAACCTTCGTGGTCGCGGGACGACCCAAATGTTTGCTGGGCGCCCAAACACGACCTGAGCCGTGACTCTTGTAGACAAAAGGGCTAATGGTAAAGCATCTGGCCACTGTAACCCTGTGCTCTCCTGAATCTTTGCCAGTTTCAGTTTGAGAGTACCGTTGTACTTCTCAACTAAGCCTGCTGACTGGGAGTGGTGTGCAGCATGAAATTTCTGTTTGACATGCAGGCCTTCACACACTAACTGAATGACCTTTGAATTGAAATGGCTGCCATTATCACTCCAAATCAAACGGGGCAAACAGAAACGAGGGAAGAACTCCTTTAGGAGTGCCTTCGCAGTCGCCATGGCGGTGTTCTCTTTAGTGGGGTAAGCCTCAACCCAGTTACTGAAGGCACAAACAACCACTAACACATATTTCAGATTGTTGACTCGCTCCATTTCAATGAAGTCCATCTGAAGCACCTCAAAAGGGAAAGAGGGTGGTGCAAAACTACCAGGGGGTGTAGGGGTGCCTTTTCCAGGATTATACATCATGCATACCATACAGTGGCATATTGGGGGGAACATGGCGGCTACTAGCTAGACGCTAGCGGGCGCCATCATGGGGAAATACTACCGGGAGAGCGGTAGATTCATGCCGAAATCGGCATAAGCGGGGTAGCGAGGAGGCGGAAAAAAGGGAGCCAATACCTGCGGAGCCCCAGGGTGATGGTTCCGGAGTGCGTTCCCTCGCTGGGAAGGAGCTGGAGACCGGAGCACGGGTCTCTGAGGTCTCGCTGGAGTGAGGCAGCAGGAAACTTCCAGCGGATCAGGCGGGCTGGTATTGGAGGCAGAGTCAGAACAAGCAGAGCTTGCCTGCAACACGCGAAGGAGGTGGAGGTGGAGGAGAGAGGACGGAGCAGAGCTGAGAAACAGCAGAAGCACCCGGAAGCTGGAGAGCTGAGTAGGAGTGGGGGGCGACTTCTGCATATGGAGACATGGAATAACAAGGAAGGGGAGGCCCCCTCCAGATACACGCTAAGGACTAGGAACATAGGAGGTAAGCCAAATCTTCTTTCTATATTACCAGACGCCCTGCCTGAATTACCACAAGGAGTTAAGACCGTTATTAAGGCAAAGAGGGGACGGCAAAGAGTAAGCTCGCAGGGTAGTGGGTCAGGGAAGAAGATAGGTGGGAAAACTAACGAGGAGAAAGGCGCTAAAAAATCTGGTCTCCTGCCCACGAGAGTTAGTCACCCCCTCGCTTAAATCTTTCTTCCGAGTCCTTCCAAGCATGAAGAAAAACGGTGCAGGGAGTTCAAGCCCTAGTTCGGAAGAGCATACCCCTGAGTGTGTATCCGAGAAGCCTGAGAGAAACACTAAAACAGTAAATACTATCACTGACTCGGGCAAAGGTGCTGATGGTTCTGACGAACTGGTGGAACTGTGTACGCCGAGGGGCGAGAACAGGACCCCCCAGGGAGATATAACAGTTCCAGTTAGCAATAGGTTCGCAGTGCTGGCGCTCTCAGAAGACCAGGAAGCCCCGTGCCCAGAAGTGAATCAAGACAGGCAGAACATCCCGGGTAATACAGGTGTCGAACTGTCTGAAGCAAGTAAAGAGGCAGGAATGTCGCTGGCAGGCATTTTATTGGATTTAAAGAACGACATTAAGAAGCGCTTTGAGATATCCGAGGCCAATCAATTGGGCATACAAGCTTCTTGCTCTGAGCTAACACAGAAGCTGGATGAAGTCACCTTACGTACCAAGAAGCTGGAGGAAGAGGTTGGCGTAGTGAAGCAGGATGTTGAGAAAAATGTGACTGCGATCTCCAAACTTGGAAGACAAAATCAAATCTTAAGAGAAGATTTAGAGAGAATTGAGAACCATTCCCTAGGAACAATTTAAGATTTCTAAATATTCCTGAAAACGAGGAAGGGTCAGACATGAAGGGTTTTATAATCTCGCTCCTACGTAAAACGATTTTGAAAGGAAAAGAGGAGATAAATCTTGAGTGTGAAATTCAGGGGGTACATAGAGAGCCGTTTCGGCGTAACTTACAAAGAACCAAACCCAGGAAGATTCTGGTAAATTTTCTCTCCTACACTATCAAGGAGGAGATACTCAGTAGCGCTTTAAAAAATGGGCCCTATGTGATAAATGGTTATTCCCTACTTGTTAGATCTGATGTCTGTAAGGCCACAGAGCAGAGGCAGTGGGTGTTAGGCGGAAAGATGGAGGAGCTCCGCAAGCTAGGAGCAAAAGTTCAGCTAAAATTCCCCGCAATGCTTCGTATTATGTGGAACAATCAAATGTACAATTACCGTTCGGTGGAAGATGTGGAGACATTAATTGACAGAATTAGTAAGCGAAATATTTCTAAATGACTGACAGGGCATAGAAACGATCGCTCTCTGAATAAATAGAAATGTACTAGCGGAATTCCCCTGATGGTAAGCCCATAGGCATTATTATGCCTGAAAAGACATGGCGGGTTCCCCAGGGTGGGTATGGGTGTGGGAGGGTCGGGTGGGGTGGTGGGGGAGCACGGGTGGGGAGCAGTGGGGAAAAAAGCAAAAAAAGTCCTCTGAACCTTTTATGCAGAAATATTTCAATAGTCTAGGTTTGAAGCGAGGAATGACATGTCTTGGGAAGCAGTTTGGCTATGGTTAACATTCCGAGTATTAAAATTCTTACATGGAATGTGAATAGTCTTAGGTCCAGACCCAGACAGAGGAAAGTAATGGAATACCTAAAAAACAGTCAAGCGCAAATTATAATTTTACAGGAAACGCATCTAGTTGCAAATGAAAGTAAGGAGCTGTTTGGGAGGTATGGTTGGGTTCAAAATTCTATTGTCTCAGATCAACCGCAATGTTGTAAGGGAGTTGCCATTTTAGTGAGGAGTGGTTCTGGGATAGAAATTAAGGAGTCAAGTACGGACAGCTCGGGTAGGTGGGCTTTAGCCCGCTTAAAGTGGGCAGACAGGGACTTCTTATGTGTGGGATTTTACGGGCCCAATGAGGATAACCCCCAACATATTGTAGATCTAGAACTGAGGTTGGCGGGAATCTCCGCTCCTGCAATTGTGGGTGGGGATTTTAATGTGTTGATGGATCCTGTGTTGGACCGGTCAACTAGGAGGGAGAGTGCATATGTCCCTAGAATGAGAAGTGCGCTGAAAAGTATGATACGGGACCTCGACTTAGTAGATGTTTGGAGACATTTGAAGGGGAAGGCGAGGGGGTATACGTACCACAGCAAAAAGCACCACCATTTCTCCAGGTTAGACTATTTTTTAGTCGATAGAGCTTTTGTACCGAATGAAAGATCAAACATCTCCCTGCTCATATTTCAGACCACTCACCGGTAATGGTAACCTTACAAGCATCAGGGCCACAGCCACCTAAGAGATGGACCTTAAAGCGCGCTGTGCTTCTGGAAGAGGGGGTGGAGATGGCTCTGAAGGAAGCAGCAATCGAGTATTTTGTAAATAACAAAGATTCTGCCTCCCCTGGAATTGTATGGGATGCCTTTAAGGCATATATACGGGGGATTTTAAAAAACCTTACATTTGTGAAAAATCGGGAAGAACGGATGGAACTAGAGAATTTGGAAAAAGAAATCGGGACTTTAGAGGAGGCTTTGTACTCTATAAACGAGGGGGAGGAGAAGGAGACGATCGAAAGGAGGTTGGAAGAGGTACAACTAGAATTTAAAATTAGGATAGAACGAAAGTGCAAGGCAAGATGGCAAGCAGCGAATATAAAGGAATTCGAGTATGGAGAGAAAGCAGGAGCTTTGCTTGCTTGGAAAGCTAGGTTGGAGGGATCAAGAAACGATATTAAGGAGCCAAAAAGTGATGTAGGAGAGAAGCTGAATAGCTGGGATGCTATGCAGGTACATATAGTAGCATTGTTTTCCCAGCTTTATACAGAAAGTATCACCCCTGACTCTGATAAGTTAAAAAGGTGACTTCGCTCGCTTGACCTTCCGGTAATGAATGAATGAATAATAATAATAATACTGTCATTTGTAGAGCGCGAACAGCTACCTCCTAAGAGGTGTCCCGGCGCTGCAGCAACAGGTGGCGTGCAAGAAAGCATGCGTTGGGGGCTTGTCCAAGATGGCGGCCGAGTAGGACGTGCCTACCCGCCGCTCCTGCCCGTTTCCCGGGCCTTACCTGCATAGCTTCTACCAGAGCAACCCTTCTGGCGGTTTCGGACCCTGACCGGTCCTGAAACTGGTCCGGACATCTTCACGGTGCCTTTGGAGCAGAGCGACTGCCTGATTCCCGGCTCCAGAGCTTGGGTTGTGCCACGCTGGTGGCGCCCGGCGGTCATCCCGCTGAGGAGGGATCGGCGGAGGCGGGGCTCGGCGCTGTGGATTGGGGGCGCTCCCGCTGCGGCCTGCGGGCGTCCCTGCTGAGCGCCGGCCGCTGATTGGGCACCTGCAGCTGAGTGCCCGGAGTACAACAGGCACATCCCCGCCACAGACACAAGATGGCGGCGTGGACATAGGCCGGCTGGAGGAGTTGGGCCACACCGGCTGAGGTGAGCCGCCACCAAGCGCGCCGCGGCGGCCAAGCACGCCAGGACTGCTGGAGCTGCCCTCCCGGGTGCTGCCTGGCCCCCCCCTGGGCCTCTTACCACCGTGCCTCTTACCGCCGGGGCCCCCGCGGCTACATAGGGACCAGAGCTTTCCCCGAGAGACGCTCCCCGCCGAGTTCTGGATTGGTGGCGGTGCCCTGACTGCTGCCTTCTGCTGGGCTGCGGCCTGCTCTCCTGGGCCTCCGGGGGACTGCTGAGAGCGGCGTGGGCTCGCTGCACCCTTCGGGGTGTACACACGGTGGCGCAATCACCCGCTGAGCGCACTCAGCCTGTTGGACTCTCCCATCTCGGCGCCCCCGCACACTTCACCTTTCGGGACCATCAGGAGCCCCCCCTCCATCGCTTAAGCGGACGGCCCTCGCTGGGGTTTCCCGGGACCGTGGACGAGGCCTGCCCTTTGTGCTCTTGAGGTGGGGGGGTGCTGGCCGCGGCGGAGGACTAGACACCAGGAGACCGGTCCCGGCGAGGTACACGCCGCAGGCTGACATGCGGCCCGACACCGTCATGCCCGAGAGATACAGTAAGGGGAGCACCGGCCGCGTTGCGTGTGGGCCCTGGGGGGTCGGTGACGGGCGCCTTGGGCCTTCTTTCCCCCTCCTCTGGGCCTGAGATCCTCTTCTTGTCGCTGTTCCAGGAGGTGAGCGGCAACTGAGGAGCGCGCCGGGGACTTGGTGGCCCTGTTCTTGGATACTCCTTTGCTGTCCCCTGGGCACCATCCCGGAGGGGCAATCCTGCGACCCTCCAGATATTACAGCGCGGGATGGCTGCGGGGCACTCCCTGGCGCGTGACACGGCCCACACGTCGCGTTCCCCAAGAAAGTACACCCGGCACGACTCCCTACAGTGCAGCTTAAGGGTCGGGGAGGCCCGCCTGCAGTGAAGGCCCGGAGGCCTCTAACACGGATCTCTCTGCTACGTGCCAGCCCTCCACGCAACCCCCTCATTGTGAACTGGGAACGGAGACCCCTGCAAATGGCGGGTGCCAGAGCTCGCAAGGACAGATCAGTTAAAGATTTGTTATTTAAAGTGGGGAGTAGTGGAACAGAGACGATGACCTATACTGGAGGGGCTGCTGAACGGAGGGGGTCGGCAGAGCCCGACGGACCCGTCACTCGTAGTGTCCTGGAATCTCTCTTCGCGGACCTCACCAGGGAATTTCATACCATGAAGAAAGACCTCACTACCGAAATTCGCGAGATGCGCTAAGACATTGATTCTGTGGGGGAGCGCGTGGATGACCTGGAGAACCAGACGACGGCCAGAGACGTAGAGGTGTCCCAGCTCCAATAAGAGGTACTCCGGTTGCGTGATCAACATCTGGATCTCCAATCCCACGCGGAGGACCTGGAGAACCGCTCTCGTCGAAATAATATAAGGATTCGGGCGGTACCTCAGGGAGCAGAGGGGCAGGATATTGAGGCCTTCGTCATGGACCTGTTCCGCCACATCCTGGGAGGTCTCCCAGAACAGGAGATCAGACTGGACCGGACTCATCGGGTAGGCCTCAAGAGAGCCCAGACGGCCCCTCCACCCGATATCCTGACGTGTGTCCACGACTTTAAGCTTAAGGAGCGTGTTCTTCGTGAGGCACTGTCTAATCATCCCATCGAATTTCGCTCCTGTATGCCTCTCCTCTTCCAAGACTTAGCGGCCTCCACTCTACAGAAACTACGTGACTTCCGGCCCGTCACAGCCTTTCTTCGATCCAAAGACATCGCCTACTCTTGGGGGCATCCATTTAGGCTCATTTTCAAATGGGAAGGCAGACTCCGCCAAATACGTTCTCTGGATGAAGCGACATCTCTTCTGCACCTGCCTGAGTCCGACCATGCTGAGCCGGTGAGACCTGCTGCGGCTGCATGCCGAGGGGACAGCGGCCGGTGGCAGAGAGTCGGCGGCTCGCCGCTTGGCTCTCGTCCAGACCCAGATGTGATTGCCAAAGAACGCTCCGCAGTCCTTCAGTCCCTGTCCGAAGACTCCAACACTGCAGATTGACATGTCAACCTTGAGGTGCCGATTTTTGTCTCATTGTAGGGTCACACTGGCTGTTATGGCCGGGTCCGGGGCGGGTGGGGGCGGCGGGGGCCCCTGCTATCCATCCCACGTCTCACCACAGGCGTACTGCCTGGGACATTTGTGAACTTTTCATTGGAATGTTTCTTCCATTATGTTTGTTGTTTGGGGTTTTTCTTTTGGGTTGCCTCCTCCTCCGATGTTCATCAAGGGCGATATTATCTTACTATACGTCATTCACTATTATTATAGGGATAGTACTGTTGGCTATAGCACGTCCGCGTTCATATTCCTATGACTCCTGACCTCCTCATTGTGTCCCTCAATGTGAAGGGCCTAAACAATCCCACCAAACGCCGAGCCCTCCTGTCCTATCTGGAGCATTCGGATGCCCATATATGCCTCCTCCAGGAGACGCACTTGCTCCCCGCTGACACCCACCGACTGCGTTCAAAAGCATTCCCTCACCAGATGTTCTCATCAACCACCTCCAAAACCGCCGGGGTTGCCATATTGGTGTCCTCTAGGTTCCCGGGGCGGGTCGGCAGCAAGCAGGCCGAAATTAAAGGGCGATTCTTGGCTTACACTTTCACCTTAGAAACGCACACGTTCTCCGTAGCCTCGGTATATGTCCCCAACACCGGACAGGAGGGTTTCATTAAAACAGTAATTCAGGAACTCACGGGCCTATCCGACAAAACGGACCGCTCGGGGCAGAGGTGGGGCCAAACGGGGACTTTGTCTAACGCAGGGAAGCGACTGCTGCTGGAGGCTGGTCTGACCGACATATGGAGACTCCGACATCCCAACACTAGGGCTTACACATTCTATTCCCACCCCCATAAAACATACTACAGAATTGACTATCTATTTACCTCCGACCCCCTAACGCGGCAGGTCCATGACGTGGAGATTCTCCCATGCCCCCTGTCTGACCACTCTGCAGTGCGACTCTCGCTGACCATGCTCCCGCGACGCCCTACTTGTCGGTTCTGGCGTCTTTGGGAAACGATGCTTCAACGCCCTTCCGTGGTGCAATAGATTGAAGCGAGCATAGCCGACTATTTATCAGTAAACGACAGTCCAGAAGTATCTTTAACGACCCTATGGGAGGCGATGAAGGCGGTGATCCGAGGGGTCTTCATTAGCATTGCGACGGCCGACAATAGAGACAGGCGGGAGAAAAGAGACCGTTTGATGAGCGAGATCACTGAGTTGGAACGTATCCATCAGCGGACAGGCTCTCCCAGAGTTTGGAAACTTCTAAAGGCGACCCGGGCACCGCTAGCGGGGTTAGATGTTGACCGAGCCGAATATGTAGCGCTTCGCCTCAAACATTCTTTCTATGTGGGTGGGGACCGATGTGGGCGGCTTCTCGCAAACCGCCTTCGAGCGCAAAGACAAGCTCATAGGTACTAGATCCCAGTGGGGGAGAGAGCAGCGAGGACATTGACATTGTGGAGAACTTCCGACATTTCTATGGAACGCTGTACTCGGCTCAAACCCTGCCCGTACTTGACCCGACCCGATACCTCCAGGACGTGGCCACAGCCAAACTGCTGCCGGCTCAGGCGGCTGACCTAGAGGCCCCCATCCGATTAGAGGAGGTCATTTCGGCGATTGCCCGCTTGAAGCTTAACAAATCGCCCGGTCCTGACGGGTTCATTTCCGGGTTTTATAAAAAGTTCTGTGGGACGTTGGCCCCGCTTCTAGTGCGTGTTTTTAACTCAGCCGGGTCGTCCCCCGCTTCTTCCTTTCCATCTTCTATGTTAGAGGCCTTAATCACCGTAATCCCCAAACCAGGGAAAGACACTCGTCTTTGCGGCTCCTACCGCCCAATATCCCTACTCAATGTACACCTAAAGATCTTTACCGGCATTTTAGCGGCTAGACTCTCTCGTCACCTCCCCGGTCTGATTGACCCGGACCAGTCAGGCTTTGTCCCCGGGCGACAATGCTCCGATAATACCCAACAACTTTTTCACCTAATGGATCGCTCGGAGCGTTTCCCGGCGGAACGCATGATCCTATCGGTCGACGCTGAAAAAGCGTTTGACAGGGTCCAATGGCCGTACCTCCGTGCGACCCTTGTCCACTTTGGCATTCCGGACCGCTTCATTGATTGGATCTTTCAGAGTTATGCAAACTCTACAGCTACGGTACGGGTGAATGGGGTGGCGTCGGCAGCCTTCCCTATTCGTAGGGGAACCAGGCAGGGGTGCCCGCTGTCGCCGCTCCTTTTCGCCCTCTATATGGAGCCTCTCGCTCAAAGAGTCCGTGATGACCCAGCCATTAAGGGGGCGCGCTTCGGGCAGTCGGAGCACAAACTTTGTCTATATGCGGATGATGTGGTGGCAACTCTGGAACACCCCCGGGAGTCCCTGCCGGCTTTTTTAGATGAACTGGGTCGGTTTGCGCTCGCCTCGGGCTTCCAGATTAACATGCATAAGTCGCAAGCCCTGAACCTTTCCCTGGAGCCCGAGACGTTGGAATATCTACAACGTACTTTTCAGATCCAATGGGTCAGTGACGCTGTCACCTACCTAGGGCTTCGGGGAGCTCCCACCATCTCTGCCACTAGGCAGTTGAACTACACAATACTTCTGAAACGAGTTCGAGATTCCCCCCGCAAATGGAAACCGCACTTCCTCTCGTGGCTAGGCCGGATTGCAGCAGTAAAGATGGTGCTGCTTCCCCAGATTCTTTACCTCTTTCATACTCTTCCACTGACGCCCCCCTCCGGGGTGCTTCGTGCCTTGCAGCGGGACATAGAGCGCTTTATCTGGCGGGACCAGAGAGCGCGGATGCGTCGTGATCTTACATATAGAGACCCATAGAGGGGGGGCTGGGTGTTCCCGATTTCTTGGCGTACTGGCGTGCGGCTCAGCTGAGAGCACTGGTGGAGTGGTCACGCTCAGAATCCGAGAAACATTGGCTATTTATGGATAGATCCCTGGCAGCCCAACTGCTCTGGGGTGTCCCCTTTCTCTCCCGCAAGGGGCGGCCTCGCAATTTGTACCTCTCCGAAGTAACCCGACCCATAATGTTAGCCTGGGATAGAACTGCGACAGCTAGGGGACTCACGACTTTCCCATCACCCATTACGCCTATCGTACAGAACCCAGACTTTACACCAGGCCTCGACTATGGGGAATTTCACCATTGGACGACTGACGCTACTCGCTCTATAGGACATTTCTTTGACCTCACTGGACCGCGCCCTTTCGTCGAGTTCCGTACAGACCACGGACTTCCCGAAACGGAGCACTTCCGAAACCTACAGATTCGACATTGGGTGTTACATGGGGACGTGAGGGGAGGTGCGGGGAGATTGCTCACACCGTTTGAGAAATGGTTAATCACAAGACACAGCGATGCACGCTTAACGTCAGACCTGTATAAATTCACTCGAAACACCTCTGACACCGGGAAATCCCCTGGTCAACTGCGTTGGGAGGGTGAGCTGGGCAGAGATCTCTCACCGAAAGAATGGAAGGACATTTTCTATCGAGCCCGACGCACGGCCCGCAATGTTTCATCTATTGAAACAGCCACTAAACTGGCCACTTATTGGTATTTAACCCCAGTGAGGCTCCATCGGGGTAATCCCTCACGTAGTCCATTATGCTGGCGGGCTTACGGCTCCCCAGGCACTCTCACACACTTACTTTGGGACTGCCCTTTCCTAGGGCCATACTGGCAACAGATCCTAGATGAGGTTGACTCCCACTTTGCTACCCAGGTGCCGAGATTCCCGGTGTACATCCTCCTTGGCCGGCCCAATGCCATCTCCTTCCCGCTTACTTCTAGGAGAGGCAAACAAATAGCGCTCACCCTAGGCCCGGCAGTTCAGAATGTTCTAACACACTGGGGCTCCACAACGGTCCCTACACGACGAGGTTGGCTGCATAAGCTATGGTCCATCCTAGGGATGGAAAAGATCTCTCTCTCTCTCTAACCAATCCCGGAGCTTCCTTTCACGATCTGTGGGCACCTCTACTGGCGCTCTTGACATCCGAATTTACGGAGCTCACCTGTCCCAAATATCTCAGATTGTTAAGATTGGCGGACCCGCTGCCGATGACGGTCTCTAACACACCCACTGATTAGTAACATACGGGGCTTGATCCCCAGACAGGAATATTTCCCTTCCTTATCTGACAGGTTATCTTTTGGTTTTTCTGCGGAGGGGGAGAAGGGGGTGGGGGTTTTGGTTCCTATTTTGTTGTTGTTCATGCCTGACATGCAAGATACTGACGTGCCGGGTTGCAACCCGATGATTGTGGAGCATCAGGGCTCTTTTGTTCTCTTTGTGGATAAAACTAATAAAAGAAATTTAAACCTAAGAAAGCATGCGTTATACAGAGAGTCCAGGGGGTTAGTCCTGACTGAAAAGCCAAGTTTTGGTTGCTTTCCTAAATTGGGTTTCTGAGGTGATTTGGCGCAGGGCGTTGGGCAGGGCGTTCCAAAGCATGGCAGCCCTGAGCGTAAAGGATCTGCCCCCTAGCCGTGCCTTCCTAACTCATGGGGTGCATAGCAGGTTCTGAGAGCTAGACCTGAGTAATCAAGACTGCTTGTACGCACCTAGCCTCTGCTTCAGATAGCTGGGGCAAGATCCGTGGAATGCCCGAAAGGCTAGGGTTAAGGCCTTGAATTTTATTCTGTTGATGACCGCCAACCAGTGCAATTCCTTGAGATGCGGAGAGATATGCTGCTTAAATGGGACACGTTTGATCAATCTCGCAGCCGCATTCTGGACCATCTGTAATTTCTTTATCTGGTACGCTGGAAGGCCCAAATACAGGCCATTCGCGTAGTCCAGGTGAGAGGTTACTGTGGCATGGACCACGAACCGACAGTTTTCTGGCAGAAGGTGTATAACTTTACGCAGGTTTCTCAAGCTGCCAAAACATGCACCTGTCACCTGCTGAATTTGGGCCGAGAATGATAAGTCCGCCTGCCATTTTACTCCCAAGTTTTTTGCGCAGCCTGCGGGGGTGGGAGGGCAGCCCATTTCCTCCGGCCACCAAAGGTCTGCGGCGGGGGTTGACTATTACCGAAAAACAGCACCTCCGTTTTGTCGGCATTCAGCTTGAGTTTGTTGTTATTCATCTATTGAGCTATATCTTTTAAGCAACTCTTAAAATTCTCAAAAGAGGCACTCGACAAATCTTTAAAAGGAAATACCAACTGGGTATCGTCGGCGTAGGAAATCGCCTTCACCCCCCAGTTGGCAATCAGTGAAAATAATGGGGCCAAATAAATGTTGAAAAGCAGTGGGCTCAAGGCCGACCCCTGCGGGACCCCACACCATAAGAGCTTGCGATTGGACTGATGTGGTTGAAGCGCCACCCTCTGCGTGCGCTTATGAAGGAAAGATTTAAACCACAGCAGGACTGTGCCCTCAATCCCCAAGTCCAAGAGGCGCTGGACCAGGATGGAGTGGTCTACCGTATCAAATGCTGTTGAAAGATCCACGAGCACCAGCATGGCTGATGCCCCTGAATCCAACTCCATCCTGACTGAGACCGCCACCTCTATTAGCGCGGTTTCTGTACTGAACCCCGCGCGGAACCCAGATTGTGTATCATGCAGGATACTGTGGCTCTCGATAAAGAAGGAAAAGAAATGATGGAAGCCCCAATTACACAGGAAGAGATAAAGGGAGCACCTAAAAGATCTAAAAATGGGAAGGCGGCAGGGCTCGACGCTATCCCATCAGAAGTGTATAAAATGGTATCAGACAAAATATTACCGGTTTGGGAAAGTCTTTTTAACAATATCTACAGAGGGGATGCGCAAGTTCCAGAATCTTGAAGGGAAGCTTCCATAGTTTTGATCTTAAAACCTGCTAAGGACCCGGTTAAGGCGGAATCGTATCGACCAATTTCCCTGCTAAATGCTGATTATAAGATCTTTGTCAGTATTTTGGCAGGGAGACTATCTAGAGTAATCTCTCAGCTGATACATGAAGACCAAAAGGGGTTTATCCTTGGGAGGCAAATGTGTGAGCAGACTCCGCAATTAATAGGTTGCATCGATATAGCTACAGAGAGATCTGCTCCCTTGGCGGTCGCCACATTGGACGCCGCCAAGGCGTTCGATCGAGTTTGCTGGGAGTATTTATGGGTGGTTCTGGAGGTTATGGGGTTTGGGCCCTTTTTCTTAACTACATTAAAAGCACTATATTATCGTTCCACGGCAAGGATTTTTTTAAACTGAGCTCTCACCAAGAGCTTTATGATTACCAGAGGGACGAGACAAGGTTGTCCCATTTCACCCTTGTTTAACATATACATTGAGCCATTTGCTCAGGCGCTTCGTCAAGATGACCAGGTTAAGGCCTTCCGTGTGGGAGCATTTGAAAAAAAAATCGCCTTCTATGCGGACGATTTAATAATCTATACAGCAGATCCTGGTACCACTATTCCAAGAGTAGAACAATTGGCAGACGAGTATGGGGCTTTGTCAGGTTACCTAGTAAATAGGGAGAAAACCGGGATTATGTGTTGGAACATCCCAGATTGGAGGGGGAGTGTTCAGAGAGAGATTAGATATTTGGGAATCAATGTTCTCAATTCATTGCAGGACATACTACAACATAATCTTGAGAGAATTATAAAGGATATTGAGAAAGTCCTAATTAGGTGGAGAAATCTCCCATTAATGGTATATGGAAGGGTTAACCTGATAAAAATGGTACTATTGCCAAAGCTTACATTTCTTTTTAATTGTATACCTCTCACCTTCCCGAGTAGCTTAATAGATAAAATACAGGGTAAACTGGGCAGTTTTGTTTGGGCAGATAGGGAGCACGTATGTCCTGGAAGAAACTGCGGCGCAAACTAGCTAATGGAGGGCTCGCACTACCAGATGTAAAGTTATACTGTATGGCATTTCAGTTCAAGAATTGCAGAATCCTATTATGTACACCGGGGCACAGGGTGTGGGGCGGTTTGCTTGAGGAGATGATTAAATAGTGGGGTGGGAAAGGGTTTTTGTTTAAATTTGGGGCAAATAATTTTTTTAAAAAAATTAAAGACGTTGAAGGCAGCACTAATTTTGTGGGTCAGAATTAGGAATATACTAGGAATTGGATATTACTCAGGAGGGGCACCAATCTGGGATTCACCGGGCACGCCGGAATGCTTGCAAGATCAATTGAGTATACCACTTAGGAGGGCAGGAATAGAGTCATGGGGGGAGCTGATGGTGATGAATGAGGTGGTGCCATGGGAAATACTTTGGACCAAGACAGGGGGGTCCCTTTCAAGGTTTATGTATTTTCAGTTGTTGTCCTGGGGGGTGGCGAATAGGCACGAGACTGAAGGCTGTTGGGAGTTCGAAAAAAAACTACGAAACCGTAATGAAGATGGAAGCAAGTGGATGGTATCAGACATTCCTGGCATCTGAGGAGAAAAAAATCAAAGTGCCTTATGAGATATGGGAGGAAGCGATGCAGACTTCTGAGCTACAAAAGCTGTGGCATCTTTCTTTTAAGCTGCTCTATAAAGTAGTCAAACCGTCGAACTTAAAAAGAAATCACTTCTTTACGGCTAACAGGCTCTATTGGACACCACGTAAATTAGCAAAGTTCGTAACAGATGCTCCTCCAAAATGTCGCAGATGCAGTGTGCTGAGTGCAGACGACAGGCATATGTTCTACGAATGCCCTTCGTTAAAGGAGTACTGGTCTATAGTGGAAAAGATCATAAATGAAATTTTGTGTACTAATATAAAAGTAAGTTTACTTTTAATAATGCTGGGAATAGAAGATAAGCTGCCCCTTACCAATGACGAGCAGGCCCTGCTCTTTTATCTAGTTCTCCTCAAGAGGCGAGAAATCTGCCTAAAATGGATTGAAGCTGCCCCCCCCCCCCCTGGAGTGGCACCACAAGAATCTAAAATCTAACTCTATCTGTCCAATGATTACACCTGCGTGGTTTGTGTATCCAGGGTGATGGAAGGGCACGTGCGCAGGGCTATTGAACTACTGCAAAAGCCTGGGGAGGTACAGAACAGCTGGCAGGCTGTTATTTGCATACAATGGTGATATGAGGACAAAAAAAAAGAAAAATAAATAAAATGCATACCATACAGTATTCAACCAAATGAGCAGCAGTCTTAGGAATGTTGTCATTCTGCCATACAGGGTCTAGTAATTTACAAATGCCCTTTGCGCTAATGTGGGCTGGCCCATGAGCCATAGTGACTACAAGGAGGACATATGCATCTGGTAACATCCATCTCTTTTTCTCTGACTTATCCGTCCAACACCCATCCTCATCCAAACTTGCTGTGCTTTCTTGACATACTTCTAACTCTTCCATCATTGCCTCGCTCTGAATCTCCTTCACATTATCCAGCGTATCCTCAAACATAGTAACCTGGGGCACCTACCTAGCGGGACCTGCTACAAACATCCTTTTCATCTTCGTTCGAGCTGTCTCCTTAGCTGTCTGATCTGCAAATGCATTCCGCCTACCCACGTCATCAGTAATTGTCTTGTGGGCACTGCACTTTATTATAGCCAATTTCTTAGGAAGTGTCAAAGCGGACAGAAGCCTATGTATAAAGAGGGCCATGCTGGATATGTGTCCCATGGGAAGTAAGGAACCCCCTCTCTGCCCAGAGCCGCCCAAAATTATGGGCAACCCCAAAGGCGTACTGGCTGTCAGTATAAATATTAACAACCAGTCCCTTGCTCAATTCACAAGCTCGAATAAGGGCGACTAGTTCAGCTGCCTGAGCGGACTGATAGGCAACTTGTGACGTCTCAACTACCGTATGCAGTGTAGTAAGTGCATACGCTGCAGTGGTGGTGCCATCCGGTAATTTGAAACAAGAGCCATCGACATATAGTTCCCCTTGGGGGTCAGATAAGGGAACATCAGTCAGGTCTAACCGTCCCTTCGTCTCCTCCTCCGTCCGAAAAATGCAATCATGTATATCAATTTCCTCACGCTCGGAAGGGAGGGGTAGCAACGTGGCTGAATTTAGAGTGGCACACCTTTTACTCGTAACGTGAGGTGCAAAAAGGGTCAATTCGTAACCGGTCAGACGTGCACTGGTGAGGTGCTGTGTCCTGGTTTTATTCAAAAGTGTATCCACAGCATGGGGTACCATGACAATGAGATCAGTATCAAGTACGAGCCCAGCCGATTGCCTTATAGAGATGGCCACTGCCGCGACCGCTCTTAGACAGCTCGGGAGGGCTCTTTTGACAGGGTCAAGAAGAGCAGAAAAATAAGCACACAGCTGTTGCTTACCTCCAAAGGCCTGTGTTAAGACAGAAAGCGCACAACCGGCCGTCTCGTGTACGTACAGCACGAACGGCTTCAAGTAGTCAGGCGTACCAAGCACAGGTGCAGAGCAAAGCGCAACTTTTAATTGCTCAAAAGACTGCTGACATTCAGACGTCCAAGGCAAGGGTTCATTCACATCTTTAGTGGTTAGCGCGAGCAAGGGCTTTGTTAGTAATTAATAATTAGGGATCCAATGGCGACAGTAGGAAGTGATGCCAATAAAAGCACGCACATCCCTCTGTGTTTTAGGGATAGGCATTTTCACAATGGTGCTAATGCGCTCAGGGGTCAACCTTCTACCCTCCTTCGACAGTAGGTGACCTAAGTAGGTGACCTCCTGTCGACAATATTGAAATTTAGAAAGGAACACTTTATGTCCGTGGTGAGCCAAATGTAGCAACAACTTAACCGTACTGTCTTTGCATCCCTGTTCAGTATCAGAAGCAATTAGTATATCATCCACATATTGAAGCAATACATTACCTGAGGGAAGCGTGAGGGAATCCAATTGGGCTTTCAAGGCTTGGCTGTATATACTAGGGCTCTCAGTATAGCCCAGAGGAGCTCGACAGAATCTAAAGCTTCTGCCAGCCAGGGTAAAACCAAACAAATGTCTGCTAGCGGGATGGATCGGGATACTAAAGAATGCATTTTTCGAGTCAATGACAGAAAAGAATTTAGCAGAGGAAGGAATCATTGTCAGAAAGGCAGTAATGTCAGGGACCACTGGGAACTGAGGGACCACTATTTTATTAACTGCGCGCAGATCAATCACAAAACAATAAACATCGGGGTGATCATCAGAGGAACCCGAGGGGGCTCTTTTAAGGATGGGAAGAATTGGGCTATTACATACATTCGCAGTTGTTTCTTCAACAACTCCCGACTTAATCAGATCCTGTATAATCTGCAACAGCGCTCGCTCCCCTGCTTGCGGTATTTTATACTGGGGAATACGAGGCAAGACAGCATTGTCCTTAACTTTGATGGAAACTGGGGGTATCTGCAATAGTCCTACGTCTGTATCACCTGTGGCCCACAACGTGGGCGCACATCTTTAAATTCAGCAGGGAGTGGTGCATCCTTGGACAGACATTGTTTAGTACTGACTACGTTCGGGCCCATTGTCATGTAAACGCCTTCCGGGGAACAAAAAATTGTAGCATGCAACTTCTTAAGTAAATCCAAGCCCATCAAATTTTCTCTGTAATTAGACGTCAACAAAAATGGCGAATCCACAGTGAAAGGACCGATAGTCAAGGCAAGAGGTTTGGAAATGGGGCTCACAACCGGCACACCAGAAAAGCCTACCAAAACATTATTTTGGCCAGACAGAGCTGCCCCGGGGACCAGCGAACGAGAAACAGAGCTATTCATTGCACCTGTATCCGCCAAGAATTTCTTAACTGAGCCTTGCAAATCTGCGGTGACATAAGGACCGTGCTGATCTACAGGTATCTGGACTGGTCCCTCACCCTGTCCCTGGCTGTCCTAGCTGTGTGACATCCCTGTCACCTCATCCAGATCATAATCATGTGATAATACTGTCTCCCTCGAGGGTCATCAAAATAGTTCTAGTCAGAGCGACCCTGCGATGTCCCATCTTCCTGAACCCTGTCTTGGTCACTTGCTCCATGACCCCGTCCACGAGGACCCTGTCCTCTAGGGGCTGCGACTTTCTGTAATAACACCGGACACTCGCTACGCCAGTGCCCCTCCTCCTTGCAATACGCGCACTGATTCGGCCCTACAGGCGCAGTATTCCTGCTAGTACAGGGAAGCTGCCGGGCCGGACCAGCACCACGTCCCCTCCCATTCCCCCTAGACGCCTGCTGTAACAACACCTTCGTCTTTAACTCCTTGTGCTTCTTCTCCACCTTCTCCTCGTTCTCCCTGTGTTCATAATACTGTGCCATACTCAATATTACAGAAGGGGGGGAGGTGGTCCAAGTGCTCTCCGAAGCCTGCAGCCGAGTCGCAATCTCAGGAAGCAGGTTCGTAACGAATCTGTTAACAAACAATCGGACACCCCCCTCCACCGACAAGACCTGTCCGCTAAAATCCAAGAACACACCTTCAAACCAAGTAAAAAAATCAGACACGCTTTCATCCTTCTTCTGAGGACATGCTGTTAACTTGTCCCAATCTACCCTTCTTGGTGGAATAAGAGAGTGCATATAGGTAATAATTCGGCCTGGTAAAGCAAGTATCTCGGCATTGGGCTTCTCGCCCAGCTTCCTCTCCTTGTCCCATGCTCTAATCTCGTCCCAAGTACCACCCAATTCCACAAGGTGGTCCTGCCTATGCACTTGCCGCCAAATATCAACAGCCCAAAGAACATCTCAACATCCGCTAGCGTCATCACTGTCGATGAAGCGGCCTCTGTCAATTCCTTATAATATGCAGTAGGGTTTTTCCTAGGGTCGGGTAACTGAGTCTTAAGGGACAAGACCTCACTCCTTTTCCAAGGAGTATAAACCCACTGTTCTTGGAAACGGGCCTCTACCCGCGGTCTAATAACAGCGCCCTGCGCATTCCTTAGCTCTGGTATTTCAGGATGATATAAGGAATGGACTTCTCGCATCGGAAACTGGGATACCGGGGTGGGGCTCTTCTCAAGGAGCCTCCTTCGATAAGCAATCATCATCGCAACATTACCATAAACTTGAGCCGGAGCAATGTCAGCTATGTATACATGGTCCTTAATGCCATACAGAATTTGAGGGGCCGCATCCTTAAAACACTGCTCCCAAAGACCAATCAACGTGGCCGACATATGCTTAAGAGCATGCTGTTGCATAAACAACTCATAATCTTTCATCACAGTCCATACATCATCCAAATCATCAATGGGACTCCGGGCCCATTGAGCAGCCTGATTAGCCACCATTCTTTTCTCCTCCTCCCTAACGTCCGTCCTAGTAGCTCCTTAAAGGTCATCCATTCTCTGTCTGTAGGTCTATGCACTGGTGTCTCGCTAATCCCTAACATCGGGGAATGTAATAATACAGTGGAGGAAGTGACGGGGGCACCAGGCACTAGCGGCGTTAATGGCTGCATCGTAAGTGTAAGGGCTGGCGAAACAGACACTGAAGCAATAGGTATAGCAGAGGTACTAACAGTCATAGTCGCCGCAGGCGGCGTGGACAGAGAAAAAGCAGGAGGTGCTGAAGCCAAGGCAGTCTGATCAACAGTAGCAGGAGCAGTAGAGACAGAAGGAACAGGTGGATTAGACTGCGGGATAGCAGGGTATATTTTCTGCGGGGCGTATGGAGGTGGAGGTCGCGTCTCTAATAATGCCTCCACAAAGGGATCACCTTCTTTTTGGGCAACATAAGACTTGTCACATTGTAATCAAAACTTTCTATCAGAACACTCTGTTCCCTTTTCTATTTTCTCTCTATCATACGCTACAGCTTTCTGAGTCACTGTCTGCATTCTCCCTTTCCTGGCCTCTTTTTCTGCCTTCATTCGCCTCTGTTTAGCCTCTTTCTGCTACGTTTGAAGAGAATCGAACATAGACTGCCTACTTCGTTTCGCAAACAATTTGTCCTGCAAAAAATTCATTTTCTGCTCGTCAAAGGTGCCAGTCAGCGGCCACTGCAACTCGGCGTTGTCCCTCGTATATTTGTGCCATAATGTACTAAACATAATAGGGCCAAGGCCATGCTTAACATACATGTCAAAATTAGGGGTGCCCTCCGGAAGCGCAGGCTGCCTTTCTTCCAGTCGAGCATCAGTAGAACAGCAACAACACCGCACACAAAACAACTTACTTAAGCAAGGCATCTTAAGAGAAAACGAGTTCACTATTTATGCCAAACAGATATTTGGAAATTTCTTCACCAAAATTGGTCCGCGGACCTCATCAGATACAAATCAAAATGGTACCATGTTCATAAAGAACTCAAACAAATTCAAGCGCTTGTCCAAAGACGGTCCTCAGACCGCAACAAACACAAATCAAAATGGCGCCGTAGCCACCACAAACCGAAGCAAAGTCACCTGGTGCACATAGGTCGAACCAATTTATTCTCCACTACCGACTCTTCGGACCAAACGGTCAGATCCAAGGGTTTTGCCGTTCAGGACCCCAGCCGGGATGACCACTGGCCGAGGCACCGCCCGGTCAGACAGACGGGCAGCTGCGAGTACCAGACTCTCATGCAGGGATCCCCCGTCTGACCCGACGTGGCCCCGTCCTCCTCCCCGTCCACGGGCAAGGAAGGGTCACTCACCCGATGGGGTCCCTGTTCGGGCACCAACTGAAGGAAGTGACTAAATTAAGGCCACCTCTCAGCCTTCCATACAAATGAAGAGTCGATCAGACAGTAGAGAATACAAACCAAAGTTATTTATTAGTATGCGCTCGAGCGGAGTCCGGTCTGACCAGCCTCCTCATATTGCTGCAGAGGGACTGACCTTAGACAGCATGGCAAAGCATAAAGTACATTTCCAGTACCCCTGAAGACCCACCCAGACAGGAATTTTCCAGTCTGGGAGCTGGTGAACAAAGGAGGTACAGAAGGATGAGCTACGATCCTGGGACCGGGCACACATTATCTTACATTCAAGGTTACTCTGCCCGTGCCCGTCTCTCTGAGAGTGGGAGCAGGCCTATCTACTGGGAAAGGTATGCATTGACAGAACAATCTATTCTTTAGTGCTGCGAAGCTCAACCGTGGAGAAATAAAGAGAAACAATCGAGGCTGCTTTTCTGCTGAGGCAGACAGTATGTGGCAGAAGCTTCGTTTCAATCATGGCACAAAATGGTGGCTGAATACAAAATGGTGCCGCAAATGCTAACTTAAACCGCACAATGCTAGATGGAGTCGACCAGACACATTTCCAGTCCAACAGAGAGAGCCAGCATCTCTGGCCGTCTCGTAAATCTTTGCAAGGTGAGGTGTTAGCTCAGCAGAGTATGTAGCATAGAACTCTGCTGGGAATCCGTCTGTGCCAGGGGTTTTGTTGCGCGCCATGTGCTTAATGGTGGCAGCTATCTTGTGTGTCGTGATATCTCCTCCCAGTGTGGCTGCTTCTTCCTCTGTGATCTGGAGGTCGACTAGGTACTACTGTGTTTCCTGCAGGTTGCATGTGGATGAGCTAGTGTTTAGGGCAGAATAGTAGTCAGCAAATACATCATTGATCCCTCCCTGTTTGGGCACTCTGGAACCCTCTTCGTCCTCTATTTCCATAATGGGGGAACACCTCTTATCTGGATTTGCTAACCATGCTAATAAAGAGCCCGACTTCTCCCGCTCGGCGTGTGTCCTGTGTATTTATTCTTATAATCAAAGCATTGCAGCCTCTCTACTTGCATTGCTGCTTCTTCCTTGGCTGCTAGGAGATCAGGTTGGAGCTCGGGGCAGCCCGGACTCCGACTCTCCTTGTCTCTTAGGAGGTTTTCAGCCATTTCTACATCTCTCAGTAGTGTCTGTCTAACTCCTTTGGCTTTGACTATGCGGTAACCCCGTGCCACTGCTTTAAAGGCATCCCATTCTATTTGGTGGGTAGATGCAGTTCCAGTGTTATCTGCAAAATATTTCGTCATTTTGGTCCTGATTGTTTTGCGGAAGACCTGGTCCTCCAGCAATTCAGGTTTAAGCCTCCATTTAGGTATTGAAGGCCTAGGATGCGCCCAACTTAGCTGTAACAATACCAGATTATGATCTGAAATAGTGCGGGACAGGTATTCAATTGCGACAATGAGACTATGTACATCAGGGGTGGAAAGGAAAAGATCTAGGCGGACATGGACTTCATGGAGGCCCGAGAAAAAGGATTAGTCCCGTCCCTTTAGGTTCTGGCATCTCCAAGAGTCTACTAGGCCCCATTTTTGTTGCCAATCTGTAAACATTTTGGCTATGCGGACTGTCTGGGTATCCCTTAAGGGAGGGTGAGATTGATCTAAGAGGATATCAGACACACAGTTAAAGTCACCTCCAGTTAACTTTGCTGTTAGCAATGGAGCCAGTCGTCGTGATAAGTTCCAAAAAATACGCCCTGATCTACATTTGGAGCGTATATATTTACCATGGTTAACTGTTTGCCATCCAGTCAACCCCGTACCGCCACATATCGGCCCTCAGTGTCTATTATGGTGTCTATGAGTTGGAATGGGACTCCTGCTTGAATCCATATAAGGACTCCCCTGGCATACGCTGAGTATGTAGTGAAATATGTCTGACCTTTCCATCGTCTCCTCAGCGATTGGCCCTCCTTGTCGGTGAGGTGTGTTTCCTGCAATAGGATTATGTGTACCCCCCTCCTGTGTAAATAAGAGTACACCTGATATCGTTTCGCAATGGAGTTCATACCCCTAACATTCCACGTACTTATAAGCAAAACAACCAGCCATAGGAATTCTTGGTGCAGCGAGAGACTTCAGCCGTCACTCAGTGTATGGTCTCACACACCCCTATCAAAGTGTTCGGTATAAGATAGTATATTCCTCCCAGGACAAGCAGCAACGTGCCACCCATCCAATCCATAGTAGTGTTCGGTAATGTTCATTTAAGTTCTTCCACAGTGCTCAGTATCATGAGGGAGGTGCCTTGTGAGACCCTGGAGTGGCCAGGCCCTCATCTGGCTTGTTTAAGTATGGACTTGAGGCACTGCGTATGCAAAGTCGCAGTTCCCCCCAGCCCGTTATTGCTGCATCAGGTACGTCATATGATGTCATCTGACTTGCCCGGCGTTACCTTGGGTATCTCTGGGCTCCAATTCTCAGATGTGTTGGATTTAGGGTCTGATTCAGAGTCTAGAGGGAGGGGATCCCTGTTCCAGTGTCTCCTGGCTCGTTTGTCTTCCACTTATTTGGACCACAACTTCCATCGCTATCCGCGTCCTAGCTGAGCCTCAGCATGAGGGGCACAGCCAGGCTCTGCCGCGGTCGTTAATTTCTGGAGCACTTGCGTGGCCTTTGCCACCTTCTGCCTTCTATGTCAGACTTCTGATCATTTTGGGTCTCCAGCCAGTCCCATGCTTTCTGCGGGGATTCGAAGAACAGCGCCCCACTTGGGGTCACTACTCTTAGCTATGTCACGAAGAGCATTGCGTATTGGAGGTCCAGCTGCTGCAGTTTCTTTTTGACCTCTTGGTAGGACACTCATTGTCTCTGGACCTCCCTGGAAAAGTCAGGGCAAATGCGCATAGTAGCATCGTTCACTTTCAGCACTCCTTTCTTGCATGCCTGCACCAGTATGTAATTGCAGTCCTTGTAGTAGAGAAGTCTCGCCACTATCAGTCGCGGAGGGGCACCAGGCTGGGGAGGTCTGGCTGGGACTCGGTGTGCTCTTTCGAGAGCAAAGAACGCAGACAGGCCTTCAGGGGCTGCTCCAGTGCACAGCCATCGTTCCATGTATTGTACTGCATTTGTGCCTTCAATTTTCTCCGGCAGGCCCACTTCTCGGATGTTGGTGCGGCGTGAGCGATTTTCTGCATCTTCCGCTCTGTTCTCTAGTGTCCGCACCTTAGTTTCCATGGTTTACAAGCACTTTTGCATCGTGTTCATAGCTGGGAGAGATCAGCTAGTAGACGCTCATTGTTGGTCACCTTCTCCACCACCTTCTTGTGGTCGTCTTTAAGCAAGTTAAGGTCTCTGCCAATATAGTGTCAATTTTAAGTTCCAAAGCTTCGAGATGCAGTTATAGCTTGCAGTATATCCTGCAATGTGGGATCCTTTGCAGGTCTCACTGTTGGTGGTGCAGCTACCTCCACAGTTGGTGACGTGCTCGGCTCCTCTTGGTCCTGCTCTTTCCTTCGGGAGAATTTGCCCATTTTTTCCAGGCTGCTAATACTGGCGGATGAGTACTTGTCATGCAACGCAGACTCTAGTGCGCACCATCTCCACTTCTCTCCAGGGGATTGCAGGGCCCCACTCGCTATAGTTCACTGGGGACTGTGAGCTCAGCACCACTGGTGTCCGTTTAGATGACCCAGGGAGTCTGGGTGCTTGGGGCCAGGGCCTGCTGACCAATAGAGGTAGGCTTTTCGCCTCCACTGATGTCCCACTCTATGGGCTCTCTGTCAGGTCTGTGTGTATGGCCCCTTTTCTATTCGTCTAGTGCTGGGCAGAGACGATTTCCCGTGGGCCACAGGCTGCCCACCGGGAGTGGGTGCTGGTTGGTGATGGGCCTCAGCCCGGGCCGCCTATCAGCACTGCTGTCTCCTCCGCAGCGCTCCAGAGGGAAGCGGGTGAGTAGCGGCTCTAACCTCCTCCCCTCACGGAGCACTGTAGTTAACTGGCGTTTGCAGAGTACACACCGGTCTCTTGCGATGCAGGGCTGCTTCTCCGCACAGTGTAGTCCCCAGTTGTTTCAAGGAAGGCCGCTGCTCAGCGGGCCTTCCCCTATGTCTGGGGCCTCTGCTTATGGACTCTCCGATGGGCGGGAGGTCCCTCCTCCCCCGGCTCAGCAGCTGGCGCTCCCTCTCCTCTCCTTGCAGATCTGGCTCAGGGCTCTGCTCTGTCGCATCGGAGCCTCGTTATTCAGTCCCGTGGGAGGCCTTGGATCACGCTCCCTTCCGACATGCCGGGCCGCTCCCAGGTGCAATCGCGGTGCACCAAGAACTGTTCATAGGCGTAGGTCTTCGTCTCGGCTGGGCTGGTACATCCTGCAATGAGGGGGCGAGGGTGAGTCTCAGTCTCTAGTTCGCGCAGCCCCTGTACTCCGGTTTCGGGACTCCACCTTCTTGACTGTTGCCATCGTCTGGGCCAATTCCCTTTTGCTGGTCGCCAGGTTTTGTCATCAGTCGTTGTTCTCTGGGCAGATCAGCCCTGGGGGGAGCCCTCTCTCGGTCATGATTTCATCAGCCACTCTGCTGTCCCCTCGGAGCCGCGACCGCCCTGGCCGAGCGCCACCATCTTGGTCCGGGGGGTGGCCGTTCAGCTCCGATTTCCCTCATGTAACGGAGCCACAGAGCTGAGGAGGCGTTGTGCAGCAAGGTGTTATTGTGGCAATACTCGATCAGGGTTTGAGTCCCTGACTTGTGTGTAAGGGGGCAGGATTGTGCCAAATTGGGCCCGGCCATGAGAAGCTCAGAGCAGCTCTGCTCACTCCATCGGCGTCAGGCCACACCCCCTCTGTCAAATCCGGTGTAATATTATAGACAGAGAGCATATTGTGGAGATGTGAAGAGGGACTAACTTAAGTGCATATGCTAGGCCTTTGGTCCGCTAGGCCAAGTGGATGATGCAAATTGACTTGAATTCAATCTGTGCATCCACTAGATGCCAAGGGAATGCTTTTAGAGTCCGTTTGGCACGGTCAAAGTTACCTACATTCATGCACATCTTGGCAGGTTGGTTGTGAAGTGTCTGGAGCCTGTCAGTCAACTTCTTTGGGCAAGCCAGTCTGTACAATAGTGTGGCTGCATAGAAGCATAGGAATTGTAGATTGTTGTCCAGATAAAGTTATATAAATGTATTTAGCAATTAAAGCCATTATCACTAGCTTCATTAGCTTGGTGAACCACCACAAGCCAATGACAGACCGAGTATTAGGCGAGGGACCTTCCTTTTTTCTTTTTCTCAATGAAATTGAATGGAATTTTTGATGAGGAGGATGGATGGCACTAATCAGTCTTGTACCTTCAGGCCAATCACTTCACAAGAGTGCATCGTAAATTCCTTCCATCTTGAAGTGATTGATCACTCTCAGTTAAAACCTGTGCATCTCTCACAGATTAGTTTCTTCTGAATGATAAGCATATCCTTAGAAATCTTATATCCAATTATCTGGCCAGAGCTTTTTTGCAACCAGTCAGTCGTATTCTGGTCTGATAGTATGTCAGTAGTAGAAGGCATTAATCAACAGGCAGCAAAATTATCCTTAGATTGTTAAAAGAAATCATATTGCAGTGTTTGAAGCTCAATATGCTGTTTAAAGCCAAACATGTCCTGGACGTTTTAAACAAGGCTGCCGAATTTTCCTTATCCACTCTGGTGCCTGGGGATATTCACAAGGTAAGGAATTTGCTGTTAGATAGTGTATCCACCAGAAAGATCGTTACCAAAGGTAAGTAATTTATTCCTCGTGTGCATATTTAGCCCGCTGCACTTGAAGGTTAAAGATTTGAAAGCTGTCTTCTTTAGCAGCTTGTCTCCCAGTGCAGACACATTCTGTGAGCTAGAGGAATATTGTTGCTCTTTACTAGAAGGCTGTGATATTTACAGGCAACTGTTATGAGAAAATAGTGATATGTCGGTTGATACTGTAGTAAGGCTTGCCTAAGGTACTAGCTATGAATCTCCTGGGTAGATATTGACCGGATAGGAGCCAATAAAAATGCATCATTTTTGTAGTGTACAGCTATCCAATTTACTCCAAGTCCTTCAGCATACAAAATCTCAGCAATTGAAATCTAAGGACATTATTGCCTAAAGCTCAGAAACGTTAAAACTTTGAGAATAATATTTTAACTTTGCTATGTCGATGGAGCACTGAAGTGAGCATGATCATCAATGCAAGTGTCTTTGCCCTGAATGCAATGAAAAACGGACTCAATTGCTTCCTGAACAAGACAAATATTTTAGTTAATTTTGTTATGAAATAAACAGTTACCTAGTAGACAAATTGTAAACTTCATCAGCCTCCTTTGCTCTCGGCTAGGCAGACCTATTGTTTCCAGTTCATAACTTATGCTTAGGGTAGGTTTTGGATCAGACCCTTTCTCATGAGTGAATGACTTTGTTGTCTACCTCAGTTGTCTGCCTTTGATGGCTTTCCTCCCTAGTCTTGTGTTTATCCCATCCAGGCGCGTTTTGGTCTCACAGTGTTCTCAGTTGCATGCTTCTACTTCCCACTTGAGATTTGTTATTGAGTGCTTCATGTGAGTGCATGGGTTTCCTTGTTCTCTCCCCCTTTTCTCAAGATTGAGGACCATATATGGATCTGCATTTTGATGCAAGTATCGACAAAGCGAAAGTGTTGCAAATTGAGTTTCTGGTTGAGCGTGGTGTAACCCAACTCAAGCACCTATCACAATTTACGTCAGGGTGTAGTCACAAGCAACCCCAAATTAACCTATTCGTAACCCTCTGGTAGCTTGGCACAAAACCAGTGAGGCTTAACTTAGAGGCAATGTGTAAGTATTTATGCAGCACACAATTCAAGAAAAAAACCACACCAATTCAGAAAAAAATAGTAAAATGAAATAAATTATTGGAAATAGAAACAACACAAATCCAATCAGTAGAACCGGAAATATGCAATTTTAAAGTTTAGTGAGAATAGTGCCTAGAAGCACAAAGTGCCAACTGTGGTTATCTGGATGCGCTGGACTGGGTCAAAGTCACAAGTTTAGGCTGACCATGATGGAGCTCAAGCTGAATACCAGACCCCCCAGGATTTTGCGGCTTTATGTGTCAAATTCCGTAGCTAAAAACAGCAACATTTGCAGCCCAAAACCTCAAAATTCATGGTATTTTTGTGGTAGGCAAAAAAATGTGCTCTGTCACTGCTGGAGACTGTGCTATATCACAGTCTGTAACCTCGCAGAATCTCCAGCAGCACAGCGCCTCGAATTGGAGAATGTCTGATGCCAGAGAGAGCAGATTGCAATATGAATCCAGCTCTTTCTGGCATTAGACAACCTGCATTCCTTGCAGTGTGCAGGGCATTGGGTTGGGGAGGGCGGTGGAGGGGTTGGCGGGGGCGGGGGCTGGGGGCATGTAAAAAAAAAAGCAAAATTTAACAAAAAAAGAAGAGAAATAGGAGGGATGAACAGGAGACAGAGGCCAGCTCTTCAAGCAGGAAACTGAAGGCAGTGCTGTCCATCTGCACCATTGCACCTCCCAAAGGGGCTGCCACAATCAGCCTGTCTCTCTCCCAAGTGACTACCACCATCAGTAACCCCCTCCATCACGAGTCTGGAACATTCAGCTCCCACGCGCACTCACTTTCTCCCTAGGGGACTGACTCAGTCAGCTGTCTCTCTCACACAGATGACTGCAACAATCAGCAGCCCCCCACCCACGTCCCTGGAGGGCGCAATGGACTTCCCCATCAGCCTCTGCTCCCTGCACACGCACCCACAACACCTGGTACAGCCAAAATCAATGCCAATTTCTCACCCTCACATGACTGAGTGGGGAGCAGCAGTGATGTCCTAGGACCTGCAGAGTCTGCAGGGGCATACTGAAAAGTGTGAGGCAACGTTACAGGCTAATTGCACGGGAGGGTGCTCTGTTCATTTCAAAGGCAGGCAACAGAGGAAGTTAACACCTCTGCTGCCTGCTAGGCTGTTGTTCACACTCCTTTTACTTGCTCAGTGGCAGCGCAGAGCCAGTAGAAAGTGTCAATCCCCATTTTTTTTTAAACTCTAATTTTGCAAGCAGTTTTGTAAAAAAGGGATTTTTACAAAAGTGCGCATTTTGCAAATTATTTTGCAAGTCGCAAAATCACCATATCCTGGAGGGTCTGCAGTACAGGGACCAAGTTAGGTACGCTGAACAGAGTACTTAAATCCTGGTTATGGAGCGTTGCGAGATCCCGCATTGAGGATGCCTTGTGCAGCGGCGGTTCCAAAGAAGCTGCAGGCTGCGATGTGAGGTCCTACGTTCAGAACCTGGCGTGCAGTGGCAGTTCCGAAGCAGATGCGAGGAGATGCATCGCGCTGCATTGATTCTGCTCACAGTACCACAACAGGGATGACAGAGAAGCTTCAGGACTACTTCTGAAGGTCCAGGACTGGGGTGACACCACTTGGGGGGGTAAGACTCACAGCAGGTAGATTCCAGGTGCTGGGTGCAAGGCGATCAGGAGGCCAGCCAACTTGCCCTTGGAGTCACTCTGGTGTTTGTGGGTTCAGGATGCAGGTTCAGTCCTCCTCCTCTCTCAGGCAGCATACCTTCTTGCAGAGCAGCACAGCAGTCCTTCAGAGTCTTCCACAGGTTCATAGGTGTAATCAAGAGTTGGGTCGGACAGTATTTGTACCTGGTGCCCACTTTGAAGTAGCAGAAGTTTCTAGAGGTTTCAACACTCAGATGTGTTTGGAATTTCCATCCTCCCTGCCCTGGCCCTAGCTTGTCTGGAGTCACAGAAGACTAGTGTCAAAACTCTTTGTGAGTGTGCTGGGCAGAGCCGTGGTGATGTGCAAGTGTGGTAGGTTAGAGCTCCTTACCCTCATCAAGTCAGAGATGGCCTATCCTGTCAACACCTATTCCCACTTTATCCCACTGTCTGGGAGCAATACACAAAGACCAGCCAGCGGCGTAATGGACTCCCCTTCAGGCCCCACGGTGCTGAGGGCCCCAACACCTCATCTTGAGGGGAGCCACGTCATCCTTGACGTGTTTGCTTAGCTGCCCTACACTATCATTTTAATAGTCTGTGTGTTTCATGCGTTTGTGCAGCTGCTTGAAAAATAACAAAAAACAGGTTCAAACACTTTGGAAAAGTTGGCAATAGGCCCCTTCAGTACGTGACTGGGACCCCATGTCCAAAGAATGATTGATTCCCCTCAAGGTGTTGACTGTAAATTAGCCCTGATTTATTTATTTATTCATTGCAGTTTTATATAGTGCGAACACGACCCAAAGGTATTGGAGTGCTTTACATGAGCACCAGTTACATTACACAAGGTCACATTCATTGTTTAGGCACCTTGAGATTAAGTGATCTGCCCAGAATCACAGGATGTTCAGGGGCATAACACAGGCATGTGCAGTCCCTGCAGTGCATGGCTCCTCAACTCTATAGGGTCCCCCAAAGACTTTAGAGGGGCCCATTCCACCCAAATCCAATGAATATCTGTGAGGCATGGGAGATTCAGGGGCCCCTCTTCAACTTCTGCGGGGGGGGGGCATCATTTTATGTTACACCACTGAAACCAACTACACCTTGTCATGTGACCCAGGCTGCAGGCATCAAATGGGTGGGACAAGAAAATGCCAACTTTCAAAAAGTGGGCTTTTCAGAATTGGACTTAAAATCCAATTTTCTCATTAAAAAGGGTTTTAAATTACAATATGTTAGACGCCAAAGTCGAAATTCCTACTTGCTCCCACTTGAAAGTTAGCACATATTAGGTGTAATAAGGTAACTCAATGCTATTGTATGGGAACGGTAGGCCTTGCAGTAGTGAAAAAAAAATGTAAGCGTTTTTCACTACCAGGCATGTAAAACTTAAAAATACATATCCAGGTTTTTAAATGCACTGCACCCTACCCTTTGGGCTGTTTAGGGCCTAGCCTAGGGGGGACCTACATGTATGAAAAAGGAAGATTTAGTCCTGTAAAGGTTTATTGTGGTCAAAGTGGCAGGTTTAAAACTGGACACGCAGGCTGCAATGGCAGACCTGAGACGTTAAGAAGGCTGCCTAAGTGGGTGGCACATTAAGTGTTGCAGACCCACTAGTAGCATTTAATTTACAGGCCCTGGGTACATGTAGTACCACTTTACTAGAGACTTACAGGTAAGTTAAATGTGCCAGTTGAGGTAAGCCAATTTTGCCATGTTTAAAGGAGAGAGCACAAGCACATTAGCAGTGGTAAAGTGTGCAGAGTCCTAAAGCCCAACAAAAACTGGTTCAGAAACCAGGAGGGTGAAGGCAAAAAGTTTGGGGATGACCCTTCAGAGAGGGCCAAGTTCAACATGACACCCCTTCAGCCAAAAGCGATGGTAGACTAATCAATACCTTAGTGAGCTTACCTGCCAGAATGAGCATTCTAGCAGGGAGATTGGCCAAGCTCGCACCACAACTGATTCATTTAGATCAGAAGGGTTTTATCCCTAAGAGATATATTCAAGAACAGACCCAGCAACTCATTGGCACTATAGATCTTGCCTCTTAACGTGTTGAGCCCCTGGCCGTGGTGGCCCTTGACGCGGCCAAAGTGTTCGATAGAGTGTGCTGGGAGTACCTGTGGGAGGTCTTGAGAACAATGGGTTTCAGATCCACTTTCTTATATACTTTAAAAAAGTGCTACGAGAATGCCTCAGCCAGGATCTTGCTAAATGGGACCTTAACATCAAGCTTTAATATATTGAGAGGGACAAGACAGGGCTGCCCCCTTTCCCCCCTATTATTTGATTTATATATAGAGCCACTGGCCCAGGTGATAAGATCAGATACTTCTATAACTCCCTTTAGATCCCACCCTTATAGCAGCAAGGTCATACTTTATGCGGACGACCTGCTGTTATATACGGCCGACCCGGCCATAGCAATACCTAGGGTTGAATATCTGTTAGAGGAATTCAGGTCTCTATCGGGATACTCAGTAAACTCATCAAAACCGGAGGTGATGTGCTGGATTATACAAGATTGGGATGGGAAAGTTAGCCACGATTTTAAGTATTTGGGTATTATAATCGTTAAGGAGATAGATAAGATCCCACAGATCAATTTAGATAGGGGTGCAAGAGTAATAGACCGAATGTTAGCAAGGTGGAAAAATCTCCCTTTTAACCATCTATGGAAGGGTTAATCTAATTGGTCATACTCCCTAAACTAACTTACCTGTTTAATGCCATCCCCCTTGGTTTTCCCAAGTTAGGTATCAATAGAATTCAGGGGAAGATTGTAAGCTTCATATGGCCTATAAGGGTGCAAGGTTGGCATGGAAGAAACTCAGACCTAGGCTCATTAAAGGAGGTTTGGATCTCCCAGATAATAATTGGTACTGTGTAGCCTTCCCATTCAAAAACATCCGGATGTTGCTTGGGAAGGCTGACGACTCAACCTGGGGGAGGCTTCTGAGCGAAATGGTGAGGAAGGAAGGTGGGGATGGTTTTTTGTACAAATTTGGTGCCCCCAGGTACTTCAAAAAAGTACGCTTAAAAATATTGAAGTCTGCCCTCCACTTATGGTATAAGGTCAGGACTAGGTGGGGTCTAGGCTACTATTAGGACTTTGCCCCAATTTGGTAATCTCCGGAGACCCCGTTATGTCTGAAAGACAGCTTGAGTATACCAATCAGAAGGGCAGGCATCACAAAATGGTCAGATCTGATATCATCGGGGGGCGTCCACCCTTGGGAGGCTTTGAGGGCAAAGATTGGGAACGAATTTTCCACGTTTAAGTATATTCAATTATCCTCATGGTTTATGTCTGAAAGAAAAGAAGCTCGTGGCGACTGGGAGTTGGAGCTATTTCTACAAGACGTCAATCTTAAGAACAAGGAAGTCTCTAAGTGGTATGAGAAACTCTTGGAGGCGGACAAGAAGGAGTGCTTACCACAACATTTAGTCTGGAACGGGGCTCCCCTGGAGTGTGACATAGAGACAGTTTGGGATCACTCCTTGAGGCTCCTATACAAATTTGTAAAACCAGCTAACCTGGAAAATAATCATTTCTTCACCATAAATCGTTTATATTGGACGCCGGCCAAGATAGCAAAGTTTGCCCCTATCCCTCCCCCCCAAGTGCCCAAGATGTGACTGTATAAGAGCTAACGATTTGCATATCTTTTTTGAATGTCCGAAGCTGAGAGATTATTGGGGCGGAATTGAGATCGCTTTTAGAGGAATCTTTGGCAGAGAGAGCACCCTGAATATGGCCCTCGTTCTATTTGGAGAAGATGGTACAATCAGGAAGTGGCTGAAGAGCCCACATAGAGGGCTGCTCCTCTATCTGATCCTGATAGCCCGGAGGGAAATTTGTATAAAATAGACGGACCCCCTGCCCCCAAAGGTGGAAGATTGGGTTAAGGCAGCCATCAAAATTGCCCGCTTAGATCAAGCAGTGGTGAAGGAGAACAACCTCAATATTTGGCTTGACTTTCTGGTATGGAGTAAAGCCTTGGGTTTCGAATATCTTCCCTTTTGCCCCATGACACCAACAAAGGTGTGGGTCTGGTAAGGTTTGCAGACCAAAGCGAACGCAGTGGCCGCAGGGCTCACAGTTCAGAGGGCGGCTCCTTAAAGTATTGCAGATGCTTTTTTGGTGATAGGAGGATTACAAAAAAAAAAAACACTTAATGGGCTTACCTGCCTAGATGATAGAGCATGGACGAAGGCCCTGTTATGTTATGCAGGGGCACTTGCTAGATCCACGCCTATCCTAACTCAGTGGGATCCCTCTGTCTACACTGTCCTGAGCCACTGGATTGACCCTTGGGGAATCCTTCTCCTCATCTGTGAACCCCATCTGTCCAGCTCCTAATCTTAACTTGCTTACAAATGCATCCCAGTAGGCAGACAGTAACACCATGGCCAACAAAGTGATGTGGTCCATTCTGCCCCTTGGATCAGACTTCTGTCCCCAGCCCAAGGAAAACTCTGCCCATAAGAGCAGAAACCAACAGAAGCCTTTGACAGCTGTCAGTGCTCGGAGCCAGATTCCTGACTATCCACTGCCAAGTGGAGGCTCCAAGTGGGGACATTGGTTAGGCAGATCCTGTTGTGTTGGAAGAGTTTGACCGACGGCTCCATCAAGCATTACGGCCAGTTGTCAAACTTTTCCAAACTCTTAATTATTTCATATATAAACTCTCAAAGATGGAGTTTGTTTTTGAAAAAAGTTAAACTAATGCCCACACACACACACACACACACACACACACATCATGGGAATTTTCTCCTACGGCGTGGGTGTCTTCTTTGTTATTACTGTCCCTCACTGCAGAGTTTTACCTGGTGGCAAAAAAAGCCACTCTTCTTCCCACTGTAAATTGCGCAGACAGTAGAAAGGCTTACTTCCGTCAGCCCATACTCCGCCGGACCGTTGTAGGAGTATTCAGGGGACGGAGCCAGAGTAAGCTCAATCAACAAGCATACAGTTGGTCCGTCCAGTCCTAAATCAATGGGTGGACAAAGAGTTTGGCTGAGAGGGTATTCCATTGCCATTGCAACGGAGTACCCATTCAACCAAACTCTAATTTGGGCCCTGTTCTCTTTCAAGGTTTGTGAATCTGTTGTAATCCCATGCTGGAAAGTAAAAAAGTTGCTGATCCATAATAATGATTCTCCTTTATTGATTTTTCTTCCAGAGACTTATACATAACCCTCCTACCGACATCTAGTTTGTGAATGTTGTCTATCCTTTTCTTACTCTTGGAAAGAATCTTTGGCGTGTCATGAGGAAGGTGGGAACCTGGGTTTTATTATCCCTATGACGCTGACATGGCGTAGCTGCTAAGCATCTTTGACTTGATAGTTTTCATACATCTACATGTTAATATTCAGATGGTGATAAGATGTGAAACCATTTGCAGCCGTAGCGAGTCTGAGATGCTGATGTATTATTACACAATAAAGTCCTTAATTCCATATGTATAGTCTGATTGTAACTACGATAAATGAGCCCCCTGTCTGACTAGGACACAGAGCGACATGGTAAAAGTAGGGAGAGCTAGGCTGATCCAGCTTTCCTCACTTAGCAATACTTCAACGATAGTATATTTTTGGCTTCAGTCCACCCTCTTCGGCCATCATACCAATATGGGTAAAATAATTAGAAGATTGTATTTCACATTTCTTCCTTACTAGAGAAAATAAATGTTCTGAATGTAATGGGAGACCTTGCCCGCGTTGTTCATTTCGCAGAGTGCCAACTTTCTGTTAAAATGTCCCATTTTATTAAACAGCATTACACATTATAGAAAAATCCGTCACAAAAGTTTGTTATGTGCCTTCGCTACCTTGCGATGCAGCACTGTCTACAATAGTCCAAAACAGTGTTGACCCTTCCCAAAAAATAATTGGAAAATTTGGCTAGTGGTTTGGTTGGAAAACTGAGTTTTATCATAGAACTTTTTAATGTCCTACTTTATTATTTTTGTTAAATACCTCTAAATATCTAGGTAGGTAATTTAGAACGCATACTATAGAATCATTCATGATATATGCTGTCTTGCCCTGCCCATTTAAGCTGCCACATAATATTTGATGGGTTACAATGTTTTGAAATATTGCATTAAGAATTTATGTAATTTTGCAGTCTTTGGATTTCTTGCTAGAATCCATTTTCAGAGGCCACGTATGTTTATTAGTGGGGTTCAATCCAACGTGTCAAGTAGTAAAACAATTTAGATTAGATGGAAGGAGTGCAGATAGTGGACATCAGAAGAATACCAGTGTCTGGGTTTAGTGAGAAATTCCTCCTTCGGAATTGGATGCTTGTTATTTAGGGGATCGACCTGAGCAGAATTGGGCATACTAAAGATACTGGGGAGTTTACACTGGGGGATGGGTTGAGGGGGATTCATTGAAGTTGTTTAATTATGATTCTGTAAAAACACGTTCAATTATCAAGTGTGATTGTGAAGGGTGGATACCAGAATTCAAACAGTAACTCAAGGTAAATTGGCAAGTGAGTGTATATTGTTGCGTGTTAAAGTTGATAAATAGCGTGTATGAGGAAAGGTGCCTTATGCTCCTAAAATATATTTGGACCTGTATTAATTTTATTTGAACTACAGTTATTTGAATGGAACTGATTTTTCAAAAAAGCACTGGAATGCATGGAAGATACACACGTTGACCCTCTATTGTTAGCAGGTTTTTCTGTTCACAAATGCTCTCTAGAAGCTCATTAATAATTTGCTATCTGTCCGATTAAGTATTTCAAATATTCTTGTGCATCGCCTAAAATATTAGTTTAAGTACATTGCTCAAGCCTGGCATCTGCATATTCATGGCTTCATTGTTTGAATATTTAGATTGACATATTACAGTCTTCAAATCTTGATTCGCATGACCTAAAACCGTAGCACGAAATTTGATTGGATTGAATCTCAGAACTAGGCCAGTACATTGCAGAGTCCAGTCATGATTTCAGGTACACTTTAACATCTCCTAAGGATGACAAAGTGTTGTATGTTTGCTGATGTGGGAGAACTTTGGTCGCAGGCACTCTGGTTTATGAGATCTATTAATGTGTAACTAATCTTCAGTAGAATACCTAAAACAACACTTTCATTTTATTGTATTTTATTTTTGTAATTTTCAGAAAAACCCGAGATGTGTGAGTGGCATACACATCTGCAAACATGTTTGTCAAACATAGTACAGGGAAACTATTCAATGACTTAATGCCTTTAACCCCCAAAAACTTTAGTTAACCTAAATACAATATAACAAGAAAAAAAACATGTTTTTCCTTATGAAAACGAAGACAGTTCAAAATTAGCAAAGTTTTTAGAAAAAGTAAATTTGAAAAAATCCCAACACGTGTGAAAGACTGTGACGAAACCTTTTGTTTAAAAAAAGGTCGGTGAACTATGTGCTGTAGAACAGCAGCTATAAGTTTTAGACTTTCTAAAGCGATCAAAGATTAAATGTTCTCACTGTAGTCAGATACCCAAATTAAGCCAAGTTTTAGCACTTTAAGTCCGTTCTTAGAAGAATGGGGTTAGTATATTTAGCGGCGCGTAATACGATTGTATATTAATTCTGCACAAAGGAAATATGTTCTCGGTTACAAGGGATAATATTCATTCAGAGTGATAGGTTTATGAACTATTTTTAAGCAGATGCTTCCTCGTGGCAGCCGCATTTACTATAGGAAATCCCATGGTACAGTACAATGCTGATGAGGTTTGTTAATCATGATGAACTATGCCAGAGCAACTGTTGTGCAACATGTCTAAAAAAACATTTGCAAAGCCAAAAGATCGCGCGTAGGCAAAACCTATTGACTTTGCCAATGCTTGTTCAGGGAATCTACCTTGCTCATAGCAATAATATAAACCACACCCATGTCCTTCACCTCCGAATTGTTCCATTGACATGGTACCAACTCAAATGCACACTATTAGTCTGAATATCAGTGAGAGAACTATGTCAGCGAACAAGCAAAAAAATTCCTCAAAAGACCCCATAGGTAAAAGATTTACTAGCACAAAATCCTGAGAGAAGAGATATGCTCAATGCACCCCCCCTGCCCCCCCCACCACTGAACAACAGACTGACAAAATGCTATCAGTGGCAGATTTAAGAACACCACCCATGAAAAGGGACATTCACTAGTTATTGTAAGAATTAATTGCCTTTCGCCAGGACTTCACCAAATCACTCTGACAACTTGACTACTCTTTTTGCAGAGGCAGAGACTCGTATAGACCTTGTATAGATAGGCTTCACAGAACAATTCTACATGCATGTTAGAGTAAGAAGGAAAGAGTCACTGTTGAAGAATTGTCTGAAGATGGTGGATTCTTTTCATTATTAGAATCTTACCAGTCTCCAGTAACAATTCTGTATCCTTTTTTCTGATTGAGGAGATGAGTCTTATGTCAGCAGTACAATTGTAGCATTAGACAAGACTTTGTTGAAATTGTTCTGTTCTTTCCCAGTCAACAATATCAATAAGGCATTTACAAATTTTAATCACATACACGATTTCCCAAATACCATAGTTTTCCAGAAGCTAGTTATGAAACCTTTCGAGGATGTAGTTTTCTTGGAATTGACTTGTGATTACTAAATTTAGTAAATGTTCTTCTTTTTAGTTCATGTTTTTCCTCTTGTTTATTCATGGCACAAACTTATTAATTGAACACAATGATGGGTAAGGAGTATGGATCTTGTGGAATTAAGAATGCTTGGTGTATAACTGTTTAGAGCAATTTTAGAGTGGGAAGTGAGCCAGTTAAAACACATTTCGAAACTAAAAAGATTAGTGGTAATTAGTTTTCTATCCTCAAGATCACTGACTGTTACTACCATTAGTGTACAAGGCCTCAATTTGCCTATGGAACTGAGGGCAGTCCCATGGCGTCAAAAAAGCAAATATATGCAATCTGTTTAGTAGGAGGCTAAGGTTTGACTTAAAGGACTCAGTATCAAGATAACAAAGGGAGAGTTTTTGGTAAAAGATCTAGACTGAGAGGTAGACTCTTAACTTTTGTCTCAATATATGGCCCGATGAAAATGAAAAACTTTTTTATAGAAACCATTTCAAAGTTTACAAAGCATAAATTAATAATAGGAGGGACTTTTGATGACACACCAACCCTAACTTAGATCTATCTATTTCCATACAATTCCATCAAGAGTCACCACCTTAGAGACCGTGTTTATGCACTTTACTCTAATGGTCATAAATCTTATACCAGAATCTTTTAGAGTAGGACGCTGGACCCATCAATTTTAGATTCCGTAATCAATACCAGAGTCCTTCACATCACTCCCCAGTGAAACTGGCATTTGGTTTATTGTTACACATTCCCAAAATAAAACGTCAATAGCAAATGGAGGAAATTGCTTTTAGTGACCATGTTTTGTAGTAACCCATAAGCGAATCATTAGTTAATTATTTAAGCAAATTTAGATGTTGAAGTATCTTAGGATATAGTCTAGGGTGGTGCCAAGCTGGTGTTTAAGACCAGCTCATTTCTCACACTGTCTCTTTTGTCAGATTAGTAATAAAAGAAGAGAGATGCCTTGGAATTCCGAATCAAGCACTTGGAGAGCAGCATAAATTGCTCTCAGAAAACATATAGATAATCTTTTTGAACAGCTAGGGGTGAATTTGAACACCTCTTAATGTCAGAAACTCTCCATAAAATGTTTTACGATTCTGTAAACCCTGTATAAAAGCCAGTCTCTAATTTCTTTATAATTGACAACTTGTGACACACCAAGTTGCCAATTATAAAGAAAAGACATCAGAACGTGACTATTATAAGTTATTACATTTGAGTTCTGATGTCGTAATGCCTGCTGCCAGAGCCAGCAGAGGTGAAAGGCAGGTCAAATACGGAGCATAATTGAAACAGCTGGTAAGCAAGGAAAACTGAATGTTACTTTTCTTTCTGATTAATTTTTCTAGCTTACAATGACAAGCAGAGAGAACATGTTTATTTTTTGCTCCCCTTAGTTAGAGAAAAGCTAGGATCTTTCTGCATGTTTTTTCACATTCGGAACTACTGCAGCTTTTTTTAACTAACTAGTATTGAACTGTTTCTAATATCTTTTTTCAATAAATATCTAATAGGTTTTTGAGGTGTTTAATTTCTCACTTGAGGTTTTATTTTTATTCTTTGTTTGCAAACATGGTCTCTCTTTCATATGAAAGAGCTATGTACCAAGGTTTTAGGTGATTTGTGGGAAAGGTGATGATGTAAATATGTATAATATGGGATAAAGTACCCCCGTCATATATGATAAGGATATTGCAAGTCACCTCGGAGTTTCATAACCTTATAAAGGAACTGAGCCTTGTTCCTTTATATAGTTATGGAACTCTGTGACTTGCAATATCCTTATAATGTACGGCACAGGGTACTTTATCCCTTATATATTATGAAAGAGTGGAAAAAGCAGACTCAATATTTGCCCTTAAAATACAAAAAATTATGTTAAAGGCATTAAAGATAAAGAGGGAGTTTTCCGAGAAGCAATCCTCAACATCATTAAAGTAGTTCATGATTATTATTCTACCCTTTACAAAATGCAAGATAGCAATAGGCAATTGGTGACTGATTTTTCGAGTTACTTACGATTGATCCCAGCACATTCTCTCCGAAGAATACATTACTGAGGAGTAGATTAGAAGTGCAACTAGAAACATGCGTCATAACAAACCGCCAGGTCACAATGGCTTCACTGTTGCATTTTATAAAACCTACCTCTCATTGTGTACCCTTTAACTGAAGTTTGCTGCTACCTTTTACAGTTTCACGCAATTACAAGCACCATGATGGAGTCAACACTTAGGTTATGTTTTTTATAACCAACTTTATTGAAAATGTTATGGCAAAGCACAGCACCACACAGTACAAGATGTACTCATAATATATGTATGACATAGCGACAAGCCCAAACATAAAAAATGTGCCACATTGCAATATCAGATTGAGAGCCCATAGTAGCTGCACCATTACCCCCATATACACTCATGTTTCTTAGGGCAACTACGAGCCTCAAAAACGGGCTTCTCCTGGTAGATGCACCAGTCTGCTCCTGCACGCCACCCCCTAACAGTCGGCGGCCTCTGTTGTTTCCATGCATGGACTACATCCCGTTTAGCAACCAGGCAAGCCATCCCCAAAAAGGCACGCTCAGCTCTGCAGCTCCCCACCTCATCCAACAACCCAAGTAGGGCAATACGCGGCATTAATTCCAGCGGGCGGATTAAGACAGCCGAAAGTATGCGACCCACCCACCCCAGAAGGGCCTCATCACAAGACAATCCCAGGGGGGGCGTGGCTTGACTGAGCAAGATGGCAGACGCGTGAGCAAAGAGCTCCGCATCGGCCGATCATTTATCCTGAAAACATCACAGCCGGGGTCGTTTTACACATCCCTAATATCATTTGGGGGACTGGGCTGCTGCGGAGAAGACTCGGTCTGACTCTGGGACTCATCGGAGCTGTGATCCGGGAGCTGCGCCGTTCGACGAGGCCTGAGGCTCAGCGGTCGAGCTGAGTGACGGCAGAGGCGGCTATGGCAAAAATCCACGCCGCCTCTGGGGCGCTGCACGAAGACCAGCAGAGAGGCTCCCATTGGTCCGGGGGCCTAATGGAGATAGCGAAGTCCGGAATATATGCGAGGCACAGATGCATACGATTTGTGAACTGCCGGCAACACGGAGAACGCGCACGACCTATGCCGGAGGCTGGAAGGCAGAGAACTGAGCGGCCAGGCGCCCATACTGCGAGAGCGTCATTGGTGAGGCGGCGGTGCTGCGGGAGGTCCCGGAGTAGAGGCTTGACTGGGGGAAACTCTTGTGGTTAGGGCCCCCTGGAGCGGAAACGTGGTGCTCGGTGCCCACGAAGAGGGGAGCGCACCCTGAACTGAATTGCGGAGCTTGGCGAAAGTGCGTAGTGGGGCCCTGCGTCAGGCAGTGCTACAGCCATTTTGGAATTGGGTCTTTGCGGGTCATTGCGGCGCCCGCCTGGGCTCCTGGAGGAGGTAGCACTCTGCGAGGGACGACTCGGAGCTGCATGACCGAGATCAGCCGAGCTTAAGGGAGCGGCCATAATGGACCGGACGGGGTGGCAGATTTTGGGCCCAAGGTGAGATAGTGGGGTTTGCCCGCGTGCAGAGAGCAGGACGTGGTATCAATGCGAGGCCAAGCGAAGGAGGCAAGCTCATAGCCTGGACAATCAGAGGGCAGCCAGGACACGGGTGATGACTGGGCATACCCCGTGGAGGAGGCCTACACTCCTGATCAGGCCTTGGGGCGAGTGGGTATGGGCCCTGGGACGCCTGGGGCGGCTGAGGGAGCAGATCAGTCCCGCTCTGGGCGTTGCAGCAACGATCTCACCATAGTGGGTGACCCTCGCTGACTCAGGCCTCTGCGGTTGGTGACCATCGGAGGAGGAGTCCCCGCCCGGGGTTCACAGCAGCCATGGGGAAACCGAGGGGTCGCCAGACCGGTACCTCGCTGGACCCGGAGGACAGCGAGCAGAAACAGTCACACACCTGCCCAGATGACCCGTTCCAAAAGCAGTGCGACAAAGTCCTGCAGGCAATTGCGGATACTAAAGCGACCCTCCAACAGGATATTAATACTGTCGCGGTGGGTCTTGGCCTGCTGCGTGAGGAACATAAAAAGCTTTCGGAGAGGGTCAAAGAGACGGAATCGAACGTAGCGGAGTTGGTACCGGCACATAAGGCCTTGGAGCAGCAGGTGGGGGCACTCACAGACAGAGTGGGACACTTGGAACGCAGGGCGGAGGACGCTGAAGGGCGCAACAGGAGGAGGAACGTATGCATCTTAGGCCTGCCGGAAGGCTCGGAGGGTAGTGCCATGGTGGCCTTCCTTGAGAACTGGCTTAAAACCGTGGTGGCGCCGGACGGCCTCTCCTCCTTCTACTCTCTTGAAAGGGTGCATAGGGTGCCTGCCAGACCTTTGGCATCTGGGAGACCCCCACGACCGGTGGTGGCCCGACTGCTCCATTTCCGTGACCGGGATCTCCTTCTACAAAAGGATAGAACAAATGGCCCTTTCACTGTAGGTAACAGTAAAGTTTCACTCTTTCCGGATTATACTCTGGAGGTCCAGAGGAAACGGACTTCATACTTGGAGGTCAAGAGAGCCCTTAGAGACGAAGGCCTCCAGTATTCGTTGATGTTCCCGTACCGGCTCCGTGTCTTGCTGGATGGGTCCACTCACTACTTTGATCGCCCTAATGATGCGTGGGACTTGTTGGAGGCCTACAGAGGCGAACATCCCAAGTCTGGAGGTCCTAAGAGCGCTGGACGGCGACCCCTGGAGCAGCGGAAACGACTGCGACGGCGCACACGCAAGGAGCCCTCCGGGAAGCCGCCTCCCTCGCAGACCGAGAAGGAACGGGTTGGAGCCCTTCGGGCTGTGGCAAATCTGATGGGGAGCCAGGGTTCGGCTCCCGGTGACGAGGCTGAATCCACTAGGGAGTCTGATGGCACTGAATTAGACGTCTCTGTTAGCAGTAGCGTGAAGATGCCTGTGGTGACGCCTCGCACTGCAGATGATATTGCCTGAAGTGACTGGTAACTTGGGTCAGCTGTGCTAACTAGTGACTTATTGTCTGAATGTTGTTCATTCCGTGCCCCGAGTTGTGGCTTGTGTATTGAAGGCTGGTGCGCTCCTCCCAGTAGGAACGCTTTCCTTTACCTATTTTCTTGCTCTTTTCTGTCTAACCTACCCCCCGTTGAGTGCCGCACTATGTTGAGGCCTCTCTTAGCACGTACTGTTATATAAGATGTTTGGGCGGCTAGCCGTTGTTGGACTGCCCTGGGATCGGGAAGTTGATCACCATAAGGGTTTTTTCATTGTTGTTTTCATGACCTGGTATATTTGCAGAGGGGTGGGAAGTTTTGTGCGACGGATGGATGGAGTGTGGGACCCGGTTGCAGGGAGGGTGCCTGGTTTAAGACAGCAGGAATGGCAGGGACCCAACAGCATATACGGTTCCTAACGTGGAACATTAGAGGGATGGGCTCCATGGCGAAGCGTCATAATATTTATTCGTACCTGCGGCGTAGGGACATCCACATAGCGTTTTTGCAGGAAACCCATTTAAACTGTGAGGAAGCTGAGAAATTGAAAAGACGTTGGAGAGGACAGGTCTTTGCGACTACCTGCTCTGCCTTTGCTAAAGGGGTGTTGATCTGGGTAAAGCCGGGAGTCCCTCTTGCAGTAAGGAAGACGTGGCTGGATGGTGACTGCAGATATGTCTTAGTGGCTGGGAGATTGGCGGGTCGTGAAGTCACACTTGGGAATATTTATGCCCCTAATCAGGATCAGGTTGGCTTTCTGGACATATTATCTGCTACTTTGGCGGGTAGTGTACAGGGTAGTTTAATCCTTGGGGGGGGGGGGGGAGGGGGATTTCAATTGTGTTACGGATGTCGACGTAGACCGTTCGCAACCGCCCCTACTGGGGTCCTCGACTCTCCGTGCTGCTCTAGGGTTTCGTGCTTGGAGGGACCACTGGGGCTACAAGATACATGGCGGTTACAACATGACAGTCATAGGGAATTTTCATTTTCCTCCTCAGTACACCAGGTACATACACGTCTTGATATGTTTCTATGCTCCCCTGCTTTTAATAATACTGTAACGTGCACGGAATATCTGGGCCGTACTCTGTCGGACCATAGCCCATTAATGATGACGCACCAACCTCTGGGGCGGTGTCCTCCTGTCCCCACCTGGAGACTCCATCCGGCGATGTTGGATGATGACCCGTTTCGAACCTCGTTACACACTCTTATTGATACATACTTCCCTATTAACACCAATACTGCCTCCTCTGTGCGGGTGGAATGGGAGGCGTTTAAAGTGGTGGTGCTGGGCCATTGTTTGGGCCGGGCGTCCGGGGTTTACAGGGAGCTTTGTTGGGAGATACTCTGCTTGGAAGAGAACATTCGCAGGTTAGATAACACTCGGGGTACAGGGGAAGCGACTCACTTGGCGCTGCAGGAGGCGCGTACTCGATATAATGAGGCCATGGGACGCCTACGCTGTTACAATTATAAGGAGTATCTTGACAGGGTGCAGAGGGTGGAAGGGAAGGCAGGTCGGCTTTTAGCTAGATTAATCCAACCTGAAATGGGTGGCTCCCCTATTACCCAACTGGACACGGAAGCTGGCGGGGTACAGTATTGCCCAGATGAAATCAATGACTCCTTTGCCTCATACTATGAACGCCTTTATAAGGCACCGACGGTGGCCCCTTGTTCTGCGGTAAGGGAGTTCTTGGAACCCCGATCCCTTAGGGTGCTGCCGGACGAAGACCGGGAGGGGTTGGGAGATCCAATCACCCTGCGGGAAATTAGAGTCGCTATCCACGCGCTAGCTACCGGTAAGACACCGGGGCCGGATGGACTTCCGGCCGAATTTTACCAGCGTTTTTCTGACATACTTGCGCCTCATCTGGTCCGGATGTATGCAGATGCCTATGAGACCGGGGTTCTGCCTGCCTCCACTCGGAGTGCGCTGGTGATTCCTCTTCCAAAAACCAAGTTGCCGAGGGCCGGTGTCACAGATTACAGACCCCTATCTATGCTTAACTTAGATTTCAAGATATTGAGTAAGGTATTGGCCGGTAGGTTGGTCCCGCATATGAAGGCGCTAGTGCATCCGGATCAGAATGGGTTTATTCCCACCCGTAACACCTCATGTAACCTTCGTAGGCTTTACTCAGTACTGTACCATGCTGATGCTCCGCTCTACCCCCATGCCGCGGTGTTATCGGTCGACCTGGAAAAAGCTTTCGACACAGTGGGATGGCAGTATTTATTTGAAGTGATGAGGCGCATGGGGCTAGGGGACGAATGGATCCGTTGGGTGCAGTTGTTATATGCGGTACCCACTGCCAGGGTCCGAACAGGTAAGACAATATCTAGGGAGTATGGGGTGTTCCGTGGGACCAGACAAGGGTGCCCCCTCTCTCCCCTTCTGTTCGCCTTAGCGATTGAACCTATAGCCGAGAGACTTCGCCAGGGGGTAGTGGAATCGGATTGGATTTGCTGGGCGGACTCATTACGTTTCCATATATCCGGATGACCTTTTGGTGTATTTGGGAGACGCTGTGGTGGGCGCCCCAACGGTAATGCAACTACTAGAGGACTTTGCTGGCCTGTCGGGTTTGCAGGTTAACAAAACAAAAACGTACCTAGACCAGACGCTCTAGCTCCTGACATTGTTTGGGCTCAGACTACATTTAAATATCTGGGTGTACAAGTGTTCCACTCACTAGATGACTTGAAAGAGGGTAACCTAGGGAAGGCGGTGCGCTCCTTACGTGGGTGTGTCCACTTTTGGCGCACGTTGCAGCTGCCAGTGATGTCTCGGGTTTCCTTAGCCAAGATGGTCATGCTTCCACGCCTGTTGTACTTCTTTGTGAACCTTCCTGTCCTTATGTCTAGTAGTTGGTTCCGCCCACTGAATGCTATGCTCCGGGACCTGGTGTGGGGAGATGGTCGTTCCCGGGTGGCTCTGGCGACACTTCAGCATCCAGCTGCTGGGGGTGGTGTGGGCGTGCCGAATTTTGAATTCTATATGCTGGCCGGTCAATTGCAGTGGCTGGCGCAGTGGATAGAGGAGGTAAATGAGGAGGGTACTTGTCTGTCATCTCCAGACGTTGGTCCCAGATAGGTGATGGCAAAGGTACTTAAACCAAAGACGTCCACACCGTACGGTTCCCTAATGCAACGCACTGCCTTTCAGGCCTGACAGAGATGGGGGAATAGAGGACGGCAACCCGCTAAATACTCCCCAGTGTTGCCCTTGCTGGGTCTGCCGCATGGTGACCCTCAATCCGTCTTTACCATTGAACAATTGGCCCCCTGGACAGATGCAGGCCTAGACACTGTTGGAGACCTTTTTCTGGATAAATCTCTAATCTCCTTTGATGGCCTGGTGGAGGACTGTGGTCTACCCCCAGGTCAGTTCTTGCATTATGAGGCCCTAACGCGAGCTTTCACGCAGTTGTGGGAGGTGGGTAGAAGCGAACCGGAGACGCATCCGGTGTTACATGCTTTGTTCACGCTTGGAACAGCGAGACACCTGGTGAAATGGTTCTATGTGGCTCTCCATGAGGCCTCGGAGTGCCCCCTGACCAGATTACGCACCAAATGGGATGAGATTGGGGGTAAGGTGTTAACAGATGCGGAATGGCGACGGGTCTTGCACTATCCGAAGAAAATATCTTGAAACTCCCGCCTTAAATATATACAGTTCAATTACACTCATATGGCCTACATGACCCCGCATCGACTTAATGTGGCATACGGTGGGGAGGTCCGTTCTTGCCCCAGATGCTCCTATCCGGACGCGGATTTCGGACATATGATTTGGGAGTGTGGAGTCCTGCGACCCTTCTGGGAGACGGTGCTGGGTAGGCTGGCGGAGGTGCTAGGCAGGGATTTACCTCTCACATTGCAGACTTGCATCTTGGGCCTCTTTCCTAGACCGCCAAACGTAAGGTAGGGAACAGGCTTATAGATCTGGCGCTGGGACTAGCGAAACGCCGTATTGCAATGGAATGGAAATATGCCAGGGGACCACAATTTGCGACCTGGAGCAGAGATGTGATTGAGTGGGGCGGGGCGGAGGGTAGAGCACTCGCCTGGGAGGAATCTAAGGGCATGAGAAAGCTCCCCATGGCGGGTCAATGGAGGGAAGTGCTGGCGTCCTGGGGGAATCCAGGGGGACAGGTGGTGAGGGAATTGGGTTCGGGCCCCGAATCGGATTCGGGTCCCCCTCCGGTGGCGATCTAGACTACACCACTTACTGCTATTTGAGAAGGCCTGAAGTCCTGAGGGTGCAGTGCGCTTGGTTAGTGTGTAGGAGAGGACTCACGCATCTGTTGTAATCGGGAGGGGGCAATTCACTGATAGCTATGGGTCCATTCCCTATGTGTCACCATACTTGCTTTCCGCTGTAACCTTTCCTCACCAAATACGAGCATGACATGTATAGGCTTCCCCCTCTGCAGAAGGTCTTTTATTGTTTTTTTTTTTTTGTTATAAGTTCCCCGTTGGGTCATTTGTTTTGGAGTTATTTCATGTTATTATTTGGTATCATTTTCAAATGTTTGAAGTGAAACTTTGTGCATCTAATATCATTTGAACACCCTGAATTCTTGGTGGTTAACCCCACACTATTTTTCGTAACGTACTATATATTATGGTTCATGTACTGTGATTTATAGCTAGCATTGTGCGCCGTGAATATTTTGATATTCCTGTATAGGACTGTCTTGAATTTGCTTTTTACATGAGACCTGTGTTACACAAATTGAAAATACCAATAAAGTAATTTTTTAAATTTTTTTTAAAAAATCACAAGACAATCCCTGACTACATGATAGAAGTCTGCTGCGGGGAGTGCACATCACGCGCATGCCGCTTGCGCATTGGGGAGCAAATAGTGTAAGTACTTCAGAGTGAGTATGTCGCATGCAAGTAATTGAACCGTGTCATGCACAACCTTGTGGAGATCACCAGCTCCCTCAGCGCCATGCAAGCCTCCCTCCAGTTGTCTTCATCTAAGTCCCCCACCCAGGACGACCACCTCTGTCGGGCTCTCTCAAGGTCATCCGGGGAATGGTTCACCAAGCGTCTTATAAATCGCTTATGTAGCCCCTTTACCTAGCTTCCCCTGGAAGATCTTCGCCTCCAGCGAACTGTACTCAGGCAAAGGGTTCTCCGGTAAGTCTTGGGCCAGCAAGGCGTGACGCAATTGGAGATACTGAAAGAATTGTGAATTAGTCAAGGAGTATTTGACCTTCAATTCATGGAATGTCATAATGCCCCCCCCCACCCTTCTAAACGTCTCCAAGGTAGGTGATCCCAAGACGTTCCCATGGCACAAACCCCTCCAGAGCCGATAGCTGACCAAGCCACATTCCTCGCCATAGGGGAGTCCAACCAGTAAGGCGAAGGGCCGCCCTCCAACAGGTAAGAGACGCATGTGTACAAGATGGCAAGTTACCCGGTAGACGTGCTTCATATAAAAGATCAAGCAGGCCATCTATCCCTAGTGAGTATATTTCCAGGCGGTACACTGGGTTATCCCACCCCCGCAAACCAGTCGTTTACCGGCACCAGGTATGCTGCCAGATAGTATAAATAGATATCCGGTAAACCCAGGCCGCCGTCATAAGGGGACTTAAGGAGCGACTGAAACGCCACTCTATGCCGGCCCCCAGCCCACACAAAGTTGGTAATCTTCGTGGTCAAAGAGTGGAACTATTTATGGGAGATGGGATAGGGGTAATTACTTAGTACGTACAAGAATCGCTGTAAGCATACCATTTAAAAAGGGCCGTCCACCCCATTGGGTTCAGTGGGAGTGTAGGCCAGCGGCCAAGATCACAGTCAAGCAGCAGGTCTAGACACCAGAAATTAAGGGCCCAGCAAAATCTGGAAGGGGAGACATATGTACCCCTAGATACTTAAAGGAATTGTGTCGGATAGGAATGTTAGGACACCAGACCCGCCCCAAAGCTTCGCCTTTTACCTCCACTAAACAGGACTTGCCTTAATTAACCTAAAGCCCGGACGCCTCACCGTAAAGCCAGAGGAGTTTTAGGCAGTGTGGCCTGGAGTGCTGTGTCTCTTTCAAGAACAAAAGCATATCGTCCGGGTATAGTGCTACACGGTCTTCAAGGCCCATTTCCCACCGCCGTCCCTCCACCTGGGCATCACAACGTATAAGCTGCGCCAGGGGCTCTGCCACCAACGCAAAGAGCAATGGGGACAGTGGGCATGCCACGCCTGATTGGAAATGCAGGAGACAAGACCCCGTTCACCCGAACTTGAGCGGTCGGGGAGTGATAAAGAAGGATGTCTTTGATGGCCCTAGAACTTAAGAACAGGGGGCAAGCCAGCAAGCTCTTGGAGTCACTCTGGGTTCAAGTGAGATGGGTCCAGACCTTCTCCTAAGAAGGGCAGAGATAGCAGGGTAGCTCAGCAAAGCAGAAAGCAGTTCGTTCAGAGCAGCAGTCAGGCAAAGTGTCAATCCTTGTAACACAGCAGTCCTTACTCCTGGTAGAGTTCTTCACAGGTCCAGTATTTTACTGTATTGGTAGGGTCACAGCCCCAGTACTTATATCCAGTTGTGCCTTTGAAGTGAGGCTGACTTCAAATCAGGCCCTTTAAGTGCACAGGTCCCCTTTCATTCCAACCCTGTCTGCCAGGCTATCTGTGGGGTGGGGTAATCAGCCCTTTTTGTGGGAAACAGAACACAGCCTATTCAGGTGTGAATGTCAGCTGTCACACTCTCTTCCTGCCCAGGAAGAGCTATCAGAATGCAGATGCATTCTCTGTCACACCCATCCTTATTGTGTTTGTGGCTGTCTAGAGGTAATGCACACAATCTAGCGGTCACCCATCCCAGCGTCTATTGGAGACAGGCTGCAGACACACAGAGCTAAGTTAAGAGCAGAGAAATGTCCAATTTCTAAAAGTAGCATTCCTAAAATACTAATGTTAAATCCATCTTTACCACTAAAGATGATTTCTCATTACTATTCCAAAGATATGAAACATTATTTAACTACTCCTTTTGTAATCAGGAATTACAGCTTAAAAGCGTGTCAAGGAATTCTCAATGCTAGCCTATGAGAGGAGTAGGCCTCACAGTAGTGAAAACCAAATTTAGCTATTTGTCAATACCAGGACATGTAAAACATAAAAGTACATGTCCTACCTTTTACTTGCACAGCACCCTGCCTTTAGGGCTATCTAAGGCCAACCTTAGGGTGGCTTATGTGTAATAAAATGGGAGTTTCAGTATTCTCAAGTGATTTCAAATGCCAAGTCGAAGTGTCAGTAAACTGCACACACAGGCCTTGCAATGGCAGGCCTGAGACAGGTTTGAAAGGCTACTTGTGTGGGTGGCACAACCAGTGCTGCATGCCCCCTAGTAGTATTTAGATTACAGGCCCTGGGTATATTTTAAACCACTTTAAAAGGGATGTATAAGTAATCTAAATATGCCAAGCATGTATACACCAATGTCACCATGTTTAGGGGAGAAGCACGGCACTTTTAGCTCTGGTCAGCAGTGGTAAAGTGCTCAGAGTCCTAAGGCCAACAAAAAGATACAGCAAAAAGAGGAGGTACGCTGGCAAAAAGTTTGGGGAAGATCACCCTAAGGATGACAGGTCTAACAGCGGTTATATAGAGTAATAAGATCCAAGATTGTAGGGTGTGAAAATGTTGCTTTTGATTTAGATATAGCAGATATCTGAAAGAAACAGTTAGTTATAGATTCCTTACCTTAGAATCTCCCCCAGGCGTCAGACTGGATCCGGAAAGTTTTTCGTCAGCATTACCCCTGCGCGTCGGAAGGTGGCGTCGGTCGACTCCGCGGCCGTCGTCGGCATCGTGATTGCCGGGATGATGTCGCGGTAGCTACATAGATGCCGCCCTCGCGCGCTGACGTCAGTTCTTTCTTTTTCCACGCCAGCAAGCGCAGATCCGGAGAGAGCAGTACCCCCAGTCACTTTTTGACTGAGTTCTTTGCGACTTTTGTCGACTTGGTTTTTGAGTCTTCGACAGACTCCTGGTGCACGAGGGATGCCTGGTTTCAAGGCATGCGGTTCCTGTTCCTGAATGATGTCGGTGACTGATCCGCACCGCGTGTGCCTCTTCTGCCTGAAGCACGACCACGACCCCAAGTCGTGCTCCGACTATCGAACCATGGCCCCGAAGTCTTTGCGGGAGCGGTCCCGAAAGCTCCTCGAGGCCCGGCAGTCGGCTCCGCGTCGCGCAAGGTCCTGGTTGCATGGGAGGTCGAGGGACCGATCGCGGAGTCATCATCATCACTCCTCTTCTAAGTTTTCGCACTCGGGGTCAGGTAAGTCGAAGCACAAGAAGAAGTCGAAGAAGCATCGTCGCTCTTCGCCTTCCCCTCGTCCGTCGGCCGACGCGACGCAGGGTGTGGGTGGTGGCCCCCCCGCGGCTCCGCGTTTGGAGCCTTCAGGGTTGACTCCGGCCTTCCCTCCCTTCCTGGGACCGGGAGCGACCCCTGCCCAGCTTCGTCAATTTTACAAAGCGATGCACGCCATCTTTGGGCAGCCCGACTCCGCCGGCGCGCCTTCGGGCCCCGCAGACTCTGCTGGGGGCTATAATCCTTTGACGCCGGCGGCTTCGGCACCGCAGGGCCCTTTGGATCCAGGCCTGGATCCGGATCGGCGCAGGCCAACCTCATTACACCTCCACTGACTCCACCGGCAGCACGTCCGCAGCCGATGCCGGCTGGACCCCCAGCCGGCGTCGACCCCGGCTTCCACCTCGATGTGGACACGGAGCCGGACCGGCTTCGGTCGACGCCGTATCCGACGCCGATGGGTACTTTTGTCCCTGTGTTCCACCATGGCGATTTTCAACCAGATTGGCAGCCAGAGGAGGGTGAGGAAGACTGGGAGGGGTCTGGGGGCCCTTTGACAGACCAGTTGGAGTACAATCCGGACTGGAGAGAGGAACTGGGGATGCCAGTGGTCTGGATACCTCCCCAGACCTAGGCATGTTGTCTCATCCTACCGTGGCTACGGAGGAGGGAACGTCATACGCAGTGGTGTTGCATAGGGCGGCCGAGGCTCTCAACCTCGAGCTTCCTACGGTGGCAGTCAGGACTAACCTCCTGACAGAGGTGCTTCAGCCGGCAGCGAGCTCTTCGGAGCCCCTGCTCCCGTTTAATGAAGCCCTCACGGACATCCTTTTGGGCACTTGGTCCAGGCCCAACACAGGGGCTCCTGTGGACAGGATGATTGCCCGACGCCACCGCCTCTGCCCCGGGCGACCCCACTTTTCTCTCCCAACATCCCACCCCTGAGAGCTTGGTGGTCCAAGCCTCCACTTCTAAAGGCGCCTTCCCTACCGGACCTCCAGAAAGGGAATCCAAAAAGCTGGACCACCTTGGCAAGAAAATGTTTTCTTCCGCCAGCTTGGGACTGCGGTCGGTAAACACTGCATGTCTATTGGGCCGTTACACCCACTCTGTGTGGGATACGGTTGCGCAGGTGCTGCCTCAGTGCCCGGAGGAGGCCAAGGCCACACTCTCCCGTGCCGTTGCCGAGGGAAGAGACGCAGCGAAGTTTACCATCCGCTGTGGGCTGGATACCGCTGACGCACTTGTCAGGACGATTTCAACATCAGTAGACCTACGACGTTACACCTGGTTGCGTTCGACTGGTTTTTCGGGGATGTCCAATCCACCCTTATGGACATGCCTTTTGATGGACGTCGCCTTTTCGGCGACAAGGCAGACAACGCGCTGGAGCGCTTTAAGGACTCACGGGCCACGGCCAGGTTCTTGGGCCTCTCCACCACCCGCCCTGCGTAGTCTGCCTTTCGCCCCTTTCATGGCTACGGAAGGGGTGCCCCACTACGTCCCGCTCCGAGCCACAGGCCGGCACAAGCTGTACAGTCTCAGCGCGGCCGGGCACGTGGGAACCACCGGCATGGTTCTGGGGGCCAGCGGGCGGGTCAGTCCACCACAGTCCCCTCTGCAGCAGCCTCCAAACCCTCTGAGTCCGACCTTTCAGGGCCACCAAACGCCAGTGGGCGGCAGGATCCGCCATCACTTCCCCCACTGGAGCACCATCACGTCGGACAGGTGGGTTTTGCAAATAGTCCGAAGGGGCTACTCCCTCCCCTTCGAGACTACCCCTCCCTCCATGCCAACTCAGTACCATCGCATGTCGGAGGATCACCTGGCCCTTCTCCACCAGGAAGTTTCGGCACTCTTGGCCAAGGGTGCCATCGAGCACGTTCCTGCCCCAGAAGTAGGTCGTGGTTGCTATTCCCACTACTTTCTGGTGCCCAAGAAGGACAAAGGCCTGTGTCCTATCCTGGATCTCAGGAACGTCAACCGCTTCCTCCGGAAGGAGAAGTTCAAGATGTTGATGCTCGCTCAGGTCTTGTCTGCCCTCGACCCTGGAGACTGGATGGTAGCGTTGGACTTGCAGGACGCTTACTTTCATATCCCCGTCCTGCCGGCCCACCCGCGTTACCTGCGGTTCACAGTAGGGCACGAGCACATTCAGTTTACGTGCTCCCCTTTGGCCTTACCAGCGCCCCTCGGGTGTTCACGAAATTTATTTCAGGCCACCACTTTGGATTTATCGCTATTTAGAGAGTAACCAGAGACTCAGGAGTAGGCTTAAATAGTGTTTGACAGGGCCTGAATAGATGACTGCATGTTCAGTAAAGACTAAGATGTCATCTGCATAAGTTGCAGCTTTTTCTGTAAGGTCACCAAAGGTTATACCTGCAATTTCTTTATTGTCTCTTATAGTTTACCATAGAGGCTCAATAACTAGTAGAAAAAGGGGTGATGGCAGTGGACATCCCTGTCTTGTACCGGGTATAGGTCAAAATAATCCAACAAGGTAACATTTAACCTAAATTTTGCTTTAGGATATCAATCAGTCAGTCAATCAATCAGGTTTCTTGTAAAGCGCGACTACTCACCCATAAAGGTCTTAAGGCGCTGAGTGGGAGCAGGGGGTGTGGGTGGATCTGCGGTTCAGTTGAAGAGCCTGGTCTTGAGGTCCTTCCTGAATTGCGACGGTGATTGCCTGAGATGTAGAGGCAAGGAGTTCCAGGTCTTCGCAGCAAGGTAGGAGAAGGATCTTCCTCCAGCCGTGGTCTTGCGGGTATGTGGGATGGTGGCCTGGGCCTGTTGGGCGGAGCGGAGTTGTCTGATGGGAGTGTAAACGGAGAGGCAGTGGTTGAGGTATGCATGTCCGGTGTTGTGGAGGGCTTTGTATGCGTGCGTGAGGAGCTTGATGGTCATTATTTTGTTGATAGGTAGCCAGTGAAGCTCTCTCAGGTTACTGGTGAGGTGCTTGCAGCGGGGGATGTTCAGGAGGAGTCTGGCGGGGGCGTTCTGGATGTTCTGCAGTTTCTTTAGGAGGTTTTGGGTGGTGGCGGCATAAAGTGTGTTGCCGTATTCGAGTCTGCTGCTGACGAGCGCGTGGGTGACCGTTTTCCTGGACTCAGTGGGGATCCACTTGCAGATCTTCCGAAGCAGGCAGAGCATGTAGAAGCAGGAGGACAAGGCAGCGTTGATTTGGCAGTTCATTGAGAGCAAGGAGTCCAGGATGATGCCGAGGTTTCGTGTGTGGTCGGTGGGTGTGGGGGGGTTCCAAGTGCTGCGGGCCACCAGGAGTCATCCCAGGCAGAGGGGGTGTACCCCAGGATGAGGACTTTGGTCTTGTCTGAGTTGAGCTGGAGTCAGTTGTCCTTCATCCAGGTGGGGACTGCCTTCATCCCGTTGTGGAAGTTGCTCTTGGTGGCTATGGGTTCGTCCGTGAGGGAGAGAATCTCTGTGCTGTGGTTGCTTCTGAAGCCCGATTGGCAGAGGTCCAGGATGTGGTTCATTTTGATGAACTCGGAGAGTTGGGCGTTGATGGCTGTCTCAATGACTTTGGCTGGGAAGGGGAGCAGAGAGATGGGTCTGTAGTTTTTGAGGTCCGTCAGGTTGACATAGGGTTTCTTCAGCAGGGGGTTGATCTCTACATGTTTGCAGTCTTCAGGGAAGGTGGCGGACTCGATGGAGCAGTTCGGCAGAGTTCGGGTGCGATGGAGGTGCTGGCTTTGTTGAAGATGTGGTGAGGGCAGGCATCCGAGGGGGCTCCAGAGTGGATGCTCTTCATGTTCCTGAGGGTGTTGTCAGAGGTGAGGGTGGTCCAGTTGGGAGGGGCTGGAGCCATTGGGTACAGTGGTTGTGGGTGGTGTGGGTGGGTCTTGGGTTACGAAGCTGTCGTAGATCTCCCTGATCTTGCGGTTGGAAGAAGGTGGCGAGGTTGTCGCAGAGGTCTTGAGATGGGAGAATGTCTGCTGTCTCTGTGTTGGGTTTAGCGAATTCTTGGACCACGGTGAAGTTATTTGCTGTTGTGTGCTTTGGCATTGATGCGTTCCTGTATGGCTGCCTTCTTTATTGTTCTGATGAGGTGGTGTTGTGCGGTGACAGCAGTTTTGAATGCTGCGTGGTCTGCCGCAATCTTGCTGCTCCTCCATCTTTTCTTGAGTCATCTGCAGTTGCACCTGGACTCTTGGAGGGCCTGAAACAACCACCTGGCTTTCTTGGAGGGCTGCTTGCCTGATGGTTTCCTGAGGGGAGCCAGTGTTTTGGCGTAGTTGGAGATCCAACGGTGCAGATTGCATGCTGAGGTGTTGGGGTTTTGCTGAGGGAGATGGTGAGCTGGTCTTCAGTGACCTTGTTCCAGCTTCTGCAATGATAGGGACTGGCGTGGTGGCGTACAGTGGTTTTGTGAAGAAGTGGACGCAGTGGTGGTTGGTCTAATGTGGCTCCGAGGTGTGGCTGATGGAGATGTTGTTGCTTGCGGAGAAGTTGGGGTCGAGTGTGTGTCTGGCTGAGTGGGTTGGAGAGGTGACCAGTTGTCTGAGTCTGATGGTGGCGAGGTTCTCCAGTATGGATGAGGTGTAGAGGTTGTCCAGGTGGAATTTGAGGTCACCGAGGAGGATGTAGTCCATTGAGGCGAGAGTGTGGTGAGCAATGAAGTCTGCTATGGCTTGGCTGAAGAGGGAGCGGGGTCCAGAAGGTTTGTAGATGAGGGTGCCTCGGATGGTGGTATTCGGGTTGGTCTGTATCTGGAAGTGGAGGTGTTCCATGTAGGGTGTGTGGTCGTCTGAGCTGGTTGTGAGGCTGAAGGTGTTTTTATGTGCGATGACGCCTCCCGGCCGGTTGACACAGTCCTTGTGGATGATTTTGTAGCGGTTGCGATGCCCAGGACTGAGGTGGTGTTCATCCAGGTTTCCGTGAAGAAGGCAACGTCAGGGGAGATGGAGTCGAGCACGTCCCAGATTCAAGGCTTGTCTTTTGAGGGAGACCGTGTTGAGTAGGATGCAGCTGAGGTGGTCGCGTCCAGTTCTTGAGGGTCATGTGGTCGGTGGGTCTGGTGTGTGCAGGCATGAGAAGGCACAGTTGCGGCAGGTGAACAGACCTTGGGTGACTTAAGGTGGCAGGCGGTAGAACGTCTGGGGTTGAATGCGTGGAGGGTGCTGGCGTCGCAGCAGTGGGTGCCACGGGAACCAGGTCTGTGGCGCTGGGTGTGGGCCAGCGCTGACGGGCGCAAACGGTCTTGCCTTTTTGTGCAACTTCGGCATGCTGCCGGTGCGGCCGCCATTAAGTAGTGTTGGGGAGGCGGGAAGGCTGGTCAGTTGGGAGGTGGGAATACAGCTCTTGGGAGGGGGCGGTGCCACGGGAAGCAAGCAGCAGTGAGGGTGGGAAGGGGGTAGCCGGAGTGAGAGTAAAGGACAGAAGTAAACAGTGAAAACAAGAGGCAGCACAAAGAAATACAGAAAAGGCAATAAAAGAAAAGAAACAATAGAATGAAAAGAAAAGAAACAGCAGACAGAACAAGAGCTCACAACTGGGCCACCAGGGATTAGGCACAGCCGCAGGGTTCTGTGGTTGGAAGAGGGCCTCAAACTACGAGCCTAGGGCTCAGGAGTGCAGACCACTACTAGATGGGGCTGCATGGTGGCGGAGCGAACATTATCACCCACCCCTTTGTTGATGAAAGAAGCAGCCTTTTTGTTTTTGAAGTTTAGTTTATTGGAGTAATATAACATCACTGTTAGAATTGGGGGTCTCTAGTTGGCACAGGTAGGTACTTGTGACAAATAGGGACCCTCGCCTCTAGTCAGGGTAAAGGGGTACACTCCTAAAATAACCCCTGCTCACCCCCTTGGTAGCTTGGCACGAGCAGACAGGCTTATCTCAGAGGCAGTGTGTAAAGCATTTGTGAACACATACAGTAATCTAGGGACCCACTACAGATGGACACCACACAAGGTTTTATATCAAAAAATAAGTATTCTTTATATAGTTTTAACACAAGACCATAAACGACAAAAATCCACAATACTGTACTTAAAATGGTAGGGTTAGCTTAGTTCAGTTCAGTTCTTAAGATGCGACACTTTAAGTCAATGTACCTTACGATGCGGGACGCTTCCACAACAAGCAATGTTGCAGCGATGGAAATGCGACAAAGTTCTGGTGCAAAGAAATAAAGACGTCAAGTTCTTCCTGATGCGGCACGCTTCTCCGAGGTTGCGAGAAGTCTCGACTCGATGCGTCAGCTGCAGCGGCGACACCCTGGTTCAGCGATGCGACGGCAACAGCTTCGGCTGCGACACTCTTCTCCAACGTTGCGAGACGCTTCCGCTCGATGCGACAACTGCAGCGGCGACACCTTTGTTTCGTGATGCGACGGCAGCAGCTCCGACAGCGGCACGCTTCTCCGTGGATGCGAGGCGCTTCTCTTGATGCGGTGCAATGCGACAGCTACAGCAGCGACACCCTCCTTCGGAGTTGCGACGGCAGCGGCTGCGACGGCGACACGCTTCTTCCTCGATGCGAGACTCTTCTCTTGATGCGGTGCAATGCGACAGCTACAGCGGCGACACCCTCCTTCGGAGTTGCGACGGCAGCAGCAGCGACGGCGACACGCTTCCTCTTCGTTGCGGGACGCTTCTCTCGATGCGGTGCAATACGACAGCTACAGCGGCGACACCCTCCTTCGGAGTTGCGACGGCAGCAGCAGCTACGGCGACACGCTTCTTCCTCTTGAGTCGCGCTTCCAGCTCCTTGCGACATGCAGTCCCTTCAGAAGGCCCAAAACAGCAGCAGGCACTTCCAAAGGATTCTTGGGGAGCTGGTGGTTGAAGTCTGTTGTCCCTGAGACTTCAGCAGGAGGCAAGCTCTTTTCTCAAGCCCTTGGAGATACTTTACAAGTTGAATAAAAGTGCACACAAAGTCCTTTCTCCTTCCTTTGGCAGTCAGGCAACCACTGCAGGCAGATCCCTCTAGCTTAGGGATAGTCTTCTCCTCAGTTCCTTCTTGGTTCCGCTCCTCAGCAAAGGTTTCTTCTTGTTTTCCCAAAGTGATCTAATTTCCTAGGGGTCTGGGTCCCCTTTTTATACACAGTTTTCCTTTGTTCTCTGAAGGCAGAGAGGCCTCTGCCCAGCCCAAAACCAGTTCTGGTCAGTCCTGGAGCACTTTGTTTTTCTGTCTCCTTCTTTCCTTTCAGAATGTGGGGCAGGGTGCTCAGCCGCCCGGCAGGAGGTGGAGCCAGCATTGTGGAAGGCAGGCACAGCCCTATTCAGACCCAGGTGCAACTCCTCCCTCCACTCTGGATGCAGATCTTTCTATTCAGCCCTGTGCTGACTCACCCTGTCTCCTGTAGCCACCCCCAGCCCCTGTCACTCAATCTCCAGACAAGGAATACACAACCTAGCAGAGGCAGGCTTGGAAGTTTAGGCAAGAAAATACCCACTTTCTAAAAGTGGTATTTTCAAACACAGAATGTTAAAACCAACTTCACTAAAAGATGTATTTTATCATTCTGAGTTCAGGCATACTAAATTCGTTTTTCTACCATGTTCCCTGGGTCAGTTCTGACTATCAGGTGTAATAGTCAGTCTGCCCATTCTGGCCTATGGGGAGCAGGTAGCCTTGCAATAGTGAAAAACGAAAATGGCTGTAATTCACTATTAGGACATGCCACACACACCAGGGCATGTCCTACCTTGTACTTACAATGCACCCTGCCCTAGGGCCTACTTTAGGGGTGACCAACATGCAGCAAAGGGAAGGTTTAGGGACTGGTAAGTGGGTGTACTCACCAAGTCGACATGGCAGCCCTAGGCTGCACACAGGCTCTGCAATGGCAGGCCTGAGGCATATTTGACAAGCCGCTTCTGTGGGTGGCACAACCAGTGCTGCAAGCCCACCAGCGGCATTGGATTTACAAGCCCTGGGCACACTCCGTGCACTGTACTAGGGACTAACAAGTAAACCAATCATCCAATCATGGAGTCACTAATACATAACGCAATTTATCATAGGGAGCACTTGCACTGTGGCACTGAATAGCAGTGGCACAGTGCCCAAAGTATCTAACGCCAGCAAAAATGGATCGGTAACATAGGAGGCATCATAAAAAATGGAAGGGAGACCCACGCCAAGGATGCCAGGTCTAACACGTGTCCCCTCCAGCTGAAATGTGGGGAGAACTACCCTACCTCAGGGGAGCTCTCTTCACTAAGGCGGAAAAATCTGGACAGACCATCAGCATTGGCGTGTTCTGTACCAGGGCGGTGTTCCACCGTGAAATCCATCCCCTGTAGGGAAATGGACCACCTCAACAGCTTTGGATTCTCACCCCTCATCTGCATCAACCATCTGAGGGGCCTGTGGTCTGTCTGAACCCGGAAGTGAGTCCCAAACAGGTATGGTCTCAGCTTCTTCAGTGCCCAGACCACAGCAAATGCCTCACGCTCAATAGCACTCCACCTCTGTTCCCGTGGTAGTAACCTCCTACTGATGAAGGCTACGGGTTGATCTAGGCCCTCCTCATTCATCTGTGACAGAACAGCCCCCACACCATGCTCTGAAGCGTCTGTTTGTACTACGAACTCTTTGGAGAAGTTGGGTGCCAGGAGCACGGGCGCCGTGCACATGGCAGTTTTCAGGGCCTCAAAAGCTGTCTGACAGGTGTCAGTCCAAATCACTTTCCTGGGCTGCTTCTTGGAAGTCAGCCCTGTCAGGGGTGCAACTATGCTGCCATACCCCTTGACAAACCTCCTGTAGTAACCCGTGAGTCCTAAGAAGGCCCTCACCTCTGTCTGGGTTTTGGGGGTTCCCAATTCAGGATGGTTTCAATTTTGGGTTGTAGGGGCGCCACCTGGCCGCTCCCCACCTGGTGTCCCAAGTACACCACGGAACCCTGCCCGATCTGGCACTTACTCGCCTTGATCGTGAGGCCTGCTCTCCGCAGCGCCATCAACACTTCCCAGAGGTGGCGCAGATGTTCTTCCCAACTGGCGCTGAACACTGCGATGTCATCCAGGTAGGCGGCACTGAACGAGTCCAGTCCAGCCAACACCTGGTTGACCAACCTCTGGAAGGTGGCAGGGGCATTCTTCATCCCAAAGGGCATCACCCGGAACTGGTAGTGCCCATCTGGTGTGGAGAATGCTGACCTCTCTCTGGCCCCATCAGTCAAGGCGATCTGCCAGTACCCAGACGTCAAGTCAAACGTGCTGAGGTACCGTGCAGCCCCTAGCCGATCTATGAGCTCATCAGCTCTGGGGATGGGGTGCGCGTCAGTCCTGGTGACTGAATTGAGCCCTCGGTAGTCCACACAGAACCGGAGTTCTGGTGTGGCACCCGGTGCGGCAGCCTTTGGGACCAAGACCACTGGGCTGGCCCAAGGACTGTTAGAGGACTCAATCACCCCTAACGCAAGCATTTTGGAGACCTCCTCCTTGATGCAAGCTCTCACCCTGTCAGTCACCCTGTAAGATTTGTGCTTCACAGGTGTACTGTCCCCAGTGTCCACATCATGGATGCACCAATCTGTGACACCGGGAACCAGGGAGAACAGATCAGAAAACTGTCCCAGCAACTGGCGGCAGTCATTCTGTTGCTCAGGGGTCAGGGTGGAAGAGAGGTTGACACCATCCACTGACCCATCTTGCTCTGTTGCTGACAGGAGGTCAGGAAGAGGCTCGGTCTCCTCCTCCATCCCAGCATCTGTCGCTAAGAGCATGCCCACTTGGGACCTCTCCAAGTGGGGCTTCAGGCGGTTGACATGCAGGACCCTCAAGGGGTTCCTGGGAGACCGCAAGTCCACCAAGTAGGTAACCGGACTTTTGCGCTCTACAACCTCAAAGGGTCCGGTCCACTTATCCTGGAGCGCGCAGGGCTCCACTGGGGCCATGACCCACACTTTCTGACCAGGCTGAAGCTCTACCAGAGTGGCATTCTGGTCGTACCACCGCTTCATCTCCTCCTGGCTGGCTTCCAGATTCGCCTCAGCGAGTTGCCTGAAACGCCTAGTTTGGTTCCTAAAGGCCAGCATGTAACTGTATACATCCTGGGGAGGTTTCCTGGGAGATTGCTCCCAGCCTTCTTTGACCAAACTTAGAGGTCCTCTTACTGGGTGTCCATAGAGAAGCTCAAAGGGACTGAACCCTAGAGATTTCTGTGGCACCTCACGGTAAGCAAAGAGCAGGCATGGTAAGAGGACGTCCCACTTACGCCTCATAGGTTCCTCAAGACCCATAATCATGCCTTTGAGGGTTCGGTTGAACCTTTCAACCAATCCATTTCCTTGTGGGTGGTAAGGAGTGGTAAACTTGTAGGTTACCCCACACTCCTGCCACAGGGACTTCATATACTTGGAAATGAAGTTGGTCCCCCGGTCAGACACTACCTCGCTAGGGAATCCCACTCGGGAGAAAATTCCCATCAGTGCTCGTCCCACCACGGGGGCCGTCACTGTCCTCAGAGGTATGGCTTCCGGGTACCGGGTGGCATGGTCCACCAAGACCGAGATGAACCTGTTGCCCATGGCTGTCTTGGGGTCCAGTGGCCCCACAATGTCAATACCCACCCGTTCAAAGGGGGTGCTGACTACAGGGAATGGCTGGAGAGGAGCCTTGCGCTTCCTCCCACTCTTTCCACTTGCCTGGCAAGTCTGACATGTCCTGCAGTGAGTGTCTGAACTCCTGCGCATTTGGGGCCAATAAAAGTGGGTGACAAGCCTCTCAAAGGTCTTGTCCTGCCCCAAATGTCCTGCCAATGGAACATCATGAGCCAGCCCCAGTAGGAAGGCTCTGAAGCACTGGGGTACCACCAGCACACGGGCTGACCCAGGCTCAGCAACCTTAGGCTCAGTATACAGGAGATCATTCTCCCAATAGACCCAATGTGACCCAGACTGATCACCTGTTGCCTGGTCTGCAGCCTGTTGCCGCAGACCCACCAGAGAAGGGCATTCTTTCTGCTCCTTGCAGAATTCTTCCCTGGAGGGTCCTCCTTCTTGCTGCCAATGGGTCAGCTCAGGCAGGTCCCCCAGTTCAGCTACCTGTTCCCCTGTAGGCTCCAGGGCATCCCCCTCAGGGTCTGCCTCCTCCTGGACCGTGGGAACTTCGGGGGCCGGTTTCCCGCGCCCCCTGCCTCTTCTCGTGACGGCAGGTACCTGGGCCTCCCTCTCAGGCTCCAGGTCCTCTTGAGCACCTTTACTTGCTGCCATGGACCGGGTGGTCACACACGCCCAGTCAGGCAAACCCAACATCTCCAAATGAGCCCTTCGCTCCACCTTCGCCCAAGGTGAGCTCTCCAAGTCGTTCCCTAACAAACAGTCAACAGGCATGGCGGGCCTCACAGCTACCTGAAGAGTACCAGAGACCCCCCCCACTCAAAGGGAACCTGAGCCACTTTGCAGTGACTCTCTGTGTTGTCAGCGGCAACAACTGGATAGAATGCATGGGGGACAACCTGCTCTTGAGACACCAGGTGACACTTGACAGCTGTCACACTGGCTCCTGTATCTCTAAGAGCCTCCACCCTATGGCCATTGATGGTCACCCACTGCCTGTATTTTTTAGTGTTATCAGGCAGCTGGGTCTTGGGGACCATCTCACAGTCTCCTAATGAGACAAGGGACATCTGTGCGGGGCCCCACCCCTCTGGGGCATCCATCTCCTCCCCCAGGGCTACACTAGCCATCTGCCGGGGGGCTGCACCAGGGGGTGCGGTTTTTCCAAACTGGCGGCACTTGGGATCACTCGCTATGTGACCCAGGTCCCCACATTTGTAGCATCTTAGGGGTCCCCTTTGAACAGGTGGACCTGTCGGGGCCCCTGTGGGTTTCTGGGGGGAGGCTGGGAACCTTTCCCTTGGTTCCCTTGGGGACTACTTTGGGGCCTTCTTTGGAACTCCCTCTGTTTACCCTTGTCCCCCCACTCTTCTGCTGGGGACCCTGCCCACCCTTGGCTGAGTCTCCCACGTGACCCTTGTGGACCCTGGTACTGACCCAGCGGTCCGCCTCCTCAGCAAGCTTCCTAGGGATAGTCAGCTTGCTATCTATCAGGTGCTGGCGTAGCTCTGGAAAACAGTTACTTGACAAGTGCTCCCATGCAATCAAATCAAGGAGCCCCTGAAAATCATCAACTTTGCTACCCTTCACCCAACCATCCAATGCTCTGCAGAAAAAAGTGACATATTCAACCCAGGTACTGTTCTCTATCTTTGTGCAACCCCTGAACCTCTGCCTATACAATTCAGGAGTTAAACCATACCTAGACATTAAAGCATCCTTCATGTGGCGATATGAATTATGGACATCAGAAGGCAGATCTAGCAGTGTGTCCCGCCCCTCACTAAGGAACCGTCCCCACAACCCCGCTCCCCAATCCTTCTCAGGGACCCGGTGGGAAGACATGGCTACCTCATAGGCCTTGAACCACTGTCCAATGTCATCATTTTTAAAAAATTCCCTGACCACATCTTTAGGAATATATACTCTAGATTCCACAGGCATTGACGGTGTGCTGCCACCAGAGGGAGTAATTTCTAAGCTCCTAGCTTTCAAATCCAACTCCCTCAAACTTCTATCATGCTCAAGCTGCATCTTCTTTTCTTCTAGGGCCAGTTTCCTAATTTCCAATTGCCCACTCATTTTGGCCAGCTCCAACTCATGCATCCTATTTCTCTCCCTGTCCTCCAGCTCTCCTGGGGACAGGCCTTTGGCAGAAACACTGCTACCTATTAGGGAAGGTGCTTTCCTTTCCCCTGGACCCAATGGCCCTTCCAGCTGAACATCTGCATTATTCTCCCCTTCCTCAATCTCCGGGGTTTTCCTTGCTTCTACCCAGGCCCTCAGCGCCTTGTAGAACTCATCCCTCTTGGTGAGCCCGGTAATTACAACATTAAACTTTTTGCAGAAGTGCTTCAGCTGCTTCACTTTGTAGCATTCCAGTTTCTCCTCTTCCCACTCAGAACCAACAGATGCTATGGATGCTGTGTCTTCCATGATGGTTAAACTTGGCAAAAATGGAACGTCCTAGAAAAACAAATCTACCAACAGTATGTGGTCGCGTTTTGGTCTGCACTCACTAGTAGTGTTCACCAATCACTGTACATGAGTCACAAATGCAAGTCCAGAATCCTCACCGCTGACCACCAATGTTAGAATTGGGGGTCTCTAGTTGGCACAGGTAGGTACTTGTGACAAATAGGGACCCTCGCCTCTAGTCAGGGTAAAGGGGTACACTCCTAAAATAACCCCTGCTCACCCCCTTGGTAGCTTGGCACGAGCAGACAGGCTTATCTCAGAGGCAGTGTGTAAAGCATTTGTGAACACATACAGTAATCTAGGGACCCACTACAGATGGACACCACACAAGGTTTTATATCAAAAAATAAGTATTCTTTATATAGTTTTAACACAAGACCATAAACGACAAAAATCCACAATACTGTACTTAAAATGGTAGGGTTAGCTTAGTTCAGTTCAGTTCTTAAGATGCGACACTTTAAGTCAATGTACCTTACGATGCGGGACGCTTCCACAACAAGCAATGTTGCAGCGATGGAAATGCGACAAAGTTCTGGTGCAAAGAAATAAAGACGTCAAGTTCTTCCTGATGCGGCACGCTTCTCCGAGGTTGCGAGAAGTCTCGACTCGATGCGTCAGCTGCAGCGGCGACACCCTGGTTCAGCGATGCGACGGCAGCAGCTTCGGCTGCGACACTCTTCTCCAACGTTGCGAGACGCTTCCGCTCGATGCGACAACTGCAGCGGCGACACCTTTGTTTCGTGATGCGACGGCAGCAGCTCCGACGGCGGCACGCTTCTCCGTGGATGCGAGGCGCTTCTCTTGATGCGGTGCAATGCGACAGCTACAGCGGCGACACCCTCCTTCGGAGTTGCGACGGCAGCGGCTGCGACGGCGACACGCTTCTTCCTCGATGCGAGACTCTTCTCTTGATGCGGTGCAATGCGACAGCTACAGCGGCGACACCCTCCTTCGGAGTTGCGACGGCAGCAGCAGCGACGGCGACACGCTTCCTCTTCGTTGCGGGACGCTTCTCTCGATGCGGTGCAATACGACAGCTACAGCGGCGACACCCTCCTTCGGAGTTGCGACGGCAGCAGCAGCGACGGCGACACGCTTCTTCCTCTTGAGTCGCGCTTCCAGCTCCTTGCGACATGCAGTCCCTTCAGAAGGCCCAAAACAGCAGCAGGCACTTCCAAAGGATTCTTGGGGAGCTGGTGGTTGAAGTCTGTTGTCCCTGAGACTTCAGCAGGAGGCAAGCTCTTTTCTCAAGCCCTTGGAGATACTTTACAAGTTGAATAAAAGTGCACACAAAGTCCTTTCTCCTTCCTTTGGCAGTCAGGCAACCACTGCAGGCAGATCCCTCTAGCTTAGGGATAGTCTTCTCCTCAGTTCCTTCTTGGTTCCGCTCCTCAGCAAAGGTTTCTTCTTGTTTTCCCAAAGTGATCTAATTTCCTAGGGGTCTGGGTCCCCTTTTTATACACAGTTTTCCTTTGTTCTCTGAAGGCAGAGAGGCCTCTGCCCAGCCCAAAACCAGTTCTGGTCAGTCCTGGAGCACTTTGTTTTTCTGTCTCCTTCTTTCCTTTCAGAATGTGGGGCAGGGTGCTCAGCCGCCCGGCAGGAGGTGGAGCCAGCATTGTGGAAGGCAGGCACAGCCCTATTCAGACCCAGGTGCAACTCCTCCCTCCACTCTGGATGCAGATCTTTCTATTCAGCCCTGTGCTGACTCACCCTGTCTCCTGTAGCCACCCCCAGCCCCTGTCACTCAATCTCCAGACAAGGAATACACAACCTAGCAGAGGCAGGCTTGGAAGTTTAGGCAAGAAAATACCCACTTTCTAAAAGTGGTATTTTCAAACACAGAATGTTAAAACCAACTTCACTAAAAGATGTATTTTATCATTCTGAGTTCAGGCATACTAAATTCGTTTTTCTACCATGTTCCCTGGGTCAGTTCTGACTATCAGGTGTAATAGTCAGTCTGCCCATTCTGGCCTATGGGGAGCAGGTAGCCTTGCAATAGTGAAAAACGAAAATGGCTGTAATTCACTATTAGGACATGCCACACACACCAGGGCATGTCCTACCTTGTACTTACAATGCACCCTGCCCTAGGGCCTACTTTAGGGGTGACCAACATGCAGCAAAGGGAAGGTTTAGGGACTGGTAAGTGGGTGTACTCACCAAGTCGACATGGCAGCCCTAGGCTGCACACAGGCTCTGCAATGGCAGGCCTGAGGCATATTTGACAAGCCGCTTCTGTGGGTGGCACAACCAGTGCTGCAAGCCCACCAGCGGCATTGGATTTACAAGCCCTGGGCACACTCCGTGCACTGTACTAGGGACTAACAAGTAAACCAATCATCCAATCATGGAGTCACTAATACATAACGCAATTTATCATAGGGAGCACTTGCACTGTGGCACTGAATAGCAGTGGCACAGTGCCCAAAGTATCTAACGCCAGCAAAAATGGATCGGTAACATAGGAGGCATCATAAAAAATGGAAGGGAGACCCACGCCAAGGATGCCAGGTCTAACAATCACCTTTCAGTTTGTAGAGATAAGGTTGCACGTTTTTACAGGATGGTTAAGGCCTTTGGCGTTTAATGAAAGTATACTGAGAATATTATTAAGTTGAGACATAGATTAATTATATAAATGATATGTCATGTGTGCGTAACATAGGTTTTGAGTGGGCATTACACTTCTTATACAAGAGGTGAATCACTATGAACATTTAGATGTAAATGAACTTGAGGAGCATCGATGATTTAATAGGACATCTGTAAGTAAGAAGGAATAAAGGAGACAGCAAGAAGCAGGAATAGAAAAGGAGACGGAGGCATCGTATCCAGAAAGAGGAATAAGGCTTTACTATCGATAAGAAATGCAAACCCCAAAAACATTGTTAACATGATGATGCTAAACGGTTCTATCCCCAAACCCTACCCTTTCTCCCCTGTTCCACCTCCACCCCAACTTTAGTAGTTGAAAACATGGCGAAGTGGGCAAGAAACACTTCCAACAGGAGGAAAATGTATGATCTGTAGCATCAGGATTCAAAATAAACTTTAACATTTGAGGTAAATCAACTGTCATAAAGAGAATACAAAAGGTCTTGAATGACTTGAGAGACAATATTTAAACATTTAAAAGTAGGGAGTACACTCTAGTGATCTCTCTAATGATCTGGAATACATCCAGATAATACATTTATCAGAGCTTAGCCTGAAGGCTATAACCCATATGTACATAGATGTAACCAGGCTGAAGTTAAATACATAAAATGTAAGTCTCAATCGGCAGCCTCGAGATTAGAAATGAGAAGAGATCCCTGAACAGACAAAGTGATGGATGATCACCTTTAGGGATGCAATATACAGTAACAGTTCATAGCTACACCATACTTTTCAAGATCCCTTTCTACTATGATCCAAGAGTTGTGTAGAACTTTGAGAGGACGTGTTCATATCAGATTTGTCATGATAGTCAAGGAATTTCTTCATCCCTTTATCAGAAGAAAAGGCTGATCCATTCAGTGTCAGGTGAAACTTTGCTTAGCCTGTAAAAGAAAATTCCAAGTTTCTAGCTCTCAGTCTTGGCCAAAGTGCTAAATGAAGCCTTCTTAGTATGTGCCATTGTTTTTGAGCAGTCTTGTGATATGTATATTTTGTTGCCCTTCCAGTTTAGGTGGTTATTCTTTTTTTATATAGTTCAGGATTAAGTCATCATGTTGAAATCTGAGAGGCTTGCAGACATCGGTCTTCGAGATTTTTTTATTTGGAAGGGGTCTAGCAGGAGCCCTATGTGCTGTTTTAGTTCAAATTCTTTTGCTTAGCCTCTAAAATAAAAGCTCTCAAGTCTTGGCCAAAGTGCTAAATGAAGCCTTCTTAGTATGTGCCATTGTTTTTGAACAGTCTTGTGATATGTATATTTTGTTGCCCTTCCAGTTTAGGTGGTCATTCTTTTTTTATATAGTTCAGGATTAAGTCCTCATGTTGAAATCTGAGAGGCTTGCAGACATCGGTCTTTGAGATTTTTTTATTTGGAAGGGGTCTAGCAGGAACCTTATGTGCTGTTTTAGTTCAAACTCTTTTGCTTAGCCTGTATAATAAAATTCCAAGTTTCTAGCTCTCAGTCTTGGCCAAAGTGCTAAATGAAGCCTTCTTAGTATGTGCCATTGTTTTTGAGCAGTCTTGTGATATGTATATTTTGTTGCCCTTCCAGTTTAGGTGGTTATTCTTTTTTTATATAGTTCAGGATTAAGTCATCATGTTGAAATCTGAGAGGCTTGCAGACATCGGTCTTCGAGATTCTTTTATTTGGAAGGGATGTAGCAGGAACCCTATGTGCCGTTTCTAGTTCAAATTCTTTTTCTTTAAAGGTAACACCGTCATCTGAAGGATCCAGAATTCCAAGAATGTGATGCAGGCATTTAGGTTCTGATCGTGTGAACCTTCTGGAAGACCAAAGATGCGTAAATTTCCTCTCCTGTTTCAATCTTCTAAATCCAAAACGTCTCTCCTGAGAGATCTCGAATTGTTCAACAGAGTGGTGTGTTGCTTCATACATGAAGATTCCCTGTCCTGCAGGTTGCTGATATAGCCCTCCTCTGCAGTTAACCTGGAGTTGATCTGTGGAACCTCATTTTTTATCATGGTAATGTCAGTCTGTGTTGCACTTAGTGGACTAGTTCATGAATCTCCTCCAGTTTTTAAGTATAGTATTCATGGCATTGGTCGTATCGTCCTTTGTTTTGATGGGAGAGTTAGGAATTGGCAGATCCACTTTTGATCTCTTAGATCCTATTTTTTGTTCCTTTTGGCTTTTTCGGTCATGATGATGTGCCAAAGATTTCAAACAGTGACAAAATAGGTCCTTGGATTTTGTGATCTTCTGTCGAGGTGACAAGAAATTACAAGATTCGAATGATATAAGTTCCTGATATGTTGCAGAGTTTGGTCAGAATAACCAGCAACATATACCAATTGTCAGTCGGAGCCAGCAGCCAGTAGAAATAGAAAGTCCTCCATTAAATTTAAAGCTATCTTGTGTAGAAAAATTACCTAGTGCCAAGTAGTCCAGAATTTGCTCGATTGCCCAAGTGTAGTAATCTTAAGGGATAGGGCTATAGTGGTAACAATGCATTTCTAATAAACGTCTAGAAGGGAGTCCTATGTCGGAGGTAACAGAAATCGAGTAAGGGTAATCACTTATGCATGCATAAGAAAAAAGGTAGATATCATTATCAAAAACGGCTTGAACTCCTTTCGGTATGATCATCTATCCCAGTGAAGCGCACACATAAGTAATAGGCCAGTAGTCCAAATTCTCTTCGACTTACATGGAGGACTATGTAAGCGATCTTATACCTGGAATCGTTATGTCTGCATGCTCATTCAATCAGCTTCGGCTCCTCCGTTAAGCCAGAGGAGCGCCACCCCACTGTATTTTGATCAGTGCAAAAAGGAAAAATAAAATGATAACACTTTGTTATTATCATTTTATTTTTCCGTTGTCAGGCAGGTTTACGAGGTGGGGCCTGGCGGTGTCACAGCCAGTAAGTGGAGGACTGGTGGGCATTTAAGTGCGCATGACGGTTTGGCTGGTTGTCTTGGACCGGACAACCGGTCATGCTCGTTTTTCATGTTCTCCACCAGGCTGTAATGCAACATGCACAGGCTCCCACTCATTGTCTGAGTGCCGACCAATCACAACGCTGCATTGCAGCCTTGTGATTGGCTTAGGGGAGCCTGGATGTGCTGCCTGCTACAAGCAGGAACAGAAGAGGATGACACGAGACGGCGGTCCGGCAGCAAGGTAAGTAATTTAGTAATTTATTATCTTCGCCCGTGCTACTCGGTGGCAGCCACCACTACATTCAATACCAATTTGGGGAACTTCCATTCAGAAGGCTTATGCAGTCCAAAGGTAGCCTAATGTAGCCCAACGACTGGGATTGCAAAAACCTCCAAATCAATGAGCGATCTACTGAATTAAACGGTAAATGCTCTAAGTTCCCTTCAGTTAACATGAAGGGATGGGAAGGTAATTTTATGCTTGGCTACGTTGAGTCTGACCGCCTCCTTGAAAGGCCATGTCAAGGGGGTGTTCCAGAGGGTCAAATGCCTTGTAGAGCCCTCATATCGGATAGAAGGTGTCCTCTGATGTGTGGCAGCTAAATGTCAATAGATTCAGTGGCTCCGAACACTCCGCAGTTTCATCTGAGTTTTCCAGTGCTTTGAGCTGCTTGACCAACTTAAATCCCAGTTTTCCCTTCTGTCGGAGCTGAGTTGCCGAGTCTAGCAGCCATCTTGTGCTGCGACTCGGCCACACCCCGCAAAACTTATTTTTAAATGGCTATCTTTCTCTTTAAGGCTGTAGCCTGGATACCCTTTTTCATGGTGTGATGAGCAAGCACCAGTCCAGGGTTGCTTTCTGTCGTGCTAATTGCATGATATGACTATGAACTTCCTGAGTATGAGAGGTGAGCAGAGCACTCTTAGGTAGTTGTGGACAAAAAGTAATGCTATCAGTTGAAATTTATCGAGACTTGGAGCCTATACTTCCTACCCCTAACAGCTCAAGCTGTACTTCCCAGACTAAGAGTGAAATCGAAGCACACCAGAGGTTGTGTATTTGATTTAGAGAAGCAAGGACTAGAAAATTGGGTACACACCTTTCTGATGCATGGATAGCTAACTTTTCAGATCATAGGCTCATTTCATCTCCAGTGAGGCCTATTCCCTTGCAGCCACTGCTTCGAATCCTGGCAGCCATCTTGTAATGGTATTGTGTGTAGTGCATCAATGCTTAATTGCTAGCATCTCACCCATCTCAGATCGTTTGACAAAAGATGCACTATACAAAATTTCCTTTTAAGATGTTTGAACAGTGCATTGTATACTCAATGGACATCTTGGAATGGTATTGTGATTAGTGTATCATTGCTTTATAATCCACCAGTGGCTGACAAGGTGCTTTTTAAAGGTAGCCTCCATGTTGGAGCTTTAAAACAAAAACATTTAAGCAGTGGATTTTTTCTACTTTTATTCCTAATTTATCTTTCATTTGCTAGTTGAGTTTGTGTGTGTTTTATTGTGGATGGGCGAGTGAATGATTGCAATAAAGAGTCAGTGGGTGAATGAATAGATGCATCAATGTAAGGATGAGTGAAAGTGACAGTGCATGCATGTTTTTTAAAACAACGTAATATTTATTGTTTTATTTTGAATGAAGCATCTCAAGATAATAAAGAAAATGTCATCCGTGTCAGTTCTTATGAGAAACATAATAAGTGGTATTCAGTGATAGCAGGATTAATTCAACAAACTATCTATTCATTCAAGTAAAGAACAAGCATTCTGTCTAGAGGGAATGCTCATTTTAATGCAACAAAAATCATATGGAACAGTTTGCTTTTCCCCTATAAATATAAAGTATGGACCTTGGAGGAGCATCAAAAGGACTTGTGCGTTTATCAATAAATTGTCTAAAGTACCAAATAAAAAGAGAAGGGAAACCTATAAACTAACTCCAATTCCATTGCCATGTTCTAGAAGTCAAGCCAGTTCAATAGAGAGCAATATATCCAGGTAATTGTACTATGATATGATTGGGTGGAGGTGGGAGGATGATTTGGAGACATATTATCTGAGTGTTCGGCTAGTGACCATGACCTTAAGTTTGCCTGCAACAGACTCTTAACGAAGCAAGCCAAGGGGATTTGTTTGCATTATGGTTCTGACCCCTCAGTACCCATATTTTCACATTCCAAAAGGAGTTCTTCCCAGGCTCTGGCATAACCAGGCATCCTCAAACCTCTATTTGCTTCCATATTCAATAGAGTGCTTTTGTATACTGCCCAAGTCAGAATCTCCTGACACCATTTGCTTATGGGAGGGGCCATTCTCGCTTTCCAATTTATGGCTATGCTCTGCTTGGCGAAAATGAAGGCTACATTGGTAAATTTGTTAGTCACCTTCTTCTCTTTCATATGTAGAAAGACATTTAAGAGCAGGCGTCTATAGTCCATTATATATTCTTATTTGTGGCTTGATTAGTCAACAGTGTAATCTGTGACCAGAATACCTTTATTTGTTGGCAGTCCCACGTCATGCTGTGAAAGTCTGCATTTGCAAGACCACGTCGGGGACATTCTACTCCAGCGTTTGTAAAATATTTATTAAAGTGTTTGGGAGTGAGGTAGGTCTTATGAAAAAATTTGAAATGAATTAATTTGAATCTAGCATTTCAAGACGTTTGGGGAGCTGTTGAAAGCCCCCATGTGGTTTTGTCTTTTTCTCTACCCATATCTTCCTCCCGCTTAGCCTGAGTTCCAATAATGTGCACTTCGATTGCTGCAAGAGCTCTCTGTAGATCAGCATTACTGCTTGTAGTCTCCCAGAGACAGAGCAGATCAACTGGATTGCTTCGTGTAAATGTGGGTCCTCCGTATTTGTCTTCCATATTTTGTGAATCACTCAACACAGTACAGCAAGTAGTATTAAGTGATTGCCAGGGAGGCCGTGTGAGTCGCAGAGAGTCTGAAAAGTATCGGCTGTTCCCTGCTGAAAGAGATCACCCACTTTGGAAGTCCCCACCTCCCTCCAAGTGGCCAGTCCGGCCCAACAAACTCTTAGATAGGTCCTGTTTGGGGAGACTCTCTGGGCATATGATGTCCTGGTGTTCTTTCTAAACAACTAACCTAACTATAATCATTTGCTGTTAAACTCCGTGACCAGTTGCAGTCCATCCTTTAGGTTACCAGAAGAACCACCATTAAATTGACTAGGAGCGGTGTCTCAGTGGCAGCCAGCTTTCTTCCTTCTATTTGTCCATATACCCACACCGTTGCCTATTGCAGCTGTGCTGCGATATAATATTATTCATAATCTGGGACAGCAAGGCTCCCCTCTGTTGTAGAGGATTTCATTTTGTGACAGAGTGGATACATGATGGACTACTAAGTGCCTAAACTCCTCAGAGACTGAAGAGTCACTTTCAATTGAAAGAGGGAACCATTGGCATTGCCAGTGCTTCTTTTTGTGTTTTGGAACCTCTAGTGAGTATTTGCTGATAATTTTGACATTCAAGGAGCATTGTATCCAACAAAGATGAACCTTCCTTCTGCTCTGCAAAAGGACATGTTCACTTCTCTAGAAGACACGACATTCCTTTCTCAAGAGCTTTGACCTCAATTAACGTCATGTTGTTTGTGACTTTGACAACAATAAGAACAATTAATGAGTTTCCATTCCCTTGCTTCAGAATCTTGTGTTTTTTCATAATTAAGATGGAATATATTTCTTGAATCACTTTTATGCCAAGCCCGCATGTTGTTTTAAAGTCACTACTTAGCAGTAGTTTTTCCTAACTAATAAGTTTTTTTTCTTTTTGGAAAATCATTGAAAGAAATAATTAAGCATCATCCTTGTATGTATTTAAGCTTATATAGCGCACAGCTACCCCCAACGGGGGTGTCCCGGCGCTTGCGGACACGAAAGAGGTGAGTTGTAGTTGTCAGTCCCTAGTTTGTTATGGGAGGCTGAAGAGCCAAGTCTTCAACACCTTCCGGAAAATGCGTTCCGACTTGGCTTTTCTGATATGGTTGGGCATGGAGTTCCATAAGATTGCAGTTTTGACCGCAAAGGACCGTCCTCCAATTCTAGATTTAGAGAAACGAGGGATAAAAAGGCCCTCATGATTATTAGATCTCAGGGTCCTAGTTTGATGATATTTACGAACTCTCTTCTTTAAGTATTGTGGGCCAGTATCATTGAAAGCTCTGTATGCAAGAGTTAGCGCCTTAAATTCAGTTCTTCTCTTAACAGGCAGCCAATGGAGACTGCGCAAGTGGGGGGATATATGATGTCTTAGTGGGATGCTTCTAATGAGCCTAGCTGCCGCATTCTGCACTATTTGCAGTTTTCTAAGTAGGTAAGCTGGCATCCCCAAGTACAGGCTGTTTGCATAATCAAGTTGTGATGTGATTACTGCATGGACTATTGTTTTCCTGCAGTCCATCGGTAGAAAGTAGAGGAATCTCCGGAGGGCCTTCATTTTCCAGAAGCAGGACGAGGAAACTTGGCTGATTTGGGTCTTACATGACAGGGAGGTATCTAGTTTGAAACCTAGATTCCTAGCAGATGAGACTGGAAGGGGGGGAGGATTGAGTTCTAAAGGCCACCAGAGATCAGATAGTGGGGGTGAGGGCTGGTTGAAAAATAACACCTCTGTTTTATCTGTATTCAGCTTTAGGCAGTTAGCTGACATCCAAGTTGAAATGTCCATGAGACACTGCCTAAAGTTTGAAAAACCGGCCTCTGAGCAATCTTTAAAGGAAAACACGAGCTGCGTGTCATCAGCGTATGAGATGACATCAACACCATGTTGCTTTACCAAAGTGGCAAGGGGGGCAAGATAAACATTAAAAAGGGTTGGGCTGAGTGCCGAACCCTGAGGTACACCACATATCAGAGGGCGTGAGCTAGAGGTGTGGGGGTGTAGCCGAATTCTCTGTGAGCGGCCTTCCATAAAGGAGCTGAGCCAAGCTAAGACGGTTCCTGATACTCCTAAATGTTGGAGCCTGTCTACAAGGATCTTATGGGAAACTGTGTCGAATGCCGTCGAGAGGTCTAATAATACCAGCATCGCACAGTTCCCTTTATCCATAGTTTCCCTGACAGTTTCTGCTACCTCAAGTAGTGCCGTCTCCGTGCTGTATCCTGCTCTGAATCCCGACTGGGTGTCATGGAGTAGTTTATTGGATTCAAGGAATGTTGATAATTGTTTTTGTACTTCCTTTTCAAGAATCTTAGCAGGTGCTGGCAGGAGGGAGATAGGTCTAAAAATTTTCAGAATTGTAGGGTCTGCGTTCTCTTTTTTGAGAATTGGTTGAACAATTGCAGTCTTCCAGCTAGATGGATAGATGCCAGTTTCCAGCGAGGTGTTCCAAAGCTGGTTTAAGGCCGGATTGATCAGTGGAGCTAATATTTTAAAGAACCTGGGTGGGCAGGGGTCAAGTGGGGAACCAGATTTAGTTTTTTCCAACTGCTTGAGAGATGTGGCCAAGTCAAAGGTGCTAAATTCAGACCATGTTGTTGTAGGGAGGGAGCAAGGCAACGGCATGACAGGTGAGTCCTTCACAGGAAAGGTTGCATAGATGTCTTGAATCTTCTCCTGGAAGAAAGCCGAGAGATTTTCACAAAGTGTGGCAGAGGGGACGATGTTACTTTTCAGTGCCTCAGGTTTGAGAAAACCCTGAACAATTTTGAAAATTTCTTTAGAGGAATTGTCCGCCGATTTTATTTGATTAGTGATATAATCTTTAATCACATTAAGTTTTAATTTGTGAAATTGTTTTATTGCCTTTCTATATATGTTCTTAGCTACAGGGTCGTAGGCTCGACGCCAGATCCGTTCAAGTTTTTTACATCGGCTCTTTTCAGCTTGGAGTGCAGGTGTGAACCAGGGGGCTGATGGTGCGTTTCTAGCCCGTTTCATTGTTGTCATGGGAGTTATTTGGTCTAGAGCCGCTGTCACCCATTGATTAAAACTTACTGCGTCCATGTTCGGGTCTCCAGTGGAAAACAGGGGAGTGTTTATTAATATAGGACCTAAAACTTCAGGGGTGACTTTCCTCCAATTCCTATTTGTATCGTGTTCAAGTTTATTAGCATTGTGGTTAATGGAGGTGGTAAGATAGAATGGAATAAGACAGTGGTTTGACCATAGGAGGGGGATGGGATCTTCGGTTGTTAAGTTGGGGATATTAGTGCAAATGAGGTCCAAGATGTGACCAGCCTTGTGTGTGGGCTTAAGGACTAGTTGTTTAAGGTTCAGACCAATTAGCGTCTCTGTTAGTTGGGTAGCTATGGGACATATATCATTGTCCATATGGACATTGAAATCCCCTAGTACTAAGAAGTTAGTATATTTTAATGAGAGGTCAGCGATCTGCTCGCAGATTTACCATAGCTCGGCGGGCTTGGAAGTAGGTGGCCTGTAAATCAACAATCCCGCAATGGAAAGGTTAGGGGAGATTGTGATATTGAAGGCTAGTGCTTCTATCAGATCAGTATGTTCGACCCTTCTATGTAAGATCTCCCAGTCCTTCCTGATAATGACCTCAAGACCACCTCCCATTCTGTCACCTTTCCGATTTTCTAATACTATTCTGTAGTTTTCTGGGATCGCCTTTGAAATGTCAGGGTTTAAGACGACAATAAAAATATCAGTTTAAGTAGTCACAGTATTACATTAGACTGTGTCCATAAACTAACCCTAAATGATGGCGAACAATTTAAATGTGAACTTTACAATTAAGCATGCAAATCTTCAGGTTGGGACATATTTTTGTTTAATGTACAGTTGTCAGTGGGACCTGACCAATGGGAGCACACAACACTATTATTAAGATGACATTTTTATTACGCTAACCAAGGCAAATTATAGATTCTAGTGCATACATATTAAGGAGAAAAATAACCTTTTTCATACAGTATCTAATTTTCCATCCACACACAAGATTTTCCAAGACCATTTTTTAAAAAGTGTCCATCGATTCGAAGCTGTGCAGCGAGCTGCTGCCAACAATATCCACTTGCAGCATCTTTTTCAGGCAACTGAAGGAACCCTTTGTAATACCTTTCACTGTAAAATGGACACTAGAAGAGATTGTCAGTGACTCGGTCTTAGCCACAGTTCGTATTAATGATGAGCTGTTTGATCCCTTATGACACACAGCGTGCTCGGGAACCACATCTGGGCAAATGTAAGCTAAAAATGGTCCTCCTGTGGCACCTCCAGTAATGCAAGTTAAATGATCATATGAAGACAGTGGCCAGAGTTGGTTTGTCGTTACATTTAGGATCCTGCACTTCACCCCCACCATTCTTGTGACCACGCAGACCAAAATCTTATTTTTAACTTTTCTTTTTTTTTTAACGCCTTGTGCACTGGTGGACGGACTGCAGATCTTTTCTTTTAATCGCTCTTTAAATATCCTTCAATAGGACATTAATTCGAAGGTTGGGAATGCAAATGGTATTTCAATAATCAATAAAATTTGTAAATATAATAGATGGAGATGGAGATAGCAGTCATCTTTACTAGAGTGTATTCTATTTGCCAACTCAACAGAAGCTTTAGGAGTGACCAACCAGCCTGGGATAAGTATTTGTCTAGCCATGCTCTAATTATCAATTGCTCCACTGTTGAAACTCACATTTGGAATGCATGCGATAACAAGAGACCTCAAAGGGACCAAACTTCCTTTATATGTACGTATACTAGAAATTCATTGGTTGCAGGCTATTCAGCAGTGATACCAAAATATAAGGTATTATGAAATAGGAACACAGTTTCATGCTGAATGTGCTCATTATTAACAGAATGGCGTAATACAATATTTAATAACTATTACTATCTGAAAGAGACAATTAGTTATGGATTCCTCACCTTAGAATAGATACCCCAGCGGTGGGTCTGCGAACCAGGTTCACACCAGAAAGTCCTGGAGAACCGAACGGCCAAAGAAGCCGTCTCTCCGGACCTGGCCGTCCAGGCTGTAGTGTTTGGTAAAAGTGTGCAGTGAAGCCCATGTAGCTGCCTGGCAGATGTCATAAAGGGGAACTCCACGTCCCAAAGCAGTAGTAGCTGCCGTTGCCCTGGTGGAATGGGCATGCAACCCTACTGGAGGTTCCTTTTTCGCCAATGAATAGCAGATTTTTATACAGACTGGATCCAGAGAATTTTTTCCTCAGCAGTACCTCTGCGCGTCGATAGGCAGCGTCGGTCGACTCCGCGTTCGTCGTTGGCGTCGTGGTCGCCGGAATGACATCGCGGTATCTACTTAGATGCCGCCCTCGCGTGCTGACGTCAGTTCTTTCTTTTTCCGCGCCAGCCAGTGTAGATCCGGAGAGAGCGGTACCTCGAGTCACTTTTTGACTCAGTTTTTTGCGACTTTTGTCAACACCTTTTTTGAATCGATCTACTGCTGGTGCACGGAGGGATGTGACGTCGGACCAGCTTCAAGGCTTGTGACTCCTGTCACAAACTGATGTCGGTCATGGACCCGCACCTCGTGTGCCTTTGGTGCCTGGAGCGCGACCACGACCCGAAGTTGTGCTCCGACTGCCGGGCCATGAACCTGAAGTCTTTGCGGGAGCGGTCCCGAAAGCTTCTCGAGGCCCGGCAGTCCGCTCCGTGCTGTTCGAGGTCCATGTCTCGAGGGAGGTCGCGGGACCGGTCGTGGAGCCACCACCACCACTCGTCATCGAAGTCTTTGACTTCGGGTAAGTCGAAGCACAAGAAGAAGGCGAAGAAGCATCGTCGCTCTTCGCATTCTCCCCGTCCGTCGGCCGACGCGATGTGGGACGCGGAAGGGAGTCGTCCGGCTCCGCCCGCGGAGCCTGTTGGGTCGACTCCGGCCTTCCCTCCCTTTCTGGGACACGGGGTGACCCCTGCCCAGCTTCGAAGCTTTTACAAAGCCTTACATTCTATCTTTGGGCAGCCCGACTCCGCCAGCGCGCCCTCGGGCCCCGCAGACTTGGCTGGGGGCTCTAGGCCTTCGATGTTGGCGGCTTCAGCACCGCAGGGCCCCCGAGGATCCAGGCCAGGATCCGGATCGGCACCGGTCGACCTCCTGACACCTCCCCCGGCGCCGAATCCAGTGACGACACCCCTGCTGCCTCTGACGCCGGTTGTGTCCCCAGCCGTCGTCGACCCCGGCCTCCCCCTCGATGAGGACACAGCGCTGAACCGACGCCAACCGGTACTTTTGTACCCCTGTTCTCTCCTGATGTTTCCTACCGCCCTGAATGGCTCACAGGAGAGGGTGAGGACGACTGGGAGGGGTCTGTGGACACTCTTGCAGACCAGTTGGAGGAACCGGACTGGAGAGAGGAGTTGGGTGAGGCCAGTGGTCTAGACACCTCCCCAGACCTTGGCATGCTATCTCCCCCTACCGTGGCTACGGAGGAGGGTGCGTCTTACGCAGTGGTGTTGCGTAGGGCAGCCGAGGCCCTAAACCTCGAGATTCCTATTGTGGCGGTCAGCACTAACCTGACCAAGGTGCTTTAACCGGCAGCGGCCTCCTCGGAGCCCCTGCTGCCGTTCAATGAGGCCCTTATGGACATCCTTTTGGGCACTTGGTCCAAGCCCAACACAGGGGCTCCTGTGGACAGGATGATTGCCCGACACCACCGCCCGGCCCCGGGTGACCCCATTTTCCTCTGTTCTCATCCTACCCCTGAGAGCTTGGTAGTCCAAGCCTCCACGTCCAAAGGCGCATTACCTAACGCACCACCTGATACGGAATCAAAGAAGCTGGACCACCTTGGGAAGAAGATGTTTTCTTCCTCCAGCTTGGGGCTGTGGTCGGTAATCACTGCATGCCTATTGGGCCGTTACTCCCACTCGGTGTGGGACACTGTTGCGCAGATGCTGCCACAGTGCCCGGAGGAGGCCCGGGCCGTGCTCTCCCGTGCTGTTGCTGAAGGGAGAGATGCAGTGAAGTTCACCATCCGGTGTGGGCTGGACACCGCCGACTCCCGGGGCAGGACGATTTCCACGTCAGTAGCACTGAGACGCTACGCCTGGTTGAGGTCCACTGGTTTGTCAGGGGATGTCCAAGCAACGCTTTTGGACATGCCCTTCGATGGCCGTCGCCTGTTTGGCGACAAGGCAGACAACGCGCTTGATCGCTTTAAGGATTCCAGGGCTATGGCCAGCTCCTTGGGCCTCGCTTCCACCTCCTGAACGGCGCAGTCTGCTTTTCGCCCTTTTTGTGGCTATGGAAGGGGTGCCCGCCACGTTCCGCCCAGAGCCACAGGCCTGCGCAAGCTGTCCAACCTCTGTGCGGCCGAGGACGTGGATCCCACCGCCATGGGTCGGGGGGCCAGCGGGCAGGCCAGTCCACCAACGCCCCCTCTGCAGCAGCCTCCAAACCCTCCTCGTGCGACCTTTCAGGCCCATCACTCGCCAGTGGGCGGCAGGATTGGCCGTCACCTCCCCCACTGGCTCCACATCACGTCAGACAGGTGGGTTTTGCAAATAGTCCGAATGGGTTACTCCCTCCTCTTCAAGATTACCCCTCCATCCATGCCACCTCAATTCCATTGCATGCCGGAGGATCACTTGGCCCTTCTCCAACAGGAAGTTACAGCTCTCTTGGCCAAGGGAGCCATCGAGCGCGTTCCTGTCCCAGAAGTAGGTCGTGGTTGTTATTCCCACTACTTTCTGGTGCCTAGAAGGACAAGGGCTTGCGTCCTATCTTGGATCTCAGGAACGTCAACCGCTTCCATTCGGAAGGAGAAGTTCAAGATGTTGACTCTGGCTCAGGTCCTGTCTGCTCTCGACCATGGAGACTGGATGGTAGCGTTGGACTTGCAGGACGCTTATTTTCACATCCCCGTCCTGCTGGCCCACTGGCGTTACCTGCAGTTCACGGAAGGCCACAAGCACTTTCAGTTTACTGTGCTCCTCTTTGGCCTTACCAGCGCCCCTCGGGTCTTCATGAAAGTGATAGCGGTGGTCGCAGCTCATATGCGCAGATCAGGGGTTCCAGTCTTCCCCTATCTCGATGACTGGCTGTTGAAGGCGGGCGCGCCCCAGGCAGTCGTCTCCCACCTCCAGACTATGGCGGGCCTCCTGCATTCGCTGGGGTTCACTATCAACGTGCTGAAGTCGCACCTGACTCCCTCTCAGAAGCTCCTTTTCATCTGAGCGGTTCTGGACACGACACAGTTTCGGGTTTATCCTCCCGAGCAGCGAGTCCGGGATATTCGGGCTATGTTTCCGATCTTTCAGCCTCTATCCCGGGTTTCGGTCAGAATGACCCTGAGGCTGCTGGGCCTCATGGCCTCCTGCATTCTGCTGGTGGATCATGCCAGGTGGCATATGCGGGCTCTGTAATGGGACCTGAAGTTCCAGTGGGCACAGCATCAGAGGAATCTGTCCGATTGCGCGTCCAGATCTCGCAGGGCACTGCTCACCTATTGAAGTGGTGGCTCATGAACCAGGATTGGGTCAATGGCAGATCCCTCTCCCTTCCCCAACCAGAGTTTACAGTGGTGACGGATGCATCACTTCTGGGGTGGGGCGGCCACATGGGAGAGGCGGAGATCAGAGGCCTCTGGTCTCCAGCAGAGTCCGGGCTCCACATCAACCTTCTGGGGCTTCGGGCGCTTCGTCTTGCACTAAAGGCATTCCTTCCCTCTGTCCGGGGAAGAGTAGTGCAGGTGTTCACGGTCAACACCACCGCCATGTGGTACTGCAACAAACAGGGTGGGGTGGGGTCGTGGACCCTATGTCAAGAGGCTCTCCGCCTTTGGACATGGCTGGAACATCAGGGCATATCCCTGGCGGGTCAACACCTGGTAGGTTCTCTGAACGCCAGAGCGGACGAACTCTGCCGCAGGTGCATGATGGATCACGAATGGCGTCTTCACTCGGAGGTGGTGCAAGGTCTCTTTCAGCAGTGGGGAGAGCCTTGGTTAGATCTATTCGCCACCGAAGAGAACGCGCAATGTCAGCAGTTCTGCACGTTGGAATTTCCAAGGCGGCACTCGCTAGGCGGCGCTTTTCGTCGCGAGTGGAGTTGCAGTCTTCTATACACCATTCCACCTATGCCACTTCTGCCCAGAGTGCTGAAGAAGATCCAGCGCGACCGGGCCCAAGTCATTCTTGTGGCTCCGGATTGGGCATGAAGAGTCTGGTATCCCGAGCTGTTACACATGGCCATCGATCCTCCAGTAAGACTGCCTCTTTGGGAGGATCTTCTGTCGCAGCAGCAGGGGACGGTCCTCCACCCGAACCTGTCCAGCCTCCACCTCCTTGCGTGGAGATTGAGCGGCGACAGTTGGTGGCTTTCGACTTTCCTCCCGAAGTCTGTAATGTCATCTTGGCAGCCAGGCGTCCCTCCAGTAAAACGGTATACGCCTGCAGATGGAACAAATTTGTGGCATGGTGCACAGTAAAGGCTGTGGATCCCCTTTCTGCCCCTCTTTCTGAGGTTCTCTTGGTCTTCCTTTATTTGGCCCAGCAGGGCTCTGGTCTGGGCACTCTTAAGGGTTATCTCTCAGCCATTTCAGCCTTTCTTAAGCTTCCTGATCAACCTTCTCTTTTCAAGTCCCCTGTTGTAAATAGATTCCTTAAGGGCATTACTCATCTCTTCCCTCCTATTTCTTTCTTAATGCCTCAGTGGGACTTAAACTTGGTTCTGACTTATCTTATTTGCGTTCCCTTTGAGTCGCTACATAATTGTCCTCTCAGACTTTTAACTTTGAAAACTGCCTTCTTGGTTGCCATCACCTCTGCTCGCAGGGTGAGTGAGCTTCAAGCCCTTTCTTCTAAACCTCCTTTCTTGGCTGTTCATCAGGACAAGGTTGTCCTTCGCACTAGGCCTTCTTTCCTTCCTAAAGTGGCTACCTCTTTCCACATAGGACAGACCATCACTTTGCCCACCTTCTTTCCGCCTCCGCATTCTTCTAAAGAGGAAGAGCGGCTCCATCGTCAGGATCCAAAATGTGCGCTTTCCTTCTATCTTGATCGCACAAGACGATTCCGGGTGGATGACCAACTCTTTGTTGGCTACGTGGGCGCCAAGAAAGGTCAGGCCATACAAAATCGGACCATCTCTCGATGGGTCGTTCTTTGTATAAAAATCTGCTATTCCTTGGCGAAAAAGGAACCTCCAGTAGGGTTGCATGCCCAATCCACCAGGGCAATGGCAGCTACTACTGCTTTGGGACGTGGAGTCCCCCTTCATGACATCTGCCAGGCAGCTATGTGGGCTTCACTGCACACGTTTACGAAACACTACTGCCTGGATGGCCAGGTCCGGAGAGATGGCTTCTTCGGCCATTCGGTTCTCCAGGACTTTCTGGTGTGAACTTGGTTCGCAGACCCACCACCGGGGTTGGTATTGCTGGGGTATCTATTCTAAGGTCAGGAATCCATAACTAATTGTCTCTTTCAGATGAACAAGTTACTTACCTTCGGTAACGATACATCTGTAAGAGACAGATTAGTTATGGATTCCTCACCGCCCCACCCATCCTCCCCATTCTGCGAACTGACTTCTAGAGTAAGGGACTCCCTTTCAGGGCTCTAGTTTTCGTGCACCAGTGGTCAGTGTCTTGCATGGCTCTGCGCTTCTGGCATGGAATGTCGTGTAAAGAACAGACGTCAGCGCGCGAGGGCGGCGTCTAAGTAGATACCGCAACGTCATTTCGGCGACCACGACGCCAACGTCGAACGCGGAGTCAACCGACCCCACCTATCGACTCGCTGAGGTACTGCTGAGGAAAAAATTCTCCGGATCCAGCATGACGCCTGGGGGTAATTCTAAGGTGAGGAATCCATAACTAATCTATGTCTCTTACAGATACATCGTTACCGAAGGTAAGTAACTTGTTCACTAAGTCATGAAAGGGAAAACAGTGAGGAAGCGCTCCTGTTTAGGCACCTAGTGAAGGACATGTTTTGCCTCTTAGTACATGTTGGTTAAGGTGAGCAGTGCAGTGTACTGAACAATATACATACATCTGTCAAGATCACATGATTTGGCTTACAATAAGATGGACTCTTCTCTGACATATGATTGTAATGGCTTGCTGAGGTGTTTTAGTGTGTCACCTAGACCGTATTATGGTCAACATGATTAACATTATCATTAAATAAAGGTGTTTTAGCAAATGGACATAACTCGATGCAATGGCACAGTGTATACCAGATGGATATTGTTTCATTTAGAATGTCAGGGAAGTGCCAATAACCTATTCAAAGTCAAAAGTAACTTTATTTGGTCCAAATAAGACCATAAAACCATAAAAGTACAGGAAACATAAAGAAGATACACAACATGATTCGCACAAAAAAAACATTTTAAGTACTATGACGATGAATCGCTTATATCAATAGAAACATAAAAAATCATAGAGCATTCTCAATACTTTATCAATGATCCGCTTTCGTCAATAAAAAAACAATAAAAATACATACAACACCTGTCGGGCAGGGGGGTCTTTAGAGATGGAAAAGGGCGAGTCAAACAAAGAAGCCCTGCCTAACCTAGCAAAGGTGTCACTAATACATATCAACCATTTGATTGACCTCCACCCATCAAGCTACAGGCAGTACTTAATTAGGTTTCTGCCCAGATGGTTTTCCGGTCGTACCCAGATATTAAGCCATCTAATCAAGGGGCAAAGTGCAATAAAGTCCAAAAGATAGGGCAGCCCAAGTTTCTCTTGGACCATAAGAACAGAAGTAGAGCCCGGTACCACCAGTAGACACCTGCAAAAGCCATTTTCAACTACTTAGAGTTCCCTCAGATTGACATAACTCCATACATAGCTACCATAAGTAGCTACTGGGACAGATTTGGCTTGGTAAATCTTAGTCAGGGCATTTAGGGGTATGTTGCCAATTTTGGTGGAGAAAGAGAAGAGTGCGACTAAAGGTTTTGAGAGAGCTAATCTCTTAGCTTTAAGTAGTGAGGTTCATTTGTTCTGGTCATCAAAAAACACACCTAAATAGGTGTATACTTGTACCCTAGACAGACTTTGGCCCTGTACATTGAAAGACCGTGACTTGGTCTTTTTCGGTCCCAGCACCATTAGCTGCGATTTGCTATAATTGGTGGAAAGATCTAAATGATTCACCACTCCTCAAAAGAAAAGGGCTTTACAGGACCCATCAATGTTGAACTGGACGACCGCCTTCATATCCCTATGTAGCTCACTAAGAAAATACACAATAGCTTGTGTAGGAAGGTGGAATCTGACTGCATGGTTACCCCCACTTTTTTCCTGGTGTTTTGCTGGTTTTCGACTTAGTCTGACTGGGATCCTGCTATTCAGGACCCCAGTCTATCTGCTTTCTCCCTAAATTGGTTGTTCATGTACTTTAGGTACACTCCAGATTGGAATCTGGGGTACCCTTATAAGTCCCTAGTATATGGTATACTATGTACCCAGGGCATAGGTAGCCCCAGAGGCCTCCCAGGGGCTGCAGCATGTATTATGCCACCCCTGAGAGACCATTTAAAATGACACAACAGGTCTGCTACAGCAGCCTGTGTAAGGTGGTGCATGCACCCCTTACTTAGATATAGGTTCACTATATCTATCCTAATCACTGCACATATAACCCTATCAGTCACCCCTATGGCAGGCCTTATCAATCCTGAAGGCAGGGTGCTGGGTTTTATGTGAGAGGGTGCCCATGCATGAGCAGAGCCCCTCTGCAGCCTTCGGAACCTCTATTCCGGGGTTGTTTGTGATGCAGCCAACCATATATACTTAAGTGCATTATAACCTCGCGGTAAATGCTAACTTTAAAACGGCTGCATTGAAACTTGTGTTAGGTGTCAAACACCCTGGAATCATACCTCCACACCAGTAACTGGTGTGGGAGATATGATTCCACCCTCCTAGAGGGAGAAATATGACAACACCGGTACACCCGGTACCAGCTTTCTTGACCCTGGCATCACAAAATGGATGCTGCCAGCCACAGACACGAGTCTGCCCTCCTGCTGCTGGACGAAACTCCGGCAGGGGAAGGCTTGACAATAGGTTTCCTGTCACAGGGAGGTGTGACCACCTCCCAGACAGGCTTTAGTGTATTGGGGCTGGGTGGGTGCACTCTCAGAGTGCTTTGATGTCTGCACTGGGGGCACATTTGGTGTCCCTGTGCATAGTCCAGCTCAAACCGGTTGCAGGAGCCATTTGCTCCTGCTCTGGCGCGAAACTGGACAAAGGACATGGGTGTACCCACCCCTCTGTCTTGACCCTCCCATAGGTGGGTCGCCAGAGTTTGTCCCACCCCTTCCTTGGGTATAAAATAGGAACCCCTGACTACAGGACTTTGGATATTACCTGGACTAAACTCTGCTACAGCAACCAAGTACTTCGACGATCTGCACAATGCTGGATGACTGAAGAATCTCCCTTGGAGTAAAGGAGTTAGTCCCCTGCTGAGCAGGCACCTAAATGCATCTGACCGGTTTGCATCTACAAAGCTCCTGAAGGACTCCGAAGATTTCTGCAATACAGGAGGTGGGTTCCTGTGGTCTCTGAGGTTGATCTACGCTCTCAGCAATTCTGAGGCCCGTATCCCTCGGGGGGACCGTGCAACTCGAACCCCTGAGCACCGTGTACATTTGCAGCAGTATATGCTTTTTGGCGACCCCTGAGGCTGTGCTTTGGGCTACTTGTAGTCCTGACCCCGAGCAGTAATTCCACTGAAGATTTCCGGCCTACACTCCACGAGTGTTCCGTGGGCTGGTATTTAGTGATTCAGCTCGAGGTCCCTTCGCGATCCCTGGTCTGTTGGCCTGTGGGTCCCTGAGAAGGCAACTTTAACTTTCAGTGGGCTTTCCTGGTTTCTCCAGACGTGCTCTGACTCTCCATCGGTTGGAGAGTCCCCAGGAGCTTGCTGGTCCTCACAGAAGCATCTTTCCTCTGACCGCGTGGGTTGCAGTGCCCAAGGCTTGTTGGTGTTCAATCCGGACACTGACCCCCCCAGCACTCGACATACTTCGTGGGACAGCTGGTCCCCGTGGCTGCAGAGTCAAGCTCCACCTCTTCTCACCTGAAGCACCCGACATCGGTGGGCATTCGATTGCTCCGCTCCTGGTCACGTGAAGTGACCCAGACTCTGTCCCCTCTGCTTTCAGGTTCTTCTCAACTCCGATCCGGGCTTGGATCACACTGGACACTTTTCTTCTCCACGGCAGCAGCAGTACTGTTTCGCATCATGCCATTGAAAACGACGAGGGTTTCCGACACCACTTGACCCCTATGCACCCGGCTCCTCTGGGATAGGTAACTCGGGTACCTCGGTACTCTCAAGGGTGCTGGCCTTAGAACCTTCTATGTTTAGCTGGGTTTGCTTAAAGTCCTCTCTGAAGTGTCCTTAATCTTTAAATTTCCTTGGGGGCAAGATGGCCGCTGACTGACCTCGAGGAAGGCAGCTCCGGCTCTGCACTCCTCTGTGAGACCCCTGTGAAATCGTTGGCAGTCTCAAACGGATATGCTTGAGTGGACAGAGCAGGCTATTGATGCTTGCTGGATCGGGGACCGCTTTTACCTTATTTTTCGTGCTGGTTTGTGGTCGGCGTGGCACACTCGGACTCTTACTCTGTGGCAGATCCCCGCAAGTATCCGGCGTTTGGTATCCCTATTGAGACGTAGGATGGCTCCAAAGGCGAGCAAAATTGCGAAAGACGCAGCGGCTACAAGGGAGGCTTTGAAGGAGGTCAAGGGGAGCCTGAAGGACGGCATATCGGAAACGGCGTCTAGCGTGGGCCAGATCCGACGTGGGGGCATCCAAAAAAAGAACGAGGACATTTCGAAGGCAAAAGATGTTGGGGTCGCCGGCGGTACAAGACGACGCGTGGCAGGCGCGGCTGTTGCTGGAGATGGTGTGCAACGGCAGCCCTCAGTTCTGGAGGCATTTGGGCTGACGACGGCTTTGGCTCCGGTGCTAACGATGACTCCGACGGCAGCTTTGATGACAGCTGAAACGCCCTCGGGAGCTGATGACCCCCCCCGGCCTCCCGGATGCAATTGCTACACATACGGAATCTGAAGAGAGTCTCTCCCAACCAGGTAACTCCGTTTTCCATTTGGCAAACATTAAGCCTCCCGAAACTACCGAAACTGCTGAGCCCATCCAGGAGGATTCTGGGTCAGGTAGTTCTCTCCCTCTCCCTCAAGCAATACAAATTACAAATCCTGGCCAGGAACAGAGCAAAGTTAGCCAGATGGATACAATAAGAGCGGGTGAGCTCCCGCTGGATACTTTGTCAAATGAAATTGATGAGGCTGAGGCTACAGTATCCCGGATCTCTGTAGGTGATAAGGAAGACACAATGAAGGATGGCATTAATGAGGAAGGAGGAGATGTTCCCCTTGATGACGCATTCTGTCAAATCCAGGCACTGCTAGACACACAGGCCAGTGAGCATTGTTATACCAGCGACACTCTAGGAGGTCAGATTAATCATGTGGCAATAATCCCTTGGCAGAGTGTCCCCGTGTTCTCCCCAGAAGGAGGGGATTTTTTTTTTTCACTGAACGACGACTCAGACACATCAGAAGTTAGCGAGTTAGAATCTTCTCAGGAAACGGCCTCTGGGGAGTCTTCTGCTACACAGAAAAAGCGGTATAGTCGATCTTTAAATGCAAGGCGACGGACTAAAACTAAAATAAGGTCTACAGATTCTGCCACCCGGAAGCTGGAATGGGACTACTCCGCTTCTGTCCTGACAGCGGGTACTAGTAGTGGGCTTGATGCAGGAAACGCGGGCCATTCTGGCACTGCAGAATTAATTGAAACTGGTAGTGTATCTGCCCTTACTCCCGCTACGACATTGGATTTATTGTATTCCACCTTAAAACAAATGCAGGGGGAGGCACGGCAGGAGAGCAAAAGATCATTATTAGTTAATAAAAAGCTGCAAGGGGCTATTCGGAAGATGAACAAGGTGTGCACCGATATCTCGGAGCGGGTTACCCATGTTGAAGAACGAACTGCTGCTGTTGAGGCGGAGGTTGATAAACTACAATCATTTAAGATCACTCAAGAGAAGCAATCCTTGGATGTTTGCTGGAAGCTCGAGGACTTTGAGAATCGGCAGCGCCGCAATAATGTACGATTGCTGGGTCTGGAAGAAAATATAGAGGGAGAGAACATTATGGCCTTCGTTGTCACACTGTTGAAGGGCGCCTTTCCGGAACTCGCCCAGTGGAACTGGGAGGTGGAAATTCAGCGGGCTCATCGCTTTCCAATGTTTAGGAAAGCTCATGCCAAAAGTCAAGGGGAGCGACCAAGAGCCATACTAATCTACGTGGGCAACTATCTGTTAAGACAGGCTATAATAGACCAGGCAAGACCAGACTCAAAGCGTTCATTTGAGGGGCATACCTTCTTCGCTCGGCCGGACTTTTGCCATACAACGGTCGAGCGGAGATGGAGACTTCGACAAATGATAGCCCCGTTCCAAGGAGCAGGCTGTGAAGCCTTTCTTTTATTTCCCTCTAGGCTTAAGGTTCTTTATCAAGGAAAGGTCAGAATGTTCTTTTCTGAGGTGAAGGCCCAGGAATTTCTTACTGAGATAACGGAGAGGCGGGGGCAAACAGTACCAGTCAATATGGGATCTGGGAGGGGGAATAATCTTTGATTAATGGGGGGTTGTTTCGGGAGTGTCTGGGGAGCGCTTTAGATTTTTTCTGTATAAACATGGTGTTTTATGTGGTGGAATTTTGGGAATAGGGGGCATACCGCTGTTGGATTTATCTTCGTGTGGTTCACTCAAGTCACTTATCAGGTGTTTTTACAGGGGTCCTCGGGGGGGGGGGGAGGAAGGAGGGTTGGCACTGCCTGAGATGGAAGCTCAGTTGCCATACCTAGGTCATGGTTGACCTAGCTGCCTGTAAGGGGTGCAGGGGGTGGGGGTTGGGAGGGTGGGGGTCGGTTTTTTCATGGAGGTTGGTTTTGGATCAGCACAATGGGAGGCTGTACGATCAGCAAGGTTTATGGAAAAATGAGTAGGTCGAAGCAAGTTTTTTTGAAGTGACTTAATGATGATGGGCTAAAGAGAGTGACGGATACTAAAGTAAACATAATGAGCTTTATAGCGGATGGTATGGTGAGGATTATTTATAAGGAAAGTGAGAACTTGAAGGTATGAATTTACGAATTGTGACAGTAAATATCTGTGGATTGAATGATCAACATAAGAGGTATAAGGTGGCTATCTGGCTTAAAACTCTACGGGTAGATTTGTGTTCAAGAGACGCATATAGAAAGTTGCAGAGCTCTAATACTAGAACAACTAGGATATAAACTTCTGGTACACACAACGCAAGGCTCGCGCACAAGAGGGGTGGCAATCCTCACCCGGAGGACTGATGTTAAAGTTATAAGAAAGTCTGGAGATCAATGGGGGCGGTGGGTGCTACTAGAATGCTCTTTAAATAGCAATAGATTTACATTGTGTTCTCTTTATGGATCTACTAGGGACGATCCGGAAATTTTTGAATTCCTAGATTCAAATTTAGCTCTATGGCCCTCACCAATGATTATTTGTGGGGATTTTAATATTAATGGTTTGGGGATTCAGTGGGGCACTTTAAGAAGTAATTACTTGGGTAGGAAAAAAGGACTGGTAATGCGTTAGATAACCTAATAAGGAATAATGGTTTAACTGATATGTGGGCACATCTGAAGCCTACTGAACTTGGCAGTACATTTTTTTCCGCACCACATAAGATTATCTCTCGTTTAGACTATTTTTTGGTCTCTCATCATCTTCTTTCCAATTCCAGTATAGAATTGCTCCCTCGGATATTATCAGATCATAACCCATTAATCCTTACAGTTAGCTTTTTAGGGGGAGGGAAGCAACCTCGGGGTTGGACTTTCGAGCGGAGGCTGTTATATGATCCAGAATATGTCCTATATATGAAAGGTTGGATTAAAGAATTTTGGGAGTTTAACCGAGGGAGTGCAAATATAGGAATCGTGTGGGACGCTTTTAAAGCAGGGGTTAGAGGGGAGACGACTAGCTATAGTTTTTATCGACAGAAAAAGGAACGACAACGAGAGGAGGAGGTTAAAATTAATCTAATAAAATTGGAAGAGGTATTGGCTGCTACTCTTAGCCAGGGCAGGTCGGCTGATGAGACTATACTTCGGCTTCCTATAAAAAAGGCTGAGGCGGGTGAACATATTGCTGCAAAGGCTGCAGAAATTTATCTAGCAAAAAAGAGCATTGCCATGAATATAATGAGAGGGTGGGGCATACATTGGCAGTAAGAGCTAGACAGAAAACCGTGGCTGGCCAGATAACCGAAATTTATGACAAGAATAAGAGGGTAATAACAGACCCCTCCGGGATCCGAGAGACGTTTAGGCTTTTTTATCATCATTTATATACAGAAGATTCACTAGAGACGCCATTGGAAACCCGAAAATACTTAGACAGAATTGCTGTAAATAAAGTTAACCCGGCTGATAGGGAGAATTTGGAATGTGCCTTGTCTCAAGAAGAGATAACGAGAGCCTTATTAGATTTACCTTCTGGCAAGGCAGTCGGACCAGATCAGATCCCGTTGGAGTTCTATAAAATATTTTTAGATATTATTGGACTGGATCTGTGTGAGGTAATTCTGCAGGCTCAAAGGGGGGGCCCCGCTCCCGAGTCTTGGGCTGGTGCGGACGTTGTGGTCTTTTTAAAAAAAGATAAGCCACCGAGGGAGCCAGGCTCTTATCGCCCCATAACATTATTGAATAGTGATGTAAAAAAAAAATCGAAAGCTATCGCCACAAGGCTAAATAAAATTATAAAGAAAAGTATTCATCCATGTCAACATGGGTTTATAATAGGCCGTGGGACCACTCAGCATGTACGGCGAGTGATAACACTCTTTGATGCAATGAAGGCCTCAGGGGACCCTATGGCTGCCTTGCTGCTTGATGCTGAAAAGGCATTTGATAGGGTCTCCTGGGGGTTTTTATGGGAATCATTGAGATGGTTTGGGTTAGGGGAGGGCTTTATTAAAACTATTCAGGTACTCTATTTAACACCTACGGCTCGCTTAAGGCTGAATGGTGTATATACACAATCTTTTGCTATACAACGGGGGACGCGGCAGGGGTGTCCAGCTTCTCCCCTGCTATTCGCTATATATCTGGACCCTTTAATTCGGTTATTTCTGGTTAGTAATGGAATATCCCCAATTATTTGTCAGGGTATAGAATCTAAAGTATTAGCTTACGCTGACGATGTAGCTGTTCTCACAGCAGATCCCTCTTCGGCAATAACTACGGTAGAGCATATTGCGCAAGAGTTTGGTAGATACTCTGGATATGCATTAAATAGCACCAAGACCCAAATTATACTGAATCGGTTTGTTAATTTTGAGGACCCTCGTGTTACAAAGTCAGGTGTATATCTGGGAATTTCAATTATGTCTGATCTAGACAGCTTAGTTGCCATGAATATTGGACCAATACTTAGGAAGGCGAAAGGGGATTTTCAGAGGTTAAATAATCTTCATCTCTCATTGGTTGGGAGGCGTAATGTGGTGAAAATGATGTTTCTGCCAAAAATTCTTTATTTGTTTTGGGCAATCCCGTTGGAATTTTCTAAACATTGGTTTATAGCTTTGGAAAATTTAGTTAATCGCTTTATCTGGGCACAGGGTAAAACCAGGAGGGCTCTTCGTTTTATGTGTTTACCACGAGAGAGAGGTGGCTTTGCAGTTCTGGATTTTCGTACTTATTATTGGGCTGCTGCTCTTCAATATATGGGTATACTGTTTGGTGCACCTTCCCGGGATAATGATAGGGAAATTGAAATTCCGGATGTTTATAAGTTGTTATTGGGGGATCAGGCCGAAAATTGCTTTTTTAAATTTACAGAGCATAGCTACTATAAAAGGACTAAATTTAAGACCCTTGTTGCTGCATCTAATATTTGGTGGGCGCTAAAAAAAAATGATCGTATGGGGAGAGTCAATTATTATACCCTGCTTTATAAAAATCCTATGCTTCCGGACATTTTTTCAGATGGGGTAATGGCCTCTTGGGCAACGAAGGGAGTACGGATTGCTGGGGATTTAATAACGCAAGTAGGGGTTCGTCAGTTTGGGGACATTCAGCTGGAGTATGGGTTGGAAAGGGGGAGCTTTTTTAAATACTTACAGCTGCGCAGCTTTTTTGGTAAAAAAATGGGGGGGCTTAGCGGATTTAGTAGAAACAGAGTTTTAGATACTATTCGGGGTAGCACTAAGGGTATTATTAGGTTATTGTATATTGAGTTGATTGAATTAAAGCAAGATGATTTAGGTAAGCATGAGAATAAATGGGTGGAACGAGTGGGTGTTACACAAGAGGGGCTGGTAGAATCTTTGGGTTTAGCCCAGACGGTTTTGTGCTCTGCTGGGCTCCAAGCACAACATTATAAAACTGTTTTCGCATTATATTATACCCCAGCAAGGATAAAGCAATGGGGTGGGCTTTCAGGGATTAATTGTGCACGGTGTGGTGCGGCGGCAGCAGATCTAGTGCATATGTTTGCGACCTGTCCATGTCTTCAGTGTTTGTTAGATTCTATTATGAGATTTTTAGATATGTCACTGGGGTTAAAAATTATGATAACACCTGCTCTGGTATTGCTGGGAGTTAATAGTAGCGAACGGAATGACACGGCCAAAAAATTTCTTTTTGTGGCTATGGCTGTATTACGGATGAGCATTGCTTCGGTTTGGCTTGATCCCCTTCCCCCTTCTTTTCATCAATGGCTGTCGCGCTTACTTTCACTATACACAATGGAAAGGGCCATTTATGAGAGGAAGGGTAAAAAAGCAAAAATGCTGGGGCAGAGTATATGGGCATTATTGGCAAGATGGAAGGACAAATAGGAATTTTAAGGGCAACTATCTAGGCCAATTTATTTATTCTAACGGGATGGTGTAATCCCGAGGATTGTAAATTAATGTTAGAGCCATGAATTTAGATTATTGCTTGTCAACCTTTTTGTCTCTTACGCTCTTTGTTTGTTCTTATGTTTCTTTTCTTTTTGCTTTTTATATTTTCATTTTTCTGGTTGCTTAAAATGTTTTGATTGAGATTCTCGTTTTATTTTTTTCTTACTCTCTTTACTTTTTCTGCATGTATTGTCAATTTATTGTGAATTTGTGCTGATCCATGGGGGAAAATTTGTAAAAAAACACTTAATAAAAATATTTAAAAAAAATAAAAAATAATCTTTAAATTTCCAACCGCGACTTTCCCATAGAGTTGTACGGAGCTCGCGTCTGTGTTCACACACTGCACCCGTCCTCCGTGGGTCCCCTGTGTCACTACTTTGGGTGGTTCCTTGGGGTCCTAGCGATTCTACGTGCTCTAGGCACTGTGTTTAGTCAAGTCGTGGTTGTTATACCACTTTCTTAGTATATGGTTTGGTCTCCCCCTGGAGCCCACTGTGTATTGTGCTATTTACTGTCGTTCTAGTGATTTAATATTGTGTGCCTTGTTCTCTAATCTCATAAAGAGGTTAGTAGAGAGTGTTTAGTAATAAATACATATATTTCATAAATAACTGGTGTGGTTCTCCTTTCATTTGGTCATTCAGGAGGTTATATACTGGTAAAACAAGCTGCTTTACATTCCTTCGAGACTTAGCCTGAAGGCTGCTCTCCATAGCTACCACTAGGATAGCTTTCAATAAAGGTTGTCTTTAACCTAATCATCAATAAAGGTTGTTTGCACTGGTGCAAGGTGCCCACTTTAATTAGTGGACAGCATATACCAGGCCAACTTCTCACAGCTTGATCCAGGCCCATATCCAACAAAATCTGCCACAGTTTAGAACTATTCACCTTGTCGAATGCAGAAGACAAGTCCATATGCGCACCAAATAAAGAGCCTGAATTTTCCACAGTATACCTGTTGATCAGCATACACAAATTTAAACACTGATCACAAGTGCCTTGGCCCGGCCGGAAATCATACTGGAGGTCTAATAGAGCAGACCCATCCTCGGCCCACGACATGACACTCTCTAGGATCACCCTGCCCATTACTTTCATGATGAGCCTATCAAAGAAATGGGCCTGTTGCAGATAGGAAGTTCTCCAGAGCCCCTTTTGTATACAGGGATGATAATGGACTCTAAACATGAGTGTATTAAACCGGCACGCACAACCCAATTAAATAATCATGTTAGGATCGGGGCCCACAAGCTCTGTGACAACTTAATCAGGTTGGGTGGGAATCCCGTCGGGGCCAGGCGCCTTGTGGCTTATCATGCGTACTATTGTTAACTCAACCTCCCATACTTCAAATATTAAATTACCTTCCTGCAGGACTGCCATTGGAAGCCTGTGCAAGGGCACATAATCCTCCGAACCATAATCACCCTCAAAATGTGCATTCCATTTTTATGGAGATTTGTGGGAGGAGATGGCATGACCATCACTCGCGCTGAACAGTGGGCAGTTAACAATCTCCCAAAATCGGGCACTAACAGCCTTTGTTGCTGCCTCCACCAAATCACACCAAGCCTCCTCTCTAAGTTCCATTTTGCTCCTCTCTAACACTTTTTTGTATAAAGCACGTCTGAGTGAAATTAGCTCCGATCTTTGTGCTGGACTTTAAGTGCAGACAATAGCAATATATGGGTATCAGAGCATTCCTTTTTAAACCACCTGGGTTTATTTGTAGGTGCCATATTTGGGGGTAGAAACAACCTGGCCTTAATGTCTGCCTCAATCTTGTGGTAAGCGCTCAAAAAGACAGTATCATCAGGAAAATCCCTTAAGCAATAAGCAAATTCCTTCCCCTTGGCAAGCACAAGATCTTTCAAAAATATCTTGGGATCACTTTAGCCCACTTAATTCTTCTACCCTGGCTGGCGCAGGGACTTGCACAAACAGATCATTGAGGCAAACAATAATGATTGCTAAAACCAGAAACACAAAAGGGCCAAGCTGGTTCTGCAGAAAGGCAGAAACACAAATAAAATCTTGGGAAGTGTTCATACCACACCCAACAAAAGTAGGGGGGAAACTACCGTCAGGGTTTTTGAGTGCTTTGGTCATGACATACTCCAAATTGAACTCCACCAAAATGTAATTGAAACAACCTGCTGCTTGACTATGTTCTAAGTGAAGAACATTTTCCCCGTAAATTTGATCACAGAGGGTAAAAGAATGTTGACACGCCACACGGGTGTATGTTAAAGTCACCCACTAAAATAAAAACCGCTCTGGCGATACCCTGAGAGGGCAAGGAGCACATTAGAATCATTCAGTCCCTGAATCGCATTGCAGAAGTTCAAAACCACCACCCACAGAAGAGGAAAATAAGATAGCTTGGACATTGGGGGAAATTCTAGTCTAGTTTCTCATCCTACAATCCAGTGAAAGACAAACCAGAGTTAACAGCCCCACTTAGATTGACCCTTTGAGGAAGGTATAGCAGGGATAATTAATGACTTGTAACCATCTAAAAACAAAGAACTGTCAGTCTCCCAAGTCTCCTGAATGCAAATTATAGAATAAGATTTAAGATAAAATAGCCAATCCAGGTCAAATCTTTTGTTATTTATACCTGCCACATTCCAGGAAGCCAGTCTCAGGACTTTAGCAGCACTTTTATGTATCAATACTATTTGGCATTTGAGAAAAGAACATCCCTAGGCAAAATATTAGGCCATATCCGATATACAGACCTACATCAAGCAACTTAATATTGACATAGACTCAGTGTACTTCACGTTTAAATTAAAAGCTTCATTTTATTAATGCAAATTCATGATAAAAAGTTTTGTGTCAGACATAAAATATCTGAGGCCTATAAGACAAATAAGACATACTATACTCATTAGATCAACATACAAAAAATATACACTAAACAAACAAATATAGAACAAGTCAATAGAAGTGTTTCAAACATTAATACAAAAACCAAACATAAATATAAAAGTTGGTTTCATATTGAAACATCGTGGCTCAATGATGGAAAATTCTTATTTTCTTCGCGCTTTTCGGCGTACTAAGCGCCTTCTTCAGGACAGCCACAGAGATTCCTAAACAGACAATAAACATGACTGAATACAAACACAAATGTACACTGAGTCTGAATAACAAACATGTATCATGTATGTTGCTATATAGCATACAATAGTAAACATAATCAATATTCACTGAAAAAACCATAGGTTTTCGGGACAGTTGTAGTTAGTTGGACATTTCACTCGTACAAAACCATAGAAATTCCCCCGTTATAGTTAGTTCAGCTAACTATAACTCGCGCCCCCGCAATGCACTGCTGATGACGTCACATATTACATCACTCATGACATGGTCAGTGACATCACTGATGACATCACTGATGACATCTCAAATGACATCAATGATGACATCACTGATGACATCATCCAGTGACTGTGTGTTTCTCTAAAGTTTAAATATGTTTATTATATATATGGAAAGGCGTATTGAAGAATGAGTGGGTGTATAAGTGTCTGAATGGATGATTTAGTACGTGAGTGACTGACTCTACAAGTGAGTGATTAAATGTATCTTACTGAATGCATGGGTTAGTGACTAAACTGTGTGAATGTCTGTATCCGTCTGTCTGTTGGTTTGTAAGCGGCTGCATGGGTTTCTGAATAGCTACATGAGTGTCTACATGGGTTATTGATTGGTTGTCTGAGTATCTGTATGGGTGCCTGAGTGTTTGTGTGGGGGGGGTGTGTGTGACTGTGCATAGATGTGTGAGTTGGTGATTCACTGGGTGCATGGTTTCGAGAGTGCATCTGTGATGGACTGTATGGGTGGGTGAGTGTGTGTATGGGTGTGTTAGTGATTGAATGTATATCTCAGTGGTACATGTGTGAGTAACTACATATGTGAAAGGCAGTATATATGTGTGTTGGAGTATATAAATGGCTATAAGTGAGAGTGTGTGATTGTGAGAGTGGCTGTATGGATGAGTGTGTACTTGTATCAGTGATTGTATAAGAGCGTAAGAATGTGCTAGTATTTGTATGAGTAAGTGAGCTGGTGTGTGTATAACTGTATAGGTGAGTACATGGGTGTGTGATTAAGTTTTTGCATGACTGACTAGGTGTGTGTGAGTGGCGGTGTGTGAGTGTTTATATAGGTGTATGAGTGCATATGATAGTCCTGTACTGAGTGACTAAGTATGAGTGACTGTACGGGTGAGTGAGTGGATGTGTGTGTAGACCTAAGAATCAGTGAGTGGGTATGTAGTTTTTGGTGTTGGAGTGTCTATGGTTTTGAGAATGGCAGTCTGTAATTTAGAGTGGGTGTATCAAAAGTTATATTAGGGTGTGAGAAGATGCATGAAATTATCACATGGATGATGTCATCAGTGATGTCATTTGAGATGTCATCAGTGATGTCATCAGTGATGTCACTGACCATGTCATGAGTGATGTAATATGTGACGTCATCAGCAGTGCATTATGGGCGCGAGTTATAGTTAGCTGAACTAACTATAACGGGGAATTTCTATGGTTTTGTACGAGTGAAATGTCCAACTAACTATAACTGTCCCTAAAACCTATGGTTTTTTCAGTGAATTTCAAAGGTTTTTTAAATGCTAATTTCTAACTATAACGTGTCTGAAACCTATGGTTTTTCAGTGAATTTCAAAGGTTTTTTAAATGCTAATTTCTAACTATAACGTGCCTGAAACCTACGATTTTTAAGTGAATTTCAAAGGTTTTTAAATGCTAGTTTCTAACTATGCCTACAGAGGTAGGACATGTGAAGAAAGAAGAAAAAAACGCACAGAAAGAAGCAAAAGATGTGCAGAAAGAACCAACAGAGGAGCAGAAAGAGGCCTTGTTGCAAAATCATCCTGTGCCCACAACTTTTCAGACGGGTACTGGTGGTAAATGACTCTGACTAACCAGAGCCAGTGCTATGCTAAAAGACACTTAGAATACAGTGAAAACACCTACATACACTAGGGAACACTATGCGTTGGGGTACCCCTGTGATTAGCATGACCTCCTCTGCAAGTCCCTAGTACATAATAGGGCAGGGGGATTAAAACTACCTCTTAAAACGCGCTACAGGGCGCGTTTGCACAGTGGTGAAGGAGGGGGGCCTGAGGTGACATGTGTGCAAACGCACCCCGTGGCGCATTTTTAAGCTGCGGGATTAAGTCCCCTTGAATCCTGAGGGTCCCTAGGGCCCAACTAGCCCCCAGGTACCTACAGTTAGGACCACAGAGCTGAGTTGCAGAGAGGCGTTCCAAGGCCACGCACCTATTTTCACCTCTCTGCAACGCAACTCTGTTGTGCTTACTGAAGGTACCTGGTGGGCTAGTTGGCCCCCAGGGTCCCTCGGGATTCAAAGGGAATTAATTCCCCAACTTAAAACGCACCACAGGGCGTGTTTGCGCACATGTCACCTGAGGCCCCGCCCCCTCCCTTCACCACTGTGCAAACGCGCCCCGTGGCGTGTTTTAAGTTGGGGGATTAGGTCATCTTGAATCCTGAGGGTCCCTGGGGCCCAACTAGCCCACCAGGTACTTCCAGTAAGCACCACAGGCCTGCGTTGCAACGCCTGTAACAAATTGTGCGGTTGTGTTTAGGTAGTGAAGAGGGTCATGCTGGGGGTAGTGTTTTAGGGTTTAGGGTAGTGCAGTGGTGTTTGTGTAGTGTAGGGGGTCATGCTGGGGGTAGATTTAGGGTTTAGGGTAGTGCAGTGGTGTTTGGGTAGTGTAGGAGTCGTGCTGGGGGAGTGTTTTAGGGTTTAGGGTAGTGCAGTGGTGTTTGGGTAGTGTAGGGGTCGTGCTGGGGGTAGTGTTTTAGGGTTTAGGGTAGTGCAGTGGTGTTTGGGTAGTGTAGGGGTCGTGCTGGGGGTAGTGATTTAGGGTAGTGCAGTGGTGCTTGGGTAGTGTAGGGGGTACTGCTGGGGTAGTGTTTTAGGGTTTAGGGTAGTACAATGGTGTTTGGGTAGTGTAGGGGTACTGCTGGGGGTAGTGTTTTAGGGTTTATGGTAGTGCAGTGGTGTTTGGGTAGTGTAGGGGTACTGCTGGGGTAGTGTTTTAGGGTTTAGGGTAGTGCAGTGGTGTTTGGGTAGTGTAGGGGGACGTGCTGGGGGTAGTTTTTTAGGGTTTAGGGTAGTGCAGTGGTGTTTGTGTAGTGTAGGGGGTAGTGTTTTAGGGTTTAGGGTAGTGCAGTGGTGTTTGTGTAGTGTAGGAGGTTGTGTTTTAGGGTTTAGGGTAGTGCAGTGGTCTTTGGGTAGTGTAGGGAGTTGTGCGGGGGGTAGTGTTTTAGGGTTTAGGGTAGTGTAGTGGGTCGTGCGGGGTAGTGTTTTAGGGATTAGGGTAGTGCATTGGTGTTTGGGTAGTGTAGGGGTCATGCGGGGTAGGGTTTTAGGGTTTAGGGCAGTGCAGTGGTGTTTGGGTAGTGTAGGGGGTCGTGCTGGGGGAGTGTTTTAGGGTTTAGGGCAGTGCAGTGGTGTTCGGGTAGTGTAGGGGTCGTGCTGGGGGAGTGTTTTAGGGTTTAGGGCAGTGCAGTGGTGTTCGGGTAGTGTAGGGGGTCGTGCTGGGGGAGTGTTTTAGGGTTTAGGGCAGTGCAGGGGTGTTCGGGTAGTGTAGGGGGTCGTGCTGGGGGAAGTGTTTGAGGGTTTAGGGCAGTGCAGTCGTGTTCGGGTAGTGTAGGGGTTGTGCTGGGGGTAGTATTTTAGGGTTTAGGGTAGTGCAGTGGTGTTCGGGTAGTGTAGGGGTCGTGCTGGGGGTAGTGTTCTAGGGTTTAGGGCAGTGCAGTGGTGTTCGGGCAGTGTAGGGGTAATGCTGGGGGTGGTGTTTTAGGGTTTAGGGCAGTGCAGTGGTGTTCGGGCAGTGTAGGGGGTCGTGCTGGGGGTGGTGTTTCAGTGTTTGGGGCAGTGCAGTGGTGTTCGAGCAGTAAAGGGGTCGTGCTGGGGGTGGTGTTTCAGGGTTTAGGGCAGTGCAGTGGTGTTCGGGCAGTGTAGGGGGCGGTGCAGGGGTGGTGTTTCAGGGTTTAGGGCAGTGCAGTGGTGTTCGGGCAGTGTAGGGGTGGTGCAGGGGTGGTGTTTCAGGGTTTAGGGCAGTGCAGTGTTGTTCGGGCAGTGTAGGGGGTCGTGAAGGGGGTGGTGTTTCAGGGTTTAGGGCAGTGCAGTGGTGTTCGGGCAGTGTAGGGGGTCGTGCTGGGGCTGGTGTTTCAGGGTTTAGGGCAGTACAGTGGTGTTCGGGCAGTGTAGGGGTTCGTGCTGGGGCTGGTGTTTCAGGGTTTAGGGCAGTGCAGTGGTGTTCGGGCAGTGTAGGGGGTTGTGCTGGGGTTGGTGTTTCAGGGTTTAGAGCAGTGCAGTGGTGTTCGGGCAGTGTAGGTGGTCGTGCTGGGGCTGATGTTTCAGGGTTTAGGGCAGTGCAGTGGTGTTCGGGCAGTGTAGGGGGTCATGCTGGGGCTGGTGTTTCAGGGTTTAGGGCAGTGCAGTGGTGTTCGGGCAGTAAAGGGGGTCTTGCTGGGGCTGGTGTTTCAGAGTATAGTGCAGTGGTGTTCGGGCAGTGTAGGGGGTCTTGCTGGGGCTGGTGTTTCAGGGTTTGGGGCAGTGCAGTGATGTTCGGGCAGTGTAGGGGTCGTGCTGGGGGTGGTGTTTCAGGGTTTAGTGCAGTGGTGTTCGGGCAGTGTAGGGGGTCGTGCTGGGGCTAGTGTTTCAGGGTTTAGGGCAGAGCAAAGGTGTTCAGGCAGTGTAGGGGGTTTTGCTGGAGGTGGTGTTTCAGGGTTTAGGGCAGTGCAGTGGTGTTCGTGCAGTGTAGGGGGTCATGCTCGGGGTAGTGTTTTAGGGTTTAGGGTAGTACAGTGGTGTTTTTGTAGTGTAGGGGGGTCATGTTTTAAGATGCAATGCTCCAATACCTGACCAGTCTGCACTACATAAAACTGCAAAAAACAAAAAATAAAAAGTGTTTTGCACACTTTTGTCATTGGGCTATATGTGGGCTACATCTGGGTAATATTTGTGCTACATTTGGGCTCTTTTTTCACTGGTGGCCATCTTGGAAGACTTCTTTGTTATGAAGTTTCCTAATTTCCTCATTTACTGCAGTCTCCTCAGTAGGAAATGCTTTCAGTTTTTACTTTGATTCCATCAAGAAGGCATTCAGATGTGTCTCACATTTGCCATAAATTCAGAATGTTAGCACTAGTTGCTCATTAGATCACTGTAGTAAAGCTACTGCTCACCAGGGAGTTAACTGGAAGTCTGCTGCTGGTATTGAAAGTGATTGTTTTCAGAATTTTCTAATGAAATAGAAGAGGATTTGAGATCTCACTTAAAACATGCCCTAATTTTTCTTTCTGCAGCACTAACCATAATTTCTATTTCAAAAAGAACCCCTCATTTTGTTCCTTTTTAAATTAAATGTTTTAAGTGTTACCGGTTTATTCCAATCAAGATGGCTTCCGGTGTGCCATACTTTTGTCATAAGTAAGGCTGTTAGCGCTCTAGTTGTTTTTAGAACACTCTGGGAAGCTGCAGTAGAACACAAAGGAATCAACTGACAGTCTCTGCCCTTTTTGGATGTACATGTTTTACTGAGAATGTCAGACTTCATTCTCACATGACTGAGAAAGATAATGTGAATTTACAGAAAATATGCTCTCATTTTAGCTTCTGGAGCACCTTCCAAAACTGTATGGGTCAAGCATGTGAAAATAGTTTTCTCTCAAACATGATTCATGATATCCCAGCAGAAGGTTTTTCACAGGGTAAAATCACCTTAGAACGCACCACAATTCCTGAAATTAGTATGGTACCATCAACAAATGAATTCTATTGTAACTAAAGTCTGTTATCACCCTTTATAGTTCTCCTTTTGGTAACCCTCAAAATCTTTGATTCACTACAATGCATTTCAATGGGGTACTATCATTTATATTGGTCCCAAGATGGCTGCCAGCAATTCCAGGATGAAGTGCTGACAGCCAATCAGATCTCACGATGACGTGTGGTTAGGCTCCGCCCAGATATACATGTGTTTTCTTTTTCAAATTTCTCAGGAACTACTGAACGGATTTACACCATTTAAGCAAAAGGCACAACACTGAATCAAGGGCTACCTCTTTGCCAAATTTGGTGTAATTCCGTTCAGCAGTTCGGGCTGTAGCTGCGATGAAAGGTTCCTATGGAAAAATGAATGGGGAAAACACGCTTTGGGACCCCCTTTTTCTCGGCCCCGCTGACGAATCACCCCGAGACTTTCAGGATAGGAGCGGACCGGAGCGCCCCAACAAGTTGGAAACTTTTGCGAAGATTCGTCAACCGGCGCCAACGTTATTTCAAATAGAATGTTGCGGATTTCCTATGGAAAATAGGTCCTAACTATAACTATCTACTGGCGACCGCCAGTAGATAATATTCTCTGTGTGAGGTTATTTAAAGAAAAGGAAAAAGAATAATACCAGAGAAGAGAAATTAACAGTCAAGGAAAAATGAACAAGATAGCACTAGCGCATTCCATATAGTTATGTAGTGGAAGTATAGACCCTGCAATCACCAAAAGAATATGTGAAAGTTGGAAATTAGAAATAAGAAGATCCTTGATCAGAATTACCAGAGCCCCGTGATGAAATAGAATCATTTAATAATGTAGAGGAACTGGATTCAACGGAAAGGATGGAGGACTTACCCAGACTATACTATATATGGGATCAAAATGGATGTTTGGAGCCAAAGCAGATAGGGTCTAAGGATAACCTATTCTGTATAAGACAATGAAAAAGAGAATTGGCAGTATCAAAAACGTATATATGGTGAAAGTAAATATAGCAACGTCTGGATACTTTGTCTAATCGTACGGGAAAAATTACCTCCACTTGCGAACAGAAGTTACACTGTCCAAGTGTAAAGCTGATTAGGTAAGGACTTCCTTCTAATAAATTCTCTGCGAATAATATAACACAAAGTTATGGTATTAAACCACATACTTCGTTCCTAAACAAAATTTTATGATTTAACAATTCAAAAAATAAATCACCTAAAAACGTTGTGATCGTAGAAATAGTTGGTCAATAGTGTACTGGTACTTGAGCCCAAGTATCCACAAGGGGAAGAAACCACAAAGATGTGAGGATCGTATTCACTAGTTATGAGGCTACAATACAATAAAAACAACAATGCATTATACTGCTTTTAAGGAATGAAAAAAAATATATAAAAAATGAGATTATGCTTACAAGACGTATCCATAGATATTTACCTTACTGTGTTTAAGTTTCCGATAACTGTAAGTAAGTATATGTAGTTTTCAGACCCGGGACAACATCTCGCATGTATGCCTGAAGATAGTAACTACAGAAAATATGTGTGGAAACAGAAAAATACCATATAAAACCGTATATTTAATGGTTATGTATAAACCTTAAAAATAAGGTAGAGTGATCTAACATCTTAACGTTTGATCTTAATAATGAACTTGGACGGATAGGAAACCAATGCGTGTTTAACTTGAGCCATATTGATCCCTTCATGAGGTATACACTAATTGGGAGCCGGTTGTTTGAGGCTAAAATGGCTGGTTTGCATATGGGGTAAAAATGTATCGGTGATGGAAAGTCTTAAGTGCTATGTCACACGTGTGCACTTAAAATGCTCAATGCCAAATACGCATAAACTCTGGCCATATACATCAAAGTGTAAGGCATATCACTAAAGATGTAAAAGTATAGTGATAAATCATCCTTACACATGAAAAGTACTGAATGACTAGTGCGTTTTCCTTTGCGCCGGAACATGCGGTTTACGCTATTTTAAAGCCATAAGCAAAGAAGGACCAAACAATTCCAGCTAATAAAGACCAGAGATAGCAGTATGGACAAAAACACACTACAACCGATTACTCACATGAAAGGAACTGAATGACAAGTACGTTTTCCCTTTCGCCGTAGCATGCGGTTTACGCTATTTTACAGCCTTAAGTAAAGAAGGACCAAACAATTCAAGCTTATAGAAACGGAGATAGAAGTATAGGCAGAAACACACTACATCTGATTACTCACGTGTATACGGGGACCTTCAAACGGTACAACCGATGGGAAGTCAATCCTAAATTGCACTGATGAAACAGGCATTTAAAAAGGAGCGGGCTAACGTTCAAACGTGATGTATCTACGGACGTCGGGAACGTGAAAACGTCACACGCACAAATGACGTCCCGATATCAATAGTGTAAAGCGCGTAGTCGAAAGAGTGAAAAGACTATGTAATAGTCAGAAGCCATGAGTGACAACGCGAAAGGATATAACAAGCCAAAACAAATATGGCCACTATCTAAGGGGGAACTTCACAAATATTACGGTTTTATAATCAACAAAACCAAAAATTAAAATATATAAATTTAGAGACAGCTACTCATTATCAATCATTGAATCAGATTAGAGGAACCTCATATCATGGTATATGTAGATGTATCTTAATACCTAGCTGTCTATATGGGGACCTGGATTAATAAATGGTAAATATACATACTCCAGTGTAGCCATAGTACAATGCTATAATATCAATGGCTCTTCATAGAAATTTATGGAGAGTAATTCCAGGTAGATTATAATGCCTAAATCTATATATAAGGGTCCAAAATGTTAAATGGTCAACTATAAGGGCCAGTTTAATCAAGAGCACAATAGAACAAAAGAATCTTCAAAGAAGTATATTATAGAAGTCTTTAAGAGTTGTATCGGATCGCGTTTTTCCACGGCATTTCACTATTAAGACCGCGTTTACATGTATCTAATACAAAAATCCAAAACACTTTGCGTTTTTTTCAAATCTCATTACTTTTTTCTCCATGGGGGATGCCAATTTTTTCAATGATAAGCCATCGTATATCATTGGGTGTATGTTTTTGTTCCAAATAATGTTTGACCAATGGAGCATTGAGTTTGGATGTGTGTATAGCTGATCGGTGTTCTGTGTGTCGGACATTAAAGGCCTGTGAGGTCTCTCCCACGTAGCCCATGCCACATGGGCATAGTAGGAGGTAAAACAACATTTTTTGTCTTACAGTTGAACATTTTACTTGCTGTAAAAGAGTAACCATTGTGGGTGAATGTGTCCCCCTCTATGGCAGTTTCACAGGACTTGCATTGTGAACATTTATAAGTTCCCTTTATTGGTAGTGTTCCATCAATTGTTTTTTGAATAAATGAAGTGCCTTCAACATATCTAGATCGTGTAACGATATCTTTTATGTTTTTGTTTCGACGATGAGCAAACATAGGTTTGGGTAATTTCAGCTGCTGTTCTGGGTCACTATTTAAAATGTGCCAATTTGAATTAATGATCTGTCGAACCTTTTCATTTAGTGTTGAGTGTTTAGTCACACAGACTAGTTGATTAGTTATCAAGGGTGTCTTGCCTGTCAGGAGCGAGTCTCTATCGTAAAATCTCGCTCTTTTGTAGGATTCACGGATCAATCTGTGGGGGTAGCCTCTTCGGGCAAATTTTTCTTTCATAGCGATAGCTTGTGTGTCAAAGTCATGCAAATTCGAACAATTTCTACGCTATCGGAGAAACTGCCCAAAGGGTATGCTTTGTTTCTGAGTGCGTGGATGGTAGCTATTGAATTCTAACAGTGTGTTACGTGCAGTGGGCTTGACAAACAAGTCAACTTCCAAGACACCTTGATTGTGGCGAATGATGATATCTAAAAACTCAACTTGGGTGTGACTATGTTGAGAAGTGAACTTAAGGTTCTGATCACATAAGTTGAGCCATTCTAGGAATTCAGTTAGACTTTCTTCTGTATCGGTCCAGAAAAAGAAAATGTCATCGATGTACCTGGACCAGTGGGTTACAGATTCAAAAAATGGTGCCATTTCATTATAGATGTTTTTCTTTTCAAAAAGTGCCACATAGATATTAGCAATTGAAGGGGCAACTGATGCCCCCATACTCACGCCTTTACTATTTGGCTCCCTGGGGCGCCATCAGGGTTAAAGCAACATTATACCTATTATTACACCCCAGAATGCTAAAAAGGCTACAGTCCTCGTGGGTGCCTGAGCCATTCCTGCTAGAATTACAACAACCCCCATCAGCATCCTGAACCAGGAAGCGTGAAGACACATATTCAATGTCATCACGTGACATAGGCAAGGGAGCCTCCAAAGACGAGAACTCAGTCCTGCTGGACCCCGACCTTGGTCTTGCAATGTCCCAACTTATGTCAGTTGTGGGGCAAGAGAATCAATCTAAAGCCTCTGCACCCAGGGCCTCAAATCTATAAGATATCTTGAAAATAAATCTGTTAACCTAGGGGTCTCTCACATATCTGTTGTGGCAACATTTTGTACTCGCACTAGACCAGGGGGGAATTGTAGCAATAGTCGACTGCTGAAAATAACCCTGAGGCTGAGCCTGAATGGTAGAAGTATGAGCCTTCAGGCTAGCAAGATACCAGACCTTGGGAACTACACCTGGGTGGTCAAAGTTGACAACAACACAATCCCCACCATGACTTTTAGGTGAAGGTCCCACCCAATCGACCCTCCTGGCCATAATGAGCCTGTGCAATAGTCTGTACCTTTCTCTGCCTAATGGGGACAGCCAATGAACTACTCTGTTCCTTTTCTCTTGTACCATCCTTTAATACAAGAACCCTGGAAAGCACCACTACATAGGGTGCCGATGCAAGTGGAAGGTTCAGAGAAACATACGGGGAAAGTGGATTGTCCCTATTTTTAGCAGTACCAACTCTTCCAGGTGGGGACCCAACAGCAATCGAATGGCTGACTCCTTTCTGATTTGTAGAAGGCTCAGAAGATCTACTTAGAGCTGGGCTGGGCTTGGATTATGGTTTGCCACAGGTTCCCGTCGAGGTGGTGGGTTGGTAGGAGGCATTGCAAGACCACCTTGCGGAGGGTAATGCATGATCTTTCTGCGGCATTCGATAGCGTCTCTCCGGCACGTATGGTTCAGTGTCTGCTGCAAGTGGGGGTCATTGGGACAGCCTTGCAGCTTCTCCACTCATTTCTGTCGAACAGAGCTCAAACTATCAGTTGTGGTGGTTTCAAGGCTGAGTCATTTAGTCTTCCCTGTGGGGTGCCACAGGGCTCATCTCTGAGTCCCACCCTTTTCAATCTCTATGTGGCCCCTCTGGCAGATCTGGTGGGTTCATTTGGTTTTCAAGTGCTGGCATATGCTGACGACACGCAAATTATCATCTCCATTTTTAACAACCTGCAGTGGGTAGCAGGGAGGTTTCATTGCTGGATGAAGGAAAACTCCCTGAAGATTAATGTAGACAAGATTGAAGTGGTTGTGTTCGGTCCTCAAAACTCTATCTGGTCAAGCACTTGGTGGCCAGGGGTCTGCGGACCCCCCCCCCCCCGTTAGGTCAGCTAAAAGCCTTGGGATCATCTTTGATGACGCTCTGAACGTTGATGATCAGGTCAGTCGCACTGTCAGCACGTGCTTCTACATCCTGAGGATTCTGAAAATGGCCATTCCTTATTTCCCACTGGAACTGCACCAGTCAGCCATCATTGCCCTGGTTACCTCACGGCTGGACTGCTGAAATGCTCTATATCTGAACATTAACTGTGCCTCCCTTAACAAACTGCAGGTGGTACAGAATGCGGCGGCTCGACTCATTCTGAACACTCCCAAGCTGCACTCCGCTAGGATGGGAATTTGTTTCCTACATTGGCTCTCTGTTAGAAAACACATTGTTTTAAGGCTTTGTGCTTGGTTTTTAAGGCCCTGCATCACAAGGGCCCCTCCCATCTGAAGTCGCTTTTTCAATGGTACATTCTGGGAGGAAACTAAGATCTTCTTCTTGCAAAAAACGTATGACACCCCGATTTCGTAGGACTAGATGGGTGGTTGCTCCTTTTCGGTAGAGGCTGCTAAACTATGGAACTCCCTACCTAACTATATTTCTGATGCAGACTCTTTTTCAGCCTTTAAAAAACAACTGAAAACTTGGCTCTTTACATCTTAGTACCGTTTTATTGGCTGCCTCTCCTCTGCTGGTCCCCTTGTTCCGCTACAGCGCCTTGACACCTATGGGTATTAGTGCGCTTTACAAGTTTTATCCTATCCGAAGGAGCATAGCTCCGGCTCCCTCACAGACTTTAAACCCACCTGCCCCACTCTCCCCAACCCTTCAGGAACAGTAGTCACAGGGTTAACATTATGCTGCGCCAGAAATAAATTAGATTTACAAAACTCTATTTGATGATTAACACTAGCCTCAATCGAGATAAGCTTATCCAGACATTTAACCAAACATTAGCCAACCACAGCCTTGATCAGTGACTGCAGCTGGGGAATAAGCTCAACATTATTAATATTATTAGCAATTTCCAGAGATAAACTCTGGGACCTGTCCCCCCCCCCCCCCCTCCCCCAGGGGCCTGTCGGTCCATACCAACCTTAACCTTTGGTCCAGTCTGACCGATCACAGTTTCTGCCTCTTTTGCGCTTAGAGGCTGGGGGAACCACAGGCAACATATGAATTACTGGGCCCAGCCACAACTGCTGATTGATGGCCTTCGTCAGTAAGTCATAGTGGCGGCTGGCTGAGTTGGCCCGTAACCTACTGTCGCTCCAATCAGCGTGGCATTATGGCCTGGAGTAGGGGTGTCCTCAGAAGTGACGGGAGGGGATACAACTGAGGCATGAGGTAGTTCTGATGCCTAATCTCTCATCACAAGTGTTAATTTAGTCATTAATTGCCCCCGCCACTGAGGACAAGTAAGAGAGGATTGACGATTTGGAAAGCCAGGCGTGGCAAGGTCCTATCATGCATTCCCTGATTATGATTAGTAATGTCCCAATGACTCACTATCCCAACAAAAATCGGGCCCACTTACACAGCTGTTGGGCACTCATGCGGCAAGAGCATACCAAAGCGAGCATTAACTAAGGGAAATTTTAGCCCGGTAATATGATGGCCTTACCAGGAAGTAGATTATAGATCCTGGCCCAAAAACCAGCGGTGGTGGCCCAGCCCGGCCTCTGTTGGTTGCTGATTGGCGCAGGATGGGCCAGGCCCTGGGGCGGCACGAGCACTTTCCACGCGGCGAACTGTGGAGCCGTGTTATAATGCAGATTGCAGGCAGCTGGAGGTGCAGCAGGGGGTTCTGGGAATTGGAGTTCACCAGCGGCTGTGAGATACAGCATCTCACCCCCTGAACTCCGATGTGATCCTGGGCAGACACGAAAGTTTAGTTCCCCAAGCAGACGTGAGTGCAGGCCGGTGTCAAGTGCTCCAAAGCACTGGCACAGAACAGGATCAGAGCAATTACCCTATTAACAAGAACTTGAGCAAGGATGTGTTGCTAACAACTGTATTTAAGTAACAAGTCTGGCTTGTTGTGTTTTGTGATCCAAGCTGTTGAATTTGTGACATTTTAAGGCCCTCTAAAAGTAAGTGATACACCTAACACCTACACCAAAGTACAAGGCAATTCTCAACTTGCTGTTACATATAATTTTCTAATTCATTTTGGGAAGTTACAAGTGTCCTCCTCATGAACTTGAGAGATGGCACTCGGGGGCAGTATGTTTCCACCTCAGTGAAAATAAATGCTTTTGTGCAGCCGTTATATGCCATTGGCAAGACCCTTTACGACCAACCACCTATTTGCAAAGGCACACAGCACCGTTCATATACGAAGATTGTCCCACACTTATCCAACACAGTCATCACTCACGTGTCCACCTCAGTGTAAAAAAACAAACCACTGTTTATACGTTTATAAAGACTTTGATCTGACAGACAGATGCTCCTACCAGCAAGTGTGCACCTGTGCACCTGATCCATAAACACATACCCAGACAGCAGCATAAACACACTTTGCAAACACTTTGGTATATTTATTTTGTAACACACTGCTTTACCTCCAATCTGCAGTGTTTCTGTCTAGTATGCCAAGCAGTCGAATAGGTCTTTCTACAAGGTGAAAGTGTGCCACCAACATCACTTATTGCTGATCCCATGTAGCAGGGTGCTGTGTGTTGTCGTGTGGATTGGTGATGGAGCCCTTGGCCCTTCAGCGTTTGTTGGTTGAGCTCCCCTTGAAGAAGACTATTTTCAGTGCCCTCTGTAAGAACGGAAGGATTAGGGTGAATTGCGGTTTGGAATCCTAGGGATCCCACAGTTGGTGGTCGATCATGTTGATGGGATTGCCTCTGTACTTATATCATTTCAGTTTGGTGCAGACAGTAGCGGCTCCTCCGCTAAGGCGGAGGAGCATCGCTCCACTGCCTTGAAGCAGTAAAAGAACGGAAAAAATAAAATGATAATAACGTAATGTTTTATTTTGTCCTCCGCCTGCTGTAGCTTTGTTTGACGGGGCGGGGCAGGGCTGCAGACAGGCGAGGAGTGGTAGCACCCTCCTAAGTGCTCAGTGACTGTTTGCCTGGCCCTCTCGGGCCGGCCAAATAGTCATGTGCACTTTCCCTGTTCTCCATGCAGGCTGCATTACAGCCTGCATGGAGAACATGCCCAGGCCCCCAGTCCCTGGCTGAGCGCCGAACCACGGCGCTCAGACCAAACACAACGCTGCATTGCAGCACTGTGATTGGTCAGGGGAGCCTGGCTGCCTGCTTCCTGTTACATTCCTGACGCGAGGAGAGATGGAGTAGAGATGCGGCGGTAAGTTACTTTTTTCCTTTTTTTCAAATTTCACCTTAGCTCCCCCTCCCCTCACCCCCCCCCCCCGGCACTCTAGCCCCCTCACCCCGCCACCCCTGATCCATGCCGGCCGTTACTAGGTGTAGACGTTAACATGGGTGTGGAATTTAATAAAATATCTACTTGTCCATGGGGCAGGTTGCTTCATAAATCTACTTGTCCTGTAACAAAATCCACTTGTCCCTTTGGTGCCATGTAGTGCGGCGACAAATTATGGCAGCAATCTCATTATATAACAGCTCTGATATAGCCTCTCTGTTTATGCCAGGGCTCATACCATAGTAGTGTTTGAATACTTGCAATCCCATTATGTTCCCACGTTTCCGCAGATCTACATACTGGGACTGAAGGTAGTAGTAAGCAATAGTTCCAGGGTTAGAATGCCTTATTGAGTCTGTGCAAACCTACTAACTTGCATGTTTTAAGGGTTTTCAACAACTCTTCTCTAATGTTAATGTTAATGTTAGTGGAATTTATACAGCGCGGCTGCTACCCAAGGTGTCCTGGTGCTACCCTACTGAGAATTGTTGGAAATTTACTCCTGACAATGGCAGACGTAAACCTTCTAACAGAGTTGAGAAAAAAGTGGTTGGAGGGAAAGTGAACTAGCAAGCACTCAGATATTCGCATGAGCAAATCTACACATGCACATTTGCTCATGCTAAAATGCAGTTCACAAATATTTTCTAGGAGTACTATTTCTTCTACTTCTGTAAATTCTTGGGAATTCACGAAAGCCGTATAGCTGCACTTAATACAAGGACATATACCATGGGTGCACTTTTTAGACTTTCTTTAATAATTGGGCCCCTAATTTGGTCTGGGGTTGACCGTGACCTTTTGTGTTTATTAAAATTCTGTCTCTCTCTCTCTCTGTATCGGCTGGCTTCATTGTGAGTTGACCGCATTTAGCTCTTTCACAAGGAGCATATCGGCACAAAAAGTCGTTTTGTTCAGTGCCAGTAACTACTGTGGCAGTGTGTGCTTTTTGAGACCAAAAACAATTTTTGTTTTGCCTATGTTTGTTATAATGGTGAGGGCCCGGCAGCTCCCACACCAATAAGGTTTTACAAAAACCATGCCAAAACAAGTCACACATTGACAAAACAAAAAAACTGACCACTGATTTCAGACCTTCTGGCTTTTCCAATGCTTATTTATTTTTGTTTCCCATATTCTTATTGAAACTGGTTACACTGATTTTTCCATTATGAATATTTTTGGGAAATAGTAGCATGCATCAACACATGTTACTAAATGATGCTGCAAAGAATTGGTAAATGAAATTTTACATTAGTTTAGCAAAATGTTTTTTCCTGCTTTCAATTTTTTATGACCATTTTATTTTGAAAGCAAAGAAGCATCAATCTTGCTTTCAAGCTTCTGCAAATATTTTCATCATTTCAGAGAGCATTCTGGGAGCATTATACATAGCCTCATATTGCTAAACTATAAAAACGAGTACAAATTTCTATACTGGAACCACTGTCAGTAGTGCAGTCATAGCTTACAACATTTACTTAGAGCCCTTACCGTAATAATAAAGGCTTTCAATTAATGAACCATAAATACAAGTTTGAACAACATTAACATATGGACAAACATTTTACCTTAACTGCAGACAGTGCCCTTCCCTGATCCGGTACTGCAAACTGGCAGCCAAAGGGTTTGTGCTGCAGGGGGTTGGGCCTACTTGTCCCAAGGACAAAATACACATGAAAACTTGTTGCCCTTGACCCCAAACAATATGTCCTGGGCATCGGGCTATAGAAATTCCACATCCCTGCGTTAAGCCTGGTGCTTCCAGAACATGCACAAGAACAGTGCCACATCATGCTTGTTTTTACTACCACTCCATTCACAAAACAACAGGGGATATGTGTTTGCTTGTTTTTTTCTGGTGGGACACTAATGTGTGAGCATATATTATCCCAGTTCCATGCAGCTACTCAACCAACTGCTGGAGATATATAGGGTAGACATTCCTATCAGCTCCCTTCTTCGTTACATGCACACATCCCAAGCCACACACAATACACACATTGTTCAGTGATGTCTGTGTATGCAAGTTATTTCTCGGCTTGTCTAAATCAAAGATGCACCTTTTTCCACTACACTTTCACAGAGTAGAATCTCAAAATAATGGGTGCGTGTTTGTGTATCATGGTTGCATTTGTGTGTCTATATCAGAAGCAGTAATTACTTCCAAACAACCACAGACAGGTACCTGCATACAAATCCAGTGATAGAGAAATTCCCTTACAACCACTAATGTGCATGCTTACACACAAACCTCCCTCAATTTACCATGGCTAAAGATCTACACACTGAAGTATATATGTAACCAAGGATTAGCAATACTCGTAAATTCGTACACTCATTTCAACAGGCCTACATATCATCCTGTTGAATAATCTGCACATACTGGATCAACGTTTTTAGATCTGCCACCTTTATGGCATTTATGCAACTAGAAAGGATCAAAGTGTCCTGCCCACATATTCTTAAGTAAAGGTATGAAGCAATGAATAAATTATTTGAGAAGGACAGAAACAAAAAATATATTTTTATGCTTCCTTTATGTGAAGGACTGTTGTTTTGTATTTCTTCCCGAAAATAGCAGTCCTGTGGGCTATAAAGAGGACACATAAATCTTGAGCACGTGAAGACTAAGGGCCAGATGTACGTAGGGAAGACTTTGCGATTACCAAATAGCGAATTTTTGTGATTCTCCATTTGGTAATCGCAAACACCCATGAACAAATGTGTGTTTACACATATTACGAGTTCCAGTGGGTGGAAAATAGACCTACCTCATTAATATTCAGGAGGTAGGTCTCAGTTTGTGACCCATTGGGGATCGCTAAAATCACAGGGATGGTGGCTTAGCTAGGGTCAGCAGATCGCCATGTCTGTGATTGCTTTTCAATATAGCAATTAAAAAAAAAAGAATGCAGCCCATTTTCCTTAAAGGAAAACGCGCTAAACACGCTCCTTCCTAATCCTATTTGCGATTCGATAATAGGTTACCAAATCGCAAATAGGGCTTGTTACATTTAAAAAAGCCTTTTTTCGTTTGAGATCGCCCCGATTTTGTGAATGAGGCCGTTTGTGAACAAAAAATAGCTGTGTACATCTGGCCCTTATTTATTTTTTAAACATATTTTTATTTGGTTTTGAATAAAATAATACAAACATGTATATAAGAGCAAGAGTCAATTCATGATATATATATTGGATCATATCAAAATACACCTTCTGTACATCTGGCCCTTAAACCCCTATGCAACCTACCCAACTAGTTTCCTGGTATTAAAGACATGTACATGAATAAAAACCTTGGTCCACCTTTCTTTTTAACTTTTTAGGTGTGAGCTAGGTGTAATACAAATGTCAGCTATTTTGGAATGTTGAAGAAAAACACAAACTTGACTTCCAGCGAGGTATCCTGGCCAGCCAATCTAAGTAAGGGGGTGCCACTTGGTTGACTGTGCTGATTAGAGCACGTTTGTGTTTAGCAATTGCGTGCATCCACTCTTTTTGCCTTTGTGTCAATGTAAAAAGAAAAATTCATGGACATAATGCTGCACAATGTTTTTTTGTTTTTTTTTGCTCCCCATGCCATTCCAATTCAGACCCAGCCATATGCAAATTAGTCTTGACCCTGTTCCCTATGGGAACAGTCCAGCCCGAACTGCCAGGCCAGGTCCTCCCTGGACTGGAAACAAGCATCCTGGGACCGGTTTCGGGGCATCACCCCTCATCAGCCAGGCTAGCTTGACTCCAGTGGCATGGAGAGCACGGGATCCAAGTCTGGGAATACCCGTCCCACTCTGGGTGACAAATGCAAAAAGAACAATTGATGGACAGAATGCTGCACAATGTCAAACATTCACCCCAGTACAGAGATCTGGGCCTAAATCCATTGTTTAATTTTGCTCCCCATGCCATTCCAGTTCAGACCCAGCCATATACAAATCAGTCTTGACCCTGTTCCCTTTGGGAACAGTCCAGCCCGAACTGCCAGGCCAGGTCCTCCCTGGACTGCAAACAAGCAACCTGGGACCGGTTTCGGTGCATCACCCCTCATCAGCCAGGCTAGCTTGACTCCAGTGGCATGTTGGTCTTTCACTCTTTGTTCGATTATTAGAGATACGTAGAATTAGAATTAGAATTAAAGAAAATATATGTTGCTGCGGGTGGCTACCGCATTAAGGTTAAGATCTGTCATCTAAACGAAAATGCACCACAACTAACCTGTCTGCCATAATTTCTTGGGAAATCCATTTGACCTTCCAAATCTTCCGCATTTTCCTTATTCTGCATGTTTTTTTCACAATAATTTGTTCAACTCACTTCTATTAGCATAAGCTGCATAAGCTCTTTGTGTAATGGATACCCAAAATTTCTCATATTCTAGATGAGGTGCTTGATATTTAGTCAATAGTATTATGTCTCATTTTCTGAGGGTCGCTTCAGTTAACCTAGCTTTGTGTTTGTAGGGGGTACACTGAGCATCATGTAGAGCTTGGCTGAATGGCCAAGGTTCAAAGGACATTGGAAGACCCACCCTTTTTATGCATCCCTTCTGACATTAATTTTTTTCTGTGCATGACCTCGAGGAACAGTCTTGGGGTCGAAAAAATAAATACTCCCCCCCCCCCCACACACACACACACACATGCGCTAGGAGAAAGTTCCCAGTGCCAAAGGGTCATTGATATTCTGATTTTCAAAAGTGGTAAACATTGTTTACAACAATGTTTACACATCGCATGCCATTACAACAACAGGGTTGTTACATCGCAAGCCATTACAACGCAAGTCGTTACAACAACTTGCTGTAGGGGGCAGAAGATGTTGGATTTTAAATTCAACACCTTCCCTACTGTTTCACAGACTGGAGTTGGACTAGTAAATTATACTATTCCAAAATCCAGCGCCCCCCCTTCCAGCAAGTCGTTGTAATGACTTGCTTTGTAATGCTATGCGATGTAACAACGCTGTCGTTGTAATGACCGTGTTGTAATGGCATGCGTTATAACCGCATGCGTTATAAGGTGGCCTATTCAGAGAATAAACAGAAGAAAAAACATACAATGGCAAGGTGTACTAAAAGCAGACATTACTATGTGATCGAGGAAAGTCCATACCATTAAAGTGCGGCCCACTGAGTGCAGTCTATTAAAATCCTAAGTGCATTGTGCTTACAATGATAAAACATGATTTGTGACTCACACAAGCTTGTAGTTCCCGTAGCGATGGGTACTTTAAAATGCTTTTGGTTATAAAACATAATTTCTGCCTAAAACAGGCTGTAAATGATGGCATAACAAATGAAACAACCCCCTGCTTTGCTGGGATATTCTAAATTTCAGAATAAATGGCCATTGTACTACAAAAAAGTGCTACCCACCTAGCATTCATTTTGCGGAAAGTACCATCCCCGCAGCACTGTAATAAGCAAAGCGATTTCTGCCGACTAGACAGGGAACTCTAAATTGGGTAGGCAGAGTTTTCTGCAGCAGAATGAGATTCATTTTTAGGTCTCGGCTGGCGTTGGAGCGCGCATGCGCTCCTCGCCTGCGAGAGCTATAGTCAACAAGTCAGTTTCGAGAAGGGGACTCGAGCCCCGCCCCTCATTTCCATTGGGTAGCGTCAGCGTTTATAGTAAACGCTGGCTTCCCATTGGAAAGGAGGGTTTTTCGTTGCCTCCCTTTGGCTTTTTGGTGGACTCTCGCCTGCTTCACGGCTGTCGTGAAGACATTTCTTATCAGCTTGTTTATTTAACAAGCTGATAAGAAATGTCTTCACGAGAGCCGTGAAGGAGCATGCACCAGGTGTCCTGCAGCCACGCTGGCTTCACGCCTGGAGCATGCGCCAGTCAGCTCTCTCATTGGTCTGCAGCGCGGTCCTCCTTTCACTTTCGGGACCGCGCTTGTTGCTAATGGCACCCCTCGCCTGGCTGGATTTGATTTCTCCCTAGGAGAGTTGCAGCCTCCCTGCAGCCCTATCTTTGAGGCGGAATGGTACACTCCTGCTGTCTGCCTCTCCTTGGGAAGTAGGTGGTGGATCCTGTCGTCTCTAATTATCCTCCAGCTTGCTTGAAACTTGCGTCATGGCTACTCATTTCGAGGAATCCGCCTGACTTGGAGACCTTGGTTACCCGATTGGCGCTATAAGCACTATTATTAAGGGGCGCCAGTACCCCGGGGGCTTCAGGCCCCTCTCACTTCCGCGCGTTGTTGTGACTGGTCTCTATGTCAGTACCGTAGTGACGGAAGGGCAGGCACTGTGTCGGGATGTGCTGGGGATTTTTGGTCAGGGAAGGGGTCGTTGTGGTGTTTGAGGCCCAGGGCCAGATAAGAGTTACACCCGGCTGCAGCTAGGGGGCGGAGTCACACCGAGCAGTGACAGCCCGTCTGAGTGCTCCAGCTGCTGGCGGATCCCTCCGAGCTCCCTCCGTGCACCCCTGCCCGGTGCATCTTCTCCCGCCGCAGTGAGCGCATCCGCCCCACTCGGAGCAAACAGCATCATTAAAAAAACACAACTTTAAGAGAGCAGCTTCCACTGTGAAGTGTTACCATGGCAATGAGCGAGCTTTCCATGCTCTGAGTGAAGATGAGGCAGGGCGCCAGCAACCTGCGGCTGCATGCCACCACCAGAGGCTCCCCAGGAATGTGCCCCCAGAAGGACCGGCACAAATGGGTAAGTGGGCCATTGCTTTGCTGTCTGTTTGCGGGCGTTTGCTTTTCGTTTTCAAATGAGTGGGTTGCTTTTGTGGATGATTTGTACCATGAGCCAATTATCATCAGAAGATGTGTCTTGACAATGGACAGAGCGTTTGACGTATTGCTTTATTGTTTTGTGATGTTTTTGGAGCGATGACTTCATGAATGTTTTATTGTACATTTACAAGTGCTCTGAATCCGCAAAAAGTTCCTTGTGGCGCTTTATAGCTAATAACATAGATCAGTGAGACAAGCGGTCACTGATTAGATCTGTGTTTCACCTGCAGGTCACCAGGTTCAAAGAAGGGCGGGGGTGACGTAGCTTTGATTTTTTCTGAGAGTGATACCTTACGTAGCAGTGAGTTGGGTGTTTGTAACAGTTGTTATTAAGCGCTACGAACCGGCAACACAGGGATAGCAAGCACTGTATGAATAAACCATGCATCGTTAGAGTACAAGCCTGGGCGAGAAATGCATGATTATTGTGTATGATTACAATGACATGATGTCAAATGGACCTTTGCGTACTTACTAGTGTTCCGGAGAATATTGCCGCCGCTGTATTTTTGAAATATGTTTTTGGTATGCTTATATTGTTAGGTAGTGATTGGAAGTAGTTTAAATGTGTTGAAAAATAATAAATAAATAGCGTTTTCGTATTTTGGTGAAGGAAGAGATGTGCAATAGCATCCAAAGAAGCAAGTATTTTGTTTTTTTTCGTCTGAACGTATAAACACGTTGTTTCCTATTTTTGAAATTAATCTTTGCAGTGACCTAAGTCTGTGCAGGCTTCAATGTGACTCATCGTCTGTGTTGTCATCAAGAGCCCTGAACTCCATCCATCCATCCCTCCGTCCGTCCATCCACCTCTAACTCCTTCTCCAACCCACTCCATCCGCCCATTTTATGTGGCGTTTGTTACTTTTATAGCCATAGCGCCCCACGCCACAGTAATGTCACCTCAAAGCTCTGAATGGATGGGGTGGTGAGTGGTCGATAAGACGGGGCGTAATGTAGGGCCTGGTACCTCTTGGGTGGTGGAGGTATTTAGTCTAATGCCTAACTATATCTAGCAGGTGTTAGATTATGCAGGGTGGGTTGGGGCATCAGTTTGCGTGAAGCCATTATGAACAGAGACCAGCAGAGGGCAAGGGAAGAGGACCTTTTCCCTTCCGTTTCCTTTTTCTTTTCCTTGCCCCCTGTCATTTCCCTTCCGTGTCCTTCCCTTCCGTGTCATTCGTTTTCCTTTCTTGTCCTTTGTTGTCCTTCTTCTTTCTCTATTATATATAGTGCAGGTTGCATTATTAGTTTCCACACAATGCTTAAGTTGCCATTAACATTGTGAATAATTTCGATTTCTCCAAATAGCTAGCCAGTCTGGCACTTTTACTACTAAGCACTTTCCAATCTGTAGCCCCCCTCCCCCATCCCATCTTTAATCGCTTTTCTGTGTGATGGGCTGTCGTGTGAGCGCCTGGCTGGGAGTGGTTTATCTTGTTTGTATGGCCGCTCGGGTCGGATGCTGGTGGTGCAGCGAGGAAGGAGTGGGGAAGGCGGCCACTTAGAGCCCCGCTCCTGCTCCACAGGGAGGCTGAGCAGAGGCTGGGCAGCTGGTAAACAGCTCGGCTCTGCTCTCCAGCAGCAGGGAGCGCTCAGCACCCGCATTGCCGATCGGACAATGACTGACCCTCGATAGGCAGGACCGGGTCGACATCAGGGGTGGGCGGAATTTGCGTAGTCGCGCTACGCAAAGCTCCGCGAAACGGTAAAAAATCTCCGCGAGCACGCAAAAGTTCCGCGAACACGCGGAATTGCTTGTTTTGCCCGTTCGCGATGCTTTTTTCCTGTTCGCGAACGCTGTTTGCGTGCTCGGGGAGAAATATCTCGCGAACACGCATTTTGAAAACGCAAACAAGCAAAAAATTCCGCGAAGCCGCGGATCGCGGAATTTTGGGCAATTTCGCATTCTCCGCAGGACGCGAAATTACCTAAATTCCGCAAATTCCGCGAGCGGAACGGAATTTACCGCCCAGGCCTAGTCGACATGCTGTAGGGTACCGGAAGCGGATCTGAGATTATCTGACGCAGTCCCGTAGAGGCGCTCAGTGCACATCTCTGCGGCAGTCCTCGCCCACGGCTGCAGCAGAGGGATGCCACGACAGGACGAGGCTTCACTCTGGCAAAACTGTGTGCCCAACTACCGTCTCTCTAGTGTGAAACACGCACTGCTGTATGCACCAGTTGTTTCATAGCCAAAGACCTCAGAGAGATTCCTAGAATATATCTGAGATGAATGAGACGACAGAGCGGACTGCCCACTGAGGTACCAGGAAGAGTTATCCTCTGATGCAGGCCTTTTTTGGGGTTTGCCCCACACCTAAAAGCCATGGCCCAGGAAACATTTCCCCCACGCAGCATGGAGCGATACCGGGCCAGTCTCACAGTTGCTCAGAATGTTTACTGTTCAAATAATGAATGGAGTGCCATGGGGTTCGTCTTGGGGACATGCTGTAAGGACTTCGAGGTCTTTCCTTGTAGACCCTTTTGCGCTCCTTTGTAGGTCTCGCCTTCCAGACAGCGCAATATGTCTCTTTGCGATAAGACTGAGGCCTCAATTACGAGTCTGGTGGTCCACGGACCGCCAGACTCTAGGGGGCGTAACAGTGGCGATCTTTCAACCACCCTATTACAATTAGGGAGGTTGGACCGCCATTGCCGCGCCGCAGCCGCCATGGGACCACCGTTCCCGGGCGGTGATGTGGTGGTGTAGAGGCAGCAATATACTTGGCGGGACCGCCGCGATCCCGCCACACATTTTACAAGTTTCCTCTCCACCCCGGCATTCATGGCGGTTCCTCCTCCATGAAAACCATGGCAGAGAGGAAACAAAGGGGGCCCTACAGGGTCCGCTTGTGCCACTGGGCCCTGGGGTGCATGTTGTGCCCCCATGTGTCATGCACCCCAGGCCATGCTGTGAGGGAACTGTTTTTGGCATTCCCATTGCAGTGCCCTTTTTTTGAGGCACCGCCGTGGGAATGTAAAACAAGCATTAAAAATGCAATAGGTCTCGCCTTTGATTAAGTTAAAGCCATTTGCTTTGCTAATGGTATTGTATAGCAAAGCAAATGGCTTTAACTTAATAAAAGGCGAGACCTATTGCATTCAATGCTTGTTAGTTTTTTATGTTTGTGACCGTCAGGATTTCCCTGGCTGTTGCAAATAATAAAAAATGTATGTCAGGACGGGTCTTCCAGAATACAGTGATCGGTGACCCTGTGTTAGTTCGGCTAGCAGTCAAGGGTTTCCAATGGCGGAGCACACTGAGATTTGGCTTTCGGAAAACTAGCAGTGTCCTGACTCTAAATGAGATGGTTGAACTGAGAATTTGTCAGAGCCAATGTACGACAGAGATCCTGTTTTCCAACTTCTAAATAGTGCCTGAAGACTAGACTTGCCTGTTCATCAAGCAGTGGCATAACAATAGCCCCTGCGTTGTGGAGTGGCAGGGGACGAGCTGCAGGGGGCCCCTCAGGCACTGTGTACGGGCTCTTGACTGGGTCTGGAGCATGAGGGGCCCTTCCATGTACTTTGAAGGGGGGGGGGGGCTCAAGTTTCGTTACGCTACTGTCATCAGGGCGCATTTTTCTTCCACACTGTGAATGGCTAAGTTGCATTTCAGGATGATTCTTTCATTTGGAAGGATCACTCGGTTTTTCCATACTTTTGCTCCTGAGACCAACTGTAAATGTTGCTGAATACACAGACCGGAACCTTGACTGCATATCCTAAACAAGCATTGGCAAAGCCAATAGGTCTCGCCTTTGGCTCCTACTGGCTTTGTCAATGGTTTTATCTGTGCTGCAAAGCATCTCAATGCTGGGCAGCATGGCTAAATTAAAAAAAATCTGATTGCATCATTTTGTAGGTGTCTGCACCATGGCTTTTGAGTATCTCTTTCAAGAATGAAAGCACACAAATGGCTAAAGGCGGGTGCATGTCCCACCTCTTCTGCAAAGGTTCACTCCCACATCGTTTTGCTCTCGGGAGCGAGCAGCGGCGCGCAGGGTGGCAGCTGCATTCCTTCCACAGCGGGTGCCTTTAACAAGGTTGTTTACGATTATGTGTGCTTCTGGGAGGGGTCAGGGGGCGAGGGCAAGGGCTTGGGCTTTGAAGGTGTCTGTTTACAGCGCAGGGCTCTTGTTATGTAGCGCTACCAAGACACATCTCTCTGCGACAAAGCGCTTTGCAAATAAAACTTATAACAAAATTATTCTAGCAAACATATACAGCCGTAGAAGCAAACTCGTGGAAATGAACAGCCCTGACGTATTATAATGAGAAATGCGCATATAAACGTTTTCCGGGTAAACAACCTCACTAAGGCAATACAAAATAGTTAGATCATTCAGTTGTTGTGACTTCTGAAGATGTCTTGTGAGCCCCATAAATAATACATTGTTCTTATGAACACCATCTCTGAAAAGCGAAGTGCTGCACTGCCCTCAGTATAGATTCGAACTTCCACGTACAATGCTACATTGAAAGCAGGGAATGCTTAGATCAGAGAGCTGTAAAAGTCAGTTATTACAATTATTCAGCATTTAAATCAGGCCGGGGCTTTCAGCTGCTGCTGCGGGAGCCGGGGCACGGGGGCTGTGCCTGCACCTCGAGGGATAGCGGTGCTGTCTGAGATCTGCGCACACCAGGGAACAGCACTGCTGTTCGAGATCTGCGTACCTTGAGAGATAGTGCTGCTGGCTGAGATCTACACAGTCTGAGGGATAGCACTCCTGTTTGAGATCTGCGCACCTTGAGGATAGTGCTGCTGTTTGAGATCTGCGCACCTTGAGGGATAGTGCTGCTGTTTGAGATCTGTGCACCCTGAGGGATAGCTCTGCTATCTTTTGATCTTCGCACACCATGGGATTACACTGCTTTCTGAGATCTACGCACGCCATGTGATTACACGGCTGTCTGAGATCTGCGCACCCTTAGGGATAGCACTGCAGTCTGATATATGCGCACAGTAAGGCGATAGCACTGCTGTCTGAGATCTGCAAGCCCTGAGGGATAGCACTGTTGTCTGAGGTCTGTGCACCCTGAGGGATAGCGCTGCTGTCAGAGATCTGCACACACTAGGGGCTAGAGCGGCTGTCTCGGATCTGCTCACCCTGAAGGATAGCGCTGCTGTTTGAGATCTGCACACACTAGTGAATAATGCTGCTGTCTGAGATATACCTACCGCGAGGGATAGGACTGTTGTCTGAGCACTCTGAGGGAGAACACTGCTGTCTGAGATCTGCGCACATTAGGGGATAGCACTGCTTTCTGGGATCTGCACACCATGAGGGAAAGTGCTGCTGTCTCAGATCTGCCTACCCTAAGGGATAGCACTACTTTCCAATGCTAATTTTTTAGATCTGCGAAAAAAGAGGGGCATCACTGCTGTCTGATTACCGGCAATAATCTGAGGGTCTGCAGGATATGCAGCGGCTTGGATCGCTCTCACGTCCTGCCATGCGAGGGGTTACGGGTTATGTAGAGGTCGAGCGAGCGTGTTGTCATGACTACGCTCTGAAGATTCTCAACAGCTCGTCATGATCAAAGACAAACTGAGCCTATGCATAGTAAATGCAACGAGATAAAAGCACGGCACGTTGAGCCACGACGAGGAATGCAGCTGCCACCCTGCTCGCCGCTGCTCGCTCCCGAGAGCAAAACGCCGTGGGATTGAACCTTTGGAGAAGAGGTGGGACATGCACCGCCTTTGGTCATTTGCGTGCTTTCATTATTGAAAGACACACGCAAAGGCCAATCCAATGTGTGGGAGGAGTCAGAGCCACGCGGAGAAGTTTAGAGTGCTCACAAGAAGCCTCCCATAGAGCAGCGCATGCGCGCTGCGCTAGGCTCAACCTAAAAAGGTACGGTCTCCTCTCGCTTGACTTCTGGGTTAGCCTCCATTCACCATTTTATGTTCTTAGAAGTAGGTATCTTACTGCTAAGGATTTTTGTAGACAATTTTAGGTTTCGCCTACACAGCGTTTGCGCTGTGTTTGTGAAAACCTTTGTATTTTTTACATCCCACCTCCATGCTTTCTTTGCCTTTCATTGATTCCTGTGCTTGCCACTTACTTTTCCTCTATTTCTATTGGCTGCAGCATACTTTTCCTGCATTTACATGCTTTTTCCTTGTGTGCTTTTCTTACCAATTTCCCATCGGCGAAGTACTGTTTCTGTCCGCTGTTGTGGAATTAATTTTTAAGGGTTCCCAGCACATCGCTTGTTTACTTTCAGCTGAGTACATGGCTCTGCTAATGTGTAGTCCTCTATCTGTTTCTATATCTTGGCTCGCTTCTATGTGTTAGCTCGTAATTAGAAGCTTTGTGCTCAGACTGACAGCCTGACTTTAATATAGTCACCTCTCAGGACGTTGCCTTGTTCTTGCTAGTGCAGAGGTTCCTGCCAAGCTCGAAGCAACTTCAAAACCACTCCCTGTGTTCAACACGCCGATCATTTATTGCCAGGGTCACCACATTGGGCTAGATCTCGCACAATTGTGTGATATTTTGCCTGATTGTGCAAGCCTACTCGCCACCGTGGTACCGCCCATTACAGAGGGTGACCCAGTTAGTGGCAGTTCCTCGGCAAGAGGAGGAGCCACATATCTGCAGCCTCTGGCCCTGCTGCAGCCGCTGCCTGGAGATGTCAGCGAAAGCTGACTTTTGCCGGTAGGAGCTGAGCAAGGCAGTGTGGGAGGTACCCGGACGCTACACCAACCTCACCCCAGTGGACTCTGGGCCGATGGCTCCATCTACTAAGTGACCAGGGGATGCTATCTGCAACTTCCGGGTGCATTGGGGTCTAGCCACTTTATCTCCAGGACCTGTCTCTGAAAATGCAACAAAGCCGCCTTCCACTGTCCCAAGCACACTATGAGGAGACACAATGCACTGACTGCCCATCGGCTGCAGACTCACTTGCCCCCTCTTGTCGCAGCGGCTGCAGCTGGCTCCGAGCCTCTGTGCACCAGCTTCACTCCCATTTCCTGGCCACAAGTAGATGCAGCTGCATCGAAGCAACCTCTCTTTAGCCCCGGGATTGTGCTACCGCCCTGCAGTAATTGCAAAACTCTGGAACTCCCCACAACTATCCATCTTAAAACACATTCTAGAACTGTATTCATTGTACCTCTCTGATGTAATGCACTGGAAGTCAAATTGTTTCAATTAAATGTCATCGGGAACGGAAGTCTCTTATCCTTCTATACGAAATAGAATGAACACTAAATATTGATAGTGCATTTATAAAGTATATATGATGGTTTATTAAGTGTTTGTGGTAAACGATTGTTGAGGATTACATTTGACTAAAGCATGCTCCTAGAGCCATTGCTGCATTTGATCGTAACTTAAAGGGCCAGCAGTATGACTATGTCAGGGAGAAGAAAATTATTTATTTTTAAAGGTGGAAAAATTGCTTCACCTCCATCACTGCTCCTTCCCCGTCACTGCTCCTTCCCCGTCACTGCTCCTTCCCCGTCACTCCTCCTTCCCCGTCACTGCTCCTTCACCGTCACTGCTCCTTTACCGTCACTGCTCCTTTACCGTCACTGCTCCTTTTCCCGTCACTGCTCCTTTCCCGTCACTGCTCCTTTCCCGTCACTGCTCCTTTCCCGTCACTGCTCCTTTCCCGTCACTGCTCCTTTCCCTTCACTGCTCCTTCCCCGTCACTGCTCCTTCCCCGTCACTGCTCCTTCCCCGTCACTGCTCCTTCCCCGTCACTGCTCCTTCCCCGTCACTGCTCCTTCCCCGTCACTGCTCCTTCCCAGTCACTGCTCCTTCCCTGTCACTGCTCCTTCCCCGTCACTGCTCCTTCCCCGTCACTGCTCCTTCCCCGTCACTGCTCCTTCCCCGTCACTGCTCCTTCCCCGTCACTGCTTCTTCCCCGTCACTGCTTCTTCCCCGTCACTGCTTCTTCCCCGTCACTGCTTCTTCCCCGTCACTGCTTCTGCCCCGTCACTGCTTCTGCCCCGTCACTGCTTCTGCCCCGTCACTGCTTCTGCCCCGTCACTGCTTCTTCCCCGTCACTGCTTCTGCCCCGTCACTGCTTCTGCCCCCGTCACTGCTTCTGCCCCGTCACTGCTTCTGCCCCCGTCACTGCTTCTGCCCCCGTCACTGCTCCTTCCCCGTCACTGGTCCCTCCCAGTCACTTCTCCCCGTCACTGCTTCTGCCCCGTCACTGCTTCTGCCCCGTCACTGCTTCTGCCCCGTCACTGCTTCTGCCCCGTCACTGCTTCTGCCCCGTCACTGCTTCTGCCCCGTCACTGCTTCTGCCCCGTCACTGCTTCTGCCCCGTCACTGCTCCTTCCCCGTCACTGCTCCTTCCCCGTCACTGCTCCTTCCCCGTCACTGCTCCTTCCCCGTCACTGCTCCTTCCCCGTCACTGCTCCTTCCCCGTCACTGCTCCTTCCCCGTCACTGCTCCTTCCCCGTCACTGCTCCTTTCCCGTCACTGCTCCTTTCCCGTCTCTGCTCCTTTCCCGTCTCTGCTCCTTTCCCGTCTCTGCTCCTTTCCCGTCTCTGCTCCTGTCCCGTCTCTGCTCCTGTCCCGTCACTGCTTCTTCCCCGTCACTGCTTCTGCCCCGTCACTGCTTCTGCCCCGTCACTGCTTCTGCCCCGTCACTGCTTCTGCCCCGTCACTGCTTCTGCCCCGTCACTGCTTCTTCCCAGTCACTGCTCCTTCCCAGTCACTGCTCCTTCCCCTTCGCTGCTCCTTCCCCTTCGCTGCTCCTTCCCCTTCGCTGCTCCTTCCCCTTCGCTGCTCCTTCCCCGTCGCTGCTTCTTCCCCGTCGCTGCTTCTTCCCCGTCGCTGCTTCTTCCCCGTCGCTGCTTCTTCCCCGTCGCTGCTTCTTCCCCGTCGCTGCTCCTTCCCCGTCGCTGCTCCTTCCCCGTCGCTGCTCCTTCCCCGTCGCTGCTCCTTCCCCGTCGCTGCTCCTTCCCCGTCGCTGCTCCTTCCCCGTCGCTGCTCCTTCCCCGTCGCTGCTCCTTCCCCGTCGCTGCTCCTTCCCCGTCGCTGCTCCTTCCCCGTCGCTGCTCCTTCCCCGTCGCTGCTCCTTCCCAGTCACTGCTCCTTCCCAGTCACTGCTCCCCATCACTGCTTCTGCCCCGTCACTGCTTCTGCCCCGTCACTGCTTCTGCCCCGTCGCTGCTTCTGCCCAGTCGCTGCTTCTGCCCAGTCGCTGCTTCTGCCCAGTCGCTGCTCCTTCCCAGTCGCTGCTCCTTCCCAGTCGCTGCTCCTTCCCAGTCGCTGCTCCTTCCCAGTCGCTGCTCCTTCCCAGTCGCTGCTCCTTCCCAGTCGCTGCTCCTTCCCAGTCGCTGCTCCTTCCCAGTCGCTGCTCCTGCCCCGTCGCTGCTCCTGCCCCGTCGCTGCTCCTGCCCCGTCGCTGCTCCTGCCCCGTCGCTGCTCCTGCCCCGTCGCTGCTCCTGCCCCGTCGCTGCTCCTGCCCCGTCGCTGCTCCTGCCCCGTCGCTGCTTCTTCCCCGTCGCTGCTTCTTCCCCGTCGCTGCTCCTTCCCCGTCGCTGCTCCTTCCCCGTCGCTGCTCCTTCCCCGTCGCTGCTCCTTCCCCGTCGCTGCTCCTGCCCCGTCGCTGCTCCTGCCCCGTCGCTGCTCCTGCCCCGTCGCTGCTCCTGCCCCGTCGCTGCTCCTGCCCCGTCGCTGCTCCTTCCCCGTCGCTGCTCCTTCCCCGTCGCTGCTCCTGCCCCGTCGCTGCTCCTGCCCCGTCGCTGCTCCTGCCCCGTCGCTGCTCCTTCCCAGTCGCTGCTCCTTCCCAGTCGCTGCTCTTTCCCAGTCGCTGCTCTTTCCCAGTCGCTGCTCCTTCCCAGTCGCTGCTCTTTCCCAGTCGCTGCTCCTTCCCAGTCGCTGCTCCTGCCCAGTCGCTGCTCCTGCCCCGTCGCTGCTCCTGCCCCGTCGCTGCTCCTGCCCCGTCGCTGCTCCTGCCCCGTCGCTGCTCCTGCCCCGTCGCTGCTCCTGCCCCGTCGCTGCTCCTGCCCCGTCGCTGCTCCTGCCCCGTCGCTGCTCCTGCCCCGTCGCTGCTCCTGCCCCGTCGCTGCTCCTGCCCCGTCGCTGCTTCTTCCCAGTCGCTGCTCCTTCCCAGTCGCTGCTCCTTCCCAGTCGCTGCTCCTTCCCAGTCGCTGCTCCTTCCCAGTCGCTGCTCCTTCCCAGTCGCTGCTCCTTCCCAGTCGCTGCTCCTGCCCAGTCGCTGCTCCTGCCCCGTCGCTGCTCCTGCCCCGTCGCTGCTCCTGCCCCGTCGCTGCTCCTGCCCCGTCGCTGCTCCTGCCCCGTCGCTGCTCCTGCCCCGTCGCTGCTTCTTTGCCGTCGCTGCTTCTTTGCCGTCGCTGCTTCTTTGCCGTCGCTGCTTCTTTGCCGTCGCTGCTTCTTTGCCGTCGGTCCTCCTTTGCCTCACTCCTCCTTTGCCTCACTCCTCCTTTGCCTCACTCCTCCTTTGCCTCACTCCTCCTTTGCCTCACTCCTCCTTTGCCTTACTCCTCCTTTGCCGTCGCTGCTCCTCCTTTGCCGTCGCTGCTCCTCCTTTGCCGTCGCTCCTCCTTTGCCGTCGCTCCTCCTTTGCCGTCGCTCCTCCTTTGCCGTCGCTCCTCCTTTGCCGTCGCTCCTCCTTTGTCGTCGCTCCTCCTTTGTCGTCGCTCCTCCTTTGCCGTCGCTCCTCCTTTGCCGTCGCTCCTCCTTTGCCGTCGCTCCTCCTTTGCCGTCGCTCCTCCTTCCCCCTCGCTCCTCCTTCCCCCTCGCTCCTCCTTCCCCCTCGCTCCTCCTTCCCCCGTCGCTGCTCCTTCCCCCGTCGCTGCTCCTTCCCCGTCGCTGCTCCTTCCCCGTCGCTGCTCCTGCCCCGTCGCTGCTCCTGCCCCGTCGCTGCTCCTGCCCCGTCGCTGCTCCTGGCCCGTCCCTGCTCCGTCGCTGCTCCTGCCCCGTCGCTGCTCCTGCCCCGTCGCTGCTCCTGCCCCGTCGCTGCTCCTGCCCCGTCGCTGCTCCTGCCCCGTCGCTGCTCCTGCCCCGTCGCTGCTCCTGCCCCGTCGCTGCTCCTGCCCCGTCGCTGCTCCTGCCCCGTCGCTGCTCCTGCCCCGTCGCTGCTCCTGCCCCGTCGCTGCTCCTGCCCCGTCGCTGCTCCTGCCCCGTCGCTGCTCCTGCCCCGTCGCTCCTTCTGCCCCGTCGCTCCTTCTGCCCCGTCGCTCCTTCTGCCCCGTCGCGCCTCCTTTGCCGTCGCGCCTCCTTTGCCGTCGCGCCTCCTTTGCCGTCGCTCCTCCTTTGCCGTCGCTCCTCCTTTGCCGTCGCTCCTCCTTTGCCCTCGCTCCTCCTTTGCCCTCGCTCCTCCTTTGCCCTCGCTCCTCCTTTGCCCTCGCTCCTCCTTTGCCCTCGCTCCTCCTTTGCCCTCGCTCCTCCTTCGCCCTCGCTGCTCCTGCCCCCTCGCTCCTCCTGCCCCCTCGCTCCTCCTGCCCCCTCGCTGCTCCTTCCCCGTCGCTGCTCCTGCCCCGTCGCTGCTCCTGCCCCGTCGCTGCTCCTGCCCCGTCGCTGCTCCTGCCCCGTCGCTGCTCCTGCCCCGTCGCTGCTCCTTCCCCGTCTCTGCTCCTTCCCCGTCTCTGCTCCTTCCCAGTCACTGCTCCTTCCCAGTCACTGCTCCTTCCCAGTCACTGCTCCTTCCCAGTCACTGCTCCTTCCCCGTCGCTGCTCCTCCTGCCCCGTCGCTGCTCCTCCTGCCCCGTCGCTGCTCCTCCTGCCCCGTCACTGCTCCTCCTGCCCCGTCACTGCTCCTCCTGCCCCGTCGCTGCTCCTCCTGCCCCGTCACTGCTCCTCCTGCCCCGTCACTGCTCCTCCTGCCCCGTCACTGCTCCTCCTGCCCCGTCACAGTTCCTGCACGGTCACTGCTCCTGCCACATCAATGCTTCTTGCCCTCCCCAGCTCGTGGTGTCTGCACCCTCAATGTGCCATTATTTGTTTATTAAAAAAATGTATATGATTAAACATATCGCACTTAAATAAGTTTCAATGAACTGTTTGTTAATATAGCCTTATAGCCCGCTACGGCGGGCTATAAGGATATATTATTAAACACACAGGCGAAACCGATGCATTACCAATGCTTGTTAAACCTGGCACGTAGGCAGGGCAGGGGTTAAGATGCCAACTTTTATGCAGAACTTTTATTCTGGCATGTAATTTTAATGCACATAAAATTTTGAAAATACAGCTTTATCAGACTTGAAATATTCCGAAGCTTGATAGAGATGTTTGTCACCTTTCCATCCGTCATCTTGAGTTAGTATCCGTTTGAAGCATGATATAAACATGATTTACTGTGATGAAATGGAGAAAGAACAGATACACAAATCACTTCTTTGTACATCCTGTTGTAAGCTGAAATTTTACAATTTAACCCCGCAGGCAGGTGTGAGAGCTCAATTTCTGTTTTCATACAGGCGCAGTATCCTTAAAATGCTAGTATTACAAATTCATGAAGACAATGGTAAGAAACCCTGTGTCTTTAACTTATCCCCCTAAACCTGAGATGTCCACTCTCTGCACCACGGCTTGAGCCATTTGAAACTGTCAAGGTACTCACAACAGAATAATTTGCATACAATACATATAAATGAAGTCATTTACATAGTCAGTGGTTATGCTGAAAATCTGTCAGGAATTGGGCCCCTTTGAACCATCACGGGAGGGCCCAGTCCTAAATGTTATATGTAACGTGACTAACGTTCACAACTCATGATTCAGTTGCAGTAAATGTGTGCCACTTCGCTCCTACACGCTGCCTACATGCAGGCTTATAGGCACAAATGTCCCTGCAGCTGCACTTCTCACTTCTCATCTGCTTAGGGCTTCAGCTCTCACTGTGATAATACTCTACCCAAAGAACCACCCAGCCCACACTGGCATTAACTTACTGTCAGGCTGTCATGGCAGCTAGACATTAGGCCTCTTGGCTGGTGACGAAAATAAACCTTTTGACTGCCTTTCTGAGGGAGCTGAGGGTTAGGTGGGCAGATGGGAGGATGTTGCAGAGCCTGGGGGCCGACATTTCAAAGTGTCTGCTATTTAGTTGCAAAATGTTTAGATGGCCGTGCGGTAAGGAGGAGGTTGATGGAATGGAGTGGGAGGTTACAGCGCGATTCTGCTGCAGAAGTAGCAAACATTGGCAATGCCAGGAGGTTTTCTATTGAGGCAGGCTTGTGCCATGGTTATTTATTTTTTTCTTTTGATAGCAGATATATTCACAAAAGAATAAAAGAGAAAAGACCACCACTTGAACATGGCACCATTTCTTGCAATAACATTTTTAATAAATAAAAAAAAAGTTCGCCAATGCAGTCAGTGCTTAGTTCGTAAAAGAATAAGTGCGTAGTCTTGATTTCACATCGGGCCTCTTTAATTTACCACCAGACACTCCCTGTTCATCTATCTCACTCTTTCAGGTTCCTGCTTTCTTCCTTTGTCACTTTTTTCCACCTTTCTCTCGCCCCTTCCTTCTTCCTTGTGTGTTTTTCACTCTGTTTCTCTGGGTCAAAGTCTGATGAGGAAAAATAGGTGCCAGTCCCCAAAAATGAGTGCCAGTGGGCCCCACATGCAGTCTCTGGCTCAAATTAAGCGCTAGATGCGACTGTTTTGCTAGTCATGTTTTTTTTAAGAACAAGACTTTCAGTTGCACTACCAGGGGTGGGTCCTCCACTGCTTTCTCGCAGTGCGAGAAGCAGAAACATAAAATGGTAATAACTACCATTTTATATTTCTGCTTCTCGTACTGCGAGAAAGCAGGAGGGTTTGGTTGGGGGGGTTTCTGCTCTAGGGCAGGGGAGGAGTGGCTTGCCCACTGCTGAGGGCGCTGACTGTTTGGTCGGCCCTCTTGGGCCGCCCAAACCAGTCATGCGCACTCTGCCCTTTCTCCATGTAGGCTGCAATGCAGCTTACATGGAGAAAATGGCCTCCCCATAGGCGCCTGGCTGTGCGCCGTCCTGACCAATCACAACGCTGCCATTGCAGTGTTCTGATTGGCTTAGGGGAGGGAGGCTGCCTGCTTCCTGTTCAGCAGATCTTAAAGAAACACGTTAGTTATAGATTCCTTACCTTAAATTACCCCCAGGCGTCGGACTGGATCCGGAAAGTTTTTTCGTCAGCAGTACCTCTGCTCGTCGGAAGGTGGCGTCGGTCGGCTCCGCGTCCGTCTTCGGTGTCGTGGTCACCGGGATGACATCGCGGCAGCTACTTAGACGCCGCCCTCGCGCGCTGACATAAGTTCTTTCTTTTTCCACGCCAGCCAGCGCAGATCCGGGAAGAGCTGTACCGCCAGTCATTTTTTGACTGACTTTTTCTCTACTTTTGCCGACTTCTTTTTCGAGTCTTCAACTCCTAAGGTGCACGAGGGATGCCCGGTTTCAAGCCCTGCGGTTCCTGTCATCGGATGATGTCGGTGACGGATCCACACCGCGTGTGTCTCTTTTGCCTGGAGCGCGATCACGACCCCAAGTCGTGCTCCGACTGCCGGTCGATGATGCCGAAGGCTGTGCGGGAGCGGTCCCAAAAGCTGCTTGAGCACCGGCAGTCGGCTCCGCGCCGTTCGAGGTCCTGGTCGAGAGGGAGGTCGAGGGACCGGTCGCGGAGCCATCACCATTCGTCCAAGTCTTCGAAGTCTTCGCACTCTGGGTCGGGTAAGTCGAAGCATAAGAAGAAGTCGAAGAAGCACCGTCGGCCTTCGACTTCTCGTCGGGCGGCCGCTCCGACGAGGGACGCGAGTGGTGCCCCTCCCGCGGCTCCGCGCGCGTAGCCCGACGAGTCGACTCCATGTTTCCCACCCTTTCCGGGACCCGGAGCGACTCTCGCCCAGCTTCGTACGTTCTACGAGGCGATGCATGCCATCTTTGGGCGGACCGAACCCGCCGGCGCGCCTTTGGGCCCCGCGGACTCGGTTGGGGGACCTAGGCCTTCTCCACCGTCGGCTCTGGCCCCGGCACCGCAGGCCCCCCTTGGATCCAGGCCTGGATCCGGATCGGCGCCGGTTGACCTCATTACGCCTCCACCTGCGCCGCTTCCACCGGCACCACTACAGCGTTCGACGCCGGTCGGCCCTAGCCTCCATCCTGATGTGGACCTGGAGCCAGACCTGCGTCGCCCGACGCCGGACCCGGCGCCAAGAGGGGTTTTTGTGCCCCTGTTCACTCCTGAGGTCCCTTTTCAACAAGAGTGGCACCCAGAGGATGAGGAGGAGGACTGGGCGGGGTCAGGTGACCCTCTGACTGACCAGTTGGACATTGAACAGGACTGGAGAGAGGAACTGGGGGATGCCAGTGGTTTGGACACCTCCCCTGACCATGGCATGTTGTCTCCTCCTACCGTGGCTACGGAGGAGGGAGCGTCATACGCAGTGGTGTTGCATAGGGCGGCCGAGGCTCTCAACCTCGAGCTTCCTACGGTGGCGGTCAGGACTAACCTCCTGACAGAGGTGCTTCAGCCGGCCGCGAGCTCTTCAGAGTCCTTGCTGCCGTTCAATGAGGCCCTCACCGACGTCCTTTTGGGCACCTGGTCCAGGCCCAACACGGGGGCTCTCGTGGATAGGATGATTACCCGACGCCACCGCCCGGCTCCGGGCGACCGCACTTTCTCTCCCAACACCCCACCCCGGAGAGCTTGGTGGTCCAAGCCTCCACCTCCAAAAGCGCATTCCCTACCGCTCCCCCGGAAAGGGAATCCAAGAAGCTGGACCACCTTGGGAAGAAAATGTTCTCTTCCGCCAGCTTAGGACTGCGGTCGGTAAACACTGCATGTCTCTTGGGCTGTTAGGATACGGTGGCGCAGGTGCTGCCTCAGTGTCCGGAGGAGGCCCGGGCAGTGCTCTCCCAGGCTGTTGCCGCCGGGAAGGATGCAGCGAAGTTTGCCATACGTTGTGGCCTGGATACCGCCGACTCTCTGGGCAGGACCATTTCAACGTCGGTAGCGCTTCGTCGCTGCGCCTGGATGCGGTCGACTGGCTTTTCAGGGGATGTCCAGAACACCTTGATGGACATGCCCTTTGATGGCCGTCGCCTTTTTGGCGACAAAGCAGACAACGCTCTAGAGCGTTTCAAGGACTCCCGGGCTACGGCCAAGTCCTTGGGCCTCTCCACCCGCCCTGCGCAGTCTGCTTTTTGCCCCTTTTGTGGCTACGGAAGGGGTGCCCCGCTACGTCCCGCCCAGAGCCACAGGCCGTAGCAAGTTACCCAACCTTCGCACGGCCGGGGACATGGAAACAACCGTCGTAGTTCCGGGGGCCAGCGGGCCAGGCCACCAACCTCCCCTCCGCAGCAGCCTCCAAACCCTCCTAGTCCGACCTTTCAGGCCCATCAAACGCCAGTGAGCGGCAGGATTCGCCATCACCTCCCCCACTGACGCACCATCACGTCGGACAGGTGGGTTTTGCAAATAGTCTGAAGGGGCTACTCCCTCCCCTTCGAGTCTACCCCTCCAGCCATGCCACCTCAATACCACTGCATGTTGGAGGATCACCTGGGCCTTCTCCAACAGAAAGTTTTGGCACTCTTGGCCAAGGGAGCCATCGAGCACGTTCCTGTCCCAGAAGTAGGTCGTGGTTGCTACTCCCACTACTTTCTGGTCCCCAAGAAGGACAAGGGCCTGCGTCGTATCTTGGATCTCAAGAACGTCAACCGCTTCCTCCGGAAGGAGAAGTTCAAGATGTTGACGCTTGCTCAGGTCTTGTCTGCCCTTGACCCGCAAGACTGGATGGTAGCGTTGGACTTGCAGGACACTTATTTTCATATCCCCGTCCTGCTGGCCCACCGGTGTTACCTACGGTTCACGGTAGGCCACGAGCATTTTCAGTTTACCGTGCTCCCCTTTGGCCTTACCAGTGCCCCTCGGGTGTTCACGAAAGTGATGGCGGTGGTCGCAGCTCATCTGCGCAGATCAGGGGTGTCAGTCTTCCCCTATCTCGACGACTGGCTGTTGAAGGCGGGCTCGCCCCAGGCAGTTGTCTCCCACCTCCAGACTACGGCCGACCGCCTGCATTCGCTGGGGTTCTCCATCAATGTGCCGAAGTAAGTAAGTAAGTAAACATTTGTAGAGTGCATGGTTACCCGAAGGCATCCCAGTGCTAGAGGCATCCGCTCATGAACTAGGTACAAAATTTATGGGAACAGAAACGTTTTTATGCGTTTCCGGAAGACCAAATGATTGGTCTCACATCGAATGTCAAGGGGGAGAAGATTCCACAACCTAGCTGCATTATACGAAAAGAGGCGACCACCTGTACGTGCTTTACTGATTTTAGGAACAGTCGCCATCTGTTTATTGCCTGACCGCAAAGCTCTTTTAGGGTAATAAGGGGAGATGATGGAGCGAATAATAGGCGGACCATTACCTAGCATTGCCTTATGTGCGATGCAAAGCGCCTTGAACTGCACTCTCTGCTGAATTGGCAGCCAGTGTAGTGTGGCCAGAGCAGTCCTTGCTGACTGTCGGTTAGGAATGTTCAAAAGCAGACGAGCTGCACAGTCCTGTACAGTTTGAAATTTCCTGATAGTAGTGCTGGGTGCTCCTAAATAAAGGGCATTGGCATAATCGAGCCTGGAGAGTATGAGGGCCTGAACCACCGTTTTCCTGGCAGAGAAAGGCAGCAGGGGAAGAATTTTCCGTATCATCCTCAGCAACCCAAAGCAGCTACCTGCAACCTTCCGTGTTTGCTCCCCAAAGTCCAAGTTACGATCCAGCCAGACCCCCAAACTCTTGATCTGTTCTTTGGAGGAAGGGGTAGGGCCAAAGCAACTAGGCCACGGTAAACTTACATTAGGCGAGGGGGGTTTACCTAAAAACATCAGCTCCGTTTTGGACCCGTTGAGTTTCAGGTATGAACCTTCCATCCATGCTGAAACTTTTTCAAGGCACCTGGCCAGATCAGGGCCAGTATTGTTGAGCTGGTTGAAAGAAACAACCAACTGCGTGTCATCTGCATATGTGACAATCTGAATGCCGAACGGCTTCACAACACCAGCCAGGGGGCTCATATAAACATTAAAAAGAGTGGGGCTCAGGGACGATCCCAAAGGGACCCCACATCTGAGTGGCATAGGTTCGGAGGTAAATTCTTCTTGGAACATCTGAAATGACCTGTCCTCCAGGAAGGAGTGAAGCCACTTAAGGGCCATATCAGTCACTCCTACCTCTCTGAGTCTCTGAATAAGCAACTGATGGTTGACCGTATCGAAGTCTGCGCTAAGATCCAAGAGCACAATGGCAGCGCAGCCTCCGTTGTCTAGAATTTTCCTGGTTTCTCAACTACTGCCAGGAGGGCAGTCTCTGTACCCTGTTGAGGCCTAAAACCAGTTTGGGAAAAATGAAGACAGTTGTTGCTTTCCAGAAACGCAGAGAGAGCAAAGTTCACATGCTTTTCGGCAATTTTGCTAATTCCTGGCAATAGTGATATGGGACGGTAATTCCCTAGCACCTCTGGATCCAAATTCGGTTTCTTTAAAAGGGCTTTAACCATTGCTCGCTTCCATAAAGGGGGGACCAGTCCCGTCGAGAATGTAGCATTAATCGTGTCCAAAATAACAGGGGATACCGTATCAGAAACTTGATTTAAAATGGGGGGCGGAACTGCGTCCCTGGGGGAGCCTGACTTCAACTGACTAAGAATACCTTGCAAAGAGAGCTGGTCTAAAAAAGGCTATTCCGTTAAAAAGCAATCGCTAGTACAACCTCCAGTGTTGATTAATGGAGCATTTGATTGAACAGAGGCCTGGGGAAAAGAGGTATAAATATCTTGAATTTTATTGGAAAAAAAGGTTACCAGTTCATTACAACAGGATGGTATGTCATCAAAGGAAGTAGGAGGAGGGGGAGGTTTAAAAAGAGATTTCACTATGCGAAATGTTTCGCGGGAAGAATTGGAAGCTGAAAGGATTTGTCCTTCATAGTGAAGGGCCTGAGCACGTTTAATTTCTTCCTTGTATATTTTTATGTCCTCCCTGTAAATCATTTTATTAGTTGCGGAGAAATCTTTTCTCCATTTTCTTTCAGACCGTTTACAGGTTTGCTTAGCACAATATCTAGGGAGGATACAAGCCATTTATCAAAATTATCGTTTGCGATGACAGGGTTAGAATCAAGTGTCGGTCTGGTCTCATTAAGTATTGATACCCAATGCTCTATTGGGAGTTTTGACCATAAGCGAGTCAATTTAGTGGACTTCACCACCGGCCTGCTGATGGATTGATGGGCCCAGGAAAAAGGAATAAGACAGTGATCTGTCCAGGGCATGGGAATAGGGCTTCCAACCTGCAGGTTATTAACGTTGGAAAAAATGGGATCAAGCAGATGGCCTTTAGAATGAGTATGGCCTCTCACTTTTTGATTAAATTGAAGGGCTCCCATGCTGTCGGTCAGCTCCCGTGTGGCTGATAGAGAAGCCTCATCAAAATGCATATTAAAATCTCCTAGTAGGGAGAAATTAGACAGGGGGCTGGCTAGATTAGCTGTGATCTCGGGTAGGTCCTTGCAGAATTGACCCAAGGACCCAGGGGGACGGTAAATTAAAATCCCAGAAAAGGTGCAAGTGTGGGAGAAGCCAGTGGAAAAAAACAGACTCTCGCAGTCAGATACGGGATTCGCAGATGTGAGACAATTAAATCCGATTTTATAAACAATCGCTATGCCACCTCCTCTGTTATGCTCTCTATCAAGTCTTTGAATGGCATACCCAGGGGGGAGAGCTTGAACGAGAGCCAGGTCTACCTCACTCGTTAGCCATGTTTCTGTTAAAAACAGAACATCCGGGCTCTCTTCCTCTAACAGTAATCACATTTCCATGGTATGCTTAGGGATCGAGCGACAATTATGTAAGAACATGTTAAAAATAGTCGGAGGGGACGAAGTTGTGTGCTACTTGATAGCGGGCCAAAGGCTAAAAGAGCAGTGATGGCATTGAGTTGCCTTACAATCAGGCCAAATAGGGTGGACACATATATTCCTTACCGCCCCTCTATACTGATGGAGCTGGTCGGCGGTATAGGAAAACGTTTCCCTCGTGCAACCGGCAGGGGTCCTGGCACTTGGGACCGGTCAGGCGCGGACGGGCGCAGACGAGCTTGCCTTAGGCGTGCCTTCGGCGCGGCCGCGTCATCAGCCCCTTTTCTAGTTGGGCGTGCGCATCGGCGTCTGAGTCAGTGACTAGAATGCTGACCTCCGACAAATTGATTTAAAAATTCAATGCCGACCCCCGGAGCTATAACACAGCTCCCCGAGAGTGCAGAAGAGAGTAAAGTGCAAAAAGTGCAAGCCGCAGGATTAAACCCCCCAACAGTTTAAAACAATATTAAAACAGTTTTAAAACAATTCTAGGTTATCAAATAAAGTGTAGTGATCAAGTCCACTCAGTTCAGGTGATTCAAAGAGGTTTATTACAAGATGGTACAAGATCACAGGGAGACCATAAGTAGACCAGATCAAGACTATAACAAGACCCTGACAAGACCCCACCAGGAGCAGGCAGCTCAGCCCAGTCAACTGTGACTTCTCTGACAGATCCCCAAGATTCTGACAGCATCATCACATTAACATTCCACTGGTGGTAGAATAGCATTGCATTAACATTAGCAGGATATAACATATCCCCCTTTCTTATACGGGAAAACAAAAAGCTAGAAACGGAAAAGGAGAACCAGAGAAAGTGAAAGCAAAATGATTATACAAAAGCAAAAAGAAGAACAACAATGAGAGAACAACCATCAAAAGAAGAGCAACAAGAGGGAAATCAAGAAACAGAGAAGAAAGGAAGCCAAACATAGGAACCATCCTCCCTTCTTACACCACAGCGAAGAAGAAAAAACAACAACGTAAGAGAAAAAGAGAAAAGAAAGCACAAAAGACTGCCCCAAAGCACACCACTGGCCAGAACAGGAATGAATGGAGGCTGAAAATGGAAAACTAACAGAACACAGGGCTACAGGCTGCGACGAACGCAGAGGAAGGAAACACGACAGAAAAGCAGAGGAAAGCCCAGAATCCACAAGAGACACGAGAAGAAGACCTCAGAAGGAAAACAGAAACGAAGAAAGAAACAAGGAAGATAAGGAAAAATAAGGATGATTCCTCATCTAAACACCATTATCGTTACACAATGACAAAAATGTAATGCAAAGATAACAGTGCAAATATAGCAATATAAAATACAATGTAAACGGAACATACTTAGCAATGAAAGCAAGAAATGCACTCAAATAGGGTAAAAACGTAAGCTAAATATGTAAACTCGGATGCATGGGTGAGAACCCATGACTAATCTCTTGGGATAGAGATGTGTTGTGCACAAAACTGGGAATACTCCCCATACACATATAAGTGTAAGGACAAACTTTGTGTGGGAAAAACCACACTGTGCACTGTAGTAATGTAACTGTGTTAAAACACCACATATGAGTAGGTACTCATGACATATTCCAAACAATAAAAAGACAGTGTATGGGTGGGAACCCATATACTTAATGCAAAGGGGCTACACCCTTGCATAGCTCCCAGGAGGGAGGTAGAACAGAGTTGTGCACACCCTATATAGGGTAAACAAATAAGACGAGAGGCGTCGGTGTATGGACGGCTTAGAGCCGTGACCACGCCGGTGAGCGACTACTCCCCCGAGTAACAATAGTCTGCATTGGCTCCAAAGAACAAAAACATGACAAAACATATGATTGCCAGCAAACTAAAAGAAAAATGAAACATGCAGGTGTAAGGCAATGGCATACCAAACAACACAATGCCAGAATGCGTAACACAATGCCTTAAACAAAGATCAGCACAAACGTCTGTAAACTTGTGCAAACCACTCCATACGCCATGGAATAAGAATATTAAATAATGTAGAAACTTAGCTGCAGAGCGTCCCTTCATGTACTGGAGAAAAATCACTGGAATGTCCCAAGGAAACGCCATATTCTCCTGAAATATGTCGATGCTAATTGAAACCACAGGCTGATGTACAGGAGAGATGTAGGACGATGTCGTGCTAAATTGAAACCGTCAATTAACTTTAATGACTCCCCACAAACGTGGTTGAAGAACAGCAGGACCGTAGCAGGTGAAAACGGAACTTGGTTGTTGCCGTGAAAATACGTGATTCGTGCTGTGAAAATATGTGGTTGGCAGACGCAGGACTGTGACAGGAAACATCCAAAACCTGGAACGTGGTTGGCAACGTGAAGATACACCAAACCAAAATGGTGGCACGCAACTCTGACGGCATGCCGGATGGCTAGCAGCAAAAGTGTGCGCCCAAACGTCCGTGGCAGTAGCAGGCTCGAAGAAGGACCGTATGTCACAGAAGATCCTCTGGACACCGCTGAAAGTAGGAACGGCAGCACGTGGGCAGGGAAGGCACACAGGGCAGGTAAAGAGAGGCTTCGCGTGATGAGTATGTGCGCGTGATGAGGCTCGTGCGATTTTCAAATGTTAGCGGTTTGACTGGTTAAACTGACATGTGTCAGCGCTAAACCCCAGAAACACCCAAAAAGAAAAAAAAAACAAGAGTGCCTCTGCTCACCTGATTGAAGAGAAGTCTGTGTATAGGTTGCAACTCATGCAAAACGGACTAAAATGCCTTCCCAAACGCAACAAGATCCTCCAACAGTTATTTTGGTGACATGGGAGGGCAAACCAGCGCAGGGAAACCGCTCTGCCAAGTTTGTGAAAAGCTCTGTTGTGCCTAAGAGGGTTGTCTCTCGAGAGACTGCTCGACAGAAACGGTAATCCAAATGACAGCGAGAGATAGCAGAGTCCTTGGTAGTGGAATAAAGTACACACACAGGATGTCCAAATAAATGAACTTTGCCACTCTGAAAGCACAGACAGCAAGGATGCAGGAGTTGGTAGGCGCAGACGTTGGCAGGCTTGAAGAGTGTAAGGAAGGCTCAGCACCAATAGAAGTAGGCTTTGTCTGAAACTTAGAGATGCACTCAGGAGAGTAGACAGCCTTAGGAGATGAACAGCTGTTTAAGTTGAACAGACTGTGCTGCGTAGAGTGGAACTGGCACTTTGCGTTGAGGGCGACCGATGGGAGGTCACTGGTGGGGTCAAAGGTGCCAGTTGAAGGTAGAAACAGCTTCAGTTACTGTTAACTCTGTAGTAGAAGTTGATTGAAGTTTGAAGAGGTGGAAGTAGCAGGTTCTTTAGAAGATCGTCGCCAAAATTCTGTAGTGATCAAGTCCACTCAGTTCAGGTGATTCAAAGAGGTTTATTACAAGATGGTACAAGATCACAGGGAGACCATAAGTAGACCAGATCAAGACTATAACAAGACCCTGACAAGACCCCACCAGGAGCAGCCAGCAGGCAGCTCAGCCCAGTCAACTGTGACTTCTCTGACAGATCCCCAACATTCTGATAGCATCATCACATTAACATTCCACTGCTGGTAGAATAGCATTGCATTAGCAGGATATAACATAAAGCTCTCAAGCTGAACACCTCTCGTGTTCAGTGAACAGCGCCTCTGCGCGGCCGCGTCATCAGCCCCTTTTCTAGTTGGGCGTGCGCATCGGCGTCTGAGTCAGTGACTAGAATGCTGACCTCCGACAAATTGATTTAAAAATTCAATGGCGACCCCCGGAGCTATAACACAGCTCCCCGAGAGTGCAGAAGAGAGTAAAGTGCAAAAAGTGCAAGCCGCAGGATTAAACCCCATAGCAGTTTAAAACAATATTAAAACAATTTTAAAACAATTCTAGGTTATCAAATAAAGCTCTCAAGCTGAACACCTCTCGTGTTCAGTAAACAGCGCCTCTGTGTGGCCGCACCCGATTCCCTCTCAGAAGCTCCTCTTCATCGGAGCGGTTCTGGACACGACGCGGTTTCGGGTCTATCCTCCCGAACAGCGAGTCCTGGATATTCAGGCTATGATTCCGATCTTTCAGCCTCTATCCCGGGTTTCGGTCAGAATGACTCTGAGGCTGCCGGGTCTCATGGCCTCCTGTATCCTGCTGGTCGATCATGCCAGGTGGCATATGCGGGCTCTGCAGTGGGACCTGAAGTTCCAGTGGGCGCAGCATCAGGGAAATCTGTCCGATTGCGTCCAGATCTCGGAGGGCACTGCACGTCAACTGCAGTGGTGGCTCACGAACCAGGATTTGGTCAATGGCAGATCCCTCTCCCTTCCCCAACCAGACCACACTGTGGTGACTGACGTGTCCCTACTGGGATGGGGCGGCCACATAGGGGAGGCGGAGATCAGAGGCCTCTGGTCTCCGGCGGAGTCCGGGCTTCACATCAACCTTCTGGAGCTCCGGGCGTTTCGTCTTGCACTGAAGGCATTCCTTCCCTCTGTCCGGGAAAGAGTAGTGCAGGTGTTCACGGACAACACCACCGCCATGTGGTACTGCAACAAACAGGGTGGGTGGGGTCGTGGACCCTCTGTCAAGATGCCCTCCGCCTCTGGACTTGGCTGTAACATCAAGGCATATCCCTGGTGGTTCAACACCTGGCAGGTTCCCTAAACGCCAGGGCGGACGAACTCAGCCGCAGGTGCATGATGGATCACGAATGGCGTCTCCACTCAGAGGTGGTGCAAGGTCTCTTTCAACAGTGGGGAGAGCCTTGGTTAGATGTATTCGCCACCGAAGAGAACGCGCAATGTCAGCAATTCTGCGCGTTGGAATTTCCAAGGTGGTCCTCGCTAGGCGACGCTTTTCGTCGCGAGTTGAGTTGCGGTCTGTTGTACGCCTTTCCGCCTATACTACTTCTGCCCAGAGTACTGAAGATCAGGCGCGACCGGGCCCAAGTCATTCTTGTGGCTCCGGATTGGGCACGAAGAGTATGGTATCCCGAGCTGCTCAACATGGCCCTCGATCCTCCAATCAGACTGCCTCTTCGGGTTGATCTTCTGTCGCAGCAGCAGGGGACGGTCCTCCACCCGAACCTGTCCAGTCTCCACCTCCTTGCGTGGAGATTGAGCGGCGGCAGTTGACGTCTTTCGACCTGCCTCCCGAAGTCTGTGACTTAATCTTGGCAGCCAGGCGTCCCTCCACTAAGTCGGTATACGCCTGCCGATGGAACAAGTTTGTGGCATGGTGCACAGCAAAGGCTGTGGATCCCCTTTCTTCCCCTCTTTCTGAAGTTCTCTTGTTCCTTCTTTCTTTAGCCCAGCAGGGCTCTGCTCTGGGTAATATCAAGGGTTATCTTTCAGCCATCTCTGCATTCCTTCGGCTGCCAGATCAGCCTTCTCTTTTCAAGTCCCCGGTAGTTAACCGTTTCTTGAAAGGCTTAACGCATCTCTTTCCTCCAATCCCCTTTGTTATGCCTCAGTGGGACTTGAATCTTGTTCTTACCTATTTAATGTGTGCTCCCTTTGAGCCGCTACATAACTGTCCTTTGAGACTTTTGACTCTTAAGACTGCTTTCCTGGTAGCCATCACTTCTGCTAGAAGGGTGAGTGAGCTCCAGGCCCTTTCTTCCAAACCTCCTTTTCTGTCTGTCCATCCGGACACGGTTGTTCTCAGGACCCGTCCATCCTTCCTTCCTAAGGTGGTCACTGCCTTTCACATCGGGCAGACCATTACTTTGCCCACTTTCTTTCAGCCTCTGCATCCTTCGAAGGAGGAAGAGAGGCTCCACCGTCTGGAACCAAAACGTGCGCTCTCTTTCTATCTGGATTCCACAAAACAGTTCCGGGTGGATGACCAACTCTTTGTTGGCTACGTGGGCGCCAGGAGAGGTCGGGCCGTACACAAACGCACCATTTCTCGATGGGTCGTTTTGTGTATTATGGCATGCTATTCTCTGGCTAAAAAGGAGCCTCCGGTTGGGCTACGCGCCCATTCCACCAGGGCGACGGCAGCCACTACTGCCTTGGGGAGAGGAGTTCCTCTAAATGACATCTGTCGGCAGCTACGTGGGCATCGCTGCACACGTTTACGAAACACTACTGCCTGGACAGCCAAGTCCGGAGAGACGGCTACTTTGGCCGTTCTGTTCTCCAGGACTTTCTGGTGTGATCTTGGTTCGCAGACCCACCGGGGTTGGTATTGCTGGGGTATCTATTCTAAGGTAAGGAATCTATAACTAAAGTGTTTCTTTCAGATGAACAAGTTACTTACCTTCGGTAACGATATATCTGTAAGAAACATTAGTTAGTTATAGATTCCTTACCGCCCCACCCATCCTCCCCGTTCTGCGAACTGATTTCTAGGGTTAAGGATATCCTTTCAGGGCCCTAGTTTTGTGCACCAGTGGTCAGTGTCTTGCATGGCTCTGCGTTTCTGGCGAGGAAAGTAGTGTACAGAAATGACGTCAGCACGCGAGGGCGGCGTCTAAGTAGCTACCGCAACGTCATCCCGGCGACCACGACGCCAACAACGGACGCGGAGCTGACCTACGCCACCTTCCGACGCGCAGAGGTACTGCTTACGAAAAAAACTTTCCAGATCCAGTCTGACGCCTGGGGGTAATTCTAAGGTAAGGAATCTATAACTAACTAATGTTTCTTACAGATATATCATTACCGTAGGTAAGTAACTTGTTCGTCAGGAGCAGAGACGACGCGGGACCCGTGAAGGTACGTTTATTTTATGTTTTAAATTAAGCCCCCCCCGCACGCTCCCTGCCCCCCACCCACGAGTCATGCCGGCCGCGACGGTGCACCTTGCATTTTAGTATAATTCTATTCGAAGGAGTCATGAATAAATAGCTTTCTAACCATTCACTCAAATCGCAGAGCTACAATGTTATTTAAACACTTTATAACATACATTTTCAAAAGGAGTGTAGGCAAAATGAGTAGCCACTATTAAGATAAAGATGTACACTTTGAACCAGTTTCGTCACTTTAAAGGAAGGAACTGCTTTTAAGCGGATATGAACAATGTGCAAAGGCTTTGTGCAGTCACTCGTAGTGAAACGAGGAAATGGGTAAAGTGGGCCTTATGCCAAAGAACAATGAATAAAGGCCGCTAACCAGAAAGTCCCTATCTGTAAGTACATTATGTATGAATTTTTGGGAAAAACAATAGTCTGGTAGAAAAACAGACCTGGAAATCAACTGTGCCTGCTTTGCACTTGTAGGTGATGCAAAACTTTCATTATACCTTGGCCCTCAGATGGAACTTTGCAGCCTTTCATGGAAAGGGAATATAGGCTTTTAGCAGCAAGTCCTGGAAACTGACTTGGAAAGCAATAACATAGCATAGTTTGACATTGATTACTGCGCCCACCACCACAGCCTACAGTTCTTTGGCTATGCATGTAGGGGAGAGTCTTGGTAGCAGAGCCAGGAACCATGTGCTCACCTGCTTTCTCTCTGTTTGCTTATGTTACTAATTAAGAATAACCTGCGCCTCTCTAGTCGTTGCTATGCATGTACAAATGTCTGTCAACATAACCTGTAGGTAGGAGGATAGAGATATCACTGTGTATCGTTAGGTGAGGCCTAGATTCAAGCCCTCATTCAGGATTGCTCGAGGCATGAAGAATTTGAGGGTCGAGTTTCATATTTCTTTGACTATTCGTACTTCTTGGGTGAGTCGTATTTAGGTTTGTTCGTGTTGATGTCACAGTGTGCTCATAGTGCATTCGTAAACAGTGGGAAATGGCATGCTTTTCCTGTACTTTCCCCATATAATTTATTTTACAAGTTTTATTTTCGGTATTTTTGTACGACAGTGCGCCACACGTGGACAGGTGAAATTAGACAATATGTTTGATTGGTGTGGATTACATAGGATGGTTTTTTCCGCACTGTAACCGATTCCTTGTTACTGCCTATTGCTGAAATAATTAATTGACTGCCCTCTGGCGCTGTTAATCAACATAACGACAGCTAAAGGGCGACTATAATTTACAAGCCCTTTTCCAACTCCTGCCTTTGCTGAAATTACGACTGAATTTTTTTTAAAAAGCCTCACTCCCTGGTAGTGACACGCGCAGCTGCTGTATGTCATTGAGTGGCCGCAATGTCTCGGAGATGGACATAAAATGACAAGTGTCCATATATTTCTACTTTAGCAAACACTTAAGTATGTTGAAAAATTGCGTCAGCATGTTGAATTACAGTCTGATACAAACATAGCGTAATATTGGGTTCCAGGTAAAACATGAACTGGCACCTTAGTGTGCAGATATAACTACATATACCAGGAAAAACACGTATATAACTTTTCCTAGTGGGATCGGAAAGTATGGACAAGGGTTCTTTACAGTGACGGGGAGCATCAGCACCTGCCAGGCGCCCCTATGTGAGGCAGGAGGCCTTTGCATTTTATTCTGGATTGAAAGATAGTCAAAGTGAGTGGCAGTAGCGGCACCTCTGCTAAGGTGAGGATCGTCGCCCCACTGCTCAAAAGGAAAAATAAAATGATAATGTATCGTTATTATCATTTTGTTTTTCCAATTGAAGTAAGTGGCTCTCGGGGCGGGGCTGGCTAGAGCCGGGAGAGGAGTGGTTTGCACTCCTTAAGCAGGCCTAGGTAAGTGTTGTTTTTATTTTATTCTTTCCCGCCCCCCCCAACCACCCCTGCTCCACCACTCCCGATCGGTAGCAGCTGCTAGTGGTGAGTGGTTTTAGAACTTAAGCTTCTGGAGCCGTATTATGGAAAGGGCTCCGCGTCGGATTGGTAACGCGGGCACTCGAGCAATGCCCCAGGGGCTGGTGTCTGAGTTCCAGCTGTGGGCTGCTTTTTTTAGCAGTCTGGGGGGCTGATTTGGGCGGTTTCTGCGTTGTTCGATGCCGCCAGCGGCCCAGTGGGTGCCTGAGTGGCCTTTCTGGAGGCAGATGGGCATCCATTACCTCCCTTTTATCAAGGGGCAGAGGTGTCACTCGCTTTCTCTCGCTGGGCCGGCCCATTAATGTGTGCATATTGAGCGGGGGCAGGGGGCCTGAGCAAAAGTGGCCTCACTTGTTTTCAGGTGTGTTAAACCAGTAAAAACTAATTCGTGCATTTTTTTTAAACCCCGCCCCCTTTTTTTTTTTTTTTTAAATCAAATTTCTCAGAAGCAGTTTTTGCGGGAAGGCAATATGCAAATGTGGGCCACTTTGTTTTAGCGTGCCCGGGCCGATTTTTAATCCTAATCCAACCCTGGAAGGGCTCACTGTCTCTATTTGCTCCAAGGCGCCCCTTTAAACAGGTGTGCTTGGCGCAAACAGGAACAGTACACCCTGTTATAATGAATGTGTTGCCCCAGGGCAGCAGCAAACTTTCTCTGCCCCACGGGCAGGGCATTCAGTCAAAACTGGAGCGGCAACTCGCAAGATGCTCCGTGTTTCACAGTCAGTGCAAGTACCAGACAGCCTGCACTTTAAAGAAGGGAGTGTGTTATTGCACTGGCCTGCAGGGAGATGTCTGAGGGTCCATGGGACACCCTTTCACCCCTCGAGAGAGCTGCCCTCAGGTAGCCCCCCCGACAGTGCGCTACCTTTTTGTGGCACATTGTCAATGCGCCTTTTAAGGGTATGTTTGCCTCTACACCTGTTTCAGTAATACGGCTCCTGCGCAGAGGCAAAGTGATTCCCTCATTTGTGGATCACATGGCAAGTCCACTTTCGAGATAACCGTAAAAATCCAGATACTAAGGTCTATGAAGGGTCGTTGGCTAACTGAAATGTGGTACCATACTCCATTCATTTTCTTGTAAGGTAAAGGTTTTCCTCAAATGTAAATGAAATGTATTCAACTTATGATGGTATCAGTACTCAGATTTAGGTCCCCATCTCTTTTGCTATAAAAGAATGTGCGCAGTACCTCAATCTCCATTTCTTTTCACAATACATGTTTCTGCAGCACCGTATTTGCACCCTTGCAGGGTTGTGCTTTGGTGCACACTGTTGGGACATTTCATCCAAGATAATATCTAAACAGCCGAGGCCCGTGCAGGTAAGAGCGGTCGGAAGGGGGGGGGGGAGGGGGGGGGGTTTCGACGGACGATGACGAGGGAAAATTAATTCCCTCGTCATCGTCCGTCGAAATCTCTCCGCCCCACCCCGGCCCCACTGCTCTTACCTGTTCGGGCTCCGGCTGTATCTAAAGAACTTAATTCTTTTGGCTTTTGCTGACAACTGAAATCAAACAACATACTATATAGCGTGATCTTATTCTGCCAGGAGAAATTGCGAGTGAAGAGGCTGTGGCTATTGCATCTTTTGCAAGCTGTCATCAGCATCACATCAAGGTGCAATTCCCCTGGACAGCACTTTGGAATTGAAGCAATACAGTGTCACTTTAAGGGCCTCTCGAAAGCCTTCATCCCAAATGTCTGTACATTTGGGAAGAGATTTTAGCTGGATATTATTTTTAAACCTGCATGAATTTTAATTTTTGATAATTAGATTTTTCGCATATATTCTAAGTATTTATTAGGGTCCTGTTTGATTTGTTAAAACTCATGGGAGTGCCAATAAGAAATGGTTGTTGGGTCAGATTTACCCCATGGTCATCTTTGGGACTATGGGCTCTCACTGGGAGATTCATCTCTCCGTATAATCATATTTACATACATATGCACCTATATACATACATACATGGGGAAATACTTGAGACTCCCTCATACATGTGTTATAGGCAGAAATACATTGGTACCTGTCACAATATGAATATTTGAGTATCTTTTACCAGCGAACTCACCAATTAATACTACCAAGTCGTCCAGTTTAAAATTGCTTCCTATAAAATATAAGAAAAATCCATAATTGTGTCTGTCTATTCTATCATTATGAGGTAATTGCTGGAAGAATCCTAAAGGGGTTCCAAAATCAACTGCCAGTTAGCCAACAGGTTAATTTCAAAATTTTCACTGTGGTTCACACAAGGCTTACAACATTACTAATGTATTCTAGCTTTGGAAGAAAATCCGTAAATTAAGCTATGCATGTTACCTATGACCTGCCGATCCTCTCCTACTTGTTATTCCATGTATATTTTTTAAACCTTTGTTTATTAAGGTTTACATGCAGTTCAATGGATTAACGCCTCTGAGACAATAAAATGATACAGGTATCCCTTCACGACCCCAGCCATAGGGCATCTTGTAATTGCGCATGTCTTTGTACAGAGTTTGAAAGGTGTAAGCTGTGTATCAGTTCAGACTCTCACTGCGCACTGCATAACTGCCCCCAGGATCATCACATTGAATCATGCTAGACAATGTAACTACCCTCCCTCCCCAACAATGTAACTAGCAAACAATACTGGGCACCACATGTCCAAAGAAGTGATAAATGTGTATGTGGCCACCACCCGTCGTCAGGCCTCATTGCACTATCAGGCCTCCAACTCTGTGAGCTCGGGCAACCCAAGTGCAAGACCAGCCCCCGATTATGAAGACTTCTACTCCTCAGTAACCGAGGGATGTTCTCACTCCTTGCAGTCTTGCCCAGTGAAAGAGGCAAGGAGGGATGCCCAGTCATTAGCACTCGGAGGCAGACCGAGTCCCCTGTTCTCTTCCGCCCTCAGTGCAGTTTCTTCTGCCCAGCGTTTCACCTCAGCTCTACATCTGCAGTGGGGTGGTCCATCTGAGGACTTCCAGTGCAAGGTCAGGGCTCTGCTGGCCAAGACCAGGGATAAGCATAGGAATCGTGCATCTACTCTAGGCAGTTTTGGGGACGGTGATAGTCCAGTCCCAAAAGGCAGACCTCCAGCCCCCACTGATCAGCGTGGTCCAGAGTGTGCCTAAGATCGGATATCACTCCCTGCCAGAAACTCACTGCCCCCGCTCAGGACCACTTCATGTTTACGAAGTCAGTGTCAGGTTCCCGTCAGTGAGGACACCGTTGGTTTTCGGTTAGGGGTTAAGCAAAAACTCAGCGAGATTCCATGGGGTTCTGCGAGCAGGCAGAATTCAGCATGTTGCGCCGCTTTCGCTCATTTTTAGCGCCGGGAGCTTTTCCCACGCTGTAAAATCAGCATGAACGGCACCACGTAGGGCGCCGGAGGTTGCTGCTTTTTTCTGCCGCTCGAGTATATATTCTACTCAAGATGCAGCTTTCTCAACGCGAACGGGTGCGAGCTGCCGCTACTGCTGGCATTTAGAAATGTCACCCGGAGGCGTTCTAGTGCCCAAAAATCGTGCTAGGGGACTCAAATTCTCAATCGTGCTTGCCAGCTTAACATTGGCAAGTCACACATGAGAATAAACTCCGCCACACGGCAGTTGGCGGAGCGCCAGAACTCAGTGTTCCAAGCAGAACGTGAAGTGGGAAAAACTATGCGAACTCTGCTGGTGGAGCAGAATTTATTGCCCACCGTGTTGTCAGTGCCTGCAATAGCATTGAGGCAGTGTGGTGTTAGGTACGTCTTCTGTAGGAAATTGAGTTGGGTGTAACGGAAGTGGGTGTTCCGAGAAACGGTATGTACCCTCATGTAACACAATGTTGAATGTGTCCTCATGTAACGCAACTGGTGCTCATGTAAAGCGCTCTGATACCTGATTTCGGGTCAAGTTCTCGCTATATAAAACTTCGAGAAAAAGAAAAAAAATACCTTCTCCAGTGCTCGAGTCTATTAACTATCTTGCAATTCTCAACCCGCCGCTGTCTCCCACTTGACCTGGATTTGCGCCAAGGCTGGCTGTGATTGAAGTTGAGCTGATCTATATAGCCAGGAGACTACCCTTCGGCTTCTCCAAATGTCAAGATAATGTGCAAGGCCTCATGCGCCACCGGTTCAGCCTGAACCTGTTGCCATAAGTCGTGAATCGCCCCTGCTACCTTGGCATACATAAGGAACTGCGAAGTGGGCAGCCCAGCTTCCACCACACTGTCCTCTAGAGATCGCAATCTACCCTCCTTATAACAGTCCCTGACCGGGTGGATGTCTACCACAGTCCATTCGCGCATCACGCTGGCCATAAGTAAGTCCCTGGCTGGTTTTGGGAGACTCACCAGTGTCAGGACTGGGGAATAAGGGCACGGTTGGCCCGCAAACTTAGTGAACTTCAACCAATATTATAGCGCAATCCGCAATAATTTGGGGGTCGGTCCTTTGGTAGGTCGTTCTCCCAGTATGAGCAGCATGAGCTAGCCATGGTCTGGGTCCTCTCCATGAGGAGGACATGGTCCTCTCTGTGACCGCCAGCCATTCTGCTTGTGCCAGTATGTGGTATACCTCAAGGTTGGGGACACCCAGTCCACCCTCCCTTGACGGGTGCTGGATAGTGCGAAGCGATGCCATGCAGTTTCCCCCATCCCAGAGCAATTCCCACACCAGGGCATCCAGGGAACGAAACCAAGACTGGAGTACCCAGAGGGGGAGATTCACAAAATAATACAGCAGTCAGGGAAAGATGGTCAATTTCTTGAGCACATCCCCCGGATTACCCTCCAAGCCATCCACTCCCTGTGGAAAACTCGAATCCCAAGATATCGGAATGTCCGAGGCTCCCGTGGCAGCCCCCTATCTCGGATCACCTGGAGTCGGACCATGGTGTCCTCGCTAACCGGGAAGACGCACAACTTCTGCCAGCTGGTACATAGGCGTCGAAGCATTGAGATCCTCACGGGCACCTCTGTGCAGGCAGCACGGAAAAATAGGAGCCTCTCGTCCGCATATAGTGAGATGTTGTGTTACCCGTCTTAGAGCCGTATGCTCAGGCCCCGGCCCATCCTCATTGCTGAACAGCGCCAACAAACGGCTCAATGGCCAATGCAAACAGCAGTGGGAGACAGGGCACCCCTGTTTTGTACCTGTGCAAATTTCAATGGGGTCTAAGATGTTCTGCCCAGTTTTTGCCCAGGCTTGTGCTCCATTATATAGCAGTGTTACCCACTTCGCCTGCTCATTCCAGCACCAAATAATAACACAAATGTCCAAAACATTTCTTTCTCTGGCCATCAAGTTTTGTAACTCTTGAACAAATTTGACATAGAAAAATGTACATTCATTTAAAACATTTCTTAATAATCTTCCTTTTTTCCTAACCTATTCCAATAGCTAACTGGATTTACTTTGCCTAGAGTTGATCTTAGGCCTCTCTTAGAGTTTGGGGAAACAAGAGCCCCACCAATCTCGAAGTTCTCCTGCCTCTTTTAAAGACAGGAAAAGCACTACAATTTTATTGCAAACCTTTCACTGTCGGATGGACATAAGACCTTAAGATCCCTGCCTGGCAGATATACATAAGGCTTTAGGTTCCCCACCTGGCAGGAGGGGATCTCTTAATATGATAGATGGTCCTCCACCAGAGCAGTGGATGCTTTGGCCTGGCAATCTGCTGAGGATGCCTAAATGACCTCCCTAGTCAGTGGGTTACACAGAAGATACTACATCAGGATGACTGTCATTTGCTACCTTGCCCCACCAGTTTGAGATATATATGTGGACCCAGTACTATTTTGTGACATCAGTCTTTGAGTACCAAAGTGTTTTGCAAGAAAAAGTGTCTGCCCTCTGTCACTGATCTCCTGTTTTCTATCAGTATTTTTTTTTTAAGAACAAATTTTATTTGTTTTTGCCAATATCGTGCTCGTAGAGCCTTATTGTACATGTTAGGATACAGCATAGGCATACGTGTACTACATAACATTTTATAACATAACAATAAAAATCCTGCGATAGAAGGGGGAGGACCTAACGCCAACTTGCTGAGTGTTGACCCTGTCCTTGTGCCCCTACCTATCAGTATTTTAAAATGTATTTTCTGTTTACATTTTGGTGCCATCTCAGATACTATATTAGTGCTCACTGCAGATTAGGACCCAATAGCACATTGGGTCTGCAGATATTCCCTTGACATCTAATAATGATTTGTAAAGCAAACTCTTCACTGTTCGTATTTCTCTGTCTTATATAAACATCAATTGTGTTTACTTTTGTGGGATTTCAGTTCCAGTATCCCTTCAGATATTTGGATGAAATGTCAACTAGACACCCATTGTGAATGGTATAAAAAAAGAAGTTGCAGATACTTATTTTATCCATTAGAAGGGAATAATAGACGGAAATAATGGTGTAAATCTTGTCAATTAACCCTTATCGAAAGTGTTTACCATGTAGGGTCTGAAGATCTAATTTGTGTATGTATGGATATGGTATTTCTACAGGTCAAACCTAGCCAAAAGGCAGTGGAGGGCTGTGCAGGTTCAAAGACGAGCATAAAGTCAAACAAATCAAAGGAGTGGTAGCTGGGTGGTGGATGTTTAATGCCTTATGATGTAGTGTTCTTTAAAGAGGCGAGCCTTCAACTCTTTCCTAAATTGGAGCAACATTGGTGCAGGACTGATGGTTACAGGGATATTGTTCCAGATCCTGGGAGCATAGATGGAAATTTAATTAATTTGAATAGTAGTTATGCTGAAAGTCTGCCATTTACTTAACCCTTCTGGACTTAAGTTGGACACCCTGCCTCAGTGGAAAGATAAGATCTTTTAGTACAGAGAAGCATACCTCAATTCACCTTGAAGTACATCTTGCTGCTCTGCATGCATAATCGTCCATGCATTTTTACCTTTGTGGGTATTCACAAACATTTTTCATTGCATTTCCACTATCTGATAGAGACATCTAGCTGCAGATTCCTTACCTTTGAATTTCCCAGGCGTCAGGCTAGATTCGGAAGTCTTTTGCTTGAGCAATACCCTTGCACAACGATAGGTGGCATCGGTCGGCTCCGTGTGACGTCAGCATCGTCCGCGCCGGAAGTGATGTCCGCCTCACCTACATAGGCGCCACCTCGGCGCACTGACGTCAGATCTTTTCTTCCTGTGCCAGTTAGCCCAGATCCGTGTGGAGAGCTACCCTCTGTCACTTTTTGACAGGCTCTAGGGCCTGGAGCGCGACCATGACTCGAAATGGTGCTCCGACTGCTGGGCCATGGCCCCAAAAGCTTTAACGGAGCGGTCCCTAAAGCTGCTCGTGGCCCAGCGCTCGGCACCATGCCATTCACCCCGGAGGTCTCGTTCTCGGTCGAGGACTGGGCACCGCTCTGGGAGTCCTAGGTCCTCATCCTCCCACTCAAAATGGTCGGGTCAGTCAGGTAAGAAGCATAAGAAATGTAAGAAGTCGAAGAGTAGTTCGACTTCTCCCTCTCTGTTGGCTGACGTGGTGGAGGAGTCTCGATGCTCTAGGCCTCGTTCTGCAGAACCTGCGCCTCGTTCGGCTCAGTGCTTCCATGCCTTTACAGGAGCCCAAGTGACCCCACCCAGCTTAAAGAATTTTATGACTCCAAGTGCCTCATATTTGGGTGACCTCACCCTCCTGGCGTGCCTTCTGGCCCGAAGGCTCAGAGGGGGCTCCATCGGGTTCTGCGCCGGCAGCTCCGGTCCCGGTGCCAATGCCCCCCAATGGATTTGGTGGTGGATCCAGACCGGTGCCGGTCATGCCACTGTGACCTTCCGCGCAACGGCCCCTGCACCAAGACTCCTGCCGCAGCCAGCCCCATTCTTACCCCGGACGACCGGGAGCCGGATTGGCGCCTACTGATGCTGATTCCAGTGCCAATGGCACCCTTGGGTGCTAGGTTGGTTCTTCAGTCTTATTTGGAAGGGCTAGGAAGGGAGGAAGATTGGGAGTGGTCGCTGGACCCTTTACAAGACCAGCCTGAGCACGAAATGGACTGGTATGAGGAATGAGGCCAGTGGACTGAATACCTTTCCAGATACTGGCCTGTTTTCTCCCCCTACTATGGCTATGGAGTGTAGGAAGGTGGAATCTGACTGCATGGTTGCCCCCACTTTTTTTCTGGTGTTTTGCTGATTTCTGACTGGGATCTTGCTAATCAGGACCCCAGTCTATCTGCTTTCTCCCTAAATTGGTTGTTCATGTACTTTAGGTACACTCCAGATTGGATTCTGGGGTACCCTTATAAGTCCCTAGTATATGGTATACTATGTACCCAGGGCATAGGTACCCCACAGGCCTCCCAGGGGCTGCAGCATGTATTATGCCACCCCTGAGAGGCCATTCAAAATGACACCACAGGTCTGCTACTGCAGCCTGTGCAAGTTGGTGCATGCACCCCTTACCTAGATATAGGTTCACTATATCTATCCTAATCACTGCACATATAAGCCTATCAGTCACCCCTATGGCAGGCCTTATCAATCCTGAAGGCAGGGTGCTGGGTTTTATGTGAGAGGGTGCCCATGCATGAGCAGAGCCCCTCTGCAGCCTTCGGAACCACTATTCCAGGGTTGTTTGTGATGCAGCCAACCAGAGAAGTTGGAGAAGTGTGGCTCAATGGTTAGAGCGGCAGACCCTGATGCAGAGATCTGGCCCGGGACCAGGGTTCAATCCCCGCCTCGGCGGGTCTTGGGCTCAATTTCCTCGGACCTGATAATTCTCGCCTCGGTGCCTATTCTAATCATGGGTCCCACTCTGCAACTCTGGGCAATAGCTTGCTTAATCTCCACAACGGCCCCACCAGCGCTGGGATGCCTGGCTTCACCTTGGGGGTGCCCAGGAGTGGACATCTCACAGGGAATAGCCAGGAAGGGTTCCACAGCGGTATGCGTATAGCGCCAGGACGCCTCTGTTGGGGGCAGCAGTGCGCTTTACAAGTACGAATTTCATTTCATTTAATTTCATATACTCTTAAGTGCATTATAACCTCGCGGTAAATGCTAACTTTAAAACGGCTGCAAGGAATTATGTCGTGTTTGGTGTCAAACACCTTGGAATCATACCTCCACACCAGTAACTGGTGTGGGAGGTATGATTCCTCCCTCCTAGAGGGAGAAATATGACCGCACCGGTACACCCGGTACCAGCTTCACAGAGCCCTGGCATCACCAAATGGATGCTGCCAGCCACAGACACGAGTCTGCCCTACTGCTGCTGGACAAAACTCTGGCAGGGGAGGCTGGACAATAGGTTTCCTGTCACAGGGAGGTGTGACCACCTCCCAGACAGGCTTTAGTGTATTGGGGCTGGGCGGGTGCACTCTCAGAGTGTTTTGATGTCTGCACTGGGGGCACATTTGGTGTCCTCGTGCATAGTCCAGCTCAAACCGGTTGCAGGGGCTATCAGCCCCTGCTCTGGCGCGAAACGGAACAAAGGACATGGGTGTAACCACCCCTCTGTCCTGACCCTCCCATAGGTGGGTCCTCCGAGTTTGTCCCACCCCTTCCTTGGGTATAAAGTAGGAACCCTGACTGCAGGACTTTAGATATTACCTGGACTAAACTCTGCTACAGAAACCAAGTAACCTTCGACGATCTACGCTTTGCTGGACGACTGAAGAATTTCCCTTGGAGTAAAGGAGTTCCTCCCCTGCAAGGCAGGCACCTCAACGCATCTGACCGGTTTGCATCTACGCAGCTCCTGACTGACTCCGAAGATTTTGCAACACAGGAGGTGGGTGCCCAAGCTTTCCCCGAGGCCGACTAGTGCTCTCAGCAAACCTGAGACCCGCAGCCCTCGTGGGGACCGTGCAACCCAAATCCCTGTACACACTGCACATTTGCAGCAGCATATGCTTCTAGGCAATCCCTGAGGCTGTGCTTTGGGCTACTTGTAGTCCAAGCCCCGAGCAGTGTTTCCACTGAAGATTACTGGTCTACACTCCACGAGTGTTCCGTGGGCTGGTATTGTGTGATTCCCTTAACGATCCCTGGTCCGTTGACCTGTGGGTCCCTGAGAAGGCAACTTTAACTTTCAGTGGGCTTCCCTGGTGGCTCCAGACGTGCCCTGACTCTCCATCGCTTGGGGAGTCCCCAGGACCTTGCTGGTCCTCACAGAAGCATCCTTTCTCTGACCGCGTGGGTTGCAGTTGCCAAGGCTTGTTGGTCTCCAATCCGGAAACTGACCCCTCAGCACTCGACATCCTTCGTGGGACAGCTCGCCTGCGGAATCTAGTCGTCGTCGACGTCTCCTGGTCCCCGTGGCTACAGAGTCAAGCTTCACCTCTTCGCACCTGAAGCTCCGCTCCTGGTCACGTGAAGTGACCCAGACTTTGTCCCCTCTGCTTCCAGGTTCTTCTCAACTCCGATCCAGGCTTGGGTCACACCGGACACTTTTCTTCTCCACGGCAGCAGTACTTCTTCGCATCACGCCATTGAAAACGACGAGGGTTTCCGACGCCACTTGACCCCTATGCACCCGGCTTTCCTGGGCTAGGTAACACGGGTACCTCGGTACTCACAAGGGTGCTGGCCTTAGAACCTTCTATGTTTAGCTGGGTTTGCTTGAAGTCCTCTCCGAAGTGTCCTTAAACTCTAAATTTCCAACCGCGACTTTCCCATAGAGTTGTACGGAGCTCGCGTCTGTGTTCCCACACTGCACCCGTCCTCCGTGGGTCCCCTGTGTCACTACCTTGGGTGGTTCCTTGGGGTCCCAGCGATTCTACGTGCTGTAGGCACCGTGTCTAGTCAAGTCGTGGTTGTTATACCACTTTCTTAATATATGGTTTGGTCTCCCCCTGGAGCCCACTGTGTATTGTGCTATTTACTGTCGTTCTAGTACTGTTATATTGTGTGCCTTGTCCTCTAATCTCATAAAGAGGTTAGTAGAGAGTTTTTACATACATATATTTTATAAATACCTTGTGTGGTTCTCCTTTCATTTGGTCATTCAAGAGGTTATATACTGGTAAAACAAGCTGCTTTACATTCCTTCAAGACTTAGCCTGAAGGCTGCTCTCCACAGCTACCACTAGGATAGCTTTCTACAAAGGTTATCTTTGACCTCAGACATCATAAGGGTCGTTTGGACTGGTGCAAGGTGCCCACTTTAATTAGTGGTCAGCATATACCAGGCCAACTTCTCACATTATGCAATGACCCAGGCACTAACACATGCACTGCTACAATCCCCTGAGCACTATAAAGGTTGTCTTTAACCTAATCATCAATAAGGGTCGTTTGGACTGGTGCAAGGTGCCCACTTTAATTAGTGGACAGCATATTCCAGGCCAACTTCTCACATGGAGGAGGGAGCTTCATATGCTATTGTGCTGAGAAGGACAGCTGAGGCCCTGTGCTCCTCCACACCCCTCTAAAGAGAAGGAGTGACTCCAGGGTCTGGACCCAAAAAGAGCGTTGTCGTTCTACCTTGACCGCACTAAAGCATTCCGGATGGATGACAATCTCTTTGTGGGGTACGTTAGATCAAAGAAAGGTTGTGCGGTGCAGAAGAGAACTGTGATGGGTCATCCTCTGTATCAAAATTTGCTATGCTCTGGCCAAAAAACAGCCTCCTGTAGGCTTAAGGGCTCATTCCACCAGCGCTAAGGCTGCTACGACAGCATTGCAACCTGGAGTTCCATTCCTCAACATTTTCCTGGGACCAACGCAAGCATCCCTGCACACTACTGCCTGGACAGTCAAGTCCAAAGGGACGGCCTTTCTGGATGCTCTGCCCTGCCCTACAAGACTTCCTGGTCTAACCATGTCTGCAGTCCCTCCTCCGGGATGGTATTGCTTGGGTATCTATTCAAAGGTAAGGAATCTGTGGCTTGATGTCTCTATCAGATGTTCAAGTTACTTGCCTTCCTTAACGCCTTATCTGGTAGAGACATGATCTTGCCGCAGATTCCTTCCCAATCTACCCATCCTCCCCGCACTGCAGACAGTTTTTAGGGTCAGGGCTTATCCCTTTCAGGGCCCTAGTTGTTCTAAACACACCACTGACAGTGCACTTAATGGCTCCACACTCCTGGCGTGGAATGTCATGAAAAGTAACTGACGTTCGCATGCTGAGGTGGCGCCTATATAGGTGACGCGGACATCACGTCCAGCACAGACGATGCCGACAACATCACGCGGAGCCGACCAACACCACCTACCAGTACACAAGGGTATTGCTCCAGCAAAAGTCTTCCGGATCTAAGGCTAGGGAAATGGGCATAAATCAGCAATGTTGTCAATATCATTCCTTTTCACACATATATTGCAAAATGCTTAATTCATGTGCAGATAAGAATAGAATCGAGGTTAATGTGTAACAGTCCTAACCATGCGTAGGAATAAATGGTCTGTCTTATTTTAAGTGATTTCCTTTTGTGAATCCAACCTATCTGTACCATGTTATGCTGCTGAACATGACTCCAGGAAGATTGCTGCCTTAGAAATGGTATCCTTTTTTAAGAAACTAAAACGTTTAATTGGTTTTGCATAAAAATGAAGGACAATAACAAAACAAAATTCCATGCCACACTGAAGGACACCGCAAATGGTACAACGCACATTCATGAAGTCAGCAATCGCCGCTGGGCAACCGACACTCCCCCTTACTTCCTCTAGTGATCCCCTCCCAGGATCATCAGCATCAATGAACTTATATCTCGGGTGGATGATGGTTTATCAGGATACCGTTCTATTGGACCCTGTCATTCCACTTTTTTCCATGTTTTCGTGGACAGCCCCTAGCCTAGTAAATGTACAGCTCCAGTGTCATACAGTGTTCCAGCCCCCTCTGCCAACCTCAAGGAATGGGGACTCAGGGGGCCTCGAAATCTTAGCAATGTATTTTTTGTAATTAATAGACACAACCACAGCAACACCTTCTTGTAACATTTGGAGTCTGGATCAACATTTATATGCTGCAAGGACTTTTTAGGTAGTGAGACCAAATCTCCACAACCTGGTTCTGGTAAGGTATGTAAGGGGGAGTTATTTCAGCTGGATAAAACGCAACTGTGCTGTGATGGCCTGCTCCCAGCCATTCATCATCATATGCCCTATGATCCACCTCCCAAACCCACCCCAGTGGTTAAAAGTATCTGGGGAGCTGATAAGTAGTGAACAATATATTTGTGATATTTTATGTTCCATCAGCTTCCACATCAGTAACTTTGCCTCCAGTGGACTGAGCTCAGGGAGTTGAAGATCAGCTAAGGTGAAAGTGCAGAGGAACACATCACTGCCAACCATAATGTCCCACTACTGTGTGAGCCCAATATTGTCCCATCCTATGCTATAGGTTTGTAAAGCGCATTGCTACCCATCGGGCCTCCCAATGCTGAGGATCAAGTCAGTCACATAGTGGCTAAGACAAAGCAGGTCATTCAAAAAGGTATGTTTTGAGTGATTTCCTGAATTTGGATTCTTCTCTAATCAATCTCAGTGCTGGGGGGTAGTGAGTTCCAGAGTTTCGATGCAAGGTAAGCAAAGATTTGCAGCTTGGAGACTTAACTGCGCCTCTTCCTGAACCAAAGGTGGGTCTCCCTGTTCATTTCTTTTCTAGAATAGATCCATGGTTGTCTATTCCATATCTTAAACATTACTTGAGTAACCGAGGGAGGGAAGACCCGGATACACCCCCATAAAGTAGATGCAGAATCTGGACACTCTCCATCGCCCATTTGTCAGATTTGATGGCTGGGTCCTCATTTCCATCAAATCACCATTAATTGATAATAATTAGATGTGGTGCCCTGTAAAAAGAGGTGACATCTGCTGATACAACACCCCTGTCATATTGAGGCTTGAAACATTTGCCTAGAGAGATTCTGAGAAAGCCTTGATTTCACAAAAACTTCTCGGGATGGAATTGATCAACATGAAAAAGGCATGCAGAATAGCTTTGGGGACGTTGTGTGTCTGGTATAGCTATCATTTTAGAAATTGCCTCACTATCTAGTAAAGACAACGGTACGGGAGTTCAGAATGTTCCTTCGTCATTCCTCAAGGCTCAGGTTGGAGGTTCTTCCTCTAAGTGTCTGTCTCATCTTGTGTCACATACACCCTAAATATTTGAAACCATCCCTGACTATCAACAGGTGCTAGTCCTATCATTGATATTGCAATCTTACATCAACCGGGTATACTACAGTTTTTGCTCTATTAATTTTCAGCCCTGGAAACTGCTGAATGTGCAGAGGATCTGGAGTGTTCTCAGGTCGGACCATTCAGGACACTAGGGAAATATCAATATTCATTGATGCATGAGGACGTTCTGTCAGAAAATCCCGATGTCCATTTGAAGCCTGTTAACAGACCAATTACCCACTCCGCCAGCGGCTCTATTACTATGGCACAGAGCAACGGGGTAGTAGGCAGCCCTTTGAATGAGTGGGATATTTCACCTCCCTCCTTCATTCTAGTCGGTGAATAACAGTCATACCTATTTAAGGAGTTTAGGACCTATGTTAATTCTCTTCTGCAACTCAACTGAATCGAAGGCCTTCTTGAAGTCGGCCATAATACTGCCTTTGGCTCTTCCAATTTGTCCACCAGAGCATTGTTGAGTACCTGTATATTATGTCTAGTCTCGGCATTAAGTTCTCTGATCCGGCCGCACTAGGGAGTGGAACAGTTTCAGAAGTCTGTTTACTAGGACTTTGGTCCGGATTGTGACCCCCAACATGCAGAAGGAAGATCAGGTGATGCAAGGTACAAGTTCAGGGGATTGATCTGACTTCTGGATCACCTCTATCTGGGCTAGGTGGCTTTATTGCCCCAGTGATAGATGCAGCTCTGGGGGGTGAGCCACGCCACCCTAGTTTCATCAGTCAGGGTTTGTTGGAGCACAGTTTTGGTGTGTGTAATGTGGGCAACTGTGACTGGAGATGAAGTCTCCAAGTATTCTGGCTCTAAGCCCATGGGGCTTTGTCACCTCTTGCTGCAGACTGTGGAACCTGCCAGCTACATAATTGAAAAGGTTGCCTCTTATTGATGCCTTAAAGGCTTCCCAGAGCGTTCTTGCTTAATTGAATCCAAGGAATCCCAGTTTCGCTCAAAATATTAATCAATCTTTTCTGTGATATGGGCTCTGCAATTCCTGTCAGTCATCCACTGAGTGCTCAAAAACTACGTTGATTCGACACCTCACGGCTCCTCCTGACCATCAGCTGGACTAACGAATAGCCTGAAAAAGCTGCGGGCCAGTGTGTGCACATAAGATACTCTGTGGAGTCCTGTGTTCTTCATTAGGAATTAGCCTAGCCTCGAGAAGGTTTTGTGAGCACTCGAAAAGAATGCATAAAATGCTCCCAAAGGTGAATTGTCTGCCAGACATCTGCCATACTAAGGGCGTCAGTCTGGCAAGCATGGTAGAACCACGCTGGGTGGGTCTCACCGCCCCTGTCCTGCTGAGTGCCCCATCAGCCACCCCATTCAAGTCAGTCCCCAGACACTGTGGGCCAGATGTAATATTTGATAGTATTGGTTCTAAGTCACCTAGGATGGTTGCCTTCAGGGGAGGTGGGCATACACACCTATCAAGGATCGGGGCTTGCCGTGCAGTGTCCAGTGATCGCCTAGTATCTCCCTATGATGTTGCACCATACTGTTGATAGCTGAAAGGGGACACAATTCCAGTTTAATATGGCAGTGCAACTGGCCCCCCTTCTAAAGCCTGCTTGTAATCACTGGCAGAAACCATATTGTGCTACAAAATCGCATTTATTAAGTACTAAGTAAGTTTCCTGTAACAGAAGTTTGTTGGGATCAAGTCTCTTGGCTGTTTTAAGGACCGCTGTGAGGCTTTGTTCTGGGGTCCCAAGATTGCAAGCCTTATTATGGGCCTTGTCCCACTCGCTGCCGTTATTGCTTGTGAATTGCCAATTTGATACCAGCAAACTACTCCAATAAACCCCAATCCCTCCTCCCAACATACACTTTGAGAACCTGAACCATCTGTCATAAGATACAAATAAGGGAGTTGCCAACTGGGCAGAAAACAAGATCTATCTCTTTGTTTTATCTGCCCATCCCAAACATGGGCATGTAGTGTGCAGAACTACAAACCGCCACAAGCCCAACGTGTTCAGGGGAAAACAATAGCCAGTCAACCCCCACCCACATGCCACAATACCCTAGACACAATCCTTTCTCCCCACCAGAACTCACATGCAGCTGGCTCACTCGTATTGGGGTTTATATCTCACAAAGCAGTACCAGAGGAGATCAGCCAACCACATCAACTGTTTTAGAACCCTATGGATTATCTCATACAGTTTCACTAGACTCCATGGGTATTATCCTGTTCAGGAGGAGACTGAGGCCTGTTCTAGATGGTAGACATGGAACGGTTACTATCACGCCGCTGATGATGCTGTTTCCTCACGTGCAACAGCTGAGTGATGGATGCAAGGCTTGAATTAATCTCAGCCACTGGCAATCGCTCCTGGCTGCACTCAAGTCCATCATTTTTCACCCACCATGCCACCTCAATTTGGACCCAGTCATATGCAAATCATACTTGATCCTGTTCCAATAGGAACAGTCGAGCCTGCACTGCCAGGCCAGGTCCTCCCAAAACCAGAACACAAGCAACACAATACCAATTTCGCTCTGATTGGGGCTCTTCAGTCAGGTGTAAGTTGGTTTCAGTGGCACAATGAGCATGTCTGGACATACCTGTCACAAAGCAGGTGGACGGTGAAATGGCCAAACCTTAGATGGCCCTTACTCCGTCACAAGTGCATGTCAGTGGCAGAGTTGGAAACGAAGTAGTCCCGGCTTTATTATATCTTGACGATGCTGTGTTGCGGACTAGAACTCCCTGAGCTCTTGGTAATCTGGTGGACTCTTTTGTACTTTTTATGAGAACATTTGATATGAAAAACAACTTTGAGAAGTCACATATAATGGTGTGTGGCCCTGGTAGGAAAGGTGTGCCAGTACTAAACCTGGGTGATAAGCAGGTAAGTGCAGTTACTAATTTCTGTTACTTAAGGCTGGCTTTTGATGCAAACAACTCCTGGCAGATGCAAGTAAACACTGCTCGAAAGAAACTTGGGAGGGCAGCAGGCTCCCTTTTTAGGTCTCGGCCTGCACCAGCGCTTGCGCTGGTCTGGCCGAGAGTTTTAGTAAGCGGGTTTTGGAAGTGCAAACACTGGCTTTCGGCTGGCGACCAGCTTGAGTTCACAATGGCGTGCACGCGCAGCTGCCATGTGGGTTTCCTATCTCTTCCTCATTTCCTCGTCATTGCTCATTAACTCTCTGGACTCTGATGTTTCAATCGCAGCAGCTCACATTACCAACTGAGGGCCCTGGACTACAGTCACATGAAAAACAACAGCGATTAGCATTGAAATGCAAGCTTTTTTTTGTCTAGTTAGAAATATTGCTTCGGTGGGTTAATTTCACCTTATATCGCTATTTGTTTTATATAGGAGTCACAGCCTAATTACCAGTATTTTTGTCTCTCACTGTTTTTTTTTTTTTTTATTCGCGCAAAGCACAAAGCTATATTTAAGGTTACTTTTTCCGCGTCACTGCTTCACTCTATTTAAACTCCACACCCCCACTCTTATTGTCTCTCTCCTTCTCTCTCTCTCCCCTCTCTAATTCTCTCTCTACTTAATTAACTCTCCCTCTCTATCTTTTTAGCCTTTCATTCTCTCTCACCCCTTTATCTGTTTCTCTTTCAAACTCCTTCATTCACTCTCTCTCCCCTTCTTTCTCTCTCTCTAGCCCGCTCCACTCTTTATTCTATGGACACCCTTTCTCTCTCTTTCTCTCTCACCACCCTCTCTAATTGGGCATTATATCTTCACTCTATCTCTCACTCGGCAACACCACAGCATCACTCAGCGCAACCACAGCATCAATCAGAGCCAGCACAGCATCAATCAGAGCCAGCACAGCATCACTCAGCACCAACACAACATCTCTCAACGCCATCACAGCATCACTCAACGCCATCACAGCATCACTCAACGCCATCACAGCATCACTCAACGCCATCACAGCATCACTCAACGCCATCACAGCATCACTCAACGCCATCACAGCATCACTCAACGCCATCACAGCATCACTCAACGCCATCACAGCATCACTCAGTGCAACCACAGCATCACTCAGCGCAACCACAGCATCACTCAGCGCCACCACAGCATCACTCAGCGCAACCACAACATCACTTCGCGCCACCACAGCATCACTCAGCACCACCATAGCTTTACTCAGCGACACCACATCATCACTCAGGGCCAACACTGCATCACTCAGCACCACCACAGGATGACTCAGCAGCACCACAGGATGACTCAGCAGCACCACAGGATGACTCAGCAGCACCACAGGATGACTCAGCAGCACCACAGGATGACTCAGCAGCACCACAGGATGACTCAGCAGCACCACAGGATGACTCAGCAGCACCACAGGATGACTCAGCAGCACCACAGGATGACTCAGCAGCACCACAGGATGACTCAGCAGCACCACAGCATCGCTCAGCACCACCACAGCATCGCTCAGCACCACCACAGCATCGCTCAGCACAACCACAGCATCGCTCAGCGCCACCACAGCATCGCTTAGCGCCACCACAGCATCGCTCAGCGCCACCACAGCATCGCTCAGCGCCACCACAGCATCGCTCAGCGCCACCACAGCATCTCTCAGCGCCACCACAGCATCGCTCAGCGCCACCACAGCATCGCTCAGCGCCACCACAGCATCGCTCAGCGCCACCACAGCATCGCTCAGCGCCACCACAGCATCCCTCAGCGCCACCACAGCATCACTCAGCGCCACCACAGCATCACTCAGCGCCACCACAGCATCACTCAGCCCCACCACAGCATCACTCAGCGCCACCACAGCATCACTCAGCGCCACCACAGCATTACTCAGCAAAACCACAGCATCACTTAGTGCCACAACAGCATCACTTAGTGCCACAACAGCATCACTTAGTGCCACAACAGCATCACTCAGCGCCGCCACAACATCACTCAGCGTCGCCACAGCATTACTCAGCAAAACCACAGCATCACTTAGCGCCACAACAGCATCACTCAGCGCCACCACAACATCACTCCGCGCCACCACAACATCACTCCGCGCAACCACAGCATCACTCAGCACCACCATAGCTTTACTCAGCGACACCACATCATCACTCAGGGCCAACACTGCATCACTCAGCACCACCACAGGATGACTCAGCACCACCACAGGATGACTCAGCACCACCACAGGATGACTCAGCGCCACCACAGGATGACTCAGCGCCACCACAGGATGACTCAGCGCCACCACAGCATCGCTTAGCGCCACCACAGCATCGCTCAGCGCCACCACAGCATCGCTCAGCGCCACCACAGCATCGCTCAGCGCCACCACAGCATCGCTCAGCGCCACCACAGCATCGCTCAGCGCCACCACAGCATCGCTCAGCGCCACCACAGCATCGCTCCGCGCCACCACAGCATCGCTCCGCGCCACCACAGCATCGCTCCGCGCCACCACAGCATCGCTCCGCGCCACCACAGCATCGCTCAGCACCACCATAGCTTTACTCAGCGACACCACATCATCACTCAGGGCCAACACTGCATCACTCAGCACCACCACAGGATGACTCAGCACCACCACAGGATGACTCAGCGCCACCACAGGATGACTCAGCGCCGCCACAGCATCGCTCAGCGCCGCCACAGCATCGCTCAGCGCCGCCACAGCATCGCTCAGCGCCGCCACAGCATCACTCAGCGCCAAGACAATATCACTCAGCACCACCACAGCATCACTCAGCACCACAGCAGTATCACTCAGCACCACAGCATTATCGCTCAGCAACACCCGAGTATCATTCAGCATCACCTCAGCATCGTCTCCGCAACAGTCACCACCACTACCACCTCAGCACCACTCAGCACCACCTCAGCCTGCTCTCGGAATCTGGCATCTGTTGATTCTCCCCTAGCGTCTGGCCGCTGCTAGTGTTATAATACAGGTACTAGTTCCCAACCTTCACCCTCCGATTGTTTATGCCCCCTCAAAAAAAGCTTTAACAAACAACCATTGCAATAGGCAGAAACAAGTTGCCAGCATTGCAAGAACAAAAGAAAACTGAGGACATTTTTTATTGTAAATACTTTTTTAATATGGTCGTTCAGTTTTACATAATGCCTTCTTGGTCATATATAAAGTAACAAAAATGCTTCTGACACTTTTTTATTATAACTTTTCAGCATGCCGCACAGCAGCCACACTTCTCTACAGCACAGCTTGAAGACATTGGCAAAGTCAATAGCTCTGGCTAAACACTTATAAGGCCCCAAAGGCGAGACCTATTGGCTATGCCAATGCTTGTTAATCTAGCCAAGAGGGATGGTAGGTCTACTATCTCTCCTTTCCTTAAAATTTATCAAATACAATGTATTTCTACAGCCACCTATGGAGCTGGGGTTTGGGGGTTCCACAATGCTGCACCGTTCAGGTGGAAGAGAAAAGAATCTGTAGGAAACTGCTGAATCTCCCGCCCTCAAGCGCTAATTTTATTCTGCAGTCTGAATTGAATCTAGAGTATATAATAGAACGCATTAAATTGGCTCCCCTTTTGGTATAGGTCAGCCTGTGAATTAATAAGGAGGCTAGTTTTAGCAGGGCAGTTATGGAAGATTGCCTGAAATTGGACAGGGGCTCCGCTATACCTTGGTTGAGTTACATCTGCAAAACTTTGGATGATATTGGCCTTTCTGAATTGTTTAGCGCCCCTGATTTGATTACTACAACTGATTAGAAAAATTGGTTAAGCAGAGAGCATGCTACCACCTTGAGGATCCAGGAGGCTGCTAGTAAGCACCACTACTAAACTATGTTCGCAGCAGGCGATACTGTCTTGCATTTAACATTAGCGCTAACCCGATGGGAAAGGTCCCTTTTTTTCAGATTTAGGTCAGGGATGGTCTGGCACCTAGCATGTTTTTACGAAACAGACAGTATGTGGGGTAAGGTACTCAATACCTCCCCCCCCCCCGTCCCTCTGATGGCAAGTCAGAACAGTTTTTGCTGCACTTTATATTTTTTTGTGGTTTTTATCGTAAGTTCTTTCAATCATGTCTTAAACCTTTATGATTAAGTTAGCTTTTCGGCAATGTAGGTGGATACTAACTTATCTTCAATTGTTAAACAGCCCTGATATCCGTTTTAATTTATGCTGCTTTCTTAAGATGGCCATCTGATGTAGAATATCAATGGATCGGAGATAAAAGGTCATTTTGGTTGGTTTTTTTGGTTTATGAAGTGCAGTGATTTTATGTTTTATTTATTGTAATATGAGATTGGAAGGCTGTGATAGTGAATTTTTGCATGTACATTTTATTGTATTGTTTTTATCTAGTGCTTTTATGATCTTTTCCTAAGATCGAATAAAGAAGAATTGAATTGAAGTAGTCTCAGTCGTTGACATATTGAAGTTCTGCCTGACTCTAAAGGAGGCAACAGAGCATCCTCAACCTAACTCTAAATCTTTGCCCGTGGCGTAGCTATAGCTTTTGACGCCCAGGGCGATCCCTTAGCTTGCCTTCCAGTGGCGGGAAGAGTGGAGGGGGGGTGCTGGCGAAAGACGACGCTGGGGGTACTGCTGGATGCAGACGACAACGAGGGGGGTGGGGGGGTATTTAGGGACGCCGATGAGGGAAATAAAGAAAAAACAGTGATGCCCAGGGCAGACCGCCCCCCTGCTACGCTACTGATCGTTGCTAATAGTTTGTACTTAAGTTCTATGGAGGATTCATCATTTTTGCGAATTGGCTCATTTTATATTCAAAAATCTGCTTTAAGGAGGGTTAACAGCATACCGTTTTTTAACACTGTATTTAGGTGGTAGATGTAGTAGCAATTAGGATAGTATCGGATTCTCAAAAGAAAATAGAAGTGTAACTTATGTGTAGATGTCTGTGTAGATCATTCTCTAGGATCACCCAGGAAGCAGGAACACCCAGTCTACGATAAGAATTCTAATCAGAAAATGAATGTGAGCTTTGGTTATGCCTTTAAAGTATGAGCGTTATCAGAGCCATGAGATATGTTTTATTGTGGTGCTTTTTTTGAAATATGAACAAAAATTATGTCAGAAATAAGAAAGGTTGAGTCCGGCTTTGCGGGATTCCGACTCGTAACCTGCAGTTGGCTGAATGCTCGTGTGGCAAACATTCAGCTTGCTGAGTTATCCTAACCGTTCTTGAATGATCAACTGACATTTTACGGGAATGGTTCATTTATTCTCCCTCATTTTCTTTCCTCGGTTCCCTGAGTTATCAATGATTAAATAATGTTGAAAGAGGAGATGACATCTGAGGCTGGAGATCTGACAGGTATCTACTCTCCAATGCTCTCGGGTCCTACCACTTAATAAGGTTCATGCTGCATTGACCAGAGTAACAGTTTTATGTTGTTAAAAAATGCCTCCGGCTTATGAATCATTTAAGAAAAGTGATGTGGGGAAGTCCCAAACACTGTTACTCTTGAAAGCAAATTAACAACAATGAGCCCCACTTTTATGGGTTCACAGCAAGCTGCTGCCACATGTCTTCCACCTGGGTGAGATTGCATTTGATTTGGAATTACTTTTAAAACTTGTGTGCAGACTTGTACATTCATCCCAAGCAAACCGGCTTCAAAATTTACATTTGTTATGTATTAGCAATGTTTCTGCATTAAAACAATATTTGTGTAATTGGTAAATGCTATTGGCTTGGGCAGAGTTTCAGAAATTGTGTTCAGTAGATATGGTATAGTAACAGATGTATTAAATGAATCTTTTTTTCTTGTTGGTGGTTAATAGGATGAAGACCATGAAGCTCGTGTTGAGGAGGCAATAACTAGGATGTTAGTGTGTGCCGTCAAATCCTCACATGATCCCGGGAACACCGAAGCTTGGTTAAATCCCACTGAAGTAAGATTGTCTGCCTGTGTACTGTGAGGGATCAGTGCCATGAGTATGTTAATATGAGAGTGATCTGTTTGTGTTTGATATTTGCCCAAAGTCTTTCTGATGAATTAACAGAGGCAAGTGAATGACAAGTTTCTCCTATATATATTGAAGTCCAAATTTTAGCACATCAGATTAATATTTGGCAATATGAACTGCCTGTGAAATGCGACACATGATGGAGAAGGATGAGGGAGATAGAGAGATCATGGGGCAGACCTGAATTTGTCCACATAACTTAATCCTAAAGAGTCTACAGTGACGTAAAACGAAGCTAAAGAAGAAGTTCAATACTATGGGCAGGACTCAAAAAGCACTGCATTGTCACACTTTCATCTACCACCAAAACTGTAACTATGCAAATAAAACCTCAGATTGGCCTCAAAACAGAAAGAGCCTTTATCCCAAGGCAGTTTCATCACACTAGAACAGAAATCATGTGGATACCTTTGTTATTTACGTATTTTAGAATTTTCTTAAACAGCTAGCATACCACACAGAGAACTTGTAAACATTGTACAGCACAAGAAAATACACTTTACAAGTAACAACAAAAGCCATTATGTGGGAGGGATTAAAGCCCTTTCTTCCACTTTTCATTGGTAAGGGGCTCCATCACAATCCTTGATGCCACGGAGATTGGGAATGGGCTAAACACTCAATATTTTCCTGGTCTCAGTCCATCTGGTTGGAGTTAAGAATGTGGAAGCAGAAAGACTTACCTTGTGTCAAAAAATCAGTAGGCGCCGGGACACCTAGCCTGCCGTTTGCCTGTGGCCTCCAATTCCTGCTTATTGTAGCCTGATCCAGTGACACCAAGGCTGCCTGGGTTATCCTGCTCACCCTTCTATCTGCCAACAGAAGCCCCACCCAGCCCATGACCTACTTATTGCAGGCCACATTGCGACTGCATCAGTAGTAACCTGGACACCTAGCCTGCCACTTGCCTGTGGCCTCCAGTAACTGCATGTTCCCTCCTGATCCAGTGACACCACCGCTGCCCGGATTTCCCCTCCTGGGTTTTCTCGGTCACTGTTTTTCCCACCAACAGAAGCCCCACCCACCCCAGGACTTAACCTATTGTAGGCCGCAGCGCGACGGCATCAGTAGGCACCTGGACACTGCCGCTGCCTGGGTTTTCCCGCGCACCGTTCTTCCTGCTAACAGAAGCGCTGCCCACCCTAGGACCTACTTAATTAAGGCCTCAGCGCGACTGCACCACGGGCGCACAACTGGCGTGCCAAAGCTAAGCCTGTCTGTGCCCGTCCGTCACCCAAAGATGCACCATCAACCAGCAACTCTCCTTACATCTGGAATGGAACCTCCTACTAGACTCCTCCCAAAACAGATTCCACAGCAACCACAGCTCCGAGACAGCTCTCATCGTGGCTGTCGACGGCATCCAAGCCCTACTCGATCAAGGAGAGACTGTGGCTCTGATCCTCCTAGACCTCTCGGCAGCCTTCGGTACAGCCTCCCACCATACATTCATCACAAGGCTCCATAACATAGACATCCAAGAAGCCACTCTCACATGGCTCACCTCTTTCCTCACTAGAAGAAAGCAAAAAGTCTGCCTTCCCCACCTCCGAACCCAAGGAAATCATCTGTGGAGTACCCCAAGTTTCCTCGTTCAGCCCCTCCTCCCTCTTCAACACTTCATGACACCTCTGGCCAGCATCGCCAAAACCCATGGACTCAACATTATATCCTATGCCGACGACACACAACTCATCCTCTCCGTCTCTGAAGACACCACCAAGACCAATTTTCACAACTGCATTCCAGACGTTGCCAACTGGATGAAGCACAGCTGAATGAAGCTCAACATGGACATGACAGAGATGCTGATTTTAGGAAACAAACGCTCTCCATGGGGCACATTCTGGTAGCCCTCAGAACTCAGACCTACTTCTACCCTCACTAAACACGCTAGGAACCAAGGCATCATTCTAGACAACTAACCATGATGACCCAGGTCAACTCTATCTCTTACTCCTTTTTCATCCTTCGCATTCTTCGTAATACATTCAAATGGTTACTCCAAAGCTCAAAATGCACCATTTCCCAGGACCTCATCTGCGGCCTTCTGGATTACGGCAATTTTCTCTATGCAGGGATTGCAGCTCACCTCCTCTGACTATAGACCATACAGAACGCCACAGCCAGACTTGTCTTGGATCTCGCTAGATGAACCCACATCACCCACTACCTCAAGGAACTCCACGGGCTCCCTGAATGGAAAAGATGTCCAGTCAAGCTCCTGGCCCATACATACAATGCCCTACACAACTGTGGACCCGCCTGCTTGAACACCGCCTGAACTTCCATCAGCCCACCAGACACCTCTGCTCCATGTTTCTTTCTCTAACCTTCACCCCCCTGCATCTGAAGTAGCAGATGAGGATGTTGGTCCTTCTCCTACCTAGCAGTGAAGACATGGAACGAGCTACCCTTTCATCTACAGACCTCCTCATCTCTTCCAGCGTTCTGAAAGTCCCCGAAGACCTGGCTATTCAGCTAATCAGCTGGACCCTGCCAGCACCTGGATACCCTCACGGTTGACAAGTAGCGCTCTACAAATCTACTGATTGATTGAAAAAAGGTTAAAGGAAAATACCAGTTGGAGGCATTGTAGGTGTGATTCTCAAAATAGCCTGAGGTTTAGTGGGACTTCATGTAATTTTGAGAAAGACTTACGGCCAGATTTAGATCTTGGCGTTACTACCGTTGTCCTTCTGTGGTGGAATTTACACGTACTCTGCCAAGCTTACGGAATCCCGGCTGCCCTATTTTATGTGTGTGCTGGCTGAGCCGCCGTCCGCATCGACAGAGTGTTTCCTGTCATGTAAACGGTTCGCCGCTGTCAATGAGGCAGACTTCTCTGCATGCTAACATTACTCCATTGCCGTCAGGTAGGCAGGGATTCACCAACCATATTAGGATTTCACAGTTCTGCTGGCGGCGTTCTAGCACCGGGTTGCCGACGAAGTAATTCCGTTACGGGACATGGTTAATATTGGACTATTCCTGTGGCTGTAGGATGGATGCTAGCATCACACACCTGATGTGTTTTGCCTAATTGTTTGCACCTGCATACTACCCTATGAAACACACTCCATTTCAGACAATGATCCTTTGCCATTCCAGCACAGCACAACAGTTTCCTGGAGAAGTTTTGCCAAAGTATTCTGGGTTTATATTTTTTATCCCTCTGTTTCTTGTGAATTTTACAATTTATTTCTTTTACTTTTGGGCTCATAAATTCATTTAATTTACTTACATTATAATGGTATGGAGGAGGAATCACCGTTTTACAGAGGGAGAATTGTCAGACTTAATGGAGAAATTATTAGAGTAGAGCTACAATTGTTTGGAGCCCAAGTCCAAAATACAACCATATCTCATGAAAGGCAAATGTGGGCCAGAATAGTTGCCAGAGTAAATGCTGTAGCAAACGACCAGCACACACGCCTGTGGGGCAGAGTGTGTTCCCTGGCCTCCAAGCATCACCTAGAGTCCCAGAGGATTGGTGGTGGTTCTCCCAGCCCCCTCTTCCACCTTTTTCACTGGGAGGAGACAGTCTTGCAGATACTACATCCTGAAGGCTTAACAGGAATCCCTGGTGGAGTGGAGACTGGTAAGTTACACTTTTGAATGTGTCACTAAACCTAAATCTTGTTTTAGATTTTCAGTTAGCTGTTTCTAATGTGTTTTGCACCTTTTTGAAACATATATATATATATATTTATACATTCTTTTGTTTTTGTATGTTTGAATGTCTTTTGCTGTAATAAGGATTACAGTTTTCAATCTTCATTACAGTTACCATGGTGCTTTTACACCAAATAACATATTTCATATGTGTTTCAGAATCTAAATGTTTTGAGTTCTTCCTGCATATTTTCACTAGGTAAGTTTAACTTACTATTTTGAAATTGTTGTGCATGTTTCATTGAAATGACTACAGCTACCATGATACCTTGGTTTTGTTATGTGAAAATAATATTGCTATGTAATTTTGCTTTCTCTCTCTTTTCTGTCAAATTTTCACTTATGTTGAAGTGTTATGTAGTTTATCAATCTCTATTTCATGCTATGTTTTAAAATGTGTGTTTAATGTTGTATTTTGTCATATCCTTGGTATCTCATTGAATTGATAATATTTGTTGCACAAGTCAAAGTTTTCCAAATTACAAATGTGAAGGTATTGAATTTTATATGCTGAATATCGGATGTCTTTTTTTAAACACATTTTTAAAATAAATGTACTCTGCAATATTTCTATGATGAGTAGTGCTATATCCTACTAAGTTTTGTAATTGCCAGAATTGTTGCCTGCTAGGCCTTGGAATGGTTTCTGTTACATTTCTCCTCTCTACTGTGTTGTGTTAAATCTTTGCTATATGTATACTTACTAATTTATTTTATTTCAGGACATCTTTTTACCTGCTATTTTGAAGTTGTTTTGTGTGAAATTTAAACTGTTTGTGTAATTTATGATACCACCACTGAAAGGTACCTTCAGTGTGTTAATTAATTTTTTCCTTTTATTCTTCATTTTTAGCTTCAGACTCATTTATATGTGTACTGCAGACTTTTACAACTTTCTTATTTTTTTTACATTCATGATTGGCCCAACACCCAGAGTATGCACACAACAATCTGCCACTGTGGATACCTCGACTCCACACCAGGGACAAGCATCAGGGATGACTCCACTCTTGAAAGTCCAGATGATGAGGAGAAGCATGGTCCATCTGGTCTTCCTGGGCAGACAGCTCCAGTGAGTCACACTCTGCCCACACCTACACCTCCCACCCCTGCTATTACCACCCCTCAGCCTATGGATACCTCCACTTCCTGTGTCCAAACCAACATCACCCTAAACTTGTGCCCCAGTCCTGGCTACAGTTCAACAAATCCCACCTCCAGTTCAGCCAGGAACCAGTGGGATGGGGCACACTGGGTCAAGGCCACAGAGTAGTGGGGGTAGGGTTCGTGGGAGGGAATCTGTGGGCCAGCAAAGTGAGGCCACTGGGTTCACTGTCACCCGGGCCACCATCGCCCAAGTCTTGGGATCCCTCCATCAGTCCCAAGACATGATGGGTCAGGTCCTGGCAGAGCTCCGGGAGATGAAGTATTTACAGAGGGAGCAATATGTACATATGAAGAAATTGAACTCCATTTTGGGCTGACTGACTGGAGTGCTGCATGACATTTACACCCATATGTGCAGGGCTTTTGCAGCACCATCTTCTCCTTTCTGTGGTCCAACAACATCTGGGTCAACTACATTTGCCTCAGCCACAGAAAGGGAGACCCTGCCACAAGAGGCAACACCTGCACACAACTCAGTCCCTGCAATTGTGGATCCACCACCCCCGCAGGAGCACACATTCATCCGGACCACCAGGAGAGGATGGCAAGACCACCACCAAGAGACACAGAACCTAATTTCCTCCAGTGTGTGACTACCATTCACTCTGTGGACTATTTTCTGGACACATTTACCTTTCTGATGCCCGTTGTATTTTGGATATTGGATTCCAAACATTTTTGGCTCTTCAATAATAGTTTCATTCACCCTGATTGACTTTTATAATTTTTGTTACCTTTTTTTGTTTACATTCTGTTTTAGTTTATTTAATTTTGTTGAATAAAAAGAAAACGAACGAACTCAAAGACTGCCTTTGTATTTTTTTCTCAATTTCTTTTGTGGCCACAGGATCATTCCAAGACATTGTTGCAGTATCTGGTGCAATGTCTCAATTAAATTTAAGTGGTGTGATATAAGAAGTTCTTTCTACAATGATGAGACACATCAACAGCTTCATACACTTAACACTAAATGAGGATTTAGCCAATGAGAAGGGAGATTAGTATGTTTTAGGTCGAATACCACATGTAGTTAGAGCAATTTAAGTAGCACATATTGACTTGGGGGTACCATTCAACAGAATACAAGTCAACTGCAATCTTTATAACTTCAAATCAATAACTGTGCACGTTGTCTTTGTGCAAGATATGTACACCCAAAATGTGTGTCTCTTTCACAGGATCAATCCATGTTCCTATTGTACTTTGCAATAGCAGCATATTGCTGCAAATGTCACAATTTTGAAATGTCCAAATGAAGATGACAAGGTGAAGGGTCCTAAAGCAGATAAAAACATAAAGAATATGTAAATTACATCACAAAATAGACCTCTTACAAATGAATAATTTAGAGGACACATTTTCTAAGCACAATCAAAGAGAAACAATGTAAATGAACACAGAAGTCAATGTGTCAAAACTTTGATCAGCAAACATCTTTGCCCTGGATTTGATTTAACTTGGCCTTTCTAAAATATGTCCAGCACAGACTTTTATCCTCATTACTTTACAAGTTGTTTTAACATTTCATGTCATAAAAAGTTAATATATACTTACATTCATGTGAAGAAGTTGTCAATGACATCTTGATGTATGTCAATTCCTTCCTCTTCACCACTATCATCTTCATTTGGCATTTCAACATTCTCACCCATTTTGCTCTTCATGGTCTTCTTCATCTGCAATGCATGGGATGTTCTGTTGCAGGGCTATGTTGTATAACATGCAGCATGCCATGGTGATTTTGCACACCTTATCGAGTGAGTATAGGAGGGCTCCACCAGTCTTGTCCAGACCTTGAAATCTGACCTTTAGGAGCCTAAAAGCCTGCTCCTCTGGTCTACGTGTTCTTCCACGGGCCTTATTGAAGCAGACTTCCCCTGGCGTAGTTGGATTCCTCAGCGGTGTTCATAACCATGGTCAGTTAGGATAAATGGAGTCTCCTATATGGAAAAAATAAAATGAGCCAAAAAATGTAACACAATTTTAGATCTTTACACTTTAAATTAACAAAACAATATTATGACAGATTGTATTTACCAACAAGCCATGCCCTCTCATGTCCAAGTTGTGACATTTGCTGGGGTATGCTGCTGTTCAGTAATACAAAGGAATCCTGGGTTGATCCGAGGAAACGCACATAGACACTTGTGATGTACAAATCAGGTAAGCAGACAACTTGCACATTGATTGAATGTTTTTTCCGATTCCAATAGACTTGTTCCCTGGCGTGTGGTGGCACTAAGGCAATATGTGTGCCATCAATTGCTCCAACCACATGTGGTAGGTGGCCCAAAGCATAGAAATCTCCGTTCACATTTGCGAAATGCTCATGTTGTGGAAACTGGATGAAGCTGACGGTGTGTCTCATCATTGAAGAAAGAACTTTTGGCACACCACTAAAAGTTGGCTGTGACATTCCACCAGATACTGCCACAGTGTATTGGAATGATGCTGTGGCCACAAAATGAAGTACTACCATGAGTTTGACAATCGGTGCAATAGATGTGGGATTCCTATTGTGAGGCAGAAGATCTGGCTCCGGCTGATGACATAAATCCAGTATAGTTTATCTATTCTGTCTGAATATTTTGATAATATCCCATTCTTCTATGGTGGTAATAGAGCGCAAGTGTGCTCTTTAATTTGTAGGGGTGCATTATAATCATGAGTAGGTTGCACCTGCATTTATTCTTTTGTCGTATTAAAATAATGGTGATAGAAATGTACCGTAATAACATGAGTGTCGCGTTACAGTTGTATTTACATGAATGTGAAAGATTTTTGCATTATAGAACAGTTTATGTTCAGCTGAAAGCCTAATGTGCAACTAATTGTGTATGCTACTTACAGTTATTCACATATTTGATGTGCTAAGGTAACGTGGTGATTTAGAAATGCTCAGTAAGCATCCATTTCTACGTAGTTTCCAGCGGCGGCTCATGACATTTGAAGGTGGTGGGGCGTGGAGGTCCGGGTTGAGTGCCCGGTGGTGGGAGGGGGGGGGGGGCTCGGGAGGGTTCTGATGAGGTCGCTGTGAATTTGCAGTGGTATACTGCATGCATTTGTCTCTTGTGGTCAGTGTTTGCGGTGGTGTCGGGGAGCAAGTGCACAACAGTGAGCACCAGCCCGGCCCAGTTGGCCGGCGGCGGCAGCGGAGCACAAGTCAATCAGGCCTGCAAGTCAATCAGGCCTGCATTTGACGGCGCTGCGGCTCCTGTGATCTTGTGGAGAGTTTTATGCCCATTGTATGGCGCTTTCGTTTCGCTGCATTCCGGCGACCAAAACATTGATGTGGGCGGGACAGATGCACGCACGGACAGCATCGGGGTCAGACAAACACAAAGTAGATGGGCTCCACCTGAGCATGTCGGACACCAAAATGGAATTGCACTTGCCTGTTGTCGCACCCCAGCCTGTCGGTAGTCTTCTGCAGTGCTGTGCTGTGACTGCGGCCGGTCTTGGTGTCCGTCCCGAGCAATGCACAGCCAGCAGCACATAGAGTGCAGCGCACCTGCTGCGTGCCGATCAGTCCTGGTGCCGGAGTCAGAGCTGCGCGGCGGTCGGCGGGCTCTTCCGCAGCCCACTCCCTCAGCTCCCAATTGTCCAATCAGGAGGTCTGGGACTAGCGCGAAGGCAAGGGAGTGCTCCGGTTGTTGCCACCCACTGCTCTGTCTTGACGGGGGCCGGCCCTGTCCCTTGCCATTCATTTCAGTGGCGCGCTGCTGAAGTCGCCTGGGCCACAGCATAGGCGCCCCATTTGAAACAAGCCATTTTCCGCTTTCGCTGGCCACTCCCTTCAGGATGACATCACTCTTCTCGCATGTGCTTCGAGGGTGAGCAATAGTCCTCGCTCCGGCCAGCACATGCGCAGGAGGTCTCTGACCTGTGATCTCGTCCTTTCCGGGCCTTCGTAGAAAAAAAGAAAACAGAATTTGATTTGTGTTCGTCACGGGGCAGTGAGCACTTCATTTGAGGCTGCTGCATTGCGTGTGATGTCTCTCTTGTCTCCTCCCCGATCCTCGTCCCGAGGCTAGTGGGGCAACGCCCCTTTCGCCCCTATGCACCAGCCGCCACTGGTAGTTTCATGAGGCTTGTACGCCATTTTCTTATGTTGGCTGATTCTGTAGGCCTGAAAATGTACTTTGCCCTGGAAGCTCTCTAGTGGTGTTAATCGTGTAGGTTTGAATTTTATGTGCATGTTGAGTTTGTTCTTTCTCACTATTTTCCGTTGCAGGTGGGGAATTCATCATTGTTAGTTAGAATAACGCTTTTGTTTTAGGAGTTGGGTTCGGAGAGCAGTGGATTCAATGAGCGTATGAGAAGCTGATATCAGGAGACAGTGTTCTTTTTCGCTGGAACTGGCCTGGGAAGCAAGGTCATCGAGCCAGGAACTGGGAGAGCAGAGGTGGAGTGGAAATTCACCTATAAGAAGATGCCCAGTGGGACGGGTCGATGAGGAGACCCGAATGGGCGGGTTTTGTGATCTCGAACTTTGAATTAGGGACAGTACCCTGAGGGTCGAGTGAGGAGAAGAGCGGGAGACACTAGAAGTAGAGGAGCCCCTTAGAACGAGCTCCGTAGCTTATGCTACTTGACCCATACAACATGAGTGTACTTCTTAGGAAGTCTTCACGCGCTGACACCTTTTTCCTAACTTGCCTGAGACAAAATGTTAAGTAGGGAAGTCACCTTAGTGATAGTGTAGGGATAGATTAATGCTTTTCACTTATGAACCTGTGATGAAGTCTGACTTAGACGTGGGGGCACTTATTGCCTGTGTTCTGTTTCTGGAAGTTGTCATTCTGTTTATGCTTCATCAAGTCAATTTTGCTCGTAGGTTCGGCTTTGCATTAGTTCCAATGTATTTTTACAACCTCGTCTTGAGGTGTCCACATGTCCAGCTATTTCTGGCTTTGTAATAAATCAACTAAATTGGCAATTGGAGTCTGTGATTCTTAGGAGTCATGAATTATTGGGACCGCAAATTGTGGTGTAAGTAGTGGTTACAGTGCATCTCTTCTCTCTACACTGCCAAGCAGGAACCAACGGTCCATCCGCCAGAGAGTGTTCCAGAGTAAATTATAGGTGGAACCTCAGCCCCATCAGTGGGAAGGTTTTGAAATTGTCAGAACACTTGAGGCTGTCGCCTACTTAATATTCCTGGTTCATATGTCTGCATTGGGAAATTGTCAACATTCAAAGCATTTCCAAACTTGTTTTTGATAAATAACACAAATGGCATGTTTTGCTAAAAATATATATGGTTTCCTAACATTATTTAACACAACATGTTACATTGACTTTTATTATTAACAATTAACATTTTTCACCTGTCTATTGATTTAAAAAAAGACTGTAAATAATACATTTCAAATGTATTATTTGCACATTCTATTTTTTTTCATCCAAAATACGGTCAATAAAAGTATAAACAACACCATGCAAGTATCACATTTAACCACAGTAATGCTCTGTTGCTCTAAATTACTGCGTGACCGTAGCATTTTGTGTATAGAAACAAACTAGCCACCATTTTGAGTGTTGGTGATGCACTAAACATTCACAAGCACACTAATTGACCATCTAAAATGGTAGGCGCCTTACTTCGCTAACAAGACATTGGGAATTAGATGGCCGCTGCAGAAGTTGACTGGGTAGTGGGTGGGAAACTCCACGACAGACACAGCCATAGACTAATGTGTGGAAGGCAATGTACGAGAGTCAATTGCTGTGGCCGTCTTCATTGACAATCCTTTACATCCTGTACATGTACACAGCGTTTCGCAAAAAGCTCACTTGCCTCATAACACTGCAGCCAACAAGACCACCTTAACCTTTGCTGCTGTTTCCGACCTCTGGGAGCCACAATGCCAGGAAGAACAGGTGATAGGGCCCCAGCCTTCTCGCCAGAGGAGCTTGAGTTGCCAGCAAAGAAGGTCCTGTCCCTATACAGCCAGCTCTATGGGTCACCAGAAGAACAGGTACATGTTTAAAATGTATTTGTAAATCTGTCTGTTTTTTTTAAACACAGGATACAATGTCCCTTTGAGTTCCTGAGTGAAGTTTAGTGATTGAATTGTCATTACATGGAATTGTTAAGCACTTTGATTTGAGAAGACAACATTTGTATGTGTTGTGTGTTTTACGCCCTACAGTTTAATTTGGTGTGTATTTTGAGATATATCTATGTATATGTATGATTTTCATGTGAAATGTAGAAATTTCACATCATGTAAAATTCGAAAGTACATATTTTCTTTACAACTGTGCATATATATAATTTTTGACGTATCAAATTAAAATGTTTGTTATGTGTATTATCCCACAAATCACTCAGCCTAGATCAACATGGATTAGGAGTTACCAGTAGCTTCCAGACACCTTCATAGTATCTCATAGCCTTGAGTTCATTTTCACACGAGCACAAGGCCATATTTTTATTTCAACGTTAAGGGAAGGCTGTGTTCATTTGACATCATGATCATCAGGCAGCGGATAGCAGAGCCTGACAATGAGCAGTGCTCATTCAGATTTATGGACCAATCTGGGGCTGAGTCGCAGAGGTGAACAACTGAAGCACTCAGGTATTTGACTCTTAGAAATAATTCCTTGTCAGCTCAGGATTGGAGTTGTTAACAAAATGATGCTTCTGAATGATTTTAAACTGATGAAAAATAAAATGAAGAGTTACCTTAAGTATAGAGTTAACACTTCATTTAAGTTTTCTTCCATTTCAAAAAGGAGGCCCCTTACTCCCAGTGGGCAGTATACAGTGTGCCATAAGTATGTAGGAAAAATACAGCCTCTTTTTAACATGAGAGAAATTAAAATTGCAGATAAATGTTCCATGATATGAAGTGTTTGGCTGAATATTTATCTGTACTTTTAATTTATCCAAGTTAAACAGAACATACAATTGTATGTTTGTGTCATTCATGTAATGATGCCACATATGGCGAAAGGTATGTCCTGTGTTTCAAGTACATGCGACACAGGCTCTCAGTCACCCTTGCAACTATTTACCCTTCCTATGCACACATCTTCATACATTCCCAAAGACCACACTCTCACTGACACACATGGCAGCCCTTTCATATTGTTCTTAATCATAGTATTTAGTTCAAACCATAGTATCTGGCTCTATGGACATTAGACTTCAAGTCAATGTAGCTGATCATGGAGGTGTCTGGTTACAATGCACAAGTTGTTTAGCCTTCAGTATTTCACAGTGATTTTCACTGATCGGAGGTAGTTCTCATTACAGAAAATGTTTGAGCCTCCTGGCCTAGATCACATCACTGCCCTGGATAAGTGATTTTAGGACAAGACAAGTGATAAAGTAAGTCAACAGGTTACAACAAAAGTATTTATTGTTTTATTTTGGCAGAATACAAAATATATATATATATATATATATATATATCACTGAAAAAACCATAGGTTTTAGGGACAGTTATAGTTAGTTGGACATTGCACTCGTACAAAACCCGTGAAATTCCCCGTTATAGTTAGTTCAGCTAACTATAACTCGCGCCCCGTAATGCACTGCTGATGACGTCACATATTACATCACTCATGACATGGTCAGTGACATCACTGATGACATCACTGATGACATCATCCATGTGATAATTTCATGCATCTTCTCACACCCTAATATAACTTTTGATACACCCACTCTAAATTACAGACAGCCATTCTCAAAACCATAGACACTCCAACACCAATAACTACATACCCACTCACTGATTCTTAGGTCTACACACACATCCACTCACTCACCTGTACAGTCACTCATACTTACGGTCACTCAGTACAGGACTATCATATGCACTCATACACCTACATAGACACTCACACACCGCCACTCATCCATAGAGGTACTCACACACCTAGTCAGTCATGCACATAATTAATCACACTGCCATTTAATCACCTATACAGTTATACACACACCAGCTCACTTACTCATACAAATACTAGCACATTCTTACGCTCTTATACAATCACTAATACAAGTACACACTCATCCATACAGCCACTCTCACAATCACACACTCTCACTTACACTCACCCACCCATACAGTCCATCACAGATGCACTCTTGAAACCATGCACCCAGTGAATCACCCACTGATACATCTATGTGCAGTCACACACCCCACCCACACAAACACTCAGGCACCCATACAGATACTCAGACAACCAATCAATAACTCATATAGACACTCATGTAGCTATTTAGAAACCCATGCAGCCACTTGCACACCAACAGACAGACGGATAAAGACATTCACACAGTTTAGTTACTAACCCATGCATTTAGTAAGATACGTTTAATCACTCACTTATAGAGTCAGTCACGCACCTACTAAATCATCCATCCAGACACTTATACACCCACTCATTATTCAATACACCTTGGCATATATATTAAACATATTTAAACTTTATAGAAACACAGTCACTGCATGATGTCATCAGTGATGTCATTTGAGATGTCATCAGTGATGTCATCAGTGATGTCACTGACCATGTCATGAGTGATGTAATATGTGACGTCATCAGCAGTGCATTGCGGGCGAGAGTTATAGTTAGCTGAACTAACTATAACGGGGGAATTTCTATGGTTTTGTACGAGTGAAATGTCCAACTAACTATAACTGTCCCTAAAACCTATGGTTTTTTCAGTGAATTTCAAAGGTTTTTAAATGCTAATTTCTAACTATAAAGTGCCTGAAACCTATGATTTTGTAAGTGAATTTCAAAGGTTTTTAAATGCTAGTTTCTAACTATGCCTACAGAGGTAGGACATGTGAAGAAAGAAGAAAAAACGCACAGAAAGAAGCAAAAGAAATGCAGAAAGAAGCAACAGAAGTCCACAAAGACAAAGAAAAGTGCAGGAAGAAGCAAAAGATGTGCAGAAAGAACCAACGGAGGAGCAGAAAGAGGCCTTGTTGCAAAATCATCCTGTGCCCACAACTTTTTCAGACGGGTACTGGTGGTAACTGACTCTGACTAACCAGAGCCAGTGCTATGCTAAAAGACACTTAGAATACAGTGATAACACCTACATACACTAGGGAACACTATGCGTTGGGGTACCCCTGTGATTATCATGACCTCCTCTGTAAGTCCCTAGTACATAATAGGGCAGGGGGATTAAAACTACCTCTTAAAACGCGCTACAGGGCGCGTTTGCACAGTGGTGAAGGGAGGGGGGGGGCCTGACGTGACATGTGTGCAAAGCGCACCCCGTGGCGCATTTTAAGTTGCAGGATTAAGTCCCCTTGAATCCTGAGGGTCCCTGAGGCCCAACTAGCCCCCAGGTACCTACAGTTAGGACCACAGAGCTGAGTTGCAGAGAGGCGTTCCGAGGCCACGCACCTTTTTCACCTCTCTGCAACGCAACTCTGTTGTGCTTACTGAAGGTACCTGGTGGGCTAGTTGGCCCCAGGGTCCCTCAGGATTCAAGGGAATTAATTCCCCAACTTAAAACGCACCACAGGGCGTGTTTGCGCACATGTCACCTGAGGCCCCGCCCCTCCCTTCACCACTGTGCAAACGCGCCCCGTGGCGCGTTTTTAAGATGGAGATTAGGTCACCTTGAATCCTGAGGGTCCCTGGGGCCCAACTAGCCCACCAGGTACTTCCAGTAAGCACCACAGGCCTGCGTTGCAACGCCTGTAACAAATTGTGCAGTTGTGTTTAGGTAGTGAAGGGGGTCGTGCTGGGGGTAGTGTTTTAGGGTTTAGGGTAGTGCAGTGGTGTTTGTGTAGTGTAGGGGTCATGCTGGGGGTAGATTTAGGGTTTAGGGTAGTGCAGTGGTGTTTGGGTAGTGTAGGGAGTCGTGCTGGGGGAGTGTTTTAGGGTTTAGGGTAGTGCAGTGGTGTTTGGGTAGTGTAGGGGGTCGTGCTGGGGGTAGTGTTTTAGGGTTTAGGGTAGTGCAGTGGTGTTTGGGTAGTGTAGGGGGTCGTGCTGGGGGTAGTGGTTTAGGGTAGTGCAGTGGTGTTTGGGTAGTGTAGGGGGTGCTGCTGGGGGTAGTGGTTTAGGGTTTAGGGTAGTGCAATGGTGTTTGGGTAGTGTAGGGGGTACTGCTGGGGGTAATGTTTTAGGGTTTAGTGTAGTGCAGTGGTGTTTGGGTAGTGTAGGGGGTACTGCTGGGGGTAGTGTTTTAGGGTTTAGGGTAGTGCAGTGGTGTTTGGGTAGTCTAGAGATTCGTGCTGGGGGTAGTTTTTTAGGGTTTAGGGTAGTGCAGTGGTGTTTGTGTAGTGCAGGGGGTCGTGCTGGGGGTAGTGTTTTAGGGTTTAGGGTAGTGCAGTGGTGTTTGTGTAGTGTAGGAGGTGGTGTTTTAGGGTAGTGCAGTGGTCTTTGAGTAGTGTAGGGAGTCGTGCGGGGGTAGTGTTTTAGGGTTTAGGGTAGTGCATTGGTGTTTGGGTAGTGTAGGGGTCGTGCTGGGGGGTAGTGTTTTAGGGTTTAGGGCAGTGCAGTGGTGTTCGGGTAGTGTAGGGGGTCGTGCGCGGGGTAGTGTTTTAGGGTTTAGGGTAGTGCATTGGTGTTTGGGTAGTGTAGGGGGTCATGCGGGGGGTAGTGTTTTAGGGTTTAGGGCAGTGCAGTGGTGTTCGGGTAGTGTAGGGGGTCGTGCTGGGGGGAGTGTTTTAGGGTTTAGGGCAGTGCAGTCGTGTTCGGGGGTTGAAAGAATGCGTTTAAGTCATACAGGCGATTTTTAAGGAATATTTGTAGTTTGTGAAAATCAACACTTTGAAACTTTTCTGCTGAAAACCAGACAATGGATTCCTATGGAAGGAAATTCAAGTTACTGGTAAGTACGGTTAAAATTACTTTTCAGGATTAGTACTGGGCTCAAAGATGCAGCACTGTGGTCTCTCCTGATAACAGGTGAGTAAATCGGAATTCGTAGTTCGGCTGATTTTAGAGGAATATTATAAAGTTCCAAAACTCCACACTTAGAAGAATTTCCAAGTGAAACCAGTCAATGTTAGCCTATGGAAGGAAATTCAAGTTACTGGTAAGTACGGTTAAAATTACTTTTCAGGATCAGTACTGGGCTCAAAGATGCAGCACTGAGGTCTCTCCTGATAACAGGTGAGTAAATCGGAATTCGTAGTTCGGCTGATTTTAGAGGAATATTTGCACAATGGTGAAGGAAGGAGGTGGGGCCTGAGGTGACATGTCTGCAAACACGCCCTGTGGCGCGTTTTAAGTTGGAGAATTAATTCCTCCTCAATCCCGAGGGTCCCTAGGGGCCAACTAGCCCACCAGATACCTCCAGTATGCGCCAGAGAGCTGCGTTGCAGAGAGGTGTTCAGAGGCCACGCCCCTTTTTACAACACTCTGCAACGCAGCTCCGGGGCGCTTACTGGAGGTACCTGGTGGGCTAGTTGGCCCCCAGGGACCCTCAGGATTGAAGGGGATTTAATTCCCCATCTTAAAACGCGCCAAGAAGCCTGTTTGCACACATGTCACCTTAGGCCCGCCCTCCCTTCACCACTGTGCAAACGCGCCCGTGGCGCGTTTTAAGTCGGAGATTAACTCCCCTTGAATCCTGAGGGTCCCTGGGGTGCAACTAGCCCACCAGCTACCTCCATTAAGCGCCACAGAGCTGCGTTGCAGAGAGGTGTAAAAAGGGGCGTGGCCTCAGAACACCTCTCTGCAACGCAGCCCCTGGCACATACTGGAGGTTCCTGGTGGGCTAGTTGGCCCCCAGGGACCCCCAGTATTGAAGGGGAATTCGTTCCCCCTCTGCAAACGCGCCAGGGGGCACGTTTGCAGAGTGCTGACAAGGAGGGGGCGTGGCCTCCGGCGCAATGCCGGATTTTTTAAATTTATTTTTTAAAGGGGGCTGTGTGGCCCCCCTTCTTTGTAATTATTTTGGGCCCTGGGGACCCCATCCCCCAGGGCCTGACCCCCTTTTATTTTTTTAAAAAAAAAGGAACGGGAAGGGGACCGCGTGGGCCCCCCTCCCGTGGCCAATTTCGACCCGGGGACCCCATCCCCCGGGTCATTGCTACCTTATTTTTTTTTTAAATTTTCATGGAGGGGGGCTGCGTGGCCCCCCTCCTAAGGCCTCCTTAGGCCCCGGGGACCCCATCCCCCGGGGCCGGCCTTTATTAATTTTTATTTTTCTAATTATTTTTGCGGAGGGGGGCCGCGTGGTCCCCCTCCCGGGCCACTACTTGCCCCGGGGACCCCATCCCCCGGGGCTGGCCCTATCCTTTGGGGTCCGTGGGGGGGACCCCAACTCCCCCACGGACCATGCCGGCTCCCCGCCTCCTGCGGGAGCCGGCATTGCTTTTCCACTTGGGGAGCTGCTAAGATGCAGCTCCCCGCGTGGAAAAGCAATTGTCTTTGGTTTTTGGAAGAGAGAGCAGGTTTCCTGCTCTCTCTTCCAAAAACCAAAGCAGTTTGCTATGGCAGGACGGGAGCCACGAGGCTCCCGCCCTGCCATAGCAAACTACAGTGTCCCGGCGGTAGGCACCCCGGGACACTGCAGGAGTCGGCCCTGGGGGGTGGCGGTCCCCAGGGCCATCAAGGGCTCCAGGAGGGGGGCCGCGCGGCCCCCTCCCAACATCTTGAAATCCCCGGGGAGGTGGTGGTCCCCGGGGGTCCGTAACGGACCCCCATATTTAAATCTTTAGTGCCCCTGGGAGGTGGCGGTCCCCGGGGCGTGTGGTGGGGCGCTCGAGCCCCCCCACACAGGTACTTATAAAATAAAAAAAAGAAGCCCTGGGGGTGGCGGTCCCCGGGGCTGCGGGAGGGCCGAGAGCCCTCCCGCACCATTTGTTTTTAAAGCCCCGGGGGGTGGCGGTACCCGGGGCTTGTGGGGGCCTTAGAGGCCCCCCATTCTTTCAAATCCATAACCCCCCGCATGCCCCCGGGACTTGGCCCACCCGGGGGCCAATTAACAACGAAGCGAGACCGCGCTTCGTTTTTTTTTTCCCGGTGGGATCCGCGCACCCTAAACGCATCCCGCCAATTTTAAAAAAAAAAAATGCTTTTTTCTGCCCAGGGGGTCCTTGTGGGACCCCCTGAGCAGACCTAGGGGGTCAGGGTGTTTCTACCATGCCCCCTTTTTGCGCTTTGCACACTTGTTTCTGTCCCTCGGTTCTACCGAGGGACAAAATGGCTGCCAACACTTCCTGATTTGGAGTGTTGACATCCACTTGACAGGCAATTAGCATGCAGCTCGTGATCGGGAGGGTACGCGGACCCTACTCGGCCATAGATATATATGTGACTTTACTTTTGATTTTCTCAGGAACTACTGAACGGATTTAAACCATTTAAGCAAAAGGCACGACACTGAACCAAGGGCTACCTCTTTGCCAAATTTGGTGTAATTCCGTTCAGCAGTTAGGGCTGTAGCTGCGATGAAAGGTTCCTATGGAAAATTGCATGGGGAAAACGTGTTTTGGGACCCCGCTTTTTTCTCGGCCCCCGCTTGACGAATCACCCCGAGACTTTCAGGATAGGAGCGGACCGGAGCGCCCCAACAAGTTGGAAACTTTCGCGAAGATTCGTCAACCGGCGCCAAAGTTATTTCAAATAGAATGTTGCGGATTTCCTATGGAAAATAGGTCCTAACTATAACTATCTCCTGGCGACCGCCAGTAGATAATATATATATATATATTCACTGAAAAAACCATAGGTTTTAGGGACAGTTATAGTTAGTTGGACATTGCACTCGTACAAAACCCGTGAAATTCCCCCGTTATAGTTATTTCAGCTAACTATAACTCGCGCCCCCGCAATGCACTGCTGATGACATCACATATTACATCACTCATGACATGGTCAGTGACATCCCTGATGACATCACTGATGACATCTCAAATGACATCACTGATGACATCATCCAGTGACTGTGTGTTTCTGTAAAGTTTAAATATTTTTAATATATATAGGGAAAGGCGTATTGAAGAATGAGTGGGTGTAGAAGTGTCTGTATGGATGATTTAGTAGGTGCGTGACTAATTCTATAAGTGAGTGATTAAACGTATCTTACTGAATGCATGGGTTAGTGACTAAACTGGGTGAATGTCTGTATCCGTCTGTCTGTTGCTGTGTAAGTGGCTGCATGGGTTTGTGAATAGCTACATGAGTGTCTATATGAGTTATTGATTGGTTGTCTGAGTATCTGTATGGGTGCCTGAGTGTTTGTGTGGGTGGGGTGTGTGCGACTCTGTGCATAGATGTGTGAGTGGGTGATTCACTGGGTGGATGGTTTCAAGAGTGCATCTGTGATAGACTGGGTGGGTAAGTATGTGTAAGAGAGTGTTAGTGAGTGAATGTATGTCCCAGTGGTACATGTGTGAGTAACTACATATGTGAAAGGCATTATATATGTGTGTTGGAGTATATAAATAGCTATAAGCGAGAGTGTGTGATTGTGAGAGTGACTGTATGGATGAGTGTGTGCTTGTATCAGTGATTGTATGAGAGCGTAAGAATGTGCTAGTTGCTAGTATTTGTATGAGTAAGTGAGCTGGTGTGTGTATAACTGTATAGGTGAGTAAATGGCAGTGTGTTTAATTATTTGCATGACTGACTAGGTGTGTGAGTACCTCTATGGATGAGTGGCGGTGTTTGAGTGTCTATATAGGAGTATGAGTGCATATGATAGTCCTGTACTGAGTGACCGTAAGTATGAGTGACTGTACGGGTGAGTGAGTGGATGTGTGTGTAGACCTAAGAATCAGTGAGTGGGTATGTAGTTATTGGTGTTGGAGTGTCTATGGTTTTGCGAATGGCAGTCTGTAATTTAGAGTGGGTGTATCAAAGGTTATATTAGGGTGTGAGGAGGTGCATCAGATTATCACGTGGATGATGTCATTTGAGATGTCATCAGTGATGTCATCACTGATGTCATCAGTGATGTCACTGACCATGTCATGAGTGATGTAATATGTGACGTCATCAGCAGTGCATTGCGGGGGCGCGAGTTATAGTTAGCTGAACTAACTATAACGGGGGAATTTCACGGGTTTTGTACGAGTGCAATGTCCAACTAACTATAACTGTCCCTAAAACCTATGGTTTTTTCAGTGAATTTGTAAGGTTTTTAAATGCTAATTTCTAACTATAACGTGCCTGAAACCTATGGTTTTTTCAGTGAATTTCAAAGGTTTTTTAAATGCTAATTCCTAACTATAACATGTCTGAAACCTATGGTTTTTTCAGTGAATTTCAAAGGTTTTGTAAATGACAATTTTTAAATGTATTAATTGTTATATTTATTTTTTTGATACTGATATACTACATTTTTTTAAACTATTTATTTTTAGATATTTTATTTTTTAAATTACATTGTAATTACATTATACATTACATTACAAAATATACTTTCTCAGAATGAATTACTTTAGTTTAAATACTTTGCAAATAGGCAATAGACTTTTAAGTACAGTAGTTACAGTTGTTGCAATGGGCAACACAATTTCAAACACAATGCAACATTGAGCTCAATGTGAATTTCTAGTTAAATGCAATTAGTTACTTTATGGATTACTTTTCTAACCACAGGACTGGATCCTAGATTCAGTCCTGGGACATCTCCTGTAAACAGTTGAGTAAAAGCGTTTTGGTTACAGTAGTGATTTTTAAGGAATATTATTGTATTTTAAAAGCTGACACTTAGAAACTTCATAGAATCACCAATGTTATCCTACGGGAGGAAATTCACTTAGCAGGTAAGTAGTGTTATCGTTACTTTTTCTTACTCAGTGTTGGATCCTGGATCCAGCACTGGTGCATCTCCTGTAAACAGTTGAAAGAATGTGTTTAAGTCATACAGGCGATTTTTAAGGAATATTTGTAGTTTGTGAAAATCGACACTTTGAAACTTTTCTGCTGAAAACCAGACAATGGATTCCTATGGAAGGAAATTCAAGTTACTGGTAAGTACGGTTAGAATTACTTTTCAGGATCTGTACTGGGCTCAAAGATGCAGCACTGAGGTCTCTCCTGATAACAGGTGAGTAAATTGGAATTCGTAGTTCAGCTGATATTAGAGGAATATTATAAAGTTCCAAAACTCCACACTTAGAAGAATTTCCAAGTGAAACCAGTCAATGTTAGCCTATGGAAGGAAAATCAAGTTACTAGTAAGTACAGTTAGAATTACTTTTCAGGATCAGTACTGGGCTCAAAGATGCAGCACTGAGGTCTCTCCTGATAACAGGTGAGTAAATCGGAATTCGTAGTTCGGCTGATTTTAGAGAAATATTTGCACAATGGTGAAGGAAGGGGGTGGGGCCTGAGGTGACATGTCTGCAAACACGCCCTGTGGCGCGTTTTAAGTTGGAGAATTAATTCCTCCTCAATCCCGAGGGTCCCTAGGAGCCAACTAGCCCACCAGATACCTCCAGTATGCGCCAGAGAGCTGCGTTGCAGAGAGGTGTTCAGAGGCCACGCCCCTTTTTGCACCTCTCTGCAACGCAGCTCTGTGACGCTTTCTGGACGTACCTGGTGGGCTAGTTGGCCCCCAGGGACCCTCAGGAGTGAAGGGGATTTAATTCCCCATCTTAAAACACGCCACGGGGCCTGTTTGCACACATGTCACCTGAAGCCCCGCCCCCTCCCTTCACCACTGTGCAAATGCGTCCCGTGGCGCGTTTTAAGTTGGGGGATTAAGTCCCCTTGAATCCTGAGGGTCCCTGGAGTCCAACTAGCCCACCATGTACCTCCAAAAAGCGCCACAGAGGTGCGTTGCAGAGAGGTGTAAAAAGAGGCGTGGCCTCTGTACACCTCTCTGCAACGCAGCCCCTGGTGCATACTGGAGGTTCCTGGTGGGCTAGTTGGCCCTCAGGGACCCCCAGTATTCAAGGGGAATTACTTCCCCTTCTTAAAACGTGCCAGGGGGCGCGTTTTAACACTGCTGCAGGGAGGGGGTGGGGCCTCCGGCACAATGCCGGTCTTTTTTTTTATTTTCCTTTTTTTTTTTTTTGTATGGGAGGGGGGCTGCGTGGCCCCCCTTCCCTGGGCCTCTATTGGCCCCGGGGACCCCATCCCCCGGGGAATACCCTCTTTTTTTAAAAATTAAAATAGTTGGAGGGGGGCTGCGTGGCCCCCCTCAGGCCATTTAAGGCCCCAGGGACCCCATCCCCCGGGGCCGGCCTTTACGTTGTTTTTTTCTTTTTTTGAAAATTTAATTTGTAGAGCAGGGGTCCGCGTGGCCCCCCTCCTGGGCCACTACTAGCCCCGGGGACCCCATCCCCCGGGGCTGGCCCTCTCCGTTGGGGACCGTGGGGGGTCCCCAATTCCCCACGGTCCCACCGGCTCCCGCGTCCTTCGGGAGCCGGCATTGCTTTTCCACATGGGGAGCTGCTAAGATGCAGCTCCCCGTGTGGAAAGCAGTCGGCTTTGGTTTTTGTAAGAGAGAGGCAGGTTTCCTGCTCTCTCTTCCAAAAACAAAGCAGTTTGCTATGACAGGACGGGAGCCGCGAGGCTCCCGTCCTGTCATAGCAAACTACAGTATCCCGGGGGTGGGCACCCCGGGACAGTGCAGGAGTCGGACCTGGGGGGTGGTGGTCCCCAGGGCCATCAAGGGCTCCAGGAGGGGGGCCGCACGGCCCCCCTCCCAACCAATGCACAGCCCTGGGGAGGTGGTGGTCCCCGGGGCTCGGGGGTCCTTAACGGACCCCCTAATTTACATGTTAGAGCCCCGGGGAGGTGGCGGTCCCCGGGGCGTGTGGGGAAACCCTAGCCCCCCCACACATTAGTTTATTTAAAAAAAAAGAAGCCCCGGGGGGTGGCGGTCCCCGGGGCTGCGGGAGGGCCGAGAGCCCTCCCGCACCATTATTTTTTTAAAGCCCCGGGGGGGTGGCGGTCCCCGGGGCTTGGGGGGGCCTTAGAGGCCCCCCACACATAAATATAAAAAACCCTGCATGCCCCCGGGACTTGGGCCACCCAAGGGCCAAATAGCATCGAAGCGCGGGAGACCGCTCTTCGTTTTTTTTTTTTTTTTATCGACTAGATCCGTGCACCCAGCGCGTTTTTGCCGATTTTAAAAAAAAAAAAAAAAAAAAAAAAATTTTGCCCTGAGGGTCCTTGTAGGACCCCCTGAGCCGGCCTAGGCGGTCAGGGTGTTTCTACCCTGCCCCCTTTTTGCGTTTTTTGCGTCTGTTTTCTCTTTTCTTGTGCCTCGGTTCTACCGAGGCACAAGATGGCTGCCAACACATCCTGGTTTGGAGTGTTGACAGCCAATTAGGATACAGCTCGTGATCGGGAGGGTGCGCGGATCCTCCGCGGCCATAGATATATATGTGTTTTTACTTTTGATTTTCTCAGCAACTACTGAACGGATTTACACCATTTAACAAAAAGGGTTCTTTCTGAACCAAGAACTACCTCTTTGCCAACTTTGGTGTAATTCCGTTCAGCAGTTCGGGCTGTAGCCGTGTCTAAAGTTTCCTATGGAAAATTGCATGGGGAAAACACGTTTTGCGACCCCCCTTTTTTCTCGGCCCCCGCTTGACGAATCACCCCGAAACTTTCAGGATAGGAGCGGACTGGAGCGGGCCACAAAGTTTGAAAATTTCGCGAAGATTCGTCAACCGGCGCCAAAGTTATTTCAATTAGAATGTTGCGGATTTCCTATAGAAAATAGGTCCTAACTATAACTATCTACTGGCGACCGCCAGTAGATAATATATATATTGTGTAGTAACCTTTAACTAATGGTTGTGATTGATGTAGTAAAATTGTGTTTTATCACTACAGGCAAAAGAAAGTCACAAAACATTTTTTTTCTTTCATCTCTTGTACCCATCAGAAAAAGACCATTTGGAAAGCCATCGCCAAGAAAGAGCGGACCCTGGGTGTCTACAAGCAAAGCAGGATTCATTGTCGAAAGAGATGGGAGGACCTATGATGCTGGACCAGGAATTCATGAGAAGTCCAGCTCGGGAAGTCGTCCTAATGCGGGAAGGGCGTGTACTGCACCCTGACCCACCTCATTGCCCGCATACTTGCTGTGGCCTATCGCAGCTTGATGGGCAGTTGAGAGCCCAACAGCAGCATCAAGGGGGTAAGTTCTAGTTTGAGTTTAACATGTTAAATACGTATTTTTTCTTACAGCAAAGAATTTTGCCATCAACATTAAGGTTGACGCATGTCCAGCGCACAAGGTGAGTTCTTGAAGGTGTAAGTTTTGCAAAATGTGTTTGATGATGGGTTTTGTATATGAACTTGTGGAAAAGGATACCGCCTAATTTCTTTTAACCACCAAAGGACAGGTTTGAGCAGACACATGCCTGCCTAAACAAGATATATACATCAGGCTGTTTGATGTTATAAGGGATAGTTGTACCAAACAGGCCACTAGGCTTAATTGTGTCAGGTGTGATGCTCCTTCACTATTGTGAATAATGTAACATTAGCCCTATGACAGGTGACATAGCATAAAATGCACTTATGATACAGTGGATTTTCCAAACGTCAAAATTATAAGTTGGTTTTATACACAAACAAGAGTGAGTATGTGAGCCAAAATGACTGGTAACATTAGATAAAATGTCTAAAGTTTTTATTCAAAACCTATCCCAAATATGTTTTTATTAAAAAATATTATATAATTCATGGTAAAAGTGACAGATTTGCTTGATGTTTTACTCCTTCCCACATTTGCATGTAAGCCAGTCTTTTATTTGGAAAATAATTGTGATAGTCATACAATTTTTGGAAAAACAGACAGGAATGCGTACACATTGGTGACAGAGTAACACATACCCAAAACCATTTTTCAATGTCCTTTGTTATGTTCAGATGATAAATCAGTGACGGAGAAAAATGGGATACTTAAAGGGACTTTTGCAGATAGAATGTTCCATCACAGATATGTTGGAGTATCCCATCTGGAAAACTCAAAATCAGGCCCAACTCATTAGGAAAATGTAGAAATCAATCAAGGTGTGATCTTTTGCATATTGTGCATTGCATTTGACTCTGATGTAAAATTATATATGAATCACTGTATGTAATATTTACTGTGATGTTGTACCAATTTTTGACTAAAGTGAAAGCCAGCATATTTTGTAAAACAATTTCACAATGATAAAACAAACTTGAAATAACTTTAGATATTTGAGTCAAAAGCGAAAATGTTTTTGCTCTGTACTAAAGTGAATTAGAAATGTATCTAGTCCTGTGTATTAACTTAAGCTGTAGAAGTCATTTGTCGACAGTGGCGTAGCAAGGAGGGGCGGGGGTGCGGTCCGCTGCGGGAATCACCAGCATCCCCCCCGCGCTCTGAACTGCGGCTGTCGTGGGAATCGCCAGCATCCCCCCTCCCGCTCTTACATGCCACCAAAAAATATTTCTTGCTTTCTCCTACAGCATACTATATACATAGTGTGTGATACATTGATAAGCTACTTCAGTACCGAATCCATATACTATTTTTAACATTTGAAATATAATTTAGTTACTTGAAGTAAGTGTCATCATTGTGAAATGCCCAAACAAGGGAAACAGGCTTTCAGTTTTTACAAATATTGGTACAACATTGCAGTATTTGTTGACTCGCATTGACTCATAATTTACTTTTTGTGAATGAAAATAATTCAGCTTTTTTGGCCTTGTACACACACACACTGTACAAAGGTATTTTTAGTTTATATCCTTATTGATGACATAAGTTCACTATTCTAAACAACAAAGCCCAACCATTCAGAGGTGTTAAACAGTTCCTGGAGATATCAATTCTATTCACACAGAAACAATAAAACTTTTGTATATGTCTTTTCAGCATATTTTGGAGCAGGTGATGGAGAAATTGGCCACGTAGGCGGGGAAGCAGCTGGCCACTGTGTTTGGACTGGGGGGACCACCGACACTGATGGACACAGTGGCATGGTGGGTGAGGGGACTGACACAGAGGCCACCAGCTCTACATTATCTTCGGAGGCCTCACAAGCAATCAGTCCCTATTGGTGGCGGACCCTACAGCAACTGTTCCACCTGCATCATTGTCCACGACCCAGAGAGACATCTCCACCCTCAGTCTTGCCCCCCAGTTGGCCAAACCCGCCCCTGCCCCCGGCTGCACAGAGTGAGGAGGCTGTTGATCTCCTACGCAGCATCTCAGTAGGCCAGACTGCACTCCTGAATGCCATTGGGGGCCTTAGTTGCTAAATGCAACAAATGGTAGCATACCTGGAAGGCATTCATAGTGCTATGTCTGGCCTGCAGATATCATTTACTGGACTAACCTCCTCACTGACCGCAGCCTCCCATCCAGCCCAACCTTGTGCCCCAACTCAGGCCTCTTCCCCATCCCAATTCCCAGCCCTGTCCCAAGCACACTCACTCCTTTGCACACACCCATTCCAACAGACACAAGCAGCACACCCACACATAAACACAAACCCACCAAGAAACACAAGCACTCACCCAAACAACATATAGACACTACACCCACCACAGCCACCACCACACCCACAAGCACCACACTCGCCACCACACGCACCACACCCACAACCACACCCACACGCACCACCACACACACCACAACCACAACCATCACATCCACCAACACCACACCCACAAGCACCGCAACCACTACCACAAGCACCGCAACCACTACCACACCCACAAGCACCACAACCTGACCAACCACCCCAACAGCACACTCATCTAAACAGTCACACTCACACAGAACCACAGCAACACCCCCAACACCAACCAAAACTAAATGCAAACACTCACCCAAACACCTTACAAGAAACACCCCCCAAGCGTACAGAACATACACCAGACCCACATGCAACTGCACAACAGACACGCACACATCTCCCACTGCAGCTTGCTATATCTCCCAAACCCAATCCTCTGCCACCCATCCTGCCCTTTCTCCTTGTTCCTATTATTTATTTGTTCTGACCTTGACCCATTCCAAACCCCAAAACCACCTCTCCCAAACCCCAAACCACCCCTCCTAAAATCAAACTCACCCCTCCCACCCCCAAACCCAACCCTCCCAAAGCCAAACACCCCCCTCCCAAAGCCAAACCCACTCTTCCTAAACTCACCCTGTCCCAAACCAGCCCTCCCAAACCCGCCCCTCCAATTAAAATCATTTGGGTACCTGCTCTGTACCCTCTCAATGCCCCTTCCTGAGGAGGTTCCCCTTGGCAGTTATATAGGAGGCAAGTTACCAACAAGAGCACAACAGTGCAAGATGACTAATATCTTTTTTTATATATTATTATTTGAAGTTGAGCAATGAGAGAAGTATCTCATAAGTTAACTGATTCAAGTTTGGGACTAACATTGATTTTACAGTTGTTTAAAAAGTCAATGTTACACGTTGTGTAGTGCAATGTATACATTCTTACATTTCACTTATCCCAATGATGTGTTATGCATATGTTTTTAATTTGACAATTTATTCAATTTATTTAAACACACCTATATGGTAACAGTTTGATTTTTTGATTGATGTCCTTTATTGTGTGTCCATTTTTTTAAAGTCAGCTTGCACCAAATTTAGAAATACAGTATATTTCATTCAGGGTTGTTTCTTTAAATTTTTTAAACATAATTTAAATACATATGCATTGCACATTGGTTTGCTATTGCTTGTGAGAAAGATTTTAAAACTGCACGAGTCCAGAGCTAAGGTAAACAGACAAGTCAAAAAGTAACGGGTAAAAGAGGAGCTTACCTTCGATTCCGGCCCCGATTGGGTTGAATGTTCTTCGTCATTAAACGGCAGCAGCAGAGGCAGGACTTGGAAAATCGGGTCCATGGCGGAAAAGGAAGTATGAAAGTTAGAAAAGGTGAGTTTCTACCTTATATCCCTTCCAATCTGCCAACTCAGGTGTGGAGTTCTTACCACCACAGTTGCATCGGCGGGAAGGCACATTGTGATTGCCCCAGCAGACAAAGTGGCTGTACTCCCTCCGACAACCGCTTTTCCCAATGGCGTCATTGACGCGGGTGAGTAATTCTGATGGAGACGGCGGCACTCCGACGGTCTTTCGTCCATGGACCCGCCAGCATCTAAATAGAGCGGGTGGACCGCCTAGTAAGCGGATGGGGAATCCGAAGGAAAAACGGCAGTGGGATCATTACTGCCAAGATCTAAATCAGGCCCTTAATAATGCAAGAAAAGTGAAATTAACCCTTTTACTACTCAATGGATTTTTATCTCCCTTTGGTGGTCCAAGCATCATTTGTTTTCCACCTTGGGCAACATAAAACATCTTCTTTTATCCTCAGGGTACATAGAGTTCAGAGCCTTCCATGGACTTTCTGTCTGTTCTGGTTGGGGAAAGCAGGAAAAGTACAGTTAGTATAGCATTGACTCATGGGCATTCCACCTGTAAGTTCTGGAAAATGTTGAAGGCTTGTTATCCACCGCACAAATTAATCTTGGCATTACTCATAGTACTTTTAGTTCTTTTCTGAAAAAAGTGAGTTGTCTTTCAGCATACTTGCTCAGGGGTTTAGGGAAAGCTCATTTAGCAAAAGGGGTCTTTAACTCTATACACTCAAAACAATAGTTTGTACCAGCTGTAGCTAGGTAAGATTGTGAGGAGTTTCTGTTATATCTTTACTGCTCCTATGTCATTTGCAAAGTTCTGCAGAACTGGTACAAGCATTTAGAATGCCAAGTATTGGGCAGAGCAAGCTGGTGTGATGGTTCAAGATCATAATCAGAATCATGATCTCCCGTTCCATTAAGTGGAGGCACATGCTCAACTTCTACCTCCTATTGTTGCTCATAATTGTGTAGTTCCTGATTTCAGATCATATGTGCATTTAGGAAAGGCTCCATGTATCACCTAAAGAGGATATATTCTTTAACTTGATCATTAGAACATAGGCTGCCTTTATTACAGCATTTGTTTTATGAAACAGGAGATGCATGCTTTAACGTTTATTTTTGTGTGCATTTGTCTGTATATCAGATGACTGTGAGTGCTGTTATGCAGACAATTCTGGAGTAAGACCGTCTTGAAACAACCCTGATATCACCAATATGAGCCAGTTGAGAGTAGTAGTCCGAAGACATAGGAGTCAGGAGTAGAAGCAAAGAAGGGCTGTAGGCTATGAGCCACAGATTTCATAGGTAACTGTAATAGAAGCTTTCGTACAGAAATCCTGTGGGGTAACTTACATTTTGAGGCATACCCAGAGCTTCTCTCAGGCTTATCCTGAGAAAGGTTCCAAGAACTTCAAAACAGCTTTAGTTAACCAGCTTCCCTCGCTTACTATTAGAGTTGTGGATGTAAGGGAGACTTTGAGGAATTTAGTATTTCAGCTGACTCCCTGAATTCCACTCATTAAGCAGCATTTAAGTAACAGTTATTGTGTTCTTTTGCCTGACTTAATATCAGTGAAAGACCAAGAGTGGCTGAAATATTTGTGTAGAGTGAATTCGTTCACCTATATATTCGCCAAAGTACGCTGAAGTACATGTGATTTAAAAGTTAAGCAACTTAAATTGCCCAATTATGCTGAAAAAATTATATTTTATTGGATGGCTATGTTTCTGATGGATACTTTTATCTGTGGATTCATCATCTTTTGAATCTTTTCCAGGCATCACTAGTTCCGGCAACTTGAAAAAGTTCTCCTGTGGTGATAGGTGGTGCCTCTGCTCTATCCCAAATATGATATCATGGAGTCGTGTAAAACACCACCCTGATGCACTGACGTCAGTTACTTTTGGATGTGCTCCCAAACACATATCTGGAGTTGCCTCCTCAGAATGATTCCTGTTGAAGATTAATATTTGCAATTTTTCAGAATGTCTCCATCAAACATTTCAGGGTATAAAATGTGTTGCTGTCAGAACAAGATGTCTCTTCCAAAACCGTGTGACATCAGTCTCCGATGCCTTGGACCTAAACACAACTACAAGGCGTGTGTGAAGTGTGGTCTCATTCCAAAACCATCAAGCCATCGTGCACAAGCTTGAGTGAATGTCAGGCCCGTCACCACTATGAACCCCGGTCTGCTGCAAGTCGTGCCCCAAATCCAGCCCCGGCTCAACCAGCAAGTCTTTGAAGAGGCAGGTTTCAAGGACAGGGACAGATTATCTAGGAAGAACCAGAAAACGTATTGCCAGAGATGTTCTTCAGCTTCTCGATTTCGATCCAGCTCAAGGGGTTGGTCTTCTTATAAGATGTGTTGTCATTTCTTGGCTCCAACCTCACTGTTAGCTATCAAGGTGGAGATGAACCTGGTTAGTCTTGGCTCTGGAACTCTTTCCCAGAGATTCTAGTGCCTGGTGCTGACCCGCACTATTTGCAGCATTTATACAGGCGATGCTGGTCTCAGGATGAATACTTTGGCAAGCGGGAGGGAGTGTTTTGCTCTGGAATTGTGTACCACAACGATGATGATAGCATTGATGCAGGCTACCTTCTTCCCCCTCTCCACTGGGATGGATGATGTTGACTGACTGACCGTGCAGAATACAAGTAGCCTGGATTTTGACAGAGTTGGATCTGGTAAGTCTTTTGGGGCCTCCTACTGAAGGAGTTGCCTCATTTATGGCTGTTCTTTGCAAGTCTTCAGAGGTCTTTGAGTTGCTTTTGGCTTAGTAATTTTACAGATGACATCTTTCTTGGTTAAACCTTTGCTCCGTTTCAACAATGTGTTGATGGACTGTGTTTTAGTTGTGTGGAACAAAATGGTCCCTGCCTCTGCAGTGAACCACCAAGTTGCCCACTGCCACATCCAGCTCCCGGGGCAAGTGGGTCCTGCAAATTGTGTTGCAGAGTTACTCCCTACTATTCCTTGAGACCCCGCCGCATCTTCCACCATCCCCAAAATGGCTGACAGAGGTTCACATGTCCTTGTTGCAGCAGGAAGTACAGGCCCTTTTGACTAAACCACACTGGAAGTTGGCCATGGTTGTTATGCTTGCCACTTCCTGGTGCTGAAAAAAGGCAGTGGCCTTCAGCCCATCTTGCCCTCTTAATGCCTTCCTATGGAAGGACAAATTCAAATTCACTCTGGCCCAGGTCTTGTCTGTCGACCCCGGAGACTGCGTGCTGGCGTCGGACCTCGAGGACGCCTATTTGCATATCCTCATTCTGCAGGCTCACAGACGCTACTTGTGGTTCACGGTGGGCCAGAAGCATATTCCGTTTACCATACTCCTCTACTCCTCTTTGGCCTAAACAGCACCACTCTGATGTTAAAGTTCGACCTCTAAAGATGTGCTGTGGTAGTTGCAGCACATCTTCAGAGTTTTGGGGTTCTAGTCTTCCCCTGCCTCGACAACTGGCTTTTGAAGGCGAGCTCATCCAAGTCAGTTGTCACCCATCTCCAGACTACGATGAGTCACCTCTCATTGTTAAGGTTCACTGTCAACGTGCTGAATTCACACCTGACTCCTTTCCCTGAAACTCGCCTTCAACTGAGACATTCTGTACACAATGCAGTTTTGTGCCTTTCCATCGGAGTGGAGATCCAGGACATTATGGCTATGATCCAGATTTTTAACCTTTGTTCTGAATCTCAGTGAGGATGACTCTGAGCCTGCTGGGTCTGATAGCACCGTGCATCTTGCTGGACAAGTATGCCAGATGGCATATGCTGGCTCTGCAATGGGGTCTGAAGTCCCAGTAGGAGCAGCAAAAGGGAGATCTTTCCGGTATGGCCCAGATTTCGGAGGAGACTGCAGAAGGTTTGCCAGTGGGTCAGTGGCAGACCCTTCTCCTTACCCCACCCAGTGCTGACAGTGGTGACCAATGCTTCGCTTCTGGGTTGGGGAGGCCAGCTGGGAGAGGTGAAGATTCGAGGCATATGGCTGTGGCCCAGTTCTACATATACCTTCTCGGGTGCAAGCCATCTATTTGGTGTTAAAAGCTTTACTTCTGTCCATCAAAAGGAAGCTGGTGCAGGTGCTCACAGACAACACCACCGCCATGTGGTACTGCAACAAGCAGGGCAGAGTGGGGTTATGGACCCTGTGCCAGGAGGCTTTGTCTCTGGACGTGGCTGGACCACTGTGAAATTTTTCTGGTGATGCACCACCTGTTGAGTTCCCTGAACACCTTAACAGACTAACTAAGCCATTGACACCTAGTGGATTACGAATGGTCTTTACCTCTAGAGGGGGTGCATGTTCTTTTCCACGAGTGTGGAGAACTCTGGCTCGATCTTTTTGCCACCACAGAGAACGTGCAGTGTCAGCACTTTTACACGTTGGAGTTTCCAAGGCATCTTTCACTTGTAGACACATTCCATGTAGAGTGGAACTTGGGACTCCTGTACACCTCCCCAACAATACCTCTCCTGCCCTGGTTTCTGAAGAAGATCAGGAATGACCGAGCTCAAGTCATCCTAGTGGGCCGAATTGGGCACGGAGAGTATGGTATCCTGAACTCCTGGGCATGAGCATCTGTCCTTGGATCAGGCTGCCCCTTCGGGAGGACCTCCTGTTGCAGCAAGGCAGGGTTCTGCATCCAAACCTGCGCAACCTCCTCCTCTTGTGACTCTCTTTCATGTGGGTCAGAACATCACTCTTTCGGTGTTCTTTGCTCCGCTTCACCCTTCTGAAGAGGAAGAGACTCCACCGGCTGGATCCAAAAAGGGCTCTCAGTTTTTATATTGATTGTACTAGAGAACACCGTGTGGGCAATCAGATCCATTTACTGGAGCAAGAGAAGGATAGGCTGTGCACAAGAGTCTCTTGCTGGATCATGCTCTGCATGAAAATCTGCTATACATTGGTCAAAAAGCAGCCCCCAGAGAGTTCAAGGCTCAATCTACAAGAGCCAATGCTGCTACCACTGCATTGGCACATGAGGTACCTGTCCTGGACATTTGCCAGGTGGCTGTTTGGGAACATATGTTCACAAAGCACTACTTTTGGGACAGTCAGGTTTGTCGAGATGGCCATTTTGCCTGATGGTCCTGCAGGACTTTTGATTTTAGCCCATTCACAGACCCCCCACCCAGGAGGTACTGATTTGGTATCTATTCAAATGGTGAGGCATCTGCAGTTAGAAGTCTCTGTCAGAAGAACAATTTACTTACCCTGGGTAACACGCTTTCTGGTTTAGACTTTATCTAACTGCGGATTCCTAGCCAATACTTCTGCCTGTCAACTGCGCTCTTTCATTTAATAAGATCCATCTTAGAGATTCACACACTAGTCATGATTGATCTGATATTGGCTCTGCATCTGGGAGTGTGGGTGGGCGGAAAGCAATTGATGTTAGCGCATGGGTGGCACCTAAATAGGCCTGTGCTCATCATATCAGTCATGGAACGACATAGACGTGGATCCATCAGCAACACCTGCCAGCATTAATGAGTACTGCTAAAGCTTTTCTGGATTCAATCAGACGCCTGGCAGAAAATTCAATAGGTGAGGATTTAGATTTAAGTCTCTACCAGAAAGAGAGTTACCGAAGTTAAGTAACTTGTTTGTTAGTACAGTCAGCGGGTTAACAGGCACAGGCTGGATGAAACTGCCTCCTACTATTGTAGCATGTTAATAGTTGCTATTGTTGTGATCATTAATGAAGAATGTTGGGAGGGAGTTTATAAACGGACTCCATGATTTTCTGTTAAAGTGAAGGTGATAGTTTGGGCGGAGACTTTTGGCTATTGTATCACTTTATCGGGGTGAAAGACCATCTGAGGGATTAGGGTTATGAAGCGTGGGTAAACGAATAGGATGTGGGAATCCTGGTCACATGTCTGATTGGCTGATGCTTCAAAGTATGTGTGAGGCATAATCGGGTTCCAGACATTTGAAAACAAATATAGAAATACTGTTTCATATCATCATAATTTAGGGTGCTGCCGGTGCGGGGTACCACATTGTTGCAATGTTTGCTGGTCTGATGGTGCTCAAGGCTTATATGTTACTGTGGTCTGTGAATTGTACCTGACAGTTCTATACAATATTGTTACAGACTCTGGTGATACGGCTAGACAGTACAAATGACATTTATCAAAGCTCCTTTTACAATTGGCATTAACTATATACCAATGTGAGCATGGGATCATGAAGCAGCTTAAGTTGATGTTGTGTGAACGACCTACACTGGTACTTTAATTACGAGCAGTAATATTAGTCCAGATGAAGTTTCGTACAGGAACGAAACAGGTTGACTAGCTGGACTGAGATGATTTTAGAAGCTTTTGATGGTTTTCTGATGTATGAATAAATATTATTTTTCTACAATAGAAGATTCATGGACTTCTTTGGACGATTCATCTTACACCATTGCTTCATAAGAATCTCCCCTGCACATTGGGATCGATTACAAATTATTAAAGACATATTAATGTGCAGTATCATTGAACTAATTGAGTGCTTTTCCCATTAATTTTGGTATTTAAAATTTATGGTGAGTTTTAGTTTGTGTGCCAGGGATTGGTAGCGTGGAGTGCTATTTATAATGATGCTAAGCAAGCTTTTGACAAAGGCTTTCAACATAAGCCCTCTTCTGACTCTAACGGAAGCCGTTCAAAAAGCCACTTCCTCGAGTGGTCCAAACCAGACTTCGAATGACATAAGCTGCGAGTCTAATAACTATTTTGAAACGTCATCTTGAATGAAGTAAGCCGTTCTTTAGACTAGTTTCCCTTGAGATTGACGAGCAAGCATACTGTTGCTCTACAGGACTGTGATATACAAAATGTAAAGCCAACGATGACGTGTATCTTTAGTAAGGTCTTCTCGCTTCATGATTCCACCCTCAAGGCTGTAGTTTTAAACACTGTGCAGTGCCAGTTCTTGGCAGTCGAGTTGATGTATAAAGTTAAGGAAATGCAAATATATTGGGCTTCTTCACCACCAGGGCTAAAATAATTTCAGTATAACATTGTTTCAACTGCAGTTATTCCCCAAGGACCAGTAAAGCAAACTGATACACCACCTCTTGTAAACATAAAAACTGTTAACTAAGAAGTGGAAAAATAACTTTTGAAGACTTGTATTAAAGCAAAAACGTGTTTTCACCTTTCAGTAGAAATTGCATTTGAATTGTACTTTACATTGATGTTCATGTAACTGTAAAATGTATTTCATATAGAATCGATGAAAAAAAGCAGCACTGATTCCATTATTTTATTTTGGACAGGCTGAAGTCACATCACATGCAACCAATCTTCAGTTTTTAAACCAAGCTGTGTCAGCTTGCCTAGAGAATCGAGGAAAAGCGAATGCAAAAGAGAAGCCACACAGACCATGTAAGGAGCCAATCCCAATGTTATCCATCAAGAAAAGGAAACTGAGCGGTGGTGACTGTATGGATGGTGGTGCATCTTTGCATGCAGTGCACAAACATTCAAATTTGGATCTGGACCAGTTGCTGAAAATGTCTCCAGGATTAAACCTTGTTCCAGCTTTGCCATATTTAGATTCTGATAATACATTTGTATGTCAACTCGCCAAAACAGCAGAAGAGCCATTGCATGACACAGACAAGCCATCTGGACCCCATACAGATGAGAAGGTGCTGGTAGATAACACTGATTTTGAAGGGAACCCCAGTTATTCTCCAAAGACTATAACAACAAATGAAGTGCTTGACTGTTTGGTTAATCCTCAAGTAGTCTGTTTAATGGCTCGTCTCTTGTTGGAAAGGCAAGGCTCCTAACTTGAAGTCTTGATTTCTTTTTCTTTTACACACTTATTACTAAGAATTTAACTCTTAGAATTATTTCCTTTAAACTGACATTTATTCTCAATGTATTTTTTTAAGAAAGTGAAAGATTGTGTTCAATATCCCTTGAACCATGGAATATTGATGGTCCAATATTTGAAGGCTCAATACGTGTTTCACCTATTGCAATAGCATGGAGTAGACAGTCATAATTAAACATGTAGACGGCTGTTCAACAAGTTCTTAGACCAAATGTAAATGGCACGTTTAAGAAAACAGACCAAATCCCTACCAAGTAACACCCGAAGACCGATATATATATATATACACCTAGAAAGAATTGTTTTTCTTTTTTGTTGAAGAGGCATTGCATAATTTCATTTGAGGCAAAAAAAATGAGATCTATGCAAACTAATACCCCATGTCATAAAGGCATGTACTATTTTTGTCTCTAAAAGATGGTAAGTTGAGAAATGTTTTCCTTAACAGACAGTATTAAATGGATACAAATAAAATATGCATTGAACAGATGTAGTTCTTCCTTTTATGTGTGCAGAAATGTACGATACTAGAGAGCTATCCCTTGATTACTAAGGGGATGGGTAAACCACCAAGGCACTATGGTTGTCCCCAAATCAGGATCTCCTGAAAAATGCTGTGGATTGAAAGACTGTACACTGCAAGCGTACAAATCACTAAACTTCATTTAAAATGTTCACAGTAGTTAATTGCTAAAGTTTTTTTTCCAATAAGACCATAAATAAAATAAAATCTCTGAATTTTTTCCTCTACATGTCTAGATTCTCATATAGCCATACAAGTACTGAGGCACAAATCCATTTACAAATACATCTGTTCATAATACTTTACTTCATATTCATTCAGATTGAACTTTGCATTGTGTAAAGAATGATCTTGAGAAAATTCATCAATGCAGTGTTTTGGTGATTTTAATCTATACCAGCAAAATTCCTCAGGAATTAGTAATTTCACGGTTTAATGAGGGCAAAAATCCAGAGTTATTTCTCAAGAAAGGATTGCAACAGCTGAAAGCGATAAGTGCACTGATGTCAGTATAATTAATATTAAATTGGGTGCATCAGTTCACCAGAAAATATTTCACAGATGCCTGTCTAAATGTGAGTGTATTCAAAATCCATTTTAATGCACAAATGGGGCATTTTGGTAACATTATAACACGGAAACTAGAAAGTGTATAGATTTTGCATGGTATTCCCTTTTTAAATGACTGATCAAAACTCAATGGTCTTTGAAAAATGTATGTATTAAATTGGGTTATTGGTTGAGGAGGGTGGAAGCCCCACTCAGGCAACAACCACAATCCTTGTCAGGATGAAGCACAAAAGTCATTAAATTAACCTGTGCTTTGCCTTCTGGTAGCTTGAATACACAAACCGTAATAAAGTGAATACATAACACAAGAAAAATCCCAAGCGGAGTAAAGTTTAATAAATAAAATGATACCAGAATGACAATTCAATCAGTAGACCCGGAGATTTTCAATTTCAAAGTTTTAAGTAGATATAACGCCTAAAAACACAAAGCTCCACTCGCCATCGTTGGATCATGCTAGACCGGGGAACAGTCACAAGTTCGGGCAACTGTGATGGAGTGAGGATCAATACAATGACCAGGTGACTACTGCTTAAACAGATACCTTCTCAAAGACATAGCGAAGGATTACATTTACATGCAGGAAGACGCGAAGAGCAGGGAGAGTGTCACGCATGACCGTAGCTGTAGCATGAAGAGCAGGCTGGGCCTCGTGTGCTGTCGGCACTGTAGCGCAGAGAGCCGGTTAGTTTTACGGACAGTCGTTGCTGGAGCTTTGCAGGTCTTGCGTTGTTGGTCATTGGTGGCAGCCGATGTGGTGCAAAGAGGGGTGCCCTGAAGCTTTGTATTGGAGTCATCAGAGGTGGCAGAGTCTCAGCACGCACACGCCCGTTCGTGGTCCCAAAGAGCCAAACCTTCAGGATTTCACCTTTCTGCACAAGAGAAACTCAACTGATTCCAGCCAAGGATCCAGGCCCTGGGAGGCACCTCTTGGGGATCAGGAACTTACTCCAGCAGAGGCCAGCAAGGCTTTGGCAGGTCCAGTACAGTAGGTCTGCTGGGCAGTTGCAGGGAGGCCTCTGGAGCTTACTGTGTCCCCGTAGCTCAGACGAGATTAGCCAACTTGTAGTCACTCAAGTTAGCCTGGAATGATGAGCAGGTCCAGTCTTCCTTCTCAGAAAGAAGGGTAATCCTCAAGCAGCAGGATCGTCCTGGGGGGGCAAGGCATGCCTTCATCTGTAATGTCTACATGTCCAGGAGGGTACTGAAGAGTAGCTCTGGAGGTCCAATATGTATACCTGGTGTCTGCCTTTGAAGTGGGGGATTCCCTATACTACTCCCCCATCTAGTTATTGAAAGTTCTTTCCTTCCCCAGTCAAATCTTCAATAGGTTTGGGGTGACAAAAGTCTACTGGCAGGTTCCTTTGTGTGTGCTGGAGGCAAGCCCTTTGGAGTGCAATTCTGGTGGATGGCCAATCCTGTCCACATCAAGTCCCCTTTTGTGTCACTGTTTGAGAGGAATACACAAACCGCAAAAGCAGAGCCAATCAGTCATGTGACTCGGGACACTGTCAGAAGGCACAGATGGTTAGAACAAGAATATTTGTATGATGAGTGGCGCACACATTCTATGCTTCTCAATCAATTTTCTAAAGGTAATTAAATTAAGCGTGCAACGCAGGTTTGGTAACTGCCTGTATCCCTATATGATAACAGTAAGAGTGTTCAGGACAAATTATGCCTAAAAAGTCTGTGTGCACTGCCGGGTGTATTTAGCATACAGGGTCAACAACTGAAACATTAATTGTACAATATTTCACCATGCTGTGTACACCAATATAAGAAATTTTCCACAACAAATTGTTTTTCAACATGATTGATGTAGTCAAAACTAATTTTAAACAAAATCAATAAAAGTATACAATGGAGCCAACAGCTCCTCGCGCCCTAACCTGTGAATTTCTCCCCCGCTCCTCTGGACCAATTTTGCGGCCCTTCTCGATTGTGTTCCCTTGACACCAGATCCCGTCACCATGCCCTTCGCGTTCGGTGGGAAGCCGTCTATTCATCCCACTGTAGATACGAATATAAGGGATCGGCTCTAGAACCAGACGGCCATCCTACCGCTCTACATCAATAGTTCCCTTAGAATTCAGGGAATCCTCGCCCGTTCATTCGAACCCGGGCATTCATAATCAGGCCATACTTCTTCTGGTCATGCTTGACCGGCACGGTCTTTATAGGTTTGTTTGAGACCTTACTATCAGGCTACTACTCAGGCATATAAATTTGTGACCTGATGATGATCCCACCACCTGAGTTGGGATCGAAACGTCGTCTAATACTGCATCTTGACTACAAAATATTTAATTTGAATTGTATAGGAGCATAAGATGCTATTTCTATTGTGACTGATTGTATTTCTTTCATTGAAGAGTCACTATGTATGTAAATGTCTGAGGCCTGGAAATCTGTTGATTTCCAGCCTTCTTTCTTTGCCCACATATATAATTGTTATGGTTTTGTATTGATGCTGAAATAAATGAAGTGATTCGGTATTTAGAGAAAGGTAACATAGATTTTATTGTAATTCTATGCTTCAATGTTTATTACCTATTTGAAGGGACCAATGTTTTCAGAAATATAATAAAAGGAAGAGCATAAAATAGTACCAATATCAGTAATGGATAAGAAACAAACTCAGAGCATTAATAAATGTATAGATCAAGTCCTTAAATGCTTTGGAACTTTACATACCCTTGAACTCAATCCCTTGCATTATTTCCATTGCTTTCATGCTCAAATTGTCTTTAAAATCCTCAGCATTCCTTACTACATCATATTCTTTAATATTCAAGTTTATTAGACCTTGACTCAGACATTTCACATTGGTGTGCAACCCCCACTCTTTTGGATCTCACACCTGGTAGGTTGCGTTAGTTCCCAATGGTAATGTCTGCCTCTACAGAGAAAAGGAAAACAAACTACAATTTCCCAAACCCTTCGGTGAGTTGTACTTACAGGAGTAAAGGGGTGTTTAGTATCCAGGAGTCTTGTCAGAGAATCTCATGGTTTTATGGGGTAAATATAAGATGCCCCAAACTGAACCCAACCCCTTCCGCTCTTCCCTCAAAAAATCAATACACATTCCGAACTTGGGATTTTATAAATATCAATATCCCTCAACCACTAATTTTATGTAAATCACAAATAAGAATTATCATAATAATGAATAACTCGATGATAATGTAATAATATAGTGAATACAATTTAGATTCCACACATTGTTTGTCATACATCCCTAACTAGTTAGTCCAGGCTTCCGTATTTGCCTTATGCCGTCATTTTATCATTCAATTGTTTGCAGCCATGTAACACCCCCTGGAGACCAGAGGGTCCATAATTGTCGCAACATACCTCCCTGCACCCGCACCATCTTTCTGACCCCCCTTCATTGGAAACATTGATGAACCTTTCTCATAATATTACTGTGGAGCAGGTGTTAGCCTATTCACTCATTCACCTGGTTTTTAAATCATTACACGGGAAGGGACCATGTTATCTCAAAAAAGAAATTGCCACCTTATATCCCGACACGTCAGCTTAGATCCAGTGAGCTTCTTCTACTATGCCCGAAACGTATTCACAGAACTAGATTTGGTGGCCGGTCCTTTTCATTCTTGGCCCCTAAACCTGCTACCTTTATCCCTTCGCTCCTGCCCACACCAAATTCTTTTTAAGAAACTCTTGAAAACGTGGTTGTTTGATCTTGAATCTTTTATGAAATTATAATCTGTTTTGGACTGCTCCGGCGCCGAGAGATCCCCTCGGGGATGATTTGTGCGCCTAACAAATATAGATTCTATTCTTCTATTCTATAATCCTGTATTTGCAACACCAAGCTGAAAACAATGCATTTAAAACATTCACAAGCACCGGAGAGTTACCTCTTATATATACCAGAGAATCCGAACTGAGGTCGTTTTGAAGAAATGCTTTAACTCGCTGCCACAGGCGGTGCTAACATCCAGTAAGAATATAGAAAATTCTCTTTTATTTGAAGCCACGTAGGACAGAATACATGCGGTCATTTTGTACACAGAACATGTTTTGTCTGCTTGCACAGAATAAAGTAACAAAACTCATATTTAATCTGACTCCCAGTATAGAGGCCTAATGTGCTTATGCTAAGGTAACGCACATGATACACCAACTATGCTCAAACAATGACCATGTTAGCATTATTCAATGCCTGTACTGCATACTAACACTGTTAGAATTCTTTGCAGCAGGTACCCCAGTCAGGACAGTAGGATTGGTGCATGGCTTCTCAGTCCACCTTCAGCAAAATAGTCTGCTAAGTGATGGATGATTTGCAGAGAGGCAGAGAGAGAGGGTCGGATATACAGTTCCCCTTGGACACCCACAAAGCCAATGCCAGCGAAGCTTACATCTGTGCTACTGCAGTATTTTCTGACATCCGGGAGTCAGTTGACCTCACACATGTACACCTGGTAGCCTCACGTAGACCAGAACAAGTGTGCTGCAACTGTAAAGTGAAGCACACTATTATTGTGCAAATATTGTGTGATGTGGACCTGTGCATACTGAACTGCTTTGTTTAGGTGCCCTGGATCAAACCACACCACCATTATCCTGCGGAGTAGCGGCATTACTCATATGGTGGTGACACATCAACATACTGGGCTGATAAAACAACCCTTCATTATCAAGATTGCAATTGAGCATTCCTATTTTCAGTTTCTATTTGATGTGAATTATGTTGCTTTTTTCCCAGTGTTTTCGGACGTTTTCAAAAATTGTAAAAATTACAGGTTAAAAGTGTATATTCTTTTTTGCTATGTGCATAATTACAATGGTGATGTTTTTCCAGTGCTTATAAAGAAATTTCATTTCATTTCGCTCCTGCCCTCATTTATTCCTGTTGTCACTTATTCCTACACTATTTCCTGCTCATACCTCCCTTCTTTGTACCTTTCATTGAAGATGCTCCAGCAGTCAAGTCCCACCGCATGTCAAGGATGTTTAAAAACCATTATGATTTAGTTGTAGCAGAAAAAAAGGATGATGGTGGGCAATGCCTTCCTGCTGATGTGTTCTTCATATAAATAGCAAAGATTTGCTGAATTAACATTTTTTACTTTGAACTTCTACATATACATACATATATATAGGTTCTTCAATTATACCTGGGAAATGCAGGGGATCTTCAATTATACCTGGGAAATGCATGACAGCTGCACCCAAGTAATAAGCCCCAGCTGACCCTGGCATCCCACGCCATGCGAAGGACATAATCATATGCAAACTTGCAATACGAAAGACCCTGTTAGTTACAAAAAGAGGGGTTATTCTAACAGAGGGGCCCCTCCATCGCAGCCTTGAGGTAAGCCTATAAAAAGAAACTTTGGGAGCACAAAAAGGAACACACAGAAAAGGAATGGCTCAAAGTGTTCTCCCTGTTGAAAGAGAAGAATCACACCGGGCTCTGGAGGCACATTAACCAGCTGAGCAATCGAGGAGTGTCAAGAGAGAATGTGGTGGCGGAGAGTGATTGGTTAAACCACGGAAAGCAACTATACTTGAGTAACTCCTTTGACGAAGGTCCCACAGAAGCGAGCAATCGTGGAGCAGGGTATCGCTGGTTAAACAACGCAAAACAACTGCACTCGACTTTCAATCCTGACAAAGGTCACATAGAATTGAATTGCCGGGAAGTGGCGCACTGTATGTCCCCTGGTACATTAATAAAAGCCTATGCAGTCACTCAGACCATTACGAAAATGATGAATGATTGGAGCACCAGGGCCAAATGGGAAACCAGCACCGGTATTTAAATCAGCGCTGGACTTTTGGGCAGCAGTCCTAACCCCGCTCTTTAATAATATCTTTTTAACAGCAAGAACGCTGGACTGCGGGGGCAAGATGGCCGCTGACCAGTCGTAGTGAGAGGTCGCATATCACTCCCTCTCCCTGAAGAATGTAAAGAAAGGCGAGGATGCTGACGTCCCCTCTCTGGCTAGAACGAACTTCGTGCTGGGTAAAGGAATGTTCGTGGTTCTGGCACTCATCATACGAAGGGGCCTCTTCATTAGCTGTTGTAGCTCGAAAGATTGCTGAGACACTAAGGCTACCCTATTGTTGGGTCACAGAGCACGCGATCATGGCGCCTAGACTGCCGAAGCATCAGAAGGAGAAGGAGAAGGACGCGGCGTTACCTCCCTCGGGGACCCAGTCGATACGTGGCCAGCCTCGCAGAGCAGGAGTAGCTGCGAAAAAACCAGAGGATGTCGAAGAGGTGCTGGGTGGAACTAATGTGATTAGCGGCGGCGGCAGGCTCGCTAGCTTAAGTACCGTTATTGATGTTAACAAGGATGTTAACAAAGATCCTGGAATGAAAGCGGCAAAGGCTGGGCAAGAAGGGAGCAGCAAAAGTAAAGAGAGTGCCCTACAGCAGCCTACCTTGATGGAGTCTTTCTCAGTAATCGGCCCAGGCTCTTCGAAGGCGCCGATAAGTGAGGACGTGGCAAACGCTGTCAGGCTGCAGAATGTAATCCAGAAGGAGCCTGAGCTGACCTGTCAAGACGAGGATACAGACGGGCATGGGGAGCAGAGCAGTGGAAACAACGATGAGCCAGGTAGGCTGCCAGTGCTTGTAGGAGACGCTGGTGAAACTGGATGCGCTAGCGCTAGTGCTAGTCCTGGCAGTACGGGCGCGCTCAATGAAGCTGCGCAAAGTATGACTGCTCCTGAGCTGACTGTGGAAAGAAACATGGACAGTAACAGAGAGGGGAAGCACGCTAGTAACGCAGGAAAATTGAAAGAGGTAGTACAAGTAATAACCCCTCATACAGAAGGGGCTTTGGAGATAAAAGGCACTAATTTGAAGAACAGGCAGGGAGCTCCTCAACACAAGGTGCTTAATGGATCATTGGAAGGAGATTGTTTCTTCTCCCTAAACGATGAGTCAGACTCTTCTCTCATGTCTGGTGGTACTACTGCAAGTGACACAGACTCAGCAGATGAATTATCGGCATTAAGAGCATCAGGTGTTTACAGGTCTGTGCAACATAAGCGCAGATCTAAATCAAATTTAAGCCCTCCTCGTGCGGAAGCTACAAAAAAGTTATTATGGGATTACTCTGCTACTTCACAACTTTATCAAGAAGAGACCTCAGCAGTTGGACCAGAGGGGGGCGTAACAACAGATAAAACGCCTCAGTCTCCTTCAATGGATCTGCTCTATATTACCCTTAAGCAGATGCAGGCAGAAGCCAGGACAGAAAGCCGCAGAGCAAAACAAGCTACTAAAAAAATACAAGGCTCACTCAGAAAAATGAATAAACTTTATGAGGACATGGCAGATAGAGTTACTCAGGTGGAAGAGAGGACTGGGAGATTGGAGGATGACGTCAATAAGTGGCAGGCATTTAAAGAAATGCATGAAAAAACGGCGGAGGATGTTCAATGGAAACTCGGGGATTACGAGAACCGACAGAGACGGAATAACATTAGACTCCTGGGAGTAGTTGAAGGGGTTGAAGGGCAGGATGTCAGGGCATTTGTTGTCTCTCTTTTACGGGGGGCTTTTCCCGAACTCAGCTTCTGGAAATGGGAAGAGGAAGTGCAGAGAGCACATCTATATCCTTTGACTTTGAAAAAGGGCTATCAGGCATCACAACCTAACAGACCTAGGGCGATCCTTGTCTATGTTGGTAATTTTTTGCTTAGGCAGGAAATAATGGATAAGGTACATCATTTTTTGCGCGCCCGGACTTCTGCCATGCTACTGTGGAGAGGAGATGGAGGTTAAGGCAGATGATTTCACCTTTCCAGGGGCTAGGCTGTGAGGCATATTTATTGTACCCAGCTCGTCTGAAAGTAATTGTAAAGGGGCAAGTCAGAATGTTTTTCTCAGAAATTAAGGCTCAATCATTCTTAAATGAATTAAAGGAACAGAAGGGTGGGTAATTGGGGGGCTCGCCTGGGAGTTTTTTTGGCTTTGAAGGGTAAAAAAAGGGAGAGGGGGTGAGGTGACTTAACTGCGGGTAAGCTGTCACACATAGGTCATGGATGACCTAATTGCCTGTAAGGGGGGGGCTCCAGGGGAGGGCTCTGAGGGAGGGGGTTGGGGGGCACACAGGGGAGTAGGGGACAGCACAGCACAGCATATTGAGTGTTTTTGGAGACGCAGGGAAGGCAGCATCCGGATGGAAATAAAGGCAGAGGGAGGTTACCAGCTAGATTTAATGAATTTATTTATGAGTGTGCAACATTATTGGTGGGGAAATCTTAGCTTAAAGTGCTAATGAGTATAAGAATAGCAACAATTAATGTATGCGGATTGAATGATCCGGCTAAAAGACAACGGCTTGCAATAACATTGAGGGCAATTAAATTAGATTTTGTGTGCCTACAAGAGACCCATCTAGAGGGGTCTAGGGGGGTTATAATGGAGCAGATGGGGTTTCATCTACTAGCATATACAAAACAAGGGGTAAGAACCAGGGGGGTCGCCATACTGGCCAAAAGAAACGACATTATTGTTATAAGGAAGATTGAAGATCAGTGGGGAAGGTGGGTGTTGGTACAATGTATGATAAATATTGAAATGGTCACCCTATGTTCTGTATATGGATCTACGGAGGATGATCCCGATATATTTGAATACCTAGATCTAGAAATGACTTCATGGCCCACGCCTATAACTTTGTGCGGAGACCTTAATATAAATGGTATGGGGGGTTTGTGGACCAAAACAGGGGTGCAATATCAGGGTCGGAAAAAAAAAACATTCCGTGCACTTACCAATCTTGTTTTTAACAATGGACTAACCGATGTTTGGACACATTTAAAGCCACTTGATTCTGGCACTACATATTATTCAGCCCCACATAGGGTTTCGGTTAGGCTTGACTATTTCTTAGTAACACATGGCCTAGTGCCAAGATGTCAGATTGAGAAATTACCTCGGATTATCTCAGATCATAATCCTATAATCTTAACACTAGAAATGGCGGGCACTGCTAGGCGTCAACGTGAATGGACCTTTGAGAGAGGATTACTTAAAGATATAGAATATGTCCAACATATGAAGGTTTGGATAACAGACTTTTGGGACATCAATAGGGGCAGTACTTCCTCAGGTATGAGCTGGGATGCCTTTAAGGCGGGTGTCCGTGGGGAAACCCTGAGCTTTAGCCTCTATAGACAAAGACAGGAAGCTTTAAGATCAGAGAAAATGACTAAAGTAGTTTTGGAGGCAGAAGAGGAACTAAACAGTGCTATTGCTACAGGAGGCACTCTGGATCAAGCCCTCCTCAAAGTTGCACTAGCAAAGGCAGACGCAGAGGAGGCTATCGCATCAAAGGCAGCAGTTACGGTTTTAGCAAAGAAGGAACAATGCTATGAGCTGAGTGAACGTGTAGGGCGCACTCTGGCGGCTCGTACAAGACGGAGAGAGGCCATAGGGGAAATTAAAGGGATCTTGGATGGCAAGGGTGGGATAGTTAGAGATTCAGAGGGGATTCGGGAGGTTTTTAGGCAATTTTATGACTCTCTATATAACGAAGAACAAGTTAGAGATCCGTTAGAAACCCGAAGGTATCTGGGGGATATTCCTGTATCACCACTTAGTGAGGAAGAGCGAGAGGCTTTAGATGAGCTCTTGGTAGCGGAAGAAGTCGTAACTGCCATGAATAGCCTTCCATCAGGTAAAGCGGCTGGTCCGGACCAAATCCCAATTGAATTCTATAAAACCTTACAGGAAGTAATAAAATTGGATTTGGTCGAAACAATCAAACAGGCTCAGAAGAGAGTCTCGGTCCCAGACTCTTGGGCAGCGGCTGACATAGTGGTTATTTTAAAAAAGGGGAAACCGTCTGCAGAGCCGGGATCATATAGACCAATTATCCTGATGAATTCGGATGCAAAGATATTCTCTAAAACTATGGCCCTCAGGCTTTGCAAGGTCATTGATAGAATAGTTAGTCCAGTCCAGCATGGCTTTATCCCAGGGAGAGGTACCACGCAGCATGTCCGAAGGGTAGTTACTTTGTTTGATCTTACTGAAGTCTCAGGAGATCCTATGGCGGTTATATTACTGGACGCTGAGAAAGCATTTGACCGGGTCTCCTGGGACCATCTTTGGCAGACATTAGAAAGGTGCGGTATAGGGGGAGGGTTTTCTCACGCAATACAGGCTTTATATCAGGCACCCACTGCCCGTCTTAGAATTAATGGAGGATACACAGCACCCCTGAAAATTAGGCGAGGGACGCGTCAGGGATGTCCATGCTCCCCTTTGCTATTCGCAATATATATTGATCCGTTTATTCGCAGGCTGGAAATAAATGGCGCGATCTCTCCAATAAGGGTTTACGGAGCAGAACATAAGACTCTGGCGTATGCAGATGACATCGCCCTAGTGACATCACCAGGAACTGCTATTTCTATAGTTGAACAAGAGGCTATGGTTTTCGGGCAGGTGTCAGGGTATGTACTAAATAAACTTAAAACGCAGATAATTAAGAATGAGGGAGCTGTTTGCAATGATATCCGGGTGGTTGAAGCTGCAACTTATTTTGGGATTAATATTTCGCCAAATTTAGATAATATAGTGGAAAGTAATATTAATCCGATAATATCGAAAGTTAAGAAAGACCTCGACAGAATGCACAATCTCCACCTCTCTCTTGTAGGACGTTGTAACGTGATAAAGATGATAGTATTGCCAAAAATTCTCTACCTTTTTCGGGCAATTCCACTGGAATTCGAGGCAAAATGGTTTACAATATTAGAACAGTTGGTAAACAGATTTATATGGGCCCACGGGAAAACTAGGAGGGCTCTCCACTTTATGGCTTTACCTAGGGCAAAGGGTGGCTGGGCGGTTCCTGATTTTAAATTATATTATTGGGCGGCAGTTTTTCAACACATACGTGGTCTCCTGGGAGGGGATCCAACGGATCCACAGGTTCAAATAGGATCCATAGATATGTATTCTATGCTGATTGGAGGGGAGGCGGAGAACTGTTTTTTGAAATATACTGACTCTTTATATTACAAAAGAACTAGGTTTAAGACTCTGTCTGCGGCTTTTAAGGTTTGGGCATCTTTTCGAAGGAAAACTGGATTGGGTAGATTGAATGCTTACACCCGACTGTCTAGAAACCCAACTCTCCCTAAGGAAATATTTGCAGATTCTGTATTGATAGAGTGGGGATGTCGTGGAATTCGGAAATTAGGAGATTTGTTCGGAGTAAATGGGGTTAAGCAATTTGTGGAAATGCAGTCCATTTTTGGTATTGATAAAAGGAATTTCTATAAGTATTTGCAAATTAGGAGTTTCTTAGGAAATAAGAAAGGGGTCCAACAGGCTTTGATAAAAATAAACTACTGGATATTATAGAGGGTGGTGAAGATTGCACTATACGCAGATTTTATGCAGAGCTGTCAGTATTAAAAAGTGACGATCTTGAAAAATATGGAGAGAAGTGGGCAGGTAAATTAGGGATTGATCAAGAGTGTTTCCACCTCTCTTTAGAATTAGGACAAACTACTCTGTGTTCTGCTGGGCTCCAAGCCCAGCATTATAAAACAATTTACTCTCTGTATTATACCCCCGCAAGGATAGCACAATGGGGGGGCGATGCAGGTACAAGATGCCCACGTTGCGACAGTACAGAGGCTGAAATAATATATATATTTGCATCTTGTCCCTGTCTACAGGGCCTCCGGAGTGCTATAGAATCCTTTTTAGATAGAACATTGGGGGTTAAGATTGTTTTGACACCATCAATAATAGTATTAGGGATAGATAATAACGATAGGCAATCCCCCTTTCAGTTGTTCATATTTATGGCTATGTCAGTTTTACGTATGTGTGTAGCATCGGCATGGCGGGACAAACTACCACCAACGTTCCAACAATGGCTGGCTAGGTTACTCTCTGCTTATAACCTGGAAAAAGGGATTTACGGGAAGAAGGGGAAAAGGGGGAGAAAACTTGGGGAACGGATTTGGGAACCTATTTCAAGGTGGAAAACTGGGTAGTAAAGATGATTGAAATGTATGGTCAAGAAATGTATCGCTATGAAATGTTTATATTTTTATATATTTTCTCTCTCTCTTTCTTTAGGTTGTCAAATGCTTTAGAATGACTCTTTATGATGGGTTATTTCCTGTTGGTATATTGTTTTTTTTTTTTTTTTCTCTTTTTCTAAATGGTTATGTTTATCTATAATTATTATGATTGCTGCTCTGCTGTGCTGTAAAAAAATCGGAAAAATCTTTTAAATAGAAAAAAAAAAAAAAAAGAACGCTGGACTCCTGGAGGGGTTCCATACTTTTCCCTATCTTCAAGAAGGGCGACCATTCCAAACTATCAAATTAAATGCTTGTCGGCCTCTTTGACATAGAAGCAAAGGCCTGCACTTGACTCCTTCTGAAGGACTTGGAGTCATGGGCACAAGAAAAAGGCATCATTCAGTTCTATCAAACAGGCTTCAGGTCACACTCCTCAACTATGAACCACATCATAGCACTAGTCCACCTAGCAACTCAAGTGGTCAAGAAGAAGAGTCTCCCACTGTTCTGCTGCTTCATTGATGACAGCACAGCTTTTGATAAAGTAGACTGCAGAAGGCTATGGTGGAAACTATCCAACTGGGGGATTCCATCTGTATTATTAAAAGCAATAACATCGCTATAGGAAGACACTTGGGTTTGGGTGAAAACAAGCACCAACACAGTGACCTCTAAAATTTCTCCAAGCAACAGTCTTAAACAGAGCTGTGTACTGTGTTCTGTTGAACCTTTACACCGCAGATCTGGGGGCCGCCCTGCAAGGTGCCAGCCTAGTATCCCTAAGGCTGGGTAGGGCGAGGTTTTCCGGTACTACAACACGCAGACGACACAGTAATGATGGCCCACACTAGAGTGGGCCTTCGGAGAGCCTTATATGTGCGGGATCGTTTCAACCAGGCCAACTATCTACTGGTCAATCAGGGGAAGACCAAAGTAGTGGAGTTATGAAAACATCAACACAAAAGGCAAGCCCACGGGCATCTGGGAGATCTGCGAATTGACACAGTAGCAGCCTATAATTACCTTGGGGTCTGGCTATCGGAAAGGGCCAACTCAAACATTCATCAAAAACATCTTAAATCTAAGGCCAACAACGTCATTCACCTATTAAGACAACTTATCTACCATCTGCTAAGTTCATCAGCTGAGCCGATACTGACAGTTCTAAAAGCAAAGCTGCTTCCTGCCATCTGCTATGGCCATTTGGCTTTCCCTGGAGTGCTGGACAAGTTCCTAAATACAACCCAAATCAAGGCATATAAATCAGTGCTGCTCATTCTGCAAGCAGCAAGGAAGACAAGGCTGAGACTGGAGCTTGTCCTCGGAGGCCGGACTTTATATGCCAAGCGGACCGGATAAAGCTATACATCCGGATTATGAGGGCACCAGCAGACTCACTCAGGTACCAACTGAGGTCCGTTTTTGAGGAGACAGGCTCAGCCTGGCATGCCAGCCTTGGCCAGGCTACAACCATCCTAAGGATAGAGGCAGCAAGCTTACAACTACCTGAAATCCCTCAATCCGCTTAGAAGAAAGCAGTGAACAAGCAGGTTCTGCAAACATAGTTCGCTCAAGACTTCGAAATCATCTGCCCCAGCTTGCTCACAGAGCCACTGGACAAATCATATATTCCAGGAAAAACTCAACCCTACTTGCGGGAGGCACTGTCAAAACAAGTCCGTAGGAAAATACTCTCCATGAGACTCATCACGCTAGGCATCACAGATTTTAATCCAGCTTAGGCTTGTAAGGGGAAAAACATCTAGTGCAGGCTATGCTCCTACGTTAAAGAATCCTGGCTACACCTCCTTTGCTGTTGCCCCAAACTGAATAACGAGCGCTGGCTGGCACCTTCTTCGCCCGTTATTCAATGCAAACGGTGCATGGACCTGCAGGGAGGCCTCGGCCCTGTGTTTCACCTAATCAACGGCAAGAAATCTAGCAAGACTGTGGAAATTCACTCACTTAATCAGGACCGCCATAAATGAGACGTTACAAGGAGATGCCACTCCTGGGACAGTCTACTGACCCCTTTCTTTATTGGTATGCCGCATTTTACAACATGTTGAAGGCGGTAGGGTGGTCCCTGCCAGGTACTAAGGAGGCACATCCTTTTATTTAAAGTTTTAACTCATTAAACCAGTCTTTAAGGCCCTAGTTTTTAAAATAATTTTATCAAACAAGCAATTACAAGTTAACCCCGAGATCTTACTCAAATAAATGAAGGGCTATAAGGAGTTTATAAGGACAGTGGCACTGAGGGGGTGGGAGGAGGTAGGGGTTAGGGGGGACTCGTTTTAATTAATTGTTTTCTCTTTTACTGTAATGATTTGAATTAATCGACCAGTTAAATATTCAATATATATATATATATTTATATATATATTCCACAGACGCGTCGTCCGACACTTCAGATGAACAACACACCACAGCCCAAATTTCTTTCAGCGTGCTAATTTATTTTAGCAGTATCACCCTATGCGTTTCAGAGCATCCGCTCCTTGTTCACGTACAATTGCGAGATATTTAAATTAATCATGTGACACACCTCCGTGTGGAAATTGAAAACAGACTTCACAGTGAAAATGAACTACAATTTGAGATACCCTGTCATATTATCGCACATATTTGCTGAAACCATCAACAACTTATAAATGCATCAATACAGTGTATAGTCGTTTTTAGCAAGTGTGGAGGTGTTATTTCTATATACATTTATCAGTCGGAAAATATCACCTGGGCCATCGATATCGTTGCCGTGTTAGTGCGTCTCATAACAATAAAGATTTCTTTTGAATTTGAAACTTTAGCAAGACGTGTTTACTCTAGCTGTTTGGGTTTAAAACAATTCCGCCCCAGTGGGCTTATGGTTCTTAGTAATAATTTGTCCTATTGACGCCTTGTTGCACGTTCATTATTCCTTAACTAAACCCGTTAGTTACCCTAGTGGGCAACATGACACATTTATATTAGTGTTCATTTACAGCACATGAAAAAAGAAATCGGTGAGACCATTACTAAGTGCAATTTTCCAAACAGGTCACAGTTCTTTACAACTCAAAAGATATTGTGCTCTTTTTGCTTTCCACTTGCACCTCAGTTAACACAGGAAATCTGTCAAATATAAGAAAAATAACATGTATAAATAACGTGTCCTCCTTGTAAATACAACCCACAGTCCTAATTCAAAGCATTGCGAGTTAAAATTAATATTAAAATCTGGAGGATTTACTTGTCATGCGGCTACTTTTTCATTCAGTATCTTGAAGACACACGTTTTACCCTAAGTTAACCGACAGTGCCTCATCACTGTTGTGTCCTGTAGGGTAGAGTGTATGATACTGTATTATCATTTTTGATTCTAATCGCCTTAATTCTTGAACGCGGTCTCCCCCTCTCTCTCTCACTGGGATTCTATCTAAAACACAAAATGATAAAAGATTGCTGTTTTAATTGTGTAGAGCCTTAAAATGCCTTGCAATGGGGTATTGCTTGTCATTGTTTTTTATTACACTTAAGTGTTCCAAAATTCGTTTCTTTGCTTCGTGTATAGTACTACCAATGTAGTATTTATCACATGGACACTTAAGGGCATATACCACGTATTCTGTGTTACACGAGACATGTTTGGTTATACGGAAAGGTTTACATTCTGAAGACAATTTGACCTCTTTACAATTTGTACTGTATTTACAGGCTTTACATCTGCCACATGTAAAGAAACTTTGTATTGTACTCTGTTTTGTATTAGGAGTAGTAAGTGCTCGGCAGATCGTATCTTTCAGCGACCTAGCTTTCCTATAAGTGATATGAGGGTAATCTTCAATGTATGTCTCTAAATCAGAGTCAGTCTTTGACATTCCCAAATTTATCGAGACCTTTCCTCAACTCTGGATTGTTTATTAAAGGTTGTGATAAACCTAATCTTATTTATTTTATCTTCATCAATATCTTTCTTCTGTGTCAATAGGGCATTCCTGTCCCGCTTCTCAACCTCTGCACATGCTTTCTTCACGCTCATTCGTGTGTACCCTCTTGCATAAAACCTTTCAACCATAGTTGCTCTTTCCTTTTCATATCCTTCTTGTGTACTGCAATTTCGTTTTGCTCTGAGTAGCTCCCCCAGTGGAATACTTCTAATCAGATTCTCGGGGTGGCAACTCTGAGCGTGTAATAAGCTGTTGCCAGCCGTCGCTTTCCTGAATAGGACAGTGTCTAACTGCTCATTGTTAACTTCTATTCTTAAATCTAAGAATTCAATACATTTCATATCTAACTGACTACTGAACCCAAGGTTGAGTGTGTTGTCATTCAGTGCCCTGACTAACTCATTGGCATCCTCAATACTTCCATCCCATATACAGAAAATATCGTCAATATACCGGGTCCACAGTTTTACGTGATCTTTGAACGGATCCATATTGCTGACTACCTGCTGCTCCCACCAGCCGAGGTACAATCCTGCAAAACTGGGGGCGAAGCAGGTGGCCATCGCAGTTCCGAGTATTTGCCTATATATCTGTCCATCAAAGGTGAAAAAGTTTTGAGTTAGACATGTGTGCATCATATCCACCAACATCTCAGTATGGAATAAATATGATATGGACCTATTCTTCAGGAAGTGACGGCATGCTTTTATACCCATTTCAGTGCGGGATACAGGTGTATAGACTGTTGACGTCCAAGCACATTAATACAAAATTCTCATTCCATTTTATATCTTTAATCCGCCGCAAAATGTCACCTGTATCCTTAACAAAGGATGGTAAATTTTGAACTAATGGTTGGAGATAGTGGTCAACATAGCGCGATGTGTTTTCAAGACAGCTTCCTCTAGAGGAAACTATAGGTCTCCCAGGGGGATTATCACTATTTGTGTGCAGTTTAGGTAGTAGGTATAGAGCTGGCAGTTTGGGGAATTTACATCTTAGAAATTCATATTCCTCCCACTCTAGGAGGCCTCTCTTTCCACTCCCCCAACTGGTCTTGATACATCTAATTTGAACTTTCATATGCAACTTTCGTGCTTTTCTCATATCTAGTATTATCATTAACCTGACTAATACAGCAGGAATTGTGTCTCCAAGTTGCAGTCCAGTATTCCTAATTCTGACTAATAGTCAGGTTAACCACTCTGCAAATGCGCCTCCTGCCACACTGCTTCCCAGGGGATGAAGTCCACTTTATTCCTGGGGTCCTCAGGACACAAGAGGACCTCTTTGCCCCACCAGCAATGCGCCAAGAGGCGCGTTTGCAGAGTGGTGTAAAAAGGGGCGTGGCCTCGGACCGCCTCAGCAATCCCACTGTGTGGGGCTTACGAGGTACCTGGTGGGCTAGTTGGCCCCAGGAACCCTCCGGATTCAAGGGGACTTAATCCCCCAACTTAGAACGTGCCAGGAGGCGCGTTTCCAGAGTGGTGCAGGGAGGGGGCGGGGCCTCCGGCGAGATGCCGGCTTTTCTCTTTTTTTTGTTTTGTTAGAATGGGGGCTGTGTGGCCCCCCTTCTCTTAATATTTTGTGGGCCCTGGGGACCCCATCCCCCAGGCCCTGACCCATTTAAAAAAAAAAAAAAAAAAATTTAAACGGGAAGGGGACCGCGTGACCCCCCGCTTTGGCCGATTTTGGCCCTCGGGACCCCATCCCCCGGGACATGGCCTAGTTTTTTTTATTTATACGGGAGGGGGGCCGCATGGCCCCACTTCCCTGGGCCACTTTTGACCCCGGGGACCCCATCCCCCGGGGCCTGGCCTAGTTTTTTTTTTTATTTATACAGGATGGGGGCCGCTTGGCCCCCCTTCCCTGGGCCACTTCTGGCCCCGGGGACCCCATCCCCATCCCCCTGGGCCTGGCCTCATGTTGGGGACCGCGGGGGTGTCTCCTCGGGAGCCGGCATTGCTTATGGACAAGGGGAGCTGCTGACATGCAGCTCCCTTTGTCCAAAAGCAATTCTGCTTTGCTTCGTGGAAGTGAGAGCAGGTTTCCTGCTCTTGCTTCCACGAAGCAAAGCAGTGTTTGCAATGACAGGGCGGGAGCTGTACTCCCGCCCTGTCATTGCAAACTGCAATGTCCCGGGGGTAGGCACCCCGAGAAATTGCTGGAGCCGACCCTGGGGGTTGGCGGTCCCCAGGGCCATTAAGGGCTCCCAACATGTATGTAGCCCCGGGGAGGTGGTGGTCCCCGGGGCCCCGCAACGGACCACTGCATTAACATAATTAGTGCCCCGGGGAGGTGGTAGTCCCTGGGGCAGTGTGGGGGGGTTCGAGCCCCCCACTCGTATTAGTAATAGCCCCGGGGAGTTGGCGGTCCCTGGGGCGTGGGGGGGCCACGAGCCCCCCTCCCATAATTAAGGAAAGCCCCGGGGAGGTGGTGGTCCCCGGGGCTGTGGGGGGCCGCGTGCCTCCCACGAATAATGATAAAGCCCCGGGGAGGTGGCGGTCCCCAGGGCTGCGGGGGCCACCGCGGTCCCCTCATATATCTGCATATTGCCCCCGGGACCTGGCCTACCCAGGGGTTTATTAAAATGAAGCGCGGGACACTGCGCTTCGTTTTATTTCCATCGGGATTCATGAATCCCGCTGAAATTCTTTTAACAAATATGCTTTTTTTGGCCCTGGGGGTCCCTGTGGGACCCCCTGACCAGGCCTAGGGGGTCAGGGTGTTTCTACCCTGCCCCCTTATCTTGTTTTTTACCTTTTTTCCTGTGACTCGGTACTGAGTCACAAGATGGCTGCCAACACTTCCTGGTTTGAAGTGTTGGCAGCCAATCAGAAACAAGCTCGTGATTGGGAGGGTTCAGCCAATCAGATCTCTCAAATATCGATATCTGTAAATCTTTAAATATCTCAAAAACTACTGAACGGATTTACACCATTTAAAAAAAAAAAGCGTTCTTTCTGGACCAAGAGCTGTCACTCTCCCAAATGTGGTGTAATTCCGTTAAGCAGTTCAGGCTGTAGCCGTGTCTAAAGTTTCCTATGGAAATTAACATGGAAAAAACACGTTTTGGGACCCCCCTTTTTTCTCAGCCCCTCTTGACGAATCAGCCTGAAACTTTAAAGACAGCAGCTGACCTGAGCGGGCCAAAAGTTTTGAAAATTTCGTGAAGATTCGTCAGACGGTGCCAAAGTTATTGGCAAATCAAAAAACACTTTTCCTATGGAAACTAGGTCCTAACTATAAATACCTACTGGCTACCGCCAGTAGGATGGAGATATATATATATATATCTCTATCCATCCAGCTCAGTTACAAAAGGAAATTGTGGGCACTCACCGAGTAAACATCGATTATTAACGTTTAAAGGTAGCCCATGTAGGGCAGAATACTAGATGAAGGACAGAAACAGATCTTTGCAGAATGGAAATAACAAGCACTGTGACACTCCTGCATGGTTCCCGATTTCGCGTTAATTTTGTGTATAAACAATTAAATGTTTTTTCTAAAATCAGTACTGTATTTGCTTTTATTAATCATCTGCAATATGGCGGCTACGTTGGAATGAGTATACATACCATAATGACAGACCTTTGTCTGTTTTCCACAGAATGTTTCCACCAATGAGCATCGGTTTTACCTTTCAAAACTACCATCGTATGGGGCTGCTTTTTATATGTATGAGCATTGACGAAGGCATTAGCCGAAACGCGTCTGCTCTATTGATTAAAACTTTGAATGGTGAACCCGTGAGTGCCCGCAATTTCCTTTTGGAACTGTACTGCATGGTGGTGTCAGTCTGTACTGTTCTTTTCCTTGAGATACCAAATAAGAACTGGGATAATGCATTTTACTCTCCGATCTGCCCTACCTGACCATGGGAGAGATGACTGCTAAGGAATTAATTTGTATAGTTAGCTATCGGGTCTTTGATGACAGCAAACTTTGCTGTTAAATGAAGAAACAGCTAAGGTAATAAAAAGCTTTGTTTTGACACAAGTTCCAAGCCTCCTGTTTGACATGGAAGCAGTAGGATTGAAAGATGAACTTGATCCTGGGAATGCATATACATCAGTGTGCAGGCTCAGAATGGTTCATGCACCTGCTTTTGCTTAAACTACATTGTCTGCGGCACATACTAGGTACCAACAGTACTGTCTACAGCTTATGCATTACTTGTACATTTTTTGAGTTAATGTATGAAGTAAAAGTATACCAAACCAATGGACCTCAAAGCATGGCACACAGTCACTGAAGTTGTTCATGATATGGTCCCTGATCCTTCTGTATGAAGAGACGCAGCTCCTACAGACAGGCTTTTTAGAACATCACAATGTAAACCGAAAGGACAGGAGTTTTGGGTGTTGTGTTTTATGGGAGGACATGGATCTTTGTTGCCACAATCCACATACCTGAGATTTCAGAAATCAAATCTCTGGCCCATTGTCAATGAAGGAGTATGGGATCATGGAGGTGCTCCTTGCCCTGGACTGAGACACTACTCAAAATTCAGCTGTAAACCTACCAACCAATTCTGAGCAACATGTAGTGAACAATGAGATGACGCTACATGGTGTGAGCCTTGCTCCTAAATCAGGAGCAGAAGTTGATCCTAGGGGTCCAGGGACCTTGTAGATGTCCACAAGCACTTAAGTGGCTTAGAATGTCCATGTGCATCATAACGGGAGACCCCATCACAGAAATGTGCTTAGAGGTAAGGCTGCATTTATACCGTTTGACACCAGAGGGTGCTAAAGCAGTAAAAATGCATCAAAATGCAGTATGTTTTAGTTTCTACTGAAAAATAAATATCTCCTACGGTGGTGATTTATCAGTTATAACTGGTTTTTACTGAAAACCAGAATTGCTAATTATACTGCATTATCATTGTTGTAGTCCAAGCTCAATACATGTCAGTACTACTGTTAGCAGGTTGTTAGCCCCTATGGCAGCACATACATAAATCCATGTGAATATGGGTAACACATTACATCGGTCACTCTTCACCGTGATGATTCTCCTCTACCAAGTCAACTTCCCTTACAACTCCCATGTCTCTTACCTTGAATTCTCCAGATTTCAAGACCTTCTTTCATATCTTCCAATCCAGACATGTTGAGTATATTAATAATGCTTTCTTCCTATGGCTTCATAGCTTGAATAGAGCTGAAGTGGAGGACTACCACCAGCTGCCATGCTTTAGTGCTTCTGTTTGGCCACTCACTTAAGTGCCTAGCCTTAAAAGAATTGGAACCTTTTTTTTAATGTTCTCAACATCATGTGGATATGTTGATACAGTATGGATTTTGTCTCCTTCCACAGGCATGTATTTGTTTGTTTTTGGTGTCATCTTCAGCATGAGCTGGCATATTAGATTGTGTCTTGCCATCTCTTTGACCAGAACCTCCAGCTCAGTATCCATAACTATAACTTCCTTTCGCTGCAGAGGTCCATGATAGAAGACACTGGCAAGTTTCTGCTTGTGATGACTGAGTGATATCAGAGGATGGAAATGGATTCTATTTGTTGTGTTTCAAGGTTCTTTGTCTATACAAAATTAATGCCTGCACACTCCCACACAAGAAGGAGTTGGTGTACTTTGGGAGTATCCTGAGGTCCTTCTATGTGTTGCTTAGGCTGTCTCTGCTCTCCATGGATTACTTTTCTCACTCAAGGAACTTCCAAATGTCAATATCTGTGAATGCAATGTCAATGTACACCATAATATATGTACACATAATGTCAATAATGGTAAATATGATGTTGATGTACGCCATGACAAACGTACCCATAAGAATGATAATAATGGTAAACGCGATATCAATGACTGCCATGTTATATGTACACGTAAAAACAAACTTGTATCATTGTTGTCGAATCCACCTGAGATGATCTCCCCATTAACCCTGAGTCAGAGATACGTGGTCAGACAGGGCCAAGACCCAAACCCAAGCCTACCGATTGATAGGTCACAGGTGGGGTTACACTTAGCCTGAAGACAAACGCACAAACAGGGAAAACCCAGATCGATCCCACAGATAAGCAGCTACACCACAAAAGGTCCGAGGAGATTGGCCCCAATAAAACACATTTGGCCAAAGGGGTGCTCGTTCCCAAAATACCACAAAGTCAAATTAGGAATACTGAGCCAGTCAGAACACAGCATGCACACTACACGCAGTGATCACGCGCTCCCCATGCCGGCCATCTGGACACATACACACTGACCCACAATTGCTCTCCACAAGGTCGAGAGCCACCTGTGCCCCCTTATCAGATGGTTGAATTTATGGTGCATGACTAGGCCCGGATTTAAGTGCTCTACAAGAATATGTAATCCGTTTATTGTACTTCAAAGACTGTATATAATGCCGGCCTAAACCCCTGTACATCGAGACAGTCTTCAGACACAACTCTGTTGCTGCTCTCCCAGCTACTGCATTCAATTAAACCAACTTGTTCATGTTTTGTCAAATGCCTCTTCTCTTTTAATTTTTTCAAGGTAAATTCATATGTGAGGAACATTTTGGTGAGCCAGCCAGGAGAGATTGGTTTACAGAGGCCCACTGCTGCTGAAGGACAAGGAACCCTGTCCGAACTGATTCACACCTGTGCAACATGGCCTGTGAGCAGACACCGTAATTGATTAAAAGTCCATCCGGAGGCCTCCGTCACAGGGTAAGAGACTACATCTGATCCTTAGTCCCAGCATGTGGCAAACTAGGACAAGTGCGTAGATCACTTTTTCCCTAGTCAGCACACTAGGGAAGGTGAAGGTAGTTTATAGTTTAGTTCGCTTGGGCTGCTGGGCGTTACACAGATGGTACACATAGGCCCTGGATGTGATATTGGGTCACCTCCTTGATCTTATTTTTTGGTATGAAGGAGTTTTCTTAGGGACTGTTGGTTTCTTAACACTGACAGTGTCTGAAACAAGTGAAGAGGTGGGTTTTTTCGCTTGGACTGCTGGGCATCACACAGATGGTACACATGACCCCTGGGTGTGATATAGGGTGTAATTCAGATGTTAGGGAAAAATTTTGACCTTGATAAATAAGGTGTAGCTTGTGTTTGGCCAGGGAGGGTCAATAGTTCTCAGGTTGTTCCTTCTTCTCTGCGCAAAGCATCGCTATTTTTTCCCCTGAGCCAATACTGACAGACTATTGGGCTCACTTAGCTCGGTGTACTGTGAAAAGTATTCCCTCTACATCGGGCAGTAGGCGTTAGGAGCGGGCTAAGAATTTTTGGACAAAATTATCACTTATTTCTGTAAATTTTTTCTCTTCTATTTCCATTAAGGTTTTGAATTTATGCATTGCTGATGTTGTGGTGCTGTTAAATTTCGCAATTGTATTTTATGTCAAAATGTTATGTCCTATATAACCATTTCCTCCCACAAGTCTGTACTCCATATTTGCTATTCCGCTGCTAAAAAGCAACTCTCATTGTTCTGAACTAAGCATTGCACTTCCTTACATGTTATTTGTTTACTGTTAAGTGTTTTATGTGGTGCATCGTTCTTCTTAATAGAGCTCATAACCAGTAGTTGTTGCCTGCACCATCCCGTGTCCACAGTTTCCCCACAATCAGAGTAGAATTTGTAATTATGTAAAAACATGCGAAAGTAAGAAGTTACAAACTCCTAAAAAGTTTCCTAACTCATCATGGAGTCACTGCTAGACCACATGCAAACTAGATTCCCCACACAGGCTAGGTAGCTAGAGAAACACTGCCATGAGTGGCATGCACATACACAAGGCGTACGCATTCCCCTGGCTTGAAGGGGGAACATTAGATACCAACATAATAGAACACACAAGAACACACATACAGACCAGATATGCAGGTCAAAAGAGGGCTTAAAGAGAGACCCTACAAGAACAATGGGCCATCTTCGAGGTTGCCCAGTCATGCAAAGTTGTCCTCAAACCCGCAAGCAAGGCGTCCGCACCTCCCCGACAATACACCGGTAGGGAGGTACTCTCTCTGATGCCTGCCATCTCAGCTGCCCCTGCTCTGGGTTACACCAATCCACCGGTGGAGGGGGGCGGTGGGCCCCCCACTGGGCAGCAAGCCACCAGACCCAGGGCAGGGAGACTACCAGACAAACCAGCCGAGATTAGGCCAGCCCCCTCCCTGTCCAGTGCCAGGCTCCCCCAAAGTTCAACCTTCCTCATCCATCGGTCGCGGCCCGTCAAGCCCCAGCGGAACAAGGAGCACATGCTACAAACCGCCCCACAGAAAGCTCTAGAGTCAGAGGGAGGTTCATAGCAGTTCTGGATGATGACCCCACCAGTAGGGGGGGATAAGGGCCCCAGCCCTCTGAGATCCGACATTTAGGGGGGAGCCGTAGGATATGCTTCTCCAGGGTATGCTCAGGCTGCAGAGGAAGCATCAGGGAGTGAGTTTGAGGTCAAACCACTACCAAGGAGAATTGCACACAGCACTGAGCGAAGGAGGCAGCCAAGGTGGGAGATAGAGGAGAGGCGAGAGTTGAGAATAGAGAAAGAGCTCTCACTTGGGAAGCCCAAAGGGAAGGAAGAACAATGCAACCTCCCCTGGAAGAAGCCAGGGCTATGCCTTGGGCTCCATGTGAGGATGAGCCTGGGTAAGAGTCAGAAGAGAGGCACCTGCAGAAATCTGAACTCCACCTGGTCGTCAGCACAGGAGAGCGGCCGACCAAGAAATAAGAAATCAGGGTAGCCTAACCGAAACACAGTTAAGACATTGGAGAAGCAGAATGGCACCTGTACGCGCACACGAAGAGAGCAACGATGAAGATGTATGACGCTCCCCCCGAACGCGCCGGTCAGACAAACTGACCACCAGAAAGATAGTGTCCAGACAAAAAAAAAGGCAAGGTCTTCGCATGACTATTTTGCCACGTGCTTGCCCACTGGACTGAAAGGGAGGACCAGTATGATAAACCCTGGTCAGAGGAGGGATCCTCCGAACCAGAATACATGGCCATCGCGGAAGACTATATTTGGCACGGAGGGAGAGATCCGCTGTGGAACTTCCCCAACAAATGTCTGAGAAGGTGGGAGAGCTATGTCAGGGAGAAACCGGCAGAGCCTCTGCACGCCAAAATATGTCCGCTGCTACGGAAGGGTGCATCAGGGGCCATCTATGTGCCATGGGCACAGATGGACAAATAAGGGCTCAGTAACAAACTGCCCCCATTGATGGACGGGGCAGGAAAGTGGATCTCATGCTCTGAGAAAAACACAGCTGGAATTAACTTAGCTATAGGCGACGTCAAAAGTCTGCTCAACAGCCTCATCAGAAAGGAAAAAAACTGACAGTGTTTTCCCGAGCCCACATCCCCGCAGCCAAAATAGTCAGCAGTTCTTCTTCGAGGCTGATGCAACAGAGTTGTTTTCTTCTATAGCGGATGTTGGAACAACTCAAACAGATCTTTTCTAGGGATGACCATGGTTTGGGTGTGTATGGTCAAGAGGGTGCAGAGGCGCCACCAGCTCGGCGAACGTACTGTGCATAGGCAAATTCTCTGCATTGCCTGTAGTAATCCATCAACGTGGAGGTGCCCATTCCAGGTCTGGTATGTGCAGTATTTCTTCACAGTGTTCATTGGTACCAAGCGGTATTGTTCCTTTACCTCTGAAACACAAAGATTACAGTGTATGTTTCTGTACAATCAGGGGGTGCCTCTTCCCTTTCAACCATGTGTACCTGTTTATCTCGGTATCCCAGATTTCCTGTCATGGGGTATCTATGGGGTATCTATGGGAGGGGGTCAAAAGAGACCCCCTCCCATGGGACTCATTTCCCCTAGCATCATCGAGGTGCACTGGACTTCTATATCAGGGGTCCATTGTCATTAAGAAAGGTTGTCCCAAATATGTTAAGGGCCACCCTGGGACTACAGACGGAGGTGGGAGTGCACTTATTTGTGCACTGGTTTTGCTACCTCTAAGAACCTCTTTTCTATGACGTTTAGGGGCCAAAGGGCGTCCTCCCCTGTAGTGCCCTTTCTGCGCATCCTGTCTAGCTCAGTTTGAATGTTGCTAGGTTTAGTAAAAAGGTATAATGCTGTGGGGTTGGTCTCATACCGGGTGATATGGGGGGGCTCTACTCAATTGGGTTGTATTGTGGCCCTAATCCTACATAGGTACAGGTGGATGAGACATTTTGCTTTTTCGGGGGCTATCTCTTGGGATAAGTAAAGCCTGTCTGCGCCTACAGCGTGGGGTATCAGCGAACATATGTAGCACGACCTGTTCGTGGATTGGGTGCCCACGGTAGTTATATGCTGATACCATGTGTTGTGCAGGAGTGCGCTGTGTAGTGCATGAGGAATGCTAGTGTTCGGTTCATTGTAAGTGTAAGTGAGGTGGGAGAGGTCCCTATGCAAGCGTTGCAATAATGTCGAGGTAGGCTCCATGAAACTAGGCAGATTTCTGGTTTCAGAGGGGCATGACAGCACCCATGCTAGACATGGAGTATACAAGAAAACATAAATATATAACTTTGGGAACATTTGTAGATCTTGGGTTGGTCTCCAGGGAAGATGTCTTTTGTCTTGGCGTCTAGGGGTGTCTTGGCTTGGGGCAGTGCAAAAGAGCATCTATAAAATAGTGTCCATAAAGTGAGCTTGTAGTCGGTGTTCTTGAGCAATTGGACATCGCTGAAGTCTCTTTGGGAGCTTCGGCTGAAGGGGTGATGGGCCGCTTTGACGATGGTTCACATGCGGCTCGATTGCAGACATTTTGGATAAGAGCTGTGGGTTAGCTTGGAAAAAACACATATAGTTATACAGTTTTTTCCGGAAATTCCTGTGCCTCCTTTTTATGGGTATATTCTGTAACTTCACTATGCGCGAAACATTTTAGTGGGGTACTGGAAGGAGGTGGCAGTACTTTAGGGTATAGTGAGGTTAGGTCGCCTTTGGGTTATTTTGTGCGTACTTTGGTCCCCCTTTGCTATGGCAGGGGAAGTACTTTACTTTGCGGCCTGCTTTCTTTAAATGTATGTGTGTGTGTGTCAGTCAATTAACTTTTAGATCTTAAAAAATAAGATCATAAAAGTGCAATACAACGTAAAATGCATATTCAATAATACATCACATTTCCAGTATTTTAAATTCAATTAGCAATTTTTATAAAAATATAAAAACCAACACTAAAAACAGAAGCTAAAAACCCTCCATTTGGTAATTACTAAATCCATCCAATTCATAGAGTAATGTACGAAATTCCAAACTGGGATTAAAATAATGTTACAAGGCAATTAATCTCCTAGTTGTTAAGGCCATACATAAATAAGATGCAAGGGAAAAACACACGTAAGAATCAGGGAGCATTTGAAGAAAGCAGAGTACTGGGCGACATTGCACAAATTTATATTTCCGCAAAAGAGAAATAATAAACTTTTCACGATGTGACAAATAAAATTTGCAAAAGAAGATAAGGTGAAGATTAGATTGGGTGGAGGTACCATCACACGGGCAAACTGGCAATTCATTGAGTGAGTAAACTCCAGCGGGAAAGCCCAACATACAAGGCATAAGGTTTAATTTAAATCGCACCAATACATATCGATGTCGGGTATTTGTAACAAAAACCAGATAGGAGTTTAAATCAAAAGGGATAGAGGGAAGCCCCAGATATAATAGTACCATGGTTTTGTTGCAATTTTGTGCATATCTTTCATTTCCCCTATGCATACTGAATCGGAATTTAATTTCAGCTTTAGCGATTGAGTGGCAGTTGAGTTGATCCTAATAATGGGATTCGAGGCCCAATACTATTAATGTTTCTTTTACGTATTGAATTCATGGTACTTTATGAACCTGGTCAAGAGTTAAGCAATCCTTAATGATGTTTAGTGTAAATGTTACCGTATCCCTCCGCCAAATTGAATGCCAAAGTAAAACCGGAGCAAGGCAAATGAAGTCTGATATATAGGGAATATTCAGCTCTTTATGCAACCTAAAATTTGAGCAGCTTTTAGGAAGAGCTAATAATTTCATGTAAAAACCATCTTCTATTCGTTGTAATGCATCAGCCCTCGTCATTCCCCAAATCCCTGCCCCATTTGTTGCTGATGAAATTGTTTTTGCAGAATACATCTTTTCAATTGGCTCCAATGGCTTTGTACCTATTTTTTCCACAAAGGAAAATATGGCCATTGCTCTTTTCTAGTGCATTACATCTATTCAGTACCATATTTTACCATGTGCCCGAGCTATTAAATAGACACCCAAATATAAAAAAGTCTGGGTAATTTCAACTCTACGGGCAGAGAGATAAAAAGAAGGAGTCTTATTAGTCGTTTCCCCGTGATTAAAATATAGGTTTTCGTTTAGTTGACCTGGAGATCCAATGAAGACAAATAAGACACATAATTATCAATAAGCTTTTGCAGTACTAAACCAGTCCTAGCTATCAATATGGCATCATCTGCGTATAGCAGTATAGGAATGCATATTTTATTAGCCATGGGGACATCGATTGTAGAATGAACCACTGCTGATTCCACACCGTTGGTATAAAGGGAAAACAAAAAGGGAGCCAGGACACAACCCTGCCTGACTCCCCTAAGAATAGGGAATGATCTTGTACGTTCCCCCTGGCTACCATATTTAACACACGCAGAAGATTGGGAATATAATTGGCGTATGAAAAATATTATGGCTTCATCAACACCCATTTCTTTCATAATGCTCCATAACTTACTATGTGAGACACAATCGAACGCTGCCGAGAGGTCCATGAATGCCATAAAAATGTTTCCTTCTCTAGCTTGAGAGTACTTTGCTACAATTAAATTCAGGTTTAAACATTGATCTAGGGTCCCCATCCCTTTTTTAAAACCATATTGTGCCGGTAATAAAAAGTTTTTGTCAGCGGCCCAATCCTCTAATCTATTTAATAATAGACGGCCCATTAACTTAACTGTGCCGTCTTGAAGTGAGATGGGCCTTTAGTTTTTAGGCAGTGATTTATCCCCCTTCTTATGTATTGGCAAATGATGTCTTCTTCCATTAATTTGTGGGGCCGCTACCATGATTGCGTTAAAAAACGTTAGTCAGTAGTGGAATCCAAAGATCTGGGTTTTCAAAAAAGAAATCTATGGGGGCTCCATCTGGGCCGGGAGCTTTAGCACCACTACATTGCAACAAACAACATTTTACCTCTCCCATAAAGAAGATGATGTGTGTGTGTCATTTTATCTGTGCAGGGGGCATCATTTTGACCTGCATGTACGTCGTGCAATGTGAAGGAAATATGGATGTGTAAACATTTTTACGGGCTTTGTGGGTAATGGCGATGTTTCCGTTGTCACATGCATGTCCCTCTGGTCTCTGCACGTGGCATGTAATGAGGTTCTACCTAATGGAGTTGGGTGATTAGGTTACGCCCTTTTTCTGGAGGTTTTGGGTTTTCTGTGCTACTTTTGGGCTTCTTTGTGCAGATTGTTTTGGGCGTTTACCTATGCTTTTGAGCAATGCTGCTATTAAAGTAGTATACTGGAGGTAGTCAGGGAGTTCTTTGTTGCCCCTCTGCAGGGGAGTGACTGGGATTGTGCTTATTTGGGTTGCTTTCGACAAGAGTCTGGTGTGCAGTTAGGACTCATCGTGATTGGCCTGATGTGGGTAATGCTAATGGCTTTGATGGATTTTCTCTACGGACTGGGTGTCATCTGGTTACTTGCTTCAGAGTTTTGAGGACATCTTTGTCCTACGTGTGTGGGAAACCTGGCTTCCGATAGTGGAGCTTCTGCCTCATTTTGGAACTGTAAAGGACCCTCCATTTGGTGGAAACCCTAGAGCTGTTGAGACCTACATAGCTCATCCAATGCTGGATTTGGACGAGTGGAAATGGGTGCTGGTTTTTATGCACCAGCCCCCTCGTCAGACTGCGTCGCCCCTGGGGATCAACAGCGGAGAGAGGCTTGTGTCACTACGGGCACCTGGATGGCGAACGCTAGCGTGGATTCTGGATCGATATAGTGTACTGCAGCCCTAAAGTTGTTCGCAAATGCAGGTAAGGAGATGTATCTGGAAAGGGTATGAAGGAGATGTGACCTGTTGGGGGTGTGGCTTGACCGCTAAGGAAGATGGCGGCGCCCGAGTGAGGCTCTGCGGGATGACGCGGGCAGGCTCCATGGAACCACCGTCTCTTCCTCTATTTGGAAAGGTGCCTTGGAATTTGGATGCCGGCCTGACTAAGGAGGTAGCCTTGGCGGCTGTTTTTGCGGGACTGGGACTCCGCATTTGTTATTTAGAGCTCCTGTCTCGGCTCCACAGCAATCGCGCCTGCCATTTTGGGTACAATGTTTCTCTGAGTCGAGCTACCCGCAAATTCTCATGAATTGGCAGTTCCTCTCTCCTCTTTTTTTCTGAAGTATCTTTTTTTTTTTTTTCTTTTTTTTTAAATGCTGAAAATTGAGTAAAGCTTATAAAGCCTCCTTCTGTTGAGGTCCTTTTGCTTTAGAACAGTGCTAGAAACGGCCGCCATTTTGAACATGCTCTCACCTTATATTAATGCAGATATGTGACAGGAGTGTTAGAAGTTATTTTTTTTCACTCTGGTTTTTTGTACTAGAATGCTGGCTGTTCTTATGACTTAGTGAGCTAAGTTTCTTTGTCTCTGCATTTTTTTGTCAGCTTTGTGATGTATCTTTGTTTGAAGATTATTCTCATCTGCAAAATGTCATGATCTTTGCCTCAAACGAGGGGGTCTACTCATCCGTCTAGCACTTATTCCTGCTAAGGTCTGTGCCTACAATATACTTTGAAACCTGTGCACTGGCTCAGTCCTACTTCCCTTTGGGTTATCTCGGAAAATTGACAACTATTCTTTTATGGGAAGGTTGAGAAGGGCGAGTCCCTCCCTGGTTTGCTCCACGCAGTCATTTGTTAAAAACTCTACAATCTTCTCGAAATTCTCCAGAATGGAAGACTTTTTGGTTTCTTTATCTAAGGGCTCCTCCTCTTCGACAGCTGCTTCTGCTGCAGCAGGGAAAGCTTCCACAAAATATCTAAAGAAAGACCCACCATCTCCTCCAAAGTCATCCTCTCCTGTCTCTTTGGACATGTTACTGGAAGAAATTCTCTCATTACGTCCTTTTATGGAGGAAACTAATGCCAACCTGCAATTCCTCATAGAAAATTGGTCAAAATGGATGAAAGACTAACTGTGGTAGAACACAATGTATCCTCACTTGGACTCACTGATGGCAAAGTTAACACTCTCCAGTCGCCTCTCTCCAGAAACAAGTGGAGGACCTTGAAAGTAGAAATAGGTGGAATAACTTATGCATTTATGGTCTGCCGGAGGGCACGGAGGGAAATGACTCCCTCACTTTTTTCAAATCCTTCATTCCAAAGATTCTGAATATGCCAGCTGAGACCTCTCCTAATATTTAACGTGCTCATCGTCTTGGACGCCAGAAAGCTTCCTTTGCCAACTCACAGCGTACTAGAGGGGTTATTTTGTACTTTTTAAAGTACACAGACTTACTTAAAGTTCTTTCAGCAGTTAAATCTCTCAGGCACATCGTTTGGTCTGGCAATAATTTATATTTCTCTCAGGATTACGCTAAAAACAGCTGACAGATGAAAAGAATTTCTCAATTTGAGATCCGATCGCAGATCCCTTGGGGCTGGTTATGGTCTTTTCCACCCTTGCCTATTTAAAGTCACCTATAAGAATAAAACAACGAGTTATGAAGACCCAATGAGACTGAAAAGTTTTATTAATTCATGCAAGATAGAGACTATGGATTTCTCCGGAGTGTCTACATCTCAGGCTGTGTAGAGCTGCAAGATCTTCTTGACTTTAGTTTTTTTAATTGAACAAATATATTTCTGCTCTCAGGGCGATGCTGTTGGTTAATGCAGTGCTGTTTTTCTAAATTTATTGTTATTTACAACTTTATTGCTTCTAATGATTAACTATTTTTCCTTCCCTTACAGGTCCATTCATGCTTGTTCCTGTTTGTCCTTCCCCTTGTTCTGTGAGCCATGGCCTTCCTTCGTCCTCCCCTCCGTCATGCTTGGGTGTCACACCTACTCCTCGTGGTTTATCCCCCCATCCCTAATTGGATTCTTAGGTATGTTCTCCACCTTTGTTCTTTTTGTATTGTTCATCTTATCTCTGTCCCCTTTCTCATGTTTGTTTCCTATTATGATACTTTTAAACTTATTGTTCTTTTCCTATTGTTGTGCCTTCTTGTCTCCTCTCTTCATCTCTCCTTTGTTCTTTCTTTTTCTCTGTTTTCTGTCCCTTCCCGTTTATTTCTCTATTTGGTTTTATGTCTCACGTTTGTATTTGAACTATTTCTTCTTAAGATTTGCATATAATCATATCACAGTTATATGACTTGATTGATGTTACAGTTCTATGTTTTTGGTTGGTTTGCCTAGATCACTATCTTTCTTATGTATTCGTGTCGCTATCTCCATGTCTTTGAAAATTGTGTCATGGAATGTCAGAGGTTTGAACTCTCCCATCAAACGACAACGTGTTTTAACACATTTATCTAAACTGGAAGCTGACATAGCTCTTATACAAGAGTCTCACTTAACGGCAATTGAGTCTTTAAAACTAAAAAGAAACTGGGTGGGAGGGGTTTTCTTTTCACCAGGGGATGGTAAACGAAATGGTGTAGTGACACTTTGTCATAAATCGATTTCTGCTAATCTACTCTCTCAATTATCTGATGACGATGGAAGATGGTTATTTACTAAATAGCAAATTGGAAATGCTCCGGTTTTTTCCCTCAATGTATATGCTCCCACTAATGGTGACCCTTCTTTTTGGTCCTCTCTATCCCAACATATTTCGTCTTGCATTGACGATAATTTTATCCTCGCTGGAGATTGCAATCAAATTGTTGACCCTTTCATAGATCGTAATTCATTAGTCTCCTTTAAATCACATAAATCCCATAAAATATTTCTTGATGTCATACAACAATATAAGCTTATTGATGCCTGGAGAATTTGTAACCCTATTACAAGGGAATTTACTTTTTATTCTCCGACTCACCAATCACAATCTCAAATAGACCACTTTTTCGTATCTCATAACATTGCTCAATCTTTGAGTGACGCGGATATCGGGACAATTTTAATATCTGATCATGCACCCATTTCTATCAAATTGGATATTCTATCAAAATCTAATACACCCAGGAGATGGCGTTTTAATAACTCTCTCCTTCTAGATCAGAACTTTAATTCCTCTTTTATCTCCTTTTCTAATGAATATTTTTCTTTAAATCAGATTGCAACTTTGCCATTTTCTGTTATTTGGGACGCATTTAAAGCAGCATCCAGAGATTTTATTATTGGTTTTGTTTCTAAAAAGCACAGAATTTCACGTGAAACTACTAAGGATCTCTTGGCAAAAATAAAGAAACTGGAGCACTCATATTATTCCTCGAACTCCAAGGAATGTCTATCTCAGCTTATTGATGCTAAACTTCAATTTAACAAGGATTCGACTGATAATGCCTCACTCTATTTGTTAAAGTCGAGTGCAAAATTTTATGGTGGCCAAAACAAGGCTGATAAGCTCTTTGCGAAATATTTAAAGGTTAAAAATAACAAACTTGACATTGATTCAATTCTAGATAAGCAAAACACATTAAGGTTTCAGGACTCAGAAAATGTTAGATGAATTCCTCCTTTTTTACAAAGAGTTGTACACACCAGAATCCATACCTTCAGATCCTGATATCTCTCGGTTCCTTTCAGGCATTCAACGCTCCTCTGATTCCCAAATAGATTACACTCTTTTAGAATCCGACAAGAACTTCTCAGTGCACTGCAGACACTCAAGAAGGACAAGGCTCCGGGACCAGACGGGTTCACAGTGGAATTTTTTACACATTTCGCTCCATTGCTTCTCCCCAAATTACACAACCTTTTTAATTCTTTTCTGCAGTCGGGCAAATCTTCTGGCTCTTTTTTAGAAGCACTAATATGTTTAATTCCGAAAGACGGAAAGGATTTGAAACACTGCAGAAATTATAGACCTATTTCTTTGGTTAATATTGACTACAAAATTTTCTCTAAAACCTTAGCAATACGTCTAGAATCCTATCTCCCTCAATTATTAGGTCAGAGCAATCTGGTTTTATAAAGGGACGCCTCATTTCAGACAATACCCGCCTATTTTTTAACATTTTATCTGAGTCTTCTCATGTACCTCATTCATTAGCAGCTGTGGCCGTAGACGCGAAGAAGGCATTCAACCGTGTCAATTGGTCGTATCTCTTTCATGTGCTCAAATGGTTTGGTTTCGGTCCAAAGATTATATCTTTGATTTCACTCTTATACTCTAAGCCTCGAGCAGAAGTCTTTGTGAACGGTAACACATCTTCTTATTTTGACTTGCGAAGAGGTGTACATCAAGGCTGCCCATTGTCTCCATTCCTTTTTTAACCTAGCATTGGAACCCTTCCTATCCAGAATTCGTCAAAACAAAGATATCCAGGGCTTTAATGTTAGAGATAAACAAATTAAATTGGCGGCTTACGCTGATGATATATTATTATTTATATCTAATCCACAATCCTCTATTCCTGCCTTCTTACATGAGGTGGAGCTATTCGCTTCCGTCTCTGGCTATAAACTAAATAAAGATAAATGTGAAATATTACCTTTGACTAAATATACATTTAAAGAAGATTTTACTATCTCAAATTTTACTTGGAATTCTAAACATATAAAATGCTTGAGATTATTTTTTGCCCCTTCAATTCCAACAACACTTTTTCTATGCATGGAAAATTGCATGCAGAGGATTTCCACATTAACCTCCAAATGGCATCCCTTATATTTGTCATGGTGGGGGTGTCTTGATACCATTAAAATGATGCTCTCTCCTATAATATTGCATACAGTTTCTAATATTCCAGTACCTATACCCTTAACATTTTTAAAGAAAAATAACTCCATATTGTTATCCTTATAATAGAACACTAAAAAACCTTGTATGTCATTATTAAGACTCACAAAACCAAAGTCAGAAGGTGGGGTTAATATTCCCGATTTCCCCATTTATCATAAATCTTTGCTACTTCGTGAATCCTCGAGATGGCTTTCTGAATCCGAAGTGGATTTACCTTTGTGGGTGGAACTTGAAAGTTCATATCTCTCTCCTTTCTCTTTTAAAGAATATCTTTCTTTCACCCGCAGACCACAATCTGTTTCCACTCCTATTTTTAAGCACTTTTTTAAGCTTTTGGAATCTAATCCGAAGTTACTTCCCACAGATTTAAATTCTTTTCTTAACTCCACAATATGGCATAATAATTTTATACCGCTCCATGGCAAACCTTTTTATTGGAAGCCTTGGAGACATAAAGGTTTAATTTGGATGCACCAACTTTTTATTCAGAATGAAATTGTCTTTTCCACAGGCTAGCCAACTTTTTGATTTTACACCTTCTTACCAACCACAAGTACACTCTCCTAAAACAAGCCCTCTCGGCTGCTTATATTCAAGTTTTATCTTTTAACCACCCCACATCTCATCCGGTCAATAGTTTACATGCTTTTTTATACTCATGTCCTAGAGCGTCTACTATTTATACTTACCTCCGTAATCTACACATTGATAGAGAGAAAACCAAAGTAGAATTATCTTTTGAGGAGGATTTAGAGGTAGACTGGCCAATTTCCTTTTGGAACAAAATATGGTCTAAAATTAGGAAATCATCCAGAGCAGCAAACACCATACAGACATTATTTTTTATTTACAATAGACTTTTACTACATCCGGTCACTTTGCATAAGAGGCATCCTAACGTCCCTGATACCTGCTGGACATGTTCAACCTCTTCTGCTGATTTGAAACACCTGCTCTTTACATGCCCACATGTGCACACTTTCTGGAAAAACGTCTGGTCTCAAATTAACTTGATTTTTGGTTCTAAAATCCCTTTCTCTGTTATTCACCTATTTTTAGGCAGTATATCACCTGTTTGGGATAATTATATTTTTAATATCAAGATTGTAGATTTGTTGATAGCAGTTGCCTTTCAGTAGATCACCAAAAACTGGAAGGATTTTACCAAGCTATCCTTTCAGGCCTGGTGGTACGCCATGTGTTATAACCATAGATTGGATACGGCTCTTGTAAATCCTATTCATTTAGCTACAAAACGCTTAAATTTATGGTCACCTGTCACAAGACATATTGAGGCTAGTGCTAGACAATCTTTCTCTAAAACTCCCATGCAACAAGAAGTTGCCCAACCTCCGTGACATTCATCAACTTATTATTACACTATTTTACATCTTTTTATGTCATTTTTGTATATTTTCAAACAAATATTACAGTATTTGATGTATGATATTATTATCTTTCTTTGTTTATTAAGGCATTCCATTCCAGCCTTGTATACTTGATATCTTCACTTTAACAAGGTTTTATCTAATGTTTAATTATTCACTCATATGATTATATATTGTCTATTGCATTATTGTATATTTTCACTTTATGTTCTCTTAATAAACTTTTTTTAACTTAAAAAAAGGAGATATGTCCTGTTGGGGGTGGTTTTTGGCTTACTGCGTGTTTGCATTCTGCGATTGTGCAAGGGCATTGCATCTCCAGACAGTCACCCCTCCCTGCTATGACTGTGTCCCCGGTCCTACCTGGTCTGGGCTCACCTGTCTGCTGCGGCTGTCGCCATGTGCTCGGCCAACCACCCAGCCCTTCTGCAGCGGGTTAACTGTTGCCTGATTTCCCTGAGGCTGATTGTACGATGCATTTGCATTGCTCTGGGCTTGGTTTTGGGGATGGCTATTCTGTGGGGCTGTCCTGGGATTATTCCTTTCTGCTTGTGATACTTTTTTAGGCAGCATTGCTTGGCGTGGTCGATTCTGTGACAATAGTAGCAGTCTATGAGGCTTGGCTGTACCCAGCTTCCCTGACCTCTGCCACTAGGACCGGGTGGATACCTTCTGGGGTTCGGAGGCAGAGCTCCCTTCAAGACATGCACTATTTGTATGTTCGCAGCCAACGCGGCCCCCTCAAGGGCGGTCTTTTTCAGTATTTGTTGGACCAGTTTGGCGGTGTCTCTTTGGGCTTCCTCCTGCTTTTCCCTGTCTTTTTTTGGTAATAATGTAATATGAGGGCCTGTATTTCTCACCAAGGTATAGTGTCTAGCCCTACTACGCCATCTAGTCTGCTATGTATCTCAGTGGGCAGTCCCTTATTGAGAATGTTGTAGACGAATGCAACCTGGAGACCCCATGCCAGTCCATGGCTGTCCTGTCTCATGTCCCCATCGTTCCCTCATTCTATGTTGGAAATCAGTCACAGTCTTCCTGGGCTTCATCCTCTCTGCCTTCAATCCTCCGACGTCTGGGCAGTTAGAGAACATCTCCCGCAGGGCCGTCCGTATCAGGTGTCTAAATGAGTTGAATGTGTCCCTGTCATGCACGGAATTGGTCAGCGGGGATGTACAAAGACATTCCGGAAGAATTCAGACTGTTTTCGGACACTCAGGTGAACGCAGGAGGGTCCATACCTTTCTTCATCGTACAAACAAAGGCAAACGCCCGCTGGTTACAGATAACCAGATGGTTCACTACAATCTGTGATGTTTGCTTCCTCAGCCCTGAATAGCAATGCCAGCTAGGGCCTTCTTTATGTGCCTTCCAACAGCTTCCCAGCTCAGTTAGTCTGTCACAGGTTCGGGTTAGCACCTCTGTGCTGGCTCCAGCCTGATCTGACTCACAGGGCCCTGCACAGCGCCGGCACCATAGCACTTTTGGTGTTTGGAAATCTCCAATCGCTCCCATTGCAGCACTGCCCCCAACAGAATAATCACCTTCATGCAGGCCCCTCTCCCCAGCAGATGTCCGGTTGGGCACCAATACGTAAGCGTAGGACCAACAGAAAGGGGGTACATCTAGCAAGTAAGTACGTCTACTGCCCTGCCCTCATGGGGGATCCTACAGACCTTAACCCTAGCATGTTCACCACACTACCCAACCTCACTCTTTATATGGACCGCAGTTCCTCTCCAACAAATCAGCCTCCAAAGGTCCCTCTCCAGAGGCTTCAGAAATGAGGCCCACCTTTACTCTTCAAACTGTTCAAGTTCGAGTTTGCAATTGACTTGTTTGTAGTTGCTTTCCCTACCATTGTTTTTTTACAGCGTTGCAGAGTCTCCACTCCTATCCCCGTTCAGCAAGCAGGGCTTCCATCTTCCTTGTGGTTCAGCTCTCCATCTTGTGGGCTACAAATTTACTCCCAATTTCCATTCAGGACGTAACTCGGTATCAGTGGACACTATGAGCCGCCAGAAGACTCTTGCCATTGGCACTGCTTCAAGGGCAGCATGTATGATGGCTGAAGAAACTGGACCAGGAGCTCCCTCAGACTGCCACCCTTATTTTAGCACCTGGCCATGGACCGACTTACACTCCTCTTTCTTCTTCTGTATGTGTTTGTAGCCGAGCTGCTGCTTATGTGACACACACACCCACCCATCCTCAGTTGCCAAACTGATAAAGACTGAAACAGCTTTTTAACAATAATTAGTTTGTACCAATAATGATGAGCAAGGCATAAAAGCATGAGCTGCAACAAGAGGCAAGCAGAAAAAGTCAAATTTGGGATTGTCAGCGCAAGGTGAATCTCATTGAACAAAGAATTTCTCTGTGTTCTACGTTAGAGAACAGCATTGCAGCCACAGAAGCTGTTCAAAATAATGCATTATAGTACTTATTTATCAGAAATGCCACGTTAATTACATTAATCAAAAGATCAGATTAATTGAAACTTGCCAGGAAACTCAAAGAAAGGTGAGCAAGAGGGCAGGCCAGATTGGCACACAGAGCATTTTGGGTGCAATTAGAATAAATAATTAAAAACAATAATGTAACTATGGGGTAACAAGTGAAAGAAGAGAATGGTAGATGAGAGGTAGATTTAAAAATTGTTGGGAAAGAAACAGAATCTGATAAACCTTGTTTAGAGAGGAAAATGGAAATTGAGAACAATAGTGGCCCAGGACTGCTCCCAGTGGTACCCTGTAGAAAAGAAACAGAAGCATTTAGCCCACAGAGTTAACTTCAATCATTTAAACTCAAAGTGGATCACTTTCTGATGGTGCAGAGACCCATCAGTAACAAGTCAGGTGGGTAGTCCTAATCATTTTGATACATTTTACCAACATCGATGATCAATTTGAGTCCTTTGTCCATCTTGATGGCCCTCCTGGCCAACACTGAGCTTTTAAACAGGTTTGGATACATGATGTTTTGATTCTTTGACAACAACATAAAATTTTGTCTTGTCCATTTTTTTTTTATCCCTGTCCAGTAACTAAGTCTTCCCGACACCCATAACAAATTGTGTGGAAAAGAGTGCACTATTAATTTGGTTAATCACTGAATTGACAAGCTAATGTTACTGAAACATAGCTTCCACATCTTACAAAAACAACTCTTTGAAGAGCTCCTTTGCTTTGTAACTGGCTTAGTGTTTTACAAGTCCACAAGCTTACATAAAAGTTCCCAATTGTTAAAAAAGGAATTTCTATTGTACCACTGTCACTCCAGTATATAGAAGCCCCCTCTCCTTTTTGTAATCCTGTACAACTAGTTGGTATATTTGCTGCATCTTTGTACGCATTTTAACTATTGGGGATGTTAGGATAATATTTTTTTGTAAGATTACTTAGGTGCCTGAACTGTGGTAGGTACTGGTCTTTCACCTTTCCTCAACCCTACTTGCGAATTTCTGTATATTCATTTGGTTTTATATTTTACAATTTTCACTGTGAGATCACTCTGAGCATCAAGCACTTAGGCAAATATTTATGTATTGACCTCTAATATATTCCACGCTTGGAAGACAACGGGCTTTTGTTTAATTCATTGAGTTTGGGGATTGATATTTAATCCCTGAATTAGTAACTATTTAACAGCAATACCACAGTGAGCTGTTGATGCTTATCATGTTTCAATTAAGTCACAACAACCTAGATATGATGATGTGGTGGGATATAGGATTGCTTTCCAGCCAGGTCGTTATTAATCTATCCAGTCTTTCCACTAGCTATAAATGACTAACTTGAATGCAGAGACAGCTCTTAACACAAAACCTTGTGAATCTAGAAAATAAACTAAGCTTGATTTTCTGGTGCTACAAGAACACATACTCCTATTATGTACAACACCATACATGTAACATACATAGCGAAACTAGTCATTTATTTTAGAGTTATGGCTTTGATGTTCATCAAATTAGTCAAAATCTTAACAAAGTAGTGTTTAGCTGCTTTGTAACACACTGTGAAATACAGTTTCTTTAATTGTCATTTTCAAAATCGTAAAAACTTTTTAAGAGTCACTTAATCAGATTGCTATGCTTTTCAGTTATAAAACATCTTAAAATGTTTGTAGAGCTACAGGTCCTACTTGAAACGGAGCTCCAATTAAAATTATTTTCAGAGTCTCCCTAACATTCTTGTGGCTTTTTTGCTTTGGTTCAGGGAAGGAGAGACTGATGTTAGAACATGAATATATCCAATTTTGTATGTTCATGGATAAGCCATGGTTATCTATGCTATGTAAATGGTTAACACTTAAAGAACATGGATTCACCAGGTTTTTAATCATGCATTTCTCTGGGTTACTTCTCTTGGGTTACTTCTCTGTTGGATCATCCACTTCAAGGATGTGTATCTTCCTTGTGCAAAATGATAATCATGCATCTCATATAGTTTTTCTGGTGCCTGTGTATTATTCTTAATAAATGATGCTCAGCTTGACTAACCAGTAACATTCAGATGGAGGTTTTTATTGACATTGTATGGCAGGTATGCCCTCCTAGACGGCATGCCTGTGTGTGCATGAGTTACTATGTGAGAGTGAGAGAAAGATATGTCTTTATGCGTGTTCCTAAATGGATACGTGAGGTGTAATGGAGGGAATTATAGTTGTAGCTTATGTGTGTCTTTTAATGTAGAGATGTTGAGGAAAATGACTTCAGGTTAATAAAATAACTATTTGCTTAGCTCCAAGTCACAAACTTTCCATATGGTAGGACAGAAAAGGTCTGAGTTTGAGTACTTCCACAAAACCTGTTCTGAACACATCTGAACAAACTTCAGCAGTCAATAGTGTTTCCCAAATATAATCTTTGCATAAAGCAGCAAAGAAATGTAGTTGGAACTGTAAGTCTGGGCTACAAAGGCTGAGTGGGAAGAGGCCCCACATCACCCTGCTTTGACATTTAAAGTTAAGATGGAGGGATTACTTCCTTTAAGAAAGATGCCTGACTGACATCTGTTTATGAGCATTTTTAAATCTCCTGCAAACACCATGTCCGCTCCCAGCAGGCAGGAGCTTCAAAAAGATCTAAATATTGTTCCCACCTGGAGAGAGTAGCATTATTAGCTGCTCCCTCGAGGCGGGAGCAATGCGGCTCCCGCTGAATGCGGGGAGCAGGCTGGGGCTGCGGGGGCCATGGGGCTCCCCCGCAGCCCCCAATGACAGTATGGTGGGTGCCCTGGGTTAGCACTAGGGCACCCACCCATAACGGTGCTGGGCCCCAGGGGATAGGGCCCCTGGGACTGAAATTGGCCCAGGGAGGGGGCCGTGTGCCCCCCTTCCCCTGCATAATGTTGGCAGACCCTGGAGGATGGGGTCCCTAGGGACGAAATCGGCCCGGGGAGGGGGCTGCGAGCCCTGCTCACCTTGTAGAATGTCCCGGGCTCATGAGGATGGGGTCCTGGAGGTCAAAATCAGCCCGGTGAGGAGGTCCGCGTGCCCCCTTTATTTAAAAGAGTGGTCCTTGGGGGCCGATAATGGTTTAGGGAGGGGGAGCGTGCAGCCACACCCAATTAATTTCAGAAATGGCCCTAGGGAATGGGATCCCCAGGGCCTACCAAGGCTCGGGGAGGGGGGCCACGCAACCCCCTTCCCCTTTAATAAAAAAACAAACTGCCCTGGGGGATGGGGTCCACAGGGCTAGGCCCTGTAGCCAGCTCACTGCCATGCACAGCGTGGGTTTGGCTGTACAGAGGGGGGGGGGGTTGGCAGCAATGCCTGGCCACAGGCCAGGCCCTGCAGCCAATCCTCGCGGGAGGTTGCATTTATGTACGGTAATTATGCTAACTATAACTGGTGAATTTCTGTGTTTTGTTAAGTTCAAAACTCTAATGTTGTCACTGACAAATTCCCCTAACTATAATGTTACTTCAACCTTTGCTTTTTTCAGTGAATATAAATATATATATATCCCCCCAGAATAGTGTTTCCATAGACATTGCCTTTTTTGTGTTGCTCATAACTTTGGCTCATTTAACTCTCCACAAAACTTTCCAAAACAGTGCTACTTTTTGACTTTTTTTGCACATGGAAAGTTTCGCGTGATCTGTCAAGCAGGTGCTGAGAAAAATGGGTGTCCTTAAAATGCATTTCCCCATTTATTTTTCCATAGGAACTTTAAACACAGCTACAGCCCAAACCACTCAATGGTTTTACACCAAATTTAGCAGAAAGCTAGATCTTGGTCCAGAAAGAGCGCTTTTTATTTTTTGGTGTAAATGGGTTCAGTAGTTTTACAGACCTTAAGGTTAAAAACCTTTGTATATACACACCGCGGAGATCCGTGGAACCGACAGATCTCCTGCTGAGATCTGATTGGTTGCCACCACATTAACAAGGAAGTGGTGGCAGCCATCTTAGAAGCCGGGGCTCAGTCCCAAGCCCTAAATAAACACACAAAAAAGTACACAGGGGTCAGAATATGGATACCCTGACCCCACAGGCCTGGTGGTGGGTGCACTGCCTGGGGCCTAAAACGTTGTTTTTTTAAAACCTTTTTGCTCTAATTCGTGGAGGATCCAACAAAATAAAAAATGTGGGCTCTGCGCTTGTTTTTTTAACACCCATCGGGGTGGGCCGGGGCTGGAAAGCATGTCATTTTTATGGGGAGGGGGTGCATAGCCCTCTTCTCCGAGCCTCAGAGAGGCCCCAGGGTCCCCATCCCCTGGGGCAGAGGTCAAAAAACAAGGGAGGGGGCACATGACCCCCTCCCGCATCCTAATTAGGCCCTGGGAACCCCATCCCCTGGGGCCAAAATATATTAAATATATTAAAAAATGGGAGTGGGTGTTGCCTCCCTCCCTGAGCCTAATTAGTCCCCAGGGACAAAATGTAAAATAAAGGGGCAGGGGGCACGCTCCCCGAGCCTTCCAAAGGCCTAGGGACCCCATCCCCTGGGCTGTGCCTGTTTAGAAGGGAGGGGGCAGAGCGGTCCTCCTCCCTGAGCCTTTAAAGGCCCCGGGGACCCCATACCCCTGGCTCAATGACTGTTTCCCAGAGAAGCCCATCCCCAGGACACAGTAGTTGTTTCCCTTCTCGCACCGACAAGGGCAGGGAAGCATATGTTTGCTCTTGTCTGTCATGAGCATTTCTAAATCTCCCGCCAAACAGGAGTAAACATGGGAGTCTGTTCTCAGCCGGTGGGAGAATTAAATGCTCCCGCTGCCTTGGAGCAGACTGTTGTTCTGTTTCCATGCCCACACTCCTGCAAGCAGGGAAACAAAACACATATTGCTCACGCCTGGAGGGAGCATGCAAAAAGCAGCTGCTCTCTCCGGGTGGGAGCAATGCCGGCTCCCGCACCATGCGGGGAGCCGGCTGGGGCCACAGGGGCCCTGGGGCTGTCCCCGCTTCCCCCAACATGATGGTTAGTGCATGCCCCGGGGGCACCCACCCATTATAAAGAGAGGCCCTGGCAGATGGGGTCCCGGGGTGCCTGTGAAGGCTCGGGAGGACATCAGTGATGTCATTTGAGATGTCATCAGTGATGTCACCAACCATATCCTGAGTGATGTAATATGTGAGGTCATAAGCAGGGCATTGCGGGGGTGTAAATTATAGTGAGCTCAGGTAACTATAACTGCTGAATTTCAGTGGTTTTGTACGAGTGAAATCTGAGCCTAACTATATCGCCCGTGTAACCTTTATTTTTTGTGTGAATTTCTAAGGTTTTTTTAATGTTATTTCTCAACTATAACATCCCTGTAACCTTTGTTTTTTTAAGTACATTTATAAGGTTTTTTAAGTTTTATTTCCTAACTGTAACCTGCAACCTTTGAGAATGAGTGTGTGAGTTGAGTGCATGAGTGTCTCAGTGGGTGTGTGAGTTGAGTGCGTGAGTGTCTCAATGGGTGTGTGAGTGGGTGTGTGAGTAGATCTGGGAGTGGCTGCATGAATGTCTCAGTGGGTGTGTGAGTGTCTCAGTGGGTGTGTGAGTGTCTTAGTGAGTGTCTGCATGAGTTTCTAAGTGGGTCTGTGAGTGGGTGTGATAGTGCCTGAGTGGGTGTGTGAGTGCCTCCATGACTGTGTGAATCAGTCTATAAGTGAGTACATGAATGTCTGAGTGGGTCTGTCAATATGTGTGTGAGTCTCTGAGTTGGTCTGTGAGGTGGTGCATGAGTCTTTGAGTAGGTCTGTGAGTGGCTATGAGAGAGTATGAGTCATTCTGTAAGTGGGTGCATGAGTGTCTGAGTGGGTCTGTGAGTGGCTGTGAGAGTGTCTTGAGTGGGTGCATGAGTGCCTGTGTGGGTTTGTGAATGGGTGTGAGAGTGTCTGAGTGGGTACATGAGTTTGTGAGTGGGTCTATGAGTGCATGTGTGAGTGTCTTAGTGGGTGTGTGTGAGTGGGTGTCTGAGTGTCTGTGTAGGTGTGTCAGTGACTGGGCCACAACGGAACCGCACCTGCCCTTTTATGAAGACGCCACAGTTTTGCACAAAATATACACCCAAGTGGAGTACGTTCTACTGGTTGATTACTAAGTGCTACCTCCTTCGGTTAATGTCCAGTCGCTATTCCACACTACAGGTGCATATTGGAGCAGGAGGAAATGTTACCAGTGGCCTTGTGTGCATTTTGGCAATGATTGTTCCTTGTGCGTCTTCATCCAGAAATTTGTGATAACATGAATCTTCCTATGGAAAATACTACCAGAGTAAAAAGAGGTAAATCTCCACCAAACAAGGGTCCTTCCTCTTAACTATATGAAGTAACTGCTTCTTTGTTTGGTGGAGATGTCCTCATATTCCTCAGCATTAAGAACACGTCACCAAAATCGGCGGGAAATGTGCTGGGGCCTTTTGGTAAGCTGCCCATCATCTTGGCAAAAGGCAGGAAGACCATTGCATAGTAGTAAGGTGGACAAGGTGTTGCCAAATGGGCAGAGCTTCAGGTGATTTTGCACATTTGTATACTCGTAGTCTTTTAAATAGCGAACCATGGACTCTGCTCTCACCAGGTAAGGGCAACAAAAAACCCACTCGCCACAGTCATTACACATTGCACTCCAATAGCTCAATGATGCAATCACCTCCACAAAGCATTTCAGATTGTCTTTCAATGTGGAATAGCCAAGAAAACACACTTGCTTTGCCTTTGTCAAGTCCAGGAGTTGAGGATCAATTGTCCTTTACAGAAGTGGAGCTTCAATTGGGGCACCTGCTATGTTTATATATGTAAGTGTGTCCCATTAAGGTTTAATTTCTGTGAAAATTAAGCAGGTCCTCGTGACAGCTCCTCCTGTGACAGTTCTCCTGTCCAGCTTGCCTGCAGTCAGCTACCCTCTGCTGCCTGTCTACCTGCTGCTCTCTGTACCTCCTCTGCTTATTTCTTGCTCTGTTTTACCTTTTTGCTCGTTTTTCCGCCCTCGGTTTTGCTTTTCTGCTCGTTTTTCTGCCTTCATTATTGCGTTTTCTGCTCGTTTTTCTTCCCTATGTTTTGCCTTTTCCTGCCTCGTTTTTCTGCACTCTATTTTTCCTTTTCTGCTTGTTTTTCTGTCCTCCGTTTTCTTTTCTGCTCATTTTCTCTGTTTGCCCTCTTCTGCTCTGTTTTGCCTTTTCTGCTCGTAAGTTGTTGTGAGCCAAGATAGAAATGGTATGATTTGTGTTATTACTGGAAACACTTCCTTTTGAGAGGGTAGAGCCCATTATCCAAGGGCTGTTCCTTTTTGCTAAGAGCTTGGGGCCTACTGACAACTTTTGTGTGTTCTATCACCTTTCAATTGCATTAGGCCTTTGACACCCAGGGCATTCCCTATTACTCCACTGGTGTACCATATTGTGAATATATACTGTCACATGCAAAGGTCTTTGCCTCAGAGCTCTATGAGAGCACCTGCAGTAAACAGATGGGGGTAACCGATCCAGAAGGTGGAAACAGGTTTACAGCATTTTGCCAAAAATGAAGTGGTTTGTAAGGCAGCCAGCTTTGACAGATGAGGATAGCAGGCCATGGTGTCATAGACTTGAAAAATATGGCCGCCATTTGTACATTACTTTAACCGCACAGAGACTTTTGTCTAACCTAAGTATATATTGGAAAATCCTATCAGTAAAGTGACTTAGGTGCAGGTTAGATACGTCCTACACTTGGAATGAGAAGGTAAGCACATGCTTTTACATACCTGTAAAAATAGTTCGCATGGGTTAAGATGATGAAACTGCAGTATATTTTTGTATCATCTGCACATAAAAAGTATCCCAAGGAAGAATAGGGAATTATCTCGGAGTTATTCTTTGGTTGTGCAATCCAGTAGCACAAGTATAGCAGTGATGTGTCAAAGTTAGCGCGGTGGGTGTGATTCAAGGATAATTTTTGAGATCCATGGATAGTTTATAACCTTTTTAGTGTTGGAATGTTACATTCACCCCAGTAGTGTGGCATTATAAATACATATATATGTATATTCACTGAAAAAACCATAGGTTTCAGGGACGTTATAGTTAGTTGGACATTTCACTCGTACAAAACCATAGAAATTGCCCCGTTATAGTTAGTTCAGCTAACTATAACTCGCGCGCCCGCAATGCACTGCTGATGACGTCACATATTACATCACTCATGACATGGTCAGTGACATCACTCATGACATCACTGATGACATCTCAAATGACATCACTGATGACATCACTGATGACATCATCCTTGTGATAGAGTGGCAGACCTCCTCTCACCCTAATATAACCTTTGATACACACACTCAAAAATACAAACTAACATTTTCAAAACAATGGACATACCAATACCAGTTACAACACACCTATTCAGTAATTCCAAGATCTACACACACATCCACTCATTCACCAACAGTCCCTATACAGTCACTCATACATGTACTCACTCATCATATGTACTCATACACCTATACATCCTGTTACACACCGCCACTCATCCATAGAGTTACTCACACACATAGTCACACATGCAAACAAAGTATCAAACATCCATTTACTTGCATATACAGTTATACACACACTACCACACTTACTTCTACAGAAACTTACACATACTTACTCTCTTAAACAATCACTTATAGAAACACCTACTTATTTGTACAGGAACTCTTCCAATCTCTCACTCACATATACTCACTTATATACACCAATACTCACATATACTAGTCTAAAACATATGTAGTTACTCATAAAGACACTATTGAGACAGTCATTCATTCACTAACACACTCATACACATACTCATCCACCTATACAGTCCTGCACACATGCTGTCTTCAACACATACAAACAGTGAGTCACTCATTCATGCATCTATGCACTAAGTAATACCCCCACCGAACCATACAGACACTCAGACACTCATACTCAAAAAACCAACTAATAACCCATATAGACACTCATGTAGCTACTCACCAACCCATGCAGCCACTTATACACAAAGTGAGAGACTGATACAGATATTTTCATATTTAAACATTACTCACTAACCCATGTATTCACTAAGATACTTAGTCAGTTATACAATCAATTTTACAAAACAAAATCATCCATTTAGACACTTATATACCCATTTATTCTTCCATCGACCTTGAGATATACATATATAAAACATATTTAATTTTCAGAAAAACACACATTCACTGGATGATGTCATCAGTGATGTCATCAGTGATGTCATTTGAGATGTCATCAGTGATGTCACTGACCATGTCATGAGTGATGTAATATGTGACGTCATCAGCAGTGCATTGCGGGCGCGCGAGTTATAGTTAGCTGAACTAACTATAACGGGAGAATTTCATTGGTTTTGTATGAGTGAAATGTCCAACTAACTATAATGCCCCTGAAACCTATGGTTTTTTCAGTGAATTTCTAAGGTTTTTTAAATGCTAATTTCGAACTATGACGTGCCTGAAACCTATGGTTTTTTCAGTGAATTTCTAAGGTTTTTTAAATGCTAATTTCTAACTATAACGTGCCTGAAACCTATGGTTTTTTCAGTGAATATATATATATTTATTATACTATGTATACATGTGAAAATGTCTCGTTCCCCTGTTTGCCTCGGTGGCACGGAAAAATGGGTGGAACTGACGTCAGCACGCCGACGGAGGTTCTCTTATGGCTCCGATGACGTCATACGGTGTCGCGAGCGGAGCCGTGCTATTATGACGTCCTCGTTGACGTGGGAGAGCTAGGAAAGAATTTCCGTGGATTGCTGGTGCAGGGGATATTCACCTAAGTGTTCAGGCTAGTCCTTTGGGAGCAACTGTTTATGTTGCCACTCCAGAAACCGAAACCAGTGATCCGAGGGCAGAGGCCCTGCAGATGGCACACGAGGTGGGGTGCCCAGTCGTGTGCACCGGCGGGGCAGCGAAGTGACAAGCACCACAACCCACAAAAAAGGTAACGAGGGCACTGAATAACACAGGATCTTCTCTTTGTATCTGGCAGGAACAACGAAGTTAAAATGCCCTAGTACCAAAATGTAGAATTAGTGCTACAACGGTCTTCAAGAGGACCTGCGATGCCGCTTCTGCGTCCCGTACCCTGGAGGTGGCACATGGGTCACGCGGTACAGTCATACTGCGGTGGGACGCACACTCGTTGACCTCTCATGGCACTGCTCCACACTTCAGGGAGGACGCTTTCCATTAGCTATGTTTTCTGATGACATGTTGCGCCGGCCCCGTCCAACAACAGAACTCCTTTAGATCCAAACAGACTCTTCCACTCTCTCACCGGAAGTGAAACCAGGCCACGCGGACACTTTCACAATACAACAGCCAAGAATGCACTTTTCGGTAAAAAAAAACACATTCCTTCCTCCTAATTAATCAAATAAACATCTCACTGAAGAACGGGGGCCAGCTTCGATCGGTAAACAGCCGTTACAACAACTTTTTTACTTTGCGATACCATTACAATGCATGCATTACCACGCCTGCGTTGTACATCACGAAGTCATTACTACGCATTTTTTTAGAACGCATGGTCATTTACCACGCATGCCTTTACAACGAATTTTGTTGTAAAGGTATGTATGATAAATGACCATGCGTTCTAAAAAACATGTAGACGATCCATGTCGTTGTAAGGAAACGGAGGCTGTTCCGTTTCCTCACAACGACGTGCACCGCCCCTCAGAGACGACGTGAAGCAGGACCCACGAGGAGAGAGGAACCACAAGGAGTGAGAGGTAAGGGGGATTGGGCATGGGGTGGGGGTTTCTTTTCTAGGGTTTAGGGTAGTGCAGTGGTGTTTGGGTGGTGTCGGGGGTCGTGCTGGGGGTAGTGTTTTAGGGTTGTGCAGTGGTGTTTGGGTAGTGTAGGGGGTCGTGCTGAGGGTAGTGTTTTAGGGTTTAGGGTAGTGCAGTAGTGTAGGGGGTCATGCTGGGGGTAGTGTTTTAGGCTTTAGGATAGTGCAGTGGTGTATGGGTAGTGTAGGGGATCGTGCTGGGTTAGTGTTTTAGGGTTTAGGGTAGTGCAGTGGTGTTTGTGTAGTGTAGGAGGTCATGCTGGGGGTAGTGTTTTATGGTTTAAGGTAGTGCAGTGGTGTTTGGGTAGTGTAGGGGGTCATGCTGGGGGTAGATTTAGGGTTTAGGGTAGTGCAGTGGTGTTTGGGTAGTGTAGGGGGTCATGCTGGTGGTAGATTTAGGGTTTAGGGTAGTGCAGTGGTGGTTGGGTAGTGTAGGGGGTCATGCTGGGGGTAGTGTTTTAGGGTTTAGGGTAGTGCAGTGGTGTTTGTGTAGTGTAGGGGTTGTGCTGGGGGTAGTGTTTTAGGGTTTATGTTAGGGCAGTGGTGTTTGGGTAGTGTAGGGGGTAGTGCTGGGGTAGTGTTTTAGGGTTTAGGGTAGTGCAGTGGTGTTTGTGTAGTGTAGGGGGTAATGCTGGGAGTAGTGTTTTAAGGTTTAGGGTAGTGCAGTGGTGTTTGGGTAGTGTAGGGGTCATGCTGGGGGTAGTGTTTTAGGGTTTAAGGTATGGCAGTGGTGTTTGGGTAGTGTAGGGGGTCGTGCTGGGGGTAGTGTTTTAGGGTTTAGGGTAGTGCAGTGGTGTTTGTGTAGTGTAGGGGGTTGTGCTGGGGGTAGTGTTTTAGGGTTTATGTTAGTGCAGTGGTGTTTGGGTAGTGTAGGGGGTAGTGCTGGGGTAGTGTTTTAGGGTTTAGGGTAGTGCAGTGGTGTTTGTGTAGTGTAGGGGGTAGTGTTTTAAGGTTTAGGGTAGTGCAGTGGTGTTTGGGTAGTGTAGGGGGTCATGCTGGGGGTAGTGTTTTAGGGTTTAGGGTATGGCAGTGGTGTTTGGGTAGTGTAGGGGGTCGTGCTGGTGGTCGATTTAGGGTTTAGGGTAGTGCAGTGGTGTTTGTGTTGTGAGGGGGTCGTGCTGGGGGTAGTGTTTTAGGGTTTAGAGTAATGCAGTGGTGTTTGTATAGTGTAGGGGGGTTTAGGGTAGTGCAGTGGTGTTTGTGTAGTGTAGGGGGTCATGCTGTGGGTAGTGTTTTAGGGTAGTGCAGTTGTGTTTGTGTAGTGTACGGGTCGTGTTTTAGGGTATAGGGTAGTGCAGTGGTGTTTGGGTAGTGTAGGGGGTCATGCTGGGGTTAGTGTTTTAGGGTTTAGGGTAGTGCAGTGGTGTTTGGGTAGTGTAGGGGGTCATGCTGGGGTTAGTGTTTTAGGGTTTAGGGTAGTGCAGTGGTGTTTGGGTAGTGTAGGGGGTCGTGCTGGGGGTAGTGTTTTAGGGTTTAGGGTAGTGCAGTGGTGTTTGTGTAGGGTGGGAGGTCATGCTGGGGGTAGATTTAGGGTTTAGTGTAGTGCAGTGGTGTTTAGGTAGTGTAGGGAGTCGTGCTGGGGGTAGTGTTTTAGGGTTTAGGGTAGTCCAGTGGTGTTTGTGTAGTGTAGGGAGTTGTGCTGGGGGTAGTGATTTAGGGTTTAGGGTAGTGCAGTGGTGTTTGGGTAGTGTAGGGGGTCGTGCTGGGGTAGTGTTTTAGGGTTTAGGGTAGTGCAGTGGTGTTTGTGTAGTGTAGGGGGTCATGCTGGGGGTAGTGTTTTAGGGTTTAGGGTAGTGCAATGGTGTTTGTGTAGTGTAGGTGGTAGTGTTTTAGGGTTTAAGGTAGTGCAGTGGTGTTTGTGTACTGTAGGGGGTCGTGCTGGGTTCTAGTGTTTTAGGGTTTAGGGTAGTGCAGTGGTATTTGTGTAGTGTAGGGGGTAGATTTAGGGTTTAGGGTAGTGCAGTGGTGTTTGGGTAGTGTAGGGGATCGTGCTGGGGGTAGTGTTTTTGAGTTTAGGGTAGTGCAGTTGTGTTTGGGTAGTGAAGGGGGTCGTGCTGGGGGTAGTGTTTTAGGATTTAGGGTAGTGCAGTGGTGTTTGGGTAGTGTAGGGGTCAACCAACATGAATTTGTCCTTGTGTGATGTAACCAATGCTCATGTAAAGCACTCCAATACCTGACCAGATTGCACTATATAAAACTGCAAAAAACAAAAATAAAAAGTGTTTTGCACACTTCTGTCATTGGGCTATACGTGGGCTACCTCTGGGTGATATTTGTGCTACATTTGGGCTCTTTTTCTCTGGTGGCCATCTTGGGAGACTTATTTGTTATGAAGTTTCCTAATTTCCTCATTTACTACAGTCTCCTCAGTAGGAAATGCTTTCAGTTTTTACTTTGATTCCATCAAGAAGGCATTCAGATGTGTCACACATTTGCCATAAATTCAGAATGTTAGCACTCTAGTTGTTCATTAGATCACTGTAGTAAAGCTACTGCTCACCAAGGAGTTAACTGGAAGTCTACTGCTGGTATTGAAAGTGATTGTTTCAGTCTGCATGTCAGAATTTTCTAATGAAATAGAAGAAGATTTGAGATCTCACTTAAAACATGCACTAAATTTTCTTTGCAGCACTAACCATAATTTCTATGGCAAAATGAACCCCCTCATTTTGTTCCTTTTTAAATTAAATGTTTTAAGTGTTACCAGTTTATTCCAATCAAGATGGCTTCAGGTGTGCCATACTTTTGTCATAAGTAAGGCTGTTAGCACTCTAGTTGTTCTTTAGAACACTCTGGGAAGCTGCAGTAGAACACAAAGGCATCAACTGACAGGCTGCTCCTGTTGAAATATAACAGGAAGATATTTGAGATCTCACTTAAAACATGTCCTAATTTTTCTTTCTACAGCACTAACCATAATTTCTATGGCAAAATGAACCCCCTCATTTTGTTCCTTTTTAAATTAAATGTTTTAAGTGTTACCAGTTTATTCCAATCAAGATGGCTTCAGGTGTGCCATACTTTTGTCATAAGTAAGACTGTTAGCGCTCTAGTTGTTCTTTAGAACACTCTGGGAAGCTGCAGTAGAACACAAAGGCATCAACTGACAGGCTGCTCCTGTTGAAATATAACAGGAAGATATTTGAGATCACACTTGAAACATGTCCTATATTTTCTTTCCAGAGCACTAACCATAATTTCTATGACAAGATGAACCCCATCATTTTGTTCCTTTTTAAATTAAATGTTTTAAGTGTTACCAGTTTATTCCAATCAAGATGGCTTCAGGTGTGCCATACTTTTGTCATAAGTAAGGCTGTTAGCACTCTAGTTGTTCTTTAGAACACTCTGGGAAGCTGCAGTAGAACACAAAGGAATCAACTGACAGTCTCTGCCCTTGTTGGATGTACATGTTTAACTGAGAATGTCAGACTTCATTCTCACATGACTGAGAAAGATAATGTGAATTTACAGAAAATATGCTCTCATTTTAGCTTCTGGAGCACCTTCCAAAACTGTATGGGACAAGCATGGGAAAATAGTTTTCTCTCAAACATGATTCATGATATCCCAGCAGAAGGTTTTTCACAGGGTAAAATCACCTTAGAACACACCACAATTCCTGAAATTAGTATGGTACCATCAATAAATGAATTCTAATGTAACTAAAGTCTGTTATCACCCTTTAAAGTTCTCCTTTTGGTAACCTCAAAATCTTCGATTCACTACAATGCATTTCAATGGGGTACTATCATTTATATTGGTCCCAAGATGGCTGCCAGCAATTCCAGGATGAAGTGCTGACAGCCAATCAGATCTCACGATGACATGTGTGGTTAGGCTCCGCCCAGATATATATGTGTTTTTACTTTTGATTTTCTCAGCAACTACTGAACGGATTTACACCATTTAACAAAAAGGGTTCTTTCTGAACCAAGAACTACCTCTTTGCCAAATTTGGTGTAATTCCGTTCAGCAGTTCGGGCTGTAGCCTTGCATAAAGTTTCCTATGGGAAATTGATTTTTTGACTCTTATTTTTTAATTTCTCCGCAACTACTGAACGGATTTACACCATTTAACAAAAAGGGTTCTTTCTGAACCAAGAACTACCTCTTTGCCAAATTTGGTGTAATTCCGTTCAGCAGTTGGGCTGTAGCCGTGGCTAAAGTTTCCTATGGGAAAATGAATGGGGAAAACATGTTTTGGGACCCCCCTTTTTTCTCGGCCACCGCTTGACGAATCACCCCGAAACTTTCAGGGTAGGAGCGGACCGGAGCGGGCCATAAAGTTTGAGAATTTCGCGAAGATTCGTCAACCGACGCAAGAGTTATTTCAAATAGAATGTCGCGGATTTCCTATGGAAAATAGGTCCTAACTATAACTATCTACTGGCGACCGCCAGTAGATAATATTACCTACTGGCGGTCGCCAGTAGGTAGTTATAGTTAGGACCTATTTTCCATAGGAAATTCACAACATTCTATTTCCAATAACTTTGGCGCCGGTTGATGAATCTTCGCGAAATTTTCTAAACTCGTGGGGCGCTCCTATCTTGAAAGTCTCGGGGTGATTCGTCAAGTGGGGGCCGTGAAAAAAGGGGGGTACCAAAACGTGTTTTCCCCATGCAATTTTCCATAGGAACCTTTAGTCGCAGCTACAGGCCGAACTGCTGAACGGAATTACACCAATTTGGCAAAAAGGTAGCCCTTGGTTCAGAGTCGTGCCTTTTGGTTAAATGGTGTAAATCCGTTCAGTAGTTCCTGAGAAATTTGAAAAAGAAAACACATATATATCTGGGCGGAGCCTAACCACACATGTCATCGTGAGATCTGATTGGCTGTCAGCACTTCATCCTGGAATTGCTGGCAGCCATCTTGGGACCAATATAAATGATAGTACCCCATTGAAATGCATTGTAGTGAATCGAAGATTTTGAGGGTTACCAAAAGGAGAACTATAAAGGGTGATAACAGACTTTAGTTACATTAGAATTCATTTGTTGATGGTACCATACTAATTTCAGGAATTGTGGTGTGTTCTAAGGTGATTTTGCCCTGTGAAAAACCTTCTGCTGGATATCATGAATCATGTTTGAGAGAAAACTATTTTCACATGCTTGTCCCATACAGTTTTGGAAGGTGCTCCAGAAGCTAAAATGAGAGCATATTTTCTGTAAATTCACATTATCTTTCTCAGTCATGTGAGAATGAAGTCTGACATTCTCAGTAAAACATGTACATCCAACAAGGGCAGAGACTGTCAGTTGATTCCTTTGTGTTCTACTACAGCTTCCCAGAGTGTTCTAAAGAACAACTAGAGTGCTAACAGCCTTACTTATGACAAAAGTATGGCACACCTGAAGCCATCTTGATTGGAATAAACTGGTAACACTTAAAACATTTAATTTAAAAAGGAACAAAATGATGGGGTTCATTTTGTCATAGAAATTATGGTTAGTGCTGTAGAAAGAAAAATTAGGACATGTTTTAAGTGAGATCTCAAATATCTTCCTGTTATATTTCAACAGGAGCAGCCTGTCAGTTGATGCCTTTGTGTTCTACTGCAGCTTCCCAGAGTGTTCTAAAGAACAACTAGAGCGCTAACAGTCTTACTTATGACAAAATTATGGCACACCAGAAGCCATCTTGATTGGAATAAACTGGTAACTCTTAAAACATTTAATTTAAAAAGGAACAAAATGAGGGGGTTCATTTTGTCATAGAAATTATGGTTAGTGCTGTAGAAAGAAAAATTAGGACATGTTTTAAGTGAGATCTCAAATATCTTCCTGTTATATTTCAACAGGAGCAGCCTGTCAGTTGATGCCTTTGTGTTCTACTGCAGCTTCCCAGAGTGTTCTAAAGAACAACTAGAGCGCTAACAGTTTTACTTATGACAAAAGTATGGCACACCTGAAGCCATCTTAATTGGAATAAACTGGTAACACTAAAAAGATTTAATTTAAAAAGGAACAAAAGGAGGGGGTTCATTTTGCCATAGAAATTATGGTTAGTGCTGCAGAAAGAAAGTTTAGGGCATGTTTTAAGTGAGATCTCAAATCCTCTTCTATTTCATTAGAAAATTCTGACATGCAGACTGAAACAATCACTTTCAATACCAGCAGTAGAGTTCCAGTTAACTCCCTGGTGAGCAGTAGCTTTACTACAGTGATCTAATGAACAACTAGAGTGCTAACATTCTGAATTTATGGCAAATGTGTGACACATCTGAATGCCTTCTTGATGGAATCAAAGTAAAAACTGAAAGCATTTCCTACTGAGGAGACTGCAGTAAATGACGAAATTAGGAAACTTCATAACAAAGAAGTCTTCCACGATGGCCACCAGAGAAAAAAGAGCCCAAATGTAGCACAAATATCACCCAGATGTAGCCCACATATAGCCCAATGACAGAAGTGTGCAAAACACTTTTTATTTTTATTTTTTCTGCAGTTTTATATAGTGCAAACTGGTGAGGTATTGGAGCGTTACATCTTACTTGGACCCCTTATTGCGTATTTTGCACGAAGTACATGAGATTGATCTTGTGAAACATTGAACTTTACGATTCTGTTAACCTGAAGTTGCTCTGAACCGGGCTTTGTAACACCCGTTTTTATCTACTGGTTTTAATTAATTCTCACTGTATTGTATTAGGAAAGAGGATTTACTGTTTTTATGTACACTTTTATGATCTATGTTTCTAAATCAGATCAAATAAAGTTTAATGAATTCTATGGCAGGACGGAGGCGAGGATTATGCATATCTTTCCTCACTTTATTTGCATAGCAGTTCAAAGAAAACGTAACACAATCATTTAACAAAAGACTACACAACCCATGAACCATTAGGGGGGTAGTCACCAAGGCAACTATAGTCCAATCATATCAGTCCATCGTATATAATATCGTGACATCCCTTCCGCTTCCTCTTTCTTCACTGCTCGTTAGTTAAGTGCATTCCTTACATTCTTGGCTTAATCTGACGTTCTTGCTGTTTGTATAGCGGTTTCTTGTGCACGTTATTAGCATTATTGCCTTGGTATTGTTTCATATTCCCTGCGCAGCAGGCTCTTGCCCGAGCGCGTTCTCCCCCTCGCAGTTTCTCCCGCTGTGTGCTCTGCGCGCGGTGAGATCCTGTCAGGCGCATCTGGTCCGAGCGAGGCAGCTCCGTCGAGCGCTCCCACTGGTCTTTACGCGCGTTTGGGAATCCGGTCGCTCCTTTAGTGTCCGCTTGATTCCCGACCAACCCTCGCCTAATTTTGACACCGCTACGCGGTGATTTCCCGACACGGCCACGTTAGTGACCAGCGCCACCTAGTGGTGGTAATTGGTATTGCGCCTTAGTCTATTCTTATAACAGCTTCGGGGAAAGCCCAGCTGTTGGAGCACCAGCGAGGGGGCTGTCTTAAGGATTTTAAGGGCATTTGTTCTGTGGTCACACCCTCTGCTATCATGTCTTCTCCAGAAGACCATTTTTACTCCTCCTGCCAGGAAGTGGAGGAGGAATGGCCCCCCAACTTCTCCCTCCAGCAGTGGACCAACCCCTCTCTCTGGCTATTTCTAGGGCGCTGGCTCCTCTTAGGGATCAGGTTGATAAGCTGGCGAAAAGCATCCCTGGGGTGTTCAGTGACCCAGATCTGGTGGTGGCGGGTCCAAGTAGCTCCCAGATGGGGAATAAAAGGGCCGTTAAGCATAACGCGGGGCACTTGGAAGGATTTGATAAACTTACGGAGACCTTCCTGAAGAGTGCGCGAACAATAAAACATGCACCCTGCCGGGAGGAGGAGGGGCCCGGAGAAAACTGCGACACTGTCACCACTATTGTAGACCCTGATGGCGGGTTTCCCTTAGAGGGAGAGGGTGTATCGGAGGACGATTTCTCCTCCGATGAGGATAAGGACTCGGGGCGTCCCTGGCGTCCAGAATCCCACTCCTCTCAGTCCCCGGTTGGGGACGGGGTCCACTCGGACATGTTCGAGCCTACCCAAATTTACCATCCTAGGTCGGCAGAGTGGACACCTGACGCCAAAGTGGAAGAGTATGTGGTGGGGAAAATCCTTCAACCCCTTGAAAGGGAGGTCAGGAATAGGATGAGGGGAGAATGCCCCAGGCCCTCACTGAAGGGGAAGGTGGCACACACGCCTTAAATTGATGAGAAACTATGTACCTTTTTCTCCAAGTATATGAGGGATCCCAAGAAAGGAATTGATAGGTCTTGGACGTGGTAGGGCCCTTGACCCAAATTATTCAATTGACGGAGCGTTCCAAAGAGTCAGGATCCCCTTTGTCCACGGATATTGTGGCTGGTTGGGCGCACCATCCTAAACCCTAAAACACTACCCAAACACCACTGCACTACCCTAAACCCTAAAACACTACCCCCAGCACGACACCCTACACTACCCAAACATAACTGCACTACCCTAAACCCTAAAACACTACCACCAGCACGACTCCCTACACTACTCAAACACCACTGCACTACCCTAAACCCTAAAACACTACCCCCTGCACGACTCCCTACACTACCCAAACACCACTGCACTACACTAAACCCTAAATATACCCCCAGCATGACCTCCCACACTACACAAACCCCACTCCACTACCCTAAACCCTAAAACACTACCCCCAGCACGACCCCCTACACTACCCAAACACCACTGCACTACCCTAAACCCTAAAACACTAACCCCAGCATGACCCCCTACACTACCCAAACACCACTGCACTACCCTAAACCACTACCCCCAGCACGACTCTCTACACTACCCAAACACCACTGCACTACCCTAAACCCTAAATCTACCCCAGCACGACCCCCTACACTACCCAAACACCACTGCACTACCCTAAACCATAAAACACTACCCCCAGCATGACCCCCTACACTACACAAACACCACTGCACTACCCTAAACCCTACCACCAGCATGACCCCCTACACTACTCAAACACCACTGCACTACCCTAAACCCTAGAAAAGAAACCCCTACCCCATGCCCAATCCCCCTTACCTCTCACTCCTCATGGTTCCTCTCTCCTCGTGGTTCCTGCTTCACGTCATCTCTATGGGGCGGTGCACGTCGTTGTGAGGAAACAGAACAGCCTCTGTTTCCTTACAACGACATGGATCGTCTACATGTTTTTAGAACGCATGGTCATTTACCATACATACCTTTACAACAAAATTCATTGTAAAGGCATGCGTGGTAAATGACCATGCGTTCTAAAAAATGCGTAGTAATGACTTCGTGATGTACAACGCATGCGTGGTAATGCATGCGTTATAATGGTATCGCAAAGTAAAAAAGTCGTTGTAACGGCTGTTTACCGATCGAAGCTGGCCCCTGTTCTTCAGTGAGAACGTTTATTTGATTAATTAGGAGGAAGGAATGTGTTTTTTTTTACCGAAAAGTGCATTCCCGGCTGTTGTATTGTGAAAGTGTCCGTGTGGCCTGGTTTCACTTCCGGTGAGAGAGTGGAAGAGTCTGTTTGGATCTAAAGGAGTTCTGTTGTTGGACGGGGCCGGCGCGACATGTCATCAGAAAGCATAGCTAATGGAAAGGGTCCTCCCTGAAGTGTGGAGCAGTGCTATGAGAGGTCAACGAGTGTGCGTCCCACCGCAGTATGACCGTACCGCGTGACCCATGTGCCGCCTCCAGGGTACGGGAGGCAGAAGCGGCATCGCAGGTCCTCTTGAAGACCGTTGTAGCACTAATTCTACATTTTGGTACTAGGGCATTTTAACTTCGTTGTTCCTGCCAGATACAAAGAGAAGATCCTGTGTTATTCAGTGCCCTCGTTACCTTTTTTTGTGGGTTGTGGTGTTGTCACTTCGCTGCCCCGCCGGTGCACACGACTGGCCACCCCACCTCGTGTGCCATCTGCAGGGCCTCTGCCCTCGGATCACTGGTTTCGGTTTCTGGAGTGGCAACATAAACAGTTGCTCCCAAAGGACTAGCCTGAACACTTAGGTGAATATCCCCTGCACCAGCATTCCACGGAAATTCTTTCCTAGCTCTCCCACGTCAACGAGCACGGCTCCGCTCGCGACACCGTATGACGTCATCGGAGCCATAAGAGGACCTCGTCGGCGTGCTGACGTCGGTTCCACCCATTTTTTCCGTGCCACCGAGGCAAACAGGGGACCGAGACATTTTCACATGTATACATAGTATAATAAATATATATATATTCACTGAAAAACCATAGGTTTCAGGCACGTTATAGTTAGAAATTAGCATTTAAAAAACCTTAGAAATTCACTGAAAAAACCATAGGTTTCAGGCACGTCATAGTTAGAAATTAGCATTTAAAAAACCTTAGAAATTCACTGAAAAAACCATAGGTTTCAGGCACATTATAGTTAGAAATTAGCATTTAAAAAACCTTAGAAATTCACTGAAAAAACCATAGGTTTCAGGCACGTTATAGTTAGAAATTAGCATTTAAAAAACCTTAGAAATTCACTGAAAAACCATAGGTTTCAGGGGCGTTATAGTTAGTTGGACATTTCACTCTTACAAAACCATAGAAATTCCCCCGTTATAGTTAGTTCAGCTAACTATAACTCGTGCGCCCACAATGCACTGCTGATGACGTCACATATTACATCACTCATGACATGGTCAGTGACATCACTCATGACATCACTGATGACATCTCAAATGACATCACTGATGACATCATCCAGTGAATGTGTGTTTTTCTGAAAATTAAATATGTTTTATATATGTATATCTCAAGGTCGATGGAAGAATAAATGGGTATATAAGTGTCTAAATAGATGTTTTTTTGGGTACAATTGATTGTATAACTGACTAAGTGTATCTTAGTGAATACATGGGTTAGTGAGTAATGTTTAAATATGAAAATATCTGTATCAGTCTCTCACTTTGTGTATAAGTGGCTGCATGGGTTGGTGAGTAGCTACATGAGTGTCTATATGGGTTATTGGTTGTTTTTTTGAGTATCAGTATGAGTGTCTGAGTGTCTGTATGGTTCGGTGGGGGTATTACTTAGTGCATAGATGCATGAATGAGTGACTCACTGTTTGTATGTGTTGAAGACAGCATGTGTGCAGGACTGTATAGGTGGATGAGTATGTGTATGGGTGTGTTAGTGAGTGAATGACTGTCTCAATAGTGTCTTTATGAGTAACTACATATGTTTTAAACTAGTATATGTGAGTATTGGTGTATATAAGTGAGTATATGTGAGAGTGAGAGATTGGAAGAGTTCCTGTACAAATAAGTAGGTGTTTCTATAAGTGATTGTTTAAGAGAGTAAGTATGTGTAAGTTTCTGTAGAGGTAAGTGTGGTAGTGTGTGTATAACTATATATGCAAGTGAATGGATGTTTGATACTTTGTTTGCATGTGTGACTATGTGTGTGAGTAACTCTATGGATGAGTGGCGGTGTGTAACAGGATGTATAGGTGTATGAGTACATATGATGAGTGAGTACATGTATGAGTGACTGTATAGGGACTGTTGGTGAATGAGTGGATGTGTGTGTAGATCTTGGAATTACTGAATAGGTGTGTTGTAACTGGTATTGGTATGTCCATTGTTTTGAAAATGTTAGTTTGTATTTTTGAGTGTGTGTATCAAAGGTTATATTAGGGTGAGAGGAGGTCTGCCACTCTATCACAAGGATGATGTCATCAGTGAGGTCATCAGTGATGTCATTTGAGATGTCATCAGTGATGGCATGAGTGATGTCACTGACCATGGCAAGAGTGATGTAATATGTGACATCATCAGCAGCGCATTGCGGGCGCGCTAGTTGTAGTTAACTGACGGGGGAATTTCTATGGTTTTGTACGAGTGAAATGTCCAACTAACTATAACGCCCCTGAAACCTATGGTTTTTTCAGTGAATTTCTAAGGTTTTTTAAATGCTAATTTCTAACTATAACGTGCCTGAAACCTATGGTTTTTTCAGTGAATATTATGTATACATATATATTTAACATATGTAAATAAGGTCGGTGCATGGATATATGTATATGAATTAATGTTACCAGATGTGTAGTGCCAGGAGGAGAGTGGTAAGGGAGAGATGTTTTGGGATGTTTCAGTTACTAATAAGGGCAGGACACATTCTGATCAATTTGCTTGACAGCATAGTGTATGTATTTGAAGTGCTGTAATCCTTGGCCTTTTGAAAGTTATTTGTTTGCCACGAATCTCTCGCTTCAGCATCTAAAGTTGTCATGCCATGGTATAAATAATGTAAGCATTTCTTTCATGATGCCCTCAGCCATAGTTTGAAAAGAACTACGTTATTCACGCGGAAGTAAACCTTTATTTTTTATAGCACGCATCTTTCCTCTCCAGTCACTGCTACTTAATGCCTGGAGAGCTGCCCTTAGCCTGGAAACAGAAAATTTGCTGAGCAATCGAGTTATGTATGCATGGTTATACCTACAGAGGTATTGAAAGCATCAACATTTTGTTCCAGAGGACCTATCAATATTTATATATTATTGATCGTTGACATGAGAAAGGAATGACTCGTGAGCTACAGTGCTCTTGATGAAATGACACCACCCACTGTGGCTTTAGCCTGCACATCTAATACCTTTCTGCACGAGTGGCTTCTGAGAGTAGGATTGCAAGTAGTTTCAATAAGAAATATTGAATGTAGTTTTTCATTTATTGACTTTTAGACGGAAAATATTCTGCATTAAGCACAACATTCGAACGACTTAGGTGAGGTGACTCTGGTTCACGAGTCTTGATAATTTGTGCTAAAAATCGATATGTTATAAATAGAATTATTTTGTAAGCCCCATGGACAAACATTTCTTACCTTGGTCACGAGAGACCGGTCTAAATTGAGCTTCTTATGCATGCTTTTCCGTCGGCCGTGGCCTGGTGGCACTTTCCTAACCTGCACAGACAGGATGCGGATGTTCCACGGCCTTGAAGCTGACACGCCCCCATCCGTCCGCCAGTCCCAATATGGGAGGGGCACCGTCTTCCCTTATGATTAGGTTCAGCTTCAGTTGTTGTCAGTGTCCGTGGATAGCAATGAAGATCCCTTTATTGTAAAAGAAAGTGAATCTGAGTTCTTCATCGTGGGAATCTTCATTGAATTCATGAACATCAGACTGACTTCCCAGGAAGTAACAGAGAGAGAGGAGTGGATGGTCAGTTTGCAAAGCCCTGCTGCATAGCCTGGGCTTCAGAAGTAATAGTCTCGCGTCTGCCAAAGCAGAGCCTTATGGTGGGGGAGGTTTGTGGCGTAAAGAGACAGTGTTGCTTTTATACATTGAAGCATTGCTGTCCATCTATTCCCTTAAGTTGTGTCCTTTCTAAAGAGGGACATCAAAAAGTATCAGACGCAGCTGCCTCCAAAATGTTCTGATCAATAGTTAATAAGCTATATTTAAAAAAAAACAAAAAAAAACAGAAAAGAACACTGGCCTTTGAATACCGATATGATATATTTTTTCTTGATGTGGGGTAATGCACACAGAGTGGAAATGAAACAGTGAAACATCAAATGATGGAGAATGAAGACTACACACATTTCACTTTTTCTTAAGGCTGGGAACAAGCAGAATCATGTGTGGATGTTCCTACTGCCATGTCTGCCACTACAAAAACCTAATTCCCTTCTACAATGTAATGCCACATGAACTCCTTGCGGCAGAAGCTCAGCCGGGCTCTGCACTTCCGGATTGCGCCACTGTGCTTTTACCAAGTGGTCATGACCTCTGCTTAGCTTATACTAAGCTTCATCCATTTCTTCTCCTCTATGACTATATCTGTTAAACATGCGGTCAAAGGAGGGCTTTTGTCCTCCATGATCAAATGTAAGCGAGCTGATCACAGATCACCACAAAAATGAATTAGACTCCGGTCTTAGGTGGAACACTTGCGAAAGTCATACTCCGGACGACCGAAAGGCGCTGCAATACTATATTCATAGCAGATGGTATGCTATGCAAGTGCCAGTCGACAATTATACGGTTTTTAAGTACTAAAGACGAACTAACACGTCTGATGCTGCCATTAAAAGCACTGTCTGGCAAAGGTTGCTTTAAATGATTTGCCGAACATGGAGTTCCAAAAGGAAGGTGCTCCCACTAGGCTACATAGGGATGCTGTAGTGTAGAGAGGACCTAAGCTCCCCTCAATTAGTGAAAAGGCAGAGCAAGATGAGATGCAGGGACACACTACGAGGACACTAGGTTTATACACTGAAGATCTTCAGGCCTAGTGCAGGCATGTGGGAGGGCATTACTTAGCTTGGTAACTAGGCAGCCTGGTTCTCGGTATATTCTTTCTTTCTGAGTTTTCTTCATGGTGATAATTCTAATACATGCAATTTACATTTGACTAAAACATAATAGATATTATTATAAAATATAAAGGTGTGTACTCGTTCTGGGGTGGGGCAAGGCTCCCTATTATATCTTGCAGGAGATTCTCTGGCATGTCGGCCATTTCCTAACATCTACAATATTCCTATGAATACAGCCCAGCGGAGGGACTGGGAAGTACTTCTCTACTATCAGATCTAGATCTAGGCTTCTTATCTGTTTGTTGGGGATATAGAACATCTAACCTGATGCGACCACCCCACCCCCAAAATAAGGGGCTACATGACACTCCTGCTGGGTGCTGACCTTCAGAATGTACTCATGCCACATACGTGTGGAGCCTCTAATCCCAAAAACACGTCAGATGTTGCACTAGTGCTGTGTGATCAACAATATGAAAGGTTATCTATTAATTCAAAACATCGAGGACTGAAACATTCAAAGCTCCCAAGTCGGCAGGAAGCCCCAGCTTCACAAGTTTACATCAAGCGTTGAGGCCAGAGTGGGGAAGATAAAGGAAACCAGACATTTAAAGGATTTGTTATAAAAACTAGCCCTATCTGAGCCCACTTCAGAGCCCATGTGTCTCCACAGTCTGCTATTGGACGCAATGGCCCATAAATATCCCGGGGAGGCAGTAGCCCAGTAATTGGCTTGATTTCAGTTAGAGAGTTGAGGAGAATCATGATAAGACCATATTTTTCTCATTTCTACTGGATAAAAAGGGGATAACTACCTGATATCTGGTAGAGCTAACGCTATGAATGTTGTTCCATAAGAAAATAACATAAGCTGTGCATCTATCTACTTTTGGGCTGCTTTCAGGGAGACAATGCATTAATGCTGGTAACGAAAACAGAGTTAGACCTTTTGATGAGTTTAATATATTTTATAACTGCCTTATTATTTCTGTGGTGGGGTGTCTAGCATTTGAGTAATTGATTAGAGTGTGATGCAGGCTTTTTGACCAAATGGACATATTCCTGATGTGCTAACCTAGCCGTTGTGTTTCAATATTACCAGATGCTTAGTTGCAGCCATCTACTAATTAATTAATCTTTATTGAATTCAGCATACGCCATAACAATGGATATCAAACTTAAAATCACTAAGCAGTTGTACCAGAATGACCCAAACATTGCAACATTATACATTAAAACACATTCATCAATACCAGTTACTCAATTTTATTAACAATTAGAACAAATTTCAAAATCCAGGTTGAACCATCCTTATAAAATCAAGACTATGTTGAACAAACATTTGTTTAGTTACGAATGACTCTATTTTCCAGTTAATGTTTTATTAGGCCCAACTCAGTTGACATAAACTGTAAGTTAAACAAGAGCAGCAAAAGTGCCCCATTTATTTCCTGCATGAAGAACTGGGCGTGGGGAATGTGGCAGACCTCAAAAAACCTTTCAGCAATGCTACTCTGGCTATCCATATGGGCAAACCACGTAGCCACACTTAACAGAAAAATCATACAGGATTGCCTAACATGCGATTCAGGCCATAATATCCCCTGGCTTAAGCAAACAGAAACCCTAATATGATCACAAAGAATGAAATTCCGTAGGTTAAGAAACGTTATAGTGAACATATGACATGCATTAGAGGGGAGAGGGATGCAGACAAAAACCCCCATCATTCGGGACTATATGATCATCCGCACGCCAGGGGGAATTGGAATTGTATTTGAACTGGGTAACAGATCCCTGGGAAAGAATGCTCTTAATTTCGATTGGTTTCCATCCATAGTATTCTTAGCTTTCCCATAGAGCAATATGATTCATTAGCGGATCTTGCCTGCCCTTGTGATGAACTTTCCTCACAAACTTTGTTGCATTGTGCATTTTTCTTTAAATTTTACCAACCTTTTATGTGTTGATTTTTAATGCAGGTTCTAAAGTACTATAATTTTGTCAACTGTAAACAAGCACTTTACTTTTTACAGAAACTAAGCAACCCCCCAATATGTAACTCTGTGGGTTGTTTCATAAATCGGCTCTTAGAGATATGTTGTTTTAAGCTGATTTTCTTTTATCTGTGTAACATTTTACATCCTGGATACTTTTTATGAATGCACATTTGTGATGTTTTTATGATTATTTTTAATAATTGAACAAAGACTAATTAGATTGGAAATGCAGCAAACCTATATCACTTTCCCAGTAAAAACCTACCAGTCCAAATATAAGAGGTTACCGTAAGGTAAATTAGAAGCATCTCTAATCAATATCAACATTATATGGTTTCCAGGATTTTATTCCAAAGTTTTTAAATGAAGGTAGGAACCGTTTAAGTTGTACATTCAAAGACTCTGTGCAAAAATGCAAAAAGTGCAATATTGTGTCTTTCCCTCCAATATCACAGTATCTTAATATTACATTTTGATTGGTATTCTATAGTTGAAAGAATACCTAATCTGAATTGGATATATAAATTATGACATAGTTCTGGTTGTATTAGATTGAGTTAGGGCTCAAATCCAGCATTTTCTTTACAATACAGGTAAGTGGCTGCCAAGGTATCAGTCTGTACATTGTTCTTTAGTTTGTAATCCCAATATCAGGTCAAATTGTGTTAGGGGTACTCCAGAGAAAGCCAAGGTTCAAATCAACAAATACATTCTTGATGTGCATTGCCCAGCAGTTTGCAACTGTTCCTCCATTGATTGATACCTCATATATAGATTGCAAATATGGCATTGCATAGGGCTTTCTATTCACGCATATCCAGTATAGCATATCCAGTGTAGTAGAGGGCACAAGGCAATAATATTAGAATTTGATCTAATTCCCAGCTCTAAGTAAACTTAAATTAGTGGTGTAGTAGGACCTAATGCTAACAGTATCAAAAAGTTGTTCTCATCAGCTATGTACTACATTCATTTCTTACATATTGTTCCTTCATATTGCACCCTGAAACAAAGTAGGTCAAATAATGGCATTTCCCCTTCAACATTTTTCAAACCTTTGTGGCATTTGGCTGCTTTGATGGTCCAAGACTGCCACAACATGTTTCCTGTGCCTTTCTCCATCTCTGAAAAATACAGCAAGAAGAAAGCAAGATTTGAATAGAAAAACATAGAGCACAAACTTCATGACACTGATGAAAATACATTAAACTACAGCACAATGAAATACTGAATAACTAATGTCAGGTTAAATTATCATATGTTGTGTGTGTCCTTATAAATTATAGGAGAAAAGACGGGGTAAGTGACTCGCATGCATGCCACACCTACCATACACACCATAGCTAACCTACCATAACTAGATAACATGCCTACTAACCATATGTAATCTACCACTGCTAGCCTGCTTACCTAACTGATATCTGCTGCCCTGAGGTCGCGGTTTTGTGAAAATGGGGCAAGTTATATATATGTTGAATTTCACAGCATTGAAGAAGTCTTCATACACATCCACATTACATTTGAAGTGGCTGTATACTGAAACCTTGTATTTAAATTAAAAAAACGCACACATACTAAGCATGTACTTCTCATCCATTCCAACACAAATGAACATTCATGCAACATCTTCTAAACTAACAGGTTTCACACATAACAGTTTACAAACATACATGATGCACTTTGCAATAGCAAAAACTAACAGCCTATCAACAGTCTCAGAACAACCACACTGTAGCTTAAACCATCAACCCTTAATGAATTAAACTATGGTCCTTGCAACATCAACCATCCCATAGTCTTCAAACCCACTTAAAAAAAAAAAAATCACGAAAACAGCAAAAACGTTTCTACTAACACACTATTTCTACTTTTTTAGCAATATACTACAGTACAATTACAAGATCTGTAGTATTAGCCTTATCAAATGCACCCCTATGTACCTCTTAATTCAAAGTTCTTACTATATTAGTTTTCTACTTCCTTGAGAGGACTTAACGATTTCATTTTATTATTACTGTTCGCTTGTTGGAGATAAATATAAGTATTGATTCCAATTCCAATACATTGTACTACTAAATACAAATACAACACAAGATGCTTTTCTTTCAACAATTTTGGTTAAAAAAACACACAATTAACATACATAACAAAGCAGACTGGTAATTCCAATATTTGTTGCATCTTGTGTAGAAGTGAGCAGCACAAAAAGATATTCCACTATTACATACTTTTTGCAGTGTGGTTAATTTCAGTTATGAGAAAGTGTGGTGGTATATAATTGCTTTTGATCTCATGAGCTGTTTTGAAGAGAACGGTAATAGTACACCATTGTGTTATTTTCTTTAGAAGACCGATCTTTATGTGCCAAAAGCACCAACTGTTTCCTCTAGTCGGTGATCTTTTGGTGCCAAGTTATCCTTGGTGCTTTGCTTTTGGAGTAGATATGCCTAGGTGGAACTTCTGTGTTCATTAATTGCTCCTCTTCGTGCTCTTTGGATTATTTTTGGGGTGGATGTCATTGCTGTACCAGCTAATGGTTTTGCCGTTGATGCCTAATCAACTAATCTAGTTCTTAGAGCCCACATTTCAGTATATAAAAGAGAGTTTTGACATCTTAATTGTGGTCTTAGTATTCCACATCTGCTCGGCTATTGCCATACTACCACACTGAGCTTAGTGCAAGAGGATGGATGCATGACTAACATGGTAAGAACCACATCAAGGAACGTTTTTTAAATTTAAGGAGTTTAAATTTTGTTTTGGTATATATGTTATCAAGTAGTTTTTCTCTTTAACGTTTCAATTCTAGATTGATGTGTTGCTCAGAAGCTACCCAGTTGAGGAATTTTTGGTGACAGGTTAGACAAAAAAAATATTATTATATGCACATGATCTGTTTTTTGTATACTATTTTATTACTTTGTAAAAAAGACATCTTCAATATATATATATGCTGGACATTTCAGGTAGGATTTAAAAAGTGTAAGGCAACAGTTTCCGTGAGTTTAGAGATATAAAGAAGCACCATATTGAATAACATCCGAGCATTGATTACAGGTTTGAAAACAGATGTATATATGTATTCTTTTCTAAATAGCCATTAATAAAGAGGAACGAATGTAATATTCTACATAACAGCACAACATAGGATGCGTCCACAACAGGGAAGACCACAGAAACAGGGCACTAAGGTATGAAAAAAACATGTCACCTCCAATCGTACATTTAATTAGAGTACTAACATGATTCTTTTCTATGTCCAGTTTTGTTTAACATGTTCTACTGTTCGGAACGAAGAGACATTACTAAAATCTAATATTTGCTTCCTGCTATTAGGTGGTGTTTTTATTCTATACTTCAAGAGAGAGGGAGTTCTCACGTGCCAATTATGGAAGAAATCTAGTAGTGACCTGGTTATGTGATTAATCTGGCTAGGAAACAGACAATGAAATGATTAGAACCTGACCAACACCATAGGTTATGAGCTTAACCAGCATCTTTGTTTATGGGTGAATTCCAAGGTTAATGATCCATTTTCGGCTTTTGTACAAATTGCATAAATACCTTAATATTTCCAATAAGCTGTATCTAACTGGTACTAGCTTGAATTATTGTTTTTCACATTTCCCAAATTAAATTATTTTTCAGTTTCTGCATAAGATCCCAATCTTATACAAATGCTTTACTTGGGGATGCAAATCCCTGAAATAACTTGAAAATGGATAGCTATGAAGAAATGGGGATTTGGCACTTCCAGTTAGAACTCTGTGGTTGGATTTATTAAAAGAGGCATGCTCTGTTCGTTCCACAGTCATGAACTTATTAGAACTTGGTTGATTAGTGAACACATGAAACAACCCGTTTGGCCCAAAATATTTTTTCAAAAATCTGCTGTTATACTTTTCTAAAATCATTTGTATGAAGTTTTTTTGATATTTTGTTTTGTATGTGGTGATGCTGGCAATGACTTTTCCTTGTCATGTGCTGTCTTGCTGAATTGTCCAAAATCAACTTATCAGTTTCTAATACAAAATGAGTTTGAGCAATTTGCATATGAAATGTGAGCACATAAGATTTATTTTCTTGACTAGTTATCATATGCTCCTTGTACAAAAGAACTTGATGTGCCAGGGCCACTTTCTAATTTTGAAAACCTTACACACTGTGGTTTCTAAGCACACTTCTTATTAGAACTAAAACTGTGCACAAATTTAACTCTAGTTATAATAAGGGACAGGATATTTAAATTACTTGTGCCTAATTAATTTGCTGTTTATTTTTGGGGTGTGTAAAATTCGTGTCATTTGCTTTTGCTTAATAAGGTGAAATTTCATCAAATATATGCAAAATTATGCATAATCCCTCAAAATGCGAATCTATCATTTAGCAATGTATTTTAGCGTGAAATGCATCTTTGCGTCAATTTATGATGTAAGAATGTATTTTGCAGCAAAAAAGAGCAATAAACGAAAAGCACTGCAAACAGCTGCTCGTGTTGTGGTGTTCCTGTGCATTACAGAGAATGGCACTTTTGTGGTAAATTTTTTCTGCCAATGGTAAAATGGAGTAGAAAGTGGAAAGCCAAAGGGAGTGGACGTGGAGGGGAATAGCTGTACGTGGTAGAGCAACAAGTGGGAGGGAAAAGCACACAAGCGACAAAACAGCAGGGTGTGCAAGAGTTGCAGGAAGTTTGCAGGGGGACTACCACACAAGAGAGATCTTGCACATGAGGGAGATAGCAACACACAGTGTGGGAGGCATGTATTTGGTGTAGCGAGAATCACAGGAAGGGGAGAGTTGGCAAACATTTGCACTCTCAAGGAGCGCTTAAGCAAAAAGAAAATATAGTTGCCTAAAATTGAGCAGTAGAAGGATAGAAGTAAGCCAGTCAGAGGGGTGGTAAAGAGTCTAGGCTTCAGGTGAGGAACATACACAAGTTGGACATGCTGAGACAAGGAAAGCCATTAAATAAGAAGTAAGCAAATGAGAGTGGCACTCAGACCAACCAATGGTAAGCAATGGGTGGGTTGTAAATACCTGTACATTCTAGGAAAGCGCACAATAGGTCTTTTACAATCAGACCGCATGTACCAACCTAAAAGGATCTCAATGGCAAAACATTTTTTACACATGTGTAATGAATTTGAAGCCCTTCTGCAAGTGTCCACCCAGACTCACTACACAGCTGCCCATCACGGACCATTGAGGGTGAAGCTGGCAATGCTTCTTGCTGCCCTGCTTTCCCGCTTCTTGGTGTATCCTAGGGCTCCTGTCCATATGCTCACCACTGCCTCAGTTCTGTTCTCATTGCTAACAGTCAAAACCTGTAGAGCCTCAAGGAGGGCATCTGAATTACCTGGCACAATGCGATGCAACAACTTCTCACAGAAGTCTTCCACCTGTAAGCAAGATGAAGAAAATAGATTGAAAAAGAAGGTAGTGAAAGAAGGAGCATGCTACACTCTGGTATGCCTTTGATCCTTCCTATAAACTCATGTGAATTGGTACCAGGCCATTTTTGTAACAGTAAAGCGGTAAAAAATTGAGTGGTGTCAGAGGAACATTGGCGCATGTGGGTAGGTATGGGCTCTTTTAGAAGGCCGAGGGAGTAAAGAGAGAGAAAACCCCATCTAGTCTCACTTAGTCTACAAGCTGAAGCTAACACAATGGGTCGGAGTTTTGAATTGAGAGTTTTATGTAGTCGGAGCCCAGATACGACAGAGGAGCCCTTAATGGACTGCCTGAACCTTTTACAACCCATGGGAATCCAGTAGACCACAAGATCCTATCCACTAATAGCCAACGAGCCATACGTCTATGTCCCTCAAGCACTATGCTAGACCAACTAAGGTCTGACTTGTTCATCATGATCGTTTAAACAATGCCATTCTGGGAAAGTATCTCACTGTAATATTTGTACCCTTTCTTTCTGTCTGGAACATTCTAATCAGTTTGTGTTCAGTGATCCGATTCTTGCACATGAAGCTGGCTCGGGTTCACCTGGAAATTTACAGCGCCTGGATAAAATGTTCAGAAATCGAGACATGAATTGCTCACTATAATGAAGTGTACATATCTGTTCTTTGATTTCAGGAAAAATAGTGACAATTTCAAACACTATTTTATTCAATTGTTTAATTAAATATAACATTTCAGGATTGTAAGCTGATCTGCCCATCATCACCTCATTGAGCTCAGACTCCTTGGCACCCGAAGCCATCTGCTACTCAAGCACACTGAGAGGCTCTGCCCCGTTAGGTGCCTTTTATGCTCCACACCTTAGTGCTCCTCCACCTCAACTTTAAGGAATTGAACATCTTTATTAATAGGACACAGCGCCACAGTAGTCCAGCATCACAAGTAGGCCAAGATTACAGAGACATCCAACAGGACTTCCGGTTTCCGGCATCCCTTTTACAACCGTCATCGTGCTGTCCATAACCCAGGCGTCCATCAAAGGGCATCTTTTAAGGGCACTGTTTGTGTTTTGTTAGACTTAAGTCCGGCCATCCCCTACCGCTTACACTATGGTCTAAATATGGTATGTGGTAAGAGGAATATGGTGTTGGGTCAAACTGCAGAAACAGGTGTTAATAGTAGAAGACCTGGTCACCCCAGGTGGCATCAGTGAGTGCCAGATTTGCTTGAATATATGCATATTATCTAGCAGAGCGGCTGGAGTCCAAAGAGGTTTTCCAAAGGATGCTTGTTATCAAGACATCTTTTTCTGTTACCACCAAGTAATGCTGAATGCTCCTTTCTTAACTTTTTTTTATTTTAGTATTAGATTGTTAGCATTAGGCAAGCAAACATTATCTCAAAGGATTTTAATATTAGGATTGAGGAAGAACACACAGCTACAGACTTTTTACATTTATCAGATATGCTATGTTTAATTCATAGTACAGAATGTTGTTCTCACTCAGTAGGCCATTTTCTGGATTTCATTTGAGTTTTTAATTGTAATTCTATGAATATTCTATTATTCCTCCCTCTGAGACAGATCACAGTTTGATTACATTATCTTTGCTTAAGCTGAGGTCAGATCAATTTAAATCATACACAGCTCCATGAGTAGAACGCCAACAAGAACTATCCAGGCAATAGCTAGTGACCAATTAGGGTGTGTTCTCTGTTGGTAGTTCTCTTGATATTTGAAAAAGTTCAATACGTCAGTTTAAAAAAACAACAAAAAACGTCAGTAGCTCGGAACCTGTAGAAACATGCAGAAAGATTCTAGCTTTTCTCTATCTAAGGAGTGCAAAAACATAAACATATTCTCTCTGCTTGTCATTGTATGCTATTAAAATAGACCAGAAGAAAGAAAAGCAACTTTGCGTTTGTTGCTCTAAACAGCTGCTTTAATTTTGCTCTGTGACCTGGCCTGCCTTGCACCTCATCTGCTGGCTTTGCAGCAGGCATTGGGATGATAGAACTCAACTGTAATAACCTTATAATAGTCAAATATGACGTATTTTCTTTATAATCGGCGACTTGGTGCGTACAAGTCGGTGATTGTAAGCAAATTAGTGACTGCTGTATGTGGGGCTTACAGAATCCCATGTATTATATTTTAATTATGAAAGCATTAAGTATTGTATTATATTATATATAGGCGCAGTGGGCGTTTGTGCACATATTAACACGATGCTGAAACATCAGCTGTGTGATGCACTGTAAAGGTAATCTATAGGGGGATCTAAATCACGGCCAGACTGGGAACCAAAACCGGCCATGGCAAATAGCTTGGCAGGGCCCACGTGCTATTTGGAAGCACCACTCCCATCTGTCTCACCGCTGCCTCTTTTGTTACAAAACTGGCCCTCACCCTGACGGCCCACCGGGGAAACGCCCGGTGCCCGCTACGGCCAGTCCGGCCCTGATCTAAATCATGAGGTGCATTAAAAGGCTTCAAAAGAGTAGTTGCAGTTCTGTGCCTTCCCCCCCCAGACACACACTGGAATTCTGATACACTCTTTGAAGGCCAGGTTACAGGGGGTGCCCCAGCCACGTCGACTGTGTCTGTGTGTAGATCACAGTTTCCATGGAAATCACCATTCCCCATTGCAAAGGAGCACTGTTGTGTGTGGTATATTAAGAGCTTTCCCTTGGGGCCAGTTTGCCTGCGCCTGCCTATGACCCATTGCTCTAACCTAGTTATGGCTGTTGAGGAGACATTTGCTTCATGATCTTCTACCCTGGACATCTCTGACAAAGGCTCCAAATCTGACTTGCAGCAGTGCCAATACAGTTGCAGTCACAAGTACGAGAGTGCTGATGCCCAGGGTTCTGCTCAGAAGCCTGTGGCCGGTACAATTGAATGTCAGCGCGCCAAACACCATGCCTCATGCCTCTTTAATCCACCACCAGACACTCCCTGCTCCTTTATCTCACTCTTGCAGCTTCCTACTTTTTCCCTTTTGAGTTGGTTTTTCTATCTTTCTTTTACTCCTTTTTTCTGTTTTGTGTGTTTTTCCCTCTCTTGCTCTTGTGAATGTCTGATGCGGAACAGTAAGCGCTAGCCCCCAAAAATGAGTGCCTATGGCCCCTGCCAGTAACCACCAGCTCAAATTAAGCACTAGTGTGGTCTCAGATTGTACAGCTGCCAAATGCCCTGGGATGTTATGGTGCTAAGCCCATATTATACCGTTTGTAATGTACAGGTTATCTATGACAAAGACAGCAGTTGACTCTCTCATCTCTAAGAAGCACTGACGCCAAGATGGCTAATCACCTGGGTCCTTACCTTCGGTTGCCTGTGCACATCACCTTCAATAAGTCTTTGCCCTGTCAGGCGCAATGGGTTACTGGTCCTCAAGAGCAAGAAAAGATTCAGGGTGTGTCTCATGGACCATGAACATGCTCAAACAGTGGTCCCAGTACATCTGAATCTGGCTTTGTGTCCCTTGCATAGCGCCTCAGAGCTTTTGGTCCCACTGATTCATCACTCACAGATGCATGAGCCTATGGCCTCTCAGGTACCACACAGACAGGGCACCTAACCGTGTTGTGGCTGCACCTTTGCTGTTACTGGGCTGGAATGTGTGTTCAGGCTTTTGGTTTCCAGCTTCCATCTTGCCACCTAACAGAGACAAGAGCTCTTAGCAGTTCAAACCGTGGTCTAAAGTCATGGCTTCAGAGCACAAAATTCATTTTAAGGAATCTCATTCTGCAGAATCTTGTGACACTCATATTGGCACTTGTGCTGGTGCTGCTACTCTCAAAACCTGTTGTCGACTTTGGCAATGGTTCATGCACCTACAGCTTCCCATACTCCTGCAGCTTCAGCAGTTCTCCTGCTAACTTAATATCATTCTTCTCTCTCAGTTACACCTGGCGATGGCTAAAACAGATCTCTTGGGGGTGGGAGGTCATCCTGGCGAGGAGACTATTTCTAGATTGGTTTTCTAAGTCATTTTATGTCATTTTTATGTCATAGTATTAGTATAATATTATAAACTCATCATTAAAGTGCGAACCCTCTGCATCACAGGTAAAATTACCAATGCATCAAATTTATCTAAAGAAATCTTTGCAATAGCAAAATCTATACTTCAGGCCCCAACCTGCCAAACGTGGGGTGTCTTCCTCCCAAGAGCACTGTGACAACCTTGCTACATTTTTTCGCAATAAAAAAAATAAAAAGAGGGAACATCTACGTCACCTGCCTGGTATATTTTCAACAGCTGTTGGATTTTTCAAATGGAACTTTAATGCCGTTTAGAATGTAGTTTAAGGACTGTCTCTATTTCTCTCATGTTAAGTTTTTAGTCTCTGTTTATTTTGAAATGTCTGTTTTTATCGCGGTTTTTTCATATTTTAGTGGGGCATGTTCTGTGTTTTTAACTGGTTTCAATGTAATTTTCAGGTAGAGGTCATGCTTTATAGTTACCAGAGAGTAACAAGGGGTGCTCCGCAAAATAGATCGTATTTAAAGATCTGCAGCTCTTCCCTTGGGGTATTTTTGTCCCAAGCAGAATGTTGCATCTGCGGAGAAAGGCATTCTGTCACCCATCATAGAATGCCTCACAGCCTCTACCACAAATGGGAAGTCTTGACCAGGTCGTTGCATGCATTTATCATAAAGTCATTCCAAGATGGTGCAAGCTGTTTTAGCTTGAATAAACTCAACACTTGTCAATCTGATTGGTTGAACCATATACTGTCCCATGGCTTAGCCAAAGAAATACTTCAGGAAACCATGGCATCAGCCGGGAATAGGGTGGGGGCTCACACCAATAATTTCGAGCCTGGTGGCATGGTGGCGAGAAGACTACGCGACTGCTTTGCACTGATTTCCAAGGGGACATTTAAAAATAGTAGATGTTGCCTTAGAGACCTGTGATAAGATGAATTACCATATGTGATAAAAAGTCTGAGATTTTATCCTAATTTGATAAAACTAGAGGCATCTCCGAACCTCCAAGTAATGCAGACTTCTTTATTCATCAGACAATGGATGTGTAAGGAATAGGGATGCACTAGTTCCCAGTAATTAATTAATTCTGACAGACTATTGGGAAGAAACCAAGCATGGTGACAAAGGACTATCTTTTCAGTGCGACGAACTGTGCAGGGCTCATAAGATGACAGTGGGGTCAAAAGCATGGATAAAAAACCTATTCTGTAACTTTTTTCAGTCTTTCGCCTTCAGGTACTACATATAAAATAACACACAGCTTATATGAAAAATAATTGCAAGTTAAGTTAATCGGGGGGAAATTAATCCTGGTTGGTACAGTTGATATTAGTGACTTATGTATGATTAGTGCTAGGAGGTTCCAGTCTGTGGCAAAAAACACTGTGAATATGTAAGTCATTATTTGAAATTTGCATTTCACACAGTATAAGAGGCTACTGCAAAATTCGCAAAAGGTTTTAATATAAAGTGCTTCCAAAATATAGATTTTAGTAATACCCAGACTGTAAGTAGTGCAGTTTTTTCTTTATAACTGTCTTTTAAAAGCACACACTTAACAGCTCGGCTGGTAACTCGCTTGCAATACCACTTAAAAAATAAATCTGTCATCATGAAGCTTCAAGAGATTCCATCAATTGAAAAACAATACCGGCTTACAAGCACCCTTTACATTTGTAAATTGACCAGTTGAGCACATTTACATTTCTTTCAAGCAAGCAGGAACCCTGGCAAGCAGCAGTGTTGTCTTAAGGAATTTTGGGGACCTAGGCAAGTCATATTTTGGGGCCCCCGGTTTAAAATAAACAAATAACTTATTTTACATTTATTTGTGCAGTGAAGCTAGTGTTCAGTCCAACCATATTAAAATATGCTAAATTATCAGAAATTGAATCACACAACAGCAGCTCATAGGGGGAAAGATTAAAGATCGAGAAATATACTGAGGTGATAAACGGAGTGAGATAACCTTCCCAGGAGGCCCCTATAAAGCTGGGGGCCCTGGGCAATTGTCCACTTTGCCCGTGCCTTAAAACGTCTCTGGCTAGCAGGTGATGCAGCACCTTGGGCCACCCCTGTTACCATTCATCCTCCGATGGACCTTTTGTTTTCCAGCTAAGAGGTGATGGGAGTTAACATTACATCAATCAATTTCAATTAACAGTGTAACCCATTAGGCTTCACAAGAAGGACCAGGAATCAGTGACTATGATTAAGAAGGTTTATTAGAAGTTAGCAATCAAGTTAACGTACAAGAATCTCAACACCATGCTATAAAGATACAGAATAACAATTAGGAAACCCAACCGCCTAAAAAAAGTGAAGGCGTACCAGAATGAGACCAACAAGAAGTCCAGTCACAGAAATGCAAAAGGTCAGTAGTAGAAAAGTTTCTGGTCCTCTCTTTTATACCTGAGTAAAATCTAGAACTGTCTAAGTTAAAGTCCAAACTAAGGAGGATGGTTTAAACGGTAACAGATCTCAAAATCCAGGGAAATGCAGAAAAATAGGAAAATACGGGAAAGTTTGGGAAGTGAGAGAAGGTGTCAGCATTGCAGAAGCTCAGTCAAGAGTCTTCTTGGGTCAGAGAAATATGAGTATTAGCCTAAGGCACACTCAGCAAGAGACAAAGGGAATAAGCATAGAGGTCTAAACCTCTCAAAGTCCAAGAAAAGTGGCGGCAAGCTTAGACAATGCAGACTCCAGTTACTTGCACCAAAATCATTTAGGTGCCGCGCCTTGGTTCACTTCATTAAGGGTTCCATTGTCCTTTTGCATTCTCACGTTGTAAGCTGCAACATTTGCAAAATGTCCCACACTGAACATGGGAAAGACAGCGTCCTTGCTCAACCAAGCCATGTTGTAACGTTGCTGAATAGGACTCTTCAGTTAATGCTCCGGCTCTCCATGTTCCTTTGTCAAGATCTTCTTCTCAGGCTCTCTATCGCTAATACAATGTTGTATCCATTCTCAAACTAACAATGTGTGTGAACGTACCTGCAAGGGAAAAGTCACGCAAGCAGAAATGGAAATCAGTATTTTATGCAGAATAGAAAACAGGCCTAGTGAGGGCAATTTTAGAGTTTTATATTAATGGTGCACAGTTAATGTGTGTGTGCACTTTCAAACACAAAAGAATGTAACATATCAGTGCGTTAGATTCATATTTCATGTGGCGTTCACTAAATCTTTTAATAAGCATGTGTAAGTATGGCTAAGAACTACATTTTATATGTGATATATGTGAAACATTTGTGCACATATTACATAAATCTTTTGTCGTTTCTGGAGTAAACACAATCTAAATAGGTGATGATGGTTTATACTTCAAATCTCCAAAGATTATCTTATTTAATATGGTTAAGGCACACATTGTTGTATAGAAATTCTCTATTTCTACAGTGCATGCCCTACAGTAATGATGTGAAGTGCAACACCTTTATTATTAATGTTTTTAGGCCACACAGGAAGTGTCCTAAATTCACGTTTATCTATGTATTTGTGACATGTAAAGATGGAGTCAAAATTACGCTGCTCCACCGACAGCACAGGCCTCACATTTCAGCTGAAGCATTTCAACTCTCGAAATTAACCGGGACGGTTGTTAGTTCTCAAAAAGTAGGGAAACTGTTTTGCTTGATTTTAAAAAGTATGAGCATGTCAAGCCCCTCAGAGCCCGCCCACTACGACCACTGCTCTGGACAGCGGTATCAGCAACAAGGAAATCTGCTTTCAAGTTTCTAGCTTAAAGCACTGATAGGCCACGGTTGAAAGAGTTTGTGAGAAAAGGCAGTAAAAACTCTTGCAGCAGTCTCTGCCTCACATCAGGACTCTGACTGCCAGCCACCATCCCCTTTCCAGTCCAAGGATGCAGATGTCAGACTATGCATCTCAAGGACCCTAGCCCTCTGCTTGAAGAAAGAGATCACTTGCTATTGAAGGAAACTTGATTCAGGTTTGGTAGAAATCATAGCTAAAAATGTTAAGTTAATGGTCCCAAGTATTCGGTAAGTGCCTCATTAGCAAAGTCACTTCCAACCCCTTTAAATCAAAATGAAGATATCCTGTGCATTTTACAGGAGACAGCAACCCTCCTCTCTTGGGGAAGATCAGAGATTAAATAGTCCAGTGACTTCCACATATTTTTGTTGCACCCAGACAATATTTGTGCTTGTTTACAAAATGTAAAGGGAGGGATTTTTTTAAGGCATGATTGCTAGAGGAATGGCCTCTACAACGGTATAGTTCCTGAAGAAGATGCCTTTTAATCCTATTTAGGAGGCAGTTCCACAAAGGAGTGAGCTTGGGCCGTGTAGCAGGACAAAGCTTCTTTTCTGCAAGTGGTCTTTGTTCTTTGTCAATCCATTCATTCACCACAGTCGAAGATTGAAGCTTTTATTAGATCTCGCTGACCACCTTTAATATTCTGCAAATGTCTCTAAAGTTCCCAATGGGACAACAAGGAATAGAAGTCAATCTGAAAGGGAGGGAAGAGGGAATGCCTTCCTAAAGGCTCCTTCAGATGGACATGTCATGATTAAATGAATGAATAAATGACAGACTTGTAAAGCACAGCAAAACCCTAGTAAACAGGGAGTCCTGGCACTGGTCAGACCAGAGGGTGGAAGGAAGGGTACCAATTGGAAGCATATAACCTGGTTTCAGTTGCCTGTGAAAGGAGGATTCAGTTGGTACCTTATGGAAGTCCATTGGCAATGTGTTCCACAATCTGGCAGCTAGGTAGGAGAAGGATCTGCCTCCAATTCAAGATCAATGGATGTGGGGGGGATGCAGGGTATTCTAAGCTAATTTGCTGTTTCCGATGTCAGCAATCTGGTATTGGTGTAAGGTTGTACTAATCTAAGATGATATGTAGAGCTAGTTTTTGCAAGAATCCTGTAAGTTACCAGTACGGCTTTTAATTAAATTCTGCGTAGTACTGGCAGCCAGTCTAGAGATTTAAGAGATCGGAATTCATCTAGCATGTCTATGGACCAATCTCGCAGCTGCTTTCTGCACAGTTTGCAATCAAGAAAAAAGTATTTAGAGTGGCCTAAATAAAGGATCTATCCATAGTTCAAATGTGATCGTATGTGGGTGAGAATTGTAGTTTTCCTAGCATTAAATGGGAGGACGTCTAAGAGTTTTTGAGTGAGTTGAGTAGCCGAAAGTAGGTACCTGCTACCGTGGCAATCTGGGATTTAAAGGAGAGATCATGATCCTATTTAATGCCAAGATTTTGAACAGTTTTGGCTGGAATAGGGGCACAGCAGAGTTCTTGTGCCTCCAGATTGCATTGTCCATCAGGCTGACTTTGACAAAGACCAGGAGCTCAGTTTTATCGCATTCGAGATTTATGCATCTATTGTATATTCAAGTGACTGCTGCCATGAGGCAGGTTTTAAATTTGAGTTGGGTCTTGGCTAGGTTGTCTCCAATTGTAACAATTAATTGGGTGGGTTGTCATCTGCATAGAATAAGCTGGAAAAGTTGTGAGACCAAACAAGTTTCACCAGCAGTTCCACACAAATGTTAAACAGTGTGGGGCTGATCAATGAGCCCTGCGGGACACTGCAGGAAACAGAGTTGGAAGCAGATTAAAAGTGAGAAACCAGGACACAAGGTGCTCTGTTCGTAAGAATGGAGTCCCTCCAATTTAGTTCAGAATTGTGGCAGCCCAAGCTCTAGAGCCATTGAAGCAAAATAGAAGCAGAAACCGTAGAGAGCAGTTTCTGTACTGTACTTTGATCTGAAGCCTGCGTGGTGATGGTCCAGAAGAGAGTTAGTTTGAAGAATTTCAAAAGTTGAGAATTGACTATTCTTTGTAGTGCTTTGGAGACCAATGGCAGGAGAAATACGGGCCTGTAATTTGAGAGAGTAAAAGAGTCTGCGGTTGGCTTCTTGGGAAGCAGAATGACTTTGGCATGCTTCCCTTTGTTGGGAACCATGGCGGTGGTGAGAGATAGGTTGAACAACTGTCCTTTGTCAGTCTGAGTGTGTGTGCAGGACAGGAATTGTCCGGGGAGTCCAAATGGCAGGCTGTGAATGCCACAGAAGCTTTTATGGTGGAGATCGACGAGGATTGACAAACAGTGGGATCCGGAGTGAGGATGGAGGGATTAGTCGAGAAAGAAAATGGGAATGAAGGAGATTGCAACAAAACCAGACAGATAGAGATATCTTACCAAATAAGGACCTTCAAAATGCCACCACGGTGGGCAGTTCAAGCTAATGACCTTATTTAGGTGGTACACAGTTGCAGGCAATGGTTATTGCATCCAGCATAGATGTCAAGTTTAGACTCCTAATCAGCAAAGGAATCGGTTCTTCTTGTTTGACAGGTATATATATGTAATAAAGTACTGCCAGCCATATGGGGGGGCGTGGCTTGGACGGAGAAGATGGCGGACGCGTGAGCAGGGAGCTCCGTGCCAGCCGATCATTTCTCGTGTTGAAACCTGCGGCCGGGGCACTTTACAGCTTCCTCTTCACCAGCCGGGTGTTGGAGGACATCAGGAGGGCACTCGATCCGCTTTTTACGGATCCCGGAGCTACGCACTGTCGGCCGCAGTTGCAGGGCTGGAGGCGTCCGCGCTCGTCAACTCCTGAGGCGGCCGTAGGATAAATTTACCTCCCGGCCGGACAGCTGCGCAGAGGCTGCATCGACCGGCAGGTGCCCCTCCCGGCGCCGGATCATTGCGGTGGCGCTCGGTGGCAGCATCGGTGGCCCGCGCACTGCCTATGGGCCACGGAGGGTGCAGTGCCCCAGACCGACATCATCCTAGGGCGGGGGCGCAGTTCCTGGAGGGCCCTGGGCCTACACCGGTGAAGTGCGACTGACGCGACGATGGTGTCGCCCTGAGCGAGACGCCAGGAGCCTGGCCTGAACAGAGGGCGCTGGGCCTGATCGGGGAGGCAGGACCACTGTGCCCGGAGCGCGGGGGACGCGGTTGGACTTTGGAGCTGAGGACGGAGGACGGCAAGAGTGCCCAACGGGTGTCCCCGTCCCCTCCGCGCTGGGGCCTGCAGGGACCCTCGCTGCTTCCGCCCGGACGGACTGTAGTAGCTCCCAGCGAGTGACGACCCGGGGGGGGGAACTCCAGAGCCGACTGGGCCTAAGAGAACGGAGGTCGAGCCTACCACATGGCGGGGGCCCCTTGGCCGACCCTTCGAGTGAGCAGGGGTGAGTCTTTGGCCGCTGGGGACAGCGGAGGGAGTGGACCGTACCCGCCCTGCGCACTGCAGTGACTGCCTCGTCGCTGTGGGTGGCCCTTGGTGACTTGGAGACCGAAGGTTGGTGCCCGCTGCAAGCGAAGACCCCTCCGGGGATTATCGGCTGCCATGGGTAAACCTAGGAGTCGCCAAACTGGTGTCACACTGGACCCAGAAGATAGCACGCAGGAACAGTCCCTAACCAATTCAGATGACCCCACTCAGCAGCAGCTTAACAAAATCCTGGAGGCAATCGCAGACACCAAAGCGACCCTCCATCAGGACATTACTACAATAGCGGTGGGACTTGGCCTGCTGCGCGAAGAACACAAAAAACTATCGGAGAGGGTCAAAGAGACGGAGTCTAACGTAGCGGAGCTGGCACCTGCCCACAAGGCATTGGAGCATCAGATGGGGGCCCTCGCAGACAGAGTGGCTCAATTGGAACGCAGGGCGGAGGATGCTGAAGGGCGCAACCGGAGGAACAATGTACGTGTCCTAGGCCTGCCGGAGGGAACGGAAGGCGGAGATATGGTGGCCTTCCTTGAGAACTGGTTCAAATTTGTTGTGGCACCGGAGGGCCTCTCCTCCTTCTACACTCTTGAACGAGCGCACAGGGTGCCGGCCAGACCTTTTTCGCCGGGGAGACCCCCACATCCGGTGGTGGCCCGACTGCTCCATTTCCGCGATCGGGATCTCCTCTTACAAAAGGCGACAGTGGATGGCCCTTTCACTGTTGATAACAGTAAAGTTTCACTCTTTCCAGATTATACGCTGGAAGTCCAGAGGAAACAGTCTTCATATCTGGAGGTCAAGAGAGCCTTAAGAGAGGAGGGCCTTCAATACTCCCTAATGTTCCCAGCCCGCCTCCGTATCATATTGGATGGGACTACTCATTACTTTGAAAGCCCTGATGACGCGTGGGACTGGTTGGAGGCCTACAGGGGCGGACAACCCAAGTCTGGCGGCCCTAGGAGTGTTGGACAGCAACCTAAGGAGCAACGGAAACGACTAAGATGGCGCATCCGCAAGGGGACCTCCAAGAAGCCGTCTACATCACAGACGGAGAAAGAGAGGGCGGAGGCTTTGCGGGCTGTGGTGGACCTGATGGGGAGCCAGGGCTCGGCTCCGGGTGCAGGGACCCGGCACCCCTGGAGAGTCTGGCGAAAATGAGACTGACACCTCCCACAGCGATAGTGTGAAGATGCCTGAGGTGACGCCTCGCACGGCGGATGACATCATCTGATGAGTCTGGTAACCTGGGGCAGATGTGCTAACTGGAGACTTACTGTTTGAGTGTTGTCCGCCTCGGGCCCTGTGCTGTGTATTGCTTATTGAAGGCTGGTGCGCTCTCCCTGAGAGGAACATTTCTTTTCAGTCCTCTTTTGCTTTTTCTGCCTGGCCTACCCCCCGTTGAGTGACTCACCAGGTTGAGACCTCACTTAGCACGTATTGTAACGTAAGATGTTTGGGCAGCTGACCGTTGTTGGACCGCCCTGGGATCGGGGAGTTGATCACCATAAGGGTTTTTTTTTTATTGTTGTTTTTATGACCTGGAATGTTTGCAGAGGGGTGAATATTGCATGCAATGGGTGGTCGGGGTGGGGAACCCGGTTGCCGGGAGGTTTCTTGATGTGTTACAGTAGAAATAGCTGGGACTCAACAGCATATACTGTTCCTAACGTGGAACATTAGAGGGATGGGATCCATGGTGAAGCGTCATAATATCTACTCCTACTTGAGACGTAGGGACATACATGTGGCGTTCTTGCAGGAAACCCATTTAAACTATGAGGAAGCTGGGAAACTGAAACAACGTTGGAGGGGTCAGGTATTTGCGACCACCTGTTCCGCCTTTGCTAAAGGGGTGTTGATTTGGGTGAAACCGGGAGTTCCTTTTGCAGCAAAGAGATCACGGGTGGATGAGGGAGGTAGATATGTCCTGGTGGCGGGGAGACTGGCAGGGCGTGAAGTTACACTTGGAAATGTCTATGCCCCTAATCAGGATCAGGTTGGCTTTCTGGACCGCTTTTCAGCTACCTTAGCGGGTAGCGTACAGGGCAATCTCATCCTTGGGGGAGACTTCAATTGTGTTGCGGATGTTGTTGCAGACCGGTCACATCCGCCTTTAATGGGGTCTCCGGCACGCCGTACCACTTTGGGGTTTCGGGCATGGATGGAACATTGGGGGTTAAAAGATACATGGCGGCTACAACACGATAGTCATAGAGAATTTTCCTTTTTCTCCCCAGTACACCAGGTGCATACGCGCCTTGACATGTTTTTATGCTCCCCCGCTTTTAATAGTACCATCACGTGCACAGAATATCTAGACCGTACTCTGTCGGACCACAGCCCATTAATGATGACACACCAACCGCTGGGGCGGTGCCCTCCTGTTCCCACTTGGAGACTCAACCCGGCAATGCTGGACGATGACCCATTTCGGGCCTCGCTGGATACTCTTCTTGATACATATTTCCCTATCAATGCCAACACTGCATCCTCAGTCCGGGTGGAATGGGAGGCATTCAAAGTGGTGGTGCGGGGCCATTGCCTGGGACAGGCGACGGGGGTCTATAGGGAGATTCGCCAGGAGGTCCTCACTTTGGAAGAGAACATTCGCAGGTTAGATAACATTCAAGGTACAGGGGAGGCGGCTCAATTGGAGCTGCAGGAAGCGCGGGCGCGTTATAATGTGGCCCTTGAACGGTTACGCCGTTACAATTATAATGAGCACCTTGACAAAGTGCAGAGAGAGGAAGGGAAAGCGGGCTGTCTTTTAGCTCGATTGATCCAACCCGAACTGGGTGGCTCCCCTATTACACAATTGGATACAGAGGCTGGTGGGGTGCAGTACTGCCCTGATGACATTAATGATTCCTTTGTCGCATATTATGAACGCCTTTATACGGCTCCGGCGGAGGTCCCTTGTACTGTGATTGGAGGGTTTTTGGACTCTTTACCCCTTCGGGTGTTGGCGGATGAGGATAGGGAGGAGCTGGGAGATCCTATTACCCTGCAGGAAATTAAAGCCGCTATTCATGCGTTGGCAGCTGGTAGGACGCCGGGGCCGGATGGACTCCCGGCCGAATTTTACCAGTGCTTTTCTGATATATTGGCGCCACAGTTGGTCCGGATGTATGCAGATGCCTATGAGGCCGGGGTCCTGCCTGACTCCACTCGGAGTGCCCTGGTAATCCCTCTTCCGAAACTCAAGTTGCCGGGGGCCGGAGTTAAGGATTATAGGCCCCTTTCCATGCTTAACCTGGATTTCAAGATCCTGAGCAAGTTACTGGCCGGTAGGCTGGCTCCGCACATGAAGGCACTCGTGCACCCGGATCAGAATGGGTTTATACCTACCCGTAACACCTCCTATAACCTTCGTCGGCTTTACTCCATACTGTACCATGCTGATGCTCTGCATCACCCTCGGGCTGAGGTGCTTTTTGTTGACCTGGAAAAGGCCTTCGACACAGTGGGATGGAAGTATTTGTTTGAAGTGATGAGGCACTTGGGGTTAGGAGACGAATGGATCCGTTGGGTGCAGTTACTATATGCGGCGCCCACTGACAGGGTTCGTACGGGTAGGACAATATCCAGGGAGTATGGGGTGTTTCAAGGGACCAGACAGGGGTGCCCCCTCTCCCCCCTTCTTTTTGCCTTGGCGATCGAACCTATAGCTGAGAGACTGCGTCAGGGGGGTACTGGAATTGGGCTGGATTCTGCTGGGCAGATGCATTACATTTCCCTATATGCAGATGACCTTCTGGTGTATCTGGGGGATGCTGTGGCGGGCGCCCCGACGGCAATGCAAATATTGGAAGATTTTGCTGGTCTTTCGGGTTTGCGTGTTAACAAAGCAAAAACGTACCTTTTCCCTGTGGCAGGCCCCCTACCTAGGCCGGACGCATTGGCGCCCGATATCGTATGGGCTCCATTCGATAGATGACTTGAAGGAGGGTAATCTCGGGAAGGCGGTGCGATCCCTACGAGGGAGTGTTCAGTTTTGGCGTATGTTGAAGCTGCCAGTGATGTCCAGGGTCTCTTTATCCAAAATGGTCATGCTTCCACGCTTGTTGTACTTTTTTGTCAATCTTCCTGTCCTTATGCCTGGCCGGTGGTTCCGCCCCCTGAATGCCCTGCTTCGGGATCTGGTGTGGGGAGATGGTCGTTCCCGGGTGTCACTGGCGACGCTGCAGCGCCCTGCAGCTGAGGGTGGCCTGGGAGTGCCGAATTTTGAATACTATATGCTAGCTGGTAAGTTGCAGTGGCTGGCGCAATGGATAGAAGAGGTAAATGAGGAAGGTACATTCTTGGCTCTCCCGGAAGCCCGTCCTAGATTGGTAATGGCAAAATTGCTATGGCCTAGGACGCCTACACCGTACTGTTCCTTGCTACAGCGCACTGCCTTTCAGGCCTGGCGGAGATGTGGGAACTGAGGACGGCGGGCCGCTAGGTACACCCCGGTGCTGCCCCTGGTGGGCCTGCCGCATGGCATCCCCCAGTCCGTCTTTACCGTTGAGCAACTGGCCCCCTGGACAGATGCGGGACTAGACGCGGTCGGAGATTGTTTTTAGGACAAGTCCCTAATTCCCTTTGATGGCCTGGTAGAAGATTGTGGTCTGCCCCCTGGCCAGTTCCTGCAGTATGAAGCCCTGACCCGAACTTTTGCGCAGTTGTGGAAGGTGGGTAGAAACGAGCCGGAAACACATCCGGTGCTTCACGCCTTGTTCACGCTTGGAACGGCAAGGCACCATGTGAAATGGTTCTACGTGGCCCTCCAGGAGACCTCGGTGTGCCCCTTGACCAGACTACGTGCTAAATGGGATGAGATTGGGGATAAAGAATTGACAGATGTGGAATGGCGAAGGGTCCTGCATTATCCCAAGAAAATCTCTCGAAACTCTCGCCTTAAATATATTCAGTTTAATTATACGCATATGGCTTACATGACCCCGCACCGACTCAATGTGACATATGGAGGCGAGGTTCGTTCTTGCCCCAGATGTTCTCACCCAGATGCGGACTTCGGTCATATGATTTGGGAGTGTGGTGCCTTGCGACCTTTCTGGGAAGCGGTCCTGGGTAAGCTAACTGAAGTACTGGGCAGAGATTTACCTCTCACACTACAGTCTTGCATTTTGGGCCTTTTTCCTCGACCGCCGAAACGAAAGGTGGGGAACAGACTTATAGACCTAGCGCTGGGTTTAGCGAAACGCCGCATTGCAATGGAATGGAAGTCTGCCAGGGGGCCACAGTTCGCGACTTGGAATGGAGATGTACTTGTGTGGGGTGGAGCGGAGGGTAGAGCACTCAGTTGGGAGGAATCCAAAGGGATGAGGAAGCTCCCCATGGCTGGCCAATGGTGGGAGGTGCTGGCGACCTGGGAGACTCCGGAGAGGCAGGAGGAGAGGGAGATGGGTTAGGACCCCGAAGCAGATATGGATGCACACACGGGGGTGACTCGGCCTGCAACACCTACTGCTATTTGAGTAGGCTTGAGATCCTGATGGTGCAATATGTCCAATTGCTGAGTGAGTATGAGCTTACAGAATTTGTGTAATTGGAGGAGGCACCCTTACTGGTAGCTATGGGCCTCTCCCTTATGTGTCAACCCACCTGCTCTCTGTTAAAACTTCTTTATATAAACTTTCCCCACCACAAGCCGAAATAGTTGTACATGATATGTCTCCCCCTCTGCAGAAGGTCTTTTGTTTGGTTTTCTTTCTTTGCCCCGGTTGGGCCATTTGGTTTGGATTCATTGTATGACTATGTCATTGGAATTCTGTTTTCAATAATTGAAGTGGAATTTCGTTATTCTGAATCGCTATTTGGGTATCCTGGTAGATTGGTGGTTAGCCCCATGCTGCACATTGTGAAGTATTGAGTATGACGTGCCATGTAGTGGGACTTATGGCAAATATTCTGCTTTGTGGTTATCCTGATAATTGTGCTTGGATTGTTTTGAATGTGCCTCTTTTATGAGATTTGTATTGCAAAAATTGTAAATGTCAATAAAGATATTTATTTAAAAAAAAAAAAAGTACTGCCAGCCATATATTATACAGCTATTGCATGTCACTGAGGAGTTCTGTAATTAAATAGAGGAACAAGGCTGATAGCTGAGTTCCTTTATGATGTCAGGGAACTCCAAGGTGATTTGCAATATCATTTTAATGTACAGTAGACAGTATTTTATTCTTTATGATACATGTTCACACCACCACCCTTCCCGTAATCTATTTAAATTGTTGGTGTCTTGCTCTTTCACATGCAGTGCAGATTTCAGGGCCGCACTGGGGAACCAAAAGCAGCCCTGGCAAAAAATGTTTAAACCATCCCAGCTCCCTTTGTTTGTGCTTTCTCTCTCTTCATCCATCCGTTCTCTACTCTCTCTTTTGCCTCTCTAATCACTTTCTCTCCTTCTACCTCCCTCTCTTGAAGACCGTCCCCCTGTGCCTGCTGCAGTTGAACTCAGGGAGCAAGGGAAAGTGAGGAGGCATTAGGAATGGCCCTGGGGTTTCCAACCACCCGCCAGTGGCTCCACCACACCAGGAAATGCCTGGTGGAACAAAAGGCCAGTCCAGCCCTGGCAGACCTGAACAGTAAATGTATAATCTGTATTATGAAATTAAACACACCAAAAAGCAGTTTGTAAATCATGCCATAAGGTTTTAGAATCAAGGTAATGACCTGCAGCATGGAATTAAATAAATATGTTGCAGTAAAAATTTCCTTTCTGCTCATCACTACTTTTTTTTTTTTTAGAAAAACTTCAAAAGATGGAAAAGCCAGTTCTCATTTGTCTTGTTTAAAGTGCAGCTGTGATTATGCTTTGTGTCCTACCTCTCACCCTAGCTTTGGCTCTGTCTGCATGCGTTGTGATGTCAGAACTTAACTATAATAACATATTACAGTTGAGAAGCTACATCATTTCTTGATTCCAGGTGACTAGAGTCACAAGTCAGGTATAAGGAAACTAGAGACCAGCTTTTATACTGGAATTGCAGGCTCCCATGTGTTATAAGGTGCTTATATAGAACAGAGTTAGCTAAAGAGTGATTAAAGGACACTTTTGTGATACATTAAAAGGCTATTTTATTTAAACTGATTCAAAGAACATTTTTCAACACTTGTCACCATTTTCTCACCTTTACTGTGGCTAGGCTTACTCACTGACAATAAGACTGTAAGAAGTTCCGAAATGACTAATTTTTTTAAAAAACCATGGGCAAAATACTTTGGTATCCAGAGTTTAAACAAATCATCAAGAGTGTTCAAGGCAACAGGAGGACAGGCACAGCCCTGCAACCGTCCATCCCATCAGTTCTAGGAAATCCTTGCCTGCCCGCTGTCACTTTTAGTGGAAAAAAGCTGCTCACCCATCCTGCATAAATCAGCCAAAGGTGGTTCTTGGCCCGAAGGCAGACCAATGACAGGCCACCTTCCTTACATGGAGACACTGGCACCCTCCTCAAGAAAACTCCTCCAGTATGTCCTAGCTCCCATGCCCTCAGCTGCACCTACTGGTGGTCTGTCCCACCTCCCCCTTCACCATCTCTTAGTCTAAGATGTCCCTATGTGGGACATCAATGAAATGAGAGAGCAAGTGTTAAGAAGGCTTCTCCCTTCCACAGCAACACCGGTATTTGCCGGGGAGGGTAGCAGGAGAACTTTAAACTACACATTGCATAGCAGGAGAACCATTGGGGAACTCTACCTGTAGGTCCTGATTTTCCTTAACTAAAAAGGTGTGCTTAAAGGTTTGTAAAACCCTACACATTTACCCATCCCATCTTCTCCCCAAATGGTTCACAACATTAGGAATATCAATCCTTAAAGCTTCAATTTGATTTTCCCCACCCATCACAGCTAACCTGACAATAACACTCCAGTAAATATATTAGTTGGCCGTTTTTACAAACAGTAATTTCTCAACTTCCTATACTAAACTGCAAACACTGTCCTATAAACTCTGAACAATTAGTTTGGAAAGCGTTAGTTATACTAAAAAAGAAATTGAGAGCCCTGGAAAGAAAATGATGATGGTCCTGAAATGACGTAGATTAAATTTAGTTACAAAATTCATGCTAGGAGTTACCGCAAATCAACCATCAGGCAGAAGTTCCCTGTTACTCGTCAAGTCAAGTCAAAAAATTTTATTGATCAAGACCCCAACAGGGATCTACAATATAAAATAAAATTAAAATACCTGAGTCAAGCTATAGAGCAAAGTGTACAAATACATACAATATTTCTAACAATTTAAGAAAAGATGAAAACATTTTAAATACATTATAACACACAAGCTCTTTTGGGAGAGACCTAATAAAATTTAGCACGTCGGCTGTACTTATTATGCTGAACGTAAAATATAACGGAGTTATATATTGACAGCACATTGCTGGGCAAATATCTAGTTTTTATGTCTTAAGTCCTGGATCCCTCCCTGTCACACAGCACATAATCCTGTGGAATTGAAACAGCTTTTATAGGCATTAAATGGAAGCATCCCTACCCTGGGTAGAAATATAGTCAGTCTAAAGCCATGATCTAGGTTGAATGATAAATACTTTTTAAAATATGTTAAAGTTCGAGCCACTAACGAGGATTTATTTAGTTCTAACTTCATGTAATGATTAATGTCATATAAGTGACAATCTCGGGATAGAGTTTTTTAAAAATAACTTGATTTGTGCTGACATCCAGGTGGATAGATATTTCACCTTACATTACAATTTATTTAAGACCAATTTTAAGTTTTCATTAACTGTATTCTCTTTTTCCGGTGTTATAAAGATTTCCTGCCACAATATGTCTTTTAGTATTCCTTCGGTTGCGTGACATAGGCTGTAGGCCCAGCACCATTGCTAAGGAAAATGATCTTGTAAGGTCAGGTTCATGTAGCAGTGTTTGAATGGGAACTGATTGGCTTACTTATGAAGAATCTTCCCTTCATAGTGGTCTAAAAATGTCCATTGCCTTATATGTGTGTATTCAAGAGCATATATGAGGGTCGGAGGGATTTTTGCAGTATATATTTCGAGTAGATGGCTAAAATGTCTCTTTCCTGAGGATTTATAAAATTGATTGCAGACAGATGCGTGCCCCATGGCCTTATTTCCTAAATGTATGTAATGGGATTTACTATCAAGATTTTGGCTAAATACTTTTCCTAAATAGGTATATGATTTTACCATTGCCAAATGTGATCCACCTATATGCCAACTAACTGCACAGCAGTGTTTTCTTCCTTTCAAAAACATTATTTTAGTCTTTGTGTTGTTAATTTTTAAGTAGAGTTTTCCTACGCACTCATTCTGAATTTCTAAATTAAGCTGAGGACCTGGTAGGGTGAGATGAAATTAAACTGCATCATGTGCATACATTGAGATATATAGGTTATTAGATGAGACACATGGAGGAAAATAAAGTACATTTGCAAATTGGACTGGGATATCAGAGATATATAGAGAAAAGTAATGGGGCCAATGGGCAGCCTTGTTTTAGGCGATTCTTTGTTAGTATTTTTGAGGTTAGGCCCTTCCTCCCATTAACATGCCGCACCATGTAGAGGAATGTAGTGCTATAAGTAGTCTCAGTAAATTTGGAGGGATGCCTAATGTACACAATTTCTTCCAGAGGATTGACCTGTTAACTTTGTCAAATGGCATAGAAGAAAAACAATAAAGGCACTATACAGGTTTTGTGATTTTCTTACTACATATTTATCTATTAAAATCTGAACCATCGCAATGTTATCCATAACTGAGTGGTTAGGTCTGAAACATGCCTATTCTCTTGGGCTAATTCCTTTAGTAGGTGCCCAATCCTGAAGATGTTCTAGTATGCTGGCTACAAAGATCTTTCCCGATGCATCCAGGAGAGCTATCTGGCGCTAGCCAAACATACTAGCTATAAACAAAAACCGTGATTGTTTTAAAATCATCAAATCTCTCTCTGCTAACAAATGCAATATTAACAACATGGCCCTAATAAAAACTAGTCACAAACTGACCCTGAGATGCTATTTTTACTCCTCACAGTCACAAAGTGGTATAACGATACCTGTCCTCAAAACCAGTCCGAACAAGAATGGCCTTTGACCTGTTACTTTGGTCCAATCCTGTGCTTACACAACACTTCTAGAAGTGACTAAAATTGTAAGTTTAACAGTCGCACAATGATTTGTGTCTCTGACTATCTAACAAGTCAAAATAACACTGATACCTAGAAAATATGAGGCTGATCTCAATGATATATGAAATTACAGTCCCATGGCCAACTTCCAATGCATACTGATATGAGAATTCATAGCTGCTAGATAACTTCAAACACATATTAGCTCAAACAATTGATCAGCCCTAACACACTTTGGCTTCTGTCCTCCCACAGTACAGAGAGATGTTCAGAAAGAACAACAAAATATACCATACCAAAGCCTGGTAATAACGTGCCTTGTACCACGTCCATATTATACATATGTTTAAACTTCAGGCTATGGGATCCTTGTGCCCTCACACTGGAGAATGCCTTAAATTATTATTGCATAATATGTAGCACAGCATTACCCAATGCTTGTACATTGAGGTGCAGGATGCATGCTTCCTTTCACAATGTGATCTTGGGTGGCAGCTGACAAGGGGGAGTTCTGCCATCCAGGAAAATTGTAGTAGTGGTACAGTCCAACGACTGCACCGCTATCTTTGGGCAGAAATTGGAGGCTATAGATATAGCCCGCTATATAGTGTAAACATTTTGTAAACCAGCTACCATTTTGTCTTAGGTAACACAGTGGCTGGTCATAGGAAAAATAATTTTGGGTGTTTTTAAATTGCTTTCAGTGTATTGTGTGCTTGGCATTCATGCCTCTCAATGAGTATGGTGGTTAGCAATGTGAAGCAAGCTTTGAGGATGTTGGCTGGGACGGGTCAGTTGGACCTGCTGGTAGCAGGTGCAGTGTCAGGAAGCCGCCCAGTTCGTTGGGCTTCTGATGGTGTCACAGCAGCCGTGCCTGCTGTACACTGCAGCAACGGGTTGAGGGGATCCAAGGCATGCAGATGAGCCAGCGGGGCCACTCTCGCGTACGGCGAGTGCTCCCGAAGGCACGAGGGGAGGGCTGCCAGGAGGAGGAGAACTGCCTCTGTGAGGGGGAGCGGGGAAAGGCTGGCTGCTGGCTGAATAGGCCGAGCAGCTTTAAAGAGGCAGGCCAATGCGGATACAGCTGCAGGCTCAAGCAAAGAGTGGGGCAGGAGTGGGCAAGCAAGACAGCGGGGGCCCGATGAGACTACATGAGCCACAAGAAGGGGATAAAAGGCCTGGGAGCCCATAAGGCCAGTCGGTGGGGGCTGAGTGACTAGGAGGGGGAGGAGGGCTGGAACCTGGTGTCCCTAGATCATGGCAGGTGGCTTGAGAGGGCCCCAGCAGGGTTACAGGCTCAATAGGATTGGGGGTTTGCTGGGGTAGAAGTCAAGGCTACTGAAAGACAGCAGGAGAGGAGGATCGTGAAAGGACATAAAACAGGGGGGGGCAGGCATCATTTAAGCAGGCAGCTGCAAGGGGCCCATCCTCTGCACGTGTGGCAGCGCTCTTGGACTGGAGCGAAAGGGAGGAAGGAGGAGGAGCAGGGGAGCCTGAAGATGTTCAACTAGATTGGGGGAGGAGCAGATCAGCAGAAACAGGTTGCAGGTGTCTGGGGAGGATGTACTCCAGGGCAGGTCCCTGAACCGGGAGGTAGCAGGGAAGCCAAGTTTGGGAAGTGCAAGTAGTAAGTCCCAGGGAGTGCAGGGTGCGGATGGGGAGGTGCCAGTGTGGCAGTCTGCAGGGCGTGGTAGGTGGTGTTGGGTGGAGGAGGTGGGGTCACCGTAGGAGGTGTGTGTTTTAGGTACCAGCACACCAGGCCTCTCTTTTGTATTACAGGCAGGCAACTCCGACGTGGTGGTGGATGTGGGAGAGCCTCGTGCAGCTCTGTTGCACCGAGGAGAAGAGAAGGCAAGGCCCGGCCAGCTGGAAGACGGTGGTGGATGGCACGATCACTGACAAAAGAAGGTCTAGGGTGGTCTTGTCTGTGCAACCAGCAGGAGGGTCCAGTGCGACCCCCAGCAACACGGAGCATGGCCTGTGGCAGCCATCATCGGTGGAGCGGTTGGGAGGGCATTTTATGGCCTCTCAACGGAGATTGGCGCGCCCTTGTAAGGAATATGGTGCATAATCTGTGGCAGGGCGAGACAGATACTGGAGGAGCAGGGAGTGCGAATGTATTGGGTTAGACATTGCTTCATTACAATGAAGAGAGTTTGGAAGAAGGTAAATTGTTGGATGATGCAGATCCACGAATAGTGTGGGCCAGGTGGTGGCAACAAGGGTCTGGTCGGGCGGAGGGGATTAGGGGGGGGGGAGTCTAACGTAGCTGCGTGTATTGGTTTCCAGGATACAACAAATGATTGACAATGGTTTAGGAGACAGGGTGTGCTACAACAGAGAGGACAGACGGTGAGGCGGCAATCCCCGGAATGGGCACTGACTTTGACGCCAGGTAAGTGCATTGCGGAAGAGGCATGCACCTCCAGAATGGTGTCAATTGGTGTGGATGTGAGGGAGACGTCCAAGTGTGGGGGGGACTAGGCTCAGGAAGGGCCGATGTGTGACGGACACAGGTGTAGGCACAGAGACACTAAAAACAGGGCTAAAATGTGATGCAGTCCCAGAGGACAGTAAGCAAAGTAAAAGTAAGGCGGCAGGGGGTGCAGCTGGGGGCAGCAAGAGATCACAAGCACAGAGACTGGCAAGGACACGGGGGAAGGCAGACGGGAAGTCAGATGGGTTGGAAAGCAAAGAATTAAAAATTAAGAAGCTGAGGGGCGTGGCCAGCTGCAGATGGAGTGAGACGCATCTTCCTGTGTTTCTGCTCTTCCGCAGCCTTCCTGAGCTGGATTCACAGCATCCGGGTCTGTGATCTCACGCCTGCTGCTGCCTCGAGTACCCTGCCATCCCTTGCCACCGGGGGATTGAGCCGGATGCCTGCCGGCTTCCTTTTTGCTGTCCTCGATCGGGACCTGGTCGGCCCGATCTGCCATCTTGGGGCCTCCTCCGGAGCAGCTTGCCATTTCCAGGCGGTCTCCCGGGGGACTGCGCTTTGCTCTCCGGACTGTCCCATAGCGGGCGGACCACCCGACATCGTGGCTCCGCCCCGTGCCCCCCGCTGGGAAAGGGGGGGTGAAATCCTCTGGCGGCATCGGTGGCCCGGCCCGGGGCCTGCCCCATCTGCGTTCTGGCCTACAGAGGGGGCCCTGGACCTGCCTGAGCCTTCCCGTCCTTGGGGCCCTGCAGTGGAGGTAAGCAGTGATCAGCTGACGGATCTACCATCTGCCCTTCCCTCCACATCGCTGCCTTGGTTTTGGCTCTCTTCTGGGCACTGCGTTGCCTCACCTGCTGCCCTCCTTGAGCATTTGCTTATGACAACCATCCACCCTACAGGTGCTGCCCTCCTCTTGCACGGCTGACCTGTTGCAGATATTGGCCCTGCCTACCTAGCGCTCTGGCACCACCCTGGCTTTAACTGGGAGCAGCTTTGTGGGCGTGGTACCCTTGGAATACCTTCCAGCTGTCTCCACAGCTTCACCCAAGGGCCTGGATTGTGCCTACTGTGGCTCTTGCCTTTCCCTCCTGCGTGTCAACTCGTGCTGCCCCTTGGGTGAGCTGCTGTTGGGTGGGTTCCTGAGCCTGGGAGTGGCACCTACCCGTGACTGTCCCTGCACATTGGACTGCGCATCCACTAGAGCTGCTGGGTCCTGAGACGCTTTGCTGCGGGGCCCCCGCGGGATCGGCCTCAGCTGTGACATAGCGCCGCATTCCCTCCCTGGTCCCTCGGGCGGCGTGTGCGATGTGCCTGGTCGCGACAAAGTGTGCCTCTACTCTTTGGGATTTCTGCATGGCCACCTGAGGATGGATTGCTCCAGTTGAAGGGTTTCCTTCAAGTCCCCTCCCCTCCATTGTTGACCTCTGCTTAGATTGTATGAGGGACCGATCACACTTTTTGTCCTTGCAGGGATCGACCTGTGACTGCTTCAGGCCTGTGCAGCTACTGGCATACCTTGGATATCGAATATGCTGTATTACCACACTCCTCTGTCTCTCAGACGCTTCCTGACTGTAGTGCCACCCCTCTGCCATGCCACGTGGAAAGTCCAACAAGGATACCCCAGCCAGTCAATCTAAGGACAATCCTGTTACTTCTTTTTGGCTTAAATCTGGCCCTCCGACAATGGCCACCACCGACTCTCCTGCTGCCCCCACATCTGGTTGACCCCGTTGATGTCCCCCTCAAGCAGACTTATATGAACAATTTCCTCCAAGAAATAAGATCTGAAATTGGCTTTCTCAAGATGGAATTCAAAACCTGCCTAAATGTTCACGTCACGGAGATAGGGGGGCGTGTTGATGATCTGGGACACTCGGTGAACGCCCGCTCGGTGGATCCGGAGAACCTTTGGTGCAGAATGGCCACCTTGGAGGAACAACAAATTGACCTCCAATTAAAGCAGGAGGACATGGAAAACAGGAGCAGGAGGAAAAACCTTCGCATTAGGGATATCCCTAAAGAAGCTGAGGGCTCGGACATCATGACATTCATGGCAGACCTCCTCCAGACAATCCTGGGGGATTAAGATGCCTCCCCCGACCCCCCCCCCTCCGCCCTGGACAGGGCTCATCGAGTGGCCATGGCGCAGGGTCGCCTGGACTTTGTCCTTGATATCCTCACATGGGTGCATTTTTTTACTGAAAAAGAAGCCATCCTAAAAGCCTCGCGTCATAAGGCGGAGTTGGTCTTCAAAGGACCCTCCATACATATATTCCAAGGTCTCGCTCCAGTGAGGCTATGACACCTGCAGAGACTTCAAACCCGTCACAGACAGACTAGGTGACTTTAACATCAAATACCAATGGGGCCACCCCTTTGCCCTGATCTTCACCTGGGAGGGCAGACGCCGGGTGAGGCATTATTTATGCGAAACCAAGAAGATTGTGCGGATTCCGACTGACTCTCGTGAGGCCAGTCCATCACCCCCTCGCACATCATCCCGAGAGGCCATACGCCCGGAATGGTCTACAGTGCACCCTACTAAACCCAGAGCGCATAACAAGGAGCTGGTGGGTGGGAATGGGGATGGTAGCTTCTTTAAATTCACGGTCCAACTCAGTGCTCAGTCTCTCACCCTGTTTAATGTCTATACACCTAAACAATCACAAGATGCATATCTTAGGACCATACTGCCAGAACAAGTGGCACAGGAAGGGGGCTGCTTGGTTGTGGGGAGGGACTTCAACTTGGTCTGGGTTCCTGAGTTGGATCTCAGTGTGGCCTCTTTCCAGTGCGTGGGGGCGATGTCCGCTGCTTTAATAAGGGACTTTAGGGACGTGGCCCTCAGGGATCCTTGGTGCTATGGTTTCCTTGACACACAAGACTATTCCTTCTACTCCCATGTTCATCACTCTTATTCTCGCATTGATTATTTTTTCATTTCGCATTAGCTGCTGCGCGACCTGGAGTCGGTCTGCATTTTCGACATTTCCCTCTCCGACCATGCCCATGTGGAAATGGTACTGGAGTGCCAGGGACCATCATCACAGGCCTGCCCTAGTTGGTGACTCCCTGCTCATTTGTTGCGAGGCCCTGTCAATGTAGCTGAGCTCCGGAGAGAGATCTCAGGTTACTTTGAGTCGAACGCTCTTCCCGAGACCCCCTCCTTCACTTTATAGGACGTGTTTAAGGCGACAATCCGGGCTATCATTATGTCTATTAATATTGCCCGTACACAAGAGGTTAGGCTGGTGGAGTCTTGCTTGACCGGGGACATTAAAGCTTTGGAGAGCCTGGATCATTCGGCCCCTTCTAAGCACCACAAACGGCAGCTAGCCCTGCTCTGAGGCCAACTGAGAGCACACCGAATCGAGGGCAGAAAAGTCCTTGCTTGCCTTACAGCAGAGATACTACAAGGGGGGTGATGAGGTGGGCTCTGTCCTTGCTCGCCGACTTCGCCAACAGACGGCACAGGCTCACATATCCAAAATTAAACTTGCGGATGGTACGTGGGCAGTCTCTGAGCAAGATAAACAATGAGTATTTCACTCTTTTTACACTGCCCTTTATGAGGGTGAGAGCTCCTCCCGAGATAACATTAGCTCCTTCCTGGATTCTTGCCCATGGACACCCCTTGGCGCTCAACATAGGCAGCTCCTAGAGGCCCCGATCACCCTGGCTGAACTATAGTTTTCCCTCCGGGATCTCCCAGTGGGTAAAACCCCAGGACCGGATGGCCTTCCAGTTTCGTTTTATCGTATGTTCCTGCCCCAATTTCAGGACCACCTGCTACGGCTTTTCAACTCGTTTTCTGAAGTCACGGGCCTTACCCCTACTTTGTCTGCGGCTGATATAGTACTCATTCTTAAACCGGGCAAGGATCTCTCTTCGTGTGCATCTTACCTCCCCATTGCCATGCTAAACACGGACACCAAGGTCTACACCAAGATCTTGGCAAACCATATGGACACGTATCTCCCTGGCCTGGTTGACTCAGACCAGGTCAGCTTTATTTGTCATCGCCAGGGCATGGACAATATTCACAGAATAACCCACTTGATCAAGAAGGTACATCTCTGGGACATTTCAGCCTGCCTTCTTTCCCTGGACCCGGAAAAAGCCTTTGACTGCGTTAGTTGGGCCTTCTTACATGCTTTCCTGCAGAAAATTAGTCTAGGGCCGGGCATGATATCTCGGATAATGGCACCTTACACCTCCCCCACAGCACAGATTCGGATTAACGGCCTTCTCTCTCAAACCATAAACGTGAAAAGGGGCACCAGACAGGGCTGTCCGCTCTCACTCCTGCTTTTTGCCTTGGTGGTCGAACCATTGGCGATAGTTATACGCCGGGTGGAAGATGTTGCAGGCATCCCTTTTGGCGGCCTGGGCCATAAGGTTGCTCTCTTAGCCAATGACCTTTTGATTACCCTGGGCAAGCCTGAAACCTCCCTTCCTGCCTTAGTAAATATTCTCCATTTTTTTTAAGGACTTTTCGGTTTCAAAATCAACATGGCCAAATCCCAAGCGCTGAACTTAATAATGCCCCCAGAGGACATACCCCGTTTGCAGTCACTCGCCCCTTTACAATGGGCCTGTGATCACTCCGCTATCTGGGCTTGAACTTAACTCCATTTCTGTCAGCATGGACCCAGGCCAACTGGTCAGAATATAGAAGTGCCATTTTGAAGGACCTGCGGAAATGGAGGCTGCTTCAGACGTCCTGGCTTGGCTGGCTCGATGCGGTCAAAATGTCCATATTGCCTAAAATCTTGTATTTGTTTCAGACACTACCCACCCCAATCCCTCGAGACGTTATCCATCGCCTCCAACGCAACGTAAACACCTTTATCAAAGTGGAAAACGCCTGAAGTTCTCCAACAAGATCCTTATGTTGACTAGGGACCGGGGGGCCTGGTGTGCCCTAATCTTTTGGAGTACTATTGGGCGTCTCATCTTCGTTATATCTCAGAATGAATCGTTCACGAAAGCAAAAAGCATTGGTTCCACATGGACAGTGGGGTGACATGTTGCCCCTTTGGGACCTGGATTTACTTCTGAATCACCTTAGACCCCACAGTGCTTATATTCCTACCCCCACTAAGACAGTTCTTGATATTTGGGACAGGATAGCGATCTCGAGGAGCCTTACCACACACCCCCTTGGCCCGCAACCCGGAATTCCCCCCTGCCCTACAAACGCAATCATTCCACGCTTGGAGGGAGAGTGCTGTACGATTCAAGACCTTTTTGAGGGGGACACGTTTAAAACTTTTGAACAGTGCAAAGGGGCCTTTCACCCCCCAGACACCTCCCGTTTGCAGTATTATCAACTGAGACACTGGCTGCTTCAACTACCCAACAACACGGGGCAACACGGCCACTCACTCGTTCGATGGCACACAGGTACTGATCTCCCGCACATACCAGGTGCTACAACACTTCACCCCTATTCATCCACACACTTATCAAACACAGTGGCACACAGATTCCACAGAGGACATCTCCCCTAAACAATAGGAGCAACTCTGGCGTGACATTCCTATGCTGTATAATAGCATAGCCCAGTGCTTATAAACTAATGGCTAGGTGATACTACACCCGTCATGTCTACGGAGAATATTCCCCACTTCCTCCCCCTCCTGCTGGTGCTGTCAATCGGCAACCAGCGGTTTCATTTACATTTGGAGGTATTACCCCTATTAATACCATCTTGGAAGGAAGTCCTGAGACACATTAAGGGTGCCATAGGCTTTCCTCTTCCAAACTCATGAACCACTATCATTCAGGGCACTGCTAAAAAACATCCAAGCCATCAAAGTGGTAAACGACAGGGCCAATCGCCTTATGGTTCACACGCCTTTGGCATGTCATGGTGATGGAACTTTTATCATGCAGGATAACACACACTGAATCCAAATTTGCCCACATCTGGCAGCCACTGGTTGATTATTTCTCAAACTTGGAATACTCCTGCTTTACACCACCCCAGCTCCGGGCTCTCCAACTCTTTGGACAAGCTTCTTCAAACACTAGAGCCGACAACCCTCAGAGGGATGATCAGCCTTCTATCGCAGGAACGACAATTCCCTCCCCATAGCTCCCTGTGGGAGTTACACTTTGGCCCACTCGGGACACCCCCTTTTCCTTCTACCCATCCTCGGTCAGCACACGTCCCATACTGTTACACCCCTGATTCCCCCTTTCCTTTCCTCCCCGTCTTTCTGTATTTTTGACACATATTTCGATGTCTTTTGATGGTTCTTCTTTTCCATGGTTGCCTGTCCTAACTGTTGAAGGCCGCTCTTGCTCACAATCCTCTTGTTGTGGGACATGTGGTATATAATGGCCTCTGCCTCTATTGTGTAGCTTGACATGCTACAGTGGTACCTTGCATAGTCAAATGTCCATCACATGCCTCATACTGTGTTGCATTTCCGATGTCCTTTTTTTCTTTTCGTATTTCCTAAATAAAAAAAAAGATTTGAAATTAAAAAAATTAAGATGCTGCCTCATATGGGAGTGCCTACGATTTGGAAGGGTGAATATGTTGAAATACTCCAGTTACTGCAAAGGTAGTTGTGGGCCAAAGAAGGGTCCAAGGAGGTCAGACTGGATCCTGTTGGGACTTTAACAAAGGTGTATGTACAAGAGAGTACTGCAAGTTTTGACATGAATGTTCAAAATGTGCAGTCAGACACGCTGTCATCCATTACTACAGACCGGTGGCATGCAAGCACATATGCAGGGCAATGGCAGCAGCAACAGGGGTCCGTGGGGGGACAGCAGCAAGGCCAAACATCTGGCTTTCTGTAAGGTAGGTGGGCAGAAGGACCTGCAGGCAAGGACCCATACTCCAATGAGATTGGTGAGGTTGGATTTTTGATTGGCACAGTATGATCAGTGGGAGGATGCCACTCTGTTAAAGGAGGGTTTCCGATGGGGGTTCAAATTGGGGTATGAAGGAATGAGGGAGCGGAGGTGGGCGAACAATTTGAAATCAGTGGTTGCACACAAACAAGTGGTGTGGGACAAGTTAACAAAAGAGATACAGGAGGGCAGGATGGCGGGCCCTTTCGGAGACCGGCCTATGGCAGACTTGATTGGGTCACTTATGGGTATGGTGCCAAAAAAGGAGAAAGGACAGTTTAGATTGATACACCACCGCTCATGGCCGAAAGACACTTCAGTCATTGATTTTATCCCAGATGACCAGGTATCAGTGTCCTACTCCCCGGTGGATGATGCAATCTCCCTGGTAGAGAAAGATGGGTAAGGGGCTGTAATGACTAAATGGGACATAAAGTCAGCTTTCCATTTGCTGCCGGTACACCCAGAGTATTTTCAGCTGCTGGGCATTTCAATTTGAAGGTCAATGGTTTGTGGATAAGTCACTACCGATGGGGTGTTCCATATAGTGTGCCTTATTTGAAAGGTTCAGTACTGCAGTGACTTTTCTCGCGGTGCACAGGACATGAGTATGTCACACACTATCTTGATGATTTCGCTTTCGTGGGGCACTGAGGTTCTGCGGATTGTCAGCAGCTGCTGGTAAGTTTTCAGGATCTCATGGGGGACCTAGGAGTGCCTTTGGCGCGGAGAGGACATTGGGAACTAGTACCATATTTTCATTCCTCTGCATTGAAATTGACTCATTGCAATGCAATCTCGCCTTCTGGGGGACAAGAAAATCACAAAGCCATTTTTCTGTAGGACGCAGTGTTGGCCGAAAACAAGGTGACAGTCAAGGAGTTGCAGGTGTCACTGGGGCATTTGAATTTTGCATGTAGAGTAGTGTGCGCAGGAAGGACTTTCCTCAGGTGCTTGGGGCTACCGCTCTCTGGGTTCCCTTTGCCGCATCACCATATGCGATTGTTAGCAGGGTGAAGGGCGGACCTGCATTTGTGGTACTTTTTCTTGGAATCCTTCAATGGGGTACCGCTGGTGGCACTCCAGAAAGTGGAATGGGATGCACATATCTTTTCTGAGGCTGCGGGGGGTTTGGTCTGTATTGGCTGGGGAAGTGGTGCGTGGAAGAATGGCCCATTAGATGGAAACATTTTGGTGGAGTATTGCCTCCATGGCACTCTTTCCTCTGGTGGTCACAATGACGCTATGGGGGGAGTTACTGGCACACAAGAAAATCATGTTTAGGATCGACAACATGGCTGTGGTACAAGTGGTCAACCGGCAGTCTGTTAGGGATGAGCAGGCTTTGAAGTTAATGTGGGTTTTTGTGGTATGGTGCTTGAGGTATATTTTTTTCAGATTGAAACAAGTGCCGGGCCGACAATGACATTGCAGATGCTTTGTCTCATTTGCAGTGGGAGAGATTCCATGGGCTGGCCACGGAGGCAGACAGAGTACGGACGCGGAAGCTGCAAGAACTCTGGGCAGTAGGAGACAGAGGATGCTGAAGTTGGTGGCAGGGTCATTGGCGGTGTCTACGAGGAGAGCATATTCTCAAGGTTGGTCGGAATTCTTAGATTGTAGGGCGCAGAAGTGGCAAGAGGATTGGGCCAGGACAGAGGATGTTGTACAGTTTATTTTGACATTGATTGAGAAAGGTCAGTCTAGTGTTACGATATCTGGGAAGCTGGCGGGCATGGCGTTTATGAGAAAACTGATTTGGGTATATGTTCCATCAGCGGGAGAGTTGGGGAAGAGGATGTTGGAAGGTTGGGTCAGGGACGACGGAGGTGAAGAGCCAAACAGGAGGCCGCTTACTTGGGGTGTTTTTGTGGGGCTGTTTCCAATCTGCTCGCCATATGCCATGGGGATCACAAAGCTGTGTTGTTTTCCACTTTGATGGCGTGGATGTTTTTGGCGCATTCCGCTTGTCAAATTTGCTAAGGGGTTGGGAGAAGCGAGGGCTACGCTAAGAGTATGTGAGCCAGTGTGTTGCAGGCATCAAAATATAGCTACAAAGGTCCAAGACAGATCAGAGGGTCCAGGGTAGAGTGGTATTGCTTCGGGGTTACCCGGTTGGCAGGGCAACCCTTCATGTGAGGGCCAGACTGGTGGTGGGAAGGGTGTTTCAGCATGCAGATGGGAAGCTGGTGACAGCCTTCCAACTGTTAGCGGTTTTGAGCAAGGCATTGGCATTTGCTTGGTGGATGCCAGAGGTTATGGAACACATTCCTTTCACAAAGGGATGGCAACAGAGACGGAGGCAGGTTGGAGAGGCTGGAGTTGTGAGAGGATAGCAGGGTTGGATAGGTGGTCATCTGACTGCTTTTGGCATTCTGTGCGGGGTTAAAGGGGATTGCTGTAACATTTCTGCTTTTACTCTTGCTGTTCATATTTTCCAGGTCCAAAGGCCACTGGATTGTCGGTGTAGATTGTAGGACACACATTTGTTAAATGGGCAGATCTGCCAGCTAGCAAGAGAAGTCACAGAGTACAGTTGGGTTTCGACTCCAGTTTGGTGCAATTTCGGTGGCACGGAAAGGGGGTATGCGGTGGAGAGAGCTGTTGTCATTTCTGAACACAGTGTTAGTTGGGGGACGATTTTCACTTGTTTTAGTGCTACACGTCAGATAGAATGACTTAGTAGTGTTAAAAGGTTTGGCACTTAGGCGGTCAATGAAGGAGGATTTAAAGAAAATTCTGCAGCAGTAGTCAGGTTGTTATATAGTGAGGACTAAGTTGTTTACTAAGAGAACCTGGAAGGGGGCCGGTAAGCGGCTGCGATAGACAGGGCCAGGCGCAAATGTAACAAGGAGATGCAGAATTTTTGAAGGGAGCGTGCATTGGCAGGATCTCGCATGCGGATCTGCGTTATAACAGTGTAGCGTTTTTTTAGGGGAGATGGTGTCCATTTGTCCAATTATGGTACGTATTTGTACATCCTTCAGTTGAGAGAGGTGTTGGCGGCTAGACTGGACCTTCGACGGTGAGCGTTGGTGTGGGCAGAAAAATTCTAGCTATGGTCTTTTTCTGGGTGGCAGTTAGCCAAAACTTTGCTAGGGGTTAGCGAATGTTATTGTGGTTAACTGCGGCAATCCAGACTGAAAGAGAATGGAGAAACAAGTTCACACCTTGATGAGGCAGGAAGTTAAACGTTCATTAGGAAGTTGAGTTAGAGGTTAATGGATGCAGTAAACCTGGATCGGAAGATAAAGGTCTCAAGTGCCGAAGATCAGCACAGGAGGAAGAAGAGACTTGCAGATTTAAGTGTTGTTGGGGTATGGCGGGACATTTAGAGGAGATGGGTAGTTTAACGTAGGTGAACATTTGTATAAAGTGTGATTTAGTTTTGCAATTCGAAAGGCCCAGGATTGTTTATATGATGTGCACCTGTTTCAATAAAGAAACCTTTTTCACACACACACCTGTGTCAGTGGTCTGTGCTGTGCACCCTCTTCCCCAATGGGGTTTTGGGAAGCAGCTGACCAGGGGGAAGTCTGCCCCCCAGGAGAATTAGGGTAGTGGTGCAGTCCAGCAACTACACCACTATCTTTGGGTTGTAATTGGGCTATAGATATAGCCCACTATATAGTGAAGACATTTTGTTGACAAGCAACCATTTTGTCCTGGGTGGCACAGTGGCTGGTCATAGGAAAAATAATTTTCCCACCCGCCCACTCATTTCTCTTATGGTTGGGGTCTAGTTTGCCTATGTTGCTATGGCTTTCTCAGGGTAGGCTTTATCTTGGAACAGGTGTGCAAGGAAGGGGAACATGTATACGTTGTTGCTTTGAAGCAGGTGCAGAGGTGGTTGTGCGAAAAGTTGGCAGGGGTTAGCGAATGTTATTGTGGTTGACAGCGGCAATCCAGGCTGAAAGGGAACAGGTAGACAAGCTCACGCCTGGAGGAGACAGGAAGGTAAACGTTCATTTGAAAGTTAAGTTAGTTAGAGGTTAATAGTAAACCTGGATGAGAGGTTTAAGGTCTCAAGTGCAGAAGATCAGAACTGGAGAAAACAAAGACTTTCAGATTTAAGTGTTGTTGGGGGGTGGGACATTTAGGAGTGGGGGATAGTTTAACATAGGTGAGCATTTGTGTATAGTGAGGTTTTAGTTTTGAGAGGCGAAAGGCCCAGGGTAGTTTATGTAAAGTGCACCTCTTTCAATAAAGCGGCCTTTATCACACAAACCTGTGACAGTGGTCTGTGCTGCGCCCCCCCTCTTCCCCAACCACTCTTGTTAACATTTGTGCTCTTAGAATTAACCTGCATACAAATCTGAAATGTTGAATAGATCTTTAAATAGAAAAAATTATGTACCTTACAAAACTACATCATCACTAACAATATATCGACAATATGCCTTAGGTGTACACTTGATTAATTGCAATGAAGGATTGCCTTTTACTGAAGATCAGACAACATTTAAGATACCAGAACTTTCACTAAGCAACCCCTAGGACCCATTGTACGCCAGAATTCTTAACCCAATGTTTTTATTTTAGCTAGCAGGCTAGCTAAAACATAATTTGTTCATTTAACAACCACCAGAATCCACCAAACTGAGCACGTTACTACATTACAATATTGCTACCACCCCTTTCTCGATAAATTCCTTTGCTGCCTTGAATGTAACACATAAACACAATTCTTCATAATACACACCCGCATTGCTTTGTTCAGGATCTCTCGCTTCCAACAACATATCAGAGGGCTGTAGGGTCAGACGACATGGCACGTCTGCTTTACTGAAACAAAGGGCTTTCCTGCTTCCCAAAAACACACAGTGTTAACTTGACTTTTTCCAGCAAATGGAACCACTAACCTCTACTAAAATATTCAAACTTAGAATGCCAGACTGCATGGATACTACATGCTGTTGAATCAGATACTTCTTCCGCATGCCGCCTAACACAAGATAAGTGCCAAGCTCTAACCACCACCAGCTTAACAGATACTTCTTTTTGGAATGACTTCTCTCATAGCTCTTTCTTTTTTCCAATATTCTTTCGACTGTAGATCTTGAAAAGAACAGTTTTCATACCCTTTGGAAGGTAAAATTCCCTTAAAAAAACACTATTTGACACTTATCACTGTTTTGTCAAGATCACTTGACTATATACTTGGCCAATAGTTAAACAGGCTACATGTGAACCACAAATGCTGCTCATTTCTATAAATACTTTAGAGGGTCTACTTACTTTCTTTTAGCCATATATTTTACTTATTTAACTCCTACTCACTAACTTTTAGAGTTTGAAGTGTCAAAGGTTGCTGTGATATCCAATTACGTGTGAGCACACCTAGAAAGTTTAGGATGATTTTTACTTTCTGCTGCCAAAAATGAGCAGAGAGAAGAAGAAACATACTACCCAAAAATAGGATGGCAACACCATATGTAATTATTAAACCAACAGTTAAATTATAGGCTTTTTTTCATCCCAATTAAGACCAGCCCAGATTCTTTGACAGCGTTTGACACCTTTCGGCCTCTAGCCTCAACAATGGCTAGCTCACATTCATATATTTGACGGGTAATTGCCCATCACTTGCCCACCTTCGAGGCAGGTGGGATATCCATGACCTAGCTATCATAACCGGGCAGAAATAATTACAATCAACACCAATGACCTAGACCTGAAATTGTGCTCAGTTTTATAACCCAGTATGATCTCCCTAATGGACAGCTGAAAGTCGCAACAAAAATGGGGTATTACTAGTTGAACCACACCTGCCCAGAATTCCTGGAACTAATCCCGCAGCTGTAAATATTTAAAGAAAAACTGACGAGGAAGTTCATTAAAAGTCTGAAGGCAAGCAACTGAACAAAATCTATTAAAGTCCTACAGCTGCCCAATGGTCTTCTCACCTAACCTTGCCTATTGAGACGTGGAATATCTCTGGAAATGCTGGGCTTTCCCAGAGTGGCGTATATGCATGCAAAGTGGCTAAAGAGTACTTGGAGCAGATTTCCTTCCAGATATGAGCGATGTCCCTGACAGTTTTAAATCGGACCCGTTTATTGTAATTGGGATCCGTAAACCTATGAAAGCGAAAGCCGACCCAAGAGCAAATTGATAACCCAGATAGACCAGACTGGATGGTTCTAATTCCCACCCAATAAGCAGATTTTGTATGCGGCCAGCTAAGGCTGTCCAATAATGAAGGTTAAAGTCGGGTAGTTAAAAAATCAAATAGCTTGCCTGGCCCGTCTGTAGCCCCATAAAAAACTGCTTATGGCACCCTCGACACACTTAAAAAAAGAGTCCAGGACTTTGGAATGGGATTGCTCGAAATAGATACAAAAATGTTGGCAGAATGTTCATTTCAATAATATAGCGGCAGCCTATTATGCTAATAGAGAGCCGATTTAATGAGCACAATTTAACAATTACTAAGTGCAATAGAGGTTCGTAGTTGAGTTTAAAGTTATATCAACCCGCCTACTCAGCCTCACTCCTAAATAGGTGGCTGTTGCTGCTACCCCCGGGATCGAATCGTCCAACTTAAAATTAAGCAGTACATGTGTTTTTGCTAGATTTAATTTATAACCGGAGAAGGCTCCAAACCTATTGGCCTTGTCTGTTACTTTGCTGATAGCAGCCAGTAGATCAGTTGTAAAGATAGCGACGTCATCAGCATTGTCCTCACTGCCATTATATATCACTGGCTGGATTCCTTGATTTAGTAGGAGGGACTTCTAGTATGGCTTAATATACAAAGCAAATAAAAGGGGGGAAAGCGGGCACCCCTGTTTGGTGCCCCTAAAGATCTTAAATGGTGAGGAGCAGTTCCCGCCATAAACTTGCTTGGCCATAGGATTCTTGTAGAGGGATTGTACCCACTGGTGAATCTGCCCCCGAAACCAAAGAACCCCATCGTTACTGAAAGACATTAGCATATAACCCAGTCGAAAGCCTTCTTGGCATCTAATAGGATCATTCCGACCCTTTTACCTGTTCTTTCAGCAACATCGAAGATGGCAATTGCCAAGTTGGTATGACTTGTAATATCCTACTAGGAACAAAACCGTGTTGTTGAGGCAAGACCAGATTCTGCATTAAGGGGGCCAGTTGAGTAGCCGATATCTTTGCAAAAACCTTTGCATCCGAATATAGGCCAATAAGAGCCCCTGTCCTCTTGTGGGGCTTGTCTTTTGTCTTTAGTAAGATTCCATGTGACAGGGACTTCTCCCCCCCCCCCCCTGTTGATATTGCCTAGAAGGTTAATTAATTCCTGTAGTATGGCATCAATGAATGTTTTATAGAATTCAAGCGGAATGGTGTCTTCACCGGCTGCCTTTACGGAGGGCAGAGCTTTAATAGCAGTCTCTACTTCACACTCTGAGATGTCTCTCTGCAGGACTGATACCTGACTATCTTCTAGGCAGGGCAATTTACAGCCCTGTAGATAGTCCACAAGGTCGGACTGACTAATTAATTGGGGTTGACTATAAACATCCTGATAAAAGGATGTAAACTGCTCTGCAATAGCCTGGGGGCTAGCGTGAAGAACTCCATAATTACCTTTAATGCTACGAATAACACACGTTGATCTTTTATCAGAAATCTGATGAGCTAATATTCTACCAACATTTTCACCATATTCATACTAGAGTACTTTATTTTTATGATAACTGGTGGCCACCTTTTCCCTAAACACCCGATCTAAACGACACTGGCTTTCAATTAACTCAAGATATAGAGCTTGCTCCCCCGGATCTCTAGCTAGAATTGCTTGGGCATGCCAAAGCTCTAATTCACCTATTCTCTGGCACAGCTGATTTACACCCTCCTGCATTACCTCATCTCCCGATAACCCCTAACCATACTAATGCTAATCAAATACAACCTCGCCCAATTCTGATATTTGTGGGCAATTTTCTATTGAGGCAGGCGGTTTTCCTTAAAGCTCGCCCTAGTGCGCCTGTTGCTGTTGATTCAATGCCTCTGTTCGTATGATAAGATCTTTGCAAACTCACTATACAACAGTGGTGGAAGCTGCGTCGAATGATCGATCCACTGAAAGCTGTTGGGACACAGGTTTTTCTTCAGAAACCAGCAAGATTTAAGATTATTAAGGGTGGTCAAACACAGTTCTGTTATACTGAGTTATATGCAGCACAGGTTCTTAGTAAATGGCAGGGATCATCTCTGCCTACTTGATCTGAAACGATGTTGGCCTGATTATTATATGTGTCTAGGCCCTGTTAAATGCCTGACTTATGTTTGATCTATGCTTGAACATACATACCTAATTCTTCTTTTTTCTCTGTTACTGCCCCTTCTTTTTCTTTCTTACTATTTGGGTAATCTTTCTTTGGGTCATGGGTGCGGGTTTGGAGGTGGTTGGGGAGTCCCGGGGCAGAGACCTCACAGCGCTGTCACTCCAGCTGACAGCTTAGGGGTAGGATGATTCCAGGGGGAAGGGGTTTTACGGGCTGGGGGTGGGTGTACCGCTCAAAATCTGTTGGCCGATTGGTGTTTTGCTTTTGGGGGGGGGGGCTACATGGGTAAAATTAGTCAGAATGGTCTCAAGGCACTAGTTGAATGGGCAACTAGGTATGTTATCTGTCAATATTCAGGATGCAATTTTGGAATGGTTACACTGAGCATTTATGTTTGATTGCAATGGTTGAATTGGAAATTATTTGTTGGAATGTTGCTAGCCTTAATTGTCCAATCAAGCAACAATTAGTACGAGAAGAGATAATGTTGTATAAAACACAATTGCTTTGTCTAACTGAGACACATTTGACATATAAGGATCGCTCACTATCGAAACACCTTGGTTACAATACTCTTATAAGTACCTCACAGTCTGCTTCTATTCGGGGTTGCCATCATGTCGGCCAGGCATGCTGAGGTCAAGGTACTTAAAACTGCAGCTGATTCAAGGGGGAGATGGGTGATTGTTCAGTTTTTATTGTATAGTTGAAAATATGCCATCTGTACAGTGGATGGTCCACATTCTGATGATTCGGGATGTTTAATCTGCTCTGTTTAGATTTGCTAGATTGGGTGGGGGATTTAATATTGATGGGTGATTTCAATTGCTTAATGGACTATGGGATAGATTCTACTAATTGCATGGCTCTCCTTCGGCCAAAAGAAGGGCATCCATTTTAGAATTTGTCAGATTACATGGGCTAACTGATGTGTGGAGGGCCATATATTCCTCCAGACCAGGGTTTACTTTTTACTGCTCTCCTGACAAACAATATTCAAGGATTGATGTGATCTTTGCTGGGGCAAAGCTAGTCCAAGTCACCAAAATGGAAGTCTCTCCTAAGATTACCTCAGATCATAAGCCAATGTTTCTTAAACTCTGGGTAACCACTTGCAGAAGGGAAAGTCGCTATTTCACGTTCCTTTTACACATTCTTTCTAATCCGGAATATCAAATGTGTTTGTCTAGGCTACTCAGGGAGTTTATAAGTTTAAATACTGGAACGGCCCCACCGCAGGTTATGTGGGATGGTGTGTAAGCGTGTATACGTGGTATTACGCTGCAATTTATTCTCAATAAAAACAAGGTAATGCAGGAGGCCGTAAATCAGTTTCAGCATTCATAAAGCTTTAAGCAAATTGCACCTCAAGGAGTGAACTTTTTCATTGATACACCCTCATTATGCAAGAAGCAGATGTAACTACTATACAAGATGAAAGGCTAGAAAAAAAGAAGAGAAATACAGCTGCACAGCAATAGGATGATTATTGGAATAATCACAACCGTTCTAGGCTCTTTCCATGAATATCCGGTTAGGTTTTATCCTCTGTAGTCCTTCCACACCCTCCAAACAGATGTCCACAAAGCCCTTTTTTTAACACCATATGACAACGCTCGAGGGTTTTCAAACTACTGAAAGTAAGTGCAGCCCTTGCCCCATCGAAAAATTCACTACTACCACCATCTCTCCAGCAAAGCAAGGGTGTCTGATATTCAACTTCATCATGTATAAAATATTTATTATGATTATTTATTTAAGCCATTCAATGAAATGCAGTCTTATACATGTTTTTTCAATGAAAATAAAATAACAGTTTTTTGTTTTCTTTAAATATTTTCTTTACTTATTAGGTTTCAAAGACCTTAAGTAAGTGACAGATATTCAGAAACAAGAACAAACAATATAAACTGTGAAAAACACAATTAGGGGTTACTTTTGGTATATAGCAAATTAGTTTTGTGTATTGAAACAGACATGAGACGATCTTAACTAATGTTTCAAAATAACTGATAATAACAAATATATGAAGTTTAGATGAAAACAAATTACACGAATATTAGAATTTTGGATCATTAATGAATAGGTGTAGGATATTTGAAACTTTTAGCAATGTATTGCAAAGACCTAGTATCATCGTTGTTTGAATCAGACAAGGTACTGGTTGTTGGTCTAGTTGATTGAGGTTTTGCTTGTATGCAATGTTGTATAGGAAGAGAGTGGGGAATGCAATATATCAAGCATGACAATGACGTATTCGTCACAGTACAGCATATCCTTTATAGCCTATTAGGGTTTCCAGAGGATCTAACAATACATAAAAGCATGCAAAAGATTGAGTGTAAACTCTGATTTGCACACACGATTCTCAGACTTCTTGCTTGAAGCTAGATTTACAGGATATATATTGGACCGCAGGGGGAATGTGAGTGTTTTTTTGTATAAAAAGTAAGCTTTTAGTTTAATAATGATAAATAGTACATGGGTTTAGAATTTAATGGAGCAATTCTAATGTTTATTTAGTAATATACGTGCATACATTATAGCGAGAGTTTCATGAATTCTTGAAGAAGGTAATTTTCCAGAAACGTATAAACACTAAAAAGACATTACTGTAGAGCAACTGATGCACTAATGAATTTGTGATAATTCAACAGCAGTGTAGATTTACAAATATAATATACAAAACCCATGCTAGAAGCTACCACAAAGCAACCACCAGTTAAAAGAGCCCTACTACTTAAACATACTAGCTAAAAACAAAATCTGTGATCGTTTTAAAATCGTCAAATCGTCACTTAGAAGTGCAGTATTAAAGATTTTTAATTAAACGAATAGTTGATTCCATATTTATTCAGTGAAAAGCATTGAAGGACAGCAACTTGCATAGATATAACTACACTGGTAGGTAGTCCAGGTTACCATAAGGAACAGGGCCAAGACTGATATGCATATGGCTGGGTCCAAACTGGGGTGGTGTGGTGAGCAAAAGAATGATGGATTAAACCCAGATCCTTGTGACTGGGGGTGAATGTTTGCATTGTCCAGCATTCCGTCCATCAAATTGTTTCTTTTGCAGAGGTAGTCCAGGTTACTGCACCTGGAAATTTTGAAATGTATGCTTAATTTTTGTGTGCGCAAGATCAGTTTCTGTAACACCCTACAAACTAGTCTACAGAAGATTAAAAAAAGACTGCAGCTACTTGAGAAGTCAGTTTTAGGATAACTACCAAATGAACAAAAACGAATTCCGAGCTTCAGTCTGATTAAACATATTCCTAAACTGATCCACACAAAAAACTGTAATGAATACAAACTTTGAGAAGTATTTCCATGCAAGGCTATCCATTTCTATTATTTTGCCTCTCTACACTTTTATGCCTGCCTGTGCCCTCCTTGTTCCACTTGCTGGCTGTAGCATTTAGGTGTTTTGATAACCTTAAAATACTCCAACAATCCATACTGTGCTACTTCAAATTGAGAGCTATTCATGAGTGAGGAAAAAAGCTTCACACATATAACCCCGCTGCTTCAAACAGCAACCATTGGCATCTCCAATAGAACTCGTCCATTAAACCTATTGGCTTTTCAATTCTTTTTGTTTTGTACACAGCAAAGAACAAAAGGTCAAGGCACTAGACACCTGCACTAGTCAGTGTAAAGTATGGTAGTAAAAAACAGAAATATGGTGCAAAGAGCCGGGAACGTGACCTTCCTACGTACCCACTGATTGGGAAACCCAAAAACACAGAACCGAGCTGGCTCAGCACACATATGTAGTTATACGTAATCGTTTAAAGAATTCTATATCCAAGAATTGTAACTGTACATGAGGAACAGCAATTGTACATTAAGATAGCGCCTTCCAAATGAGACAAATTGACAATCAGATTACTGAAGCGCATATTATTCTTTTATTGTTTTATTCTTTTGTTCATGATTCTTTCGTTAAAAACATCACCAAATTCATAGCCGACGCGGCGCGTTTCGTCCCAACGGGACTTCTTCAAGGCTGTAGTGTTTGTGTATCACCAATAGATATTTCACATCAAGGTCATTGTGACAGAGTAAAATAATTATATAGCGAAAGTCTTGGTGCATTGAGAAGAGGACACACGACTACTCTATATCAGGAGTATTGAAATGTGTAAATGTGTAAAGTGTGTCTCGATCCCGCCAAGTAACGTCTGGATTCAAAAAGAGGTCTCTGTGTGCTGAGCCAGCTCGGTTCTGTCTTTTTGTTTTGTGATAGAAAGTCCCCAAAATCTATGCGCACCCACAAAGTCATTTTAAACTGGATTTACTGAAATAAATGAAAATGCAGTGACCATCTTCAAAAGCATATTTTATTTTTACAAATCCCATTCAAATATGGCCACTATGGATTTGCACAAATTCACAGGAAGTAGGATAGACAACAAAGTCATCCAGTCATAAGTGTTGGGCTACCCCAAAGACCACACAATCTAGTACTGGCAACAATAGGTTTGGTCAACAGCAATAAAGCTGTGTGTAGCTGAGTCCTAAAATGAGCCACCTACATTCGGTGTTGCCTGCTGACCTTTTTGGTGTGCATTAAACCTCTTTTTGCATTACTGTTGCAAAATGTCAGTGCTGTCGATTTTTTTTAGCTCATTAATTAGTCTCAGTTCTTATGTCTATATTTGCTCGGCAGAGTTGTCTCAGCGTCCACTTAGCGTCTGTGTCCATTTCATTATAAGAAGTGCTGGATCTAAAAATCTCTAGTTTATGCTGCAAAAGGCTAAATTATTAGCTAATGAGTTTGACATATTAAACGGATGGTCTGAATTGTTGCAAAGCTCTAATGTGCTTTTAAATTACATTTGGGCTTTCATGCCAGTTCTCTGGGTCACTCAGAAGGTACTGTGCTCCATCTCGTACTAATAAGTTTCAATTTAGGCTAATTCATTTTGTCCAGTTTTGACATGGGCAACTGGTATTTTTCATTTCTCTAACAGTTTTCAGACAGCGTTCTTAGAACTGTGAGTAAAAAAGAACTGGGAAGGAGCCAAAGGGGTGAACTTAGGTGAGGCAACAGTTGTGTGTTCACCTTTATGCTGCAGCACTTATTCCTCATCTCAGACACACTCACTCACCCATTCACTTAAACACACTCCCACACAAATATATACATCAGAACGTCTTTTCACTCCTTAAATCCTGACACTTTAAATACTGAGACCAGTTAAGAACTGTGAGGAATACATTCAGAAAAGAAACGCTGCTTGCAATCATTCTGGGGCGGTGAATATCACTCCGAGACCCGGAAGATGTACCTTAAGTATTGACGAGAGGAAGCCAAATCTCCTTAAAATGTTTGTATTCTACGGTTTAATACTTCTTTCTTTATTTTGGACGGGATTATATTCCTCGCAGATTTCCTGCTGCTCTGAGAGGTGTCAGCCATCCCTTGATGGATTGCAAAGACATTCTGCACATCTGTCTCAGGTCTATCTCAACCTCACCTTCCAATGCACCTCTCTCTAACTCAACTTACTCTACATCTTTTTCATGACCTCACCTCTCTGCACAGCATTCTCTGTGCCTACCTATATCTCTACTCACTCTATCTCAACTTTCTATCTACCACACCTCTCCCTCTCTGTCTCCATCTCAGTATGCCTCACCACTCTCTACCCATCTCTGTGCCTTCTCTACTTCAGATCAATGCACTGTTTCCATTTCACCTCCCTTGAACTCTCCTCTATCTACTACACCTCTCTCCAACTCATCTCTTGCTTAACCTGATAACTCTATCAGTCTGTCCATCTCTCTTTATCTCACCTATCTTTACCTCTTTCTCAGCCCTCACCTGCCTCTTCGGTGTGACCCCATTATCCCACAAGTGTGCCCTTCTTACAGCTCTCTTATTCCTCTGGTGCGGTAGTATGTTCTGTGAGGAATTAGTTTGCTGTCAACCCTCTTCAGGTCTCACACTACCAGGTACCATGTTAAGAAACCTTTCTTAGGGGCAAAAAGATGCCAAACACGTATGCACCACTTTCGATGCTTGTGTAAGTCAGAATGGGGCAAACATATTTTGCACTGTATTTACTACATATATACTAATAGAAGGAGAAAACCGATTTTGCCTCAAACATAATTGTGTATTTCATGCTTAGAAAGAGAGACCAATACCACTTGGAGATATATGATCAGTGCTTGTAGGCAGCTTGCTTCCTTCAACACTTGAGAAGATAGGTTCAGTCTTATTATGAGCGCAAAATGGTTCTGGAGGGTGTATTGTTTGTTGTTTGGTAGTAGCTTGGACATGGCATTGTGATTTAGATTTTTTCCGCATGGTTCACTACTTGTTAGCATTTAGCTTTTATCTTTGATTATGGATAACTAAAATGTTTTTACTTTAAACATCTCTTTTGTGTGCATTCACAAACCTTTTCTTGGAGGACTCTTTCATGTTTTGTGGCCATTTACATTTCATTTTTTTTGGGATGTAGCAGATTTGTTCCTTATGTACACATTTCTGCTACACAAGAAAACACATGGGCCCGTAGTCACAAAGGGCCTCCACACTCGTGTCGGAGGTCCTGTTGTTGTGATGGGTCCGCCGTACTCCAGTTCCCTATTGTGGGCACCCCGCTATGAGTGGAGGCCCCCCGCCACTAGTGCGGAGGTCCTTTGTGAATTGACCCCATGATATTTGGGACCAGTATGTGATTTGTTGAATGCCTTTTTTCTTCGTGCTATAACTGGTAATGTTACTTTACACACAAGTCCAGATTTACTAACATTTTGCTTCGGGTTGCGTCATTTCTTAGCCGCAGCCCCAACACAAAATGTATTGTGGGTTTTACTAAGCCACGCAAAGCCCGATTTGCGTGGCTTTGTGTGGGTTAGTTAAAAAAACAATAATGCGGGGTAATGCATAGGTCCACCTGTGATTGTGCCATCTAATACCCTTGGTGTTATAGCGCTAGCTTATAAAAACATGTATGGTCTACCTTTTCACAACAAGCAACTCCAGCAGTAATCTTCGAGTCATAGAAAGTAATGGTAGAAAAAGAGCAGTTGGCCCATGTCATCTGCCTATCTCTCCACCTACTAGTACACATAGTGACCCGTATTGGTCTTTGGTTTTACTCTGAAAAAATCAAAGACTTATTTTGTCTGGTTGCCTGCATCCTAAATCTGGGTGACACAATTCAGTGGTTTTTCTGGCTTTGATATCATGCACATTGTTCTTACACTGGAAGTTTTCTGATTCTTTATCCACCTCTACTTTTGATTCCTGCCAAGTCCTGTTAGCTGCCAATAATACCACTTATGTTGTGTACCAACTTGGGGACTCATGACAATAAAAATGATCTAAAAGAATCCACAAGGAGGTGCCCAAGAGCAAAACCAGTCAATTTCATTCTGCCCTCCTTCCACATTTCCTTCTACCACAAGACCAATGTCTGCATCATGGACATGGTTAGGCAAAAGTAAAAGCAACGCACAAATGTAGTCCGATCATGTATGAGGTTGAATCAAGATGTTCTGAACAGATAGGTTCTCAGGGATCAGAATCCAGTACATGATGAGGCATATATTGTGGGTAGGACCAAATCCAATATTTTAACTCCACTGCCTATAGATGACCTTTGATGGTAGACTTTTCCAGGTTATTTTCCCACAAGTTAAAATCCCAGGTTATGCAGTGATGCTGATTCAAACCCATCAAAGCATAGATCATCTCCAAGAAGGCTTCTTAAACTGCAAATCCACCCTTTGTAGTCTATGTACACATATAATAATCTCACATGATTTAGGGGTGAATAACATCTTGTATGCCACTGCTTTATAAAATGGGTCTTTAGCTAATGGCAATGTGGGTTGTTCAAGTTATCCTTTACTATCCATGCAACACCTCCACCTTGTAACTCTTTTCTACTTTACAGTATAAAGGAAAAGTTGCCTGGTTGCTAAGTAAAGGTTTTAATACCAAAGTGATCTTTGAGCCAGGATTCAGAGATCGCCTATATCTCCAACAGCTTGACCATCAGAACGGCCTGAATGCCATATCGATGTGACGATGCTTATCTAGCATTAACACGTACCTCCATCAGCTGTTTAGTAGACCCTAAAGCATTTAAAGGTCTTGTTTACCTGCCACATTTCAATTAATGTGTTTGAGTTCTGTATAGTGGCTACCTAAGTAGAGTAATTATTACATGTTATTTAACAGTTCTCCCTGTTTGGACCAGGCTCATGCAGGCAACTCGTCACTTCACAGAATGTTTGAAAAAACAGAATGTTTCTTGTAATTTATTTTTACAGGATAAACATTAACCAGACAAAGGAACATACATAATCATGTGAACCAATAACATCACCAATGATTTTTTGGCAAGGGAATGAGTCAATGGAGTAGATGGCGACATGCTGATTGAGTATAGAAGAAATGGAACTGGGAGCAGGTCATGTCAAAAAGCGGTGACTAATTGGGAAGTGCAGAGTTGTATTTTGAAAAGACGTGTACTTTAGTTTAAAACAGAAAGATATCCATTCAGAGATTTTGTGGAGGTCAACAGAAAGGGAGTTGTAGGTACAGTGGTGGCAAGACCACTGCAAACTGTTGGGTCTAGCAAAACTCTTGGAAAAAGCTTTTGGTTAGTAGTGTATATTTATTTCTCAAGTTTGGGTTTAGAACCTGCAAGAGTGCAGTCATCTTCTGCTTAAAATTTGATTTATTGTTGGTAATAGGATGTGTTCTCATTTTTTCCAATGATCTTTTAAATGTATTGTTAATTCTGCAGCTCTTGTGTATTAAGGGGATTTTATTAGAAAATTACTATAAATGTTTTTGATTTTAAAGGTGTTTTTTAAGTTTTGCAGTCTGCAGTGGAGGATTTTATCTGTTGCACTGAGCATAGAAATATTTTAAGTAACCATGCAATAAACTATTTGCATACACGATCTGTAGTCTCAAGCGTGATCATTTTCTCATTCTCCTCAAGTGAATTTCCTTCCAGACAAAAATTACTAGCTTAACTCTCATTAACCTCTAAATGCACACATCATGAAATACTTTAAGAGGGCATCTGGGTTTCTTTCAGGATGAACTGTTTTATCAAATTGCCTGACAGCTGTCAGTTACAAAATCCCAAGGGTTGCCTCCACATAAGATACATCCAGCAAGGACCACGAAGTCCTGATAAATACTTCTATCAAACACATGTCAAAGAAGCTGAAAGCAACAAAGCTACATCAGGACTATCAAAGGGAACAGGGATGAAACTATATGTTACCCAGTAAGCATGAGCCTAGTGAAAATGTGATTCCTCTGCATAATATGTAATTGAACACAATTTCCCAACTTTGACTATGATTATGACTTGAAGCATTAGTCTTTCTAAGTCCAACACTCAGACTATATCACAGACCAGAAAATGATTGGGTCAGAGGTTTGGTATTGTGGTTGACAGCTGTTTTTAGCTATACAGCTGATTTGATTTTTGTGTGCAGTATACCTCTAAAAAGAGTACTGTGGAGTAGCCATAGGATTGAGACAAGGATGGGTCTGACGTGTTCAGTATGTTCCTCAAAATGATGAGGTTGAGAGCACATAAATTGAACAGCCTGTGTGGTGTTAAATCTTGAGAGGAACATGGTTTGCACATTAACCGGGAAATCAGAAGCCATTTTCAGAGATTTGTTTTTCTTTTTTTGGCAGGATGTATATATGGAGGTCATTACCTGCAGTAATGCCTTGCAGCCTTTTGATGTGTTTGTAATACTGTGTAGAGTACAATGATTCTGATTTTTAATCAGAAGCAAACGTTAGATAATAAATAGGGTTAACCACAAAAGATGTAAGAATGTTAATCATTGCAGTTTAGAAATCACAAGCGAGCATTTTTTTGTGATATTTCTTTACTCTTGGATCTAACTTGGATGCAATTTTGAGAATTTTAAATACAAAAACACAAAGAATTCAGGATACTTCTAAACCTCTTTAATAGCAAAAAATGGCATCCCTACGTGGTGCAGAAATTATTGGACACCACTCATCCCATTCCTTATAATTTGAGATTGGAGAGATAGACAAAAATTCTGTCTCCAAAAGACGGGAAGCACCTTTTCTGTTGGGCTGTAGTCTAAAATGATGGTTTAAATGAGCTGAAATGTTTATTTCGATGCTTTTTATTTCTTCCTACCAAAGGAGTAGTCCCACACTGCTATTGCTGTAGAGTTTACTGGGCCCAAAACTACAGATGGTTGAAATTGTAAAATTGAACCTACCACTCTCTTGGTCCTCTGATGGACCTTGCTGTGTGCCGAGCCGGGTTGGATATAAAGGGTCCCAACATCATTCCAATGAGGACCAAGAATTGGACAACTGAACAACAAAGATCATATCAAGCTCATGTAGATTACTCTCAAGACAATACTATAAATGTATAGGATTATCACTGCAGGCCCAAATCTCCTGAAGAAATGTAGGCGGGCCAAAATCATACACACGAAGAGTTCAGCTAAAGCTATACAGAATAACATTAGATTTTGGTGCTCTGAGATCTCTCCAATATGATCTCCTCTAGTCATTAGTAAACCCAAACTGGAAATGCACATTCACTCAAGTAAGGATAAATCATGACAGCTGAGCCAAATTAATACATTTAGTTTAGTTTATCAAAATTTAGAAAGATAAGTGCATCAATAGATTGCATCAGGTAATAAGACATAATAAAAGTCAAATAAATACCAAAAGCTCAAGAGATCAGAAAGGGCCTCAAATTTGTCAGTTAGAGTAGTCCCAGAAGGAAGAGACCACTAAGCGCGTATAGCATATGCATCAGTTCAGGAAAGAAGCCTGATGAGTCCACCTCAGGCAAGTTAGCAGTTCGAAATCAACAGAACAGCAGTCATCCGTCATCATCATCATCAAGCTGCATATATGCAAATCACTGTAGTAATGACACCTCCTAAAATCACCTCATCTGGTTAGACCACTCAGTCCATTGGTCAGTTCGCATGGAGTGTGTGTCAGGTGACATAAAGAAGACACAAAATGCAGAGAAATAGGTGGGACAATTACGCAGTCCTTAAGTCATCCAGTAGGTGAAATGCTAGAACAATGCTCTTTTAGCTAGAACCTAAGAGAGAGTCCAAGAGGACAGTTTCAAGGCAGATGTCCTGAAATGATAACAAAAAATGTTGCTAGTCGTTCGTACAATACATGAGCTCACAGTAAGAAATACACTGTTGCACATAAATTGTTATACTGAGGAATTCTCTCAGAAACGGTGAGCTTAGCAAGGAAAAAAACTTCTTGAAATGCATTTAGGCCCATATTAATTTAGGCTAATATAATGCAGAATATATAGAGTTCTAAGAGAACATGAAGATGTCATGATTTAGCATAACTTCTGATGCACTTAGGATCATTTAGTATGATTACGAATAATACACGTCAGTATAGGGTACTTGTAATTTTTGTAAGTACCAACATGTAAATACATTTCAGATTTCACATTTAAGATATTGTTGTAAACTAATAAGATTGATTTATGTGTGAAATGCATTCTCTATAAGTTTCACATAAGCATCATCAATTAGAAATGTGTAGCATCTACTTTTTTCATTTTTGAGGTGCACGGTTACACACACAAATAGATTTTAGTAAAATTCACTATCATAATCAAGATGAATCATAATAATTGATAAATCTCATTAGTTATTCTTCCATATAAAGGACATTTAGAAGTGATTAGAGGTAAACTTTATAACGTGAGAGTTCACTATTTGCACATTTTTCTAACACGTTAATAAAATATAGTTCTTTTCTTTAGTAAATCATAATCTATGTTACTTATACGAATGATATCATCTAAACTACACTTTTTCGACCTGCTTTTACGATGCAGTAACTAAAAAATCATTGTTTTCGTCATCTTTGCTATAACATGTATTTGGTGCGCGTTTATTAATTTTAATCTCAAACAGTGTCATGTTTAGTTTCTCTGGTCTTTTAATGTGATTTCCTCTCAAACAATTCCCCCTTTGATGGCAAAAGAAGCCATCACCTTCTTATCTTCATCCCATCTGATGCCACTTTATAGTTCTGTTGTTTTCATTAGTTTTAATCTAGGTTGTTATAGAGCTTTCATCGCGTCGTAATAACTGTATTGTTTATCTTATAATTCTATCCCAATACCCTTTCTTTTCACTCTTCTTGTTTCTTTCTTTGTTTTTAGGCATTTGTAGATTTTGATAGAAATTATTAGTATTAGTATGCAACCAGCAATTGTTAGTATGGGCTTCAAAATCTCTCCCACTAATCAATTTCCCAGGTTAGTAAACCATTTTCCCATGATTCCCAAGCACCATCAGCTTTTAATCCACTCAAATCTTTTTCCAGGTGTGTAATGTTGGTAATATACCCTTTCAAATTGTTACTTTTGTGAGGGATATACATGCAATATTGTTGAACCTTCAGCATTCGACAGACTCCGCCTTCTTTTGAGATAAGGACATCTAATGAAAGTCTATTTTGAAGCACTATAGATCTCATAGCAATTATTTCAGTATCTATGGCTAGGAACCCTCCCGCAGTATCAGTTGACAGTCGGTCAACTACAGTAGAAAGTTTCTGAATTTTGTGAGAATTTAGTATCACCGCAACTGATGGAATTATTGTACCAAATATATCTCCTACAATTTTAGCAGCACTTGCACCTCTTTTGAGTCTAGTATGTTTTACTTCATTGGTTTCATCAGATTGATCCACATGATAAATTGTTTTGAAAAACTATCCCCATGTAACAAGATCCATACCACTTTTTAGGCAGCCTATAATAGGCATTTTTCCCACAAATGTAGTAAATCCCTGGAAATACAGGATCTATGCCTCCCAAATATAATCCCCAACCACCTACAATTTGGAAAGTGTGATCACATTTGCTGGAACCAACAAAGTTATCACTGTATTCAGTCTTCCGCCGTAATATGCACAGCTTCCCTTTATGTTGCCAGTATAAAGCGATAGCAGCTTGCCTACCTGTCTTTTTAAGTTCAGGTTCTCTAAGAGCCCATGATGGAATTTTCTAGGGATTTGCAACCTTACCATGATATCTCTACGTCTATCCTTAATTGAATCTATAAATTCCTTTTCTACTTTGTGTAAGAAGCATGTTAGATTGTGTCTATGTGCATAAGCAATGTCTAAGCTTTGAATAGGTTGGAAAATGTTCCCATCATCTCCGTGGTCTGTATATCAGACAGAAGATTCAAATGCTTTCTAATAGGCCTTTTGGAAAAGACCAAGTCATAATTAGAATAATAATGTTGAAATTGTCTTTTGCAATTAAACAAACTAGTTAGTACACTGCAAGAAATTCCATAAGTAGCAGGTAAGTGGTGGTATGTTACTCCCTCTGATAACGAAGTTGTTAATTGTAAGCACACATAACAATTTTGTGCATCAATGGTCTCCACATACTCATAGAGGAGCTTAGTGAAAACATTCAATGAAAAATCACTAATACTGATCACCATGCAGGGCCTTATCAGCTAACATACTTAGTTCATTATTATTATTTTCTAGTGGAGATTTAGGAACAGAAGTAGGTTTAGCTTTTTCTGAATATACATGATGAGGCAGATTAAAAATTATAAGAAAGGTGATAACTATAGAAAATGCATGAAGTATACATGCACATATGCGTTTGCATTTCACTGATTCCGACCTTGGATCCATGACTTTTCCAGAATCAGACTTTGCGACTTTGTAAAATTTTAGATCAGATGTTAACAGCGTTTTCAGCAGAGATGAAAATCAGAAACTCGTTAAAGTTGCTTTAGCGTTCCTTTAACACAGTTCATTTTTACTCACAGCAAGGTGGATTTAGTTCATAGTTTTTGTAATTCTTGTACTCTCGTTTCTCTGGTACTGACTTTGTATTTGAATGTTCAAATTGAGTACAACAGTTTCTCAACGTGGTTCATAGGAACTTGAATTGTTGAACAAAAAGGCGTGATATGCTTTTTCCCAATCGTTCTACGCCAGGTAAGTCCACTCTGATGCAGCGTATTTACGACTTGGTACTCTTGCTCTCTTAGGCCTTCTCACTGACGGTCCTTCATCATCACTTTCACTTTGTTCTGACTGACTAGAGACTTATGCAATTGGGTGTGGTACTCAGCATTCAGTTAGAATGCGTCTCACTCAATCTGTCTGATCTTTTGGGCGAACGGTCTCCATTTACCACTCATGTTTAAGTTGCACTGCTCCCTTTATTTAGGTCAATATCTCACCTAGTCAGCTCTTCTTCACGTGCCCCTTCTGTACCTACAAGAGCTGACTCTCTTAGATCCTCCTAAGGATTAGTGCGAAGAGTCCCAGTAGCTGGAGACCCCTCTACAGTTTGGCTAACCTGAGACAGCTGTCTCTCTCTAACCACCGGCACATCCGAAACAGGCACTGTATCATCAAGGGGACATGGAACTCGGCGAGTGTGGGCAGCATGTACCCAATTTGGAAGACCTCCACATTTGACAGCAGTTGTGGTTACCAGTGTCATTTGGAATGGCCCACGCCAACGAGGTTCCAGGCACGACTTGTGTATGTGCTTCTTCACCAGGACCCAATCTCTGGGACTGAGGTCACGGCACTGCTCCTTTTGAGGCGATGTAGCAGCTTCTCCAACCTGCTGAGACACATAACGTACCATGTCAGCCAGTCCTTTACATTAATCGAGCACCAAATCACCCGTTATGTTTACTGATTGGTTCAAAGGGACTGCAGGCTGTCTCATGGCTTTTCCTATGACAATTTCATAAGGGGAGAGTCATGTTCTTCTGTCTGGGGTACTTCTTAAACTCATCAACACAAGAGGCAAAGCATCGGGCCATTTCACAGATGTCGAAGCACACACTTTTGCCAACCCGGATTTTAATGTTCCATTCACTTGTTCCACCATGCCTGAGGCTTCTGGACGGTAGGCACAATGTAGTTTCTGATCAATTTGTAATGCTGCACATAACATCTTTAAGACCTTGTTAAAGTGAGTCCCTCGGTCTGATTCCTAAGAAGTCGGAAATCCAAAACGTGGTATGAGCTCTCGCATCAGTAATTTGGCCACATTTAAGCTGTCATTTCGCCGGGTGGGGTAGGCTTCTACCCACTGAGAAAAGACACATACAATTACATGGAGTTGCATCCTGTTAAACGGTCCTCCAGATCTTCCTACATGACTCATTATAACTGGTGTTCTTTTGCCCACATTTTGTTGTTGCCACACTGTGCATCGATGACACAAGGCTTTGTTACTGCTCTGAATCTAGAGTTAAACAATGTTTATCGAAAATGCTACATCGTAGTATCCATTCCAACATGTGCACGACTGTGGTAATGACGTGCCATTGGAGACAGCAATCTATCCGGTAGTACTGTTCTCCCATCTGTGGATACCCATACCTCATCTTCTTGCCTGTATGTGCAACATGCTCTTACCCATCCCTGTCTCTCAGTAGCTGATACTTCATCCTGCAATGCTTACACTTTCTCCCAGGTTTCCACAGTTGACAACAATAGTCTACAGTTAGTGACATCAGAGTTCTCTCAAAGGGGTTCTCCATTGAAGGTGTAAGAATTTAGAGCGCACTAGTGCGCAGTCTTAGCAGTTGCTGACTGTGACTCATTTCACTGACAATGGGCACTGCACTTCACAACGCCAATTTGAACAGGCAGTTGTAATGACAGCAGAAGGTTCCTCACGCTTTCCCGATTTCAGATAGGGGATCCTGATGATGTCATGAACCCACGCTGTGACCACAACTACCCGAAGTCATGTACGACACCAAAACCGTACTGACTATCGGTGATGATGGTAACTCTCAATTTGTCAGATAAATTGCATGCTTGCGAAAAGGCAACCAACTCAACAACTTGTGCAGAGTACCCTGCAACCAAGAAGCCTCAATCACTTCTGCAATTGTACATACAGCATACGCAGCTTTCAGGTTTTCTCCTGCATCCCTCAAACATGATCCATCCACAAACAACACACGATCAGATTCCTGCAAAGGGATATCAAGGATATCAGGCCTAGGTTTGGTACACAACTCAGTCACATCCAGACAATCATGAACTGCTTCATCAACCACAATCTAATTTCCAGGCAATGGCATCAATGTCGCTGGATTCAACTCCTACATCTAATCAGAGTCACATTCTCCGCTCCCAAAATCACTTGTTCATACCTTGTAAGTTGACTATTGGTGAGATGTTGCGTTTGAGTGCGAGTAAGCAATATCTCAACAGAATGGAGTACATGCACTTTCAACGGATGTCCCATCACAATGCTGTCAATCTGCTCCAAACTCACAAATGAATTAACTACAGCTTTAAGGCATCCAGACAAAGCAGCGGCTACAGGATCAAGAATAGCTGAAAAATATGCCACAGGTCTACGTGTAGTACCATGCATTTTAGCTAGCACTGACAATGTGCAACCTTTGCACTCACTGTAAAACAAAGGCATTCCCAAAGCTGGAGCTCGACAAAGACTCTCTTGCAGTTCAGCAAACAAGAGCATTCTTCAGTCCAGGGCACAGGATCGGTCATGTCCTTGTCCATGAGCCTTTGAAGAGGCTTTGCTGTCATAGAGAAATTGGGGATCCATTGTCAACAGTAGCCAACCATTCCCAAAAACATGCAGACTTCTTTCTGTGTTCTGGGAGATTTCATCCGCAGAATCACAGTGATCCGGTCTTGTGATTCCTTTTGGTCTCCTTTCTCAATGTGATGTCCCAAATTTAGAACATCCCTTCTGCAAAACTGTAATTTTGATGGTGACACCTTATGCCCATTTTCTCCCAAATGATTCAACAGTGCGATGATATCACATATGCAAGCCTCACTGTGTACTTGAGGCTACCAACAGGTCGTCAATGTACTGGCCGAGGACAGAGTGATTTGGCTTCACCAATGACTCCAAATTCATTTTCAAGGTCCGGTTAAAAATTGAGGGCTTTCGGTATACCCTTGAGGGACTCGGTACCATACCAAGACACGATTGCCGAACCGGAACGCAAATAAAACGTGACTGTCCTCATGCAATAGGATAGAAAAAAAGGCTTGGAACAAATCAATGACTGAAAACCATTCAGCTTCACTTTGAATCTGGAAAAGAATCACAGCTGGATTTGGCACAATTGAGCAACATGGTATTACAATCTGGTTATCACAGTATCTCTCAATTTGATAGGTAAGTCATCATTGGTTAACAGAGGAAATTATCCATCAACTTAAAATTTTTGTTTTGTCAATTTAAAAACAATGTCCTCATCAATAGTATTGAACTCTATTCCATTCGGTGTACAATAGATTGAACAGTTGAGTTTGCACAACAAGTCTCGTCCCAACAAGTTCACGGGGCTTGAGTCACATACAGCAAGTGTATGCAAATCCTCAAATGACCCAATTTGAACAGGTATAGGTTTAGTTACCGGATTAGACATTAATTGATTTGAGACTCCTACAACTTGGATTCTTTCTCCCTAGAGGGGTAGGTTGGGAACCTCTGCTGTTCTCAAAGTGGAAAGGGTAGTACCAGTGTCAACAAGGAATTAGATTGGAGACTCATTTACCTTGCCATCCACTTAGGGAGCACTCTGGTCTACCACTAAGGATGCACCAAGTACGCATTCCTCCTCTCCTCTCAGGCACCATCATTGTGACATGTCTGAATCTGTGCCATCAATCTGAATCAGATATTGCTGAGCTACATTCCGATGTGGATCACCCTGAACATCTGTGTGAAACCCTTTGTTCGAATTATATTTCTGTACCGGACACCTAATTTGAGGCCTCAGGGATTGACGAATGTTTTTTTTTTTTTTTAAACATCTTTTTATTAGATTAAAGCAGTTTATCATATGATACAGCACCACATTTTTGTACACATGACCAATAACCCTAGGCATTTCTATGACATTTACGACATTTATGACCAATCCCCTTAGAGAGCTGTTTAATACTCATGCCACCCTGGGCCCAATCTGCAACTCGCGAACCGGGGACACCATCGGCACAACAGCAGGGGCGGCACATGGACTTCCCCTGTGAACATTACATTTGCCCCAGACCCTTTTCCACTTCCGGGGGCAACCTCTACTCTCATAGACTACCTTCTCTGCCACCATGCACCAGTTCAAGTCTGTCTTCCAGTCCCTTAGAGCTGGTGTGGACTCAACCCCCTACAGACGAGCTATGTTGCGCTTAGCATCAAGCCCAGTGTCACCCAGGTCTGGTCCGCATGCACCAGGTCCGTGGCTTCCCACACATTAAGGAGACACCATATAGCCGAGAGCGCCAGACTTTCACCACAGACATCGCCACAGAGTCCCAATGGGTCTTGATACTCGGGCATTCCCAGATAATATGATAAAAAAGAACCCTCCTGTCCACAGTGTCTGCGACACAGCGAGTCTGACCTCTTACCCATTTTTACCATCATGTTACAAGAAAAGTAAGCCCTGTGAAGTATTTTAAGCTACATCAGTCAAAAACGTGTCCTAATGGCCCCATCCCTGAGTGATGCTAAGGCCTCCGGCCAGTCCTCCTCATCCATATCAACTAGGTCCACCTCCAAGCGTTCTCGTAGGCGCAGCAGTGTATCAGGGGAATTTTTTGGTATATGAGGGAGATCGACCTATGGGTAATGTGTTCTCCAACAATCTATTTTCTAGTGGTGACTACTCTGGGAGGTCCTCTCTTCAGGGTAGCTCTTCCTGTAAAGCATAATGAATTTGTAGATATAGGAAGGTCTCAGTGAGAGCTAAGTTATAGGTCTTCTGCAAATTAATAAATGGAACAACCTCCGCTCCAGAACAAAGATCCCACACTTCAGAGAGCCCTATTAGGTCCCATTTGTCAAAGCCCGGTCTTGTCCCCATCGTACCCAAAAGTTAGGAGTCCCACAATGGTGTCGCCTGGGTGATCCTTTTCCTCAACCCCAGTTTGTGAAGTGTTGAATGCCAAAGACGTCAGTGTCGTTGGTCCCTCCAGGGTAAGATGCCATAGATTTGTGTAGAGTGCTCACAAGTACCCCCCTGGCTGGAGAACCAGGCAGTCCATACGGTAGGCTGGTTCATCCCTGGGCTGATGAACCAACTGGTTGATAGCCGCTAATTGCGCCGCTCTGTAATATAATTGGATATTCGGCAAGGCTATCCCCCATCGTACCAACCTTGTGTCAACTTTCCCAGGGCAATTTGCAGGGGGCCTCTATTCCACAGCAGGGTCCTGATCTCGCCCTCTGTAGCTTTAAAATAGGTATCGGGCACGGGAATGGTGTGTTCTGTAACACGTATATAAAGCGTGGTAGCGCCAAAACTTTGAATAACACCGCTTTCCCAAGCAGGGAGAGCAGGAGCGACCTCCAGTGGTGGACATCACATTTAAGTCAGGTCAGTGGCAGAACCACTGCATCCTCCCAGATTGTATGTATGCGTCCCAGCATGAACCCAGATTGGTCTGGGTGTACCAGTTTAGAAATGAGTGGAATGAGGTGAAGCTCCAAAAGCTTGGCAAGAATCTTTGCCTCTGCATTGAATAACGAAATAAGCTGGTAAGAGGCACACCACTCCACCGGCCTGCTCTCTTTGTGTGTTGCCATTACAGAGATGAGCCTCTGATCCTCTGTGAGTGTGCCCTTTCGTCAGCTCTCTTCATACATATTCAGTAAGTATGGCACTGTGGTGGATGCAGTGAGCTTATATAGTTCTATTGGTAGACCATTAGGCCCTAATGCCTTGCCTGAGTTTATAGCTTGGATTACTTGCTTCACCTCATCCTCCGTGAGGTCGCTTTCCAAGAGCATCACGTCCTCAGGTGCATGAGTCGGGAGCGGCCGATCAGCCAAAAGATCGCGGGACTTGTGCTCTGTGGCCCTGTCTCTAGAGGAATACAGGCGTGAACAATAGGCTGCGAATGTTTCAGTGATCACGTGCGGATTACGCAAATGGTCCCTGTCATCGGAACATATAGCATCCACCCACTGATTAGCTCTTTCACGCTTATCTAGCCATGCAAGCAGTTTTCCTGCCCCCCCCCCCTATTTTATACACACTCTGCTCTGTGTTTGGCCCTACCTGCCTCCGTCACCAGATCTTTGTATTCCTGCTGTTTGAGGTTTAGGTTGTGTCGCCTTTCTTCATTCTCGTCCCGCACCAGCTGAGCTTCCAGGTCTAAAATATCTTGTTCAAGAGCCTCCACCGCAGCCCTCTTTACGTGTCTATGTCCCAATATCAAAGCAAATGCTTGCCCTCTGATCACTGTTTTATAGGCCTCCCAGAGTATCCCAGAAGAATCAACTGAAAGCTCATTTTCTTTAAAGTACTGGTTTGTGGCTTTTATAAGTCCCTCTCTTACACCCGGGGCTTTTAGATGCCAGGGATTTATAGTGATCGTCCTTTGTGTTCGTGGAATGCCCATGCTGTATTACCCCCATACGGGGGAGTGATCAGAGATTCCCCTCACCAGATGTCTCACATCACGAAAATTTGGAAGGTGAGAAGTCAATGATATGATGAAGTCAATGTGGGAAAGGCTCCCATGTGCCCCAGAGTGAAATGTATATTGTTGTGTGTTAAGGTTAAGGGCTCTCCAAATGTCGACCAGACCGAGCGCAGAGAGTAAATCCGCCAGCTGGGTACCAGAGGGCATCAGTTGTCTTGGGGGTAGACAGTCTCTATTATTACATAGGCCCATATTAAAATCCCTTCCCCCATCAGGAGCCCCTGACAGGAAATTCAAACAGAAGATCACCCAAGTCAGGGAGCGTAACACTGTGCATGGCCGCGGGACATAGACAGATAGAATATTGATTGTCTCCCCCTCCCATGTACCAGAGAGGGCTGCGTACCTATCTAGTTTGTCTGACCAAAAATTGTCAGTAGAGAGGGGGCCCCTGGTGCCGCAGGTGTAGCCAGAATGAACCACCATTTTGTACCCCCAGCGAGGATGTTTTGACTCTGATGTCTCTGTCTATGGGTTTGCTGACTCTGTACCATGTTTCCTCCTTGTGCAGGTGCACTCCCAACCTGTTGAGCCTGTCCATTCATTTGAATAAGAGGATTAAATCGACACTTGCGCTTCCAATGCACAAATTTGGCGTAAATGTGACACAAATTTGTCTTTCATCATTTCAATAGAAACACCTCTACCATGCGGTTGCATACCTTGTTGTTCAACTGACAATTTCCCTCTACCATATTTGTAAGATCACCACTCTAACCTTTCTTAGTAGCCTTCATTTGAGCTATCATCAGCTTCTCCTTCAGTCTTTTATGCTTAGACTCAAGTTCGTCTCAACAATACTTGGCATATCAGAGAATTTAATCTATGGGCTTGCTTTGCCAGCAAATCAAATACTGCTGTACCATGTTGCTGATTTCAGGTCTCAGTCCATGCACAAATCGGTAGACGAAATGTCCCATATTCTTCTCTGACACGTTCTCCATCCCACTATAATGTTTAAATGCTTGCAATAACCAATCATAATTGGCATGCAATGTTTCTTTCAACTCCTGTGTTGTCCTGTCAATCTTCACCTAATCAATCTCTTTAGTTGAGATTTTTCCCTTTAAACAGGTAATGGCTTGATTGTATTTTTTCATTACCTCAGGTGATAGTGCACCCATATGCGGCTGTCTAGCTGGTTCAGTTTCAGGTCAGTCTATAGCAATTTTACACAAATCATTTGGAATGACCATGTCAAATAGAATATCCAAAAGCTTCACAAACCTCTCAACTTGCTTGTACCATTCAACTGGATTTTCTCTCAATCTCGGAAAGTCATTTTGTAAGTGACAGTATATCTGGTCTTGTCCATGGAACATGTACATACCCTCCTCCAGGTACCTCTCCCATAGGAAGCATTTTTACTCCCTCATCTCCATCATCTTCAAAAACTGAGAACCTTGGCATTTAGATTTTCTTTGCTTCCTTCTTCTTAGCCCACCTTCCTTCCCACTTTTCCAATGTTCCCCATTTCCTAAGGGTAGTCAACAGTTTTTTTATTTTTTAACATCTTGTCAATGTCTCTGTCACTGAAGCCTAACCTATATGGTTTCGGTAGTGTCTTTGATTTGTGTATATCCATTCTATATTTTTGTGCCAATTCCGATAGTTTCTCATGTGTGTTTCGAGCACGTCTGGTAATGTTTTTGGATATGAGCAGTAGTTCTTCGTCCTGATAGGCAGCTATCCTAGTGGGGCTTATTGTTCCCAATATCATCTCCTCAAATTCTACCTTGAGTTTTACTACATCTAAAGTCTTGTCCTTACTAGTTTTTGACACAGTGGTTGTTCCTTGAGTCCTTGCAGTTTTTTCGTATAAAGAAGGAGCTATTTCTCTAATCCAGTCACCAAGTTCCCTAGGTGTAGGACCTATCTGTCTTTCTGGGGAATTTCCAAGCAAATCTTCACTTCGTCCTTCTGCACCTGTAACAGGAGTCAATGGCAAAAGAGGCACATCTGAATCTGGCGATCCTAACTGAAGGATTCTTCCTGCTATGTTTTGGGTTCCCCGTTGTAGGGTTTCCAGGCCATTTCCAAATACTGATGAAACGGCAGTCTGTCCAGATCTCTCACTGGTAGTAGCCTGTTGTGCTGAATTCACATTAGAACCTGCATTAGTTCCACTAGGAACATTAGCTGAAGTCGTAATTAATGGTTCTTGATTTGTCTGTCCTGATCTCGGGACTGTTGAAGTAAGAACAGAACTACCCATCCTAGTAGGAATGGCCAAAGTATGTGTATTTTGTTCCCTATTCCCAGATTGATATAACAGAACTACAGGACCTATTGCCACAGGGACAGTCAAAGCATCCAGAGCATTTAGCACATTCTAATTATTGTTTCAGGCTGCAATATCATTTGTGGATAAGAAAGGATTATGTGGATTCAGACTTCTTGGCATGACAGGAACATGTGGAATGCCCACCATAAGAATTTACAAGTTCTGGGGTTGATCCTCATTATAGGGTGGTGGACAATTTAATAATAAATCATTTAAAAATTCGTAATCAATCTCATTCTCACTATCGTCAGTTTGTGTTAATTTCTGAGAAGTCTCAATGTGCTTCTTCTCCTTACACCTATTTCCTTCTCTGCTACTAGTACAGGATACATACAAGTCCCTTCAGCTATATCTGTTCTCCAAGCTTTCTGCTGTGCATCCCATCTAGCCTCTGCGTATTGATCTAAAATGTTTTTGTACCTTCCCTGAAATTTTTGTTTCTCTTTCTGATGTGCTATGTGTTCCCATTCACTAAGGGCTTCCTTCTCTGCTACAAGTACAGGATACATACGAGTTCCTTCAGCTATATCTGTTCTCCAAGCTTTCTGCTGTGCATCCCATCTAGCCTCTGCGTATTGATCTAAAATGTTTTTGTACCTTCCCTGACATTTTTGTTTCTCTTTCTGATGTGCTATGTGTTCCCATTCATTAAGGGCTTCAAATTGAGTGGGTCTCGGAGGTGGATTAATCTCATATACATGCCTTCGTAAATTCTCAAGAATTCGAATGTTAAATGTTCCATAGAGGGGCGTGGCTTCGGCACCAACTAAGACGGCCACCTAGCGGAGAGGCTCTGTCGTGCCATGGACTTGTTGCAGATCTTTCAGTGTTCCTGACGCCGCTTTTCCAGAGGTTTTAGGCTGCAGTGGAAGGGGAACGTAGAGTGTTGCTGCCGTGGTGCTTATGGTACAGGTGCGGCACTTTTTATCGCATTGGAGATCTCCTAAAAAAACAGCCTCCATTTTCTAATCGGTCTCTCGCTCACTCTAGGGATTTTAGCAGCCTGCAATGCGCTTTTGGAAGCACTTAATTTAATGTTGCCTTCAATATACTTCTGCAATTATGAGGCACTGAATGCTTTATTGTGTCTGTTTTTCTGGAGCATCAGAGGATTTCCTCCTCGGTTTATAGGGAATGTTTAGCATTGCACTGCATTATATAGTGCTTTATGCAATGTTGCCTTGCTTGTGCTCTATAAGGGTGCTCTAATGCCATGAACATTTTACTATTACTGTTTTTCTGGTGCCTGAGAAGATATTATCTTTGCCTTCTGGTTGGTATCTGGAGATGCTTTCTATTGGATCTTCCTCATATTAATATGTGCAGTATTTGTGGCAAAATTACTTCAGCCTTCAATTTGGGACTACTGGTATGCTGTATTTCCCTTTTCTATGGTAAAATTACCAAAGCCGCATTTTGTTTTTACTCCCAATGCACATTCTTCTTCTGGGCTGAGTGCTGGATCTGCTCTCTCTGCTTCAAAGGTATTACCAACAGATTCTTTGGATTCTCCTTGTGAAATGGCTAATTCTACTGTACCTTGTACTGTCTCCCTACAATCCTCCACATGTAAGGATCAGTCCCCTTCTTCCATCTCCAAATGGTTGAAACAGGATCCTCCTTTGCCTGAAAAGTCTATGCTCCCTATTTCTTTAGAATTGCTGCTGGAGGAGATTAGAGCACTGCGTCCTTTCGTGGAGGAGACTACTTACAGGATGCAATGTTTGGATGACAAATAGTCAGCGGTGAAGGGGCATGTGTCTATTGTGGAACAACAGACTGTGGACTTATGTGAGGAAACTAATGAAATCCACTGTTTGGAGAAGGAGGTTTTTTGGCTTAAACAACACACAGAGGATTTGGAGAACAGGAACAGGCAAAATAATCTCCGCCTTTATGGCCTTCCAGAGGAATTGGAAGAGAATGCTCCTGTCTCCTTTTTTACCTCCTTCCTTCAGAAATTGTTAGATATGCATTCATTTACCACGCTGAGCATTCAGCGGGCGCACAGGCTCGGTCCTCGTTCTGCATCGCCGACGTATCTGGCTAAACCAAGGGGAGTCATTATTCTTTTTTGAAGTTTACTGACTTGTTGACTGTTGTCTCTGCAGCTAAAGCTAAACATCAAGTCACTTGGTTGGGCCACAGAATCCTCCTCTCTCAAGATGTTTCTAATGCCACTGCAGCCCGCAGGAAGGAATTTCTTAATCTCCGCACTCCTCTTCGTTCTCTTGGTGCCAGATATGGTCTTTTTCATCCCTTTATCTTTAAGGTGGCATTCCAGAATAACACTACAATGTTTGAAGATCCACCAGAACTTAAAAAGTTCATACAAACGCATACCTTGGTCACTATGGATACAGCTGGTTCCTCTAATGATTGATGCTCTTTCCTCCTTCTCAGGCTTTTACTGATGGTTTAATATGGTTTCCTTGAAGTGTTAAATATGTTTCATGTGTAGCTTTTGGAAATGCCTTAATATGTTATATTATTTGTTCTAAGTCGTTCTCCTTGTCTTTCTTTGCAGATTCATCGTATATGTTAACATTGTGTGATCCTCCCTCCTAAGTGTATATGGTCCAGGTGTGATGTGGATTCCTCCTCTTCTGAGTGTGTCATCGTCTCACGTGTCATCACCACCCCGTTCTTTTCCTATTGTTATTTTTTCAGGTATGTCCTTACAGTCATCCTTTTTGGATATCTACTGTCTCTTCTCTCTGCTTCTCATTTTTTCTGGTTACCTTCCTTTTCTGCCTCTCCTGGTTTTCCTTATTCTCTATTTGTCACTTTTTTCCTTTGCTTCCTCCTTTACTATCTTTTTCTTATTTTCTTTTCTCTTTCCCTCATCGTTTCTTTTCTATCTTTCGATATTGATTGTGTTAGTCTTTAGTAGGTTATCATTCTCATATTGCCTACCCTTTATTTACTTTATATAATTCCGAGTAATGTCATGGAATATTGAAGGGTCTCTCAATCCTGTTAAACGACAGAGTATTATCGCATTTAGTTAAATCTAATCCTGACCTCGTTCTTCTTCAAGAAACTCATCTTACTCAATCTGAAGCACTGAAATTTAAACAAAACCGGGTTTGACATGTATTTGTTTCTCCGTCAGTGAATAAAAAGAATGGGGTTATGGTATTGTGTAACAAATGTCTTAATCTTACTGTGATTTCACAAGAAACAGATGATGTTGGTAGATGGATTATTGTTAATATTCTTGTTGATAATATACCTCTGACTATATTGAATGTTTATGCTCCTACACAACCTGATCATACTTTTTGGCTTTCCACTGCAAGAAAATGTGCAAAGTATTATGATGCGTACTTTATTTTGGGTGGAGACTGTAATCAAATTCTGGATCCTTTTTTGGATAGACAGTCGTCAGTTCAATTTTTGTCATACAAAATATATAAACAATTTCACTCTTATTTCTAAAAGTGCATTGGTAGATTCATGGAGATTATCTAACCCTACTGTTAGAGATTATACTTTTTCTTCTGCTTGTCATGCTACACTTTCACAACTAGATCACATCTTTCTCTCTAAATCTCTTTCACAGTGCCTTCTACAATCACACATTACTCCAATTGTACTTTCTTACCGTGCCATGGTTGTCACTGACTTGGATTTGATTCCCCCCAGATCTCCGTCACATAGATGGAGATTCAAAATGTTTTTACTACAAGATGCTCAATTTTCTAGTTCTTTTATCTCTTTTGCTTTGGAATTTTTCTCCTTTGATGATAATTCTGAGATTTCTCCTTCTTTACTGTGGGACACATTTAAAGCATTTGCAAGGGACTTTATTTTAAACTATGTCTCTAAGAAAAAGAAAAGTAGAGTACATGAGCACAATGCATTGCTTTCATCAATCAAATCTCTGGAACAACAGTATTTCTCTTTTAAATCGTCTTCTGATCTGCATGACTTGTTACAGGCCAAACCACAGTTTAATACTGTTTCTACAGAGGAAGCTAAACACATACTTCTTAGGAAAAATGCACGTTATTATGGTGGGAAAAATAAAGTTGGTAAATTAATAACAAATTATTTAAAGGTTCGGAAAGAAAGACATATCATTGACTCTGCATCCTCTTCACAAGGGCAGTCTATTACTAACCATCGAGCTATTTTAGAAGAGTTTGTTAAGTTTTATAAGTCCTTATATACTCCAGACATAGTGCCCCAATCTTCCACAGTTGCAGAGTATTTAAGTTAGACTTCCAATATTTATTCCCCCTGACATGGATTTCGATTCTTTTGAGGGTGATCTTACTTTTGCTGAACTTTCAGGAGCATAAAAATCTTTAAAATTTAGGAAAACACCAGGTCCTGATGCTTTCACGGTGGACTTTTATCTTCATTTCTCTCACCACCTTCTTCCCTATTTATATCGGTTGTTTGATTATTTTATTAAATCCTCAATCACTTCAGGTACTTTCCAGGAAGCTATTATTTGTCTTATACACTAAGATGGCAAAGATCCCCAAAAATGTAAAAATTATAGCCCAATCTCCCTATTAAATGTGGATTATAAAATATTTGCTAGACTTTTAGCTTTTTGTCTGGAGTCCTTTCTTCCACATCTTATTGGGGAAGAACAATCAGGATTTATTAAAGGGAGACATATCAGATAATGCGCAATTGTTTCTTAATGTTCTTAGTAAAGCCCCTGCATTTAAAGTTTCTCCTGCAGCCATAACAATTGATGCTGAGAAGACGTTTAATAGAATAAGCTGGGAGTTTATGCTTAAATCGTTACAATGCCATGGATTTGGTCTTAAATTTATAGCCCTTGTTTCACTTTTATATTGTGATCCTCGTGCGTTAGTACTGGTCAATGGTAGAGTCTCTTCCTATTTTTCTCTTCATAGGGGAGTTAGACAAGTCTGTCCACTTTCTCCTCTATTATTTGCTTTAGTTCTTGAACCCTTTCTCTCCCGCATTTGTAATAATTTTTCTATTTCTGTTTTTCCTTACCGGAGATCTTCATTTAAAATTTGTTGTTTATGCGGATGATATTCTTTTATTTTTTTCTTCTCCTGATAGTTCCTTACTTCCACTTTTGCAAGAAATTTCTTCTTTTTCGCAGATCTCTGGCTATAAAATAAATAGAGGAAAAACGGAAATCCTTCCACTTAATAAATATACTTTTAATCACTCATCATCCTACGGGATATAAATGGTCTAGGTCTGCCAAGATTAAGTATTTAGGGCTTTGGTTCACCAGTTCTATTCCTGATACCATCAAAATTAACTCTAAAGATTTAAGTACTAAAATAGAGATTATTCTATCTTCTTGGAATCCTTTATTTTTATCTTGGTGTGGTCGCTTAGGTTCTATTAAAATGATGATCTCCCCTCTTTTGTTATGTCTTCTTTCTATGTTACTGTAGTGTAGTTCCTATTTCCCTAATAGGCTCTGCGCATTGGAATAATATAATCTATAGGCTTGACATAGGACTAAGGTCGGTATGTCCCTATCGAGTATATTAAACTTAATTACTTGTGCCAGCTAGCTCAGAGGCCACTAGAAACTCCTTGAGAACAAGAAGGGAGTAGTTTCTGGCAACCGAAAAACATGACAACTTTTGTTTCCCTTTAGAATCGGAACACGTCTCAGAATCGTGGAAACAATAGATAACAGTTTCACTCAGTCAATCGTGCATGCTTAGTTTCTACAGAGTTACACAGAAAGGAAAGACGGGCGTTTCAATAAAAGGGTTTTATTGAACAGTCTTGTTTCTCGTGTAAGAGATATGTGCTGTTATGATCACAAGGCAGTATGCAAGATAAATAATGTACAGTGTAAGCAGTAGAAATAAATAATACTGCGCTAGCATTATCTTTTAGCATATATTCACGTACATAAATAACATGAGCTAAAAATGCGAGTACTCATACGATGCGTCCCTAAACTAGTTCTACCCCAATGTACCTAACCTGGTCTAGGTGTAGGGAAAGGTAGAAGTAGGCGGAGTATTCTCTAGTCTGGTATACTAAGAGTATGTTTAAGTCTAGTATGCCAAGTATGATATGCCAAGAGTCCCTCTAGGTTCTAGTCAGCTCCATACCTTTAGAATGAGAGAGTTGGGAATCTCTAGCCGGATCTGGAACTCTAACACCCCGCGAAGGGAGTCAGAACACTGGAAGCTGGATTTGTCTGCGTGCAGGATTGACAGCGTCTTCTCAGTGCGTCAGGCCGGGATACGGGCTCCTCTGAAGTCGAGGTCTCCTCTAACTTGCTTGGGCAAGGGAAGGTATATTTGTACCTGGTAGGTGTCTTGGAATGTTAGCATTGATGTGAAGTCGGACAGAGGAAGACGTCAGGAATGAACCCTTAAGGTATAACGGTTCATACATAATAGATGAGTTCTTGGAGAAATCAATAGTCCTGTGCTAGGGGAACTCCCGAAGCTTAAGGGTCTGGTTTCTAAGAACTCGTTGTGACGTTAGGGTGGACGGATGTCGGTGACCATGCCTGTATTTGGAGTGCACGGTTAATGCCTAAATAAGGACCGGGATTCTATGCCTATATAAGGGCAATGCGAATTGTGCCTATATAAGGACATGATGCAGGAAAACCTATATACGGACCCCTAAAGCGGAATACAACACTCACTCCATCTTCGATTGAACGATAATACTAAATGCTAAACATTTAAAAGCTAAACATAAAATCGAGTACCACATATTGCTAAAAACATTTCTAAAAGCATTTTAAAAGAAGCTCAAAACTTATGAAATGCAATAGGTACTGTACATTTAAAGCATCGTTTCCATTCTAAGCATATAACGGAAGTAAAAATTGCAACTTAAATGAAAACAGAAATATATACATATGACGAAATGGTTGATAAGTTCTCAAAATCAAAACCATTGTATATCATAGAATTAAATGAAATGTTAGACAAGTAAGGTGACAATGTGTCCCTGGAAGTATTCAAAGAAGTCCGTTTTATTAGACTAGTTCTACTGTAAGCAGATTGTTCATTTGCCATGTTTTTTCTTATCGAGAAAAATTTTGTTTTAAAAGAAAAAGTTCAATTTCTGGGAATAGTTCCAAGTTTTGAAAATATGAAGGCCAAATTTCAATGGTGCCCTGGTACACTGTGAGCCGAATCAAAGTCAGTGTATGGGTCTGGTGTAAACATTAGATCATCTATGTCCGTAGCCAAAATATCGTCCACCGAAGTTGGTGACATTTGGAACACCTCGTTCAGAAGGTTAATTGCACAGAAATGAGAAACATCGCCTTCAGCAGAAGATGCAATGTTCGCGTCCGTTGTTACCTGTGTGCCTGTTGATCCATCTCGTACCTCAGCAGCAGCCGGAAGCGTCTGTGAGATCTCAATGAATGCCGTCATCAGGATTGGAAGCCTCTGGGGACAACACACAGCATGGGCCGTTATCGGGTCCAGCAGAGTATCGATATCCGTTGGCATGACTGATGGAAGTGTTAGACAGGTGTCTAGCACGCATTCCTCACCGCAAAACAGGCAGCATAGTACAGGTAAGATGCAATCTTGCCAGATTGGTCTGAATGACAGGAACCATGTTGTATTAAGTTCCCGTAGACGAGGCATGCCCAAAAGCTGTACTATTCGCTCACGGCATTTCCGTTCAAGGAGGGCTCTCTCCACATCGCTCGGAGTGATGTTTGCGAAGAGGCTTGCCATAGCGTAGTAGGAGGAATAGAAACAGAATTCCTGCAATAAGTGCTAGAATTAACGGCACACCACCAAACACCGAATGTGCGAAGTTTGGGATGATTCCGAGGACAGCCTGGAAAGGTGCTAATAGTCCGGAACAGATGGTCTTAAATACCTGTACAATTCCGCTTGTATCTGACATGTCAAAGATACGTCCTATCATTTCTACAAAATGTATAGGGCAGTTTGTACGAATGAAATTCTGTATCTCAGCCGAAGTCCTTGCAACTTGTAGATCATAGGTTTCTTTGGCCGAGGTCAAAGGCACTGATTGTTGTATAAGCATGGCTTTCATTCTGCTTAAAGTATCAAATCGTATAAAAGAGACATTCAACGAAGGCCATAAAGGCGACTCCCTGACTGTGTCTATTGGGGCAAACAATACTTGCATACAGCAAGTGACCCTGGAGTTGACCGTTACTAGATATGGGATGCCTGGCAACATGCCACATCAACTCTGATCATTCAACATGAGGTAACTCCCATTAGACAGTTGGCCAAATGTTGGATTAATCACATCAGCTGGTGTACCCTGCTGGTGGCAAGACAAATTTGCCACAGAACCATTACAAGCCCCGTGTAAAGATATGTCCTGACAAATCAGTGAACCGCTTAGTGCATTTTCACAGTGTGTACCGCTTAGAAACACTTCACGATCCCCACTCCAACATCTATATGTGTATGGTAAATTCCAGGATGTCTTAATGTATTCTTTACCCAACCTTTCATATTTGCCTGCTTGCATCTGTTTAAGGCAATACTGAAACTGGAAAGTAGTCACAGGTAGACTAATTTTGCCGTGAATAAGCCATTCTGTAGCTGGTTTTTCTGCCACTGTGAATGGTCATTTTTCAAGTTTTTCAATGCTCAGTACTGTATACTTTGCTCCCCTTTGTGCCAGTTCGATCTGTTTATCAGTTAGATTGTATTCTGCAAACAGAGCCGTTGTGTTGATAAAACGCCAAGGCACATTGCCCGCACGCAAAGATTGCAGCGTCCAGCTTAATAACATAATAGAACGTAATTGAGATTGGCCTTGCTGTATAAATCTTGTTCCAGTATGTCGATAGCAGAGGATACAATTCTGTCCAATGAGTAAATTCTGAAGGACAAAGTTGTTAACTCATTGTCGACCACAGTGAGTGTTTTCTCCAAGTTAATACGATCAAGTTCACGTATTCGTTCTGCAGCCTCCATCTGTGATACCTTCCATGCTTCATTATAAGCAGCATAAATGCCGGCATATATGAAAAGTTTTTGACGCGGTTTTCTTGGTCCAAGCAAGAATTCCCTAAGGTCTGCGTCTTCTTTAAGTAAAGATAAGTGTTGTTTCACATCCTTAAGTGTAGATTTTTGCAGCCAATCGAGGCATAATTTTCCTACACTGTATGTTATTACTACCCCCGGATGCTGTCTTTGGACGTATCGTGGGTCTGGCCTATGAATAGTAAACCCCTGTGTTTTATTCAGGAATCTCTCTTGACAGTTGTTTGTGTCTGTGGGCCAGATCAACCATTTTCTCCAATCAGGATTTGTTCTGTTGAGTTGTAGTATGGTGTCAACTGTAACCGCTGCCTGTGTATTATTATCACTTGTAGGGATTGGTACAGAAGGTGTTTTCATGTCTTTAATCTTGGCTAACCCAAGGCAAGACGTTTGTTGCACAGTGTCATTCAAAAACATTATTTGTTGAGGGACGATACAGGCTCTAAATAAAGCTTCCATCCCCTGTACTTGCCAATCTTTAGTACCCCAGACAGATTTTGTGTCTATTGTCTCTTTCCACAAGTCGAAACCATGTCTAGACAGTTGGGCAATACATTTTGCAGAGTAAATCTGTTTTGTATTAGTTAACATAATTTTCAGTCCTGTTTTGTTTACACTTCTATAGTAAAATGTTTCTGGATCAGATGTATTGTATCCTGAAAAATATGGAAACTTTTTAGTAAATGTTTTTGAACTACCTTTTGGTGGTGTAGGACAATGCTCCCATTGGTTAAACATAAACACATTTCTAGGTGTTGCAGATTTATGCAAAAAATGATGACCATAGTGGTTATAGCAATACAGCTGTTCATAGTCTGATGAACCCTCTAAATATTCATTATTAGAAAATGCAGCAGATTTTTCTAGGTCAAACATCATGTTATTTACAGTTTCAAAGTCCCAATCATCAGAATAGGTACTGGATGAAACAAAATCACTTAGTGAGATCTTAAATAAATGTGGAATGTTCAAATGTTCTGTCGGGCCAAAAATATCGAAGTCTGTTTTGTCCCACACTATACCATCCTGTATAGGAACGGCTGTGATGTTCACTGCAGACAAGTCTCTTGTTTCACGATGGGATGATTTGTGAGGTTTTAAAAGTAAGTTCACTTCTTTTCCTTCAGTGTCCAAATAGATGTATCTGCCACTTATAAGCACTCTCATAGTCATAATCAAAGTTAGCCAAAGCAGGAAGAAAAATATTCCAGAAATAACCCAAAGTTCAATCCATGGTGAAACCAGATGAGTCTTTTCCAAAAAATGTAAAAAGTCTTGTACTTGCTGTTTAAAAGTTTTTGATGCTGGCGACGTCTCGGGCTCACTCAGATCCTCAGAAAACATATCAAAGTTAATGAAATAGCCAGAAGCAGTTCTGTCAATTGTTGGAATTGCATCAGGATTTGTAGAAATCGCTGGAACCAGTTGATCACTGGTTACATTGGTGTAAACAGGTGTATTTGGACGAACTGTTACTTGAGTTTCAAGAGGGATGAGTTCCATAGCATTGTTGCTCAGTCCTTCATCTGTTACTGCTGAATTCCCGATGGTTATCAGTCTTTCAGTCTGAACCTCTTGGATAGTAGCGAGAGGAGTGTGTCTGCTACTAGGTCGGAGTCCACGAGGCCCACTATTTAGTATTGGCCACATACTGGGGTTTGATCAGGTCGATGGACACAAATCTTTTCTCCTTTTTTCCAGCAAGGGGCGGCAGAAGTACTGTTCTTGTTCCGTGTATGGCTAGGACAGGTACTGGTTGTCTGTAAGAAGGTCCAAATTCCTTCTTGTCCGCAATTTTATTTCTGACTAGATCCCCAACTTTTGGAATCCAGACAGGCCTAGCTGGGACCGCCGGTTTTTCCCCAGTGGTGGTTGGCTGTAGGAATACGTTGCTTTGTTTCGATCTTAGTTCATTTAGATCCTGTAAAACAGCCAAACGATCTTTGATATCAAAGGGTTTATTTTCCACCACTGTGCCACTACATTCTAGATCGGGCACCCACATTCTTGTCCCAAATAGGACCTCATATGGAGAGACCCCCCCTAGAGAACTTCTTGGCAAATTGTTTAATGAGCGTTGGACCCCATAAAGATGTTTGACCCACCCATCACCCGAACCTAATACCCTAGACTGCTTTATGTCCCGGTTTTTCCTTTCCACAACAGAATTTCCCTCAGGATGAAACGGAGAGGAGTACCGCAATGCAACGCCCAGACTGGCCATGGCTTCTTTGTAAGCTTGAGAGCTAAACGCAGGGCCCTGGTCAGAATGTAGCGTGCCTATTGCGTATCTGCCGATAAAGACTCGCAAATCTTTTAGAACAGTTCGAGTGTCAGCCGAGCGCTGAGGCCATATCCATAGGAACCTTGACTTAGTGTTTGTGGGATTACAGTTGTCCACAAGGACGCCTGTGCATAGATAGTTTAATGCTGTCTAACAATGGTGTCTGTCCCTGGCTTGCTACTTCGTAGCATGGTGTCTGGAGGCGTACTGCATCTCGCTGTACCTTACAATCTATGCAGTCATTGATGAAGATGTGAATTTGTGTATTCATTCCCGGCCACCAGTACATCTCTTTTAATGTCAATATTGTTTTAGAGATCCCTTAATGTGACAGACCCTCCCCAGATGTGTTTCATAAATCAAAGCTGCTCTACGTTCCATGTTTGGAATTACCCTATCCCCCACTCCAGGGATTCGAGCAAAAGGAACGTTGTTCGCATCAATTACATAAGAGTACTTGGGTGGAAACTTTTTGGTAACGCTGCACCACTGCCTTTGCTCGTAGCATTGACAGCCAACATTATCTCACTGTCAATTCTCGTTTTTGAACGAGTGATCGCAGCTACGGAAGCCGTTTGAACAGCCCCCTTTGCGGCTTCGTCAGCCAATGAATTCCCTGCAACGTGAACGCCATCACGTTGATGACTCAGTGTATGGATCACGTGAGCCTTTGGTAGTTCGTTTTTTAACTGAACTGCTTGTTCCCAAAGCGTTTTATGCTTTATTGTGCCACCTTTTGCATCTTTGAACCCATTTTCAACCCAAGTTTGTATATATTCATTATACGACTGCACACAGTAGAAAGAATTGCACACTATTAGTGTGGGGAATTCTCGATCTGTACTTTCAAGTGCCAGTTTGAATGCTTGTAGTTCAGCTCGCTGAGCTGTGCAATCTCCTAGAGATTGAGTTTTAGTGACCATAGGTCTGAAGTTGCCATCGCGCATGCGACCTTTAACGATTGCGCAAGCTGCACTGTAAGCTTGCTTACTCCCTGTTGCGGGTTGTGCGGATCCGTCAGTGTAAATTATGAATTCGTACTGATCGAGAGGCAGAATCTCAGTGGGCAGAGGACATTCATGTTCATATTGCAGGAACGCTTGTGTTTTTAGATCAGGATCAAAAACATATTCAACATCTGTTGCAGCAAGAGAATTAACCCATTATATCCATCTTGGATGTAATGCTTTAGCATTTGGAATGCTCGCTTTTGTTACCGCCTCTAAGGCCGGAACTGGGGTTACGACAATAATGCGTTTCCCTTGGGCTAGAGCTCTTTCTTTTGCTACTGCAGTTTGAACTGCTGTCAGTATTTTTTCAGTTGAAGTGAAGCGGCTTTCTGCTTGTGTATACAAATGTGATTTGTATGCAATTGGTACTTTTTCACCCTCATTAAATGTTAAGTAGGTGAATCCGCATTCACCCGAAATTATTCGGATCACTAAATTGCGTTGACTTAAGCGTGTTTGTAAGTGATTTGTTGCTAACATGTTAGCTTGGAGTGAACGCAAGATTTCTGTGTGTTCCTGTGTCCAATTTTTGATTGAAAAATCAGGTTTTATTAATGCGTAGAGAGGTTTAACCCTTTCTGTGTAATTTAGAATGTATGTTCTTCCAAAATTTAGGAAACCCAGGATGGATTGTAAATTTTTCAGCGTTTTTGGAGGTTGGAGCAGCGCACATCTTTCTAAAAAGTTGGCTGCCAAGCTCTTGCCTTCACTTGAAAGCTCATATCCTAGAAAAAGGACATTGAGATGGGCAATTCTGGACTTTTTGAAGTTGAATTTGTAGCCCTCAGAGGCGAAGCCCAGTATAATGGTGCTCACCCTGTTCAAGTGCCTATCCAGGTCATCGTCTGTCAGATAGATGTCATCGACATATGACAATGCCTCATTATCATAAATTTGTAGTAACTCCGTTACTCTCGCTGAGAATAACCCCGGGCTGTTCTTGAACCCTTGTGGGAGTCGACAAAATTGACGCTGGGTCCCCATTATTCAGAAAGCTGTTAAGTACCTGCTTCCAGGTGCTATATTTTGACAAAAGAAACCATTTGAGATGTCCAATGTGGTTTTATATTTTTTACGCAGTAGGTTCATTTTTTAGATGTATTTTATGGTGAGGTGAGTCCTCATCCCATCCTACATGATTTTTGTATAATGCTGGGGCCTGGGCAACTGCCCATTTCCTAGCATAAGTATATTTTAGATTAATTGGAATATGGTTGGAGAAGGCAGGCATAATGATGTCCTCACCATGTGGGCACTCCCATACAAATTGTGGTGGCCAGTCTTTTTCTGCTAGAAGTATGTCATAGCCCCTTGAACGTTTTTCCCAAAAGAGTGCTTTCACCTGTCTAGGTATGTCTCCCTCCATCCGGAGTGTTATTTCATATAACTTTTGTGGAGTACTAACCCTGGTGTCTACAGTCTCAACTGTAATGTACTCATTCAAGTCCACTATCTCCAGAAGTTCCTTCAGGTTCTGGCGAGCTATTGTGACTTCTGCTGCACTGTCCAGCATTGTTTGAGCCCATTCTCCGTTCTTGAGTTGTGTTCTCAGTATCCTCGGCATGTCTGATCTTCAGACCTGCTACCTTCTTCTTTGAGAATTGAGGTTTGGATTTATTTTTTGGAACTTGTTTGTCGTCTTTCGATTTCACGCGTTCTTCTCTATGTTCTGACCGTCCTCTTCTTTCCGCTTCTGTGACGAGATCTGAAAGGTACGAGAGGAACGTGTATCAGTATCTTGATACCTGTCAGGCTTTTTCAAATTATCCCTATTCCTGAGGTTATACCTCCTTTCAGAGGGCTCCTTTTGAGGAGACCTACCTCGGGATTGAGAACGTTTCTCGTTTGAATTTTATTAGTTTCCCACTTCTTTTTAGAAGATGTAGGAATTTGTTTAATAGAGTCCTTCTCAGGACTTTCAGATAGTTTTGGCTTTAATGGTCTTCCACCCAAACTATCTCTGCCTAATTCTGCATAAGATTGTTCTATTATTCTGGGTAGTTCTGTTTGATGTTCTGTAACATCGAATTCCCTTAATCGTTGGCGGATCGCCACTGCTGCTGCCTCCCCTTTAATATTAGATAATATTATTGTTGAGACCTGGTCGAAATTTTTCAGTAATTTCATACCTAAATTCAGAGCAGGCTCTGCCCCGTATTTGTTTTGAATTTGTTTCAGGACATCAGGTATTACTGCAATTGACGGAATACCATGTGTTTTAGAATAGATGGCAGCAAAGACTGAGCCCCAAGTGGTGCAGTCTTCCAGTTGTGGTGTGATCCCCATTGTAAACTGATAGTTAGGATTCTGTGTTTCTCATAAGGGCTAGTATTTGGAAATACTGCTTCTATTTGAGTAATTTTTTGAGATATCCAGAATGGTATTTGCTCACGTTTTGTGGGCATTTTACCCATGACTGCGTATAGAGTCTGTGGTGTAATTTTTAGTGTATTCCCCTCTTGAGGAGTTTGATTTGGAATGGTTAATGGTGGTTGGACTGTAAAAGTCCGCATGACATATTGGACTAATTGTCTGTAAATTTTTATTAACTCTGTAAGTTGAGTAAGTAGTTCCTCCTCTGACATTATTTCGATGTCAGGATGAGGAGTGTAGCCGGCTAGAATCGGCCATGTTGCTCCTGGCCTACCTAGTGGACCAAGCCTGGTAATGTTTTTGTGATGTTTTAGGGCGCCTTTAAACCAGAGCTGATGCTCCTGGTATGTTAGTGGAATTTCAATATCCTCGAAAGGAATATATTCCTCTGGTGGTTCATCTTCTTTGTAGAAGTGAAACAGTCTTGTTACTGAATTTGATTCAGGAAATATTACCCATGAATAGAATACCTCTGTCTGAAAGGATTCGTGTGCCTCTATCACGAAAACTGCTCTACCGCCTCTTGGTGGTAGGCCATGTTTTATAAGATTTAGAGTGATGGCTCTTCTTAAGTTTGGATTGATGTCTATAACACCCTCCTCAGGTTCATTTAAACCTGTAAAGTTAAAAACTGTTGCTATGGCTGGGTCAGCCGCAGCTCCACCGTTCCCGGTGTTATTGTCCCCGTTGGTGGACATTTTGTTTTTTGAAAAATGTAGAACAAGTTTCAAGGAAACAAAAAAAGATAAGGTGCACAATATTTTGGAACACTGTATCCTTCAACGTTGAACAAACCAAACAACTAATATATAGGGTGCTTCCCTATTTTAGTTATGGCGGATATTTAACCCTACCCACTCCAGACGTCTTATGGAGTATGTGAGTAGGGGTCTCTGAGAAAAGAACGACTGAATTACTCAGTATCTAGCGTTAAATTACTGCCTTACCAAACGTTTGGGCGCCATGCAGTGTAGTTCCTATTTCCCTAATAGGCTCTGCGCATTGGAATAATAGAACCTATAAGCTTGACATAGGACTAAGGTTGGTATATCCCTATCGAGTATATTAAACTTAATTACTTGTGCCAGCTAGCTCAGAGGCCACTAGAAACTCCTTGAGAACAAGAAGGGAGTAGTTTCTGGCAACCGAAAAACATGACAACTTTTGTTTCCCTTTAGAATCGGAACACGTCTCAGAATCGTGGAAACAATAGATAACAGTTTCACTCAGTCAATCGTGCATGCTTAGTTTCTACAGAGTTACACAGAAAGGAAAGACGGGCGTTTCAATAAAAGGGTTTTATTGAACAGTCTTGTTTCTCGTGTAAGAGATATGTGCTGTTATGATCACAAGACAGTATGCAAGATAAATAATGTACAGTGTAAGCAGTAGAAATAAATAATACTGCGCTAGCATTATCTTTTAGCATATATTCACGTACATAAATAACATGAGCTAAAAATGCGAGTACTCATACGATGCGTCCCTAAACTAGTTCTACCCCAATGTACCTAACTTGGTCTAGGTGTAGGGAAAGGTAGAAGTAGGCGGAGTATTCTCTAGTCTGGTATACTAAGAGTATGTTTAAGTCTAGTATGCCAAGTATGATATGCCAAGAGTCCCTCTAGGTTCTAGTCAGCTCCATACCTTTAGAATGAGAGAGTTGGGAATCTCTAGCCGGATCTGGAACTCTAACACCCCGCGAAGGGAGTCAGAACACTGGAAGCTGGATTCGTCTGCGTGCAGGATTGACAGCGTCTTCTCAGTGCGTCAGGCCGGGATACGGGCTCCTCTGAAGTCGAGGTCTCCTCTAACTTGCTTGGGCAAGGGAAGGTATATTTGTACCTGGTAGGTGTCTTGGAATGTTAGCATTGATGTGAAGTCGGACAGAGGAAGACGTCAGGAATGAACCCTTAAGGTATAACGGTTCATACATAATAGATGAGTTCTTGGAGAAATCAATCGTCCTGTGCTAGGGGAACTCCCGAAGCTTAAGGGTCTGGTTTCTAAGAACTCGTTGTGACGTTAGGGTGGACGGATGTCGGTGACCATGCCTGTATTTGGAGTGCACGGTTAATGCCTAAATAAGGACAGGTATTCTATGCCTATATAAGGGCAATGCGAATTGTGCCTATATAAGGACATGATGCAGGAAAACCTATATACGGACCCCTAAAGCGGAATACAACATTACCAGTTCATTTTCCAAAGCATTTCTTCAAGAAAATTAACTCTCTATTTAGATTTTTATGGCATAGTAAAAAAACAAGAGTAGCTTCAACTATTTTACAAAAATCCAAATCTTTTGAATCGAGTTCATCCTTTTCTCTATTGTGGCTAGAGCTTGAAAAAGCCTTTCTCTTTCAATGAGGTGTTATCTTTCTCTTCTACAACGGTTCTTCTCCAGTCGTCTATTTTGCAAAAATCTGCTTTATTGATCAAATCTACATTTCTCCTAATCACTTTGACTTCATCTATATTCCTGAAGATGACGGTATGGTATAATTCACTGATTAAAATCAATAACAGGCCTCTGTTTTGGTGTACTTGGTTAGACAGGAGTCTTATGCGGGTATCTCAACTTTTCATAATAATTCTCCTATCTCTTTCCCTCAATTTTGTCTTGCTTATCATTGTCCCAAATATTTTTATCCTCGTTTTTTTATCATTAATGAATGTTATTCTGGACGCCTATTTTTCATTGCAGCAGTCCACTTGTTCAGTTTCTTATTTTTACGGATTTACTGATTTCTTTAAAACTGGTCCTAAAGCCTCACTTATTTATAAATCTCTCTCTTTTGGACCCCTCTCGAACCAAATCAAAGTTGGAACTTTTATGGGAATGAGACCTTGATATTGTTTGGGAGGTTAATTGTTGGAATAAGATATGGGCACGTATCTATAAAATTTCTCGATCAGCTAGTATTACTCAATCCCTATTTTTTTATCTTCACCCCCCTACACTGCTCCAGATTTTCCTCAGATACTTCTGTTGGACTTGTGGTTTTCCTAAGGCAGATCTTATGCATATGTTGTTAAGTTGTCCCAGTGCTCTTTCTTTCTGGCATAAAGTTTGGTCCCAGATTAGAAAGATTTTTAGTTTAGATTATCCTTTTATTATTCTTTATATTTTTCTAGGTTCTTTAACTAGTTACCTTGTCCCGTCTTTCCTGAAATATAAGTTATTCGATATTTTATTAGCGATTGCTTTTCAGCAAATTACTTTCAATTGGAAATCATCATCCAAGTTATCTTATAAGAGGTGGTGGGATTCGGTATGCTTGCATCATAAATTAGATACTGTGTACACTACTCAATGTTTATCTTCTCATAATGCTGAATTGTTAATGTTACCTCTAACTGCACTTCTTAACCAGGTTTGCCTTTCCTTCTCCCCCTTTTTCCTTTCATTCCCTTGCAAAATTATAAAGGTTTTATTATTTCTCTCCAGTTATTAATACCATATGTTAATTTCTTATTATTTATCATAGTTCTTTGTGTTTGTATTATGGTACTTATTGATACTAAATAAAGTATTTTAAACACAAAAAGGAATGTTCCATACAGTGGAAAAGCTAAAGGTCTGTCATTCTCAGTGTATTTCATCCAATTCTTAAGCCATGTGCATGTATGATATCCTCTCTCCTTTGTCATGTATAAAGCTGGTGTACCCTCGAGTGGTATCGGTACCCCTTCTCTAGTGGGCACGGGCATATCTCCCTGCATCAAACTCTTTAAGGTTTTCAAAATCTTCATTTTCCCAATAATGTCTGTTGCAAATGATTCACTGCATAAATTCCGAAATTCACTTCCTTGTTTAGTGTCAGTGAACCAATACCAGCACGGCACCTCTATGACATTGTCAACCTATCCAAGCGAGGCGTTACACCAATCAACCTCTGTGATGTCACTTCAATTCTTGCAGCAACTACCCCTCCTTCATAATTTCTCATGATCGCGTTTTGGTCTAGCAAATATTAACAGAAATGCATGCATTTCAAAACCATTTGTCTGCTCCACTAAAAGAAAATATAGATTCCCCTAACTCAACAAAATCAACAATACTCCTATCTCACTCTAATCATTACAACGGTTCCCTGCGCACTGAAAACACCTGTAATGATCGGAATTTCTCAAACTCACAATAGAGAGTTCCCTTCACTTTGTGGTGCTGCCTATTGATACTCACACCTCGATCTTGTTGCTGTCATCGTATTCCTCCAACACTGGCACTTGGTTGCCTTCGACTGAACGCAGAGCTTTGGATTTGGTCTAAATCTTAAACCAAAGCTAAAATAGGGGTCTCAGTAAAGATTTCTGCCTTATATTCTAACTTCATCAGACAACAAACTATCCGACACGCAACCAGGAAAACTGCTGTAGCGTTTACTGGGCCCAAAACTACGGATTGTGGAATTTTTTTAATTGAACCTACCACTCTCTTGGTCCTCCAATGGACCTTGCTGTGTTCCGAGAGGCGTTGGATATAAAGTGTCCCAACAGTCTTCCAATGAGGACCAGGAATTGGACGACCGAACTATAAAGATGATATCAAGCTCATGCAGATTACTCTCAAGACAATACTATAAAGGTATAGGATTATCACTGCAAATCTCCTGAAAAAATGTAGTCAGGCCAAAATCATACACACCAAGTGTTCAGCTAAAGCTATACAGAATAATAACATTAAAATGTGGTGCTCTGAGATTTCTCTAATAAGATCTCCTCTAGTCATTGGTAAACCCAAATTGGAAATGCACGTTCACTTATGTAAGAATAAATCATGACAGCTGAGTCAAATTAATAAGTTTAGTTTATCAAAATTTAGAAAGATAAATGCATCAATAGATTGCATTAGGTAATAAGACAGATTAATAAAAGTCAAATAAGTACCAAAATCTCAAGAGTTCAGAAAGGGACCCAAATTTGCCAGTTCGAGTAGTCCCAGAAGGAAGAGACCACTAATCGCATATAGCATATATGTCAGTTCGGGAAAGAAGCCAGATGAGTCTGCATCAGGCAAGTTAATTTGCCAGGTAAGTTCTGCAAATCTCTGTTAGTAGTTCGCAATCAACATGCAAAACAGCAGTCGTCCGTCACCATCATCATCAAGGTGCATATTCGCAAACTGTAGTGATGCTGAATGCTCAAAGCCAAAAAGCTCAATCCTCCCAAATCCATTAAATCAGACAATAATATATTGCTAAAGTTTCCGGGGGTGACACCTCCTGGAATCACCTCATCTGGTCAAACCACTCAGTCCATTGGTCAGTTTGTATGGAGTGTGTGTCAGGCGACATAAAAAAGAGACAGATTCCGAGGCAGATGTCCTGAAATGGTATCAGAAATGTAGCAAGTCGTTCGTACAATACATGAGATCTCAGTAAGAAAAACACTGCTGCACATAAATTGTTATACTGAGGAATTCTCTCACGAACGGTGAGCTTAGCGAGGCAGAAAACATCATGAAATGCATTCAGGCCCATATTAATTTAGGCTAATTTAATGCAGAATATATAGAATTATAAGCATACATTCATAAGAAAACATGAAGATGTCATGATTTAGCATAACATTTGATGCACTTAGGATCATTTAGTATGATTACGAATAATACACGTCAGTACAGGGTACTTGTAATTTTTGTAAGTACCAACATGTAAATACATTTCAGATTTCACATTTAAGATATCGGTTGAAACAAATAAGATTGATATATGTGTGAAATACATTCTCTATAAGTTTCACATAAGCATACTCAATTAGAAATGTGTAGCACCTATTTTTCTTTTTCATTTTCGGTGTGCAAGGTTACACACACAAAGAAATAGATTTTAGTAAAATTCAGTATCATTATCAAGATTAATCATAATATTTGATAAATCTCATTAGTTATTCTTCCATATAAAGGACATTTAGAAACGATTATAGGTAAACTTTAGAACGTGGGAGTTCACCATTCGCAGGTTTTTTTAACACACGTTAATATAGTTCTTTTCTTTAGTAAATCTCAATCTGTTACTTTTACGAATTATATCATCTAAACAACACTTTTTTCTGAATGCTTTTACGATGCAGCAACTATAAAATATTTGTTTTCGTCATCTTTTCTATCATGTGTATTTGGTGCCCGTTTATTAATTTTTCTCTCACAGTGTCATGTTCTGTTTCTCTTGTCATCTAATGTGAGTGTGATTTCCTCTCCAACACTATGAAGAATCGAGAATACTCTTGCCACCGACTAACAAAGGCAAGCTGTAAGCCTGTCCATGTTTCCTCCTCTTGAGAACTAGCAGCCTCCAAAATTCCTTTCACAGATTTATAGCTACTGCGAAGTACTCGATTATGTCTTCTCTTGAGTCAAACCCTCTAAACCAATTGATTCCTCCATGCTGACAACATGGCGTGGAGTTCTACAATGTTGAATGTTTCTAGTGCACAAAAGCAGACTTGCTTCATGTAACGATCTACCAATAGACATGAGCTCATTAACTACGTTTTTCCTCAAAGCCCCGCTGTGAATTCTCTCCAAGTCATCGTTATACTAAATTATAAATCTCGGGAATTAGTCCCTACTGGCAGAAAACTTCAAAGAACCAAAACAAATGAGGATTAGGATAATTAGTAAATATTCAATTTACTATCACAACAGGCATAATAAAGTTGTCTCACTTAAGACAAATAAGTATGACATCAAAAAGAACCTATGAAAAAGAAATTGCTGAAGATGAATACTTCCGGCTGAATGGTTTGTTTGATATGCATGATGCCGCTCTATTAATTTATTTTCTGCTTGCTTGTGCTCCACACATTGGGAGGAATTGTGACCTCACAGCAGCTCTGGAAGTGCATTTCTATACCCCTTTCACCTACAGTGATCCATATACTGCCCACAAGAAATGGAATGTTCCAGATGTGAGCTAAGAATGGTATGTAATCAGAAAGAAATATGGGGTTTTATGTTAATAGACTAGTGATGGTCTTACATCATGTCCATTCTAAATTCTTGGGTGCCTGGCACAGATTTCTAAGCAGAAGTATAACTTAAAGTTGATTACAGTATATAATTTGAACTGTCACCAATCTCCTTTAAGTTTGACCCAATAAAGCAATTATTTCCTGGAACACATTTCTGAAGATTATTTAATACAAATGGGGGATGCCAACTGGAAAGGGAGAAAAATCTGGAATCAAAGAGAACTGCCATACTCGGCAAAACACCAACAAACTTACTACAGCTCTTGCATACATGGCAAATGGTGCTGAAAAAACTGATTAGATAGTGGGATGTCAACCGCTTTCGGGGACAAGGTAGCTATGCAGTTGCTCCCTGTCAGAGAACCTGTTGCTGTGTGTGGGGATGCTTCTTTAGATATCAGAGCTACAGCATAGCCCTCTGGAAGGAAAATGGAAACCCAAGTGGCAGAAGGAATGCCATAAGCCCCTGTAAGCCCCATAGCACAGTGAGGTGAACTGACTGACTAGCTTTGATTCTCATGGACAACTGATTTGGTGGACGATCAGTCACACCAGTGAATAACAGGAAAGTGGCGCTTGCCCCTTAGAAATGGGCATAAATGGCAACTTAGACGCATAGAGCCCATTATTGTGTTTTAGGACTGGCATAGAATCAGGAATCAGCGACGAAGAGGATGACGTCAGTTAGGCAATAAACAGAGGGGACACAAAAAGACAGGCGAAAAGGACTGAGAGGACCACTGAAGAGCATACTCCCTTGTAGGTGAAAAATATCAAAAGAGTTTCCCATGCCGACTAAGCAATGCGTCAGTGACCGGCCCAAGGCGAATGAAGGGGTTGCCGGTGAAAGAATGACATGGTGCTAAATATATAGGGGCAATTCCATGCAGATGCCAACCTCCATCACACACTATCAGAATTGACCCTTTCATAAATACCTCAGGAAAATACACAGTTAATTAAATAAACAAAAGCAAAGGAAGCGTATGCCAGGGTCCCAAAAGATAAACCTGTATTATGCGCTATTCTGGCTGACCCAATGACATTAGTGAGAAAAAACAACCATAATTGTCTTTCTGCAATGAAACGTGCACCTTTTCTTGCAGCCCTGCTCGCACAGTGCATACGTAGGAGGATTTGTGTTTAGGTCATGCTGCTCAGGAGGTTTGGCAGCATGCTGCTGCAGCCATTCATCACCCATGATGGTGGAGCCTTGGGGTGGCAGAGCACTAGAGGAGCCATAAGCACTGTTCCTGTGGGACCTATGCACCTTTCCTACTAGAAAGATGTTGTCAAACCAAAAAAGCCACAAAAGGGGTCAATAGGAAAAGAGCACATGGAGACGACAAGGATGGGAAGAACAAATAAGGAGCCCCTGACATTGCCCCTCACTTTTTCTCCTTCAGAGTTGGACAGGCAGGTCCCCTGCATGGTGAATGGGCATGTACCCCTGCCCTCAGTGCCCGACTGCATATGAAACGAGTATCCTGACTTTTTATTTTTCCCTGTCACCACGCTAATCTAGCATTTGTACAGAGAGAGGCCTGAGCCTGTGCCTGGTAATACGAGGTCCAGATCCTGTTCCATGCCCAAGAGGTGCGTAGAAAGTGTGCCGTTATAGCATGCATAGGTCTACTCTCCATGCCCTAGGTAATTAACATAAAATGGTTGTGGCAGCTACAGAGATTTTGTGACTCTTTATTATGCTCAGACATTTTTGTCTGTGTTAGGAAAGGGTACAGTCTACTGACTTCTCTCATGTAAAATTCTGCTTTATTGTGCACCTAGACATTCTGCTGACGTGTGTATGTTGTGTTTGAGTATGTGTAATTGGAATGAGTGGGTGAGAAGGACGCTTACTGAGGATTGTCATGGCTTAATCAGTTAATTGTGACATAATGACTTTAGGAGGAGCGCTCCAATATCTGTCTGACTTGACAGAAAAGGATCTAGAGAAACTTGCAGTGTTGGCTGACAAATAGTGGATGGTTCAATGTCAAAGATAAAGAGGAACTGTCAGTTAACTGGCTCCAAACTGGAGGAAATGGTCAAAGCAATTGCCAAAAGGACCAAGAGAAGATACAGTCAATAAGGAAATTTGGTTCAAAGTTAGGAAACCAAGAAGGGAGGACAGCGAAGTTCCTCTAAGCCCAAAATGACGACTTGTTATAGGTGTCAAAAGGAGGACCATTACAAAAGGGACTGTCAGGTGAAAGAGCCTGTAGCAGGTGCACCCAGGATAGCAAGTGTGTTGAGGGAGCCCAAGAGGTGTCCATGGCACTCCACCTGGTAGCAATGGACATCTTAAAAAAGAGACCTAGATTCTCTGAAGCATATCCATGTAAATACCATTGGATTTGTGTTGGAAGCAGGTATCAGTGAGAAGAATGTTCCTGCTCTGAGGAACGCAAGTGCTTACAGGATTGTGGTTGAAAGCAAGTATTTCAAACCTGAGGAGATTCACCATGGTGCCAATCAATTAAGACACTTAGTACCCAATTGCCTGAATTGAGGTTGAAATGAATAGCAAGTTGGCCATGGCCGATGTAGAGGTGAGAGAGAGGCAAGGTGCTGGATGCCTTTTGGACAATGATCTGATTGTCCCTGGTTTAGTATCAGAAGCCTACATGGCTTGGATCATGTCAGCTCTGTTGACCAGAGCACTGGTTGCACAGCAGTCTCAAGAACAGACTGGTACTCTGCCAGATTTTGCAAGGACCAGAGAAGGGTAGTGAGCGAATCAGGGCATACTCTGAGAAGGCACTGGCTGTAACGTCCATCAGTCCTGTTCCAGAGGGAGTGGAGCATGAGGTACCCAAAGCAGGCCATGTGTTGGAGCCTGGGTCCGTGCCAGAGCTGCAAGGGTTGTTAACTGCTAGAGGCCCTACCTAGGAGGAATTCTGCCAGGCACAACCTGAGTCCCCTATACTTGTGGAATTTTGGTAGGAAGCCCAGAAATAGTTCAACAAAAGACTGGGTGGAAGGCATTATGTTGGTTGGCAGGATGGACTGATATATCGTGAGCTTCTGAATCGTGAGCCAGTAAAAAGCTAGTAGTTCCCTGTGAGAAGTTGGCCTGGTATATGCTGTCCACTAATGAAAGTGGGCACCTTGTACCAGTCCAAACAACCCTTATGGTGATTAGGTCAAAGATAACCTTTATTGAAAGCTATCCTAGTGGTAGCTATGGAGAGCAGCCTTCAGGCTAAGTCTTGAAGGAATGTTAAGCACCTTGTTTTACCAGAATGCAACCTTATAGTATTGGTTAAATGAAAGGGAAACCACACAGTAGTTATAAAAATATGTATTTATTATATATAACACTCTCTAGTATCCTCTGCACGAGGATAGAACACAAATCAAATAATACAGTTGCAAAGAATCAAACGTAAGTAGCACAATATACAGTGGGCTCCCGGGGGAGACCAAACCATATACTAAACAAGTGGTATAAGAACCACGACTCAGGACTAGACCTAGTCTAGAAGGTGTAGAATCGCTGGGACCCCAAGGAACCACCCAAGGTGAGTGAGTAGGGACCCACGGAGGACAGGTGCAGTGTGGGAACACGACCGCGTGCTCCGTACAATTCAATGGGAAAGTCGCGTTTGGAAAATCAAAGATTAAGGACCCTTCCCAGCAGATTACGAAGACGACCTTTGGAACTTAAGAGTTTGAAGAGCCACCCCACCCGTGGATACCTTTGTACCAGTTACCTATCCCAGAGGAGCCGGGTGCATAGGTGCGAAGTGGCGTCGGAAACCCTCGTCATTTTCTATGGATGTCGACAAAGAAATGCTGCTGCGGGAAGAACGAAAAGTGTCCAGTGGAATCCAAACGTGGATTCTAGATGAGAAGAACCTGAAAGCAGAGGGGACAGAGTCTGGGTCACTTTGGAGTGACCAGGGGCTCGGTAGACGAATGCCTGCCGATGTCGGGTGCTTCAGGTGTGTTGACGGTGAGCTTGACTCTTCAGCTGCGAGGACCCGGAGATGTCTAGGACGACCGGGAGCCGGAGGCGAGCTGTCCCACAAAGGATGTCGAGTGCTGAGGGGTCGGTGTCCGGCTGGAGCACCAATCAAGCCTTGGCAACGGCAACAACGTAAATGGTCAAGTTCAGTGTCGATCTGGCCCAGCAAGGACCAGGAGACTCACCACAGCAAGGGGATTCAGGGCAGGCCTGGAGCAACTAGGGAAGCCCAATTAAAACAAAGTTGACCCTCAAGTGGACCCACAGGCCGAAGGCACAGGAGTCGCGAGGGGACATCCGGCAGTTTCACAGGATACCAGCTAGCAGGGCACAGAGTGCGAGGATGCCGGAGTCCTTCTCAGGAAAGATGCGCTGGGGTCAGGGCTACAAATGGCCCAATGCACGGAATTGTTGCACGGCAACAAGCATGTGAAGCTGCAAATCAACGCGGTGCACAGGGGTACGGGTATACGGTCACCACGAGGGATATCTGCCTCAATCTCAGTGAGAAGGCAGCTCAACCTCGGAGACCTTCAGAAACCCACCTCCTGTGTTGCTGGAGCCTTCGGAGTCCGCAGGAGCTCAGGATCAGCAAACTGGTCAGATGCGTTACGGTGCCTGCATTTGCAGGGGAGTGACTCCTTCACTCCAAGGGAGATTCTTCTGTTGTGTTGGAGGTCCACAGGGTCCTGCACGGAGCCTGTATGGATCACGGACAGTGGCGAGACTGGGGACTGCAAGGGGAGACGAAGTCGAGCCCAAGGGAGGTCCACCGAAGTCCAGTGTGTCCAGACGGTCGAAGTGTGGTGGTATCTTCTTGCAGAATCTTGTCCACGTAAAATCTAATATCCTGTAGCCAGGTAACCCATTTTATACCCACGGGAAAGGGTTGGACACATTCTAGGGACCCTCTTAGGGGAGGGACAGGACAGGGGGGTGGCTACACCCATGTCCTTTGTCCAGTTTCTCATCAGAGCAGGAGCAAGTGGCCCCTAGAACTGGTTCGAACTGGACTCTGCACAGGGACACCAAGTGTGCCCCTCGTGCAGACTTTCTGGCACTGAGAAGAGTGCACCCACCCACCCCCAATACACTAAATCCTGTCTGGGAGGTGGTAACACCTCCTTGTGACAGGATGCCTATTGTGCTGCCTTCCCCTGCTCGAGCTTGGTACAGCAGCGGGAGGGAAGACTCGTGTCTGTGGCTGGCAGCATCCATTTTGTGCTGTTAGGTTCGTGAAAGTTGGTACTGTGGCCAGGACTGTGCCCGACCTCAAGAGGACAACTGGAATTCTTTCGGACCATGGCTCCCCCCCGCACTATTCTGACAATCCCTGATTACACTTGATCTCTTTCCTGACAGCGGAGTCCGAGCATTATGTCCGAGGCCCGATGGAGCTGCTCTGTTCAGCTAATGAGGAGATCGGCCTTGGTTCATCCCCTGACCGTCACCTGCCCAGCCGGACCTTGGGCGTAGTTTCTCCCTGTCTCGCCCCCCCCCCTCATCGTATTTCTACCTTTCTGTTTTTCCCTGGTCTCCTTTCTATCCTTCTTTCTGACCGATGCCCGTTGGAGCTTCCTGAGAGCTATAGGGGAGACTGGCCTTGGATTACCTCCTCGGCCGTCACCTACCCATTCGGTCTTTGGGATGACTTGCCCTTTGTCTCTTATTCCGTCTTCCTCCTCGTCCCCTCCCTTCTCACTTCCCCCCTCTCCCTTCCCTCTCTACCTGTCTCTCCTTCTCTCCCTTTAATGTGTCTCTTATATTTGATGTAACGTGTAATTGATATCATTGTTGTAACATTGTTGACCTTATGTAAAGCGCTCTGATACCTACGCGTTTAGCCAGCGCTATATAAAACTGTTTAAATAAATACTGGTAGACTTAGGTACCCCCAGAACCTCGGTTCTGAGGGGAGGAATCATACCTCCCACACCAGTTACTGGTGTGGAGGTGTGATTCCAAGGTGTTTGACACCAAACACGACATACTTCGTTGCAGTCGTTTTCGAGATAGCATTTACCGCAAGGTTATAATGCACCTCTACCTATATGTCTGGTAGTATCACGTACAGCCCGGAAGAATGGTCTCCGAAGACTGCAGAGGGGCCCTGCTCATGCAGGAGCACCCTCTCACGTAAAACCCAGCACCCTGCCTTCAGGATTGTTAAGGCCTGCTATAGGGGTGACATAAGGTTTTAAGTGTAGTGATATGTATAGATATAGTGAACCTATATCTTAAGTAAGTGGTGCAATCACCATCTTACACAGGCTGCAGTAGCAGACCTAGAGTTCCATTTTGCATGGCCTCTCATGGGTGGCATAATACATGCTTCAGCCCTGGGGAGGCCTCTGGGGTACCTATGCCCTGTGTACATGGGTATCATATACTAGGGACTTATAAGGGCACCCCAGTATCCAATCTGGAGTGTACCAAAGTACATATGTTGCAATTTAAAGGAGAAAGCAGATAGGCTGGGGTCCTGGATAGCAGGATTCCAGCCAGACTAGTCAAAACAGTGGGTGCAAAAAGCAAAAAGCAGGGGTAACCATAAGAAGCAGATCCTACTTTCCTACATTCCCCACACAGGAATTTCCTTATGTCACTGGATCATGAAGAGACTTTAGCAGATTACTTGGGCATAAAAAAGACCCAGGATAGGTTGAACTTTTTGTTCTGTTGGGCAGGAATGCACCAAAACACTAATTCAGTGATAAGTCAGGAGGTACGACTAAAACATTGTTAATGTCACTGCCAGTCATTTATGTTCCACCTGAGCCTGTGGGCATTGACATTGTTGGTCCATATTACACTACCCCCGCACCATCAGGAAACAAGTCCATTTTGGTTGAGGTGGCTCATGCTACCAGGTATCCAAAGGCTGAACCTCTGTGGTACATAACTGGTAGGGTAGCATCCAGGACACTTCTCAGGATCTTTTCAAGGGTGGATTTCCTAACACTATGATTTCCGATCGGGGAACAAAATTATCTACTCTTATATGAGAGAGATGTGGGAGCATACTGATGTGACCTACAACTCATCCATGGCATACCACCGGCAAACAAATGGGTTGGCGGAAAGGTTGATAAATACCCATAAGAACTTATACTCATCACACAAAAGAACACAGCAGAAATGCCTTTTCACTTGCACATCAATACCCTATAATTTTCGGATAGTGGTTTGTCCAAAGATTTAGTGAATTCTGGTGCTCTCCAGGCAAAGAAAACCCCCCTCTGCTGATAGGAGGCAAAGTCAACTCTCAAGGTGAAGCAGCCGCCCACCTGGAGTTAAAGTACACAATGCACATACTGCCGAGGCACACTAAATAGTCCATAAGTTGTACTTCTGGTTTATAAACAACCAGATACGTATAAAAAGAAGTCCGTGAATCCAAAATGTATTTTTCCTTGGTAAATCCTTTATTTCATATCCAAATCAAATTTCTGAACAGAACAGCCGACACGTGTTTCGTCCAAAAGGACTTTCTCAAGGCCTAGTAAAATGAAAAACACAATTTCGTTATTGTTCTTTTGATATTATATTGGAAGACACGTAATCTTCCATGTTAAAGGTATCCACTCGTATGTAGTAATATATTTCCTGTAGCAGGGTAAACAAATCAACTTCACTGCCGCTACGTTATCTTACTGTGCACCATCAGGTCCTGATAAACCTGTGGAAAGAACCATCTGTACGTAAACGGAGTCCCGTTTTTCATTTTACTAGGCCTTGAGAAAGTCCTTTTGGACGAAACACGTGTCGGCTGTTCTGTTCAGAAATTTGATTTGGATATGAAATAAAGGATTTACCAAGGAAAAATACATTTTGGATTCACGGACTTCTTATACATATCTGGTTGTTTATAAACCAGAAGTACAACCTATGGACTATTTAGTGTGCCTCGGCAGTATGTGCATTGTGTACCCATAAGAGCTTGATGGGAACTCACCCAGAGAACCTCTGGAGAAAGTGGAATTTTTCTCCTTTCACATCTCTTGTTTGCCTAAAGAGGAATTCCACAGACAAGAGTTGGGTTCCATCCCTTCACACTTCTGTTTGGGCACCTAGTGCATGGCCCACTCACCTTAATCAGAGAATGGTAGGAATAAACTTCTGAGTCACCCCAGAAATGGAACAAAAAATTAGTAAGGTGAAGAAAAACCTTCAGGCAAGACAAGAGCTGCTGAAGGAATGGTATAAATAGCCTGTTCTGTTTTCAATATTTATTTTTGGTGGATTGCCATGGTGTTTTCTCAATATTGTCAATACCTCTTGAAATCAATGTTTATTCATTTGCTTAACCCTCAAAATAGACCAAAATTGTGTTTTCTCAGTTTTTACAAAATGTATTTTTTGCAGTGATTGTTCTAAAGCACATAATTTAAAGGAGACATAATGCCGAATGTCAAATAGACTTATGTTACACTTTTTTAGGCATAGAAAGTCTGTTTATTGCACTCTCACTCACAGCTCATTAACCTCTGTATTTAGCTCCCACACTCACTTTGTCACAACTGTGTGTGGTTTACAGAACTGTTAATGGATTAAAAAGTAAGAGTGCTATATTCCAAAGTTTTAATAAGTTCTTGGACACATTTGGGGGTCATTTACCTAATACATGTTGAATATTATGACATTGTAGGGGTGGTCAACCCTGCTAACAGCATAGTAACTTGTGAAACATTTACAATTTTGACTTACACCAGATTATTTGTAGCCCTACATTATACGTAAAACCTGATGCTTTATGCATGCTCACTACTGCTTTTCTGCACAATTTGCCTGACTACATTAAGGTGGTTCTGATGTTGTGTGGTCATTCATAGCTGCCTTGTGTCCCAATGCAAACGTCTCACTCTAAGTCAGTCCTGACCTTTTAACAGACATCACAATTTATTCTGGAACTTTAAATTCTGCTGTTAACATTGTAAATGTGGGCTCGAAATCCACAGCAGTAAAGTGTAGTTGGGTAAAAAGCCAGGATTTGCTGAATATATCACACATAATAATGTAACACCTTGCAGCTATTAATTGTTTTGTTGCATGGAAAGGTTTGAGTCATGTTTTTAACACTATCTGATGTGCATGGTGACAGCACTCTTTTCACAGGTACCTGTCACTACACCTTGCATTGAATGTTTAATGCTTCATGTGTTTGGAAACTGACCTGCTATCAATACTGACTTGTTAGAATAGGGGACTGATGTTTTACCCATTCTGTGGGTAAATGTGATAGTACATATTGGCCAAGATGGTTATGAACCAGCCATTTCACCAATCAGTGAAAGAATTAAACACTGGAAAAAGATCAAATGATTGTAATATTCCAAGATCCTCTAAAGAATATAAAATAATTAGATAAGACCTAAACATGTTTTCAAACCCTGCACCTTTAATTCAAGCACACAAAAGTGGAAGAAACAAAAAGAAGAAAAACAATGTTTTAGTGGCATCCCTAAACATCCAAGCTCAAGCAGAATAATCTTAGGCCAGTCATTCATAGTGCTTCCTTGTGTAATAAAGTTATTATTGTGTTGGCCCCTCCAGGAAGAAATATTAATGACTCCTTTCTCACTTTCCTTTCACAGAATGGAATTTTAGTTTGCGGATGTGCACGTGTTTACCAAAGTTTATATAAACATATAAACTTTGATAAACACCTGCTAATGATGGTTGTTTCTGTTTTGGTGGGTTTTCAATCAGTTATTATTGGTTTAAACCGAAAGCAGGATAGCCTAGGTATCATCAGAAATGCCGATTGGGCATGAAGAGGGTCAGGAGATTTTAGTGCTGAATCCCATTTGTCCCAGAGCTTAGGGGGATAAGTGGTGTGGGTCATACAGTGTAGTAGAAAGTATTTGAAGTAAGCTACTTGGACACAGGTGTTCACACAGAAATCAAAAAGGATGTTGGATGTTAACTAGCTGAAGCCATACTTCTCAAGAGATTTTAGAGTGAACATGGCAATGACAGAATGTAAGGAGAATAGAGAAACATTTCCTACACATTGCACAGAAACGAGAAGGGTGGTTTTGTGCAAGGGGAACAAATAGTCCCTAGCTGAATGATGAGCATGAAAAAGAGTCTAGAGAGGTGCTAAGTAAATCTTTCCATTTGTTTTCGAATACTCCAGGGTTGTCACCTGCCTGTATGCTTGACATTGGGATAGCCTGACAGTGAAGAGCAAGGTTTATAGGATGTCAGACAGAGTCCAGGATTGTATTAAAGCAAAGGTTGCTAAGATTTAGTTCTTGGGACTAATTGAGTGTTCCCATAGTCCTTGGGCCAGTCCAGTATTATTGATGACCATGCAAGTCTACACAGACTTGCCCTTTTGTGTGCACTTAGGTAGCCAAGATAGAAACACACCTAATTACCTGAGCTGATGAGTTAGTGCAAACACGAATAGGGTATGCAGTTCCTCAGGGGGTCACCATAAAGGTAAGTACAGAGAGGCGAGCAGTGTTTGATTCCCTTAGGGACAACGTAGCCCTAGAGAGAAATGGAGGAAGGGGAAATCCTCCTTTCAGAACTGGGACCCTCACACACCCAGCCTGCTAGGTGTCATGCTTCATCATTGGGTCTGCTCCTCGTCGGGTCGGCGCTGCAATACCCGACGGGCACCCAATGAGGGGCTCTTTAGCGGAGATCTTTTGTTCCTTGCCGTTTGGTGAGGTGTGGGTGAGGGGCCTAGGCTAGTGTAGATGTGATGTGAGAATTTAAAACAGGTTGGGTAGTCCAAAAAACTATTTTAATGAGATGGCTCCCACCTGATTAAAATTAAACTGGAGTGGCGACTTATATCTGAAACAATTAGTTCAAGATCCTAGCGCTCTACTCTATAACGGTCAACATGTTTCTTGCCTAAACGTCTATGTGATCAGACGGCAATTCATCAGGACCAACGTGCAAACTATCTACATACCGTGGTAGTTACTGGAGCAACCTACCTACCATGTTTTAATAGGTGAAGTACCTAAACAAGGTTGAGAGTAATCTAAGGAAAAAGGGAAACATACATTATCATAAGTATAAAGTGACAGTACATCCTTGGTAACACCGTAGCTCTCTGTAAAAGCACCAAAGATAGTGACCCAGTGTGTTTGCACATGTGACTTGCAACGTCACTCGTGGTGGTGGAGTGGCAGGCAGCACACGTGGTGTCATACATATAAACTGTTAAAAACGAATGTATTTTTCTTAAAAAGAAGAAATTTGCTTATTACAAACAGTTTTTTCTCTCGACTCCAGTGGAAGCAGTAATGCATAAAACATGTGGACTCACCCTAACTTTCTAATAGTCACGCCTCAACAGTATCCGGCGGGGCTATGACACCTCAAGGTGTAGTGTCCTAAATAAAAAACATCAAGAGGTTGTATGGTTACCATACCCGATATCGGAAAGGTATCCAGCCATCGGTTAACAGCTCATTACAGGTGGGGCCCAGGTGCAAATTGGATCACCTAAGCTGCACCAATACAATCACTAGAGCAGCACACCCGTCAGCCAAGGACACAGTGGGGAAGAACCAACATCGACCGCTGAGCAGCCACTTACCAGGGTGGGGTGGCATGTCGGGCTAGCCCCGCGGGATCACCTCACCGAGCCTCAAACGGCATGGCGGTAGAACTGCTATTTGGAAAGGCAGAGCACGTCTCGCGTGCAAGTGGCCGCTGTGTTACCCGTTGTAACTCACCAGTAAGCGTAGCTGTAGAGGAGCGTTTCACCAATCGTAGTTAGGGACAGCCATACTCGCCTATAGATCAGCGTCACTGCGCCGGATGACCTACCCCTGCCGCCGGATCCGGGTGGTAATGTCTTGCGTCTCGGAGACATTGTTATACTCGCCGGTTCCTTCCCGAGGGTGGGGTTAGTGTCAGACCGGAAGCAGTAAGCGTAGACTGCTAACCTAACTCTGTCTGAGTACAGGAAGTGTCCAGGATTGTTAGATCGGCGAACATCTTGGAATATGTTTTAGAAGTTAAATCATGGTGTCAGAAATGTCCTAAAGAGATGAACAGTGTTAACACGTACACTCTCTAATGATCACCAGTGACATCAGTGTGTATAGTTTATATTGTGATTGAAAGGCTAAAGAGGGTTGTTGATTAACGTATATCAAATTCCGATGTATGTTAATATCAGGGAGGACCTCATGCGAGTCCTGATCTCCGTGGAGCAGTGGGAGAATAGCATACGTGATCTGACCTAGATAGTATGTTTTATCACTGATACTGGTCATTTCATATTGGAGTGGATATACGTTATCACTCGTACTCATCATTTCATCTTAAAAAGATATAGCCTACATACCCACACTAGGTGTCGGAGTGGGTTGTTATGGTACATTGAAGTGTAATATAGTGTAAGTGTTTAGTTCAGTGACACCCACGGAATTTCATCATTCAGACCATGTAGGTCAGTGGATAAACGGTGTATCCATCTTTGTTCTATCCTGAAAAGTGCCCTCTGTGTGATGCACGGATGGGCTTCAAGAACAACTCATCGGATGGTATCAGGGGAATGACCCAGGTCTTTGAAGTGTGCACACATCTTGGTGGAGATCCGTTGGCACCGAATGTTACTTTTATGTTCTGTGATCCTAGTCTTGACGGCTCTCATAGTCATGCCTATGTATCTTAGTTGGCACGGACACGTGATCATGTAGATACACTGAGTTGTGTTGCAGTTAGTGTGTTTTATGAGACGCCATGTGAAGGTGTTAGAGAATTCAATCTCCTTAGTGGATGCTGTGTGACGACACACCGAGCATGAACTGCAAGGAAAGTGGCCCTGAACAGGTGGGAGATCCCACAGAGATCGCTGGTTATCGATCCGTTGTGTCTTAGGTCGTGTATTCACAAGAATATCTTTAAGATTCCTCGTACGTTTAAAAGCGAATCTGGGTGTGGGTAGTTGTAATGAACCCGTATTCAGAATCCCCCAATGTTTTTAATGACATTCTTAATGCGACTGGAGTCAGGGGTGAAAGAGGTCACACATGTCAGAGTCTTTCCTTGTTCTTGTGGGACTACTTCGAAAAGTGCCTCGCGGTGGTAGTCACCACCCCCGAGCCCTTAAAGACAATCTACCGGTTGGGCAATTCCTACGTATCCGGAGGAATTGTAGTAGTATCAACGACTACAAAACCGAAGCAAAAGTCCTCGCCAACAACTTAAGGCAAAGAGAATACCCAGAACATCATATCATGAAATCCATGCAAAGGGCCAGGAATAATCACCGCGAGGCACTTTTGGAAGTAGTCCCACAAGAACAAGGAGAGACTCTGACATGTGTGACCTCTTTCACCCCTGACTCCAGTCGCATTAAGAATGTCATTAAAAAACATTGGGGGATTCTGAATACGGGTTCATTACAACTACCCACACCCAGATTCGCCTTTAAACGTACGAGGAATCTTAAATATATTCTTGTGAATACACGACCTAAGACACAACAGATCGATAACCAGCGATCTCTGTGGGATCTCCCACCTGTTCAGGGCCACTTTCCTTGCAGTTCATGCTCGGTGTGTCGTCACACAGCATCCACTAAGGAGATTGAATTCTCTAACACCTTCACATGGCGTCTCATAAAACACACTAACTGCAACACAACTCAGTGTATCTACATGATCACGTGTCCGTGCCAACTAAGATACATAGGCATGACTATGAGAGCCGTCAAGACTAGGATCACAGAACATAAAAGTAACATTCGGTGCCAACGAATCTCCACCAAGATGTGTGCACACTTCAAAGACCTGGGTCGTTCCCCTGATACCATCCGATGGGTTGTTCTTGAAGCCCATCCGTGCATCACACAGAGGGCTCTTTTCAGGATAGAACAAAGATGGATACACCGTTTAGCCACTGACCTACATGGTCTGAATGATGAAATTCCGTGGGTGTCACTGAACTAAACACTTACACTATATTACACTTCAATGTACCATAACAACTCACTCCGACACCTAGTGTGGGTATGTAGGCTATATCTTTTTAAGATGAAATGATGAGTACGAGTGATAACGTATATCCACTCCAATACGAAATGACCAGTATCAGTGATAAAACATACTATCTAGGTCGGATCACGTATGCTATTCTCCCACTGCTCCACGGAGATCAGGACTCACATGAGGTCCTCCCTGATATTAACATACATCGGAATTTGACATACGTTAATCAACAACCCTCTTTAGCCTTTCAATCACAGTACAAACTATACACACTGATGTCACTGGTGATCATTAGAGAGTGTACGTGTTAACACTGTTCATCTCTTTAGGACATTTCTGACACCATGATTTAACTTCTAAAACATATTCCAAGATGTCCGCCGATCTAACAATCCTGGACACTTCCTGTACTCAGACAGAGTTAGGTTAGCAGTCTACGCGTGCTGCTTCCGGTTTGACACTAACCCCACCCTCGGGAAGGAACCGGCGAGTATAACAATGTCTCTGAGACGTAAGATATTACCACCCGGATCCAGCGGCAGGGGTAGGTCATCCGGCGCAGTGACGCTGATCTATAGGTGAGTATGGCTGTCCCTAACTACGATTGGTGAAACTCTCCTCTACAGCCTACAGCTACGCTTACTGGTGAGTTACAACGGGTAACACAGTGGCCACTTGCATGCCGAGACGCGCTCTGCCTTTCCAAATACCAGTTCTGCCGCCATGCCGTTTGAGGCTTGGTGAGGTGATCCCACGGGGCTAGCCCGACATGCCACCCCACCCTGGTAAGTGGCTGCTCGGCGGTCGATGTTGGTTCTTCCCCACTGTGTCCTTGGCTGACGGGTGTGCTGCTCTAGTGATTGTATTGGTGCAGCTTAGGTGATCCAATTTGCACCTGGGTCCCACCTGTAATGAGCTGTTAACCGATGGCTGGATACCTTTCCAATATTGGGTATGGTAACCATACAACCTCTTGATGTTTTTTATTTAGGACACTACACCTTGAGGTGTCATAGCCCCGTCGGATACTGTTGAGGCGTGACTATTAGAAAGTTAGGGTGAGTCCACATGTTTTATGCATTACTGCTTCCACTGGAGTCGAGAGAGAAAACTGTTTGTAATAAACAAATTTCTTCTTTTTAAAAAAAAAATACATTTGTTTTTAAGAGTTTATGTGTATGACACCACGTGTGCTGCCTGGCACTCCACCACCACGAGTGACGTTGCAGGTCACATGTGCAAACACACTGGGTCACTATCTTTGGTGCTTTTACAGAGAGCTACAGTGTTACCAAGGCTGTACTGTCACTTTATACTTATGATAATGTATGTTTCCCTTTTTCCTTAGATTACTCTCAACCTTGTTTAGTACTTCACCTATTAAAACGTGGTAGGTAGGTTGCTCCAGTAACTACCACGATATGTAGATAGTTTGCACGTTGGTCCTGATGAATTGCCGTCTGATCACATAGATGTTTAGGCAAGAAACATGTTGACCGTTATAGAGTAGAGCGCTAGGATCTTGAACTAATTGTTTCAGATATAAGTCGCCACTCCAGTTTAATTTTAATCAGGTGGGAGCCATCTCATTAAAATAGTTTTTTGGACTACCCAACCTGTTTTAAATTCTCACTTTTCTCACATCACATCTACACTAGCCTAGGCCCCTCACCCACACCTCACCAAACGGCAAGGAACAAAAGATCTCCGCTAAAGAGCCCCTCATTGGGTGCCCGTCGGGTATTGCAGCGCCGACCCGACGAGGAGCAGACCCAATGATGAAGCATGACACCTAGCAGGCTGGGTGTGTGAGGGTCCCAGTTCCGAAAGGAGGATTTCCCCTTCCTCCATCTCTCTCTAGGGCTACGTTGTCCCTAAGGGAATCAAACACTGCTCGCCTCTCTGTACTTGCCTTTATGGTGACCCCCTGAGGAACTGCATCCCCTATTCGTGTTTGGTCTACTTGGGCACGTATGCTGGACCTTACCAAAAGCCCGCTTTAGTCCCCCTTTTTGATTACTGATGAGTTAGTGGACTGGCTGGTGCTCGCTAATTGAGTACCCATGATCTGATCAGTGGCTATTGGCAGATTGTTATTAGCATCTAGTGCAAAGGAGAAGACTGCATTCTCCACTTCAGAGGGATTCTACCAGGGTCATACTTTTTGGGATTAAGAATGCTCCTGCCACTTTGCAGCACCTAGTGAAATATAGGTGCCATTTAGACTCTGGAAGGCTTTACTTCATTTCACTGGAGAAGCCAAGCGATGTACTCCACTGCCCTGGCAGACATACAGCCCACTATGTTTAGAAATCTCTGCCTTCTTGGTGGAGAATTCTATACCTTCAGAGGAGCCGCCACCAGGGTGGCTACCTTGAAGAGACTGAAAGTTTGCTGAGCTGCCACCATGTACAGGTGGCCACTCAGCAAACATTATTGTTTTTCAAAAACAAACTCCAGCTAAAGCTCAGATTTCTATGGCAATCTTGTGTTAGGGAGTTCTTGTGTTAGGTAGTCCCTGAGAAGAGTTCTTCTCTGACATTTCACTGACCTTATCCTGATACTTTGCGGTCTACCTTGGAGCAAAGCCTATCCCATCCTCAGCTTTTAGTGTACTGTAAGTTGTTTTTAGGGTTATTTTCTGAGAAATTTCAATTTTTGTGCACAGAGGAGGTCATTCGTCTGTCACCAACTGTCATAATGACTGACAGCGAGAACATTTTGTTTTTCAAATCCTGCTCTACCTGTAGTTGGAAAAAGATCTACACTGATTACCTACTTGAGCAATGTATTTATTCTCTTAATTCAGTGCACAAGGCTTCATGCTGAGACAGTTCCAACACTTGAAAGGAAGAAATACACTCCTTCTAAGGGTGATGCCCCTTCATCTAGGTATGATTCAGTGAAAAGGGCTCCACCAAACACTTTTATGAAGGCAGTACAAAAGCAAAAACGTGGAGATTCCAGAGCTGGACTTGCATCTTAAAGTGCCTGCAACCCCTCCTCACAGAAAAGAACTGGAGTTTTTTCAAAAGGATGTACACCAGCCTGCACAAAAACCGATTTAAATATTCAGCACTCTGGATGCCCTGCCTGAACTCCGGTCCCCGCAGTGACTTCCATGTCATCATCATCATTGACAATAATGAAAAAAAACACCTTTGTTAACAACACTCCTTCTGTTCCCTCTAGCACAGGCCTCTTCAACGTCTATTAAGAGATCATCATTGACGACGACTGTCGGCAACTAGACCCTCCTCCACGACATTATCGTTGATGACGAGTTCGTCAACAACGACAGCACCTTTAATGACGAGACCATCATTGTCAGTGATACCAACCATGTTTCTACTCCCGCAGTTGAGTACAACTCGTCCTTCATCATCTACGATGTCTACCTTGTCTATGACACCATTATCAACAGTCTTTTCTACACCAGTCACTTTGTCACCTGTAAAGGTTGGAGTAAGCCTTCCCACTCAAATTCTGGATTCTGAATTGGAAGGGGATTTCAGTAAGCAGGAAGGCTCTGAGACTGCCTAAAGCCCCACGCAGTTGAATGTGTGTTAAGTCGTGGAGTTTGAGGGAGACATCTCGGACGAGGAGGATGCTTACCAAGTGTTTGACTATCAACCACAGACTTTCACAGCTTATAACCCTCCTCAGTCCTATACACCTCGTCATTGCTATTCAGACTCTGAGATCATGCAGGTGCCTTTTTCATTTTTGATAACCTTACAACAGATGAAAGACTACTTTTAAAGATTGCTCCCTCGAGCCTGCCAAACAATTTGTCTGACCTGCCTCAGCCTTCGCCTCCACAACTGCCTCCTCTGTCTACCACCTCCGATATCAGTGCCTAATCCGCCACCTCCACACCCTTCACCTCTGACTGACCATCCTCCAAGGGCTGTCACACCACCACATCTGCTCCCACCAATTCCCAAGGATATGGGAGACGAGGACTCTTCAGATTCAGTGTATTCTGATTTGAAGGAAGAAGACAAATTTAGACATGAAGGAGGTAAGGAGGAGGGGGTTGTTTATAACATACCAAAGGAATGTGGCAAATCGCCAGTCACCCCTTCGGACAACACAGCCCATTTCCATGTGCTAAAGGAGGAAAGGGCAAAAAAATTAAAAATTAAAACTTCTAATGACCTCTTTGGAATAGCAATGCGCCCTGCATGGCTTCAAGGAGCAGCCACGCAAAGCTATTAGGTTCATACCTATATTTGTGTTTGTTTAATTAGAAGGACCCAGATTCGGCCCCTTACCTGCCTCATGGGCCATCCCAAACCAGACTCTGCTATCATGCCTGTGGTTCGTCGCAGATCAAAGAACCCAATCACGCCATCATCTGCTCCTCCTGGTAGGGACAGCAAGTGCATAGATAATTTGGGCCATAGAGTTGGTTCCTCTATGAGAACATCAACCAAAGCCTCAAATGCCTTGACAAAATCTTAAGCCATTATGAGCACCAGATGTGGCATGCTTTCTCATCTCTTGTCAACCTCATACTGGAGGATAAGAGGGAGACTGCTAAAACTATCATCAAAGAGGGTGCAACATCTTAAGCAGCAATTATTGATGCTACATTGGACTTTTCAAATACGGGCTTTTACCAGCTTGCAGGAGAGACTACATTAAGAAGACAGGGATGGCTGAGAGCTACAGCTTTCTATAAGGAGGTCCAAACAAAGATACTGGATGTACAGTTTGATTGAATCACCCTGTTTGGAAAGCATGTTGATTATACCTTGCAGAATATTAAAACAGATATGGATGCAGCAAAATGTCTCGGAGTCTCTTCCATCTGGCCTCAACACAACAGCACAAATATTTCCCAAGTGCTTAGCGCTGGTTGTGGTCTTCATCAGAGGGCAGGTTAATCAAGTGTAACCATGCTTGAATGACTGTCTTTTTCAAGGCACCAACAAAGGGAGAGGCAATGGCTTCTACGGTCGCCTGCATCACTCTGTTTCACAAACTAGGACAGACACTGAACACTGACAAATCCTCTTTGGAACCACAGACAAAGCTTCATTTCATGGAAGCGGTACTGGCCACTCGATTGGGAAAGTCTTTTCTGTCAGTGGACAGATTGCTGAAGCTTCAATCCATGACAAAGACCTTCTCTGTCAAACAATCCGTCATATTCAGGCAGTACAAATCTCTGCTGGACCTGAGGTCATCCTGCAGAGGTCCTATACTCTTTTTCAGGCTGCAGATGATAACTGCCCAATGAGAACTGGACAGCCAAAGGAAGCAAGTTCATGACACATGGGACGAAACTGTCTGCATCACAAGATGTCTGAAGCACGCACTGGTATGGTGGTGGTTCCCTACGAATTTCAGCACCAGACAGGCCTTATATACAAGAAGCACCCTAAGAAAGTGATTTGAAGTGATTTGGACTACGGAGTGCCAGATGGCATTGGAGGACCTGAAGGCAGAAACAGGCAGTGCTCCTGTGTTGAAGGCTATGGTCAGCCTTCATGGCTATGGCCAGCCTTCATAGTACAGATTGATGCCTCAGATAAGGAAGTTGGAGCAGTGGTAGTTCAATCTGATTTTAAGGGTGACAGTAGTTTTTATCAGTTATAGACTGCTTCCTAGAGATCAGAATTGGGCTGCTATTGAAAAAGAATACCTAACGATTGTGTGGGCCCTGAGGAGGTTCCAACCATTCTTATTTAGTACTGAGTTTGTAGTTCAGAAAGATCACAAGTCACTCAAGTGTTTGAGAGTAATGAAGGGTAAGAATCCCAGATTGCTGAGATGGCCTCTCTTACTACAAGGCCTAGACTGTACAGCACAAAGCTGAAATGAACCATTGAATGCAGATGTACTTTCCCATTGGTTTTACTCATCTGAAGACCAAACTTCTGCAATGGTAGGGTTGTTTCCAGGTAACCTGATCTGCAAAAGGTGTCTGTTGGGATAGGAATATCCCATGCATGGTGAATAGGCACATACCCTGCCAAAAGTGCCCGGCTGCAGGTGACAGTGGTATTATGACTTTTTGTTCTGCCATGGCATCACACTAATCTATAGTGTGCATAGAAGCCTAAGCCTGCCCCTGATAATGCGAGGTCTAGATCCTGTTCTGTGCCCTGGAAGGGGCGCACAAAGTGTACCCTCGCAGTGTGCATAGGTTTAGTGTTTGTGCCCTTTCTGGGTTGAAATCATTTTGATTTCTATGTGCTAGTAAATTTGTGAAGAAAATTAAGTGTGTTAAAATATTTGGTAAGTGATTTGGTAAGGGGAGATGTGACAATACCCATCAGAGAGGGAGAAGAGGGCCCCACCTGAGGATACGGCAGGTCATTATATGGCAATAAATGTAGGGCTTCAAACATTTATTTGGCTTTGTCAATGGCACAAGATCACTGAAAAAGAAGGGGCACTGGCATTTTCACGCTATGGTACTTTTAATGTGAGAATCATTGAGAATTTTTGAATAATTTTATATGAGATGAAAGCATTACCTAGACCTACACAGGTTGAAGCGCTCAATGCATGGGAGTGAGCGGCGCATGCATGGGAAAAGGAGAGAGATCAGGGTAGAGGTAGAAAGGCAATGCGCCGATACGTGGATGCTAGGTGGGATGCAGAACAGAAGAGTTGGAGAACAGACATGATAGAGGAAGCGAAGTTATACTTTGCATTGACCAGCAAAGGAAGTGGGACAGGGAGAAAGAAGGAGAAGAGAGACAGGTCAAAAGGATCAGGAGAAATGAGGGAGGATAGCGATAGTGACACAAGCAATAGTCTTTTGGATGCGGTATTGTCAGAACGTCCACCTCTGTACAATGAGCCTCACATGATGAGTAGGGGAAGCACTAATGTGAGTGGTTAGATGGGAGTGGCTACCACCCCAGTGAATAGAATTTCCAATGCGATGGTGGCTACTACAGTGAATGTAAATCAAAATATGATAGGAAGAAGCTCATGGATGTGTGCGCCTAGCATTTCCACAGCTCTCAATGCTCCAGATGCTCTTACTGTTCCGGTTACTAATCAGTCCAGTGGCTCCTATATACAATCCTAATTCAGCAAGAAACGTGAGACATAATTTGGCTCTTCCAGTTAAACCACAAGTTTCAGGGGATGCCCCTTTGGGTTCAGGAGCAAGAGGATTTGTTCCCTTAGTTCCAGTAAATACAAGTTTTCCATGCAGTGCGAGTGCAGACCCATCAATGAATCAAACCGGATTTGGACCTTTAAGGATATTTCAAGAATTACCAGACATTGATACGATTACATGGGAGCAATCTCCAAATGCCAATAGTAGTACACTTATCTAGAGAGGGAAGAGTGACCTACGCTCCTGGGGGGCAGTCTAATCTGAGCGATCAAGAATTGGATGAGTGGCTGAAAACCTTTAACAAACCTTCAAATGGAAGTGCAAGTACAGAGCTCAGCCGGGTAACAATCAGGTTGGTACTGAAGGTAAATTTGGTGGATGTAGTGAAATTAAAATTGGAGCTGGATGAAATGATAAGTGGAAGTCTTGAATTAGCCTGAATAGATGTTTTACAGCCAAATGAACTGTTGTTCATTAGCAAGGACGTTACTAGACGATCAAGTCAAGCTCATGATAAGCTAATCGACATAGCCAAAAAGTTTGAAGTAGATTTGGAGCAGACAAAGGCCTTACAAAAGAGCCACTGACTCTCTTTCTCCGATCAGGATATAGAGAATATGAGAATACCTGGGTTGAAAATTGCAAATTCGAGAATTGATACAGACCATTCGGATTTGGAATACATTGGAAAAATTAGGACAAGTGGTCAAGGAGGAAGGGTCCCAAAAGACCCATAGGGGAACTGCCTTCAGTAGGAGTAAAGGGAGCGAGTACCACAAGTTTACCCTTATGGGAAGTACCTAACAGAGGTTATGTTCATGTACCTTGGAGTAAAAGTGATCTTGCGTCATTCACAAATGACTATCTGCGATTGAGGGAGAAGCCTGTGGAGTGGTACAAACCAGTTGATCGATTTGTAAAAAGTTCAAAGGTAATGTGGACTAATTTGAATACCTTATTTGACATTGTTGTTCCAAGTGATTTGTGGTCTGCATGCAAAATAGCTATGGATTGGCCTGAAAAAGGAGCCATAAAGAGATGCAGTGACACATGGACCATCCGCTATTGTAATGAAAAAGTATGATCAGGTGATGACTTGGCTGAAAGCTAAGGTGCTGCCACAGGATACCTATTGGGTTAAGATTGATAGTACGACTCAAGAACCTAAAGAGACGGTTCATGCCTTCTATAAGAGATTGTTACAGGCTTTTAAACAGTATAGTGAAATGGAGACATTGGAACCTCAGGATATGGAATCGTTTCTGTCCAGATTTGTGACAGGACTGAGATCTGAAATTAATATGATTATTCAACAGCATTGGATATGTTGGCAGAATAAGTCAACCAATGAGATTTTATTTTATGCCAAGTACTTCCATGATGAGATGGAGATGAAACAGAAGAGGTTTAAGGAGAAGCTGATGATTGTGCAGAAGTTCTTTTCAGAGGGGTAACCAGAATCAGCCCTTTATGGGACATGTTGCCCCTATGCAAGGTGTTTCTTGGCAGGGAGTTTCTATGATGCAAGGTGGAGGAGGGTTCCAGTTGCACCGTAAAGGCCAAGGTTTTTTCTATTGATCCGAGTACTGGGATTGATGTGGCCACCTTGAAAAAGGTCTAACTCATGCCACTACAGTAATAGATTGGAGCATTGGAAGCGTGAATGTTGTCTTAATCCAGCCAATCAAAGACAGCATTTAGGGTTTGCATAGCCACAGAGTAGTAACCCCATGCAATCGCAAAATGAACCGAGGCCGAGATCTCAAAATTTCAGTGCGCCCCAACGTCCTATGATGCAAGTCCCATAGCCCCCAATGCCACAGCAGAATGCCAGTAACCCTAGATTTAATTCTAACCAGATTCCGAACATAAACCTGAATTCTTTCCAGAACAAAAATATAGCTCAGCAGTTTCCTGTATTTGAGACGGGTGAAGGATATGGTTCTGATTAGTCCTCCTGATGGTGCCTGAGGGGGGAGGAAGATTATTCACTTGGCACAGTCTTAGAGGTAGACCAGAGTGGCCCATTTGTCGATGCTGAAGTAGATGGCCACCCAGTCACATTTGTGATTGGCACTGGCGCTACCCGCTCTATTATAAAGACATTGGAGGTTCCAAACCTACCCCTCTCTGGAGAAGAATTAAAGTTGTAGGAGTGGCGAATAAGCAGATGTCAAGTCCCTTGACAGAAGAGGTACCTGTAAAAATAGGGTCCTTTGCTGAAAATCATCAGTCTGTGGTGTGCGATTCGAGTCCTTTGTGTCTTTTGGCAAGTGACTTGTTGTGCAAGTTGAATTGCATAAATTTCTGCATGCCAAGGGGCTTAGAACTTCAGAAAATGATGAGGAATTTAGCTGTTGCAATGTTCCCGTTGATGACAGTTGATGAGTTGCCCTTAGATTTCGGATATTTGTTAAGGGTGGAAGTCTGGGATTTTTCAGTGAAGGACATCGGACTCACTAAAGGAGTTGAGCCTGTCCGTATACAAGTAAAGCCCAATGCTGAGTACTCAAAAACACTGCAGTACAATTTAACCCCCAAAGCGATTGCTGGTATTACTCCGGTGATTAACAATATGATCCAACAAGGGATCTTGAAAGAGATAATGAGTCTTTGTAACTCACCCATTATGGGCCTGCAGAAACCAAGCAGTAAATATCACATTGTGCAGGACCTGAGGAAAATCAACAGTATTGTGGTTACTTGTTGTCCTGTGGTACCGAATCCAGCTGTGATATTGTTTCATATTCTGTGTGAACCTGAATGGTTCACCGTCATTAATCTCTGTCAGGCATTCTTCTCCATATCAGTGCATGAGGACAGCCAGTTCCTCTTCGCTTTCCGGTTCGGTAGTCATGTTTTGGCAGGGTGCCGAGTTCCTCAAGGGTATACGGAGAGTCCATCCATCTTTAACCAGATCTTGAAAAAGAACCTGGAGTCTTTCATCATGCCCTGCAATTTAGTGTTGGTACAATACATTGATGACCTACTGATTGCGTCAAGCACTCGAGAAGCTGTCACGATTTATACTATCAATCAATCAATCAATCATGTCACTTATAAAGCGCACTACATACCCGCGAGGGTCTCAAGGCGCTGGGGGAAGAGGGGGGTGGTGCTGCTACTGATCGAAGAGCCAGGTCTTGAGGAGTCTTCTGAAGGCCAGTAGGTCTTGGGTCTGTCGGAGGTTGGTGGGGAGGGTGTTCCAGGTCTTGGCGGCGAGGTGGGAGAAGGATCTGCCGCCGGCGGTCGCTTTCCGGATGCGGGGGACTGTGGCGAGGGCGAGGCTGGTCGAGCGGAGCTGGCGGGTGGGGGTGTAGAAGCTGAGTCGTCTGTTGAGGTAGGCTGGTCCGGAGTTGTGGAGTGCTTTGTGTGCGTGGGTGAGGAGCTTGAAGGTTATCCTCTTGTTGACAGGGAGCCAGTGCAGGTCTCTCAGGTGGGGTGTGATGTGGCTGCGTCGGGGATGTCGAGGATAAGACGTGCAGAGGCGTTCTGGATGCGTTGCAGCCATCTCAGGAGCTTAGCCGTCGTTCCTGCATAGAGGGCGTTTCCGTAGTCCAGCCTGCTGGTGACGAGGGCCTGGGTGACTGTTTTTCTTGTTTCGGTGGGGATCCACTTGAAGATCCTGCGGAGCATTCGGAGGATGTTGAAGCAGGGTGAGGAAACGGCGTTGACCTGCTTAGTCATGGAGAGGGTGGGGTCGAGGATGACCCCTAGGTTGCGTACGTGGTCGGTGGGTGGCGGGGCTGTTCCCAGTGATGTTGGCCACCAGGAGTCGTCCCAGGCTGAAGGGTTGGAACCAAGGATGAGGACCTCCGTCTTGTCCGAGTTCAGCTTCAGGCGGCTGGTCCTCATCCATTCGGCGACGGCCTTCATTCCTTCGTGGAGGTGGGCTTTGGCGGTGTGAGGGTCTTTGGTGAGGGAGAGGATCAGCTGGGTGTCGTCGGCGTAGGAGATGATGTTGAGGTTGTGCTGTCGGGCGACGTGGGCGAGGGGTGCCATGTAGATGTTGAACAGCGTTGGGCTGAGGGAGGAGCCTTGGGGTACGCCGCAGATGATCTTGGTGGCCTTGGATCGGAAGGGGGCGAGGCGGACGCTTTGTGTTCTGCCGGAAAGGAAGGATGTGGTCCAGTCCAGGGCCTTCTCTTGGATCCCGGCGTCGTGAAGGCGTGTTCGTAGTGTGTGGTGGCAGACCGTGTCGAAGGCGGCTGATAGGTCCAGGAGGATGAGGGCTGCTGTTTCTCCGTTGTCTAGCAGGGTCCTGATGTCATCGGTGGCGGCGATGAGGGCGGTTTCGGTGCTGTGGTTGCTGCGGAAGCCGGACTGGGAAGGGTCCAGGATGTTGTTCTCCTCGAGGTAGCGGGTCAGTTGTTTGTTGGCGATTTTCTCGGTGACCTTCGCGGGGAACGGGAGCAGAGAGATGGGTCGGAAGTACTATTGCTTTGCTGAACCATTTGGCCGAGAATGGACATAAGGTGTCCCTGAATAAGTTGCAGTATTGTTGGACAGAGGTCCCGTACCTAGAATATCACATTGTGAGAGGTGCAAGGAAGGTGTCGCAGGAAAGAATCTCGGCGGTCATGCAGATGAATCCGCCAATGATTTGGAAGGAAGTTAGGATGTTTTTGGGAATGGTGGGCTACTGACGCCAGTGGATTCCCAACTTTTCCCTAGTGGTGAAGCCTTTGCTGAGGCTGACACACAAGGATGTGTTGTATCCGGTGCCCTGGGACAATGACTGTTCGGTTGCATTCCTGGAGTTGAGAGAAAGCCTCTGTCGCACCCAGGCGATAGGAATATCTGATTACAACTAAGCGTTTTCCCTTTTCTGCAGTGAGAGGGAGGGCTGCGCTCTCTCAGTGCTAACGCAAAATCACGAATGTGCCTATTTTTCGGCTACATTAGATCCCGTAGCTGCAGCTTTGCGTGGATATCTGAAATCCATGGCAGTCACAGGTGTCCGTATTGAGAGGTGCGAGAACATTGTGATGGGTCACCCTTTGACAGTTTATGTTCCACATTCTATCGAAATTCTGTTGACTAGAACTCATACACAGCCACTGATGAATAGCTGCGTCATTAAGTATAAGCAAGTAATTATTGCGGTGGAGAACGTCATGTTAAAACATTGTGCTGTTTTGAACCCTGCCACTATATTGCCCCTTCCTGATTGTGATGTTGATTCTGATTAAGTAAAACATGACTGTCTCGATGTTACTGAATTGTGCACCAAGCCAAGATCAGACATACAAGATGAGCCTCTACCTGAATCCAACTATGCACTGTTTGTGGATAGCTCATGCTTGCGAGACCACAAGGGAACTCTGAGAGCTGTTTATGCAGTTTGTTCTATCTCAGGAGTGGTGGAAGCTGCATGGTTACATGGAGTATTCTCCGCTCAGGTAGCTGAATTGATTGCCCTTACTAGAGCATGTTATGTTTCAGACCAACTGAAGGTGACGATTTTTACTGATAGTCAGTTTGGGTTTGGTATGGTACACAACTTTGGAAAGTTATGGTCTCAAAGGAGGTTCTTGACCTCACCAGGTTCCCCCATTCGTAATGGAGAACAAGTACGTAAGTTGTTGGAGGTTTTGCAGTTGCCTGCGCAAGTTGCGGTTGTGAAATGTCCTGCACATTGCAAGGGAGATGATTATGTGACTGATGGCAACAGATATACTGATGAAGTCGCAAAATACTGTTCGGTTAATGCTTGCACCTTTAATGGGGAATAGACCAATTTGGGAACATATGAAACCGATTACAACCTTTTGTTAACAATTGCTGATACCTGGGAGGAAGTTAAGGGGTTGCAAGAAGAAGTGACAGAGACAGAATAGCAGAGTTGGGTAAAGGCAGGTTGTGTAAAGAGAGATGATGCCATATGGGTTTCAGGAGATGAAAGACCTGTGTTGCCTAACAGTTTGCTGCCTCCTATGGCTAGGCATTATCATGGACCAATGCATATGGGCAGAGATGCCATGGTGGGGTTGTTTTGGCAGACGTGGTTTAATCCTAAATTCAGATTGATGGATGACGCTATGGACATAGGTATGTTGTTTGTCAACAGATGAATGTAGGGAAAAGGACTGCAGTTACATTGAGTCACATAGAGAGATCTGGAGGTCCTTTCAACTGGATTCAGCTAGATTTTATTGAGATGCCTGGATGCAATTAGCTGAGATACATCTTGGTAGTGGTGATGCATTTTTTCACGTTGGGTTGAAGCATACCTGACTAGGATAAATGACAATCTCACTGTAGCTAAGCTGTTGTTGAGGGAACTCATCCCCAGGTACGGGTTTCCGACTTCTCTGGAGTCAGACCGAGGAACTCATTTTAATAATGAGGTCCTGAGAATGTTGTGTGCATCATTGCAGGTGGAGCAGAGACTACATTGTAGTTATCGGCCTGAGGCATTGTGTATGCTCATAGACATAATTTGCTCATAGACATAATTTAACATGCTTGCTAACTGATGTTGAGAAGAAATTTTAGATTTAGTAGAAGATAGGTTCCCAGCAGTATTAGCAAATGTCACTGGATTAACGAGAATAACCAGATGGTCACAAGAGGAGATATATTATCAAAAAGCAGGAAGTACAGGAGCATTCTCCTTAAATTGGCAGCATACAGAGAAATTATGTATATAGAATGACAAGAACGAGTTGCATGTGTTTGTAGGAAAGAGTGAATGTGAACATACATTTTAAGCTAGAGCAGGGTGGGACATATATTTAGATGGAGACAACCCTGTGATTCCTGGGGTTTAATTTATTTGTGGGAAGAATGCTTATTTCAAATTGCACAAGAAATGGTATGGTACATGTTAGTTAGGAGTAGTTTTCCTAAAATATATCATGTAGAAAATGTTGATCATCCTGTATCGAGACATAAAAGTAGACCAAAAAGAGGGGCTAATGCTGGAGAAATTGTTGGAGATATTTTTGGAGCAATAATCCCTAATGTAGGGGTGATACTGAATGACATCAAGATTCAATAGTTGTCTACTGTTGTTGATAAACTGTCCACTAGTACGACAGGAGCTTTTTTTTGAGTAGACATGGCACCTTGCCTATCAATTCTTTCACCAACTCTTGGCAGAATATTAAAACCAAACCCATGGGGTGTCCCTCTTGCCCAAGCCCACAGGAATCCAAAGGCCATATTCTTTTTGCATGTCCAGCCTATGTCAAACCAAGGAGAAAATGGTTAACAGCTGTGTGTAGGCAACTAGGGACCCGAAGCTCCCAAGAAGCCCTACGAATTTTAAAATCGGATGCTAGACCTGTTTTTGTCTGTGCAACAGCTAAATTCTTGGGTCAGTTTTGGGCAATAAGGAGGAGAGCTCAGTTAGCAATGCTGTCATTACCCTGTCTGGAAAGCGAAGTTGGCTCCGAATAGTAAAATGTGTCTTAATCATGCTTAAGATGTTATTTGTTATTAACTCGTTTTTATTAGTATTTTTACGGCTTTTAAAAACAGAAAGGAAAAACAAACGTATAATTTTATCTTGTTTAGGGGGACCTTTTAGGTAGCAGGAGCTAATCAATTTTGTGCTTGAGAGTGTATTCTAATAGATATTTTTTTTTGGTAATTGAATTAATTGCGTCTATATAGTACAGGCTCATTAAGTCTATTTATCTTCTATTTTTTTATCCGAATGCTTTTTTTATTCTATTATGTATCATCATTTTCTTGTGTGGTTGCTTCTTTTATGGTTCTGTGTAACCGAAATAAAGAAATTTGATTTGATTTGAATGACATCAAGATTCGATAGTTGTCTACTGTTGTTGATGAACTGTCCACTAGTACGACAGGAGCTTTTTTTGGAGTAGTTACTGAAATTGTTGCTTTTAGATCAATGGTTTTGCTGGATAGACTTGTGTTCGATATTCTGCTCGCAAAAGAAGATGTCGTTTGCCGAATGCTGAAAGTTCAGCAGTGTTGTACCTATATTCCTGATAACAGCAAGGATTAACAGAATTATATCAAGAATATTACTGACTTACAGAAAGATTTGAGTGGTTTGACCGCAACAGGTGCATCGGAAGCTATTGGAAATAGACTTAGTGCAGTGGGAAAGTGGTTTGGAGATCTGGGAAGTGGAATAGTGGGTTCTATCTTGAAATCTCCTGTGATTATAGCACTTTGTGCAATAGTTGTAGTGGTTTCTTTTAAGGTGTATACGAGGGTGAAGGCACAGAATGGAGTGAAAAAAGAGATCTGATGTTGAACTAGAAGCGAAACAGCAATTTTTATGATGATACGAAACGTCTGGAAGAGTTCAGATGAAAAGCAATTAAGACAACAAGGTTTTAAACGTTATCTGATAAGACCTAGAGATTGATATGATGGCTTGATTCGCCATCAGAGGAAGGATTAGAGCAGTTTAACTTTGGCTCCACCCTTTGCACGTCACCTATTACGTTGATTTGTGCACATCTGCACTTATTTTATTTTGTGTGGTCTAATGTTCTGAAAAAACATAAGGGATTTCGTATGTATTTCTGAAATATTCCATGATAAACCCTTAAAAGTATCATTTCATGTGTGCATAATAATGTTGCAGATTTTAATAATTAGGTAGCTCTCGTTCATAACTATATGAACGTTTTAAGAATCTAACACACAGATATATGGAGTCATGATTTTAGCCAACATGATGTTGCATGTTCCATATATGTACTAATTGTGAATGTGCATGCACCTATATTCAAATGTCAAGTGCACTTTAACTGCTGTGCTAACTTAGCATAATTCCAGGCCTCAAGTTCCTAAGACTCGATGTTTAACTTTAATGTGAGAATTATTTTGCTTGCATACTCTTCTCTTCTCTGCAGGTGCAGATACAAGGCTTAGTTAGTTAGTGAAAGGCATTGTTTATTTGTAGTGATAGTAAGACACGGAGGAACTTTTGGCAAGAAGAAGACATATTAATGAAGTGGGAGACGAGTTCTCATTGAGGAAAAGTGATGTTCAAAGTCGCCTGACTGTACCTAACTGAAGGTCTGAGTGTTGCCAATATTCTACAGGGGAAAATGGAAATTTACTGGAGAAGATGGTGCTGGTTAGCTTGAATACTTTGTGTATTAATAGGTGCTGCACTGTTAGCTAGAGGGCAGAGACCCTTAGGATTTCATGAGGTGCAGACCTCTTTTGCTATTCCACTCACTGTGTGGCTTCATGCTATACTCTTTAGACTTGGAGTAGTGTTAGACTTGGCATCTTTCGGCGTGTTTCCCCTGAGTTTTTGCTTTCTGACCTCCCGGTTTTGACTCTGTTTTTGCTGGCTTAGTGTCTCTGCGCACTTTTCTCACTGCTGATCAGTGGTAAAGTGCAAGTGCTCCTGTTGAAAACTGTGTTATGGATTGGTGTTTCCATGATTGGCATATTTGGTTTACCTGTCAGTCCCTAGTAAAGTGCACTGAGCATGCCAGGGCCTGTAAATCAAATGCTGTTAGTGGGCTGCAGCACTGGATTGTGCCACCCACGCCAACGGCCTGTAAATGTAACTCTGGCCTGCCATTGCAGAGCCTGTGGGTAGTCTGGGACTGCCATGTCGACTTGGCAAGTGTACCCACTTGCTAGGCCCTAACCTTCCCTTTTCTTACATGTCAGTCACCCCTAAGGTAGGCCCAAGGTACCCCTGTGGGCAGGGTGCAGTGTATGTGAAAGGTAGGATATGCCCTGGTGTGTGTGACATGTCCTGATAGTGAATTACTGCCACTTTAATTTTCACTATTGCAAGGCGACCTGTTCCCATTGGACAGAATGGGGAGTTTGTTTATAACATCTTATAAACATAACTGGCCCTGGGAACTAGGTAGAAAAATAAAGTTTAGTATGCCTGAACTCAGAATCTAAAGATGCATCTTTTAGTGAAGGTGATTTTTACATTCTGTGTTTGAAAATACCACTTTTAGAAAGTAGGTATTTTCTTGCTCAGCCATCCAGTAGGCCTCTGTTGGGGTTGTGGATTGACTGTCTGGGTTTTGGATGACAGGGGCTGTGGAGGAGCCGTGGCTCCAGATAGTCTAGGTCGGTCAGGAAAGGGCAGAATAGACCTGGGCTGCATTTAGAGTAGGGGTGGGAGATTTCCTTTCACCTGAATGGGCCTGGTCTGCCTCTGACAATGCCGTCTCCACCTCCTGCCAGGAAGTCACAGCAGAGAGGGCAGAACTGGTTCTGGCTGGGAACAGACACTCTCTGCCTGAGAGGACAAAGGATTTTGGGCTATAAAAAGTGGGGCCCAAACCCCTGAACTTTAGAACTCTTTTGGACCAAGAAGACTGCCAAGAAGAAGAGCTGGAGAAGCTGTGAGGAGGAACTACCACTTTGCTGAGTGCTTTGCTGTGTTGGCCTGCAGTGGCTGCTTCTGTCTTGGGCAGTGAAAGGACTGGACTGAACTTTCTGCAATCTATTTTTGTGAGTTTCTCCAAGGGCTTGAGGTAGAGCTTGCCCCCCTGTTCAAGAAGTCTCAGGAACAGCAAAGACTTCAAGTTCTTCTGCCCTCAGCACTGGGGACTGTGTGTTTTGTGCTGCAACAGAAGAAAAAGCAACCCGACGCCGTCTACGACGCCGCTGCCAACTCCGTGTCCTGAAGACACCGCAGAGGGCACCGCCGCAATGCCGCACCGCAACCCTGGTCTCACCGACGACGCCTGCTGACACCGCCACCAAGCCGCTGCTTGCACCACCATCTGTGGGCACCGCACACCGCAACGCCTCGCTTCACGATGCCGCCTTGGTATCCCGCCGCTCCACGCCGAAATCGATGCCGCTGCTTGCACCGTGGTTCGAGGGCACCGCTCGTAAGTTACACGACACACCGTCTTCATCCCGCAGCGCAGTCTTGGCCTACCAACGCCGGCGCCATCAACTCCAGTTCGTCAGCCGACGACAGCGCTTCAGCAACGACGCCGCCGCTGCCTGCACCGTGACCTGCCAGCACCACGATGAGCACTGCATCACTTCGCACCGCGTCCCTGGTCTCACCGACGACGCCATCTGACGCTGCCACCGAGCCGCTGCTCGCACCGCGACCTGAGGGCATCGCATGCCGCACCGCAGCACCCGACGCCTGCCAACGCCAGCGCTCCTGACTTCAACCTCGAGGAGTTCGATATGCAACCTGTGTGACTTCAAGGGCCCGACGACTCCTGCACCGACCTCCGGAACCAACGCCTGCGGACGGCGTGCTTTCGGAGCTCAACGACAGGCCGCAGACGCCCTGCATTTCTAAAGGTACTGTTTTGCGGGTCTTCCCGACACCGTAGTTGGCCCTGCACGCCGCAGTCAGCCAGAACCGCCTCTAAGATAAGCCTGACTGTTCGTGCCAAGCTACCAAGGGGGTGAGCAGGGGTTATTTTAGGAGTGTAACTCCCTTATCCTGACTAGGAAGAAGGGTCGCTACTTGGACAAAAGGTGCAAGCCCTTGCCAACTAGAGACCCCCATTTCTAACAAGTAGTTTTACAAAAGACTCCATTATGTTGACACCTGTTCCTTGCTTCCCATAGCTTGATTAGGGTTTCCCAAAATTAGTATAGAGCAGGATAAGTTAGATTATATTAGGGATACTAATGACTAGGCAGGAGGATTGAGTTATGCAATGAAATCTTCAGATTCTCTTTCTCATTTTGTGTAACACCACCACTGAGTTTTTTGTTGTGCTTTCGATTGTTTAGACTAAATTTCATTAGGAGATTCGGATTTATTCTCGTGCTATTATACTTTTATGGTATGCTTTTGAGACTCCTTTATATCAGTCTGTTTCTGAGTTTGTAATAAAACCCTTTTAACTCAATTTAGTAGTATTGCATGACTACCTTTGTCTGTGTGTTATAGTAAGCTAAAGTGATGCTAACTCCCTCTTACCTCTCAGGCAACTAATAAAGGTCCACCGACCGAACAGGAGAAATATCAACAAGATAAGAGTGTTCTCAGTCACCTAAAGCAGTGGTGGCAGTGTACTGAGTTTTTGTAAATCTTTAATGTGGCTGGTCTCCCATAAGAGAGGGGATATAGCCGGAGGTCTGCTGGAGGAGCATAGGGTTTGCCTAGTATATAGTAACCTGTCTGTCTGCGTTCTGAGAGAGGAAGGAGAGTGCCTGACCCTGCAGAAGGGGATACTGTCCAGGAGGAGAAAGCCCATGTGCTCCTGGTGTGAGGAACAACCTGAAGAAGCAGTTTGCCAAAAGGAAGTGAAGCCAGGAGTAACCTGTGTTGTGAATGAGGTGACCTAGTCTCTCCGAGTCATTCTGGCTGTGAAGTGCTCCAAGACTTTGAAGTACAAACCATCATTGTGTCATTCAGCATCCCAACGTTATTGGAAACAGAGATCCCATGTCGTCACTGATGAAGAAGCCCTGATCGGTCCAGAGGCTGCAACTGCAGAAGATACCCACCTGCTTCCGACTACCTTGGAGACCGCACCTGCTGCATTCAAGTGCTAGTGTGCACCCAGCCTAGGAGGTCGCTACCTCTGAAGATTGTTGCTGCTGTGTGAACCTGCCATGCTGATTATGCGCAAAGGTCAAGTTCTGACTTAGGTCGCCACCGGGCCACTGGAGTGCTAGAGACAGTGCAGAAAATGCTGAATGAGCCTGCTCACACCCCCAGAACTGCACCCACTGTGGACCAGTAAAAAGAGGGCCTAACTGTAGTGGAACGAGCGCCTTAACTATGGGAAGAATTCTGCTGTATGATCCGAAAACTGTTAAAGTGTGAACTAGAATTGGGTTAAAGCTATTGTAAACAATTTGTGTATCAGGACAGTGGGGTACTTTTGAGTAAACTGCACCTGTGCTTAATCAATACCTACCCCTATGGTATATGGCGGGGGGCTGTAGACATTAGGAAACTCTGACAGTGAGGAGAGGGTAGCAAAGGATCTTCAGCATCTCAATGAAAATTGTAAATAGGATTACAACCATGTAACTGAAAACCTAATTGAGCTGTGTAGTATTTCATTTTGTCATTGGATTCAATTACTTTCTTCCTAACTTAAAGATGAGCTTTGAGCTGTACAATCTGTTATTGTGTCTTTTGGTTAATTGTTCAGTTCTGAGCTCTTGTCCTCTGCACCCCCTCCCTGAGAAGCCTTTGACTTCTTGCCCTTGCAAGTGCAAAACAGTGTATTTAGCTCAGTTTGCAGATCAATAATAGAACAGACTGCAGGACACTAATGGCAAAAGATCTCAACCACCATGGCTGGGACCCAGTCTTTCCTGTGGCGCGCAGAACAGAGTGTGACATATAGGCTGTGCATAATTCTTATGTTTGCTGGCCTTGTTTACATATGTACTAGCATATACTCTTGGTATCTCCATTTGTCTGTGTATATGGTAATTGTATACATGGCAAAAGTGGTGACGGAATGAAATCCGGAGTGCATTCTGTCACCACTTTTGGCATGATGCATAACTGTCCCTCAGCGACTGTTTGCACCCAAATTGAGAATATGATAATAAGGCAAAATACCATCTAGAATAAATAACTCGGAAGGTTCTTGGGACTTTAGGAGAGAGCCCTGTTTTATATCATTACAATTTCTGAAATGCCATCTGTAGAGGACTGATGTTTTGCTACGTTTATGTTCGAATAATTATTTTAAGCGTATGTTGGTTATTCAGATTTGTTTTATTTTCAGTATACTAGCACATTTTAACAAAGTAGCTTTTTGGTTGTAATTAACCCCTTCGCTGCTAGGCCTCACCCCCCCCCCCCTGTGCTAAGCCTTTTTTGGGCTATTTGGGGTAGTTCGCGCTTAGGCCCCTGTAACTTGTTGCCCACATAAGGTTTCCACGCCAAATTTGCGTCCTTTTCTTCCAACATCATGGGGATTATAAAGGTAGCCAGGGTTTGTGGATTCCCCTGGAAGAGATCCAGAAATTAGCCAAAATATAGCTAATTTTCTTTTGTTTTTTTGGGAAAAATGGGAAAAAAGGGCTACAGATGAAAGCGTCTGGTTTTTTCCCTGTAAATGGTATCAACAAAGGGGTTGTGGTGCTGTAATCACCATTTTCCCAGCTTTCAGGGACAAGCATACTTTTGTCAGAAAACCAAACATTTTTACACAGTCTTGGCATTTTTCTTTGACATAGCCTATTTTTGCTATTTTTTGTGCTTTCAACCTCCTTCCAGTTAATGGTAGAAATGGGTATGAAAGCAATAATGCATCCTGGAAAGCTATACATTTTAGAAAAGTAGACAAAATTCTGAATTGAGCAAGGGGTAATTTGTGTAGATCCTTCAAGGTTTCTTTATAGAAACTAACAGTTGAATATAGGAAAAATTGAAAATTAGTTGAAAAAAACAGCCATTTGTGTCAACGTTTTCACCTGTAACTTCTTGTAATTATGACAACTGTTTGAAAGAAATATACCGTTACATCCGCTGGACCTTTCTGGTTGTGGGGATATATAGGCCTTGTAGGTTCACCAAGAACCCGACGAACCCAGAGCCAATAACTGAGCAGTGTCTTGCGTTGGTTTTTTATTATGTACCCAGTATATAGCAATTAATTTGGGAAAATATATGCATGGAAAAATCGGTATGAAAGACACCTATGTATTTCTGAAATTGGAACAAAATATAGAGTTTAGAAACAGTAGATATTTGCACATTTCCGAAATTGTGAGTACCCATACTAGCATGAGAAATATAGGTCATTTTTCAAAATGACTTCTTTTTTACACATTGTCTTTCATTTGGAAGGCAGAAATGCATCGAAAGTCAATAGGTAATAACAGTTGCTCTACAATTCTGTATTACCCTAAGTCTCCCGATAAAAATGGTACCTCACTTGTGTGGGTAGGCCTCGTGCCCGCGACAGGAAATGGCTCAAAACACAACGTGGACACACCACATTTTCACAGTGAAAACGGACCCTTTTTTTGCAAAGTGCCTAGCTGTAGATTTTGAACCATAGCTCTGCCGGCACCTAGGGAAACTTAGCAAACCTATACATTTTTAAAAACTAGACACCAAGGGGAATCCAGGATGGGGTGACTTGACTGGCTCTCACCAGGTTCTGTTACCCAGAATCCCTTGCAAACCTCAAAATTTGTAAAAAAAAAACACATTTTCCTCACATTTCTGTGGTGGAAAGTTCTGGAATCTGCGTGGATCCACAAAATTCCACCCCCCCGCATTCCCCAAAGTCTTGCGAGAAAAATGGTAGCTCACTTGTGTGGGTAGGCCTAGTGCCCGCGGCAGGAAGCGGCCCAAAACGCAACGTGGACACACCACATTTTCACAGTGAAAACGGAGCCTTTTTTTGCAAAGTGCCTAGCTGTAGATTTTGAACCCTAGCTCTGCCGGCACCTAGGGAAACCTAGCAAACCTATACATTTTTGAAAACTAGACACCCAGGGGAATCCAGGATGGGGTGACTTGTCTGGCTCTCACCAGGTTCTGTTACTCAGAATCCCTTGCAAACCTCAAAATTTGTAAAACAAAAACACATTTTCCTCACATTTCTGTGGTGGAAAGTTCTGAAATCTGCGTGGATCCACAAAATTCCTCCCACCCCGCGTTCCCCAAAGTCTTCCGAGAAAAATGGTACCTCACTTGTGTGGGTGGGCCTAGTGCCCGCGACAGGAAACGGCCCAAAACGCAACGTGGACACACCACATTTTCACAGTGAAAACGGACCCTTTTTTGCAAAGTGCCTAGCTGTAGATTTTGAACCCTAGCTCTGCCGGCACATAGGGAAACCTGGGAAACCTAGCAAACCTATATATTTTTGAAAACTAGACACCCAGGGGAATCCAGGATGGGGTGACTTGTCTGGCTCTCACCAGGTTCTGTTACCCAGAATCCCTTGCAAACCTCAAAATTTGTAAAACAAACCACATTTTCCTCACATTTCTGTGGTGGAAAGTTCTGGAATCTGTGTGGATCCCCAAAATTCCACCCACCCCCATTCCCCAAAGTCTTCCGAGAAAAATGATACCTCACTTGTGTGGGTGGGTCAAGTACCCGCGACAGGCAAGGGCCCAAAACCTATTGAGGCGACATCAAAATTACCTATCACAAAACAACCTGGTTTTGCAAGGGGGTACCATGAGATTTTGCCCCCGGGGTCAGCGGCCATCTAGGGAAACCTACCAAACTCACACATTTCTGAAAACTAGACACTCGGGGGAGTCCAGCGAGGTATGGCTTGCATGGATCCCCCAATGTTTCCCTACCCAGAATGCCCTGCAAACCTCAAATGTTGTTGAAAAAATCAATTTTTTCTCACATTTCTGTGCGAGAAAGTTGTAGGATCACCGGGCTGACACAAATTTCCTACTACCCAGCTTTCAGACTGGGGGCTACTGCCCCCACATGCCCCCCAGGGGGGCAGAAAGACTGAAATTTTTGCAGGCGGGGGGTGGGGGCAGTGGCATGCCTGTTTTGGGCAGCCCCCACCACTGATTTAAATTGGCAAAAAAAATCCCTGGTGTCTAGTGGGCTTTTTGCCCCCTTGGGGGTGGGGCGCAGATTTGGGGCTACTGCCCCCATCTGCCTCCCAGGGGGGGCAGAAAGGCTGTAATTTTTGCGGGGGGTGGGCATTGGCATGCCCATTTTGGGCAGCCCCCACCCTAACTAAAATTGCCCCCAAAAAAATCCCTGGCATTAAGACTAAATGTGGCTAATTTTTGGGGGGGAGCAAAGTCCCTTGCCCAAGGGGCCGCTCCCCCCTCCCTGGTGCCTAGTGGGTGGATCCCTGCTTGGGGATCGCCCTCCTGGGGCGATCCCCAAGCAGGGATCCACTGGGGAGGCGTACCATTGGAAAGGGGAGATTCTCCCCTTTCCAATGATACCTCTCCCGTCTTTCTACGTGCTCAGGGGGCTGAGATAGCCTGCTGGGCACGTAGAAAGCGAAACTGAAATGAGCCTCTTGGCTCATTTTAATTTCGGTTTCACTGAAATGACGTCAGCACGACGTGCGCGCTGATCGTCATTTCAGGGAAACCAGGGGGGGGCCTTGGGAGCTGGGGAAGCTCTTCCCCAGCTCCCGAGGCTGTTGGGGGTAAGGGAATCCCTCTGGTGCCCGCACCAGAGGGATTCCCTGTGTCATGGCGTCAGACGCACGGGAGCCGTCCGACGCACATGACCACTTATGCATCGGACGGCTCTTGTGCGTCCGACGCACACAAGGGGTTAAGATTTTATGCACATAGAGGTCATTATTCATTTTTAGTTCACTGTTGGAACGAAATAACACAGGCATCATCTAGAAGTGTATTTCTTTCATGTTAACTTTTTGGATTGGGTTTTTCCTGTCACGTGACAGAAAAGGTTTCACCTGTGTTGAGCACTACTTATAGGTTCACTTGTGGCGATCTCACTTTGGGTACAAGCTTCATGGAAGGAAGACGCCATTCTCGGCGCTGAGGAATTAAATGTTATACTTGCGATACAGTGAGTTTTTCGTCAAGTTTGATTTCTGTGCACGGTTACTTACACTTGGAATCCCTGTGGTTTAAGGTATTTTTTGCTCGTTTTTATGTTTGTTTTTAGTTTTAACCGAGTACGTTTTTCCAAGTCACAGCATGGTGGTGAGGGGTTGAGCACACTCATGTTTTAGACAGCATGCATCATGGTTGGTTTTGTGCACATGTTTAATTGGGTCCTTTACTATTTTTGATGGACTTTCTCTTTGTTTTAGTTACCCCTGACGAAGGCCATTCATTTCCGAAATGCCTTGGGTGGGAAGCAGTATAATTATTGATGATGAACAGTGCATTCCGTATGCTAATGAAAGATGCCTGGATGGGCCTTTCTCGAGCATTCAAAGTTCGGAAGTTTCATAATGCAAGAACAGATTCAGAGGAAAATGAAATAAATAAATATGGATTCAAAAATGGATTACCAGTTTGAACTTGGATTAATGAGTGTTGACTTTCAGCAATTATTGCATCGCGGTGCAGCCTGAGTTTGGTACGTGACGACACGCCATCTATTTTTTTTAATTGTATACATGCGCCAGGCCATAAAAGCAATCGAGAGAGAAAGACATCAGGATCCAGATATTTTTTTGTTAACAAATTTTTATTGATTTTCACAACTGCACAAGTCTCATAAGCAGTGATTCCTAGCTTATACATTACATTGTAAATAAGAATAAAGCAAACAAGAAATTCTCCCTCCCTCCCACCTCCCCGGACTCAGTCGAACACTTTTATACATGCCTTCTGATCGACAGCACAGTATACAACAGTTATATACATTGGCCCATTTACATTCCCATCTTGAGCAATATACACAGAATTTATACCATCTCATGCTGGATTCTTCCCATTGTTATGACCCAGCCCATAACACACATATGTGTGCTCTTCTACTACGTCTGCAGCTCTATGGCCACAAATTCTTCCAGCATAGCATTCCATTCTAGCAAAATGGGTATCTTTCGCAGCCCCCTTTGCTCCTCCCGCTTAAGTTCTGCTCCCTCCGCTCTACCCCATCTGAGCACCTCGTTATACCAGTCTAATACTGAGGGCGATCTGGCAGCCTTCCACCTCATAGTAATGTTCCTTTTAGCTAAAATCAATGCCAGGTTAGCAAATTTGCGGGCAGGGCTTCCCTTCTTTCCCTTTGGCCCTAATCCCAATAAGCAATATTCCAGTGTTCTATTGTTCCGTATCGGGGCTACACCATTCACCATTTCTTGCACTGATGACCAGTAGTGGTTCAGCCCTGGGCAGTCCCATAACATATGCAGTAAACCTGCATTTGAGGAGTGACAGCGGGGGCAGCTATCTGATAAAGCCGGGAACATTAAGCTCAGTTTGTGCGGCGTCAGATACGCCCGGTGAACAATCATAAGCTGTATAAAGTTAAACTTTGGATTCCTGGATATCTTTCGCGGGTGTTCCAGCAGTGTCTCCCACTCCCTATCCGTGAGCGCACGGCCAATAGCCGTGTCCCACTTGTCGCGGGTTGACTGAAGTGACACTAAAGTGTGTGTACGAATACCCCGGTATAGCCATTTCGTCAGATGACTACCGTTGCCCATCAGATATTGCATGTGTGTCAGTGCGTGTATTGGTGGCTCCTCTCCTCCTGGGGCCCACACTGTTCGGACATATCAGGAGATGTGTGCATAAAGCAGGAATAACCCATGCGGCACCCCCATTTCTCTCACAAATGCATCATGATTCATTAAAATACAGTTGGTAAAGAACGTGCCTAGTGTGGTCACCCCCGTCTCCACCCATGCCGCTATATGCCTAAGGGTCACCGTCCCCGATGGTAGAGGGAGTCCCAGTAGGGGTATGTTGGGAGCGTAAGGCGCCAATATCTTTGTGTATCACGTTGCCTTCTTCCAATATAACAAGGCCGTCCGCAGGAGTGGCGGCGCCGTCAAAGGAATTTTGCTGCCTGGCAGCAGCAGTGCGTGTAGTTCTCCTCGTTCCCATGCCTGGGGAGTCAGTGATTTCTCGTAAGTTACGGCCTGCAATCCAATATGCCAACCATTGCAGCTGGCCTGCATAGCAATAAGCTCGCAGGTCAGGAACTCCCAGTCCCCCTTGTTTCGTAGCCAGCTGTAATTTAGGAAGGCCTATGCGTCTACGTCCCGAGCCCCATATTAATTCAATCAAAAGAGTGTCCAGTAATTTAAACGTCGGAAGTGGAATTATGATAGGCAGATTGACGAAGTAATATAACAGCCTCGGGAGCCATCACCATTTTAGTAATGGCAGCACGCCCCAGCACCGATATAGGTAGTGAAGTCCAGAACCGTATTTGCTGCCTAAGCGTTGTTATAGCTCGAGTCAGATTTCCATCTAACATATCATCCACATCTCGATATATCTGGACTCCCAAATATTTAAAGGTAACGGGCGCAGTCTGTAACGTCCAGCGTCCAAAGCAAATTGGTTCTGCCCTGGTCATGTCATTAAAAAAGTATACATATGATCTGTTTTCATTGATGGAAAGCCCTGACAGCCGTTGAAATGCGTTATAAAGAGTGGGGATTGGGTCGTAAGCCTCATCCAAATTGTTGAAGTATAAGATGAGGTCGTCCGCATACGCCGAAATGACATGCACCTCTCCCTGTATTCGTATCCCTCTATGTGCTGCTGAGTTATGGAGCTTAAGTAAGAGAGGCTCCAAAGCTAAAATAAATAGTAATGGTGAGAGCGGGCACCCCTGCCTAGTACCCTGCGCTATCTGGTATTGTTGTGAGATGTGGGCCTCTGTGCGTGCACGCGCTGTCGGGTTCCTGTATAGCAGCCGCACCCATTGCATGTACTCCACCGGAATTCCAAACTTGGGTAGTGTATTCAACATATATCGCCATTTCAGGGAGTCAAATGCTTGACGTAGGTCCAGGGAAATGCAGCCCTGTGGATGAGCATCTGCGGGTGTATGAGACATTACCTGGTGAAGCCTCCTAATATTGAGAGCTGTACATCTACCCGGTACAAATCCGCACTGATCAGTATGTATCAGCCGAGGGATGTACTGCAGGAGTCTGTTTGCTAGCAACTTACTCAGGATCTTATAATCTGTGTTAAGAAGTGAGAGGGGCCGGTAACCTGCCATGTCTTTACTGTCCCTTCCCGGTTTCGGGAGCGTGATCACCGTTGCTTGTAATGTGGTGAGTGGGAGTTAGCCATCGTCAAATGCCGCCTGATACAATCCCTGTAGGCGGGGAACCAACAACTCTGAATAAGCGGCATAGAATTCTAAGGGCAATCCATCATTACCCGGCGATTTGTTACGAGGAAGATCTTTGATCGCTGCTTTTATTTCCATACTAGTTACAGGCCTTTTCATATCTGTCGTGTGATCACTAAGTAACTGTGGGAGTTGCAAATCCTCAAAGAATGACTCATATTCGTCATCCCCAGTCTCCTCCGAGGGCGCATACAACCGTTCATAATATCTTCGAAAGGCAGTTTTGATTTCCAGCTGGGTGCACACAGAAGCGCCCTCTAGGGTATTTATTTCAAGAATAGGAGACACTGACGGTGCATCTTTAATAATTCTAGCAAGCAATGGGCCCCCCCTTATCTGCGTTCATGTGTTGTTTCTGTTTGTATAAGCGGTAATCCAGGTTACGAAGTTCTTCTAGGAGTTCAGCGTGTGTTATGTGCATCTCTTGCAGCGCTTCCCTGCTTGTCATTTGATACTGCCTCCTGCTCTAGTGTACCCAACCTATCTTCCACTACCTTGAGTTTGTCAAGTAAGACAATGCGCGCCCCTACTTTCGTGCTAATCGCCACCCCCCGTATCACAGTTTTAAAAGCGTCCCATTCAATTTGGCATGTGCTAGCTGTATCTGCGTTTTCAGTGAAATAGTTAATTATAGCCGTGGAGAGGGCATTGTGAAATACCGGATCCTCCAGTAGTGAGGGGTGTAATCTCCAGGTTGGTATTGGTGTCGGAACCCTCCCCCAGAGCAGTGTATTTTCTAGCGGGTTATGATCCGAATAGGTTTTGCCCAAGTACGTGGTATCGACAGCGTTTACCAATAGATGCAATGAGCAGAATATTCTATCTATTCGGGTATGCAGCCCATGCGGCGCCGAGAAGAAAGAATATTCTTTGTCAGTGGGGTGCATCTTGCGCCATATGTCTCCCACACCCCAGCCCCCGCCCATGTCTGAAGAGCATCTGCCTGCTTCCCGTGCCCTGGAGGGGAGGGTGTGATCTGTCCAGGTCAATGTCCATCACCGCGATAAAGTCCCCACCCAAAACCCACGGGTACCCCTCCCACCCCACCAATGTATTACTAAGGATCTCAAGAAACTTGTCCTGTTCTGTGTTGGGAGCATAAATGCTCCCTAATACTATGTGTTCCCCGTCTAACAGACCATGCACCAGCACATATCTTCCATTGGAGTCAATCCGTTGTTCTAAGAGCGAAAAGGGGGTGCCATTTCTGATCCAGATTTCTGCCCCACGGGCAAATGCAGAGTAGGATGTGTAAAATAATTGACCTCTCCATTTCTTTTGGAGCTTAGTGGCTTCCGCATGCATTAAGTGAGTTTCCTGGAGAAATACTATATGCGCCTTCCTGTGATTTAATTGCGCCAGAATTCTATGCCTTTTATGGATGGAACCCAGGCCTCTCACATTCCAGGATGTGCACTTATACTTATTGGGCTGTGTCATTGGAATCCCTATAGAGCCATCTATCAGGGGCAGAGGTCCCTGTGCACTGACCATCAAATGTACTACATGTAGCTGAGTCCGTATATCCCATTAAACTTCCCAATACTAGGTTCCCCCTTAGAACATTAGAGGACCAAACCATGAAAAAAAACTCAACAGAAACTCTGTAATTTCTATAACCAAGTGCATTCGCCTTGGGGGGAGTGGCCACCACCCGCCTCACAGCGTACTGCACACTATACTCAATGTTTGTTGACCGTAGAGCTCCAACCTAGGCCCTATCATATTAACTGTACTTCAAACAGCAAGACCATCCAGTGATAAAGCATGCAAAGGTTCATATACATCAGACAGATTCGGCATATCATGCAGAGGTTCATACTCATCTGACAATTCGGCACAACGGAAAATGAGGAACGCTTCATTCAGCCCAAATAGTCATTGGCAGTCTGCGGGGTAACCGGGGGGAACAGCGCTACACTACTTTCTGAGTCTGAGTGGGCATTAGCGTCTTCAGAAGAGTCCACAGTTTCTGCGACTGATTGCGCATCATGTGCCGCCACTGCCGTCAGTATAGCGTCCCTTTGGCTGTCCGAGATCTACTCCTGCGAGGGGTTTCCTCCTCTCCCCGGTCTTGTCTGGCGTCTCTTATCCGTTCCGTCGCATCGAACACGCTGTGTCTGGGGCTGCTGTCGTCGGCTAGACTGGGTAGAGTGTTGTGATGCAGGTGGTGACAAAGTAATTTCTACCCAATCCGCCGCTTCTTCTGGACTGTCAAAGAACAGGGTTTTCTGATCATAAATAACTTTTAGTCGAGCTGGGAATAACGGTGCATATTTCAAGTTATGGGTCCGGAGTTTCTTTTTGACGTCCTGGAACGTAGCCATCGCCCTCTGTACCGCCAGGGTAAAATCCGGATAGAGAGAAATTGTTTTGTTTTCAAATGTTATTGGAGCATTCTCTCTGGCCGCGCGCAATATCGTATCTCGGTCTTTATAATTCAGTATCCGTGCTATAAGCGGTCTAGGCGCCCCAGGGAGGGGGGGCCTAGGCGGGACTCTGTGAGCTCGTTCCACGCTGTAATGTTCAGTAAGACCCACCATTGCTACCCGCTCCCGCAACCATTGCTCGACAAATTGGGTGGGATTGGATCCCTCGCTCCTCTCCGGTATTCCCAGTATGCGGACATTGTTGCGCCTAGATCTCCCTTCAGCATCGTCCACCCTGTCCTATAGTCCTTTAAATTGACGCTGTAGTTGTTCTATCTGGGAGGTGTGTATTGTTTGCTGGGGTATTAGGTCATCCAGGGCTATTCTATTAGATTTGACCTTGTCCGCCAGCTTCGTGTGATCCGCTTTCAGTAAGTTGAAACTGGTAGTCAGTGTACCGATTTGAGTTTCAATGGCAGTACGGGAGTCTCGGATTTCCTTCAATATCAAATCCAGTTTGTCTTCATTCCGAGTGGGCTCCGTAGGCGGAATCGCATCCAGGTCAGGGCTGTGCATCTGGGTGTCCTGTACCGTGTCATGTGGGCCGTCCAGGGGTGGGGGATCTGGTTGTTTGGCCTTGGGGCGCCCCATGGCGATGAGTAGTCGGGGTAGGCGGCGCCGTCGCGCGCACACTATATCACCACCCGTTGGACACCAGCTGGCAGCCCCGCAGCGCACCCAGGCCGCCTCTTTGCGTGTGCTATGCCTTTCAATCTCAGGGTTACTTTGCGTCCGCCTCGCCGCGCTGTACAGTTCCTCGCTGCAGATCAACCCCTGAACCACAGATAACAACTAGTGTCCGTTTCACACTCTTCCTGGCTCTTCTCCACTAATCCAATACTGCAATGGCTCTGTGCGTAGACAGTGCAGGAACCGTGGCAGTGTACAGGTATCCCCTGCAATAGTTCCCCAATATTTTTCTTGTCCGGCAGTCACGACGAATGTGAGGGGGATCGCGCCCAGTAACAATGAAAAAACAGGCGTTGGTACACACCTGCTTCGGGTGGCCACCACCCATCCCACACGCGTGGCAGTAGTATCCACTGGGGCCGTTCTTCTATGTTTGCTTCTCTGCTCCCCGTACCGCTGTCCCTTTAAGTTTGGCAGTGTATTCCACCATTCGCAGCATGCAGCAGAGGAGCGTCAGCAGGTCCACCCATGCCCATCTAGTCGCAGCACACCGCGGCGCAGTCACACGCACACACGCCCACACAGCAGTACAGTGTGCCGGTACTTCACCCCTGCAATGTCCGCTATGTTCCTCTGCGCTGGGTCGATGGATGCACGCCGGGGAAAATCACTGTAACAGCGCCAATTAACCCCCGCAGTTGGGCAGCCCTTCCGCAGTCGCTCGAGTCTGGGCCTCCTGCGCTCTGGCTAACCCACCCAGCCCAGCGCGTCTCCGTGTTCCTCATCGGCAGCTCCGGAGTAGCTCGCAAGGTCGGGCTTGACACAGCAGGCAGCTCGCCCAACAGCTCTCCGTCGGTCCACACGCGCACATCAGGCGCCCAACGCGTTTCACTGTCCCACACCAAATCTCAAGGCAGTGAGTGTGCCCGGGGGTGGGGGGGGGGGAGTCTGTATTTCCCACTCACAGTTCCCGCACCGGCTGCCTCCGCAGTCGGGTCTGCAGAACGGCTCTGCCAGCCATCTTGTGCCACGCTGGGGTTTCCATACCTGATAAGAGACGGCTGCCATGTATCGCTGCTTGTTCGGCCCTTCCAGTGTCAGGTATAAGAGCGGGCAGATACACTCGTCACCGCGGGCCGTGGCTCCACATCCCCAGCCTCATACTGCGCTAGGTGCACGCCGCCGCCATTGTCCAACACCGTCTCCTCTCAGGCCTCGGCTTCAGGCGTCATCGGGCTATGTAGGGCAAAGTCGAACTCAAAACTGCACGTTGGCAGGATCACTGCACACTGCGGACACTCCGGTGTCCAGGGCGCCATGTACAAAGCGCGGATGGTCTATTGCTGCCAGAATAATTGCTGCAGTTTCAGGGCTCGGCACAGGAGCTCCTCTAGCACACGTCCACCATACTCGGCGGTTGGCCAAGCCCCCCCTCAGGATCCAGATATAGCGGACATGATTACACAGCTGAATGGTGCCAACATCTTTTATTTGAACAAAAATACCATCAACTTAGGCTGGAAGAAATCTGTATGTACATTACTACTTTTTCAACTCGTTGGTTTGTTCAGATACAAAAGGCTCAGTTTTAGTGTGTCGTTGGCTGCAGAAATCTTTCAGGATGTCATTTGCTGAGTAAATCAAACTGTCACATATGCTTTTAACTAAAGTGATGACATATTAGTGTTTGGGGCCACACAAAAGGAACATGACAAATTTCTTACGCAAGTATTTTTTTTGCTTGCCGATGCAGGTTTCACTTTAAATGCAGAAAAGTGTGAGTTTTCACAGAACGAAACACAAATCCTTGGCCATATTTTCTCTGAAGGGGAATGACTCCTGACCCTGAAAAAGTACAAGCATTGTCATCCACTTGTCCCCCGCAAGATGTAACCATGCTGCGATCCTTCTTAGGCATGGTCAGCTATTGCTCCAGATACATTCGTGATTTTGTCCCTGAGTGTCCCATTATGAGAGTTGACAAAAAAGAATGTTCCCTTCCAGTGGTCCTCTGAATGTGATCGAAGTTACAACAAAATCAAACTTGCAATTGAAAATACAACTGAAATGGCTTACTTTGTTCCCAGTTACACACTGAGATTGTTGTAGATGCAGGCCTGGTGGAGTTGGGCGCGATCCTTGCTCAACACAATAAACATCCAAATACTCAGAGACACATTGTGGTCTATGCCAGCCGAAGTCTATCTTAGACTGAACTTGCCTATTCTCAGCCAGAAAAAGAGAGCCTGGCTGTAGCGAGGGCTTGTGAACATTTTCATTAATTTCTGTACGGAGAGCACTTCATTCTTGTCACTGACCACCAGGCATTGCTCACCATTTTTGGAAATCTGAAAGCCAAGGTGCCCCCTTGCATCAAGAGGTGGGGGTTGGGATTGCATGAGTATGATTACACTATTGGGCATAAACCAGGGAAGGATCAAAGCCCCGCAGATTACTTCTCATGAGTGCCACTACAGTGTCACAGTACAACGTCTAAAGTGGCTGAAGCATACACTAATTTCAAAGTAAAGTCTAGAACCCCTCCTGCTCTATATTATTCAGAAGATCCTTGCTGCTAGCAATACAGACAGACATGCTCGTACTCCAGGATAAAATTATACCGCAATCATGGAAAAAACATACTCAATCTCTCAAGGATGACGTTGAATATCGAAAAATCAAGAATGTACAGGAAGAACTTTAGGTCACTGTAGTATGTGGGTAGGTATATGATATTTATACATTGTCTTAGATAGCCTTGTAGTTATAGAATGTATTAGATAGAATGCATTGTGTCACTGTCATTGGGATTCTAGATCCTTCATGTGCTCTACTCATAGACTGCCCTGCTGCCTGTGGGAGCTGTTGTGGGTCTGCTGATCTGAGAATAAATCTTCTCTTCAAGAAATAAGGAGTCATTTCTTTATTCAACTAAAGAACCTTGCTACATTTATTGGCGACGATTTCACCTCTTGCGGACCCACCGACCAACAGAAATTTTCATGTTCAAGAAACTGAATGCTACGCTGGATCAACGTCCTACTCACGTGAATTTTATTAATTTGACTTTCTTTCAAACTTGCTGTGCATGTCAATTTCACGTTTGTCTTGCGTGTACTGTTTGTGCAGTTTTGGATCATTGGATTGACTGTCCTATGGCTTGGGATCTTACCGTAATATCCATTGGTGTTTAGCGGTTGGCTGCAGTGTACCTTTGAATTTTGCCTGCTCGCGTGATGCCACTGCCCCGCGGATGTTTCCATGGCTTCTTGGCTTTCCTCTGTGGATGAATGCTGACGCGCTTACGTCTGCCTGCACTCCGTGTTGCCAAGGCAGTTGTTCCTGTGATGTGTCGCACGTTAGCCTTTCTTCTGGTTTCTTCGCACCGTTAGTACGTCCATCTTCATAAATATCACGTGACTCACGTACGCGTCACGTTTTGGCGGCCATTTTGACTCGTTGGGCAGCTTTACATGGAAGTTTCCATCTTTCACGTTGTTTCTCCAGTATTTTTCTCCGTGATAGGCACACGCTTTCTTTGCCTATCTTTACCGGAACACTTCTGGGAATTCTGACACTTCCATTTTCAATGGTTTCTCACGCTGAGCCTGTCATTTTCAAGTTAATTGGATTATCTCAAAGCTACTTCTGTGACAGGCACACACGCTGGTTATTTTCTCATCACGTATTTCAGGTTGGTCCACATTTCTCAGGTTTAACATACTGTGGGACTCCTGCAACGCTTGTTACTGTGACAAGCACACATTTTGACTTGATTATTTATTACTGTGTGTTGGTGTTTACGCTAATATTAATTTTTCATTTATTTACTATTTTAAGCATTTATAATATGGCTTCTCATAGTAACGTTATGCAACCACCCCCATTCTTACAAAACCCTGGTAAACCACTCACCCCTTGGCACAAGTGGTATAAAGTTTTTGATAATTACATGGAAGCAATTGACGCATCCAAGTATTCTGCTTCTAGGAAAAGGGCACTGTTATTTAATCATTTAGGTAGCACCGGTCAAGAGGTTTTCGATAATCTTCCAGTTGTTCCATCTCCAACTGGTGATGAGACCTGGAATTTATTTTCTGAAGCTTTGGCTCATATGCGTAAACACAATGTCGATGAACCTTCTGTAATGGTAGAAAGACATATGTTTTTCAGATGTAAACAGACACAAGATGAGTCTATTGAAGATTACTTAGCGGTTTTAAAAGTTTTGGCTTCCAAGTGTGAGTTTGGTACCAACTTGGATATTTCATTACGTGATCAATTCGTTTTTAATTGTTTTAATAAAAAGATTCAAGAATGCATTTTAACATGTAAAAATCCTTCCTTAGAGGAAGTGATGGATATTGCACGTAGCATTGAACGCTCTGTAGTTTCTTCTAAAATCAAGATGGTGCTAGCAAATCTCCAGAGAGTACCAAAGTTATTCATAATACATCTTCCAGTAATTCTAATGAATCTGATATAAGTGCAGTGTCTCTTAAATCTAAAACTAAGAAAACTGTTGAAAGAAAAGGGTTGTGTTACAGACGTGGGTCCAAGTATCACATGGGTAACAACGTTAATTGTCCAGCACAAGGTAAACGATGCAACACCTGTAAAAGGATTGGACATTTTTACACTGTTTGTAGGTTTTCCAAAGAGAAAAGTAAGGTTAGTCATCTTACTGTTGAAGATGAGTCATTGTGATGCAATGAATAATGCCTTGTTGACTGTAGAAATTAATACTTTTTTTTTTTATTGAGTTTTGACAATGTAGTCGAACATTACATCAGTGGTTTGATATACTCAACCATTCTTGTTCAGTAAACAGTCCAGCAAAGGAACAAAACGAATCCCACCCACCACCCCGTTATCATACCTAAAGATGAGGGAAGGGGGGAAAAAGAGCAACACAACATAGTTAGCTAATTACATATTGATAGTATCATCACATTCTGTAGTCTTTTGGCATCAACTTGGTCTTTATTCAGGGAGATGGAGAGGTTATGAAGGGTTCTGTGGCTCTGTAGAGTTGTCCCCCCAGGCAACCACTCAGCCCACTGCTCCGAACGTCCACCCACCACCCAATCTACGTATGCCATCACTCCGTAATGTAACATGAACACTGCCTATTGTCTAGGGTGTGTGGAGGAGGGGGAAGTAGACACTCGTATATCCGCTGCACATGTGGTTTCTTCAGTAGTAGATGTGGTCACCGCAGCTGTGAGTAAATACGTAGTTAGGGGACTCCATATATTCTTAGGAGCAGAGGTAGGGGGAAGCAATTCAGCGTATCTGAGTGACTGTTCCTGCCAAGTAATGAGGTCTTGTACCCAGTCCTTAAATTTGGGGGCCCGTCCTCTACCCCAGCGACATGCCACCCTACGTTTGGCGAGTAAGAACCCCAGAGCTGTAAACTTTTTATGCGCTGGGGCTAAATCCTGCACGCAGCCCAGAAGAGCCATCTCTGGCGACACCTGCAGTGGTGTGTGTATCATGTCCGACATACCCCTAAAAATCTGCACCCAGTACCTCTGTAACGAGGGGCATAGCCAAGCCAGATGCAGGAAATCCGCACCTTCACTCCTACATCTAGCACATCTATCGTCTGCCCGTAACTTGAATTTATACAGTTTGGCTGGGGTGTAATATACCCTATGTAGGAACTTGTAGTGTATGATCCGCAAGCGGCAGCTGGCAGTTATGGCTTGTGTTTGCCTGCAACTAAATTCCCATTGGTTATCTGTCAGCTGCCGGCCAAGATCGCGGTCCCATTCCCGCCGCGCCTTTGGCACCCGGGACCCCGATTCCAGCTGAGCCTGACGGTAGAGATAAGATGTGACATGACCTGGAGGTTCATCTTGTAGGAGGACATGGAGGGGAGGGAGCAGTGGCGGTTCCGTAGGGAAGGCCGGGATGGCAGCCCTCACGCTCTGCCGTAGTCTAATATACATAAACAAGTCCATGTGCGCCCAAAAGAATTGGTCCCTGGTACGGAAGGTACCTTCTATGAACAAATCCCACCAAGTGGTGTAGTGTAAGGTTTCCAGCATTTGTTTACATCGTCGCTCGGTTGTTACTTGTAGGGCCGGGTGGCGTATTAAGGGCATCCTAGGGGAGTATAGCATGGGCACAGCTAATCGATCCGCTATCTTTCTCCAGGACTTGATGGTATTGGCTACCGTGGTGGGTCCTCGAATGTGAGATGTCTCCGTTGTGTATAGGAACCCAGACAAAGGGACGGGAGCCATGTATCCCTCTTCCACCGCTAAGTGAGGCATGAAAGGGGGTGGGTGTAGCCAATAGATTGCGAAGTGTGCCTGGGCACTGTGGTAATATAATTCAAAATCAGGCAGTTCAAACCCGCCCTGTGAGAATGGGAGAACGAGAGTACTTAGGCTGAGCCGGGCTTGCTTACCTCCCCAAATCAGTCGCACTAACTGTGTCTTTAGGGACGCAAAGAATGACGTTCCAGGGTGGTAAGGTATATTGGTGAATAAGTAAAGTAGCTTGGGCAGCAATATCATTTTAACTAGGGATATCCGTCCTGCCATGGAAAGGGGAAGGGACATCCACTTAGTGACTTTGTCAGTAATTGTCCCCAATTTAGTACCATAATTCGCCCTAAGGAGTTCCTCCTTACATCTCGTGACATGTATGCCAAGGTATTTGAGTTCCCCCGCCTTCCATGTCAAGGGATAGTCCATAGGAAACTGAGCAGTCGCATCCGTAAGGGGAAACACCGCCGACTTGGACCAATTAACGTTGATGCCCGATATGGCCCCAAACTTAATCACTTCGCGCAAGACAGGGTTAAGATTTACCTGGGGGTTGGCAATGTAGAGTGTGACATCGTCCGCGTAGAGCGATATGATTAGCTGCCTTGAGGGGTAGACTAGGGCGCACTCTTTGTGATGTTGCCGGATTTTAGCAGCCAGTGGTTCTATAGCGAGCGCAAAAAGTATCGGGGAGAGGGGACACCCCTGCCGAGTGCCTCTTGTGATAGGGAAACTAGCCGAGCGCGCTCCATTCAGTAGGACTGCGGCAGTAGGCATTTGGTACAGTAGCTCTATCCACCCTAGGAAGGCCGGGGGCATGCCAACATATCTTAGAGTGCCGAGGAGATAGTCCCACTCAACAGAGTCAAATGCCTTCGTGGCATCAAGAAAAATGGCAGCAGCATTGCTATCAGGATCAATATCCTGTAGCACCGTAAGAAGAGTTCGTAGATTATGGGATGTTGCACGATGGGGAATGAACCCCGATTGGTCGGGGAGGACGAGCCGCTCCATGAGGAGGTTTAGTCTGTTAGAGAGAACTTTGGCTAGGATTTTGGTGTCGCTATTAATAAGGGATAAGGGCCGATAGGATTCCCATTGGTTTGGGGGTTTATCCGGTTTCAGCAGTGAAGTAATCAAGGCCTCTCTCATGGTTGGCGGAAGTCGCCCCTCCTCTCTGGCCTCGTAAAAAACCGCCTTGAGCATGAGAGCTAGCTGCGACATGTAGGTTTTATAAAATTCTATGGGGATCCCGTCCGATCCGGGTGCCCTACCTGATCTCATCTGCATTATGGCAGTCGTGATTTCATCTAGCTTCAACTCAGCGCTCAGAAATTCACGTTGGGTATCTCCCAACCACGCCAGTGCTGTATCCTCGAAATATGCGGGGAGGTCTAGCGGTTGCGCCCTATGGGATGTGTAGAGTGATTTATAATATTGCGTAAATGTGTGTAATTGCCCTGGGAGGTTCTTGTGTGACTCGCCTTGTGCATCCAGAATTTCTGGCACGTAGTTCGAGAACCTTGGCTTCCGTACCAGGCCTGCTAGTACCTTTCCAGGACGATCCCCTTCACCGTACCTACGAGCAATGTGGTATTTGCCCCGGAAGTTGCATTCCCGGTCGGCTTCTTCCGCATATTCCGTCAGTTTATCCCGTAGTTGCGCTTTAGTGGCATCATCCCCATCCCTCTCTCCCAGCGACAATTCGAGGTGTTTAATGTCCTGCTCCAATCTCGTCAGGGAGCGGCGGATATCTTTTAGTACCCCTCCCCCCTTGGCGATGCAGTAGCCCCTAATCGTGACTTTAAATGCCTCCCATACAGTAGTGAGACTAGGCACGGACTCGACATTACGTGCGAAAAAGTCCTGAATTTCCTGCTCCAGTTCTGTTTTGAAAACTGTGTCTAGCAGATGCGTGGGGTTGAGGCGCCATCCTAAGGGGGATTGGGGCTGTGGGGGTTTGAGCACTAGCTGGACCAGAGAATGGTCCGAGAATGTTCTCGCTAGATGAGTGGCGGAGTCAATCCAGTGGGCCATACCGACTGACAGGAACCAATAGTCCAGACGAGACCACGTGGAGTGTACAGCTGAGTAGTGTGTTCCCTCTTTTGTCATGGGATGGGTGTGCCTCCAGGCATCAAGGAGGCAGTTATCCGAGACCAGGGATGCAATCTGCCCCTGCATGTGAGAGTAGTGGGTAGCCAGTGGGTGGGATCTATCCATCTCAGGATTCACAACAGTATTAAAATCGCCCCCCCATAGCAAGTATGTGGAGCCTATAGCCATGATTTCCCCCCATAGTGTTGTGAGGTATGTCGGGTCATCGACATTAGGACCATAGCTATTTACTATGGTAACGTCTTGAGAGGCCAATCGCCCCCATATGAGGCAGTAGCGGCCTTGCTTGTCGGTGACCATACCCCCTAGAGAGAAGGGGACACCCCGTTTAATCAGTATTGCCACCCCTGTAGAGTAAGTGGAATAAGAGGAGAAGCAGCGCACGGAGGCCCATCTACTGGCAAAGGCGGGATGCGCCATTGGGTCCAAGTGTGTCTCCTGCAGTAGGGCTAAACTGACTTGGTGCCTCTCCAAATATCCCAGAACCTGTCTCTTTTTCCGGGGGTTATTAAGCCTGCGGATGTTCCAAGTGATGCAATTTATAATGTGCTGAGGGTGACTAGTGGCGAACTATGAAGCTAACAACATATGTTAGGTGGATAGACCCGATTCGGTGATCCGTATACAAGGTATGCTCTCCAGTACAGGTACATGTGATAACTGGGCTTAAAAGGAAAAGAAACCACCCCCCACCCACTCCGACTTCCCCAACTTGTCGGGCATGCAGACCCACCCAATTACTATAAAAGAACCAATCAACAAGAAACCTAATCAGGTTTTGGCACGGGGGTGCTCCCTTGTGGGTAATGCTAGGGGCACGCGGCCCACCATTGCCCTCCAGATATTCCACCCGTTTGTCCCCCTGCAGCCGCAAGGAGTGACCAAAGACAGGAGGAGGGCAAAGTGCCGGGCGGTGCATAGTCAAGAATCACCATGATAACAGTGAAGTAGGGGAAGTCCTGAGAAAAGTTCAAAGAGAAGTCTAGCAGGCCATTCTAGAAATTTGCGTCGTTGGGACTTAAAGGTTCAGTCTGGTAGCCGCAGAGGCGACGGCGATCTCGAGCACACGGCAGCTGGTGACTTAGATGGTGACCTTCCACGATTCTGTTTGAGATAGTCTTCAATCTGCTGTGGGTTATGGAACACATGGTGCTTTCCTAAGTGTGAGATGCATAGTCTCGCCGGGTACAACATGGCGTATGGTATACTCTGGGCTTGTAACTTTTTTTTAACTGCAGTAAATTTCCTCCTAGCGTCTTGCACATTTTGAGTAAAATCTGGGTAGAACGACAAGACCACATTCTCATATTCTACTTTCTGCTGCTCTCGTGCCAGGCGTAGCAAAGTGTCTCGAGAATTAAGGAAGCGGACTATGACTGGACGTGGAGGCATCCCCGGCGCTGGACGAGCAGTCATGGACCTGTGCGCTCGCTCCACGACAAATTGGGTGGAAAATTCCTCAGTGCCGAACAGATTAGTGATGAGGGTTTCGACAAAGTCCTCCATGCGGCCACTGATGGTTGCCTCCGCCAGGCCAAGGATGCGGACATTGTTTCTCCGAGAACGGGCCTCAAGATCTTCGTTCTTGTCCGCGATGATTTTAAGAAGCCTGTCCATCTGTGAAGAGTGTTGTCTACTGCTCGTAGCGCCATCCTCCAGCTCCGAGATTCTGTTTTCGGCTTCGTCCAGGCGGTGCCCATGCTGCTCAAGTTTATGGACCACCGAGTCCAGGCGTGCATTCATTGTGTCGATTTTGGCATCAATGGAGGTAAGGCTATGCTGCATCGTGAGGAGTAGCGCCTTGAGGTCCCCCTCCCGCCCATCATCCTGCTCCGCCGCTGGCTGGTCGCAGGACTGAGACCGGGAAGTCTTGCGGGCCTCGAAGGGTATCTTAGTCTGTTTTCCGTCCGCCTTGCCCATCTCTGCAGAGTCGCCGCTAACTCCCGGTGCTGGTGTAGGCCGAAGGGTGGTACGTCCGCACTCGTTATGGGGTGTACAGAGCAAGTAGTCTAGTGCGGAAAAAGTCTGCGCGGTAGGCCCCCAGAGCAGTCAGGCGAGCAGGTCCAGAGTTCAACCCTCAGAAGGATCCTGTTGTAGGGGGAATCCCTCACACTCTATCGCCCCAAGAGTGCTGCCATATATCAGCGTAGGAATCCCCCAACGCCCAGTCACAGGAATCCAGGATAGACCAAGCATGGACCAGGAGCCCCGTCCCCCCTGGGTCACAGTCACCCCGACACAGCCAGCACTCAGAATGCGCAGGGTACGCGGCAGTGTCCAACCCGGCCACACGTCACTGCGAATCCGGGGATGTTGTGTCCCATGTGGCATCCAGCACTCAATGCACGATGGCGTAACGGGAGACCAGCGAAATCCGCGTAGATCCCCCCCAACTCGTGGCGAGAGGCCACAGCAGCAGCACACCGCCTCGTGGGTCTATGTAGTCGCGTGGATGGCCAAAAACGCTTCAGTCCGCTTGTCCCAGGGAGATCTTTAGCGCCGAGGTGAAAATGGCACCGGGCGGTGGGGGAGGGGCAGCCGCGGCAGTGCCGGAGCCAAGCCGATCTTCCGGGGCAAATTTCAGGCACTAGCGGCGGCGCTCTGCTTATGGAGCAGTCAGCGTCTGGGGGTCGCCTCACAGCTCCGCCGGGTCTGGACGATGGGGGTTGGGGTGCGCACTAGCTTAGCGCCGCCGGGCTCGAGAGTCCGTTTTGTCCCCCACCGCAGTGCTCGCAATGGCGGCGATCATCCGCAGTGGGTATCACAGAACTTCCGCTATCCAACCGGGAGCGAAGCCCCCAGCCTCCTCACCTTCGCCTAGATGGCAGTCGTCGTGCGCTGTCTCTGGTCGAGAGTTAGCCCCTCCACGCCGCACTCAGTCAGCAGAGTCGCGGCCCAGACCACCGGGGCCAGCAGTGGGCAGAGTTTGTAGATGGCGCCCAGGAGCAGGACGGGCACTCCGCAGTCGGACTCTCCCTCCGCCGGGAGGTGTCGTATCTCAGCGCTCCGGCACCGTAGCAGCTCAGGACAACGCTGGTTCTGGTCAGCGAGTTCTCAGGACACCAATACTGAAGCCAAAGTGGTATGATGGTGATGCAGGATGAGGATGGTAATTGTTATAGGCGCCCGGCTGGCGAGAGCCTCACTGGTGTGCGGCCATCTTGGTCGCGCGCCACCTAGCGCCCCCAGAAATTAATACTTTAGGTAATAATGACAAAAGGTGTAAAGGACCAATGTGTGATGTACGTGTTGGTTTGGTTGACATAAGTGTCATGGCTGATTCTGGTTCACCTATCACTATTTTGGATGAAAATACCTTCAAGAAATTTTGGTCCAAGACTTTGCTCAAACCCTCTGATGTTAATCCCAAGGCATTTGGAGAATATGATATCATTATGTCAGGTTACTCTTCTGAATCCATTAGTTTTAAGGATAGAGAGATTTACACCAAGGTTTACGTGGCACTCAATGGTCGTGACATTCTGGGCTGGCAAGATCAGGCTAGTTTAGGTATTATTTTGAAACCGGGCCATGATGAACCAGTGGCTTTGGGTGATTTTCCTGTCCTTGCCGTAGAACAGTGTTCTGCAAGTGATGCTCAACAAAGTACCACCAAGGATTTGGCTTTGAGTGACTTATTCTCTAAATTTGCCAGTGTATTCAGTGATAAGGTGGGTTTAGTCAAAGGGTTCCAACACACTATCAAGTTGAAGAACAATGTAATTCCTATGATTCAGAAGGTTAGGCCAGTTCCCCTTTCTGCCCGAGATGACCTTAAAAAACTTTTAGATGAAATGTGTTCCCAAGATATCATAACACCCATTGAGTCTTCAGAATGGGTTTCTGCGGCTGTGGTCGCACGCAAGAGTTCTGGGGATATCCGTCTATGTGCGGATTTAAGAGTTCTCAATCGTAATATTGTAGTGGACTGTCATCCACTTCCCAGAATCCAAGAGATGCTAGCTAAACTAGGCGGTAGCAAGTACTTTACCACTATTGATTTGCGTTCTGCATATCACCAGATTCCTTTATCCATTGAGTCACAACCTTTAACGTTTGTCACTCCTTTTGGTATGTATATGTATAAAAGAATGCCATTTGGATTGGCATCTGCTGCCAGTGTCTTTCAAAGACTTATGGACCAAACGTTTGCACATGAAAAGGGTATCCAAGCTTTTCAAGACGATATACTTATTTATTCTGAAACATTAGTCCAACATTATGCTTTATTGGAGAAAGTCTTGAGCAAACTAGGTGCGTTTGGTATGACTGTTAACAGAAACAAGTGCAGATTTATCACCCAGAAAGTTGAATATTTAGGACACAATATTTCAAGTGATGACATAAAGCCTAAGTCATCTTTACTCTCTGCTATCAATGACGCACCCACACCTTTGGACAAAGATGCTTTGAGGGCATTTCTGGGACTTAGTGATTATTATGCTCGGTTTGTGCAGGAATATGCTATTATTGTGCAGCCGCTAAGAAATTTATTGAAGAAAAATGCCGGGTATGTTTGGTCTAATGAAACACAACATGCGTTTGACTCAGTTAAAAAGCTGATTTTATGGTTTAAATCTTTTTATTGATATTTGTAATCATACCAAGCGAATACAGCAGCTGTTGTGAGTCATTGAGGCATACAAACATCTGAGAGCGAGACTGACTACATGCCTTGCTACGACTGGTACATAAACAACCCCACAAGGGGAAAAGGATAACCAGAGAAAAGGAAAACCCCACAAGAGAACCCCCCCAACTCCCCCCTCCCCAACCCCACTCACCCATATGCGGTGTCTGCACCCGTGTGTGAGTATAACTGCGATCATTTCTTGATGGGTCGCTCCGAGTCTGGGGCCTCCGAGAGGCATAACAGTCTGAGGTATTTGGGGCATGTTAGCTCATGAAATTCCTGTGACAGTAGCGACACAAGGATTCCAGACCTCCTGGAATTCGTCCCCCTTCCCAGCTAAGGTCATGGAAATTTTCTCCATACCTAAAATGTGCCATAGTCTGTGCAACCAGTTGGTGTGAGTTGGGGTATTCACGGTGCCCCAATGGGCCAGTATGGCTTGGGCTGCCGCTTCCAGCGCCATACTGATCTGCCGGCCGCGAATGGATTTCAGAGGGTACCTTATTGGGTTTGGAGGCCCAGCAGCACATATGTTGGAAACCGTGGGAGCTGCGTGTCCAAGTATTTATCTATCTCATCGATGACCTGCGCCCAATATTTCTGAATCTGCGGACAGTCCCAAAGGATGTGGGTTAGAGTCCCCTTGTTACCGCAACCCCGCCAGCAGCTGTCACTATGTGTAGGCTTAATTTTGTTCAATCGGACTGGTGTGTAGTACCAGTGTGCCATGATCGTAGTGAGTGTCTCAGTAAGGGCCATGCTACATGCTGTGTGGCAAGCCTTGTAGGCGATGCCCTCCCATTCCTTTGCGCTCAGGGATCTCCCAAGTTCCTCCTCCCAACGCGCCCTCCCAGCGTGGAAAGTGTGAGTCTGTGTTTGGAGTGAGTATAAGTCCGATAACATGCCTTTATCAGAAGATTTGGCCAAGAGCCATCGTTCGTACTTGGTCAAGCGACGTTGTGCTTTGGCATGATTGGAAGGATGCAATATCCAATGCCTCCGTAGAAGATAATGAAATCGTTCCATTTCAGGAAGCCCAAAGTCCTTTTGCAGTTGGGGGAAAGAGAGAAGGCCCCCAGGGTCAAAGAAGTGGCCCATGGAGCGGCAATCCGATGCCCTCCATGCTGTGAAATCCGCTGCTCTAGATCCCGGAGTGTAGTCCGGGTTCTCGAACAGGGGAGTCAACGGGGACGGGAATGTAGTCAGACCCATTCTGGTGCTAACACTGTCCCAGACTGACATCGTTGTACAGGTTATTGGGGACAAGTACATACTCCGCGGCCTGTGTGCTTTGGGGAGAAATGGGATCTTCCAGAGAGCCGTGCCCTCCACTTCCCTGTCTTGGAAGAGCCAGTGCTTCTCTGACTCGGGGCGGCTCCATTCCACCAGATAGCGCAGCTGTGCCGCCTTAAAATAGAGTTGCAGGTCTGGAATTCCCAGCCCTCTGGCCTCGGGGGGGGGGGGGGAAGGGAGATAGCTCAAGGAGCGCTTCATACGTGGCTTCCGACCCTGCCAAATGAACTGCACCAGTTCTGATTGGAGTTTGGCGATCGTACCCTGTGGGGGAAAGAGGGGTATGGTCTGGAAGAGATACATTATCTTGGCGAGGGCCGTCATCTTGCAGGCCGCAATCCATCCCAGCCAAGAGATTCGGAGGTGTTTCCACCTCCCCAGGTCGTTTCGTATTTGCTGGAGAAGCGCCCTGTAATTACGGTCCATCGTCGCTTGGATTGTGCTGGCTAGTTGAACCCCCAGATACGGAATAGTCCCTGGGGCCCACTGCACCGGGAATTTGGCCATGAGGAGGTCCATCGTGCCCTGAGGCATCGAGAGGTTGAGTGCTTGGGATTTACTGACATTGATTTGGAACCCCGAGACTGCCCCGAAGGCCTTCAGCTCCCCTATAAAGGCTGGCAAGGAAGTAGTCGGGTTCACCAGGGATGCCAGGACATCGTCAGCATAGAGACTGATGGAGTGCCTGTCTCCACCGAATGAGACGCCGACAATGTCCGGATGGTCTCGGATCCTCTGGGCCATGGGCTCCATATACAAAGCAAATAATAGGGGCGAAAGCAGGCAGCCCTGGCGGGTGCCTCTGTGGATGGAGAAGGGGGAGGAGGTGAAACCATTAATCCGAACTGACGCGGAGGGGGCTAGATAGCAATTTAGGATGCGGGTTCTGCATTTATCTTGGAACCCGAAGTGTGTCAGTACTTGATCGAGGTACGGCCAATGGACTCGGTCAAACGCCTTCTCGGCGTCAACCGCTAAGAGCATATATTCCCTCCGAAACCTATTTGCCTTGTCAATAATATGCAGGGCTCTCTTCCTATTGTCGCTGGCCTGTCTGTGTGGAATGAAACGTGCTTGGTCCGGGTCCACTAGGTAGGGGAGACATTCATTGATTCTATGGGCTATGATGCTCGTGTATAGTTTGAGGTCGACATTTAAAAGGGAGATCGGCCGATAGGAGCTGCAGCATTGTATATCCTTGCCAGGCTTAGGGAGGACTATTATAGAGGCTTGGAGCATGTCAGGAGGGATCGCCCCAGGTTCCGAAAAGGAATTAAAGAGTTTTGTCAGAACAGGGGCTAGAGTGGAACAAAAGGCTTTATAAAAAGCTGCTGAGAGCCCATCTGGACCTGGCGACTTTGCAGGTTTGAGGCGCGCTATCGCCGAGATGACCTCCTTGATGCGGATATCCTCGTCAAGGGAGTCTGCCTGATCTGGGGTGAGAGTCGAGGTCTTAGCCTCCTGCAAGTATTGGGATCCGGCTTCACTGTCCAGGCACTGGGAATCACATAGCTGCTCATAAAAGTCCTTGAAGGCTTTCGCAATGTCTGGGTTGTCAGTGACCAGGTCCCTCGCGGGGGAATAAATCTCAGTGATGCCCTGTTCTTGTCGTTTAGCCCGAAGGGTATTAGCAAGGCGTCGGCCGCACTTATCTCCCCCGATATAATATGAGTGTCGTAAGCGGAGGGCTGAGTATTCTGCCCTATCCTTGTCTAGGGCTGCTAATTGTGCGCGCAAGGTGGACAGCTGGCGCCAGACCTGTGGAGCTCCCGTGCGCTGATGTATGCGTTCAAGTTCTTTAATTTGCCCGGTGAGGTCCTCCCTTTTTTCCCGGCGTATCTTATTGTCTGCTGAGGAAATCGCAATGAATTCTCCTCTAATGACCGCCTTAAGGGCTCCCCATATTGTCGCAGGTGAAGTGTCGGGGGTGTCATTGTGTGCGAGATAGTCTTCAAGTGCGCGCTGTATTTGAGTCTTGACCGCCTTGGGAGTAGCATTGAATCACACAGCCGCCAGGACCTGGGGGGAAAAGCAATCGGGGGAAGAGAAAGTGCGAGTGTAACTGCTCCGTGGTTGGACAGTGCCGCATGGTGTATGTCAACGTCCTGTGTGAGTGGGAGAATTTCTCTGGTGCCCAGGAAATAGTCCAGCCTGGCATTCGTTTTGTGGGCATTAGAGTAGTACGAGTATTCCCTAGACGTCAGATGCGTAGCCCTCCATACGTCCACCACCCCCATCCGCCCCTGTCGCACCAGGCCCTCCGCAGACAACGCCCCGGATTGGCCGTACCTCTGTGCTGACCTGTCCAATGCGTTATCGAATACCAAATTAAGATCCCCTCCCAGTAGTACCAGGCGGTCTCCCGAACCCAGTGCCCTCTCCAGCGCCCCGTGCAGGAACCCCTCTTGTCTCTCGTTGGGAGATTAGATGGTGCCTATCGCGAAGACCCTACCTGCAATGGAAAACCTATAGATCAGTAGTCGCCCCCTGATTTCCTCTATTTTCTGCTCTATCACCCCACGGAAGGACCTGGCCACTAGAATTGCCACTCCCGCTGACTTGGAGGGAGCAGATGAGAAAAATTGCTGTGGAAAGGCCCTTGATTTCAGTCTGTGACAGTCCCCTTGTAAAAGGTGGGTGTCCTGCAGTAGGCAGATATCTGCTCGGGAGGCCTCCAGGTAATTAAGTATCACCCGCCTTTTGATCGGGTTGTTAAGCCCACACACATTGAGTGTCAGTATGCTAAGAGTATGTCCTGTCATGTGGGCATCGACCTAGTGCCTGCCCCATCCCACCGCACCCCTCTGCTTCCCCCCCCCCCCGGGATCCCCGGTTACAATACCAAGCTTGTAGACAGTACAGTGTGTAACAGTAGCGCTACCCCAGCATGGGTGAGTGTGTATCCCAACAAATTCCCCATTCAGATTAACAAACAACAATAATAAGAAAAAGTAGAAATGCAGTCTTTCCTCTAGTCCTGTGGAAGAACAACACCACATGGTAAGTCCAAGGAGGTGAAGCAATGTTGCCAGTGGCTCGACTCCCCCCGCCCGCCGCCCCACCCTTATCTATGCATTGTGCAAAAGATGGATCTGGAATCAAGGGGTAGCGGTTTTAGCCAATGTAGAGGGGACCGCATTCAAAGCTGCCTGCCGGCCCTTCGCGATCTCCTCCGGGTTTGGCTGCTTTGCTACTACGCAGCGTCGTCCCACTCTCTGCCAGCCGCTTTTCATCGCTCTTTGTGAGGCGGGTGATGTGTCCTCGGGGCGTTGCTCCTCTGGAGGATCTATTCCCAGTACTCGGCATGTCTCCGCAAGAGAGCGAAGTTGGAGGAGTTTTCCCTCCCAGCGGAAAATTAAGCGAAAGGGATGGCCCCATGAGTAGGAGATGCCCAGGCTGTGGAGCTGTGCCGTTGCCGGGCGGAACGCTCGGCGTTTCTGCAAAGTAAGGGCTGCAAGGTCTTGAAACAGAGTGGGGGAATGGCCCTGAAAAACAACAGGATGCGAGCTACGTGCCTTCTTCAGAATCTCTTCTTTGACTTGAAAATCATGCACACAGACTAGTATGTCCGGGGGTTAGAAATGTTCTGCCTGGGGAGACCCACCCGATGTGCTCTGTCTAGTTGAATCAGGGTCTGTGGAGGGCCCCCCAAGATATGGTGAAAGAGATCACGGACAAAACCGAAAATGTCCTCTCCCTCTTCCCCGGACGCCACCCCCATGATGCGCACGTTGTTCCTCCGGGAGCGATTTTCCAGGTCTTCCAGGTGTGACTGCATGTCGATGTGCTGCTCCCAGAGTCGGATGACCTCCTGTTGAAGGGACTCTGCCTCCTCCTCACGTCCTGCTTCCTTTTCCTCCAGATCAGCCACTCGCTCTCCCAAGGCATCCACGTACCGTCGGGTCTCCTTGATCTGGGCAAATTAGCTTTTTAGGGAGTGGAGTTCGTCTCGGAGGGAGGTAAACAGAGCCTCCATAAACGATTGTGTCACTGGTTCTTCTGTGGCATTATCTGGTTGGGACCCCGACGGCGCGTTTGCGTCGTCTGGTGTGGACCCCCCCCCCGTGCGGGAGAGGAGGTCTTTGATCGAGCGGTCCTTTTTGGGGCGCCCGGTCGCCATTGCGAGTGAAACCGCTTTACCTGGCGTCTGGAGTCCTCTGGAACGGCGGGTCTCTCCTCTTGCTAACTGGCTATCTACTCTGGACTCGCCCCGCTGATCAGGCTACACCCAGAAGACTGCTCACAGGCCGGGCGTCCGCTTGCTCTGTATTCGCGCCTCCTCTGTAGCGGCTCAGGACAGGCACGTTTGTGTGGGAGGGCCTACTCGACCTCCCCTCAGGCCTCGGCTCACCGTCTCCCCTGGCCCCTCCGGACCTCAGGCGCAAAGATACTGTGACGGTCGTTGGGTTGTGCGGTGCGCTCCCCCCCTGGATGCTACATTCACTTTTGCCACCCTCAGCAGCTCCTGGTCACCGCGGGTAGGGCCGCCCGCCGAGAAGCAGGCGGGGGATCGCGCACAGAGGCCAGGAACCCCAACAAGCCTTCCCGCAGCTTTGGTATGGTCCCAGGCCTCCACCCCCATGCGCTTCACGGCCACCACAGCTGAATCAGGCACTCTACTAATCTGCCAGGCCGTGGGGGGGTACGCGTCTGAACCCAAGCTGCGCCGCCCCCAGGGCCGTGCGCTGAGGGGGGGGACTCAGTTCACTGGTGTGCCCAGCCTACCTTCTGCCTCTCCACTAGGCCGAGATTGCAGCGCCTGCTGCCAGATCACTGGGGCTCGAGCTGGCCTCCCCCTCTAAGATGCCTGGGGGTCTTCACATAGCCTCTGGTCCGCCTCCAACAGGGGCCGCCTGGCGCGGGCCGAATCGCCCGCCGAGATGAATTTGCGGCAGGCAGGCCGCTCTCAGAAGTTGTCTCTCATGCGCGGCCGCGCCTCTCCAACCCTCCCTGGGGCTCCAGGTCGGCCGCGCCTGCAGCTCGTGGTCGTGTGCAGCCGCGCCCGCCGTCTGATGGCGGTATATGCTGCGAGGATCACAAGAGGAGAGGGGGGGACACAGCGCGGCAGGCGCCCGCGACTGCGGCCCACCCCTTGCAGCCCGGGAGAGGAAGCCGCAGCGCTTGCGTAACCCTGTCGCAGCCTAGGGCACACTCGCCGCGGCCGCAGCAACACACCTCTCACGTCTGCTCAAGGCGACCTCGCTAACTGCTCACAGCGAGGTCGCATGGAGTTGCGGACCCACCTGCCTGCTCCCGAGATGAAAGCGGCCCCTCCGGTGCAGGATGTAACCCCGGCAGGACCCGAAAACGTTGTTTAGGGGGGCGGCGGCGGGCAGGAGAGACGTCAAGGCTTGACTTGCTGTAATGAATGTGCTTTTCACAAAAAGGACACACCTAAACCTTGCACTCCAACCTGGGATGCAAACTTACCACTGCACCTCTAAATAATGCACTTTGAGCAGCACCCCCCTAAGGCGGGGAAAAGTCGCAGCACCCCCTTAGGCGAGGCAAGAAAACAAATTCAGGTGCACCTAGAACGTATACTTTGAGCAGCACCTCCTAAGGTGAGGAAAAGTCGCACCACTCCCTTAGGCGAGGCAAGAAACCAAATTCAGGTGCACTTAGAACGTATACTTTGAGCAGCACCCCCTAAGGTGAGGAAAAGTCGCAGCACCCCCTTAGGCGAGGCAAGAAACCAAATTCAAGTGTATTTAAAATAACACACACAAGTTTATTAATGAAACAATTTGAAACGGTAGGCCAAATGTATCAGTAAATGCAGATTCTCAAATACCAACTAAGTAAAATAAACAATTAGAATAAAATGCAATATGTACAGGTAGCAGAGAGTAGAAAATATATACGAGAGAGAGAAAGAGAGAGAGAGAGTGGTTAGAAACACCTCACCGACTGATTCTGCAACATCCTTGCCCGCTCTTTAGCTGGGGAAGCCCTTTCACAGCCCAGGTAGGAGTATCAGTCAGGACTCAAATTCCATCACCAATCCACAGCAATACATCTATTCTGTGGTGAACTTCCACTTGGCCTGCGAAAGCTTCCAGCTTAAATATCATTATTCAACGTGAGGCAAAGTTTCTAGAAAACCCTGCCCCTTTCTCATTGGAAAAAACCGAGCAGGCTGTACCAGTCTGCGTCAAGGCCAAGACAGCGACTGGCCAAGCCTCTGTATTTTGACTCTGGGACAGAGTTGTACATTCCACAGATAATATCCAGTTCACTCTGGTCAGTGAGGAGCGAAAAACAAGTGAAGAGCAGAAAGACCTTGAATATGTATCGCAAGCACTGCTGTGCACGCAGAAATAAGGCAAAGTCAGACATGAGGCCATGTCAAAGCCAATAGTAAGCACCTATAATTCTCATAACCCAAAACAACTTGCAAGCACTGCTGTGCACGCAGAAGCAAGGCAAAGTCAGAAAACAAGATGACATGAGGCCATGTCAAAGCCAATAGTAAGAACTTATAATATAAATGTACTGTTCTACTCCATGACAACTCCCACTAAAAGACAGTAAGATTACAGAACAGAAGAGAAGCAGGCATATGTAGGACCATTCCACATTAAGGCTAGGGTAAAATAACACACTGAAGTCAGTTAAAATGGTGGTAGTCGAGGGTCATCATAGTGTGCCAAATCACAAGAGCGCCTCTTTTATTACACTTGCCCCGGCGCCATCTTGGCCACGCCCCCCCAAAAAGCTGATTTTAGAAGCATCTGCTATCAGACCCTTTACACATGATGAGACAAGTATTGTTACAGTTGATGCCAGTTCTAAAGGTTTAGGTGCTGTTTTAAGTCAAGTGATCAATGATCAGGAGTATACTGTGGCTTTTGCTTTACAAACTCTCACCAGTGCTGAAATGAATTATAGCACTATTGAACGGGAGGCCTTAGCCTGCTCATGGGCGCTTGACAAATTTAAGATGTACATATGGGGAACCAGGTTTCAATTATTTACGCACCATAAACCGCTTATTTACATGTTAGGAGATAGTTGTTTAAATAAGGCATCCGATTATTAGTAAGATTGCAGGAGTTCAATTTCGACATTAAGTATATATTCCTGGTGGCAAAAATGTCAGGGCAGACTGTCTGTCACGTTTGCTGCTTGAAAGTAGTGACATTGATGGTCCTGCTAAGGATGACGATTTTGAGTGTGTGCTTATGGTGAATGATGTTATGCAAGACATTAATATTTCCGAAGATGAATGGTTTGAATGTTGCAACAAGGATGTGTGTTTAAAGAGGGTTAAGACATTTTTAGTCGATGGTTGGCCCTGTGACAGGAGTATGTCAATGGAAGATAGATGTTTTTTCACAAGTAGCCTCTGAACTTTCTGATGTTAATGATATTTTAGTCAGGCAAGACCGTTTTGTTCCACCCGAAGGTTTGAGAAGTAAAGTTATTTCTTTAGCTCATGATGGGCATTTAGGTATTTCTGGTACAGTAAGGAAAATTAAGCAAACTTATTTGTGGCCTGGTATTGGTGAGAAGGTCAAATCTTTTGTGGATAAGTGTGCTGAGTGTCTATGCTCAGACAAACATTGGAAAACCTCTACTGCTCCTTTATGTCCTGTGGATTGGCCCAAAGGTCCGTGGCAGAAGTTGGGGTTAGATTTTTCTGGACCTTTCAATATGCTTGGTGGTGACAAAAGGGTTCTTATTGTAGTTATTGACTACTTTTCGAAGTGGTTATACTTTGCTTTTGTTAGAAATGCTGAGTCTGCTTCTGTTATTTTGTTTTTGGAATGTGTTTTTTTGATTGAGGGTTTACCAAAGGAAGTGGTTACTGATAACGGCACACATTTTGTTTCACAGGAGATGGAAAATGTTCTTGAAAAGAATATTATTAGACATATTCTTGTGCCTTTATATAGTCCTGCTTCCAATGGTCTTGTGGAAAGGGCTAACAGATTATTGAAGGAAGGTGTACAAACTGCCATTGCTAACAAACTGGATGTTTCCAAGTATCTGCATCATAAGGTCTGGAGCTACAATTCTTCACCTCACTCTACCACTGATGTTTTGCCGTATGTACTATTAAGAGGTCGGAAGCCCATTTCTCTTTTGAGTCCTTCTTGGCTAATGGATGGAGTAGGTCAAGCGCATTGTTTGGATATACAGAAGGTAAGAGAAAATGTGAAGGGAAAACAAGCTTCTTATAAAAAGTATTATGACAGAAGAATGCATGTCAAGGAAACTGTGTTAGTTCCTGGTGACTGGGTGCTCATTAAGAAGCCCGTTAAGGTGAGTAAGGGGCAATCCAAATTTACTGAGCCTGTCAGAGTTGTTAAGGTTTCCAGGATCGCAGTTTTATTACAGGATAGAGGATGGTGGAACCGGAATGCTTTGATTAAGCTGAGTGAGGAACAAGCCAAGATCATATCCCAGAGAGTAAAGTGTTGTAATGAAAGCAGTATGAGGGTTGCAGATAATGACAATTGGTTTGATCTTGGAGATTTGACACATGTTCGCAGTAGTGTGGCGAATAGTGTTTGTTCTCCTTGTCCTGTGAGTGACAGAGGGGATAGCAACAATGCTTCCAATCCTGGTGTCTTGAGAGAAGTTGATGCCAACATCACCTGTGGTGCTGATGATAACAGACAATTAAGAAGTAGTTGTAGAATTAGGACTGCTCCTTTTCATTCTAGAGATTTTGTTTATTATTGATGTGTTTTTTTTCCGTTTTATTATTATAAGAAGGGAGGTGTGTAGTATGTGGGTAGGTATATGATATTTATACATTGTCTTAGATAGCCTTGTGGTTATAGAATGTATTAGATTGAATGCATTGTGTCACTGTCATTGGGATTCTAGATCCTTCATGTGCTCTACTCATAGACTGCCCTGCTGCCAGTGGGAGCTGTTGTGGGTCTGCTGATCTGAGAATAAATCTTCTCTTCAAGAAATAAGGAGTCATTTCTTTATTCAACTAAAGAACCTCGCTACAGTCACGCAAGAAGGTATCATGCTAAGAGGTTCGAGAATTGTCATAACTGAAAGCTTGAGACATCAAGTTATTGAACTGGCAGACGAAGGACATGGTGGCATTGTAGCCACCAAGAGAGCCCTCAGAGACAGAGTGTGGTTTCCTCGCCTTGATGAACAAGTCGAGAAAGAACTGAAAGCATGTCACCTGTGTAACTGTTTATCTCCCAAGACAGCACAGTATCCGCTAAATATGTCTGACCTTCCTAAACAAGCGTGGGAGAAAATTGCAGTTGATTTCTTTGGACCTTTAAACAATGGCCATCAGTCATGGTAGTTATTGATGAGTACTCACATTTTCCCTTAGTGGAAGATTTATCATCGACCACACATGACAAAGTCATCAAGAGGCTGGATTATATTTTTGCAGCGTGGGGTGTTCCCTCCATCCTCAACTCTGACAATGGTGTGCCCTTCAATAGCAGAGAGTTCAAGGAGTTTCTTAGTCGGTTGAATGTCAAGCATCAGAAAAGCACGTCTCTCTGGCCACAGGCAAATGGTGTTGTTGAACAATTTATGGGCACCCTGAAGAAGTTGGCTCAGTGCACTGCGCTTAACGGAATTGATCACAAGTCAGCTTTGTGTCCAGCTCTTCGTGCCCATCATTCAACTCCACATTCCACAACAGGTGAAAGCCCTCCTACGTTGCTGTTTGGGAGAGCCATTGGGACAAAGCTACCATAATGGACTACGAGCAGAATACTAGACACTGATGTTTGAGGCCAGTATCTCTCTTGGGGACTGCACAACCTGAACCTCTCTGCACCGCGTCCATTTGCAGTTGCATATGCTTGTTGGCGATTCCCGAGCTTGTGCATTGGACTTCGTGTAGTCCTGACCCTGAGCAGTATTTGCACGAAAGAACTCTGGCCTCCTCGTACCGAGTGCTCCGTGGGCTGGTACTTTGCAATCTTGCTCGAGGTCCCCTCGCGACTCCTGGTCATTCGGCCTGGGGGTCCTCCTGAGGGTCACCTTGATTTCTGTTGGGCTTTCCTGGTTGCTCCAGACGTGACCTGACTCCCCATTGCTTGGTGAGTCCCCTGGACCTTGCTGGTCCACGCCGTAACCTGCTTGACCTTCCTGCGTGTGTTTCTTTTGCCAAGGCTTGTTGGTGCTCCAGCCGGACACTGACCCCTCAGCACTCGACATCCTTTGTGGAACAGCTTACCTCCGGCTCCTGGTTGTCATCGACGTCTCCTGGTCCTCGTGGCTGCAGAGTCAAGCATCCCTTCTTCGCACCTGAAGCACCCGACATCGGTAGGCATTCGTCTACCGAGCCCCTGGTCACTCTGAAGTGACCCAGACACTGTCCCCTCTGCTTTCAGGTTCCTTCCTTCCAGAATCCAGGCTTGGATTCCACCGGACCCTTTTCACCTTCACGGCAGCAGTACTTCTTCGCAGCCCTCCATTGAGAACGACAGCGGTTTCCGACACAACTCCAGACCTATGCACCCGGCTCCTCTGGGATAGGTAACTCGGGTACTACGGTATCCATGAGTGGGGTGGCTCTCCAACCTCTTAAGTTCCAAAGGGTTTCCTCGAAGTCCTCCTAGAAGGGTCCTTAAACTGTGAAATTGCAACCGCGACTTCCCCATAGAATTGTACAGAGCCCGCGGTCGTGTTAGCACACTGCCCCGTCCTCCGTGGGATCCCTATCTACTCACCTTGGGTGGTTCCTTGGGGTCCCAGCGATTCTACATGCTCTAGACCTTGTCTTGACCCGAGTCGTGGTTGTTATACCACTGTTTTAGTATATGGTTTGGTCTCCCCTGGGAGCCCACTGTGTACTGTGCTACTTACAACTGTTCTATTGATCTCGTATTGTGTGCTTTGTGTTCTATCCTCGTGTAGAGGATACTAGAGAGTGTTATATTAATAAATACATATTTTTATATAACTACTGTGTGGTTCTCCTTTCATTTAGTCAATATAGGAGGTGAAATTCTGGTAAAACAAGCTGCTTTACATTCCTTCAAGATTAAGCCTGAAGGCTGCTCTCCACAGCTACCACTAGGATAGCTTTCTAAAGGTTATCTTTGACCTCATACATCATAAGGGTCGTTTGGACTGGTGCAAGGTGCCCACTTTAATTAGTGGACAGCATATACCAGGCCAACTTCTCACATTGGTGTGCAGCGGTTGGGATTCAAGCCTGCATTGTTTTACCAGATAAATCTCTTTGTATTGATTAACTGAAAACCACTAAAGTATTAGGCACATATAATACTTAAGGTTAGAATAAGTAGGTTCTACTGAACTTAGGGTTGGGTAAGTTAAGGGTCTAGCACACCCTTTCTCCAACCTAAGAGAGTTTAGTTCCCACTAGGTTAGGTAGGTGCATACACCACACTTAGTTATGTCTTCTAAAGGAGAAGCCAGTGGCTCTTTGCCTTCTAGGTACAATGGATTTGCATTTCAGGAATTGAAAGCCATGTGTGTTTCTAGAAAGCTGAAGACAGGGAGAAATGTCAACACCCAACGTCTCATTGAGGTGTTACTCTTAGATGACCTTAGAAAGACCCCTGGGTCAGATGAGGTAGAAAGAGTGGGTGGGGCAGGGAATGAAGACCGGTCAGGAGGTGACACCTTTTATGACCTAGACTCAAACACTGGCCAGGAGGATCAAGATGATTCCTACCTGGACAACTCAGATCTTCAGGAAGAGGGTGGAGAAGGCCCCAGTGGCCCTCTCTTTACTCCTCCTGGAAGAGTGCAGAGTTTACTTAGGAGATCTAGATCTCCCTCTGCAGAATCTAACCATTCAGGACAGTCTGCAGGGACCTTCATATCTCATAAGAGAGACAACTCTTATGACAGACAGGGCCAATTTCTAGAGCTTGATAGTCAAGCTTAGGCTTAGGCAAGAGCAATTGGCCCTAGATAAGGGATCCCTAGAACTCCAGAAGGCTAGGAAAAGATTGGGACTAGAGTCCCATGGTGGCAGCAACAGTGTCCCTAGAGTTAAGGAACATTCTTTTGACAATAGGAACCTGAGCAAGATAGTCCCTCCCTACCATGGTGCGGATGACATCCACAAATGGATAACTGCTTTAGAGAGGGCCTGTAAAGTACAGAGGGTCCCTCAGGAGCAGTGGGCAGCTATCTTGTGGCTCTCCTTTGCTGACAAAGGTAGGGATACGCTCCTCACTGTTAGAGAAGAGGATGCTGACAACTATTCAGTCCTGAAGAGTGCTCTCATTGATGGGTTTGGCTTAACCACTGAACAGTACAGGATTAAGTTCAGAGACAACCAGAAGGCACAGACTCAGGACTGGGTAGACTTTGTAGTTTGTGCTACTAAGGCTCTGGAAGGCTGGTTACTTGGCAGCAAAGTGAATGATTTCAAGGGATTGTACAATTTGATTATGAGGGAGCAGATCCTTAATAATTGCCAAAATCAGTTGTTGCATCAGTACCTCGCTGACTCTGTTCTGACTTCTCCCCAAGAATTGGGAAAGAAGGCAGATAGGTGGGTCAGAACCAGGGTGAAGCAGAAAAACCAGACCACAGGTGGTGACCAGAAGAAGCAAGATGCTAAACCTTCAGATAAGGGTGGGGAAAAGGGTAAAGACCAGAAGTCTTCATCAGGGCCCCAAAAACCTGCATCTGGGGGGGGGAGTCACAGTCTAACAAAGGTAAAGGCAAAAAGAAACCTTGGTGCTTCCTGTGTAAGGAGAAAACCCATTGGACAAGAGATGCCAATTGTTCAAGGGCCAAGGGTCCTCCTACCACCACCACTGCCCCGAAGGCAACTGTTCCCCTAGTTCAGCTCCAAGTGGTGGTACAGGGAACAAGGGTATAGTAGGGTTAACCTTGGGATCTGAGGTGGTTTCTGGCCTAGTCAGAACTCCAGCTCAGGCTGTACTTGTCTGTGATGGAGGCATAGATATTGCCTCCTTATTTGTGAGTCCCAGTAACCTGGGCAAATACAGACAACAGCCTTTGATCAATGGTAAGGAGGCCATGGCATATAGGGACACAGGAGCAAGTGTCACAATGGTGACAAAAGATCTTGTGGACCCTGACCAGATCATACTTGGTGAGATGTACCAAGTGACCAATGCTATCAATGTCAGGACAGACCATTCATTGGTAGTTGTTAATTTCAGCTGAGTAGGGGTAACTGGCCCTAAGAAGTTGTGGTTAGCTCAGGACTCCCTGCGGAATGCTTGTTGGGCAATGATTTGGAAACTTCAGCCTCGGCTGAAGTGGAACTCAGGACACATGCAGCAATGTTGGGCATCTCTGCAGATGTGTTTGCTGTGACTAGGTCACAGGCCAAACTGTCTTCAACTGAACAGGCCCTGGATCCTGGAAAAATGGACCAGGTGCCTTCCAAGAGAAGGAGCAGTAGGGGTAAGGCAGTGTCTTCCCCCCAGGCTCAGAGTGAGGATCAGTCTCCTGAGGGAGATGATCCCAGTCCCTGTGAAGGAACTGTCTCAGAGGAACTTGAACCTGATCAGGTTGAGTTCTTGGGGACAGGGAGCCCTTCCAGGGCAGATCTGAGTCAAGAGCAGCACAGCTGCCCCTCTCTTGAACCCCTCAGACAGCAAGCTGCTGCTGAGGCTGCTGGGAGTGCCAGTGGGTCCCACAGGATCTACTGGGATGAAGGACTTCTTTACTCAGAGGGTAGAGACCCCAAGCCTGGGGCCACCAGGAGGTTGGTCATACCTCTGAAATTTAGGGGTTTCCTACTGACACTGGCACATGATATCCCTTTAGCAGGACACTTAGGCCAAAGCAAGACTTGGGACAGGCTTGTCCCTCACTTTCACTGGCCTCACATGTCAGAGGACACAAAGGATTTTTGTCGCTCGTGTACCACCTGTCAAGCCAGTGGTAAGGCAGGTGGTACCACAAAGGCCCCCCTAATAAACTACCTGTGGTGGGGGTTCCCTTTGAGAGGGTTGGGATTGACATAATTGGTCCCATGGATCCTCCAACTGCATCTGGGCACAGATATATTCTAGTGGTGGTGGACCATGCCACTAGGAACCCAGAAGCAATACCCCTTAGAACCACCACAGCTCCTGTGGTTGCCAGGGCCCTCTTGGGAATTTTTTCCAGAGTGGTTTTCCCTAAGGAGGTCTTAACTGACAGCGGTGCAAACTTCATGTCTAGTTACATTACTGCTATGTGGAAGGAGTGTGGAGTAAATTATAAATTTACCACACCCTATCACCCACAATGCAATGGGTCAGTTGAAAGGTTCAACAAAACCCTGAAGGGAATGATCATGGGCCTCCCAGAAAAGCTTAGGCGAAAATGGGAGTGTGTGTTGCCCTGCCTTCTCTTTGCCTACAGAGCGGTCCCTCAGAAGAGAGTTGGTTACAGCCCTTTTGAACTTCTGTTTGGGCATCCAGTTAGGGGTCCCTTGTGTTTAGTGAAGGAGGGATGGGAGTTACCTCTCAAACCTCCTAAACAAGACATAGTGGACTATGTACTTGGTCTCCGATCCAGGATGGCTGAGTATATGAAGAAGGCAAGTAAAAACTTTGAGGCTAGCCAAGAATTACAGACAGCTTGGCATGACCAAAAGGCTGTACTGACGGTCTACCAGCCAGGACAGAAGGTATGGGTGTTGGAGCCTGTGGCCCCAGCAGCTCTCCAGGACAAATGGAGTGGACCCCATACCATTCTTGAGCAAAAGGGAGAGGTCACCGACCTGGTGGACCTTGGAACTCCCAGGAGCCCCCACAGGGTGCTCCATGTGAACAGGCTCAAGCCATACGTTGACAGGGCAGACATGGGCTTGCTCATGGCTACTGATGAGGGACAGGAGGAAGAGAGTGACCCTCTCCCTGACCTCCTCTCACAGAACCCTGATGATGGCTCAGTTGATGGTGTAGCCTTGGCAGGCAGCCTCACTGAGCAGCAACAGACTGATTGCAGGAAGGTCCTCAATCAGTACAGACATATGTTTTCCCTGACTCCTAGTCAGACCACTTGGTGTACCCATGAAGTGGACACCGGTGAAAGTCTGCCTGTTAAAAATAAGATTTACAGGCAACCTGACCATGTCAGGGACTGCATCAGGACTGAGGTCCAAAAGATGCAGGAATTTGGACTGATTGAACCCTCAGATAGCCCTTGGGCTAGTCCAGTAGTCTTGGTACCCAAACCTCATACCCAGGGTGGTAAAAGAGAAATTAGGTTTTGTGTAGACTACAGGGGGCTCAATGCAGTCACTAGGACTGATGCGCACTCTATTCCTAGGGCAGATGAGCTCATTGATACTTTGGCCTCAGCCAAGTTCTTCAGTGCATTTGACTTCACTGCTGGTTATTGGCAAATCAGACTAGCTGAGGATGCCAAACCCATAACCGCATTTTGAACCCCTAGTGGGCATTATCAATTTATTGTGATGCCCTTTGGCTTGAAAAATGCACCTGCCACATTTCAAAGGTTGGTGACTAAAGTTCTCACAGGCCTGGAAGACTACAGTGCAGCTTATCTAAATGATATTGCTGTCTTTAGTTCCACCTGGGAGGATCACCTGGTCCACCTGAGAAATGTTCTGGAGGCCCTGCAAAAAGCAGGCCTCACTATCAAGGCCACCAAGTGCCAGATAGGGCATAGTAAAGTTGTGTACCTGGGACACCTTGTGGGTGGAGGCCAGGTTCAACCATTGCAGAGCAAAATCCAGACCATCATGGACTGGGTTGCTCCATCTACCCAGACTCCGGTCAGAGCTTTCTTGGGCCTGACTGGGTATTACAGGAGGTTTGTTAAGGGATATGGATCTATAGTGACCCCCTTAAATGATCTGACCTCTAAGAAAATGCCTAAGAAAGTTCAGTGGACAGTTAGCTGTCAGAAGGCATTTGATGACCTGAAGCAAGCCATGTGCACTGCTCCCATTCTGCAAAGTCCTGACTATTCCGAACAATTCATTGTTCAAACTGATGCATCTGAGTTGGGGGTAGGGGATGTGTTATCACAACTGAATGAAGAGGGTCAGGATCAGCCAGTAGCTTTTATAAGCAGAAGGCTGACCCCCAGAGAGAAATGTTGGTCAGCTATTGAGAGGGAAGCCTTTGCTGTGGTTTGGGCTCTGAAGAAGTTGAGGCCATATTTGTTTGGCACTCACTTCATTGTTCAGACAGACCATAAGCCCCTCTTATAGCTAAAACAGATGAAGGGTGAAAACCCCAAACTTTTGAGGTGGTCCATTTCCCTACAGGGAATGGACTATACAGTGGAACTTAGACCTGGGAGGAACCATGCCAATGCAGATGGACTCTCCAGATATTTCCACTTAGAAAATGAAGACTCAACTGGTCAAGGTTAGTCTCATGTCCTTTAATTTGGGGGGGGGGGGTGGTGTAGGAAAGTAGGATCTGCTTCTTATGGTTACCCCCACTTTTTGCTTGATGTTGCACTGTTTTTGACTAGTCTGACTGGGATCCTGCTAATCAGGACACCAGTCTATCTGCTTTCTCCCTTAAATTGTCATGCATGTACTTTGGTACACTCCAGATTGGATACTGGGGTACCCTTACAAGTCCCTAGTAAATGGTACCCATGTACCCAGGGCATAGGTACCCCAGAGGCCTCCCATGGGCTGAAGCATGTATTATGCCACCCATGAGAAGCCATGCAAAATGGAACTACAGGTCTGCTACTGCAACCTGTGTAAGATGGTGCTTGCACCACTTACTTTAGATATAGGTTCACTATATCTATAGGTCACTACACTTAAAACTTATAAGTCACCCCTATAGCAGGCCTTATGAATCCTGAAGGCAGGGTGCTGGGTTTTTAGTGAGAGGGTACCCCTGCATGAGCAGAGCCTCTCTGCAGCCTTTGGAGACCATTCACCCGGTTTGTCTGTGACTCAGCCGGATATATAGGTAGAGGTGCATTATAACCTCGCGGTAAATGCTATCTCGAAAACGGCTGCATAGAAACATATCGTGTTTGGTATCAAACACCTTGGAATCATACCTCCACACCGGTAACCGGTGTGGGAGGTATGATTCCACCCTTCTGAAGTGAGCTTCGTGGGGTCACTGGTCTATCCGGTGCCAGCCTTCTCGACCTGGTCAGCACAAAATGGATGCTGCCGACCAGAGACACATTTCTGCCCTCCTGCTGCTGAGCCAAGCCCGAGCAGAGGAAGGCAACACAATAGGCATCCTGTCACAGGGAGTTGTGACCACCTCCCAGACAGGATTTAGTGTGTTGGGACTGGGTAGGTGCACTCTGAGAGTGCCTGAAAGTCTGCACTGGGGGCACATTTGGTGTCCCTGTGCATAGTCCAGCTCAAACCAGTTCTGGGAGCCATTGGCTCCTGCTCTGGCGCGAAACTGGACAAAGGACATGGGTGTAACCACCCCTCTGTCCTGACCCTACCCTAGGAGGGTCCCCCTAATCTGTCCAACCCTCTCCAGTGGGTACAAAAGGGCTGACCTGGCTGTAAGACTTCAGATTTTACGTGGACAAGATTCTACAAGAAGAAACCACTGACCTTCGACCGTCTGGACACTCTGGACTTCGCTGGACTTCAACTGAGCCCGACTTCGTCTCCCGCTCCGTCCAAAGCTTTGTCTGTGCCCTTGCACCATACAGGCTTCGTGCAGGACCTGTGGTGCACTAAAGAGAACCAAAGAATCTCCCTTGGAGTGAAGGAGTCACTCCCCTGCACTAGCAGGCACCTCAATGCAACTGACCGGTCTGCTGCTCCCGAGCTCCTGCGGACTCCGAAGATTTCAGCAACACAGGAGGTGGGTTTCTGAAGGTCCCTGAGGTCGATCTGCCCTCTCAGCAAGTTTGAGGCCAGTATCCCTCGTGGGGACTGCACAACCCGAACCCCTGTGCACCGCGTCCATTTGCAGTTGCATATGCTTGTTGGCGATTCCTGAGCTTATGCATTGGACTCCGTGTAGTCCTGACCCTGAGCAGTATTTGCACCAAAGAAATCTGGCCTCCTCGCACCGAGTGCTCCGTGGGCTGGTACTTTGCAATCTTGCTCAAGGTCCCCTCGCGACTCCTGGTCATTCGGCCTGGGGGTCCTCCTGAGGGTCACCTTGATTTCTGTTGGGCTTTCCTGGTTGCTCCAGATGTGACCTGACTCCCCATTGCTTGGTGAGTCCCCTGGACCTTGCTGGTCCACACCGTAACCTGCTTGACCTTCCTGTGTGGGTTGCTTTTGCCAAGGCTTGTTGGTGCTCCAGCCGGACACCGATGCTTCAGCACTCGACATCCTTCGTGGGACAGCTCACCTCCAGCTCCTGGTCATCTTCGACGTCTCCTGGTCCTCGTGGCTGCAGAGTCCAGCATCCCTTCTTCGCACCTGAAGCACCCAACATCGTGGGCATTCGTCTACCGAACCTCTGGTCACTCTGAAGTGACCCAGACTCTGTCCCCTCTGCTTTCAGGTTCCTTCCTTCCAGAATCCAGGCTTGGATTCCACCGGACCCTTTTCACCTTCATGGCAGCAGTACTTCTTCTCAGCCCTCCATTGAGAACGACGGCAGTTTCCGACACCACTCCAGACCTATGCACCCTGCTCCTCTGGGATAGGTAACTCGGGTACTACGGTATCCACGGGTGGGGTGGCTCTCCAACCTCTTACGTTCCAAAGGGTTTCCTCGAAGTCCTCCTAGAATGGTCCTTCAACTGTGAAATTGCAACCGCGACTTCCCCATAGAATTGTACGGAGCCCGCGGTCGTGTTAGCACATTGCACCCGTCCTCCGCGGGGTCCCTATCTACTCACCTTGGGTGGTTCCTTGGGGTCCCAGCGATTCTACATGCTCTAGACCTTGTCTTGACCCGAGTCGTGGTTGTTATACCACTGTTTTAGTATATGGTTTGGTCTCCCCCGGGAGCCCTCTGTGTATTGTGCTACTTACAACTGTTCTATTGATCTTGTATTGTGTGCTTTGTGTTCTATCCTCGTGTAGAGAATACTAGAGAGTGTTATATTAATAAATACATATTTTTATATAACTACTGTGTGGTTCTCCTTTCATTTAGTCAATATAGGAGGTGATATTCTGGTAAAACAAGCTGCTTTACATTCCTTCAAGATTAAGCCTGAAGGCTGCTCTCCACAGCTACCACTAGGATAGCTTTCTATAGGTTATCTTTGACCTCATACATCATAAGGGTCATTAGGACTGGTGCAAGGTGCCCACTTTAATTAGTGGACAGCATATACCTGGCCAACTTCTCACAAAGGCCAATAAATATCTTTGAGTTATGGAGACTCAGGGCCCCCTCGGTGGGGAAGACCCCTTGTTAGACTTGGCTTTTTCAGCGGGTTTACCCCCAGACTTTTTGCTTTTTGGCCTCCTGTTTTTGACCCTGTGTGTGTTGGTTTTAGGACTCTGGGCACTTTACCACTGCTAATCAGTGCTAAAGTGCATATGCTCTCTGTGTAAAGTGTGTTATGGATTGGTATTTCCATGATTGGCCTATTTGATCTATGTGTCAGTCCCTAGTAAAGTGCACTGCGCGTGCCAGGGCCTATAGATCAAATGCTGTTGGTGGGCTGCAGCACTGGATTGTGCCACCCACGCAAACAGCCCGTAAAGTGTAACTCTGGCCTGCCATTGCAGAGCCTGTGCGCAGCCTGGGGCTGCCATGTCGACTTGGCAAGTGCACACACTTGCAAGTCCCTAAACCTTCCCTTTTCTACATATTAGTCACCCCTAAGGTAGGCCCAAGGTACCCCTGTGGGCAGGGTGCATTGTATGCGAAAGGTAGGACATGCCCTGGTGTGTGTGGCATGTCCTGATAGTGAATTACAGCCTATTTCGTTTTTCACTATTGCAAGGCTACCTGTTCCCCATAGGCCAGAATGGGCAGTTTTGATTATTACAGCTTATAATCCTAACTGACCCAGGGAACATGGTAGAAATTCGAGTTTAGTATGCCTGGACTCAGAATGATAAAATGCATCTTTTAGTGAAGTTGGTTTTAACATTCTGCGTTTGAAAATACCACTTTTAGAAAGTGGGTATTTTCTTGTCTAACCATCCAAGCCTGCCTCTGCGGGTTGTGTATTCCTTGTCTGGAGTGTGAGTGACAGGGGCTGGGGGATGCCAGGAGACAGGGTGAGTCAGCACAGGGCTGAATAGCAAGATCTACATGTAGATGGGTGGGAGGAGTTGCACCTGGGCCCTGAATAGGACAGTGCCTTCCCTCCACAATGCTGGCTCCACCTCCTGTGGTGCGTCTGATGTCCCTGGCCTACTCTCTGAAAGAAAGGACGGAGACTTGTCAACAAAGTGCTCCAGAACTGGTTTGGACTAGGCAAAGGCCTCTCTGCCTTCAGAGAACAAAGGAATTTGGGATATAAATATTGGGGCCCTGACCCCATGAATTTAGATCTCGCTGGAATCAAGGAACCTGCCAAGACGAATAGCTGGAAGAGCTGCCAGGAGGAGTACTGCCCCTTTGCTGTGTTGTTGCTTTGTTGGGTTGGCCTGCAGCTGCTGCTTCTGCCTTGGGCAGTGAAAGGACTGAACTTTCTACAAACTTGTGCTGAGTATCTCCAAGGGCCTGAAACCGAGCTGGCCTCCTGTTAAGAAGTCTCAGGGACTGCAAAGACTTCACAAGCCTCTGGGTACCGCTTCTGGAACGCTGTTTCAGTTGCCACAGAGGAAGGGAACTGCAACCGACTCCGTCAACCGAATCCATCCCTGACCGGTGACCTGTTTGCACCGCAGACCGCATCGCCCCGCTTCGCATCGCAACCCTGGTCTCACCGCGGGCGACGTCCGACGCCGCCAGCACCGAGCCGCTGCTTGCACCGTGACCTGTGGGCCCCGCAGTTCGCATCGCTTCACTGAACCAGCCGGACCCGACCGACGCGGACGCTGCAACTGGCTCAACAGTCGTAACCGCATCGCATTTGGGGCACCGCTCGCACGTTTGCGACGCACCGCTCCGACTCGCACCGCTGTCCGACGCCAGCTCCCGCACTCCGGCTTGGTCGCCTGCATCGCAACCTGTCAGCACCGCATCGTACACCATCTCGCACTGCACCGCACGCCTTGGACTCACCGACTCCGTCTGCACGACGCTCATCGAGCCGCTGCCTGCACCGCATCGAGGGACACCGCACCTTGCATCGCTCCGTCTTGCACCGCAACCGCGACGAACGCCGACCGGCTCGTACACTCCGTACCAGCCACAACGAGAAAGGTACTGTGACCGAGTCTGTTCACGACTCTGCTGGCCCGTAGCGACGCGGTCGGCTGGAACTGTTGGACTCTGTGTAATTCAGCATCGCGGTAGACCCGGACGGGGCTACCGACTCGTACGAACTTTGCTTTTGTGTTATTCCTGCAAAGAAGAAGTTACCTTATCAAGCAATCATTTTTAAAGTATTGTACTGTGGATTTTTATCGTATTTGGTCTTGTTTTAAAGTATATAAAAATATTGGATATTTTTCTAAACTGGTGTGGTGTCAGTTTATAGTGCTTACACTGTATTACTGTTGGTTATGTGCAAATGCTTTACACACTGCCTCTAGAATAAGCCTGACTGCTCATGCCAAGCTACCAAGGGGGTGAGCAGGGGTTATTTTAGGAGTGTAACTCCCTTACCCTGACTAGGAAGAAGGGTCCCTACTTGGACAAAGGTGCAAACCCTTGCCAACTAGAGATCCCATTTCTAACACCCCTCATTTTATGTTAAGCCACTGCTAAATAGGCGGTTGAAAGCCTGAACAAAGCGTGCAAGGAACATTCATAGAGCCTCATGGTACATCTTCTACGCACGTTGTTTCAATGGCCTATTTGCACCAGTGGGGCCACCACCAGACTACTTTTGGATTTTCTAGGACTCAAATAATATACCCTGCAGGCCACTTCAGGAAACCTTAAGCAACTTCGAGAGAATCATGAGACAACTGAAAGAAAAGAGCCAAAAGGTGTGCTTCGATCTCCTAATTAATTGACTTTTATCCTGTTTCTGTATATTTCTGTTTTAGGGCACACCTGACTTCAACTGCTTTTCTTTCTGCCACTGGTTCCCCTTAAAACTGAAGTTAGTATGTTTGTTCCGTAACTGGTGACGCTTGGACGTTCACCATTCTCGGCTGCTAATCCTCTATATTCCAGGCTTTAAAAAAATACCTTTTTATTTAGGCACATGTAAAATCTATTCATCATAAAGGCGATTTTCAGTAAGACGTTATTCATTTCTACAGTGAAATATAATTTTCCCTAGAAATACTTCTGATAGCAGATGAGACAAAAATAAAATAAAATAGCAAATTGTTTGCAAGCCATGCAGATAAAATTGGACAAAATAATCTGTATGTCATTAAGGTTACTGTAAAGACAGTATTCAATAGTCACAGGTAAACTTCATTAAAATCAGCTTTAAATCCAAAGTCAGTACGTTGGTAGACACCTGCATAGGAAAGCATCCCTTGAGCTGTAGAAGACGAAGTAGGAGCAGATGCTCCTGCATTTAATGAACGTATTCTTAATACTCCCCGTTTTGTTTACCCGGCTGCCTGCTGCTAGACTCTGACGCGCCATTAATCTACTAATGGCCTACCACGACATGTCTGCTCGTGGGGTATCCTGATTTTAGCAGCCAGGGGCTGTTGGGAGACATTAATAAGGTGAGGTCTCATTCCCTGTCAACCGTCGAAGCACCCAGTAGGGTGTCAAAGAATCCATCGGCAGTCGAATATTAGCCATTTACTCCTGGAGCTGGTTTTAGGCGTCTGATCAGGAAGCTTGGTTCAGCAGGAGCTATGGCCGGCACACTGATACAGGTTAGTCAGTGCTCTGGCCGAAGAGGTGGGTTTTTAGCGACTTACTGAATCTGAGAAACCCAGTTTCCAGTCACGCCTGCAGTGAGAAGGAGTTCCACTGAGAAGATTACAGTATTAATATGTTCAAACTGCATTTACCAGCACACAATACATGTGCATTATTTACAATAAAGATTGTTAGTACCTGAAACACCTCTTTTTCCTGTCGGAGGGTGTGGGGCTTGCTTCTCTTAAATGCTGTATAACACGGTATTGAATCTGTGTTCCATGGTTCTATATGGTAACGTTGAGTTTCAGCTCCTAATAAATATTCACGGTTGTGATCTGCTTGGGCACTCCCTAAGCCTGAAATACAGGCCATGTTTGGATGGATGTTGGCTGTAGAAAGGCAAATGAATCATAGAAAATAAACACGAAGGGTGATTATACCATCACAGCACATCACCGATACTGACATTTTTAATACACCCTGCACACTGTTTGCAGTAGAATACTAAACAGAAATATTGCTAGTAAAAATATTTAGCACTGTTTGCAGTAGAATACCAAACAGAAAAAACCCTAGTGAAATTTTTTAGCAACAGCACAAAAAGAAAAGCTCAGTCTGTAGAATTGTTAAAGATGTCACAGCAAGAGTATTTCAGTGTCATTCTTCTGTCAGCAAAGGACCATGGCTTCTTGTGAAAAAACTCTGAAGTAGAACTGAGATGTTCTTGCAGAAAGAATGTAAATTTCTCTTTAAATCTCTCGACTCCAAAAACCATCAGTGGTTTGTGGTTATATTATTATGGCTTATAGATGTATGTAAATAACTAAAACAACACCGTAGGGCAACATATTTTCAGTCTAATTCACTGCTCTCGCTCTTGGGGCCGCTCTCCTTCTTGCTATATCTCTCGAAGTCTCTCTCTTGCCCCCCTCTGTCTCTCTCTCCCTCCCTGGATCTCCCTTACTCTGTGTTGTCTCATCTGTCTCATTTTATGGTATGCTTATTTGCATATCCCATTAATCACCCGTGAGGGTATCCAGACGCTTTTCAGGTGGGTGGGCGGCAGTGGCAGTTGCTCCCAAATAGCATTAGTGGGGCGAGGAGGGGGGGTTTAAAAAAATAAAAATACTTACCTGCCAGCCGGCCGGCCGGCTGGCAGCCAGCCGCCGCCTCTCCTCGGTCCTCTGCGTCCTGTTCCTTCATTCGGCTTAACAGGAAGCAGGAACAGGAAACACCCACCCAGGCTCCCCTGACCAATCACAACGCTGCAATGCAGTGTTGTGATTGGTCTGAGTGCCGTGGTTCGGTGCTGAGCCAGGGAATGGGAGCCTGGGGCATGTTCTCCACCCAGGCTGTAATGCAGCCGGGATGGAGAACATGCAAAGTGCGCATGAGTGTTTTGCCGGCCCAAGTGCTTATTCGAAGAGCCAGGTCTTCAGCTTCTTGCAGAACTCGAGGAGCAATGAAGAGGCTGTGATATGATATGGGAGGTTGTTCCATGTTTTGGGTAGGATGCAACAGAAGGCACGGCCTCCAACTTTGGTTGTGTGGATGCGGGGTATATGAACTAGTGAAATTCCGGCTCAGTGGAAATGCCTGGGAAGTAAATGCAATTGTATGCAGCTGTCGAGCTAGGCTCAGCTCAATCCACTACAGCTGACCGCGCGAGCAAGTGGTTGAAGCTCTCTCAACCCAACATATACTGTAATGTTAGATTAATCTATGGCCAGTTGATCCGGTAATTATTTTGTATTTGAAAGTCAATTGACACCATGACCAAATATCCTTTGGTCATGTCCTTGAAAAACGGTTTCCTTTCTGGGATTTTCTCTCCATAGTGGTGCTAATGATTGCCAGGTCGATCAATTTTTCCCTCCTCCCCCCACCCCCCCCAGAACATACCCCATCCTCTGAGCCTGTGGTCATCCCTCCTATTGTAAAGAAAGCTATTAGTAACCCAGACAGTCTTACACATTACACACCTAGCTCTGGACAACCTTGTGTTGCTACTGCACAAGAAACCGTCGTCTCCCTCAAAATCTCTTCTCATCTTGAATCAAGTGGTCTCCTTAGTGACTTACGTCAGCTTTCAGATGCTGTAGGAGCACTTAATCAGCACTACTAAATATTAGGAGAGAAATACTTAAAACCAAAGATCAAGGCATACCCTCAACTCTGGCATATGACACATTGACCACTGTGGCATTCACAGTGCTTAATTTGATCCGATGGTTTTCGGTGCGTGGCACCAGCACTTAATTGCCAGAACTTGCACTTATGACAGCTGCCACATGGTGGTGCTGTTTGTGCAATTTAAAGATGAGCAGAAAAAGAGTTTTGTTAATTCAATGTACATTAGAAACAACTAATACCTGCCACCCAAGCCATTCTTAAAGCTTTGGCAGCCTCGACCAGTTTGAATTGTCAACTTGTAGCAGTGTGATGGTTAGTAGTTGTGTAAGAACAGTGGCAATGTGTGGTGCAAACGGCGGTGGCCGCCTGACAAGGGCCCCAGCACTTTCTTTTTCTTTTTTTACAAATTGAGCACTGGTCCTTCATAATAATCTGAAACACTCAGCAATCTTCAGTAGTACAGCCCTATACTGGTTTTCCTCTGTTTTACAGCACCCTGCCTTTCAGGTCAATTTGGGTCCATTCTTTTCAAGATCCCACAAATTACTTAGATCTACATTTATAACCAACCTTATTAAACATCTACATATCTTACCAAGAAGCTGGATTCCTATAGATATGGATAGCACACAAAGTCGCATCTTAAGCTTGAAGACAATACTGGCAACTGATGCAATATATTGCAATGTATTCCCATGTGCACTGTTGGATGAAGAAAAACAACTGGTTATGTCGAATTGGTGAGAAAACCGAAATCCTGCTATGGGGAGGGTCAGTCCTGCTCAGCTGCCCTTCTCTTCACCCAAGTTCCTGGGTTCGCCCCTGCAGGTAGTTGTAAATAGACTGCAGTCTAGATATGTTATATGGAAATGAACTTTCATTCTCTAGATGAATGCTGTCTAAAAACTTTGTTTCCAGTTTTCTAAGTCAAGTTCCTCCACTCCTTTACCTCTTGCAAATAATTTCTATAATCCTTGAGTGTCGATTTCCTGTCTTGGATAATGCAACAGCCACTATACGGGCCTAGCTGTTTAGTTTGACCATCAGCCTGCGGATGGTAGCTAGTAGATATAAAGTGCTTGGTACCAATTCATTTAATCAATTCAGTCCAAAAGATGGGTGTGAACTGACTGTGTTACTCTGTCTGTAATAATAACCTCAGGCAGACCATGAAGGTGGAATACGTAAACAATGAAAATTCCAGCCAATTCCACTATCAATGGTAGTTTTTTTTTAAATGGACTAAAATGTCTCATTTTCATAAAATAACTGATCAATGCCAACAATGTCATAAAATACTGTGATGGAAGTAAGTCGACAATAAAGTCCATAGAGACCATTTTCCGGGGATGATGTGGTGTAGGCAAAGGCTCTTGACATCAAGCTGCGGGTCTGCTTGATGCTTTGGACTTTCCACATATGGAACATCTCTTTAGATAGTCCTTTATAGTAGTATTAATACCAGACCTTGAAAAGTCTCTAGTGACAAGTTCTAGCATTCTTTTTTTTTACCAGGGTGACTTCATGCAGGGGAGTCATGGTGCCACTTGAGACATTTGAACTGCCTTGCTAGGAAGAAGCCAAGCACCATCACAATATAATAGACTTTTATGTCTTGACCTTATTTGAGGTTCCTGCTCTAACCATTGCTGCAAAAAAGAACAATTGATGGACAGAATGCAGAACAATGTCATACATTCACCCCAGTACAGAGATCTGGGCCTAAATCCATCGTTTTTTTGCTCACCATGCCATTCCAGTTTGGACCCAGCCATATGCAAATCAGTCTTGACCCTGCACCCAATGGGAACAGTCCAGCCCGAACTGCCTGGCCTGGTCCTCCCTGGACTGGAAACAAGCATCCTAGGACCGGTTTCGGGCTTTCAGCCCTCATCAGCCAGGATAGCTTGACTCCAGTGGCATGGAGACCACGGGTCCCACGTCTGGGCATACCCGTCCCACTCGGGGTGACAAATGTAAAAAGAACAATTGATGGACAGAATGCAGAACAATGTCATACATTCACCCCAGTACAGAGATCTGGGCCTAAATCCATCGTTTTTTTGCTCACCATGCCATTCCAGTTTGGACCCAGCCATATGCAAATCAGTCTTGACCCTGCACCCAATGGGAACAGTCCAGCCCGAACTGCCTGGCCAGGTCCTCCCTGGACTGGAAACAAGCATCCTAGGACCGGTTTCGGGCTTTCAGCCCTCATCAGCCAGGATAGCTTGACTCCAGTGGCATGGAGAGCACGGGACCCACGTCTGGGCATACCCGTCCCACTCGGGGTGACAAATGCAAAAAGAACAATTGATGGACAGAATGCAGAACGATGTCATACATTCACCCCAGTACAGAGATCTGGGCCTATATATAGCTGTGTCTGACCTGGGGTGGCAAAGTGAGCTAAAGAACGATGATGGATTCAACCCAGATCTCAGGATGCTTGTTTCCGGTCCAGGGAAGACATGGCTTGGCAGTTCGGGCTGGACTGTTCCCATGAGGCACAGGGCCTGAACAGGGCCTGAACTGGGGTGGCAAAGTGAGCTAAAGAACGATGATGGATTAAACCCAGATCTGTGACTGGGGTTGAGTGTCTGAAAAGTGTTTGCTTTGTTCGCCCTAAGTTGGCAGGGTATGCCCTGACGTGGGTCCCTTGCTCACTTTGCCACTGGATTCAAGCTAGCCTGGCTGATGAGGGCTGTTAGCCCGAAACCGGTCCCAGGATGCTTGTTTCCGGTCCAGGGAAGACATGGCTTGGCAGTTTGGGCTGGACTGTTCCCATGAGGCACAGGGCCAAGACTGATTTGCATATAGCTGTGTCTGAACTGGGGTGGCAAAGTGAGCTAAAGAACGATGATGGATTCCATCCAGATCTGTGACTGGGGGTGAGTGTCTGAAAAGTTTCAGCACTCTGTCCATCATCTCCTTGTGTTTGCTTTGTTCGCCCTAAGTTGGCAGGGTATGCCCAGACGTGGGTCCGTTGCTCACTTTGCCACTGGATTCAAGCTAGCCTGGCTGATGAGGGCTGTTAGCCCGAAACCGGTCCCAGGATGCTTGTTTTCGGTCCAGGGAAGACATGGCTTGGCAGTTCGGGCTGGACTGTTCCCATGAGGCACAGGGCCAAGACTGATTTGCATATAGCTGTGTCTGAACTGGGGTGGCAAAGTGAGCTAAAGAACGATGATGGATTCAACCCAGATCTGTGACTGGGGGTGAGTGTCTGAAAAGTTTCAGCACTCCGTCCATCATCTCCTTGTGTTTGCTTTGTTCGCCCTAAGTTGGCAGGGTATGCCCAGACGTGGGTCCCTTGCTCACTTTGCCACTGGATTCAAGCTAGCCTGGCTGATGAGGGCTGTTAGCCCAAAACCGGTCCCAGGATGCTTGTTTCCGGTCCAGGGAAGACATGGCTTGGCAGTTCGGGCTGGACTGTTCCCATGAGGCACAGGGCCAAGACTGATTTGCATATAGCTGTGTCTGAACTGGGGTGGCAAAGTGAGCTAAAGAACAATGATGGATTCAACCCAGATCTGTGACTGGGGGTGAGTGTCTGAAAAGTTTCAGCACTCTGTCCATCATCTCCTTGTGTTTGCTTTGTACGCCCTAACCATTGCTGAGCTGGAACTTCTTTTGAACTTGCCCAAAAAGTTTAAAATATCTTTAGTGCATGTGTCATAGTGGGCTAAGAGAAATGGCACTTCTTGCATCTCTAGTTCGGAGTTCTTTTGTCAAGAGAATGCATCAACTTTTCCATGTCGATTGCCACGTTGGTAATCAAAGTGACAAAAAAATCCTCTGGCATGTCTTGAGTTAGCACACTTCATAGTCATTAGATATAACAAATTTTCGTGATCTGTCCACACTGTAATTTTAGTTCAAGCTCCTTACAGGAGAAGAATCCAGTGCGCAAATGCCTCTTTGATTGCTAGGAGATCTCGATTATAAACGGTGGTGTTTCTTTTCATGTTAGTCAGTGTTTAGGAGTCTAATGCCATTGGACGGAGTTCATTAGTCTTAGATTCTTTTTGTCACTATACTGTCTGAATGGCAAATGATTAGACATCAGTTTCTTTTACAAACTGCAGTAAGTTGTTGGGATGTCTTAAGACCGATAAAGATGTTAAAGTTTCTTTCAGTTGGTTACAGACTTTCTGGTATTCTCCCCATGTCAGTTTTACCCCCTTTCTTGTTAGTTGTACATATAATTGTCAAAACCAGTGAATTTCTGTACTTCCTTTAAATTCTGCAGAATGGAAAATTCTAACACTGCCTTAGCCTTTGTAGGATCTGTCCCAGTCCCCTGCTCAGAGATTTCAAAGCTAAGAAATGAGATGGTAGAGGCTTTGAAAAGACACTTCTCGACTCTTGCGTACAGGGAACGTTTACTCAATTGTGTAAACACATCTTGATTGACATAGATGTTCTTCCAGAGTGAATGAGTAAATCATAATATCAAGATATACACCACGTAAACATACAAGATGTCTCTAAATATGTTGTTTGCAAAATGCCGAAGAGCTGTGAGGGCATTGTAGAGGCCAAAAGGCATCACCAAATATTTAAAATGACCATAACAGGTGTTAAATTCTATTTTCCTCTTACCCCCTCGCAAATCTCAATTAAGTCAAATGCCCCTCTAAGATCTAATTAACAGAATTTCTTGGCTAATTATACTTGGTCAAGAGATATGAATATGAGGGGAAGAGGACACTGGCTTCATATGCTTAATGCATTTAGCTCTCTGTAGTCAATACATGATCAATATTCTCCATTCACGCTTGTCACAGAGAAGATTCAGGCCCCCCGCCCCCCGAGAGGTGGAATGATGAATGAAGCCTTTTTCCAAGTTCTCCTGTGAATACTGCAGCAGAACTTCATCCTCCTTTACTGACAATGGCTAAATCTTGCAGTGAGTAGTATGTTCCCCTTGCAACAGATCCATCCTGCAGTCATACTCTTGATGTGAGGGAAGGGAGTTCTTGCTGAACACATCTGTGATTTCTTGGTACTGTGGTGGAATAATAACCTCATCTTTCTTCTCCTTCTGCGAGGCTCATGAGGAATTTGACTGCAGAGTGTTTCAAGTAAAAGACTAGATTTTCTCAGCTGCTTATCAGAATTCAACGTACATCACAATAGGATAAATTAAAAGTTATCTCTTGCGTACTACAGTCAATTTGAGGGTATGCTTCCTAAGCCATGTGGTGTCAAGTACGATGTAAGAAGATGGGGCGTCAAAGTGAATCTCTTCTACATGTCCTGTCTGAGTAGCCATGAGTAAAGAAAACATCTCAAAACATACAACTCTCGAAGGGAGAGCAGTTTGTCAATTCCATGAATCTCTTCTTCTGCTGGTTTTTCCTTAATAGGGATCTGTTGTGCTGCTTGACACTGAATGTCCCTAAACCATCTGGATTTTCTCGAGTCAACCAGGGTAAGGACCATGACCTGATCTTAAGAAATGGCAATTATGAATTGCCAGAAGTAATGTACTCGGTCTGAAGCAGACACTTTCGTAATTTACGAGCCGAGAATCTGTTCTTCAAGGATGGGCCGAGTCGTTTCCCGGCAACTGAGGGCAACCTCTCACTAAATGTCCTATTTTTCATCAATAAAAACAAAGATCTGACTTTCTTCAACATTCCCTTTCTTCTACTGACAGAGTTTGCTTGGGATGTCCCAATTTGCATGGGTTTTTTCGACAGAAGCGGAGTCTTCACTGCCGTAAGATGATTAGGTAGACCAGGGCTGACTAGTATAAGTTTGTCCCTCAGACTCCTGAATTTATTGATGTGCAGTGATCTGCAGTGTTAAATCAATTATTGCTTTGGATATGGTTGGTCTATTACCACCAATGACAAAGCATCCTTTAAATCATCTCTGAGTCCCTGATAGATTGCTGCAGATGCAGAATGATCTGGCCAGGTAGCTTCAAAGCCAGGTATTAAAAATAGCTGATATAATTCACTAGCTCCTGAGTTTGAGAGTTAACAAACCTATATGAACCAATCAGGTTGCATGCCTCTTTTCCAAAATAGCAGTGTAATGGATCAAGAACTGAGTCCAGCTATATAACAAGGAACTTTGCTTCGATATAAATAGTGTTCACCACAACAAAACATCTTTAGTAAGATACGAGAGCACAAGCATAACTTTGGAGGTATCTATGATAAATAGTTGTGGTCTCACTAAAGAATTGCAATTGACATTGGTCCATAAAGATTTGAAATGTTTTCAGATCCCCTCTGAATTTTTCTGGTGGAGATAAGGAGAAATTCGGAGTGACCACTGAACCGTGATCCATAGACTTGTCATTACATGGTGAGGGCGGTGTGGTACTACCCACACTAGGTGCTAATTGATTCAAGTGATTAAGCAAAAATTATTTGCTCCTGCCTACCAAACGCATGCTCCTCATGGATGTTACTAGTAATTTGGGCCATCATTTCTCTGGGATTTTCAGACAGGTCCATTTGTTGGCCTGGGAAACCAGGGCTGGACTGAGAACCCAAAGTAGCCCTGGCAATTTTGTCAGGCCAGCCTCCAGGGTTGCGCAAGTGTGCATCGCTGCTTTTGTTACTGGGGCCGATATTGCAGCACCTCTGCAAAACTGGCCCCCAGTAACAAAACCAGACCCGCCCTTCCAACCTCCGGGGGAGACGCCTGAAGCCCGCTACGGCTAGTCCGGCCCTGCGGGAAACTGTCAGGTTTTAGAATTGAACACCTGCTGAAAGTCCCTGCTGTCTCTGAATATCTGTGCTGGTGAACAGAATGGATCATATCACCAGGGCTGGACTGGCCGTAGCGGGCACCAGGCATTTTCCCAGTGGGCCGGAAGGGGGGGCGGTTTTGGACCGGTGGGGACCGTTTTTGTTACAGGGGGTCGGTTTTGCATATCGGCCCCCTGTAACAAAAGCATCAGCAGTGTAGCAGGAGCAATGTTTCCACCAGCCTCCCCTTCCCCCAGGGGCCGGTCAGAGTTAATTGCCAGGGGTGGTTTGCATTCCCAGTCCGCCGTGTATATCACCAGACACCGAAATTGGGGGAGAAACAGGGAAAGGGAGTGAAGAGTAGTCTTGGACTAGAACCTATTCTCTTGGGATTTGTCTAATTTCTTTTGCCCGAATGGGAATGCCTCTATACATTTAGAAGAGCTGAATCTTGCTGTCCCTGTAGGAGTACTTTATGTGTGTTGTGACAGGCCATTCTCTGAGTTGTTGATTTGTCAAAGAGTAAATCCAATATGGAGTTGAAATCACTTTTATTTCAGGGCGCTCCTTTACAATTCTGATATTGTTGTGAACAATTCTTCAGAAAATTTAATTTATTTCAACTGAAAATTTGGCAATGCTTTTGCCTCCAGCATTAATAACCCTATTGTGAGAAACCTTTTTGGGGGAAGCCAGGGCATCAATAGAAGCTTAGTCCTAGGGCTTTAAGTAATAAAAACCCTATTACTCTGTCATTACCTAATTACTACAGGTTTTGCTGTAGGACAAAGGAACGTTCGTGCTCACTTGGTAGATGCCCTCATCAATGAGGGCTGTCTGGCAAGTATCATTTTACGGAAGCCTCTCATTTCTTAAATCTTGCCCAGCTTCTGCCTCCTGACGAAGTTGTTTTCACTCTTTTATTTTCATGTGTTTCTGATTGGGCGCGGATATTGGGAGTTCACATCCGATTCCATATTAAAGACCGGCATCAAAACACCAATGAGACGCTCTGCTGATCTAGGGAGTGTTGAGGTACTACGTTTCTCTACTGGGCCTTTCATGGCTCCATTGGCAGGTTAAAAGAGTTTGTCAACACTGTGATTCTTTTGGTAGCACCCCAAAACTGATTCCATAAAGAACTTCACTGGGGTATGGAGGGGTTGCAGCTGAGGGGCATCAATGCGCAGTGGATTGAGGTACCAATGCTAAATGAATTTCATGGAAGAAGAAGCTTATAGTTATATCATGATGTGTTTTTGATAGTCCTATCTGGTAGAGCCTTTTTAATTTTATTATAAAGTGTATAGGCTGAAATGCAGTGTATCCTCTGACTTTGTAAACATAGCTGTGCTTATTTAGAGCAAAGTAATGGTAATTACATGTAGCACTCGATATAATTATAGTTTGCCTACGTGCAATGTATTGGTTTTCGATTAATGAAATAAGAGAGTGTAATGTTTTTCAAATGAAATGAACGTATTACTTTTTATGGATATTATTATATTCGAATAAAGTGATATTGAATTGAATTTGACTGTGATACTGCATTACATGACACAAGTATTGTAGACGTGGCCGTGGAAGATGCAGCACACCTGATGCAAAGGCCATTTTTGTTGTTGTTAATATTTACATTGGGATTTAATGGCTTCTAAACTGCTTGTTATTTATGACTTCTGTTGAGAGAAAGGGGCAAGTGAGGCTCACCATGGTCATCCTTCTCGACCATCATCCAGTGACTCTCCTCGTCCCAGGCATGAGATAGATGGTGTAAGAGCTTCGAGTTATTTAATGCAAAGTGTCATTACCCCCCCAAAAAAATATTATTCAAAAAGGTGCACACCGCTCACTGGACTCTTCCTCCAGGTTCCATCACCCCACCAGCTTCTAAACATCCCAATCTTGTGCTAAAGGCTTCCTTAACAATGGTATGTGCAAGTTGCTCTCAAGGCCTCGTTATCAGTGCACGTGGTGAATATCCCCTATTTGTCAGGCAGGCTTTTAGGAGGTTTCCAGAGTGTAGCTCACTGCTGTGATGAATTTGTATTGTAATTTTAATACAGTTTTATGGCCTCATCAGACCGAATAAAGATTTGAAAATTGAAAATAGTGTTGCTCACACTAGTTTTTTTTTTTTTTTTTTTTTTAATCGTTCTAATTGTTTTATGCCTCTAGCTGTATGATAGACTGGCGCCACTGACTGGCCTTTTCTGCCTCAGGTTGCCTCTGTTGCGTCGTCATATGTAAACATGTGTTGCCAGAAAGGCGATCAAATATAGTCACCATTTGTTCAACAAGCATCTTGGTCTCGGTATGTTATCGTACTTTGAAATGAGGCTGACAGTCTCTTGAGTGGACCCATTTCCTTCACTTGAATTCATTGCAGGTGGAAAGTGATGTCTGTATCTGCCCCCATCCAAGGCAGGACTTGAAACCACCTGAAATGCCTCCTTGAGTTGAACCTGTGCTCTTATTGGTTACACCTGTGCCCGGGGTGTCGTTGTGATACCCAGTGCAGAGAGGTCAAGAGCAGCCCACATTGCTCTTTTGCTGTTACCCTTAAATTGAAACAGTTTTGTCTCAGGAACACTGCTCAAATTTAAAGGCAGGAAAAGATGTTTTGCAAAATATTTCTTCATGTGTGCCTACTGTAAGAGGAGATCTTTCATTAGCGGATGTGTGTAAGGTTTGCGTAAAACGGAGGTTGCCAAGGGAGACGCATCCCTCGTATGGTTGTCGTCACTAACACCTGTCATATCTCTTCAGTGATGTATCTCTGCTTCTGTACACTTTTGAAGTGTGAAAACTACTTTTGGGGCGATTGGATGCTGCGAGCCCTCCGATAATTACTTGGGATAAATTCTATTGGTTCTTGTTCCGCCTGTGATAGAAAGAATAATTAAATATGTCGGTGAAGAAAATAACTGTGAATATTAAGCAGGGCATGGCAATGTAGTGTGTATTTGTATTCTGAGATAAAGTGTAGGGATTTGGTTACTAATCTATTAGCCAAGTACAGGCTGTTTTGCCTAGATGGTAAATGATGAGCACTTTAATACAGTTAAACGCTAAATTATTTTCGTAAATGAATGCTTGTGTGTATTGGTCTGATCATTTGACTTATTGCATGGACACCCTGGCAGAACATCATCTGTAAAAGTAGACAAATTGCATTACTTTTGGGCTTTTACTCATGCCATTCGTGTGGTTGAAACCTATGAGCCTACATTGATTTTACTCCACTTCTGTGTTTAGAAATCTGGGGGCAGATTTACAAGCCCCTTGCGCCACTTTTGCGTCACTTTTAACATGGGAAAAGTGACACAAAAGTGGCGCAAGGAGCTGTAAATCTGCCCCTGGTTTCTAACTCCTTCTCTTAAACAGGAGGTCTCCTTTGCATGATGGGCACGATTTAGATTTTCAAAGATTTTTGTGCTCCAAATCTTCATTTACGTGCTCAAATACTTCCTTTAACGAGTATAAGCATGCTTGAGATTTCCAAAACATGAACTTACTCACATAAAAGGATTTACACATCAGTGTGGAGTAAATGTATGTTTGAGCAAATGTGCTCACAGGAACAAGTTGTGGACTTTCGGGACGGTGTATACCTACCTAAGTATATGTAAGTTGCAAACTACTTCAGAGTTTGTGGCTGTTCATAAATGTTTAGCAGGCTATAACACAGTGGCGACGGCAACTGAGTAATTATGTTTGAGTCACACTTTCCATTGAAAAGGCATTTTTTGAGTTGCACATACCTTTTGACCCAGTGGACTGATATGCCTGAAACCTGGCAATCAATAAACTCAGTCAGCTAAGTTATCGCATGCTAAATTTCATGAACATTGGTCTACGAGAATAAAAGATAAGTGCATGGTGGAAAAGTGAGTAATTTCACATTTTAACTCCCACAGGAAATTTTGCTCTCAACTACAGCCCAAAAGACTGAATGGATTTACACTAAATTGCGAATGAAAGTGCAACTTTACTCAGAAAGTGTTCTTTTTTTGGTTTGGTGTAAAGCTGTTCAGTAACTGTTGATATACCAGTGTTTAAACAAGGTGCCAAGTGGTGTTTAAAGGGTAAACACTTTTGAATATCTATTCTGTTAACCAACGCAAGTCAGACCTGTTAGTCTCAGTTTCAATTTGTAAAATAATCGACTGGCTGGATTAGGGCTCAAAATGAACTTTTTCAGACATATTGTTACCTGCGAGTTGGTTGCGACTCTCGAGTTTTGCATTGTGAAAACAAACTTTATGCAACAATGGACAACCAACCTCAAAGGTGGCCGATCTAAGGGCAGTGGTGATAGGTACCAACAGCTGTGGAAAATACACAGCTATCCGAAAAAAAAACCCTTTTAATTGGCCATTTTAGGTGCTGGATGCAATGACCATTTTGTTCCTGGCTCACAAATCTGAATTGACTCGTGAGTTTCATGAACTGTAAAAAAAAATAAAAAAGAACAAGCAATGCCAGACAATAAATAAATATCTGGATTTGCTTGAAAGGCAGGAGGTAGGGCACAGCCCCTGACTACAGGCCAGGCCTTGTGCTGAGTAGCCGCTTCTGCAGGTTGGGCAAAGGGAGTAGCCACAGTCCAACACCCACTGTGCACTGCTGAAGGCCATGAGAACTGGGTGTTGGGTGACCATGGGTGTTTGGGCACAGGCCTTGGAGCCACCTCCTGCAATGCATGGCTGTGCAGTATGGGTTGGAAAGGCACAGTGGGCTGGGTGAAGGCCCTGTAGCCAACCCCCATTGTGCGTGGCTGAAGGCCATGTGCAGCAATGGTTGGGTGACAACAGCGAGTTGGGCACAGGGCCTGGTGGTCCCGTGGTACTCCAGTGGGATCAAATGGGGACTGTTGAGGTCCAGCAGGTGTACCACGGGACCAGCAAAGAAATTGAAATTTCCTTTGATAATTTGCTTACATATTTTTATTCTGTTTTTGTGTCTTAGTGCCTATCATGATAGGCAACAGCACATTTCTAGATGTATGGTTGCACTTATGGTGGGATAAGATATATGGAAGACTGAGGATATTTGGGACAATTTATATGGCATACATGTGAAACTAATATAGTGATTGCATATTTAAGCCAGCAGAGGGCCACTTGGCCAGAGATTTACTATTTTAATCCCTTATGATTAGTGAAAAAATTGAGGTTTTTCAAGGTTGTATTATTCTGTACATTATTAAACACGAGGGATATGAAATGAGTTCTATTAGTGTATACATTAATTTATCATGACAAATTCTGGATTAGTAATGCATTTTTGAAGTGATTGCGATAAACTGACATTGGGTGTATTTATGTAATTGTTGGTTTACAAGATAACTGTTGGACTTGGCCCTGCTTGCAGGGTCATCAAGGACTTTTTGGCCTTCCCCCTAGTTTGTTTTCCTGACATACAGTTGGTGGTTTCAGGACTCTGGACACTTTAGCGCTGGTTAGCAGTGCAAAGTGTGTGTGTTGTCGGCCTCACATAGGCTTACATTAGGGACCCCCATGGTAGAAAATGTAGATGCCATGTTTGGTGTGTCTGAAATGCAAATGCTAAATTCTGCACAATGCAGGTTTATTTTGACCATTGTGTAAATGTTCCTTTTAAAACAGTCGCCATTTCTGTGCTGTGTGCCTTGTGCTTGCCTGCCTGAGGTGGGTTGCCGGTCTAGTGCTCGAAGTGACCAAGGCTGGCTCCGCCCCCTGGGGTGTGTCCGTCTCACACACCCCCAGCTTTTGGAGGGAAGCCTGGCAGACAGGGTGCTCTACACCTCCCCCAAAACCAGTGGGACCGGTTTCTCCAGAGAGCCTTCTAGAAGCTTCTGGCCCTTTCTGGTAGGTGGGGTGAGGAGTGTATATATAGAGTAGCTGGGACTCCATGAGTTCAGTTCGGTTGTGCGTGTTGACGTGGGGGGGGACACTCTGCCAGGAGGTACCGCCGCAAGGGCCTGTGTGCTGGCCCCTGTGCCCAACTCTACCCCTCTACATGTCTACAAGACCAGGAGAGACTCTGCTGGAGTGGAGACTGCTGTGCTAGCAGGATTGCCATCTGAATGGAGGCTGACTGTTCCCAGGAACTGCTGCTTCATTTTTGGTGAACTGCCCTACTGCCTGCTGATCTTGCCCTGCATTGATTGTGTCCTCCTGGCCCCTAGCGCCTCGTGAGCGCTATATTTTAATTGACTGTACTTCCCTGCCAGCACTCTAGCGCCTCGGGGGCTCTATTTTCTTGATTGCCAGAAGAGGAGCACTATATTTCTACCCCTTTGGCGGAAGAAGCGTGCATGTTTTGCAGCGTGCTGTGGAGCAGTCTGGGGGAGGGAATCCCAGCGTGGGGATTCCCCCGTGTTGCCTGCAAGCGGGAGCCCACCCCGCGTGTGTGCCGCATTTTTGCAGCATTTATGCTTATTTTTATCACTCGTGCCCACCCCGTGTTTTTGCGCCGCTTTACATGCTGATTTAAACAGCGGGAGCCCACCCCGCACTTCAAAACTGCCAAAATCACCGCTGCGGCCCGAGCCGCCGAGCGCACCAAGAGCGGGAGCCTACCCCGCATTGCCGTCAGGAATGGAGAATCACCGCCGTGACCCGGAGGGAAGCACCGGCCCGACCAGGAAGCCAGGCGCCTCTGCCTGACTGTGGGCGGGGCCCAGCAGCCAGCCGGAAGTGAGAGGAAGTGCTGCCGGTCGTCGGCGGGGCTCCCGTGGTGGAGGGAGAGCCCCGCGAGTTGCCGCTGCGTCCCTGCAGGAAACTCCGCTCCGTGCAGAAGGGCCCAGGTGAAGTGAGGAGTCTGGGTCGAGGCGGGAGCCTACCCCACCTCGTGTGGAGCGCCAGTGAGAAGAGCAGGGAAGGCGGGGCTCCCACGACCAGAGAGAGCCCAGCATGCGGCTGGAGGAGCAAGAAGTGGAGTCCCCGAACAGCCCGGTGAGTGAGGGGCTCTGGGGAGCATCGCGGGTGCCGGGAGGGGCACCAGGAGGGCCCGTGTTGACGCTCTGCACAGCTGCCCCGCCTGACAGTGGGCAGCTGCACCGAGGGGGCATTGCGGTATTTTCCAAGCCCCAGAGGAGGGTGCTCCAGCTGGGCCAGTGTTGTCGTGGGCTGCACAGCGGCGCCGCAGTTGCGGGCCGCTGCAACGTTTGGCAAGTTTTGTCTGGAAGTCCCGAGGTGGGACGTAGAAGGCACAGTGCGAGCCCGTGCCCGTTTTGGCCTTCTCAGCTGTACCGCTAGCTAGCGGCAGCTGCACCGTTCTGGGGGCATTATTAATCTGAGAGTCCCAGAAGAGGGGCTCCCACGTCCCCAGTACTGCCCAGTACTGACATTATTTCACACAACTGCCCCGCTGGACAGTGGGCAGTTGCAACGTTTGGGGCATTGCTAATCTGAGGGTCCCAGAAGAGGGGCCCCCACTCGTTCAGTACCGATTTACTTGACGCAGCTGCACCGCCGGACAGTGGGCCGCTGAGCGTGGGGCGCATTCTGTTGTTTAGAGTCCCAGAAGAGGGGCTCCCCAGGCGCAGTGGCGCCAAAGACTAGTTTGCACGTGGGGCATTTATAATATGTGCAGTTTTCCCCTAATGGTTGCCCTGCTGGCTGTTGCATAATGCATTGGATGATGCCTAACGTCATGCTAAGATGTTTTAGGGTCATGCCCACTGTTAATGTGGTTCATGCTAATGAGATGCTCGCAGTGCTGATGGTTTTGTGCATAATGTGCCTGATGCCAATAAGGTGCTGATGTTTACGCATAATATGTTTGACACTTCATGCTCAGATGTTTTATGCCCCATTCTAATGTGGTTATGCGGGCGTTTTCTGCCTAGTGTTTATGCCCACATGTTTATGCCATTAAGAAGCTGATGGTCAGGCCTGCTGTTATGCCATTCTGTTTTAGGTTTATGCCTGACCTAATGTGCTCTTATGCCTGAGATGATGCCTGAGATGATGCCTTCATGCTGTTAATGTTTTCAGGCTAATGAGGTTTATGCTTCATGTTTAGGCCTACTTTGATAAATGCCTAAAGTGATTTATGCTTAGCGTAAGGTTGCTCAGTGCATGGACTTGCCAGTAGCTACTGGCTGTTACACATTTATTGCTGATGGTCTTACATTTACCCCCTGTGCTCTATGATAGTTCTGGCGGCGGCCCGATTGGCCCTGCCCTGTAAATAATTCCCCTGTAAAAGTGCTATCCGGTGCCAGTTGGCACAGTGTTATATGTGACTGTGATTACGAGTCTAATGTGTTTGCTTAATACAAAAAGCTACTTTTACACAACCTGGTGTGGAGTCTCTTTTGTAGTGTGCCTAGTGTGTCGCCTGTGAGTGTGGTCTGCGCAGATGCTTTACACAATCCTCCGGAGATTAGCCTACCCGCACCGCACCACGCTACCCCGGTTCTAACAATAACATTATAATTTATGTTTTTAATTTATGTTTGTCATAGTATTTGCTCACTATGATCCTAAACAGCGTCAAAGTTTTTTTGTTTTGCGTGTTTCCACGGACTATGTCTTCTATGTTAACTGTTGTGTAAAGGTTTTTTTAAGGAAAATCGTGCACTAAAATCTCAGGCTGTGATGAAGGCCATAAGACTGAAACACTTGGCCTTGAATTAAAAACACAAACACACTTCCTGGGCGGTGCTATCATGTTGTCCTTGCTGTATTATCTGGAGGCAAAATTATAACATTATGACATTAATACGGCACTCGTAAGGACTGCATTCTTTGCTAAGCCTAATTGAGGCTGTCTAGGTTAGACTTTATCAGTTTAAAACTGCACCGTCTTAATCGTTATGCTGTCTAGATTAGATTTTATCAGTTTGAAAACTGCACCGTTTTAATCGTTTTGCTGTCTAGATTAGATTTCATCAGTTTGAAAACTGCACCGTTCTGCACACTTTTTAAAGCATACCTCGTAATTGCACTAAATTGTACTGCTGAAATAGTATCTGTACGTGAATCTGTGTGGGGAAAATACACCTACCAGCATCAGGAGGGCGGGAGGGCACGCTAACCGCCACGTAGCTCGCGCGCTAAACCGGAAGTCTCCGGTAGCAGCGCTGGGGGAGGAGCTACAATCCCAAACACGGCACAGTACAAAAACAAAGGCGCGCCTAAGGCAAGCCCGTCTGCGCCCGTCCGCGCCCGACCGGGTCCAGGGGCCAGAAACCCCGGTCCTCTGATGCCAAACCAAACCCCAATTCACACATATTCAAGGAACACGCTCTTAAACTTGGCTGGCAGACATAATCCCTGCATGCGTTGTGTGAAAGCATCGCCTAATGAGCTGGAAGGCCCGTTCTCCTGCCGCAACTGTAAATGGGGCTGCCAAGCTACATATGCTCCAAAAACTGAGAAAGATATCAACTCCAACCACCTATCCCTAAATTGTATTTATTTCAACTCAAGATCAATACCAAAACATAGTATTGAGATCTGGGAAACCCTAGACGATCTAAACCCAGATTTGTCATTTATCACCGAAACATGGTTAGACGAGAACAACACCCCTGATATTATCTTAGCTTTACCACCAGGCTACAAACTATTAAAACGGGATAGAAAGGGGAAGAAGGGAGGGGGCACAGCCATTTTATTTAAAGAGCACCTTACCTGTGTCCCTGAGACAGTTATCCAGGCAGGCACACATGAGATTCTAGCCTTCACGGTGTCCAAAGACGAATATAAATTATTCGGAGGGGACGTTATTTATAACCCCACAGGCCACCATCCTGATTTTAGCGCAAACCTGCTATCACAACTTCTCCCTCTCTGTCTTAAACAGAAACAGTTTCTAGTCATTGGTGATTTCAATATCCATTTCGAAAACCTCACCAACCCGGGGGCCAACCGTCTGGAAAATGACATGGCAATAATCCAATTAGATCAGTGGATTAAAGGACCAACCCATATGGCGGGACACACACTAGATCTTCTATTTTCTAACATCGAGACTATTAATGTGCACAACATCAGACCACTGCTCTGGACCGACCACTCCTTAATCTCCTTCTTCGTCAGCTTTCCAGCTAGACCACTCCAGGCAATATCAGAGCCTCAATCGGTGAAGAGAGCCTGGAACCGAATCACCCCTGATTTGTTTACCTCACATTTCTGTCAATATAATCCTGTCACGCTCCACACCAATTCCCTCCAAGAGGTAGCTGAACAACTGCACAAAGAAATCGAGAAAGCTCTCGATCAGTGTGCTCTGAAACTATTAACTAAACCTATTAATAAACCACAATCCGAAAAGTGGTATTCATTAAAATTAAAACTAATGAAAAGAAAGTGTAGAACCAATGAGCACAAATGGAGACTATCAAAGGACAACAAAGACAGACAGAGTTACCTAACTGAGCTGAAAAGTTACCATTGTGCCTTAAAAAATGCAAAGAAAAACTACTATACAGAAAGGATTGAAAACAATGGCAACTGCTCCAAAGAACTTTATAAAGTAATTTGTGAGCTCTGCAAAAACACTAATCTGTCCCAAACCATGGCACCCACAATAGATAACTGCGAGCTACTTAACAACTTTTTTACTGACAAAGTGACAAAAATCTATTCCACCTTTAACAATCAACCTGAGGAAGATAATACAGACTGGGAAACCATGACTCCTCACCCACGGGCTCAGGTCCACCCAGCCACTCTGGCCTCCCTCTCAGTAGAGCAGGTAGCTAAAGCCATGACTGAGGTCAAGGCAGGATCACCACTCGATCCCTGCCCACACCTCATTTTTTACAGACTAGTGTCAGCTCTATGTCCCCATGTCACAAAAATCTTTAATCAATACTTAGAGCTAGCCTCCTTCCCCACCATATGGAAGTAAACTGTGGTCTTTCCTCTACTAGAAAAAAATCAGGCTTGGAAACTTATGATCCAGCAAACTATCGTCCGATCTCACAGCTACCATATCTATCCAAAGTCTTGGAGAGATTGGTAAACAGACAACTCACCTCCTTCCTCGACACCAATAACCTACTAGACCCTTCCCAGACTGGTTTTAGAACCAATAACAGCACTGAGGCCACGCTACTCGCCGTGTCTGACAATATCAGATCCCTAGTGGATCAAGGCAGACCCATAGCACTGATCCTCCTGGACCTCACGGCGGCTTTCGATACCGTATCTCATAACAATCTACCAAATTCTCCACGAGCAAGGACTGCACTCGAAAGCCCTTGCATGGTTCGCATCCTTTCTGAAAAATAGAACCCAAAAAATTCAAATGGGCCCTCACTCTTCTACTCCAAAAAGTATCAAGCACGGAGTCCCACGGAGTCCCACAGGGAGCCTCTCTAAGCCCCACTCTTTTTAACGTACATGTTTCTTCCCTAGCAAACATCAGCAGGAAATGGGGCTTTGACATCTGTTCTTATGCAGATGGCACGCAACTACTGATCCCTCTGGATAACAGACTTGCCAATGTTGACACTAAGAGCAAACTAATTAATTGCCTCACCGAAATCGCAACCTAGATGACAGATCACTGCCTAAAGCTAAATGCTGGTAAATCCGAGATCTTGCTCTTCGGAGGGGCACACTCAATCTGGGACAGTAGCTGGTGGCCTCAAGCGTTGGGGACCGCCCCTGAACCTAAACGCGTCGCAAAAAACTTGGGCATCCTATTTGATGACGCTCTGTCCATGCAGGACCAACTACGCACGCTATGCGGAAAAAGTTTCGCCACACTGAAACTTTTCCGAAGACTTTTTCCTTAGATTCACCAGAATTGCCGGAAGACGGTCACCCAGGCCCTCTTTTTAAGTCGACTGGACTACGGAAACGCACTTTATGTGGGCATGTCCGACAACCATTTTTCTCTCCTACAAGTAGTCCAAAATGCTGCTGCCAGACTGATCTGCAATAAACTAGATACAGCTCAGCATCCGACAGCATGAAGGAACTACATTGGCTACCGCTGCGACAAAGAGCCAAATTCAAGCTCCTCTGCTATGCTCACAGAAGCCTGCATAATATAGGCCCACACATCCTGCAAGACAAAATGGCATTCCACGCCCCTTCACGTAACCGGAGATCGCATCATCAGGCCCTGGCAAAAGTTAAACGCACCACCAGAGCCAGGATGGGAGATCGTTCCTTTTCTAAGTCAGCTGCCGTCTTGTGGAATGGCCTCCCACTTGACCTACGTCTGACAGACGATCAACTGCTTTTCAGAAAGAAGCTAAAAACTTTCCTGTTCCCCAGATACTGAGCCGATTAGTCTTTAATATAAACAACCTATGACACAATCAAATACCCTGTCTCTTAAGCTGCATGGCATGCTTCCCAGCGCTGTGATGTCCTCCGGGATGAATGCTGCGCTTTACAAATACAAATACTTGTTGATAAGCAGCGACACCGCAGGCGACAAAACCGTTCTATGTGCAAGCTGCAGAAGAGAATCACATGGAATACTGCATACTTTGAAATGCATATTTTGAAGTGTATACTTTTCCGCACTCTTTGAACCTCTGAGAGTGTTGCTGAAATTGGGAAGTTGTGCCTGCTTGTGCTGCACAGAATTGTGAGGCCTTGGTGAAGCCACCAGGGAAACGTCTGTGATAGGTGTATACACCCATGACCAGCCTGCTGTATTCAGTGGGTTAACATGAAGGTTTTGAGCCTCTATTATGTGAGGAATCCAGGCAAAGTGTCCCAGGAGACCAGGATTGATACACATACTTCATCAATCATAATTGATAACTCTCCACCCAGTGGCGTAGCAAGGGGGGGCGGTCCGCCCCAGGCAGCACGAGTTTTGGGGGGTGGCTGCCTCCCCCCCCTTGCCTGCGGCCGTTGTTAGGCGGAATCGCTAGCACCCCTCCCCTGTGCTCTTACCTGCACCCGGCACGGTTTTGCCAGCCGCCCCGTCTCTTCAGATCACTTGTTGATTGCTCAAGAATAGAGGTACTGCATCGGGTAGCAACAATGTCACCCTGCAAGGTATAACGCAATTGAAAGGTGTCTGTTGTCTCCCAAGATTGGCCCAGTTAGAAAAAAAAAACAGAAAGGTAAAAAATCTTTCCTGGCAATTAGATAACTTTTGATTGAAGATAGAAATTGTTGTTGCTGTAGATAAGCTAGGCACTAAACTGCCCCTAACATCAAGAAGAGAGAAGGGCCAAGCCGCAGAATCCACAACAAGAAACAAAATAGATTTCAGCTTTAAGAAGTGAATTGCAAGGACAAAATTTGAGAACGCAATGAAAAATAAGGCAGGAATGGGTTGCAATGTATCATCCTCCCATGACTGCCTGCTTTATATATGATTGAAACAGGGACTGATCACACAGAGCAGACTCATAATTCATCTTGGATTGGGAACCTCCAATAGAGTTCTCTAGACAGTTCGCCATCTGGGGAATGGTGATTCAGAGACTTGACCTTGCCTCCTCCCTCAGAATCAAAGTGTCAGCTAAACAGGTGAAGATGAATGCCAAGTTTGATATCTTTTGTTTACTACTGGATTCCACTTCTCCACTGGCAACTTTGCTGAAAACTTTCTCCAGTTGATCACTGAATACTCCTTCGGGTGACCACGTTCATCATAAAACTATCAGCGTGGCACAGGTTGCGAGAATGCCCAATTATGCGCAGAGCAAGACACCTACCAACATGCTATCTAAGTGAGCAGCTTGCACTCAGCCTTTTCCTGTCTGCAGATTACAGTAAATCCTAGGCACAGATGTGATAGACCTCTAGCTATCACTACCTGTTGCAGTGCCATTCTTGTGCCTTCTTCTGCTGACTCAGCAAAGTACTAAACCCAATTATACTCACCGCACCTTACATAAGGAGTGAAGTGAGGCCTAGTTAGTCGGGTGGCGTTTGGACTGTTTGGAACAGCAAAAACAGATGCTACAGCAGTTTCCAGTAGGTTGTGTGGTGTTTGCAGGAGACATCCTGCACATGATGGTCAACTCGGTACTAAACAGGCTAACTCCAACAGTGTCCGGAAGAAGGAGGACAGACTCACATTACTATGTATGCCCTCAATATCACCATGCATGGGATGTGCTAATGACAACCATAGCTACCCTTACTTACCTCTTCGACCTGTGCACCACCCCAACATTTCGCTGACAATTTCTTTCTAGCCCAATCTTATAGACTCTGCTTTCTATTTTCATTTTATTTATGACATTCTGCTCTCACCCACCTGTGGTTAATGCACTACAAGACTTCTCATCAAGAGCCTACAAGATAATGTTATTGCTCATTGGCTTACTGTGTCCTCCTTTGCTCTGCAGAGATTTGCGGACGTTTTACAGCATGGCAAACACGACTCACTCTCAATGCTGGTGTTTGCCCTGCGGTGATTACCTTTTTCTTTTTTTTCTAATTAGGGGTGCCCCCTGTAACCCTGCTGCCCTGCCCAACCTACTGAAAGACATTTCACAACCTGCAACTGCAGTGCTATTTAATTAGGCGCTGCGGTGTAGGTGGCGAACTGTCTATCGGCAGGAACATCGCGACCCAAAGTCCGCGTACCCTCTTGCAGAAATGCAGATCGTTTGACCTGTAAGGCAGTGTCTAGCTACAATAATAGCCTATGGTACATTGAAACTTTGTAAGTGGAGACTGTGAGAAAGGTCCCGAGATGTTCTCCTAAAAGGTCAGATGAAGTGAGCTCAGAGGCCAATGATATGTGGTAGGGTATGTTGAGTGCTGAGAAAACATCTCTCATTTCTTCTAGAAGCCTGGTGCAAGATATAAGTTATTGGTCGAATAGCATCTGAGCCAGGATGTTGATAAATATCTTGGTCCTTGAGAAAGACCACAATACCAAAGTAAAGCAACCATGCAGTGATTAGAATGGGCTGTATATGGTTCCTGATGGCCCAGTGTCACCAGTGGAGAGTCTGTCATGATTTGAACACCTTATTTTGTGAGGTTGGCATGGAAAGTCGCATATTGTTTGTGTGATTGTCCATGTCATGTGATGATGTGTCAGTAAGTAGATGTTGATAATGTAGCAGTAGTCATTACTCTCTAGCATCACATCTAAAGCAGAAGCAAGGTATGCTAGTCACCTGATCCCTGTGGACCCAAAGTTATTAATTCAGAATGCACATAGTGCAGTACTGATGCACGTGAAGGGAGTATATGTACTCTACACATTCCATGTGGCCTCATACTTGGGGAATCACCTTGATACAGATACCACTTGGTGCTATTGTGGCAAATTTAAGTATGACATGGTGTTCATGCTTCTACAATGGTTTTTCATTTGTGTGGTGTAGTGCCATCAGTTTGAAGTGCCCTGTATAAAGAACATGGTAGAACTGACAACCTCCTCTGCCTTCGCCTCTTGCTCCACTGCTAAGCATGTACATGAAGAAATGAGAACAAGATACTGTGGCTCAACCTTTTGATCTGTGGCAGCTACAGTGATTCCTCCAATTGGATTTCTGACACACTCAATCAAGATTTCTTTTCATTCCACCATGTTGCTAGGTGTTTGTGATGAAGTCCCACTGGTGATCAACCAAACTCATTTCTACCCTAGGTCCCGCTTCATTTGGCATGGCGTAGTGCTTAATTTGAGCTGGTGGTTGCAGATAGGGCCCACTGGCACTCTTTTGTGAGGGCCGGAATGTATTTTTCCGCCGATAGACTTTGACCCAGAACAAGGGAGAGAAAGGCAGAAAAGGAGGAAAGAAAGAAAGAGGAAAATAACAGTGTCAAAGTGTTAAATCAGGAATGAAAAAGAACCTGCAAGACTGAAATAAAGTGCCAGGGAGTGTGGGGTGGTGGATGCAAGAAGCATGAGAATCTTAAGTTGGTTTTTAAGCACAGAAGTGCTTGCAGATAGAGCCATGTTTAACTTTCTAGGTGGATCTCTGCTTTTTCCTTTGATGTTAGATCAAGTTTACATACATCCGCTTCCTGTGATGGAATAAATTGTGCATCGCACATAAATTCTCCTGCCATGTTCTCATTCCCACTCCTACTTCGTTTTTATTCTGATTTCCTCTGTGGAGCAGTGTTTCTTAATCTGGTGGTGTCCTCTCTAGTAGCTGCAGACACCTTTGGTTTCCCATGGGCTGTGTGGTGGTATGGTGGGTGTTGGTTGGATTGTGCTGCAAGCTGAGCATTTGTGCGGCAGTGTTGTGGTACAATGGGCCTGGAAAGTCTCTAGCTGCTGCTCTCTGTCTGTAACACAAGTATTGCTGGGAATCAGGAGCTCCTGCATTTTTGTCCTCCTCTCTCTGTACTTCGGTCACTTCTCAGTGACAATAATGCATGTGTGTGCCTGCTTTCTGATATGCAGTCATTTAATGGTCACCACAATTCTGTGTGACATTATTTGAACTTGCTTGATTGCTGCTTTGGGATATGTTGGCTTAGACTTATGGGTGCAAAGTAGAGAATGCCCATGCATGTTGAGATGTATTCCATGCACTTGCGGGTTGTCCTTCTAAATGGGTGATAGCTTAGGGTTGCAATTTTTTTTCTTTAAACTGCAACGTGCAAATACGAGCTGGAAGGATATTGGCATTGGATTGCGTCCTCCTGCATAGGTATTGTCTCCTGTATAGGTGTGGGCAGAAAGTTCCAGTACTTGGATCTTCCATAGTGTTGAGTTGCTGCTTTTGTAGGTAGCACTTATGCTTTCTCATGGGTATTGTGCTGTGGCCTGTTATTGTCACTCAGTTGGATTGTAGCTGCTGTTTGCAATGTGTTGACCTTGCTCTGTGTACCACTCTGTTCCTCACCTGTAGCATATCTGTGTATGAGTCTCATGTTGGTATTGGTCACTCCATGCCTGTGTGCCCTTCTGAGGCCTGTATGTGCTGTGGGGTTTTACATCCATATTTTGTATACGTGTTGCTCGAAAATGTGTGACCTTTGTGAAAATATTTTTTTCATGGCCTTTGCTGCTTAGCCTTGTGTGGGATTTAACTTGCCGCTTCCAGGATACTCAACAGAGTGCTTGCTTTCTGTTCTTTTTCTTTTTTGCACCACTTTGTTTACAATCTGGTGATATCTATACTATGTGTCTTGCATTGGCCACCAGCGATATTTATTTTTTTAGTCACAGCCTTATTGATGCAACAGGGCTTGAAGGTTATGCAGGCTGAGAAGGGGGAGCCAAAGAAGTTCTTTCCAGTTGTGGGTGATGAGGTCCTATTTCTTCAATGCCTTGAAGAGCTTCGCTGCTCTTCAGCATCTTTAGCTGAGAGCCAGGGATGACATCAAGCAGGTGATTTACTACTGCCCAGCTCGGAGAGGAGGTAGGGCGTCCGCATTTGTTCACACATCTGGTTTGGGAAGGTTTATTTTGATTTTGTGGAATAGGAACAGCTGGTGATATGCTCTCTAGGTATTCCTGTCTACACTGCTTTAAAGGAGAAGTTGCTGGCGATGAGGAAACCACTTTATCTGGAGTTATCTGGGTGTTGGGATGTGAAGCCAAATATTACTTTAAAATGCTATAACAGTATACAATTTCTGTTCAAAAGTATATGCGCCAATATTAAATCTAAGTACAAGTTAAAATCTTGACATGAATGTCAACACAAAACTATCAATACCCTAAGCTTTGACAATGTCATCATTGAGCACCGGACTCCAAAATGGTGCGACTGAAGTTGGCAAATTAATGTAACATCAAGATCCACCATATGGGTAATGATCTGAATGATGAAGAAGGGGACCGATAGTGGATGGGGAAAGAGTTGTATTCCTACTCCATGATAGGACATACACAAAAGTTGTTTAACCCCTTCGCTGCTAGGCCTTTCCCCCCCCTGTGCTAAGCCTTTTTTTGGCTATTTGGGGTAGTGCGCGCTTAGGCCCCTGTAACTTTTTGACCACATAAGGTATCCATGCCAAATTTGCGACCTTTTTTTCTAACATCATGGGGATTGTAAAGGTACCCAGGGTTTGTGGATTCCCCTGGAGGGGACCCAGAAATTAGCCAAAATACAGCTAAATTTTGTTTTTTTGGGAAAAATGCGAAAAAGGGCTACAGATGAAAGCGTCTTGTTTTTCCCTGCAAATGGCACCAAAAAAGGGGTTGTGGTGCTGAAATCACCATCTTCCCAGCTTTCAGGGACAAGCAGACTTTTGTCAGAAAACCAACTTTTTTACACAGTTTTGGCATTTTTCTGGGACATAGCCTACTTTTGCTATTTTTTGTGCTTTCAACCTCCTTCCAGTTAATGGTAGAAATGGGTATGAAACCAATAATGGATCCTGGAAAGCCATACATTTCTGAAAAGTAGACAAAATTCTGAATTCAGCAAGGGGTCATTTGTGTAGATCCTTAAAGTTTTCCTTATAGAAACTAACAGTTAAATAAAGGAAAAATTGAAAATTAGTTGAAAAAAACAGCCATTAGTGTCAACGTTTTCACCTGTAACTTCTTCTAATTATGACAGATATTTGAAGGCAATATACCGTTATATCCGCTGGACCTTTCTGGTTGTGGGGATATATAGGACTTGTAGGTTCACCAAGAACCCGACGAACCCAGAGCCAATAACTGAGCAGCATCTTGCAATGGTTTTTTATTATGTACCGGGTATATAGCAATTATTTTGGGAAAATGTATACATGGAAAAATTGTTATGAAAGACACCTATGTATTTCTGAAATGGGAACAAAATGTAGATTTTAGAAACAGTAGATATTTGGACATTTCCAAAATTGGGAGTACCCATACTAGCATGAGAATTATAGGTCATTTATCAAAATGACTTATTTTTTACACATTGTCTTTCATTTGGAAGGCAGAAATGCATCGAAAGTCAATAGGTAATAACAGTTGCTCTACAATTCTGTGTTACCCTAAGTCTCCCGATAAAAATGGTACCTCACTTGTGTGGGTAGGCCTTGTGCCCACAACAGGAAATGGCTCAAAATGCAACGTGGACGTACCACATTTTCACAATGAAAAATTACCCTTTTTTTGCAAAGTGCCTAGCTGTAGTTTTTGAACCCTAGCTCTGCGGGCACTTAGGGAAACCTAGCAAACCTATACATTTTTGAAAACTAGACACCCAGGGGAATTCAGGATGGGGTGACTTGACTGGCTCTCACCAGGTTCTGTTACCCAGAATCCCTTGCAAACCTAAAAAATTGGCAAAAAAAACACATTTTCCTCACTTTTCTGTGGTGGAAAGTTCTGGAATCTGCGTGGATCCACAAAATTCCACCCACCCCACGTTCCCCAACGTCTTCCGAAAAAAATGGTACCTCACTTGTGTGGGTAGGCCTAGTGCCCGCGACAGGAAGCAGCGCAAAGCGCAACGTGGACGCACCACATTTTCACAGTGAAAAATGACCCTTTTTTTGCAAAGTGCCTAGCTGTAGTTTTTGAACCCTAGCTCTGCCGGCACTTAGGGAAACCTAGCAAACCTATACATTTTGAAAAGTAGACACCCAGGGGAATCCAGGATGGGGTGACTTGACTGGCTCTCACCAGGTTCTGTTACCCAGAATCCCTTGCAAACCTAAAAAATTGGCAAAAAAAACAAATTTTCCTCACTTTTCTGTGGTGGAAAGTTCTGGAATCTGCGTGGATCCACAAATTCCACCCACCCCGCGTTCCCCAAGGTCTTCCGAAAAAAATGGTACCTCACTTGTGTGGGTAGGCCTAGTGCCCGCGACAGGAAGCAGCGCAAAGCGCAACGTGGACGCACCACATTTTCACAGTGAAAAATGACCCTTTTTTGCAAAGTGCCTAGCTGTAGTTTTTGAACCCTAGCTCTGCCAGCACTTAGGGAAACCTAGCAAACCTATACATTTTTGAAAAGTAGACACCCAGGGGAATCCAGGATGGGGTGACTTGACTGGCTCTCACCAGGTTCTGTTACCCAGAATCCCTTGCAAACCTAAAAGATTGGCAAAAAAACCACATTTTCCTCACTTTTCTGTGGTGGAAAGTTCTGGAATCTGCGTGGATCCACAAAATTCCACCCACCCCGCGTTCCCCAAGGTCTTCCGAAAAAATGGTACCTCACTTGTGTGGGTAGCCCTAGTGCCCGCGACAGGAAGCAGCACTAAACGCAACGTGGACGCACCACATTTTCACAGTGAAAAATGACCCTTTTTTTGCAAAGTGCCTAGCTGTAGTTTTTGAACCCTAGCTCTGCCGGCACTTAGGGAAACCTAGCAAACCTATACATTTTTGAAAAGTAGACACCCAGGGGAATCCAGGATGGGGTGACTTGACTGGCTCTCACCAGGTTCTGTTACCCAGAATCCCTTGCAAACCTAAATAATTGGCAAAAAAACACATTTTCCTCACTTTTCTGTGGTGGAAAGTTCTGGAATCTGCGTGGATCCACAAAATTCCACCCACCCCGCGTTCCCCAAGGTCTTCCGAAAAAAATGGTGCCTCACTTGCGTGGGTAGGCCTAGTGCCCGCGACAGGAAGCAGCGCAAACGCAACGTGGACGCACCACATTTTCACAGTGAAAAATGACCCTTTTTTGCAAAGTGCCTAGCTGTAGTTTTAACCTAGCTCTGCCGACACTTAGGGAAACCTAGCAAACCTACACATTTCTGAAAAGTAGACACTCGGGGAACTCCAGGGATGGTGTGACTTGACGTGGCTCTCACCAGCGTTTTCTTACCCAGAATCCCTTGCAAACCTGACATATTGGCTGAAAAAACCCACTTTTCCACACATTTTCTGTGGTGGTAAAGTTCTGGCATCTGCGTGGCTGACACAAATTTCCTACCACCCAGCGTTCCCCAAGGTCTTCCGAATAAAAATGGTGCCTCACTCGGGTGGGAGGCCCAAGTACCCGCGACAGGCAAAGGCCCACAACGTATTGAGGCGACCTCAAAATGGCCTATCACAAAACGACCTGGTTTTGCAAGGGGGTCCCATGACGTTTTGGCCCGGGGCTCGCGGCCACCTACGGAAACCTAGCAAACCCACACGTTTCTGAAAGAGTAGACACTCGGGGGACTCCAGGGAGGTATGGCTTAGCCGTGGATCCCACAACGTTTTCTTACACAGAAATCACCTGCAAACCTGACATTTTGCTGCAAAAAATCCCTTTTGCACACATTTCTGTGTGGTAACGTTGGCGGATCACGGGGCTGACACAAATTTCCTACCACCCAGCGTTCCCCCAGGTCTCCCGATAAAAATGGTGCCTCACTCGGGTGGCCGAGGCCCAAGTACCAACGACAGGCACACGGGCAAACCAGATCGTATTGAGGCGACCATCTAAAGTTGCCTATCACAAAATGTTTTGGGCCCTTGCCTGTCGCGGGTACTTGGGCCTCCCACCCGAGTGAGGCACCATTTTATCGGGAGACCTGGGGGAACGCTGGGTGGTAGGAAATTTGTGTCAGCCCCATGATTCCACAACTTTACCACACAAAAATGTGCGAAAAAAGTGATTATTTCAGCAAAATATCAGGTTTGCAGGGGATTCTGGGTAAGAAAACGTTGGTGGATCCACTGCAAGCCATACCTCCCTGGAATCCCCGGATGTCTACTTTTCAGAAATGTGTGGGTTTGGTAGGTTTCCCTAGGTGGCCGCCGAGCCCCGGGCCAAAACGTCATGGGACCCCCTTGCAAAACCAGGTAGTTTTGTGATAGACCATTTTGAGGTCGCCTCAATACGTTGTGGGCCCTTGCCTGTCGTGGGTACTTGGGCCTCCCACCCGAGTGAGGCACCATTTTTATCGGGAGACCTGGGGAACGCTGGGTGGTAGGAAATTTGTGTCAGTCCCATGATTCCACAACTTTACCACACAAAAATGTGTGAAAAAAGTGATTTTTCAGCCAAATTTCAGGTTTGCAGGGGATTCTGGGTAAGAAAACGTTGGTGGATCCATGCAAGCCATACCTCCCTGGAATCCCCGGGTGTCTGCTTTTCAGAAATGTGTGGGTTTGGTAGGTTTCCCTAGGTGGCCGCCGAGCCCCGGGCCAAAATGTCATGGGACCCCCATTGCAAAACCAGGTAGTTTTGTGATAGGCCATTTTGAGGTCGCCTCAATACGTTGTGGGCCCTTGCCTGTCGCGCGTACTTGGGCCTCCCACCCGAGTGAGGCACCATTTTTATCGGGAGACCTGGGGGAACGCTGGGTGGTAGGAAATTTGTGTCAATCCCGGTGATTCCACAACTTTACCACACAAAAATGTATGAAAAAAGTGAATTTTTCAGCAAAATTTCAGGCTTGCAGGGGATTCTGGGTAGGAAAACATTGGGGGACCCACGCAAGCCATACCTCGCTGGACTCCCCAGAGTGTCTAGTTTTCAGAAATGTGTGGGTTTGGTTGGTTTCCTAAGATGGCCGCCGAGCCCAGGGCCAAAAACCTCACTGGTGTGGGTGGTTCAAGTACCCGCAACAGGCAAGGGCCCAAAACGTATTGAGGAGACATCAAAATGATCTATCACAAAACAAGCTGGTTTTGCAAGGGGAGTCACCTGGGTTTTTGGCCCCGGGCTCGGCGGCCATCTTGGGAAACCTACCAAACCCACACATTTCTGAAAACTAGCCCCCCGGGGGAGTCCAGCGAGGTATGGCTTTTTTTTTTCTTTGGGGGGTAGGGTGGGGGCATTTGCATGCCCATTCTGGGCAGCCCCCACCCCGGGCCTATAAAAAAAGAATCCCTGGCATCTAGGGTGTTTCTGAACCCCGGGTGGGGGCAGATTGGTGGCCACTGCCACCATCCTGCCCCGGAGGGCAGAAAGACTGGAATTTCGTGGGGGAGGGGTGGGGGCATTGGCATGCCCATCTTGGGCAAGCCCCGCCCCTAAATGTATCGAGGGGAAAAAAACTCTGGTGTCTAGTGGGCTTTCTGCCCCCCGGAGGGGCAGATTGGGGGCTACTGCCCCCATCTGCCCCCCAGGAGGGGCAGAAAGACTGTACCTTTGCGTCGGGGTGGGGACATTGGCATGCCCATATTGGGCAGCCCCTACCCCAAATTATAATAAAAAAAAATCCCTGGTATCTAGTGGACTTTCTGCCCCCCCGGGGGGGCAGATTGGGGGCTACTGCCCCCATCTGCCCCCCAAGAGGGGCAGAAAGACTGTACCTTTGCGGCGGGGTGGGGTGGGGGCATTGGCATGCCCATATTGGGCAGCCCCCACCCCTAACTATAATTTAAAAAAAATCCCTGGTATCTAGTGGGCTTTCTGCCCCCGGGGGGGCAGATTGGGGGCTACTGCCCCAGCTGCCCCCAGGGGGCAGAAAGACTAATTTTGTGGGCCGGGAGGGTGGGGCATCGGCATGCCCGTTTTGGGCAGCCCCCACCCCTACACCTAACTACAATCTACATAAAAATCCCTGGTGTTTAGTGGGCTTTCTACACCCCGGGGGGAAGATTGGGGGCTACTGCCCCCATCTACCCCCCAGGGGTGGCAGAAAGACTAATCATGCCAAAAATTTTATGGGGGGAGCAAAGGCCCTTGCCCAAGGGGCCGCTCCCCCTCCCTGGTGCCTAGTGGGTGGATCCCTGCTTAGGGATCGCCCTCCTGGGGCGATCCCCAAGCAGGGATTCCACTAGTGAGGGTACCATTGCAAAGGGAGATTCTCCCCTTTCCAACGATATCTCTCCTGAGTTTCTACGTGCTCAGGGGGCTGAGATAGCCCCTGAGCACGTAGAAACTGAAACTGAAATGAGCCTCTTGGCTCATTTCAGTTTCAGTTTCACTGAAATGACATCAGCGCGACGTGCGCGCCGATCGTCATTTCAGGGAAACCAGGGGGGGCCTCGGGAGCTGGGGAAGCTCTTCCCCAGCTCCCGAGGCTTTTGGGAATAAAAGGGAATCCCTCTGGTGCCCGCACCAGAGGGATTTCCTGTGCTGGGTTCCATGACGAGCTGGACTCTTCATGAGCACACGAGCACTGTGTGCCATGACGAGTCCAGCTCGTCGTGAGCATGGAAGGGGTTAAATACCCCTCACACACCAAAAGGGCCCTTGATGTCATGCTTCATCATTGGGGTCTTCCCATCCCACTGTGGAATGGGGCGTGCTACAACCAGCGACTACGCGGGAGCACTAATCTAAAATACTATGTGTGGTGCAGGGGTGGTGAGAAGAAGGGTCAAAAGTGAAGTTAAAAAGGAACTGGCCTCATGGACATGTAAATCTGTTTGTGCTACTATATGAGCAGTATGGGGCAACATTTTGTCTAGCAGCACTAACTAGTGACTTCTTCCTGCTCATCTGTACCTGAGGCTCATGGGGCAATATACCCATTCATACATTATTAACGTATAGTAGCACAAACAGATTTACATATAGGAGTACAAACAGGTACTTTATACTGCATGAATATTTGCAAAAATTTCTTTCACTTTTGTATATAACTATCTTCACTTTTATACAACAAGTGAGCACTGAAGGGATCTTCTTAGTCCTGATGAAGAAGCCTTGAGCTTCGAAACATGTCGACTCTTTAGGAACGTCAGCTCATTATATGCATGACTATTCCAAATCACAATTTTTAACAGGTTCAGCCTCAATGACCTATTAAATTGTCTTATGTCCATGAGGCCAGTTCCTTTTTAACTTCACTTTTGACCCTTCTTCTCACCACCCCTGCACCACACATAGTATTTTAGATTAGTGCTCCCGCGTAGTCGCTGGTTGTAGCACGCCCCATTCCACAGTGGGATGGGAAGACCCCAATGATGAAGCATGACATCAAGGGCCCTTTTGGTGTGTGAGGGGTATTTAAACAACTTTTGTGTATGTCCTATCATGGAGTAGGAATACAACTCTTTCCCCATCCACTATCGGTCCCCTTCTTCATCATTCAGATCATTACCCATATGGTGGATCTTGATGTTTTGTTAACTACTGACTTGAGGAGGACGTATCCACCGTCAGTGTCCCTCGGGACACTACCTCTTCACTCCCTAATTTTGTTTTTTTGAGGCAAATTAATGTAGCCAAACAGTCGGACTGGGACACAAAAAAAGGCCCGGGCATCTTAATAAATTCGCCCACATTTCCAAACCATGGTAGTTTAGAACTTGTAAAGACACACTGTATAACTTTGTTTTAGAGGTATGGGAGACTGTATGCGTCTGTGCTTCCTGCAGGCAATGCTTGTGGTATTTTCAGGGAAATCAGCAGTAAACATGCATTGGCAAAGACAAATGTCTCACCTTTGCAAGAGCTATTGGCTTTGCCAATGTGTTTTAGCCATGTTGTACACTAGCGTGGCTGCTGTTTAGTATGACTAAAAGTTAGTGGCGTAGAGGAGACTGGAGTGGCGTAGAGTTTTGTGGAGTGGCGTAGAGTGGAGTGGCATAGAGTGGAGTGGCGTAGAGTGGAGTGGAGTGGCGTAGAGTAGAGTGGAGTGCCGTTTAGTGGTGTAGTGTGTTGGGGAGTGTTGTGGGTAGAGTGGAGTAGAGTGAATTGGACTGGCAAAGAGTTGAGGGACGTAGAGTGTCGTACAGTGGAGCGGAGTAGAGTGTTGTATGTTGGAGTGGAATGTTGAGTGTCATAGAGTGGAGTGCTGTGGAGTAGATTGCCATAGAGTAGAGTGAAGTAAAGTGGTGTAGAGGGAGTTGTGTACATGGGAGTAGAGTGTTGTAGCGTAGAGTGGAGTAGATTGTCGTAGAGTGGAGTGGCATAGAGTGGAGTAGAGTGGCATAGAATAGAGTGGCATAGTGTGTGGTGGAGCAGCATAGAGTATAGTGGAGTGAAGTGGCGTACAGTGTTGTGGTGGAAGTATAGTGAAGTACAGTTAAGTGAAAGGGCATAGAGTGGAGGTGCATAAAGTTGAGTAGTGTCTCATACAGTGGAGTGTTGTGGAGTGAAGCAGAGTGTCATGGAGTAAAGTGGCATAGAGTGGAGTGGCATAGAGTGTTGGAGTGTCAGCGAGGGAGTAGAGTGGAGTAGATTGGAATGGCATAGACTGGAGGGGCATAAAGGGGAATCTTTACTTTCTGCAGGCAATGTTTGTGGTATTTACAGGGAAATCAGCAGCTAACAAGAATTGGCAAAGTCAATTCATCTCGTCTATGCAAGGGCTATTGGCTTTGCCAATGTGTTTTAGCCATGTTGTACACCGGCATGGCTGCTGTTCAGCATGACTAAAGGTTAGTGGCAAGGAGTGGCGTAGAATATAGAGTGGAGTGGCCAGAGTGGCGTGTCATAGAATAGAGTGGTGTGTTTTAGTGTGAAGTGTTGTGTCGTATTGTGGAGTGGCGTAGGTGTTATGTCATAGAGAGGACTAGCATAGAGTGGAGTGGCATGTCGTAGAGTGGAGCGGAGGGACATGGAGTGGAGTTGACTATCATAGAGTGTAGCGCGGGGGCGTGGAATGGAGTGGCGTGGTGTAGAGTGGAGGCGCATAGAGTGTTGTAGAGTGGTGTAGATTGAAGTGGCATAGTGTTGAGTATTCATGGTGTGGTAGTGCACTGCCATTACAGACAACACATTTTCAATTGAAATGGTGACTACATTTGCACAGACATACAGTTTACTGATAAAAGTATACAGCACACAAATAGTGTGAGAAAATATCGTCACCTAGTGTATTTCCTTGTTTTGATCATATTGAAATATTTGTTTCCATCACACGTAGAATTTCAAAAAATGTGCTTCATTTGTTTGTCCTAATTCTGATATATTTTGAAGTCTCTGCACAGTTAATTTACAGAGATTGAATTTTTTTTGTGTGCTAGTAAAAATCATTTTCTTTCACAGCAGGATTGTCACATAAATCCTCTCACTTTGAGGTCAGAGAAAGAAAAGTAAACACCAAGCTCCCTCATAAGAAAGACCCTGACATTTGACCTCTGTCTTTGAATGCACAGCAAATGTGACTGTTGTGTAGTTCCTACCCATCCGTAGGACATGCGCCTTGTACGGACAACGTAAACTAAGGGCTTGGTGTCAAGACTGATTCCGGACACCCCCGCAGGATATATTGGCCTAATGACCAGCTAGCTCACAGTGCCACCGTAAGCCCCCCCTAACCTACCAGGGAGCGACAGTATCTGGCAAACACTGAACATGACAACCCTGACCCCTAAGGGATCGTGGAAGTAGTACAGAACCTTTCGCTCAGTCACTTGTTCTCACATATTCTCAGAGAAATATACAGAGAATACACAGTGGGACATTTTCAATAATATTTATTGAACCAACGTTATTCTTGCATAAAATACGTATGCTGCAATGATTAGGAGACTGAAGCAGATAAACGTGATTACATGCACTACAAGTGTAAATAGTAGGTAGAGTTCTACCATGGTGCTAAAACAATGTATATATGCAGGCATATAAACAAGGCAGTAATCTAGCATACTCCTACTATGCGAACCCTACCCTAAGTGTCCCTAGAGTGTGTGTAGGTGTAGAGCCAAGAATCCCCCCCAAGGGACGATCCAACCCCATTACCTGATAGGATAGAGTGAAGGACCCCATCTTGGTCACAAACTGGACACCCCTCACGAGATGTTGCTGCATGGTGATTTCTCAGCATGCAAGGACCCTCAGTATCAGCGGAAGTACCTCCTCTGCTAATCTATCGGGATGCTCATCTTTTATAATAGAAAGCAGCCTTGTCATGTACTCATAGATTAGTGATGTTATGGATATATAGATAGACCTGTGGCCCCGTGCATGAAGATAGTGATGACATTTGTATCTAGTACGAAAACGAGACCTTGTACATAATGTTCAGGGCATTGTGATAATGTTGTGCGAAGCTAGATGTAAAACAAGTTTAGTTTCAGAGAAACAAATCCAACATTGTCGCACGTGCAAATGTGTGCAAAAGGTCACAGCTGGAAATGTTATTTGTGAGGACAATGTAAGAAATAAGCTGCTTCGTTACATGGGCCTAACTCTGGAATATAACACCCACTCCTCATACTAAGGGTCGATATATAAAAAAGCGATCTAAAAAACCAGCAGACCAATTTTTTCTAAAAAACGTTAAAACTATTCTTAAAAATATCTAAAAGCGGGCTTCCCAGTAAAATAGGTATTAAAAGTCTTAAAAGTATTTGCGATCCCAAGCACCTAGAAAGTCATGGTGCCTAGAAAAAGAAAAATCTATTTTGGTACATTTTGTTTAAAAAGAGACCAAGTTGCTCGCACACGGAAAAAGGCCAATTGTTTGTGTTCCAAGTGGTAGACGCAACATTGCTTTTGCCCACATCCACAGACGTTCCCTGAGTCGCACCTCGTAGCATGTTTATGGAGCAAAGGTGATTCCATCCAGCTCCAGCAGCAGCAGCTGAGGGAGGCATCGTGTCCCACAAGTTGTCCTCCGAGCCGTTGTTCACATCACTAGGAGCTGAAGCATTCCAGGGTGGCTCTAAGAATGCATTCATCATCAATGGAATACGCTGGGGACAGCAATACTCATGGGCCTTCAAGGGGTCCATCAGTACTTCAATGTCCCTTGGCGCAACCAATTCTGATCTGAGACCTAAATCCAGGACGCATTCCCAGCTGCAAAACAGGCAGCGGAAGACAGGTTGAATGTAGTCAAGCCAGACCAGCCTGAACAACAAGAACTAGTGCTCATTTAGTTCTTGAAGCCAAGGTGTGCCGAAGCAGTGTATCATGCGCTCACGGCAACGCAGCACTAGCAGTGCTGTGTCCATTCTGAGTTGAACTGGGACATCCATTGTGGAGCAGATAGAATAAAATCAGTATTCCTGCCACAAGTAGCAGGACGAGCAGGAGCCCTTCAAAAGTTCTTCCCAACACAGAGTGTATGAAAGATGGTATCACTCTGAATATCGTCTGAAAGGTGCTAACCAAACCAGAGCTGATACATTTTAAAATGTGCATTTCTTTGGCATCAGACATGTTAAAGATATGATGGACCAGCTCCCCAAAATGCAGTGGGAAAGTAGTGTCTGTATCTCAGACGAGGACCTTGCAACCTGGAGATCAAACGTCTCTTTGGCTGAAGTTAAGGCCACATCCTTTTGTAAAAGCATGGCTCTCAGTTTGCTTAGGGAGGCAAATAATTTTATGTTGGAAACATTTATCGAAGGCCATAATGCTGCCTCCTTAACTGTGCGGGCAGGTGCAAACAGTACTTGTGTACAAGTGCCTATGGAGTTAACTGTCACTAGATAAGCGAAGCCCGGTTCCATTCCGCAGCAACCTTGATCATTCAGCATCAAATGGCTCCCATTCGAGAGCAGCCTGAATACAGGATGAAACACGCCAGCTGGAGAAAACTTCAGATAATAAGACTAGTTCGCCATTGAAGCATTGCATGCCCCATGGAGAGAAATGTCCTTGCAAACCAAGGAGCCGCTTAAGGTATCTTCACAGTTGGAGCCACTAAAAAAAACTTCTGTGTCCCCATTCCTGCATCTAAATCTGAATGGTAATTCCCAATATTCGTGCACATATTCTTCCCCTAGCGCTTCATATCTGTGTACCTGTTGGTATTAGAGACAATATTGGAACTGAAAGAACGTGACCGGTAGGGTGATGTAACCATGGATTATCCAAAGCTAGAAAGGGGGACCCCCTCTGAAAAATTAATAGCAGGTCTGGGAGAAGAGGGGAAAAGAACCAACAATACAATGTGAAGAATGCTCCCTCGTGACCTATATACTTACTCTTACACATGCGTAAGTCATGAATATGAAGAGCTCATACAATGATTGCATACCATGAAGAGCAAAAACATGAGAAACTTATTTATACATCTTTTATTTGCATTTTGTTATTTTCCATTATCAAAAGCTTTTCTTATCCTTATTTTTGTATTAATATATTTTATACAGCTTTTGTGTAAAACTTATTTTATAACAATTATCTTAAAAGTCTAATAAACATATAAACAAAACAATATTGACACCAAATTTCATACACAAATATTTGACAATACCCCTGAATGAAAAACAAATAATTGGAAAAAAGTATACCAATGTCATGCATACTAAATTACATTCATACACTTACAACCACATACATACCCCATCCAAAAATCACAACTATCTGGAGACTGAAAGATATTTAGAGTCTCTGTGACCAAGAGATCAGAGCTGTAAACTGCCAGCTCTAAACGACAGTGATCAATGGTTAATGGCCAATGGTCGACGCGCGTTTCGGTGGATCAAAGAACATAGACACCACCTTCATCAGGACCTATGCCAGATAGCAACACATTGCAAACACACCCAGGGGATACCTGAAAAAAATTTAAATACAACATGTTCAGAGCCCTAAACATGAGTTTATAAACAACATTTCATATATTACTGAATTGGACCTTGGGAACAACTAAGAATATAAAAATCTATAGTGGAAAGCCAAGTCAAAAATTTAATGTAGACCAGGCTATATACTAAGTCGTTTTATCTATGGAGCAAATAGTGTCTATCCCTCAAAGGAAACCAAATCATAATAGGATAGACCTAAATCAAAGAATATAAAAAGAAAAGTACCTGTAAGCCATGACAAGAAACAAATATGTTACAAGATAGATGTGTATCAGAGGATAGAAATGAAAGAAGATTGAGACCACCTTTGCCAAGCTGTTAACAAACGAAAACACCCGGTGACTATTTAGAAACCTCAAAAAAACCGTGACTCCAATGACAGCTAGATAAAAACAATCCACTTACTACTGAAGATATTCTGAATAATCAAATATCTTCACGTGGACCTTCAGAAAACTCGAAATAGATTGGGTTCCAACCGCTAATGTAACTGACCAATCTAGATTATTAACAAAGAAAAAAAGAGAAAGAAATGTTTTATTTACATAGTCCATCTTTATTATATGTGCCCAGGGACGGCAAAAAGGGAAGAAATTACATACCCAAGTCTGGTCAGAATTAAAGGACACTGAGATGGTCTCAACGGATTTTACTGATGAGGTACCCTACTAAACAAAATAAAAGTCGAGAGTCACCTCTGTGCCCGACCCTTTATCCCTTTAACAGCTAGTTATATATGCTTCATACAATGGTACCTACCCTTTTCAATAATAATCGCATGTAGTTAGGATACACGGAGACTGATACCCATCTGGGCAGATTTACTTCTGATGGACTATTCTCTGTATTTATTCTTTGTTAAATTGTCCTGTTTCTCAGTCCGGTTAGGAATGTTCTGTGAACAAACAATAAGTAAGGTATGACTCCTACGATATACAAAATACATTAGCTATAGAGATACTGATATGGTATCAATAGACACCCTAATCATATCTCCTACCACTTGCCAAAAGGTCGTCGCTATCTAACGTAAATATTGCGTAGACACTTGAAGCTACGCAGATAGCCTTCTTAGTATACCAAAGATAATAGTTCTGCAATATACTCAGTATTTCATAGTAAATTACAACTCCAAACAGAGGATCTGTAGACTAACGATGTAGGCACTCAAACTATATAGAGATTTCTGGCGCTTAGAGTGGAGCACGCGAAGTAGCATTTACCGTATTTCATGTTATTGATGCTATAATCTGCTCTTCGTCTCGCAACTTGTGTTGGCGACAAACAATGATTGTAAGGACTAGAAGTACTAGCGTATTATATATACAAGATATACATAGGCTTGAAATGAGCAAAGAGTCTAACTATTCAGTATTACGAAATACCTAAAAACAAGATAAAAAAAGAGCCGTGGGCTGGTACGGAGTCGCAGCAACTCACCTATATGTGTCACGTAGTTGATTTTACAAAGGTGGTCCCTCACTGTAGTCTGGAGCATGAAGTAACAATGCCGTGGGGCATATAGATCGGCGTCCTAGAGCCGAGTGACGCACATGATAATCCCGATCACCTGGTGTATAGTAGATGTAGAAATAGGACTTAGCCCGCAAACATGGGCGCCATGTTAGAATGGTCTAAAAAGAGGGCCGCAAAATAATACATCCAGAATAAGCGCCATATTGAAATGACGTGCAAAGGGCCCTGAAACTGGTGTGTCCACAGTTTATAATACATGGACCCCGAAAAAAGAAAGAAGAGAACAATGAGATGTGAAATACACACTAACTCAGGTGCCCAATAAATTCATATATGATAATGTAACAGAAGATGTATTGAGTTGTCATACACGTATATAAATCCATACATAGGATAATACCTTCAGAGAGTCTAAACTTAAGGGAAGGATCTACGCTAAAACAATCCAAGCTGCGTACACTTCAATCGGGGCAAAATCCAATTATAGCCCCTGCAGGGAAAGAAAATACCACTTTTCACAAATGAATGAACTCTATGTAATTATCTATGGTAATTGCTGTATATACAACAGAAAAACATGTTCCTTAACTTGAGTTATATCAATAGAGTTTGCTCATACCTAGCCTGTTATACCCAGATGATAAAGAACTATGTTTTGAACCTTTGTCACTTTGGTCCCTCTAGTAGAGGTGCTAACATAGCACCAGAGGGAAATATCCCTAGAACAATTGTAAGGGATGATAGAAATCGGATTGAAGGGTTCTACTGCTGACTACCAGTAACATTCCAAAGAATTTCTTCATTCAATCCCTGTTTGACACTATCTAAAGTATAAATCCAAAAGGTTTCCCTTCTTTTACGGGTAACCTCAACCGGGATTCCTGCCTGACATTTGATTTTTTCTATTATACACCATGTCAGATCTTTCTCTGAGTGTTGTTTTTCCAGGCAGTGCTGAACTAAGGGGGCCATGGTTTTATGTGTTCGTATGGCAGACTTATGTTCACTGTATCTTGTGCGGAATTCTCGTGCAGTTTCACCGATGTATATTAAACCGCACGGACACAGTAACATATATACAATGTTTTGGCTCCTGCAGTTGGTAAGATCCCTAAGTTTGATTCTGCGACTTTTATAGGTGATGAAATCCGTAACAATTGCGGATTCACACGCGTGGCAGGAACCACACTTGTGGTTGCCTAAAATCAAGGGTAGCCCCGTAATGGTGGTTTGATGTTGAATGCGTGAAACAGAAGATCTGGAATGTACTAAGATATCACGTAAGTTACGGTTTCTGCGATAGGCCACCAAAGGCAGCGGAAGTTGGGGATCATTCTCATTAGTATTGAGGATTTTCCAGTTTCTATTAATGATGTTTTTAATCTTGTAATTGAGTTGAGAATGATTGACAATACAGGTAACCTGATCACGAGAAGGGCGTTGTGTGCCTTGAAGAAGGGCATCACGATTATAGTACTTAGCCCTTTTAAAGGCATGTCTCACAAGTCTATGGGGATATCCTCTCTCTAGTAGCCGACCTTTGAGGGCATCCCCATGTTTGTGATAATCTTCCATGTTAGTACAATTACGCAGTACCTGTAAAAATTCCCCAAAGGGGATTGAGTCTTTTTGACAGGTGGGATGGAAACTCTGATATTGCAATAATGTAGTCTTAGCTGTAGGTTTCCTAAATAAGCTAACATGAAGCATGTTGTTGGTCTCAAAAATTTCAATGTCTAGGAATTCAACCCGATTGGAACTAAAAGTGGCTGAAAACTTTAGATTGCTGTCACTTGCATTAAGCCAACAGATGTATTCTTGTAATGAGATCATATCTCCCCTCCAAATGAAAAAAATGTAATCGATAAATCTTTTCCAGATATATACATTTTCAAAGAAGGGAGCAGCCTCATTAAAAACATTTGTAAGTTCCCATTCTCCCAAATATGCATTCGCCACACTTGGAGCACAGGAAGCCCCCATGCTCGTACCCTTAACTTGCTGGTATATGAGTCCATTAAATTCAAAAAAAGTATTCCGCAGGACTACTTGTAAACATTCCAGAATGAAACCGTCCGGTCTGTCACCTGGGGACCTTCGAAGAAGGGACGCCACTGCTTGTAACGCTTGACATTGAGGAATGTTGGTGTATAAGGCCTCAATGTCAAGCGTTACCAGGATCTCTGAAAGGGGATCAAATGTCATACCTTCGATTTTGTTGATAATGTCCCCTGTGTCACATATGTAAGAAGCATAATTCTGAACCAGAGGGCATATGAAGGAATCGACATATTTAGAAAGAGGCTCCGTACTCGCGCCAATGGTGGAAATAATGGGACGCAATGGGGGGTCTGATACATCTTTATGGGTTTTGGGTACCCCATACAAAGCCGGTGTTTTGGGGCATGATTTGTTTAAAAAGGTGTGTTCATCTACACAGATGAGTTCACTATCAAATGCTCTCTGAGTGATTTCTTGAATGGTATGATTCAATTTGGTGAGCTCTCTGGGGTGTGATTTTGTATAGTGTTCCGGGATCGCCAGCATGTCCAAAATCTTGATGTTATAGTCGGATTTGTTCATGATAACGATACCACCACCTTTATCACAAGGTTTTATAACAAGATCTTGATTCTGTTTGATTTTATTCAAGGCCACATTGTCTGTCTGAGATAAGTTGCTGCGTGTGGCTGGTGGATATTTAATAACACGCCCTATTTCTTTAAGGACATTTTGCTAAAAAATGTTAACCTCAGCTCCCACCATATCTAAGGTGGGGGTAAAATGTGACGGAGGTTTACATTTTGATTGGTTTTCCTCTTGATGATCCATAGGTCTATCTAGAAAGAACTTCTTCAATCTTACTTTCCTGAAGAAGGCAAAAAGGTCTTCATGCAATTTGAAGGTATCAAGACGGGTACTCGGGACAAATGAAAGGCCACGACTAAGGACAGCATATTCTTCAGAGGTAAAATTGACTGTTGATAAATTGAAAATGGGCAAAATGTCCTTTTTATTCATGATGTTCATATTAATAGAGTCCCCTAACGCCAATATTGTTGGTTGCGTGTTCTCACATAGGGTTGTGGATGTTGTGGGGCCATCTGAGGGGGTTCCCTGTCTGGGGCCCACCTCCTGTTTCTCCCTCTGTATTGGCCTCTCGGTAAAAAAGGGGACTGGCTCTGAAAGTGTTGGCCAAAAAAGGGTTGTAGTGCCACTTGTCTACCTCTCTGGGGTCCTGAATTATATTGGGCTTGTCCCATATCATATGAGCCTTCATTGTCAGAATCTGATGAATTCGTGTCAGAAAAGTTAATAATTTTCCTTCTAGAATTATATATGTTACCCTGTTGATTGAATCCTTCATTCCAGTTTTTATAATAGGATGCATTTAAATATGGGTATGCCTTTTCTTGGGCATACCACCTAATGTCCTTCTTGAGCTTTTCTGTTTTTTTATTAATCAAGTAAGTCTCAAAATCTTTCATATCCGTGTTTATTTTCTCTAGTCTTGCCTTTGCTTCTTCAACAGCTGTAGCAGTTTTCAATTTATCCTCTAATACTGCTATTTCCTGGCTTAAAACAGCCATGACCTCTCTGGCTGTTTCTATAATTAAAATCATCCAGTCCCTGGAAAATAACAAAATGCAAATAAAAGATGTATAAATAAGTTTCTCATGTTTTTGCTTTTCATGGTATGCAATCATTGTATGAGCTCTTCATATTCATGACTTACGCATGTGTAAGAGTAAGTATATAGGTCACGAGGGAGCATTCTTCACATAGTACCATGGATTATCCAGTCAGCAGATGGTGTCTCAGCCACAGTGAAAGGTATTTGGTCTAACTTTTCAATGTGCAACATGATATATTTCGCATCTCTACGTGCCATTGGCATCTGCCTTTCTGTTAGATCGTATACTGAAAACAGATTTGTACTGTTGATGTAACGCCATGACACGGGGCCAGAACGTAATGTTTGTAGCGTCCAGCTCAATATTACTATTGACCGTAATTGTGACTGTCCATGTTGCAGTATAGACATGTCTTGTTGTATTATGTCAATTGTGGAAGACACTACATTACCCAGTGAATACATTCTGGATGATAGAGTGGTCATACCGTTGTCAACCACAGCCAAAGCCTTTTCTGGGTTAACCCTATCAATCTCGTGCAATCTCTCAGCAGCTTCCTACTGAGAAATCTTCCACAGATCGTTGTATATTCTGTGCAAAAAGCGCTTTTGACGTGGGTTCCAGGACCCTACTAAAACAATCCCTGAGATCCATGTCATCAGAAAGAATGGACAAGTGTTGTTTCACCTGGGAGAGTGTTGAGGTTTTTAGCCAATCTAGGCATAACTTCCCAACACTATATGACGTCACCACCCGAGTGTTCTGTTTGTACATATCTTTGATCAGGCCTATTGATTCTAAACCCTTCTGTGTTACCAAGGAATATAGACTGACAACCGTTTGTGTCCACAGGCCATACCAACCAACCCTTCCAATAGGGGTCTGATGAATTGAAAGAACCATTACGTATCATGGTGTCTAGTGTATCCTCACCAAAGTGTGTAAAGTGCTGCCAATTCTCGAAACGTGATAATGCGGGAATACATGGCGTGTTCAAATCTTTTGTTTTCGCTATACCCAGACATGAAGTTTGTTGCACTGTCTTGTTCAGGAAAATCATTTGATGTAGTATGGGGCACACTCTAAATAAGTCTTTTGTCCCTCAGATAGACTTTGTGTCTATTGTGTCTTTCAAAAAGTCGAAACCCTCTATAGACAGTTTGGAAATAAAGGAACCTGAGTAGATCAGCTTGGTATTTGTTAGCATATTTTTCTTTGCAGGTGTAGGTGCAAGCCTATAGTGATATGAGGCTGGATCTTATGTTTCAAAACCTGAAAAATAAGCAAACGTTTGTGCAAAAGTCTTTGAACTACCTTTCAGCTGTGTTGGGCAGTGTTCCCATTGTGTGTAATTATAAACAGCGTGTGGGATACTAGCTTTATGTAAAAAATGGTGACCATAATGCTGGTACCAGAACATGTCCCCAAAGCTACCTGTACCATCATACAATTCATCATTAGAAAATGCAGCTGATTGCTCTAAATCTGAAAGCAAATTATGCACAGTTTCAATGTCCCAATCATCAGAGAAAGTACTAGCGGTGATGATGTCATTTAAAGACATTTTAAACAAATATGGAATTTTTCAAAGTTCAATTGGACCATATACATCATACGATACCCTGTCCCATTCAATTCCTTCAGGAACTGGAACCTCTGTAATGTTCACCAGGGACAAGTCACTTAGTTCACGGTGTGACGATGCATGTGGTTCAAGAACCATGTTCACGAGTTGTACTGCAGAGCATTCTGGGAGAAAGTGTCCATTCAGAAGTAGGAAAAAGACAGTTACTATACCAATCCATGGTGCCAGGAAAAGTAAGCCAATTGTAATCCATAGATGCATCCAGGGAACAACGAAGTAAGTCTTTTTCAACCAAAGATAGAAAGCATAAACTCGAAGCTTAAAAGGGAGGGGCGGTGTCGGCAGCTCAGGTTCACTTGGATCTGATGAGAAATCGTCATAATGCACGAAGTAGCCAGACGCCGTCCGGTTTATTCTTGACATAGACGCCGTCAATTTTCTAAATAGAAATTTCTGTTGATTCTACAGTTGTAGTTGTTTCAACAGGGAGAAGCACCCTTTCATTGTCGTTCATAGCTTCTCTTTGGAAAGTGGAGTGTTCAGTCGTTATTAAAGCTTCCATCTGAACTTCCTGTATGGTAGCGAGAGGAGTGCAGTGGCTACCCAGGAGCCATGTGGCCTACTGTTTAAAATCGGCCATATAGTTTGGGTTGATCAGATCATTTGAGACAAACCTTTTGTCTAGGCGGCCAGCAAGAGGCGGGAGAAGGACAGTTCTGGTTCCTTTGATAGCTAGGACAGGTACAGGCTGGCCCAAATTATTTTTTGTCCACAATTTTCTCTCTGACCAGGTCCCCAATCTCCAGAACCCAGGTAGGTCTTGCCATTACTGTTTACACTTCCCCAGTGGCGGTGCGTTTTACTTGGACGTTGCTTTGTAAAGCTCGGTATTCTTTGAGGTCCTGTAAAACACCCAAACTATCATTAAGGTCAAATGGGGTTTCAGCCACCACTGTGTTGACACTATTGAGGTCGGGTACTCACATTCTTACCCCAAACAGGAGCTCATAAGGTGGTCAAACCCCCAGGACCCCATATAGTTGATTGACCCAACTGCAGCCCGAGCCCAATACCCTTGCTGTTAAGGACTGCTTTAAGTCACGGTTTTCCCTCTCAACTACTGAATTTCCCCCAGGATGATAGGGAGAGTAGTACAGCAAGGCCACACCCAAACTTCCCATGGCTTCCTTGTAAGCCTGAGAGCTAAACGCCGGGCCCTGGTCAGAATGTAGTGTGCCAATTGCGTATGTGCCGATAAAGACTTGCAAATCCTTTATAACAGTTTGAGCGTCAGCTGAGCGCTGGGGCCAAACCCATAGGAATCTAGAGCATGAATCTACTGCCACCAAGATGTACTTGTAAGCCCTGTCTGAGTGTAAGGGGCCACAGCGATCCAAATAGAAACACGCAAGAGGTTTGTCTGAGAACAATAAAGGTGTTTGCGGTGGATGTGCTACGGTGGAGCCCTTCATCTTCTGGCAGATGTTGCATTTGAGGACAAAGTCCTTGGTCTGCTTTGTAAGACCTGGCCATCAATAGCGCTGCTTTAGTAGTGAAACTGTGGCAGAGATCCCCGCATATGCTGATCCCAGACCCTCGTGTGCAGCTAGTATCAATCCCAATCTACGATCAGTGTTTGGTATTACTCTATCCCCCACTCCTGGAATTTGAGCACACAGAATGTTTTGCTCATCTAATTTGTAGGAGTACTTGTGTGGAAAGCCTTTTGGCAGGGCTGAGCTGTTGCGCGTGGCATTGACAGCTATCATAGTTGCTCCCTCTATCCTTGTGCTTGAGCGAGTTATTGCAGCAACGGCAGCAGTGCATATTGTTGCCTTGGCGGCTTCATCCGCCATTGAGTTCCCTTCAACGTGAACGCCAACACGTTGATGACTCATTGCATGAATAACATGGGCCTGTGGCAGGCCTTCTTTCAGCATTGCCACTTGTTCCCAAAGCATCTTGTGCTTTACTGTGCAACCTTTGGAATACCTAAATCCATTCTGGCCCCAATAATGTAGATATTCATTGTAGGACTGGACACAGTAAAATGAATCACACACTATAAGTGTGGGGAATTCATGATCTGTATTTTGTAGTGCCAGTAGCAGGGCTTTTAGTTCAGCCAGCTGCGCCGTACAGTCTCCTAGAGATTGAGTGTGTGTTTTCCCAGGAAGAAACTTTCCACCCTGCATGCACCCTTTTACAATTACACATGCCGCAGAATATTGCTGTTTCATTCCTATGGTCGGCTGGGCAGATCCATTGGTATAAATGATACATTCATATCGATCTAGAGGCATTATTTAATTTGGCAGAGGATATTCTTGTTCGTATTGCAGAAAGGCCTGTGTTTGTAATGTAGAATCAAATCTGTAATCAATATTTGTTGCAGTGCAAGAGTTAGCCCATTGAATCCCTCGTAGATGTAATGCTTTAGCATTCGGGATGCTTGCCTACGTAACGGCCTCTAAGGTTGGTACCAATGTCACCACAATTATGCACTTCCCCTGTGCTAGCGCCCTCTCTCTCACTACAACAGTTTGTTCTGTTGGTGCAAAACTAATTTCAGCGTTTGTGTACAAATGCGATTTGTATGCAATAGGTACTGTATCACCTTCATTGAAAGTGATATAGGTGTACCTGGTTGGTCCAGCGACCATGCGGATCACCAGCTTAGTTGTGTTGACACGTGTGTAAATGTTTAGAAGCTATCATTTCAGCTTGTACGGAACGTGGGATATCAATATGTTCCTATGTCCAATGGTGCACTGAAAAATCAGGTCTAATTAAGTTGTAGAAAGGTTTCACCCTTTCTGCGTAATCCAAAATGTATGTCCTGCCAAATTTCAAGAATCCTAAAATGGATTGTAGTGTTTTCAGAGTTGTTGGAGGTAGTAGCAGTGCACATTTTTCTATAAATTGTGCCGCCAGGCTTTTGACTTCACTTGACAATTCGCACCCTAAAAATAGGACACTGAGGTTGGCAATTTTTGATTTCTTGAAATTGAATTTGTATACCAGGTGGGCGAACCCAAGAATTATATGGTTCACCCTAGACAAGTGTTCCATTACTTCATCGTCCGTTAGATAAATATCATCTACGTACGACAATGCCTCCTCATCAAAATTTTGAAGTAACTCTGTTACCCTTGCTGAAAACAACCCAGGGCTGTTCCTATACCCCTGGGGTAATTGACAAACTTGGTGTTGAGAGCCTAGCTCCGAGAATGCTGTCAAATATCTTCTTCCAGGCACTATATTTTGGCCAAAAAATCAATTTGAGGTGTCTAGTGTTGTTTTGTATTTTTCCCGCATGATTTTATTAATTAGTGCAGCAATTCTGTACTGCAAATGTGCGTGTGGCTACGTTTAAATGTCTGTAATCTAAGACCAGTCGGTATGAATTATCAGGTTTCATCACAGGAAACAAGTGAATATTCATAGGTGAGGTGCAATTCTCAATCAGACCCTGATACTCAAGTTGATCTAAGATCTCCCTGACTTGTTTCTTTTCCTCATGTTTAATCGGGTATTGTCTCTGTGGTTGAAGCAGGTAAAATAACTTCTTCTTCCATTGGGCAATCCATTATGAACTCGGGTATCCAATCCTTTTCGACCATAGGTCAGGTTCTCCCAAGAGAGACCCTTCACTTTCCGGGGTATGTCCCCGTCCATTTGGAACATTATTTCATATAAATGATGTGGGATACTTACTCTTGTATCAGGTGTTTCCACCGTGAAATGCTCACGCAGCACTACTACCCCCAGAAAATCCATCAGGTTCTGGTGAGCTATGGTGACTTATAATGTGCTGTCCAGCATCGTCACTGCCCTTTCCCCATTCAGAAGCAGAGTCCTCAGTAGCCTGGGCATTTCTAATGATGTCTCCTGAAAGGAACGAGATGAACGTGTATCAGTATCCTGATAACTGTCAGGCTTTCTAATATTGTCACGGTTTCCCAAATTGTATTTTCGTTCGGTGTGTTCCTATTGAGGAGACCCACCCTGTGACTGTGTTTTGTTTTGTTTATTTTTTTTATTATCCCATTTCTTCTTTGAAGAATCAAGTGCTTGCTTAGAGTTATCCTTTTCAGAATTACTCTTACCTATTGGTTTCCCAGGTTTGGCTCCCAGATTATCTCTTCCTAGAGAGGCATATATATCTTCGATAATCTTAGGCAATTTGCGCTCCTGCTGAGTGGGAGTGAATTCCCTCAGTCGTTGACGTATAGCCACAGCTGCTACTGCCCTTTTATGTTAATCAACATAATGGCTGATACTTGGGCAAAATTGCCCATCAGTTTCATCCCTAGATCTAAGGCAGTCTCTGCCCCCTACTCATTCTGAATCTGTTTTAGTACATCTGGTATGCCTGCTATTGAAGGGGTACCATGTGTTCTGGTATACACAGCAGCAAAGATTGTACCTCAAGTGGCACAATCTTCTAGCTGGGGAGCCATCCCCATTGGCAAGCAAATTGGCAGTATTCTGTGTTTTTCCTGCAGGCCCGGATGGGGAAAAACTTCTTCAAGCTGTGCTGTTTTTTGTGCTATCCAGAACGGGATATACTCCCGGCTGGTGGGAACTTTTCCCATGATGGCATTCAGTGTTCATGGGCTAATACTTGTAGTAGCCATGTGTAGTTGCGTAGCTTCAGCAGCCCCCGCAGGTTGGACTGTCAATGTTCTCAATACGTATTGTGTTAGATTTTTGTACAATTTTACTAAATCTCTGTAAAGTTTGCGCATTCCTGCTGATGTTAAGGCAGCAATGTCTGGATGATGTGTGTATGATGCTAAGACTGGCCAAGTCGCTCCTTCTCTGCTGAGCAGACCGAGTCTCACGTGTTGGATGGTATGGGGTAGGGTGCCTTTAAACCAATTAATGTGTTCTTGGTAAGTTAACAGGACTTCTAAGTCCACGTATGGAAATACTCATAGGGTGGTTCATCTTGAAAGTATTCATGAAATAACCTCGTGTGCGCATCTGCAGGCGGGAATTTAATCCAAGAATAGAATACCTCTGTTCTGAATGCGTTGTGTGCCTCAACCAAGAAAGTAACATCTCCACCCGTTGCCGGGAGGCCATGTTGTAATAATTGCATGGTAACTGCCTGTCTGCAATTTTCTGAAATACTTAGTCCAACTAACTGTTCTCCAATGTCCTCATCTTGTTGTTCGGTCATGGTTAGAGCAGTAATATTTTGCTAATTTCTTATAGAAATATGGTATGCAATATATGGGAACTTCTAATTCTTCAAGCTTGATTTAAACTACAGCCAATACATAGGGTATACCTACTCAGCTGAGGCGGATTTGTTTCCCTGCCCACTACGGACATCTCCGGTTAAAATGTGAGTAGGGGTGTCTGAGAAAGCATGACTGAACTACTCAGATTTGACCATTAAATAAGTGCCTAACCAACGTTGGTGGCGCCATGTCGTGCAGTTCCTACCAATCCGTAGGACCTGCGCATTTTTCGGAGAATGTAAACTAAGGGCTTCATGTCAAGACTGATTCCGGACACCCCCACAGGATATGTTGGTCTATAGACCAGCTAGCTCACAGTGCCAATGTAAGCCCCCCTAACCTACCAGGGAGCGAACAGTTTCTGGCAACCACTGAACCTGACAACCCTGACCCCTCGGGGATCATGGAAACAGTACAGAACCTTTTGCTCAGTCACTTGTGCTCACTTATTCTCAGAGAAATATACATAGAATACACAGTGGGACGTTTTTAATAATATTTATTGATACAACATTATTCTTGCATAAAATAGGTGTGCTGCAATGATTAGGAGACAGAAGCAGATAAACATGATTACAAGCACCAAAAGCGTAAATAGTAGGTAGAGTTCTACAATGGTGCTAAAACAATGTATATATGCAGGCATATAAACAAAGCAGTAATCTAGTGCACTCCTACTATTCGAACCCTATTCTAAGTGTACCTAGAGTGTGTGTAAGTGTAGAGCCAAGAATCCTCCCATGGAGCGATCCAACCCCATTACCTGATGGGATAGAGTGAAGGACCCTTTCTTAGTCATGAACTGGACACCCCTCACAAGATGTCAGGTTGCTGCATGGTGATTTCTCAGCATGCAAGGACCCTCGGTGTCAGCAGAAGTACCTCCTCTGCTAATCTATCGGGATGCTCATCTTTTAAAATAGAAAGCAGCCTTGCGATGTACGCATAGATTAGTGATGTTATGGATATATAGATAGCCCTGTCGACCCGTGGATGAAGATAGTGACGACATTTGTACGTAGTACGAAACGAGACCTTGTACATGATGTTCAGGGCATTGTGATAATGTTGTGTAACGCTAGATGTAAAACAAGTTTAGTTTCAGAGAAACTAATCCAACATTGTCACGCGTGCAAATGTGTGCAAAAGGTGACAGCTGGAAATGTTGTTTGTGAGGATATTGTAAGCAATACGCTGCTTCGTTACATGGGCCTACCTCAGGAATATAACATGACAAGATAAGAACAAGATTTAAAGGCCTTGTTTACAGAAATCGAGCACTCAGCGAAGAATAAAGTAAATAGGCTATGCTCCAAAGGAGGGACAAACTCAAGCTATACAGCCTAAAACAAATAAAGCCAGCAAAAAGAAAGCAAGCAACAGTGAGTAACAAAACCCAAACCTAATGGAAGCAATGGGTGGAATGCATTCCTTGAGAAGCTCTCAGAGTGTCCCCGAGAAGTTGTTAGGAAACCAGACAGCTGTGCTGTCTGGTAGTCTTTGACCTAAAAACATCCCAACAAACCATGAAACAGGCCCACAAACAGGTAAAAAAAACTGCCCACCCACTGACAAGTCAGACCAGCCCTTTGAGCATTGCCAGATTGTCCAACACAACAGTCTGATCCTGCCAACAAAGCTAAAAGTGTGAGGTAATTTCTGTAGAGGTCAAGAAAAACAATCCAACGAAGACATTATGACATGTCCTGCTTACATCTATGTCGAGATTTGGGTATGAAAGATTATGATGTAGATTAATTAGTTTAGTCCTTTGCAAGATAATATGAGGGTTTGAGTCCTTAGATTCAGAGTTTCATATCGTTGAAACAGAGACAGTGTCTGAAAGGAGTTTTTGCTAGTTTCTAAGACTGAAGAAAATCCCTGGATAGTATTGACTGAATCTATAACTTTTGCCTGCTTCCAGTTGGTTGCCATCTATTCAGAATTCTACTCACCATTTCTCTTCCAAATCTTCCGCGCTACTTGATTTGCAATTTGTTTGCAGATGCAAACTTCAGAAGTTGTTTAGTGTGTATTAAATTTTACATAGGAATCCTATGCCATTTGCTTGCATTAGAGTAGGGCATATATTGTGTTCTATTTTAGAGGAATTAATACTCGGAGTCTGAATGCTATTCGGCAAATCAGCACCACAAAGGTTAAAGAACAGAGGGGAAGTGTAATAATACTCTTCAAGCCAGGCGAAAGTAGAAGAGACGTTTATTATCCAACATACACCTCCAAGACTCCTCACAGAAATTGAATCTCTATCACCAACATTCTAAGGTAAGCACCCGGACATTCCAAGGACAATGGAATGCAGGGGGGTGGGAAGCAGGAATCAAGGGAAGGGAAGAGGGAAATACCAACAGAATATAAAAAGAAGAAATGAATACAAGGGATAATTATGTTCTAATAAAGCAGGAAGAAAAGAAGGTACATTACAACACATGTCCCTTGTATAATGAAACAACAATAAACAACTGAAAATTCAAATTAGGATTATGGAATGCATTAGGAAAAACAGAAGCCATGCAAAAAGACAATTGCTTACAAGTAAGGATTAATCCATAATAAAGTCTCTCAACCATATTGGTTTCCTTCTGTGCCTTTCTGGTCTGTTTTCTCCAATGTGGATCATTTGAATCACATTTTTTACCTTCAAATGATTCATCTTGTAAAGTTTGTGGGAACCTATTTAGTCTATCCTTGGTCCAAGTTCTTCCATCGTCTAGAACTACTACATTTTTCCATACTTTGACAATAGATTTAGGTTCTGAATATACACTGTCCTTAGCTCTATGGGATTCTGGGAGTTTCACTACCACTTTGTCCCCTATTTCCCAGAATCTCCTCCCAACCCTCTGATGCTTGTTGTAGTGTGCACTGTATTTCCTTTGATGAAGTTTTTTGGGATCTCCCACCTCCTCTCTGCGGACCCGTACAGGTTGTCCCCTCCTAACCAATTGGGCATGAGTTTAGATCCACGTACTCTTCCTTTAAGAGAGGTGAAAGGGGAAACACCTGTGACTGCATTGGGTGTGGTGTGATAAGACTAAAGACTCTCCCATAAGGATTCCTCTAACATAATGCCCGAGATCGTTGCAAGTTGGAGATTCTCTTTAATCATTCTCTTAGCTCTTTGCACCAAGCCATTTGCCCTGGGACAGTACAGAGCTGTAGGTTGATGTGTAAAGCTAAGTTTTTTAGGAACTACTTTATTTCTTCTGAGGTGAATGAATGAATATACTTTATTCGATTTCAATTCATAATAAAATCATAAAAGCCACATTAAAACCATTTATAAAAATATATCCATACACAATACAAATGTATCTATACTCTGTTCTAAATTATCTAAACGACTACATTTTAATAGGACTCCTATCTGTTAATTAATTGCACTAAATTCCTAACATATCCTTAGCATTTTAACTCATAAATACACTTGTTAAATTTAAAAAATAGAGGCCATTACCTAATAAAATTCTTTCTTTTTTTCATTATACTTTTCAAAAGGCCACTCATGGTCATTACACAATAAACATTTTCCAATAATTGCAAGTATAAAAATGCTGGGCGGCATTGCCTCCAGCCTCCTAGTCTTAACAGAGGCATAATCCATCTAGCTCTTTCCTTTGCATATATTTTACAGAAGAGAATCACGTGGATAGTTGATTGCTTTGAGATATTATCACACGGACAGTGACACAATTTCCTAGACCAATCATTAACCGAAGGGAAACTGACCAAACGATGGAAACAGTCAAACCTAAACCGTGTCAGAAGATATCTGTCGTACCCTCCGATACACCAAACCAAATAGGGCTGGATACGATAGGTTGTCAAAGTCAGATAATGCTGGGTCACCGTGCATTTATTCATCTCCTGTGCGGCTCTTAGGGACTCTAAATGTGTCAAGCAAAGAGATTTAAAATCTTTCCTAGATATTAAATTCATGGTTTCTGGTACATTATAAAAATCATAACAGTTGATATCCAATAAAAATTTCCTAATATAGTTCAGCCATTTAATTCTACAGGCATAATCCAATTTCATTACATCCTTAATAATATCTCTATTCAATCCAGTATAGGTAGATGTCCAAACTCGATACCATAATAATAAAGGTTGCAATCTAATCATATCCGTAATATATGGGATCCCTAATTCACTATGACAATTAAAAACTGGGGAGCTCTGTGGGACCGCTAAAATAAATCTTAAAAAAGTATTTTCGACTAATTGGATTAGGGAAACATCATAAAAACCCCAGATTCCTGCCCCATACATTGCAACACTCATACACTTGGCCTGATAAATTTTGAGGAGAATCTCCGGGGGTCTTTTACCCATTTTGTTTGCAAAGCTAACCACTGCCGCTACAGACCTCTTAAAAAGGAGACTCCTACTCTTAATTGCAGCTCCCCAAGAACCAGTACGCTCAAACAGAACACCCAAATAAGAGAACGTACTGGTTGAATCTATCCTATCTTTCCCAACTACCAGAGTTCTACCTTTGCTTCTCCCCTCCCACATGTCATAACAAATGTTTTTTTTACATTAAGTTTTAATCCTCGGTTATCCATAAAACTAATGTACAAGGCAAGTGCTCTCTGGAGGCCTAGCTGTGTTCTGGCCATAAGGACCGCATCATCCACGTAGAGAAGAGAGACTATCGGCTTACTGCTAACCTGAGGGGGATCTCTCGCCCCTGCCACCAGTTCCTCTTCTAGAGCGTTCGTATACAGAGAGAAGAGGAACGGGGCCAGGACGCAGCCTTGTCTCACACCCTTCTCCACGCGGAAAGACGCCGTACATTCACCCCTTAACCCATATCTCACCTTTGCACTAGTCCCCGAATATAATTGTATTAAGAATTGTATGATAATTGGGTCAACTTTTAAGTCTGTCAGAATTTCCCACAATCTAGCGTGATTGACACAATCAAATGCGGCCGTAAGGTCTACGAAGGCCACGTAAAGCTTACCTTCCTTTGCTTGCGTATATTTCCCCATTATGAGGCTCAAATTTAAAACCTGCTCATTAGTCCCCAACCCCTGTCTAAAACCGTATTGGACCGCACTCAAAATATTATTATCCTCTGCCCACAGTTGTAATCTATTTAAGACAATCCTGCCAGCTACCTTCACCAAAGCATCTAAAAGCGATATTGGTCGGTAGCAGGCAGGGTTGTTCCGATCCCCTTTTTAAAAATCGGTACGATCACTGATTCCGACCAGGACCTAATAAAACCCCTTGCACAACAAGCTTCAAACACCCGAGTTAACAAAGGGGACCATAACTTTGGGATCGATTTAAATAGATCCATCGGGACCCCATCAGGACCTGGTGCCTTACATCCTTTACTGGCATTAATGGCCTCTAGCACCTCTTCATGCAAGATGTGCATCTCTATAGGCCGAAAACCATCCGATTCTTCCCCATGCTCAGGGCCAGAGTCCAAAAAGTTTCCTACCTTCTCCTTACAACTATATACATTAGAAAAGAAGTCTATCCAAGATTTTTCGTCGATAGCGACCTCAATCCTAGCTCCATCGTTATTAGAAAAGAACGGGGCATTAACTGCCTTCCAGAATGTACTACTGTCCTTTCTTAATGAAGCTTCAAGGAGAGTATCCCACGCTAAATCTTTAAGTTCTTTCTTCCTTACTTTTCTGGCAAGATTATAGGCCCTTCTGCTTTCTCTAATCTCCTCCCGATCTCTCACCGGCCTATGGAGAGCGTTTTTTAGTCCTGTATAAGTCCTGGTACAATTGGAATCAAACCAGCCATTTTCCTTAATAATAGGACCCTTACTCTGTGCTATGAGCAAGTTTTGGACCACATTACTAATATTGGCAAATGCACTCAAGGTATCATCAAAAGCAGTGTCATCTTGTAAGCAAACTAGGATGTTATCATATGCTTTGGTGATGATCTGCTTAATGAGCATCTCTGGTTCCTTAGTACCCCAACGCACGGAATATCCATTCTGGCGACCAACGGCTATATTTTGGACCCACGCCAAACTGTTTTTATTAGAATAAAAACCCCAATTAGGGGGAGTAATAGTAAGACTTAAGGGCAAATGATCACTTAGCACATTATGATGTGTTTTAAAATTATCAATCCAAGTGGCGTAACGGTTGGGAACGATGATAAAATCAATTATAGATTCACAGCCTCTACCAATAAAAGTGTGATCAAAATCCACCGAAGGGGAACATAACAGGTTCGCAAAACCCAGCTCATATGTGGCCATTAGATCATTAAACTTCTCACCCCTGTCAGTATGAACAAAATGAGTTATCGAATCATTCTCTTCATTTACTACCCCACATTGCCCGGATCCGGGTTGAGTACATATATTTACGTTAAAATCTCCTCCCCAAATCGTGATCACATCGATGCCTATTAGGGCCCCTAACTTATCCATTTCCTCACTAAAGGACTTTAAAATGTCACATAGTTGATCTTTCTCCATATTATTGTAAAAGTTAACTACGGACACGGCTATATTACAGTTCAAGTAAATAATAACAAATTGATAAAATGCTGTACTTTTACCATTTTCAATTTTTAAGACCCCCAGTAAATTTGAGATATAAACACATATCCCACCTTTATGTCTCCCATGGGTTGACCGTATTGCTGGCATATGGTACGTCTTGTACCCATCAATATTGACTTCATCCAACAGCCAAGTCTCCTGAAAACATAGGATATCAAAGCTGCGGATGAAGTCTATCCAGATGGAATTATTCAACTTAGAATGCAGACCTGCGATGTTCCAGAAAAGCACTACGATATCCTTGGGTGCTCTATCAGTTCGATTGATGTTGGCCAAGCTTTTCACGGTCTGCCCCATGGTCTCCGTCCTCCCCAGACCGCTCACTACACCATCATCACTATTGTCAACAGACAGGGATTCATCCATTCCCAACCCTCCAATCAATATCTCGCTCTGATCAATGATAGATTCCATAATATGAGGTGTTACACTTCTCTCCTGTATAATTTGGGATGTTAAACTTTCCTCATCAATGTATTGATCAGAAGTGTCAAAGAGTCAATCATTCTCATCTAGCGATTGAAGGGGCCCAAATCTATTTGACACCTCTAAATTATAGGATGAATGAACAGTGGGGTGGGTAAAAGAATGCGGATTTAAGTACCCATTAGATGTACTAGGCTGATAAAAATAGCCCAAAGGGAGGACTTGTATACCTGACGCCATATTATTAGTTTTATTGCTTCTAAAAAGAATTTCTCTCACCAATAAGGGATCCCCCAAAGAAAGAACAACACAGTCCCCAGGAAAAACTTTCCTACTTATACCCACCCAAGCAACACGTCTTACCATCTTAAAAGCATGAAACATCTCTCTAGTTAAGCCCACTCTTTGCCCCAAACAATGAATAACACAATTCCTCAGGGCTATCCATGATTCGTTTCTTTCATCAGAATAAAGGGGCACATTAGTCAAAACGACTGTATATGGAATGGCAGCAGGGGGCAAATTTAAATTTAAATTCTGCAGTCTAGAAGGATACTCATACTTATTTATACTATGCGGCCTTGAGTTCGGGCAAAGATCATTCACCGAAAGTCCACCTTGCTGTTCTAATGGTCTTCCTTTTACTGCCTCACATAGAGCCACCTCCTTTGGCAGCGGTTTACTTCTAAAAGTTTCAGTAGGACTCTTAGGTCCCGAAACACCAAACTTCCTGGCCCTCTCCACATGCTGGCTGGCAGGACTAATTAAGGTAACTGGTGAGGGCTGGTTAGATGGCTTTAAAACACTACCCTCTCTGTCCTCGTTTATCTTGGTAATATTTACTTCCCTTGCATAACTCATATGTTGGTTCTTAATAATGTTTTCCAACCCCACTTCTATTTTACTTAATCTTGCCTCTAAAGTACCAATCGATAGTCTGATATACTTAGTGAGGTCGGTTATCAAACTTACTATCCCATTACTTTCAATAGAAGAGGGGGCGTTACTCTTGCTTTTATTACGTGTAACTGAGTCTTTACCTTTACCTTTACCTTTGTGATTTAACGGGGTACCTTTCCCCTGCTGTTTATCGTCTTTAACCTTATGTATTGGGGGTACAGGGGAGGCCTGGTGGATAATTGGTAGTAGATTTCCAGGTAGTACCTTCGCAATGGAGTTGCAAGATCTTTTAGAAGGAGGAAGTAGCTCTGGATCCGGATCGCTAAGTGATAACTCATCTCTATTAGGCTGAATACAACCATTTCGGGGCTCCTCAACCACATTAACTATGGTAACCGCGTCTGTACTCTCATTATGATGTAGGTCAGTAGTAATACTACTTATTAAGGCACCCTGTGCGTCCTTAGAAAGAGACTCCTCAACGGTGGATATCTGCTTTTCAAGAGCTCCAACCGCCCCGTCAGGTATTTCAACAGGGTCATATTAGCATCTTTTGGTTTGTTTGATGATAGCACAGTTTGCCCAGGGTTCATTGTACGTAACTTCCTTTTACCCATATCTACAAATTCTCTCCAACTAAAAAACTGCTAAATAACTGCTAAATACGCCAGTCCTTATACCCCTATAAAAATGGAAGTGTATCTCTCTAACCTATTTACGTTCCCCCTTCTTCTCAGTGTCAATTCTGTAGCACGATCAAGTGAATACCTTATATACCTTATAAAAACCCTCTTTCTTATAATACAAGGCAAATATCTAAATACAATTATTTTAAATGTCTCTAATCTTACTCTTTTTAAAAGTATAGCCCAGCCCAGTCTCTTTCAATCTCCTTCAATCTCTGCCACTATAGAATGGCAGGATGGGAGTGCCCCCCCTCACCAACGTAGCAGAGGAGCAGACGAGGCAATACAAAGACTCCTATAACACCCTAGAGCACATAGTCCCACCAAGATGGCTGACAACACCAAAAAGTCACGGATGAACGTTCCAGCAACTATAATTAAGAGAGGACACTCTGGGCTTATGCTCCCGCCAGAAAGTGCAGGCTCAAGTCAAGATGAAGTAGAAAAAAGCCCCCTTCAGTTCCAACACGTACAATAACTCAAGTTATGACTTACGTATCCCTACTCCGTGGGATCAGTGGAGGATTTTTCTTCCGGGCATTTTTAGTGTAGCAGGTGACAATAATATGGCCCAGCCCGGCCTCTATCGGTCTATGACGGGCTAAGACGGGCCCGTCTTGGCCCGGTCTTCGCCCGGGCCGAGCCCGCGCGCGTCCCGCGTCGCGGGACCGCCGCCGGCAATTTAAAGCCCCTCCGGGGGCCGGATCTAAAGTGCAACGTGCGTAGTGCAATGAAGCCCAGGGACACAGGCAAAAGTCCTTCAGTGCAGTCTCCCGCGTCGCGGGACCGCCGCCGGCAATTTAAAGCCCCTCCGGGGGCCGGATCTAAAGTGCAACGTGCGTAGTGCAATGAAGCCCAGGGACACAGGCAAAAGTCCTTCAGTGCAGTCTCCCGCGTCGCGGGACCGCCGCCGGCAATTTAAAGCCCCTCCGGGGGCCGGATCTAAAGTGCAACGTGCGTAGTGCAATGAAGCCCAGGGACACAGGCAAAAGTCCTTCAGTGCAGTCTCCCGCGTCGCGGGACCGCCGCCGGCAATTTAAAGCCCCTCCGGGGGCCGGATCTAAAGTGCAACGTGCGTAGTGCAATGAAGCCCAGGGACACAGGCAAAAGTCCTTCAGTGCAGTCTTCTGAGGTAAATTGTACACCGTTGTCCGATATAAGGATATTGGGAAAACCTTTGGGAAAAAAAAGCTTCAGTGAGGAATTCCAACATCACCCTTGTTGTAATTGAATATACCACTTCAGTCACTATTCAGTGTGAGTGGTAATCAGTTAGTACTATCATGTACTTTCCTTGCCATTCCGCATATTTTAGGTGTCCCATAATGTCTACAGCTAGCTTGTCCCATGGTTTACTAGGTACTTCTACTGGGGACATCCTACTGTTTTCGATTTGTCACTTGTGCACATACAAATGCAGTTCTTTACCATGTTCTCTAATAGTGTGTCCATACCCGGGAACCTGTAATGAACTCTAGCTTTACTTTTAGTACGACTCCATCCAGGGTGACCTTCATGAGCCAATACTGCTATACTGTCCCATAATTTCCTTGGAGAATTAATTAGTTTCTTCTTCTTAATGAGTTTCCCATCAATACTGAATTCATGTCTAATTTCCCAGTAACTTTGAAGATTATCCGGCAAGTCACTCTACCAGGCCAGCCATGAACTATTTTCTCCTTTAGCAAGGGCAAGGTGTCATCTTCGTCCATGCCCAACTCCCATTCCTCCTTACTGATACCTGCCAAGGCAATTTGTAACACTGTACTCTCATGACTCTCAATTTTAGATTCAAATTTTTCTATTGGCATCCTTGATAAACAATCGGCCGCCATATTCTTGGATACAGAAATGTATTCTAATCCGATTTAAACCCCTACAGGCCTAATACCCACTTGGATATGTGGGTTGTACTATCTATCCCGTTGGGGTGAAAATATGAGTCAGTGGTTTGTGGTCAGTGCATCGAGAAAATGGTAATCCCCACAGAAAATATTTAACATGTTGGATGGCCCAGAAGCAGGCAAGAGCTTCCCTCTCTATAGTGGAATAGTTTGCACCTTTGAGTGTTCGTGATGCAAAAGCTACAACTTGTTCTTGATCATCCACAACCTAACTGAGAATGGCCCCCAACCCTTTAGTGCTGGCATCAGTAGCTAGGATTGTTTTTTGCTTGACATCAAAGTTCCCCAGGGTGGGACTGGATCATTTCTTGTTTGATTTTATCAAAGGTGTCTTGCAACTGTATATTCCATATGAAGTGAACCCCCTTTTTCAACAATTCTTGTAAAGGTGCAACTTTATCAGCAAAAGTCTTTAAGAACTTAGACATATACTCAACCAATCCCAAGAATTATCTGAGTTGGTCTTTGTCAGATGGTGGGGGTGCCTCCCTTACTGCTTCAATTAGATCTATCTTAGGTTTTATGCCATCTCTGGAAATAGTATGTCCCAGATAATCTACCGAACCAACACCTACTTGGCATTCGTCTAATTTTAATGTAAGGCCTGCTTTTATCAATGCTGAAAAAGGAAATCTCAAGATGACATTGTGTTCCGTCTGAGAATCCCTTCAAAATTTGCTGCATTATTCTTTGAAAAACCGCAGGAGCGGAAGCCAAACCGGATGGCATGCTGCAGTACCTGTAGGCTCTGAGTGGAGTTATGAAAGGCGCGTAAGATTCAGGATGGAGCTCAACTTGGTGGTACGCCTGGGAAAGATCAATTAAGCTAAAATAGCAAGCCTTGCCTATTGTGCTCAACATTTCATTTATCCTTGGGAGGGGAAGCCTATCAACCCAGATGCTAGAATTAAGGTATCTAAGGTCTACACATAGTCTCATCCCTTTACCTCCTGCTTTCCTCGTTATCACAATGGGTGCAAGCCATTCTGAATTTTCTATGGGTTCTATTACCCCCTGATCTTTCAGGTTTTTGAGTTCCTCTCTCAGAGGTTGTTACATAAGGTGAGGAATTGGCCTGGCCTTGTGTACTACAGGGATGTGCTCTTCTAGAAAGCTCAATTTTATGTTGATAAGCCTTTAAGCAGCCTAATTTGTCATCAAACAATGCCGGAAACTCTTTGCAAATGTAATTTCCATTGTCTGAAGCTCATTAGAAATGCCATTGGAATCATGGCACATTTAGGAAGCCCTTTCTTTTTCAGCATATTTGTATGCAAGTGATGATAATATTGGTCTTCAGTTCTATGCTTCTCCATGAATTCGGCATTTTATGCAGGTTCCTCTTACAACCTCTCCATCCAGTCTTGTAAGTGTTGCGTAAGAACACAACAATTCTTTTACTTCCCACATCCAAGGTTGCAACCAGTCTGGCCATAATTAAAAGAGCATTTTGTAGTATCCTTCTTGCAGACAAATTTGTAGGACTCTCTTTGCATGACATGAGAATTTTCACAGAAGAACAAAACATAAAAAGCATTGGAGCTTGTTAGCTCCCTAAAAGTAAATAGAATAGATAATGCAACTAGTATGAACTTAGGTCACTCTACATTTGATATCATATATTGTGGCGATTATTGAGTGACAATGAAATGCGATGAAATATTGATCAAGTGTCAAAGAATTTTTTTTACAAAGTGAAATTTGCACCCACAGGTGACAGATCCTTATTCAGAGAATAAGAATCTGTGAATATTTGAGGACTCAAACTGGACCTCACAAGAGTGGAAAATGTGTCAGGATGTACTATAGTAGGAAGTTTAATTAAGGGGTGGGAAAATTTAAGGTTCCAGAGAGCTCAGTGGTTTGCCGAAAACCACTGAGCCATCTGATGCTGAAAACACCAAAAAAAGTCACAGCTTTCGGGATATTTACAACATCCCAAATTACTTTTCCTTTCCTAAGTACATATTTTATTATAAATAAACTGTAGTAAGTCTGCACATAGGTTAGGAAAGACAGCAAAGTACTTTTCCGGAGAGGCGTATGGAAAAGGATTTCTGAGCAAGGAAAACTAGTCCCTATGCAGAAAAATAAAGATTCAATTTCTTGCTCTTCCCAAATTATATATCTGTGGATAATGTGCATGGGTATATCCAAGGGAAATAGGAGTCACATAAAAATATATGATTTTTTGCAAATATTCTGAACATACTGCGTTAGTTTTTGCAGATATCTCAAAAATGTGTAGGCTTTGCAGGCCACAGCCTATAGTCTATTATGCATATATTTAGTATTTTTTAAGAATTTGTCCAATTTAGTATTGCTCATTCTCTGCTGATAATGAATAGCGAGCAGAGTAAACTGATGTCAATTAAACCAATTCCTAAATATTATTTTGACCATTCAGATGTATTGCGTTTGAGTGGGGGAAAACAAGTATCTAGCCATCACTAGAAAATTTCTGCAGTAAGTAATTTGTATTCATGTGTAGTTACAATCATTACATGCATAAAATCTGTACATTGCAATTACAAATAAAAGAAAACAAGATATACCACAACCAGAGTAGTATCGCAAGACATTTTAAAAGAATGCGGACTGTGGTATTTCATAAGTAGACTTGTTGCGCCTCCTAAAACTGGGTTAATAAAAAATGGTTAAAACATGACAAAAGTCAGTTCAAACAGTTTTAGCATCTTGGATCTTGAGGAGCAGGGCCCGGGGTTGTGAGAGAAGGGGAATAAAGTGCATTGTGCCAAGTGCAAACTGGTTAGGCCTTCTGCTGCTTGGGTTCAGGCTGCTGACGACTGGGTACCTCTGGATGTTTTAGTCTTGGCCTGTAGGCTATCCATTCCACCACTAGGTGAGGACCGCCAGAAGATGATGTGTTCAAGGCTGGCAGTCTCCGGAGTGCAGGGCCGCATGACCATGTAGAACGCTGCGCATATCCCTTGAAGTTCTCAGTGCTGGTTGAGAGCTCTCCTGAAAGCTGACCACCGATTGCCAGGCCTAAGATTAGGGGCGGTTCCGCCGTTATGGTGGAGGAGCGTTGCCCCCCCCCTGCTGAAAGCCAGTGGAGGCAAAGGACAAAAATATTATAATAAAACAATTTAATTATCATTTTATTTTTCGTCCGGCAGGCTGCAAGCCGAGGGAGGGGCATGGCCATCTGTACTAACGCTGCAGCACCAGTGATGAAGAGGGAGTGGTGGGTACTGCCAAGTGTGCATGATGGTTTGGCCGGCCCTCTAGGGCCAACCAAACCGAAATGCACACGTAGGCTTTCAGTCGGGTGGAGAACCAACACAGGCTCCCAGTGTATGTCTGAGCGCCGAACCAAAGTGTATTCCCAGCATGTGAGCAGCGCTGGGATTGGGAGCTGGGAGCCTGTGCAGTTTGCAGCAGTTCCTGAACGGGAGGCGAGGATTGGGAGCTAGGCGGCAACCGTCGGAGCAGATAAGTGATATTTTCTTTTTTATAATTATGTTTTTTTGTTTTTCGTGTTTCCCCTCCCCTGCCCCACCACTTTACAATCTGAGTGGCCGCTACTGCCTGTGGCGTGCGGCCAGTAGCTATTGTCATCACTTCAGTAAGTGAGACGAATAAGGCTTGTAAAGTTCCCGAGTCTAGCTAGGGTGCTTGGCGTGCTTTCAGAGAAGCACAGATCTGAGACCTCCCTTTAGACCGAAACAAGGGGAGGAGCAGGCGGTATTGCTCCTCAGTCAGTTTTGGGCAGCAGCACAGCAGATGGAGCCAAGATTCTTTACAATAGTTGCAATAGTTGCATAGCCTGCATGAAATTACCTCCTTTTGATAGGCCCAGACAGGATTGAAGTCGAAATTGGCAAAGCAATAAGCCTCATATGTGAGCCTGGGCTTAAAGTGCATGTTGAAAATAGGACTGTGCCTTCCCTGTGTCGTAAGATGCATCCAACGCCTCAGTAAAGGGGCTGGCATAAAGACTCACAATGTCCTGTTCAAAGGAGGTTAATAGCACCTTCCTGTTCACAGCTTTTTTCCAGGCTGGGAATGGGATTTCTTGTATATGCAGGCTGTCTGTCAGGAATAGAATAAGCGGGATGCCCCCAAAGATGCTGGAAACCAAGGAGTGTATAAAAGATGGAATCACTCTGAAGACAGTTTGGAAGGTATAACAAACCCATACCCAATCGCTTATAAGCCTTTAATATGGGCGCACAAGTTCTCTGAAGTGTTGTGGGAGGTTTGTGCATAGTAGCAATTGTATTTCAAAAGAAGACCTTGCATCTTGAAGAACAAGTGTCTTTCTCGCAGGTGTTAAAGAAACTTACTCCTGAAACAATAGGACTTTCAGTCTACTCAGACTATCAAACTTCACATTAAAAATAGAAATTGAAGGCCAAACCATCAATCCTCTAACTGTACGAGCCAGTGAAAAAAGCACATTCGTACTACAGGTCGCAACCCTAGAAACCGTCACACATAGGGTACTTCCTGTCCCATCCCACAGCAACCTTGATCATTCAACATCAAATAACCTCCAATGGAAAGCAATCTGAATGCTGGGCAAATTACAGCAGTTGGGGAACTCTTCAGATAAGCTAAGGTTGCTTTTGAAGCTTTGCAAGCTCTGTGAAGTGTGACCTTCCTGCAAACTAAAGAATGGCTGAAAGTATTCTCACAGTCTGTACCATTGAGAATAACTTCAGTTTCCCAATTCCTAAACCTGTAATCGAAAGGTAAGATCCATGTCTCATGTACAACTCTCTCCCCTAACGCTTCATATCGGCCTACCGGAAAGTGTTTTAAACAGGACGTGAAATGAAATGTTGAAAGTGACTGAGAAATAAATCCATTAATTAACCAATCTGCTGAAGCCTTTTCTAAATTTGCTCTGTCAACCTCATGTATCAGCTCAGCAGTTTTCTTCTGTGATATCTTCCAAAACTTTTTGTACACAGCATACAAAAGTGCTTATGACGTGGCTTCTAGGACCTAATATAAATCCTGTAAATCCATTACATAGGAAAGGAGATACAAGTGTTTTTTCGCCTCATCTATCATGGAATGTTGTAACCATTGAAGGCATAACTTTCCCACGCTGTATGTTGTGATAACTTCTGAGAGTTGTGTCTGCACATAATGTGGGCCTGGTCTGTTTGTTCTAAAAAACTATGTGTTGTTCAAAAATTGTGCATGACAACCATTAGTATGTATTACCACACTAGCCACCCCTCTCTGCTGAAATGTTAAGAATCATATGTACCATTCTGAAGCATACTGTTGAGCTGTTCCTCTGTATAAATTGTGAACTGTTGTCAGTTATCAAAACATGTAAATGTGGAAATGTGTAGTGTGTTCAAATTCTTTATCTTAGCCAATCCCAGGCAGGATGTTTGTTGGACAGTCTTGTTTACAAAAATCATATGTTTTGGTATTAGACACGCTCTAAACAAAGACTCATTGCCTTGAACTTGCCAATATTTTGTTCCCCAAATAGATTTTAAATCAACATTGTCTTTTCAAAATGGCGTACCCTTGCATTGACAACTGGGACATAAAGGAGGCCGAATAAACCAATTTTGTTTCGGTCAGCATATTTTTCTTTGCTGGGGAAGGGAGACGTTTATTATAATAAGACACTGGGTCTACGGGATTATTGCCAGAAAAATATGCAAACTTCTGTACGTATGTTTTGGAGCTACCCACAGGTGGTGTAGGGCAGTGTTACCATTGTGTATAATTAAATACTGCACATGGAGTACTAGCTCTGTGTAAATAATGGTGCACATAGTGATGGTAACAAAATATTTAATTATAATTAGCTGTACCACTATACATATCTTCACTTTCAAATACAGTATAATGCTCTAGCTCAGAAAGCATAGATCTAACCGTAGTGATATCCCAATCATCAGAAATACTGCCAGGAGTTATCATTTCATTAAGTGAAATCTTGAATACATATGGTATTTGCAAAGTCTATGTGGGACCAAAAATATCAAATGGGACCTTATCCCAAACAATGCCATCCAGGACGAGAACTGAAGAAATGTTTACAAGGGACAGGTCTCTTCATACTTTGTGTGATGAAGAATGAGGCTTCAATACCTAAGTTACCAGTTCATCTGTAGAGCATTCTGGGAGATAATGTTCATTCAAAAGCAAAAAGAATACTGTAATTTCAAATGTAAATTCAAGGTGGAACAAAGTATGTCTTTTGAGCCAAATAATAAATGCGCTAGTATCATGCAATGGTTGGTCCGATGAATCAGAGGAAAAATCATCACTGTCATCAAAATAGTCAGAGGCAGACTGTGCAAAAACAGGGACCTCACGTGGTAGTATAGAACTGGTAAATAACTCCAAACGTGGTTTATATTATACAACTTCATCTTTAGCATGAGTTCTCAAAGACTGTGAATTCACATACAGTGTGTGTATGGTGTTAGTAGATGTAACTGGAAGTAGCAAAACATAAGTATCTGATATCCCTGCTGGGGAACAGAAACGTCTGTATCTGTTAATGCTTGCCAAAGGATCTCCTGTACTTTAGTGAGAGGAGGCTGGTAACTGCCAAGAAGCCCTCGTGGCCTTCTGTGTAGGACAAGCCACATGGTGGGGTTTGATTAGATCAATTGATACAAATCTTTTGTTTTCACAACCAGCAAGAGCCGGTAAAAGTACTGTTCGGGTACTTAAAACTACCAGGACCAGCACTGGTGCTCTGTAAGATGGGCACGGCCTTTTCTTGGACCAGATCCCCGATCTTTGGAATCCAGCCAGGAGTTGCTGGTTACACCTTCACTTCTCTAGTGCCAGACTGTTTCTCAAACTCATTAGAGTGCTCATCCCAGACGTTTTTGAGTTCCTATAAGACAACCAAGCATTCAGTGATATCAAAATGCATTTCTGCCGACACTGTGCTAGGATTGTCTAGGTCCAGAACCCACATCTGGACACCCAATAGACCTCATAGGGAGTCTGACCACCCAAGACTCTTCTAGGCAGATTGTTCAAAGCTCTCTGGACCCCATACAGTTGATGAATCCAACTACGACCCGAAACTAATACTCTAGCTGTTAGACACTGCTTTAAGTCACGTTTTTCCCTGTCCATTATCGAATTTCCCTCAGGATGATAGGGTGAGGAATAGTGCACAGCCACACCCAAGGTACCCATGGTATCCCAGTCAGCCTTAGAGGAAACCACTGGGCCCTTGTCCGAATGGGATGTCACTTCTGCATATGTTCCGAGGAAGACTTTCAAATGTTTAAAACAGTTCAAGCAGCAGCCGATTGTTATGGCCACTTCCATAGGAATCTAGAACATGTATCAGCTGCTAACAGAATGTATTTAAAGGAGCCATCACTATTTAGTGGCCTGCAGTGGTCCAGATACAATTAGGTAGAGGCTACGTTTGAAATCAAGAAAGGTGTCTGCTGTGGGCGTGCTGTGGTGGAAACTTTTATTTGTTGGCAAATGTCACATTTAAGGACATACTATATAGTCTGCGTATATAGACCTGGCTACCAATAGAGTTGCTATATTGGTTAAACTGTAGCCGCCACACCAGCATGGTTAGAGGCTAGCCTCTCATGTGCTGCCATGATTAAGTCTGGTCTGCAATCTGCATTTGGAATTACTCTATCCCCCACTCTGGGAAGACAAGCAAACAGAATGTTTTGCGCACTCAATAGGTAGGAGTATTTTGATGGATATGAATTTGGTAAGGAGGTGGCACAGTGCAAAGCTGTGACAGACATCATGATGTCTCCATCTACCCACGTGTGTGAAAGAGTTATTGCAGCTACAACAGCAGTTTGCACTGCTGCCTTTGCAGCTTCATAAGCCAGTGAATTCTCTGCAATGTGGATTTCTACACATTGGTGGCTCAGTGTGTGGATAACATGAGCCTGTGGCAAACTTGCTTTAAGATTTGCCACCTTTCCACAAAGCAGCTTATGCTTGATAGTTTACCTTTTAGAGTCTCTGGATCCATTCTGGCTTCAATAATGTAAGTACTCATTGTAAGGCTGGACGCAATAATACGAATCACACACTATCAGTGTGGGGAATTCAGGATCCGTATTCTCTCGGGCTAGAATAAGAGCTTTCAGTTCAGTGCAATCACCTAGTGACTGAGCAAATGTTTTGAGAGGCTGGAAAATTCCATCCCTCATTTTAGCCGTTACCCTTGCGCAAGCGACGGATTATTGATGTTTTGTTCCACCTGCTGGCTCGGCAGAACATCAGTTTTGACTATGAAGTCGTACTGATCTAGAGGCATAACTTCACTGGGCACTGGGTATTCTGTTCATATTGTAGATATGCTAGTGTTTGTAATGTAGAGTCGAAGACATAGGGGCTTGATTACGACTTTGGGGGTCGTCCTGCAGAGCACCACACCAGCATTCTGTAGGAGGACTGCCGAAGCCATCCTCATACCGCCTGCCAGATTACGACTGTAGTCCTTGGTGGGCAGACGTGCTGTGGCGGTCCCACGAAAGTGCTTCTATAAGGCTCATAGGAGAGCCTTAGAAAGGCACCACGCAGTACGTTCATGTACGGGAAGGAATGCACCATGTTGTGCATTCCTTCCCATGCAGGAACTGGGTTTGCAAAGATACAGGAGGTTGTGCCCCCCTGCATTTACCCCCATGCACAGAGGCACAAGGGGGCCCTGTTAGGCCTCCTTTGTTGCCTCACCGCCACACTTTTCATGGCGGTCTCACTGCCATGAAAAGGATGGCAGTGAGGCAACTCATATTATGTTCGGGGGTGCCACAGCGGCACCAGCAGCATATTGCAGCCTTTGACCACTATGCAACCACCACAAGATCATGGAGCCCTGGCAGTTTCAGCGGTCCTGTGGTGGTCCTACCGTCAAAGTCATAATGCAGTGGGAGGACTACTAGTCTGGCGGTCCACAGACCACCACTACGACGGTCTGATGGACTGCCGTAGTCCTAATCAGGCCCATAGTCTTTGTCAGTTGCTGTTGGTGAAGTGGCCCACTGTATCCATCTATGATGTAGGGCTTCCGCTTTAGGGACGCTGGCCTTTGTGACAGCCTCTAAGGTTGGGATGGGAGTCACGACAATTATGCTTTTCCCCTGAGCCAATGATCTTTCCTTCACAACAGCCATATGAACTGCAGTCATTATAAATGTGATTTTAATGCAATCTGTACAGTGTTACCCTCATTGAAAGTGACATATGTATAGCCTGTGGTCCCTGCCTTTATGCGGATTACCAAGTTTGGAGTGTTAACACGTGTGTAGGCGTTTTGAAGCTAGCAAGTCAGCTTGTTTATAAACGCAAGATCTGTTTATGTTCTGGTGTCTAATGTGTGCTTGAAAATTCCCATTGTGCATAATCTGATATGTATTTTCTATCAAAATTTAGAAAGCCCACAAGTGATTTGAGCTTTTTGATTGTGTTGGGTGGTTGTAAGAGTGCACCTTTCTCTTAGAAATGCAGTGATAGGATTTTGCCTTCATTTAATAGCTCATATCCCAAGAACAGGACACTAAGAAAATTTAATTTGTAGCCTATTGAGCGAATCCCACAACAATGTGATCTACTCTGGCTAGGTGTGTTTGTAGGTCATCATCTGTAAGTTATATGTCACCAACATAGGTCAATGCTTCTTGGTCAACATTTTGTAGCAGTCCTAATACATGGACAGAGAACAAACCTGAGCTGTTCTTATACCCTTGAGCCAATCGACAAAATTGTTTTTGTGACCCGAGTGCAGTAAATGCTGTCAAATATCTGCTTTCAGGTGCTATGCTTTAACAGAAAAAGCCATTCGAAATGTCTAATGTTTTTTGTATTTTTGCGCTCAGAATATTCATTAGTGCTGCGCCGTGTGAATTTAGTACTGCAAATGTGCGAACGTAACTGTTTAATTGTCTCTAGTCTAAGACTAAGCAGTAAGAATGGCCTGGTTTTGCTACCGGAATCAAGGGATTGTTCATTGGTGAGATTCAAGGCTCAATTATGCCTTGATAGTCAAGTTGTGCTAGAATTTCTCTAACTGAACATTTAGCTTAATGTTTAATGGGATATTGTGGTTACACCTGTAGGCTGAACCTTATTGGTATTACATAAGGTGAATCTTCATCCCAGCACTCATGGTTGTGACATAATGCTGGGGCTTGTGCAAGGGCCCACTCCTTTGCATACGCTTGTTTAACTGTTTCAGGAACAAGGACGGAGAAGGATGGTAATATCACATTTTCCCCTGGGGGGACCTTTTGTACAAACTCAGTAGGCCAATCTTTTTCAACCAAAAGAATGTCATAGCCAAATGTTAGGTTCTCCCAGAAGAGAATTTTAAAGGTACCGGGTATATCACCCTCAATTTGGAGTTGCAAATTATATAATCTGACTGGAGGACTAACTTTCTGATCTGGTGTTTCCACCTGAACAAACTCATCAGTTGCTCTTGCCACCAGAAACTCGTGAAGATTCTGGCGAACTATTGTGACCTCTGCCACGCTGTCTAGCAGAGTCAGAGCACACTCCTTGTTCAGAAGCAGTCTTCAATATGTGTGGTATAATTAAGTGCAATACCAGTCACTTTCTTCTTTTTGAATTGAGGCTTTTGCTGTGGAAGTTTTTCTTCCTTTTTTATGGTGGTGTCAGAAGAGCATTGTGAGTCCTTCTTTGGTTTCATGTACTCCTCTGTCCTGCGCTCTGATCGTCCTGCTCTCTCTGAGCATTTTTTTGGATGATTCCTGAAAGGAACGAGAAGGGCGTGTATCAGTATACTGATACCTATCAGGCCGTTTTATAATTTCAGGATTAGTCAAGTTGTAGCACTTTTCAGAGGATTCCTCTGGAGGAGATTCACCCTGTGATTTAACTTTTCCTTTATTTTTCATATTATCCCAGCGTTTTTTAGAAGACTCTGGTGCCTCACTCTGGGTATCCTTTTCAGAAATGCCCTTTAATTGAGGTTTAGTAGGCAGGCCCCCAAATTATCTCAACCTATAGATGTGTAGGTTTCAGAAATAATTTTAGGCAGTTCACGCTCTTGGTCTGCCAAAGCGACCTGAACCGAGGCATTGATGTACGGCCAATGCTGCTGCTTTCCCTTTAATATTACTTAACATTTTGAGGCTACTGTGTTATAGTTACCTATCATTTTTATCCCCAGATAGATTGTGTGTGTGAATATTATCTACTGGCGGTCGCCAGTAGATAGTTATAGTTAGGACCTATTATCCATAGGAAATCCGTAACATTCTATTCCCAATAACTTTGGCGTCGTTTGATGAATCATCGCGAAATTTTCAAAACTAGTGGGGCGCTCCAGTACGCTCCTGTCTTGAAAGTTTCGGGGTGATTCATCAAGCGGGGGCCGAGAAAAAAGGGGGGTCCCAAAACGTGTTTTTTCCATGTTAATTCCCATAGAAAATTTTAGCCACGGCTACAGCCCGAACTGCTGAACAGAATTACACCAAATTTTGCAAAAAGGTAGCGCTTGGTTCAGAAAGCGACCTTTTTTTTAAAATGGTGTAAATCCGTTTAGTAGTTGCAGAGAAATTCAAAAAATGAGTGAAAAAATCAATTTCCCATAGGAAACTTTATGCAAGGCTACAGCAAAAACTGCTGAACGGAATTACACCAAATTTGGCAAAAAGGTAGTGCTTGGTTCAGAAAGCGCCCTTTTTAAAAATGGTGTAAATCCGTTCAGTAGTTGCTGAGAAAATCCAAAATAAAAGTTTCGATATCTATGGCCGCGGTGGATCCGCACACCCTCCCGATCACGAGCTGCATGCTAATTGGCTGTCAACACTCCAAACCAGGAAGTGTTGGCAGCCATCTTGTTCCTCAGTAGAAACGAGGAACAAGAAAGCAGTAAAACAACTGCGTAAAACCCAAAAAGGGGGCAGGGTAGAAACACCCTGACCCCCTAAGCTCGCTTAGGGGGTCCTATAAGGACCCCCAGGGCCCCCCCAATTTTTTTTTTTTTTTTAAATCGGCAAAAAACGCACTGGGTGCGCGGATCCTGCCGATAAAAAAAAAAACGAAGCGCGGACTCCCGTGCTTTGTATTTAATTGGCACCCGGGTGGGCCAAGTCCCGGGGGCATGCAGGGTTAATGTAAATTTATGTGGGGGGGCCTCTAAGGCCCCCCCCAAGCCCCGGGGACCGCCACCCCCCCGGGCTTTGAATTAAAATGGTGCGGGAGGGCTCACGGCCCTCCCGCAGCCCCGGGGACCGGCACCCCCCGGGGCTTCTTTCTATTTTTTTAAAAATAACCTGTGTGGGGGGCTCGAGCCCCCCACACGTCCCGGGGCCCGCCACCTCCCCGGGGCACTAAATAATAAAATGTGGGGGTCCGTTTAGGACCCCCGAGCCCCGGGGACCACCACCTCCCCGGGGCTGTGCATTGGTTGGGAGCCCTTGATGGCCCTGGGGACCGCCACCCACCAGGGCCGACTCCTGCAGTGTCCTGGAGTGCCCACCCCCGGGACACTGTAGTTTGCTATGGCAGGACGGGAGCCTCGCGGCTCCCGTCCTGCCATAGCAAACTGCTTGGATATTGGAAGCGAGGCAGGAAGCCTGCTCTCGCTTCCAATATCCAAAGCACATTGCTTTCCACACGGGGAGCTGCATGTTAGCAGCTCCCCATGTGGAAAAGCAATGCCGGCTCCCGCAGGAGGCGGGGAGCCGGCATGGTCCGTGGGGGAGTTGGGGTCCCCCCACGGACCCCAAAGGAAAGGGCCAGCCCCGGGGGATGGGGTCCCCGGGGCAAGTAGTGGCCCGGGAGGTGGGCCACGCGGCCCCCCTCCCCAAAATAAAAAATTAAATTAAAAAAAAGGCCGGGTCCCGGGGGATGGGGTCCCCGGGGCCATAAGTGGCCTGAGGAGGGGGGCAACGCAGCCCGCCTCCATAAGTTTTATTTAAAACAAAAAAGAAGGCCATGCCCCGGGAGATGGGGTCCCCGGGGCGATTAAGGCCTGGGAAGGGGGGGCCATGCGGCCCCCTTCCAATTTTTTTTTTTTTTAAAACAAATTATTAGGGGGCAGGCCCTGGGGGATGGGGTCCCCAGGGCCAATACATTAGCAAAAGAAGGGGGGCCACACAGCCCCCCTTCTTAAAAAAAAAAAAAAAGACAGGCATCGCGCCGGAGGCCACGCCCCCTCCTTGCAGCACTCTGCAAACGCGCCCCCTGGCGCGTTTGCAGATGGGGAACGAATTCCCCTTGAATACTGGGGGTCCCTGGGGGCCAACTAGCCCACCAGGAACCTCCAGTATGCGCCAGGGGGCTGCGTTGCAGAGAGGTGTACAGAGGCCACGCCCCTTTTTACACCTCTCTGCAACGCAGCTCTGTGGCACTTTTTGGAGGTACATGGTGGGCTAGTTGGACTCCAGGGACCCTCAGGATTCAAGGGGACTTAATCCCCCAACTTAAAACGCGCCACGGGGCGCGTTTGCACAGTGGTGAACGGAGGGGGCGGGGCTTCAGGTGACATGTGTGCAAACAGGCCCCGTGGTGCGTTTTAAGATGGGGAATAAAATCCCCTTCAATCCGGAGGGTCCCTGGGGGACAACTAGCCCACCAGGTACGTCCAGAAAGCGCCACAGAGCTGCGTTGCAGAGAGGTGTAAAAAGGGGCGTGGCCTCTGAACACCTCTCTGCAACGCAGCTCTCTGGCGCATACTGGAGGTACCTGGTGGGCTAGTTGGCCCCTAGGGACCCTCGGGATTGAGGAGGAATTAATTCTCCAACTTAAAACGCGCCACAGGGCGTGTTTGCAGACATGTCACCTCAGGCCCCACCCCCTTCCTTCACCATTGTGCAAATATTCCTCTAAAATCAGCCGAACTACGAATTCCGATTTACTAACCTGTTATCAGGAGAGACCTCAGTGCTGCATCTTTGAACCCAGTACAGATCCTGAAAAGTAATTCTAACCGTACTTACCAGTAACTTGAATTTCCTTCCATAGGCTAACATTGATTGGTTTCACTTGGAAATTCTTCTAAGTGTGGAGTTTTTGAACTTTATAATATTCCTCTAAACTCAGCTGAACTACGAATTCCAATTTACTCACCTGTTATCAGGAGAGACCTCAGTGCTGCATCTTTCAGCCCAGTACTGATCCTGAAAAGTAATTTTAACCGTACTTACCAGTAACTTGAATTTCCTTCCATAGGATATCATTGCCTGCTTTTTGCTGAAAAAGTTTCTAAGTGTCGATTTTTGAAACTTACAAATATTCCTCTAAAATCAGCAGAACTACGAATTCCAATTTACTCACCTGTTATCAAGAGAGACCTCAGTGCTGCATCTTTGAGCCCAGTACTGATCCTGAAAAGTAATTTTAACCGTACTTACCAGTAACTTGAATTTCACTGGATGTCACTGACCATGTCATGAGTGATGTAATATGTGACGTCATCAGCAGTGCATTGCGGGGGCGCGAGTTATAGCTAGCTGAACTAACTATAACGGGGGAATTTCACGGGTTTTGTACGAGTGAAATGTCCAACTAACTATAACTGTCCCTAAAACCTATGGTTTTTTCAGTGAATTTCTAAGGTTTTTTAAATGCTAATTTCTAACTATAACGTGCCTGAAACCTATGTTTTTTTCAGTGAATATATATATATATGTGTATGGGTGAGGGTGTGTATGGGTGTGTTAGTGAGTTGTATGGGTGTGTTAGTGAGTGATTGTATATATATATATATATTCACTGAAAAAACCATAGGTTTTAGGGACAGTTATAGTTAGTTGGACATTTCACTCGTACAAAACCATAGAAATTCCCCCGTTATAGTTAGTTCAGCTAACTATAACTCGCGCCCCACAATGCACTGCTGATGACGTCACATATTACATCACTCATGACATGGTCAGTGACATCACTGATGACATCACTGATGACATCACTCATGACATCATCCAGTGACTGTGTGTTTCTGTAAAGTTTAAAAATGTTTAATATATATAGGGAAAGGCGTATTGAAGAATGAGTTGGTGTATAAGTGTCTGAATGGATGATTTAGTACGTGCGTGACTGACTCTACAAGTGAGTGATTAAACGTATCTTACTGAATGCATGGGTTAGTGACTAAACTGTGTGAATGTCTGTATCCGTCTGTTTGTTGGTGTGTAAGTGGATGCATGGATTTGCGAATAGCTACATGAGTGTCTATATGGGTTATTGATTGGTTCTCTGAGTATCTGTATGGCTGCCTGAGTGTTTGTGTGGGTGGGGTGTGTGTGACTCTGTACATAGATGTGTGAGTGGGTGATTCACTGGGTGCATGATTTCAAGAGTGCATCTGTGATGGACTGCTTGGGTGGGTGAGTGTGTGTATGGGTGTGTTAGTGAGTGAATGTATATCTCAGTGGTACATGTGCGAGTAACTACATATGTAAAAGGCAGTATATATGTGTGTTAGAGTATTTAAATGGCTATAAGTGAGAGTGTGTGATTGTGAGAGTGGCTGTATGGATGCGTGTGCGCTTGTATCAGTTATTGTATAAGAGCGTAAGAATGTGCTAGTATTTGTATGAGTAAGTGAGCTGGTGTGTGTATAACTGTATAGGTGAGTAAATGGGTGTGTGATTAATTTTTTGCATGACTGAATAGGTGTGTGAGTACCTCTATGGATGAGTGGCGGTGTATGAGTGTTTATATAGGTGTATGAGTGCATATGATAGTCCTGTACTGAGTGACTGTAAGTATGAGTGACTGTACGGGTGAGTGAGTAGATGTGTTTGTGTAGACCTAAGAATCAGTGAGTGGGTATGTAGTTATTGGTATTGGAGTGTGTATGGTTTTGAGAATGGCAGTCTGTAATTTAGAGTGGGTGTATCAAAAGTTATATTAGGGTGTGAGAAGATGCATGAAATTATCACATGGATGATGTCATCAGTGATGTCATCAGTGATGCCATTTGAGATGTCATGAGTGATGTAATATGTGACGTCATCAGCAGTGCATTGCGGGGGCGCGAGTTATAGTTAGCTGAACTAACTATAACGGGGGAATTTCTATGGTTTTGTACGAGTGAAATGTCCAACTAACTATAACTGTCCCTAAAACCTATGGTTTTTTTCAGTGAATTTCAAAGGTTTTTTAAATGCTAATTTCTAACTATAACGTGCCTGAAACCTATGATTTTTTAAGTGAATTTCAAAGGTTTTTAAATGCTAGTTTCTAACTATGCCTACAGAGGTAGGACATGTGAAGAAAGAAGAAAAAACGCGCAGAAAGAAGCAAAAGAAATGCAGAAAGAAGCAACAGAAGTCCACAAAGACGAAGAAAAGTGCAGGAAGAAGCAAAAGATGTGCAGAAAGAACCAACAGAGGAGCAGAAAGAGGCCTTGTTGCAAAATCATCCTGTGCCCACAACTTTTTCAGACGGGTACTGGTGGTAACTGACTCTGACTAACCAGAGTCAGTGCTATGCTAAAAGACACTTAGAATACAGTGAAAACACCTACATACACTAGGGAACACTATGCGTTGGGGTAGCCCTGTGATTAGCATGACCTCCTCTGTAAGTCCCTAGTACATAATAGGGAAGGGGGATTAAAACTACCTCTTAAAACGTGCTACAGGGCGCGTTTGCACAGTGGTGAAGGGAGGGGGGCCTGAGGTGACGTGTGCAAACGCGCCCGGTGGTGCGTTTTAAGTTGCGGGATTAAGTCCCCTTGAATCCTGAGGGTCCCTGGGGCCCAACTAGCCCCCCAGGTACCTACAGTTAGGACCACAGAGCTGAGTTGCAGAGAGGCGTTCCGAGGCCACGCACCTTTTTTCACCTCTCTGCAACGCAACTCTGTTGTGCTTACTGAAGGTACCTGGTGGGCTAGTTGGCCCCCAGGGTCCCTCAGGATTCAAGGGGAATTAATTCCCCAACTTAAAACGCACCACAGGGTGTGTTTGGGCACATGTCACCTGAGGCCCTGCCCCCTCCCTTCACCACTGTGCAAACGCGCCCCGTGGAGCGTTTTAAGTTGGGGGATTAGGTCACCTTGAATCCTGAGGGTCCCTGGGGCCCAACTAGCCCACCAGGTACTTCCAGTAAGCACCACAGGCCTGCGTTGCAACGCCTGTAACAAATTGTGCAGTTGTGTTTAGGTAGTGAAGGGGGTCGTGCTGGGGGTAGTGTTTTAGGGTTTAGGGTAGTGCAGTGGTGTTTGTGTAGTGTAGGGGGTCATGCTGGGGGTAGATTTAGGGTTTAGGGTAGTGCAGTGGTGTTTGGATAGTGTAGGGAGTCGTGCTGGGGGAGTGGTTTCAGGGTTTAGGGTAGTGCAGTGGTGTTTGGGTAGTGTAGGGGGTCGTGCTGGGGGTAGTGTTTTAGGGTTTAGGGTAGTGCAGTGGTGTTTGGGTAGTGTAGGGGGTCGTGCTGGGGGTAGTGGTTTAGGGTTTAGGGTAGTGCAGTGGTGTTTGGGTAGTGTAGGGGGTACTGCTGGGGGTAGTGTTTTAGGGTTTAGGGTAGTGCAGTGGTGTTTGGGTAGTGTAGGGGTTCGTGCTGGGGGTAGTTTTTAGGGTTTAGGGTAGTGCAGTGGTGTTTGTGTAGTGTAGGGGGTAGTGTTTTAGGGTTTAGGGTAGTACAGAGGTGTTTGTGTAGTGTAGGGGGTCGTGCTGGGGGTAGTGTTTTAGGGTTTAGGGTAGTGCAGTGGTGTTTGTGTAGTGTAGGAGCGTGCTGGGTGTTTTAGGGTTTAGGGTAGTGCAGTGGTGTTCGGGCAATGTAGGGGGTCTTGCTGGGGGTGATGTTTCAGCGTTTAGGGCAGTGCAGTGGTGTTCGGGCAGTGTAGGGGGTCTTGCTGGGGGTAGTTTTTCAGGGTTTAGGGCAGTGCAGTGGTGTTCGTGCAGTGTAGGGGGTCATGCTGGGGATGGTGTTTCATGGTTTAGGGCAGTGCAGTTGTGTTCAGGCAGTGTAGGGGGTCGTGCTGGGGCTGGTGTTTCAGGGTTTACGGCAGTGCAGTGGTGCTCGGGCAGTGTAGTCGGTCGTGCTGGGGGTGGTGTTTCTGGGTTTAGGGTAGTGCAGTGGTGTTCGGGCAGTGTAGGGGGTCGTGCTGGGGCTGGTGTGTAGGGGGTCGTGCTGGGGGTGGTGTTTCAGGGTTTAGGGCAGTGCAGTGGTGTTCGGGCAGTGTAGGGGGTCATGCTGGGGGTAGTGTTTTAGGGTTTAGGGCAGTGCAGTGGTGTTCGGGCAGTGTAGGGGGTCGTGCAGGGGGTGGTGTTTCAGGGTTTAGGGCAGTGCAGTGGTGTTCGGGCAGTGTAGGGGTCGTGCTGGGGGTGGTGTTTCAGGGTTTAGGGCAGTGCAGTGGTGTTCGGGCAGTGTAGGGGGTCTTGCTGGGGGTGGTGTTACAGGGTTTAGGGCAGTGGTGTTCGGGTAGTGTAGGGGGTCATGCGGGGGGTAGTGTTTCAGGGTTTAGGGCAGTGCAGTGGTGTTTGGGTAGTGTAGGGGGTCATGCTGGGGGGAGTGGTTTAGGGCAGTGCAGTGGTGTTCGGGTAGTGTAGGGGGTCGTGCTGGGGGGAGTGTTTTAGGGTTTAGGGCAGTGCAGTGGTGTTCGGGCAGTGTAGGGGGTCATGCTGGGGGTAGTGTTTGAGGGTTTAGGGCAGTGCAGTTGTGTTCGAGTAGTGTAGGGGGTCGTGCTGGGGGGAGTATTTTAGGGTTTAGGGCAGTGCAGTGGTGTTCGGGCAGTGTAGGGGGTCGTGCTGGGGCTGGTGTTTCAGGGTTTAGGGCAGTGCAGTGGTGTTCGGGCAGTGTAGGGGGTCTTGCTGGGGGTGGTGTTTCAGGGTTTAGGGCAGTGCAGTGGTGTTCGGGCAGTGTAGGGGGTCTTGCTGGGGGTGATGTTTCAGGGTTTAGGGCAGTGCAGTGGTGTTCGGGCAGTGTAGGGGGTCTTGCTGGGGGTGGTGTTTCAGGGTTTAGGGCAGTGCAGTGGTGTTCGGGCAGTGTAGGGGGTCGTGCTGGGGGTGGTGTTTCAGGGTTTAGGGCAGTGCAGTGGTGTTCGGGCAGTGTAGGGGGTCATGCAGGGGTGGTGTTTCAGGGTTTAGAGCAGTGCAGTGGTGTTCGGGCAGTGTAGGGGGTCGTGCTGGGGGTGGTGTTTCAGGGTTTAGGGCAGTGCAGTGGTGTTCGGGCAGTGTAGGGGGTCTTGCTGGGGCTAGTGTTTCAGGGTTTAGGGCAGAGCAATGGTGTTCGGGCAGTGTAGGGGGTTGTGCTGGAGGTGGTGTTTCAGGGTTTAGGGCAGTGCAGTGGTGTTCGGGCAGTGTAGGGGGTCTTGCTGGGGGTGGTGTTTCAGGGTTTAGGGCAGTGCAGTGGTGTTCGGGCAGTGTAGGGGGTCATGCTGGGGGTGGTGTTTCAGGGTTTAGGGCAGTGCAGTGGTGTTCGGGCAGTGTAGGGGGTCGTGCAGGGGCTGGTGTTTCAGGGTTTAGGGCAGTGCAGTGGTGTTCGGGCAGTGTAGGGGGTCATGCTGGGGGTGGTGTTTCAGGGTTTAGGGCAGTGCAGTGGTGTTCGGGCAGTGTAGGGGGTCGTGCTGGGGGTGGTGTTTCAGGGTTTAGGGCAGTGCAGTGGTGTTCGGGCAGTGTAGGGGGTCGTGCTGGGGGTGGTGTTTCAGGGTTTAGGGCAGTGCAGTGGTGTTCGGGCAGTGTAGGGGGTCATGCTGGGGGTAGTGTTTTAGGGTTTAGGGCAGTGCAGTGGTGTTCGGGCAGTGTAGGGTGTCGTGCTGGGGTGGTGTTTCAGGGTTTAGGGCAATGCAGTGGTGATCGGGCAGTGTAGGGGGTCGTGCTGGGGTTGGTGTTTCAGGGTTTAGGGCAGTGCAGTGTTGTTCGGGCAGTGTAGGGGGTCGTGCTGGGGGTGGTGTTTCAGGGTTTAGGGCAGTGCAGTGGTGTTCGGGCAGTGTAGGGGGTCTTGCTGGGGGTGGTGTTTCAGGGTTTAGGGCAGTGCAGTGGTGTTCGGGCAGTGTAGGGGGTCTTGCTGGGGGTGGTGTTTCAGGGTTTAGGGCAGTGCAGTGGTGTTCGGGCAGTGTAGGGGGTCTTGCTGGGGCTGGTGTTTCAGGGTTTAGGGCAGTGCAGTGGTGTTCGGGCAGTGTAGGGGGTCTTGCTGGGGGTGGTGTTTCAGGGTTTAGGGCAGTGCAGTGGTGTTCGGGCAGTGTAGGGGGTCTTGCTGGGGCTGGTGTTTCAGGGTTTAGGGCAGTGCAGTGGTGTTCGGGCAGTGTAGGGGGTCGTGCTGGGGCTGGTGTTTCAGGGTTTAGGGTAGTGCAGTGGTGTTCGGGCAGTGTAGGGGGTCGTGCTGGGGCTGGTGTTTGAGGGTTTAGGGCAGTGCAGTGGTGTTCGGGCAGTGTAGGGGGTCGTGCTGGGGCTGGTGTTTCAGGGTTTAGGGCAGTGCAGTGGTGTTCAGGCAGTGTAGGCGGTCGTGCTGGGGGTGGTGTTTCAGGGTTTAGGGCAGTGCAGTGGTGTTCGGGCAGTGTAGGGGGTCGTGCTGGGGCTGGTGTTTCAGGGTTTAGGGCAGTGCAGTGGTGTTCGGGCAGTGTAGGGGGTCGTGCTGGGGGTGGTGTTTCAGGGTTTAGGGCAGTGCAGTGGTGTTCGGGCAGTGTAGGGGTCTTGCTGGGGGTGGTGTTTCAGGGTTTAGGGCAGTGCAGTGGTGTTCGGGCAGTGTAGGGGGTCTTGCTGGGGGTGGTGTTTCAGGGTTTAGGGCAGTGCAGTGGTGTTCGGGCAGTGTAGGGGGTCTTGCTGGGGGTGGTGTTTCAGGGTTTAGGGCAGTGCAGTGGTGTTCGGGTAGTGTAGGGGGTCATGCTGGGGGTGGTGTTTCAGGGTTTAGGGCAGTGCAGTGGTGTTCGGGCAGTGTAGGGGGTCGTGCTGGGGGTGGTGTTTCAGGGTTTAGGGCAGTGCAGTGGTGTTCGGGCAGTGTAGTGGGTCGTGCAGGGGGTGGTGTTTCAGGGTTTAGGGCAGTGCAGTGGTGTTCGGGCAGTGTAGGGGGTCGTGCTGGGGCTGGTGTTTCAGGGTTTAGGGCAGTGCAGTGGTGTTCGGGCAGTGTAGGGGGTCTTGCTGGGGGTGGTGTTTCAGGGTTTAGGGCGTGCAGTGGTGTTCGGGCAGTGTTGGGGGTCTTGCTGGGGGTGATGTTTCAGGGTTTAGGGCAGTGCAGTGGTGTTCGGGCAGTGTAGGGGGTCTTGCTGGGGGTAGTGTTTCAGGGTTTAGGGCAGTGCAGTGGTGTTCGTGCAGTGTAGGGGGTCATGCTGGGGATGGTGTTTCAGGGTTTAGGGCAGTGCAGTAGTGTTCGGGCAGTGTAGGGGGTCGTGCAGGGGGTGGTGTTTCAGGGTTTAGGGCAGTGCAGTGGTGTTCGGGCAGTGTAGGGTGTCGTGCTGGGGGTGGTGTTTCAGGGTTTAGGGCAGTGCAGTGGTGTTCGGGCAGTGTAGGGGGTCGTGCACAGGGTGGTGTTTCAGGGTTTAGGGCAGTGCAGTGGTGTTCGGGCAGTGTAGGGGGTTGTGCTGGGGCTGGTGTTTCAGGGTTTAGGGCAGTGCAGTGGTGTTCGGGCAGTGTAGGGGGTCGTGCTGGGGCTGGTGTTTCACGGTTTAGGGCAGTGCAGTGGTGTTCGGGCAGTGTAGGGGGTCATGCTGGGGCTGGTGTTTCAGGGTTTAGGGCAGTGCAGTGGTGTTCGTGCAGTGTAGGTGGTCGTGCTGGGGCTGGTGTTTCAGGGTTTAGGGCAGTGCAGTGGTGTTCGGGCAGTGTAGGGGGTCGTGCTGGGGCTGGTGTTTCAGGGTTTAGGGCAGTGCAGTGGTGCTCGGGCAGTGTAGGGGGTCGTGCTGGGGGTGGTGTTTCTGGGTTTAGGGTAGTGCAGTGGTGTTCGGGCAGTGTAGGGGGTCGTGCTGGGGCTGGTGTTTCAGGGTTTAGGGCAGTGCAGTGGTGTTCGGGCAGTGTAGGGGGTCGTGCTGGGGCTGGTGTTTCAGGGTTTTGGGCAGAGCAGTGGTGTTCGGGCAGTGTAGGGGGTCGTGCTGGGGGTGGTGTTTCAGGGTTTAGGGCAGTGCAGTGGTGTTCGGGCAGTGTAGGAGGTCGAGCTGGGGTTGGTGTTTCAGGGTTTAGTGCAGTGGTGTTCGGGCAGTGTAGGGGGTCTTGCTGGGGGTGATGTTTCAGGGTTTAGGGCAGTGGAGTGGTGTTCGGGCAGTGTAGGGGGTCTTGCTGGGGGTAGTGTTTCAGGGTTTAGGGCAGTGCAGTGGTGTTTGGGCAGTGTAGGGGGTCGTGCTGGGGGTGGTGTTTCAGGGTTTAGGGCAGTGCAGTGGTGTTCGGGCAGTGTAGGGGTCGTGAAGGGGGTGGTGTTTCAGGGTTTAGGGCAGTGCAGTGGTGTTCGGGCAGTGTAGGGGGTCGTGCTGGGGGTGGTGTTTCAGGGTTTAGGGCAGTGCAGTGGTGTTCGAACAGTGTAGGGGGTCGTGCAGGGGCTGGTGTTTCAGGGTTTAGGGCAGTGCAGTGGTGTTCGGGCAGTGTAGGGGGTCGTGCTGGGGGTAGTGTTTTAGGGTTTAGGGTAGTGCAGTGGTGCTTCGGGTAGTGTAGGGGGTCGTGCTGGGGGTAGTGTTTTAGGGTTTAGGGTAGTGCAGTGGTGTTTGTGTAGTGTAGGGGGTGCATGTTTTAGGGTAGTGCAGTGGTGTTTGGGTAGTGTAGGGGGTCGTGCTGGGGGTATTGTTTTAGGATTTAGGTTAGTGCAGTGGTGTTTGGGCAGTGTAGGGGATCGTGCTGGGGGTAGTGTTTTAGGGTTTAGGGTAGTGCAGTGGTGTTTGTGTAGTGTAGGGGGTCGTGCTGGGGGTAGTGTTTTAGGGTTTAGGGTAGTGCAGTGGTGCTTGTGTAGTGTAGGGGGTCATGCTGGGGCTGGTGTTTCAGGGTTTAGGGCAGTGCAGTGGTGTTCGGGCAGTGTAGGGGTCGTGCTGGGGGTGGTGTTTCAGGGTTTAGGGCAGTGCAGTGGTGTTCGGGCAGTGTAGGGGGTCGTGCTGGGGGTGGTGTTTCAGGGTTTAGGGCAGTGCAGTGGTGTTCGGGCAGTGTAGGGGGTCTTGCTGGGGGTGGTGTTTCAGGGTTTAGGGCAGTGCAGTGGTGTTCGGGCAGTGTAGGGGGTCGTGCTGGGGGTGGTGTTTCAGGGTTTAGGGCAGTGCAGTGGTGTTCGGGCAGTGTAGGGGGTCATGCTGGGGTGGTGTTTCAGGGTTTAGGGCAGTGCAGTAGTGTTCGGGCAGTGTAGGGGGTCGTGCAGGGGTGGTGTTTCAGGGTTTAGGGCAGTGCAGTGGTGTTCGGGCAGTGTAGGGGGTCGTGCTGGGGGTGGTGTTTCAGGGTTTAGGGCAGTGCAGTGGTGTTCGGGCAGTGTAGTGGGTCGTGCTGGGGGTGGTGTTTCAGGGTTTAGGGCAGTGCAGTGGTGTTCGGGCAGTGTAGGGGGTCGTGCTGGGGCTGGTGTTTCAGGGTTTAGGGCAGTGCAGTGGTGTTCGGGCAGTGTAGGGGTCTTGCTGGGGGTGGTGTTTCAGGGTTTAGGGCAGTGCAGTGGTGTTCGGGCAGTGTTGGGGGTCTTGCTGGGGGTGATGTTTCAGGGTTTAGGGCAGTGCAGTGGTGTTCGGGCAGTGTAGGGGTCTTGCTGGGGGTAGTGTTTGAGGGTTTAGGGCAGTGCAGTGGTGTTCGTGCAGTGTAGGGGGTCATGCTGGGGATGGTGTTTCAGGGTTTAGGGCAGTGCAGTAGTGTTCGGGCAGTGTAGGGGGTCGTGCAGGGGGTGGTGTTTCAGGGTTTAGGGCAGTGCAGTGGTGTTCGGGCAGTGTAGGGTGTAGTGCTGGGGGTGGTGTTTCAGGGTTTAGGGCAGTGCAGTAGTGTTCGGGCAGTGTAGGGGGTCGTGCACGGGGTGGTGTTTCAGGGTTTAGGGCAGTGCAGTGGTGTTCGGGCAGTGTAGGGGGTTGTGCTGGGGCTGGTGTTTCAGGGTTTAGGGCAGTGCAGTGGTGTTCGGGCAGTGTAGGGGGTCGTGCTGGGGCTGGTGTTTCATGGTTTAGGGCAGTGCAGTGGTGTTCGGGCAGTGTAGGGGGTCCTGCTGGGGCTGGTGTTTCAGGGTTTAGGGCAGTGCAGTGGTGTTCGTGCAGTGTAGGTGGTCGTGCTGGGGCTGGTGTTTCAGGGTTTAGGGCAGTGCAGTGGTGTTCGGGCAGTGTAGGGGGTCGTGCTGGGGCTGGTGTTTCAGGGTTTAGGGCAGTGCAGTGGTGCTCGGGCAGTGTAGGGGGTCGTGCTGGGGGTGGTGTTTCTGGGTTTAGGGTAGTGCAGTGGTGTTCGGGCAGTGTAGGGGGTCGTGCTGGGGCTGGTGTTTCAGGGTTTAGGGCAGTGCAGTGGTGTTCGGGCAGTGTAGGGGGTCGTGCTGGGGCTGGTGTTTCAGGGTTTTGGGCAGAGCAGTGGTGTTCGGGCAGTGTAGGGGGTCGTGCTGGGGGTGGTGTTTCAGGGTTTAGGGCAGTGCAGTGGTGTTCGGGCAGTGTAGGAGGTCGAGCTGGGGTTGGTGTTTCAGGGTTTAGTGCAGTGGTGTTCGGGCAGTGTAGGGGGTCTTGCTGGGGGTGATGTTTCAGGGTTTAGGGCAGTGGAGTGGTGTTCGGGCAGTGTAGGGGGTCTTGCTGGGGGTAGTGTTTCAGGGTTTAGGGCAGTGCAGTGGTGTTTGGGCAGTGTAGGGGGTCGTGCTGGGGTGGTGTTTCAGGGTTTAGGGCAGTGCAGTGGTGTTCGGGCAGTGTAGGGGGTCGTGAAGGGGTGGTGTTTCAGGGTTTAGGGCAGTGCAGTGGTGTTCGGGCAGTGTAGGGGGTCGTGCTGGGGGTGGTGTTTCAGGGTTTAGGGCAGTGCAGTGGTGTTCGAACAGTGTAGGGGGTCGTGCAGGGGCTGGTGTTTCAAGGTTTAGGGCAGTGCAGTGGTGTTCGGGCAGTGTAGGGGGTCGTGCTGGGGGTAGTGTTTTAGGGTTTAGGGTAGTGCAGTGGTGCTTGTGTAGTGTAGGGGGTCGTGCTGGGGGTAGTGTTTTAGGGTTTAGGGTAGTGCAGTGGTGTTTGTGTAGTGTAGGGGTCGTGTTTTAGGGTAGTGCAGTGGTGTTTGGGTAGTGTAGGGGGTCGTGCTGGGGGTATTGTTTTAGGATTTAGGTTAGTGCAGTGGTGTTTGGGTAGTGTAGGGGGTCGTGCTGGGGGTAGTGTTTTAGGGTTTAGGGTAGTGCAGTGGTGTTTGTGTAGTGTAGGGGGTCGTGCTGGGGGTAGTGTTTTAGGGTTTAGGGTAGTGCAGTGGTGCTTGTGTAGTGTAGGGGGTCGTGCTGGGGCTGGTGTTTCAGGGTTTAGGGCAGTGCAGTGGTGTTCGGGCAGTGTAGGGGGTCGTGCTGGGGGTGGTGTTTCAGGGTTTAGGGCAGTGCAGTGGTGTTCGGGCAGTGTAGGGGGTCTTGCTGGGGCTGGTGTTTCAGGGTTTAGGATGGTGCAGTGGTGTTCGGGCAGTGTAGGGGGTCTTGCTGGGGGTGATGTTTCAGGGTTTAGGGCAGTGCAGTGGTGTTCGGGCAGTGTAGGGGGTCGTGCTGGGGGTAGTGTTTCAGGGTTTAGGGCAGTGCAGTGGTGTTCGGGCAGTGTAGGGGGTCATGCTGGGGTGGTGTTTCAGGGTTTAGGGCAGTGCAGTGGTGTTCGGGCAGTGTAGGGGGTCGTGCTGGGGGTGGTGTTTCAGGGTTTAGGGCAGTGCAGTGGTGTTCGGGCAGTGTAGGGGGTCGTGCTGGGGGTGGTGTTTCAGGGTTTAGGGCAGTGCAGTGGTGTTCGGGCAGTGTAGTGGGTCGTGCTGGGGGTGGTGTTTCAGGGTTTAGGGCAGTGCAGTGTTGTTCGGGCAGTGTAGGGGGTCGTGCTGGGGCTGGTGTTTCAGGGTTTAGGGCAGTGCAGTGGTGTTCGGGCAGTGTAGGGGGTCTTGCTGGGGGTGGTGTTTCAGGGTTTAGGGCAGTGCAGTGGTGTTCGGGCAGTGTTGGGGGTCTTGCTGGGGGTGATGTTTCAGGGTTTAGGGCAGTGCAGTGGTGTTCGGGCAGTGTAGGGGGTCTTGCTGGGGGTAGTGTTTCAGGGTTTAGGGCAGTGCAGTGGTGTTCGTGCAGTGTAGGGGGTCATGCTGGGGATGGTGTTTCAGGGTTTAGGGCAGTGCAGTAGTGTTCGGGCAGTGTAGGGGGTCGTGCAGGGGTGGTGTTTCAGGGTTTAGGGCAGTGCAGTGGTGTTCGGGCAGTGTAGGGTGTCGTGCTGGGGGTGGTGTTTCAGGGTTTAGGGCAGTGCAGTGGTGTTCGGGCAGTGTAGGGGGTCGTGCACGGGGTGGTGTTTCAGGGTTTAGGGCAGTGCAGTGGTGTTCGGGCAGTGTAGGGGGTTGTGCTGGGGCTGGTGTTTCAGGGTTTAGGGCAGTGCAGTGGTGTTCGGGCAGTGTAGGGGGTCGTGCTGGGGGTGGTGTTTCACGGTTTAGGGCAGTGCAGTGGTGTTCGGGCAGTGTAGGGGGTCATGCTGGGGCTGGTGTTTCAGGGTTTAGGGCAGTGCAGTGGTGTTCGTGCAGTGTAGGTGGTCGTGCTGGGGTTGGTGTTTCAGGGTTTAGGGCAGTGCAGTGGTGTTCGGACAGTGTAGGGGGTCGTGCTGGGGGCTGGTGTTTCAGGGTTTAGGGCAGTGCAGTGGTGTTCGGGCAGTGTAGGGGGTCGTGCTGGGGGTAGTGTTTCAGGGTTTAGGGTAGTGCAGTGGTGTTTGGGTAGTGTAGGGGTCGTGCTGGGGGTAGTGTTTCAGGGTTTAGGGTAGTGCAGTGGTGTTCGGGTAGTGTAGGGGTCATGCTGGGGTGGTGTTTCAGGGTTTAGGGCAGTGCAGTGGTGTTTGGGTAGTGTAGGGGTCGTGCTGGGGGTAGTGTTTCAGGATTTAGGGCAGTGCAGTGGTGTTTGGGTAGTGTAGGGGATTGTGCTGTGGGTAGTGTTTAAGGGTTTAGGGTAGTGCAGTGGTGTTTGGGTAGTGTAGGGGTCGTGCTGGGGGTAGTGTGTTTAGGGTAGTGCAGTGGTGCTTGTGCAGTGTAGGGGTCGTGCTGGGGGTAGTGTTTTAGGGTTTAGGGTAGTGCAGTGGTGTTTGTGTAGTGTAGGGGTCAGTGTTGTTTAGGGTAGTGCAGTGGTGTTCGGGCAGTGTAGGGGGTCGTGCAGGGGGTGGTGTTTCAGGGTTTAGGGCAGTGCAGTGGTGTTCGGGCAGTGTAGGGGGTCGTGCTGGGGGTGGTGTTTCAGGGTTTAGGGCAGTGCAGTGGTGTTCGGGCAGTGTAGGGGGTCTTGCTGGGGGTGGTGTTACAGGGTTTAGGGCAGTGGTGTTCGGGCAGTGTAGGGGGTCATGCTGGGGGTGATGTTTCAGGGTTTAGGGCAGTGCAGTGGTGTTCGGGTAGTGTAGGGGGTCGTGCTGGGGGTAGTGTTTCAGGGTTTAGGGCAGTGCAGTGGTGTTCGGGCAGTGTAGGGGGTCGTGCTGGGGTGAGTGTTTGAGGGTTTAGGGCAGTGCAGTGGTGTTCGGGCAGTGTAGGGGGTCGTGCTGGGGTGGTGTTTTAGGGTTTAGGGCAGTGCAGTGGTGTTCGGGCAGTGTAGGGGGTCGTGCTGGGGGTGGTGTTTCAGGGTTTAGGGCAGTGCAGTGGTGTTCGGGCAGTGTAGGGGGTCGTGCTGGGGCTGGTGTTTCAGGGTTTAGGGCAGTGCAGTGGTGTTCGGGCAGTGTAGGGGGTCTTGCTGGGGGTGGTGTTTCAGGGTTTAGGGCAGTGCAGTGGTGTTCGGGCAGTGTAGGGGGTCTTGCTGGGGGTGATGTTTCAGGGTTTAGGGCAGTGCAGTGGTGTTCGGGCAGTGTAGGGGTCGTGCTGGGGGTGGTGTTTCAGGGTTTAGGCAGTGCAGTGGTGTTCGGGCAGTGTAGGGGGTCGTGCTGGGGGTGGTGTTTCAGGGTTTAGGGCAGTGCAGTGGTGTTCGGGCAGTGTAGGGGGTCGTGCTGGGGGTGGTGTTTCAGGGTTTAGGGCAGTGCAGTGGTGTTCGGGCAGTGTAGGGGGTCGTGCTGGGGGTGGTGTTTCAGGGTTTAGGGCAGTGCAGTGGTGTTCGGGCAGTGTAGGGGGTCGTGCTGGGGGTGGTGTTTCAGGGTTTAGGGCAGTGCAGTGGTGTTCGGGCAGTGTAGGGGGTCGTGCTGGGGCTGGTGTTTCAGGGTTTAGGGCAGTGCAGTGGTGTTCGGGCAGTGTAGGGGGTCTTGCTGGGGGTGGTGTTTCAGGGTTTAGGGAGTGCAGTGGTGTTAGGGCAGTGTAGGGGGTCGTGCTGTGGGTGGTGTTTCAGGGTTTAGGGCAGTGCAGTGGTGTTCGGGCAGTGTAGGGGGTCTTGCTGGGGGCAGTGTTTCAGGGTTTAGGGCAGTGCAGTGGTGTTCAGGCAGTGTAGGGGTCGTGCTGGAGGTGGTGTTTCAGGGTTTAGGGCAGGCAGTGGTGTTCGGCCAATGTAGGGGGTCTTGCTGGGGGTGGTGTTTCAGGGTTTAGGGCAGTGGTGTTCGGGCAGTGTAGGGGGTCATGCTGGGGGTGGTGTTTCAGGGTTTAGGGCAGTGCAGTGGTGTTCGGGCAGTGTAGGGGTCGTGCAGGGGCTGGTGTTTCGGGGTTTAGGGCAGTGCAGTGGTGTTCGGGCAGTGTAGGGGGTCATGCTGGGGGTGGTGTTTCAGGGTTTAGGGCAGTGCAGTGGTGTTCGGGCAGTGTAGGGAGTCGTGCTGGGGGTGGTGTTTCAGGGTTTAGGGCAGTGCAGTGGTGTTCGGGCAGTGTAGGGGGTCGTGCTGGGGGTGGTGTTTCAGGGTTTAGGGCAGTGCAGTGGTGTTCGGGCAGTGTAGGGGGTCATGCTGGGGGTGGTGTTTCAGGGTTTAGGGCAGTGCAGTGGTGTTCGGGCAGTGTAGGGGGTCGTGCAGGGGGTGGTGTTTCAGGGTTTAGGGCAGTGCAGTGGTGTTCGGGCAGTGTAGGGGGTCGTGCTGGGGGTGGTGTTTCAGGGTTTAGGGCAGTGCAGTGGTGTTCGGGCAGTGTAGGGGGTCGTGCTGGGGGTGGTGTTTCAGGGTTTAGGGCAGTGCAGTGGTGTTCGGGCAGTGTAGGGGGTCTTGCTGGGGGTGGTGTTTCAGGGTTTAGGGCAGTGCAGTGGTGTTCGGGCAGTGTAGGGGGTCTTGCTGGGGCTGGTGTTTCAGGGTTTAGGGTAGTGCAGTGGTGTTCGGGCAGTGTAGGGGGTCGTGCTGGGGCTGGTGTTTGAGGGTTTAGGGCAGTGCAGTGGTGTTCGGGCAGTGTAGGGGGTCGTGCTGGGGCTGGTGTTTCAGGGTTTAGGGCAGTGCAGTGGTGTTCGGGCAGTGTAGGCGGTCGTGCTGGGGGTGGTGTTTCAGGGTTTAGGGCAGTGCAGTGGTGTTCGGGCAGTGTAGGGGGTCGTGCTGGGGGTGGTGTTTCAGGGTTTAGGGCAGTGCAGTGGTGTTCGGGCAGTGTAGGGGGTCGTGCTGGAGCTGGTGTTTCAGGGTTTAGGGCAGTGCAGTGGTGTTTGGGCAGTGTAGGGGGTCGTGCTGGGGGTGGTGTTTCAGGGTTTAGGGCAGTGCAGTAGTGTTCGGGCAGTGTAGGGGGTCTTGCTGGGGGTGGTGTTTCAGGGTTTAGGGCAGTGCAGTGTTGTTCGGGCAGTGTAGGGGGTCTTGCTGGGGGTGGTGTTTCAGGGTTTAGGGCAGTGCAGTGGTGTTCGTGCAGTGTAGGGGGTCATGCTGGGGGTGGTGTTTCAGGGTTTAGGGCAGTGCAGTAGTGTTCGGGCAGTGTAGGGGGTCGTGCAGGGGTGGTGTTTCAGGGTTTAGGGCAGTGCAGTGGTGTTCGGGCAGTGTAGGGGGTCGTGCTGGGGGTGGTGTTTCAGGGTTTAGGGCAGTGCAGTGGTGTTCGGGCAGTGTAGGGGGTCATGCTGGGGGTGGTGTTTCAGGGTTTAGGGCAGTGCAGTGGTGTTCGGGCAGTGTAGGGGGTCTTGCTGGTGGTGGTGTTTCAGGGTTTAGGGCAGTGCAGTGGTGTTCGGGCAGTGTATGGGGTCTTGCTGGGGGTAGTGTTTCAGGGTTTAGGGCAGTGCAGTGGTGTTCGTGCAGTGTAGGGGGTCATGCTGGGGATGGTGTTTCAGGGTTTAGGGCAGTGCAGTAGTGTTCGGGCAGTGTAGGGGGTCGTGCAGGGGGTGGTGTTTCAGGGTTTAGGGCAGTGCAGTGGTATTCGGGCAGTGTAGGGTGTCGTGCTGGGGGTGGTGTTTCAGGGTTTAGGGCAGTGCAGTGGTGTTCGGGCAGTGTAGGGGGTCGTGCACGGGGTGGTGTTTCAGGGTTTAGCGCAGTGCAGTGGTGTTCGGGCAGTGTAGGGGTGGTGCTGGGGCTGGTATTTCAGGGTTTAGGGCAGTGCAGTGGTGTTCGGGCAGTGTAGGGGGTCGTGCTGGGGCTGGTGTTTCATGGTTTAGGGCAGTGCAGTGGTGTTCGGGCAGTGTAGGGGGTCATGCTGGGGCTGGTGTTTCAGGGTTTAGGGCAGTGCAGTGGTGTTCGTGCAGTGTAGGTGGTCGTGCTGGGGCTGGTGTTTCAGGGTTTAGGGCAGTGCAGTGGTGTTCGGGCAGTGTAGGGGGTCGTGCTGGGGCTGGTGTTTCAGGGTTTAGGGCAGTGCAGTGGTGCTCGGGCAGTGTAGGGGGTCGTGCTGGGGGTGGTGTTTCTGGGTTTAGGGTAGTGCAGTGGTGTTCGGGCAGTGTAGGGGGTCGTGCTGGGGCTGGTGTTTCAGGGTTTAGGGCAGTGCAGTGGTGTTCGGGCAGTGTAGGGGGTCGTGCTGGGGCTGGTGTTTCAGGGTTTTGGGCAGAGCAGTGGTGTTCGGGCAGTGTAGGGGGTCGTGCTGGGGGTGGTGTTTCAGGGTTTAGGGCAGTGCAGTGGTGTTCGGGCAGTGTAGGAGGTCGAGCTGGGGTTGGTGTTTCAGGGTTTAGTGCAGTGGTGTTCGGGCAGTGTAGGGGGTCTTGCTGGGGGTGATGTTTCAGGGTTTAGGGCAGTGGAGTGGTGTTCGGGCAGTGTAGGGGGTCTTGCTGGGGGTAGTGTTTCAGGGTTTAGGGCAGTGCAGTGGTGTTTGGGCAGTGTAGGGGGTCGTGCTGGGGGTGGTGTTTCAGGGTTTAGGGCAGTGCAGTGGTGTTCGGGCAGTGTAGGGGGTCGTGAAGGGGTGGTGTTTCAGGGTTTAGGGCAGTGCAGTGGTGTTCGGGCAGTGTAGGGGGTCGTGCTGGGGGTGGTGTTTCAGGGTTTAGGGCAGTGCAGTGGTGTTCGAACAGTGTAGGGGGTCGTGCAGGGGCTGGTGTTTCAGGGTTTAGGGCAGTGCAGTGGTGTTCGGGCAGTGTAGGGGGTCGTGCTGGGGGTAGTGTTTTAGGGTTTAGGGTAGTGCAGTGGTGTTTGTGTAGTGTAGGGGGTCATGTTTTAGGGTAGTGCAGTGGTGTTTGGGTAGTGTAGGGGTCGTGCTGGGGGTATTGTTTTAGGATTTAGGTTAGTGCAGTGGTGTTTGGGTAGTGTAGGGGATCGTGCTGGGGGTAGTGTTTTAGGGTTTAGGGTAGTGCAGTGGTGTTTGTGTAGTGTAGGGGGTCGTGCTGGGGGTAGTGTTTTAGGGTTTAGGGTAGTGCAGTGGTGCTTGTGTAGTGTAGGGGGTCGTGCTGGGGGTAGTGTTTTAGGGTTTAGGGTAGTGCAGTGGTGTTTGTGTAGTGTAGGGGGTCATGTTTTAGGGTAGTGCAGTGGTGTTTGGGTAGTGTAGGGGGTCGTGCTGGGGGTAGTGTTTTAGGATTTAGGTTAGTGCAGTGGTGTTTGGGTAGTGTAGGGGGTCGTGCTGGGGGTAGTGTTTTAGGGTTTAGGGTAGTGCAGTGGTGTTTGTGTAGTGTAGGGGGTCATGTTTTAAGATGCAACGCTCCAATACCTGACCAGTCTGCACTACATAAAACTGCAAAAAACTAAAAATAAAAAGTGTTTTGCACACTTTTGTCATTGGGCTATATGTGGGCTACATCTGGGTAATATTTGTGCTACATTTGGGCTCTTTTTTCTCTGGTGGCCATCTTGGAAGACTTCTTTGTTATGAAGTTTCCTAATTTCCTCATTTACTGCAGTCTCCTCAGTAGGAAATGCTTTCAGTTTTTTACTTTGATTCCATCAAGAAGGCATTCAGATGTGTCTCACATTTGCCATAAATTCAGAATGTTAGCACTCTAGTTGCTCATTAGATCACTGTAGTAAAGCTACTGCTCACCAGGGAGTTAACTGGAAGTCTGCTGCTGGTATTGAAAGTGATTGTTTCAGTCTGCATGTCAGAATTTTCTAATGAAATAGAAGAGGATTTGAGATCTCACTTAAAACATGCCCTCATTTTTCTTTCTCGCAGCACTAACCATAATTTCTATTTCAAAAAGAACCCCCTCATTTTGTTCCTTTTTAAATTAAATGTTTTAAGTATTAACGGTTTATTCCAATCAAGATGGCTTCAGGTGTGCCATACTTTTGTCATAAGTAAGGCTGTTAGCGCTCTAGTTGTTCTTTAGAACACTCTGGGAAGCTGCAGTAGAACACAAAGGCATCAACTGGCAGGCTGCTCCTGTTGAAATATAACAGGAAGATATTTGAGATCACACTTGAAACATGTCCTAATTTTTCTTTCTACAGCACTACCCATAATTTCTATGACAAAATGAACCCCATCATTTTGTTCCTTTTTAAATTAAATGTTTTAAGTGTTACCAGTTTATTCCAATCAAGATGGCTTCAGGTGTGCCATACTTTTGTCATAAGTAAGGCTGTTAGCACTCTAGTTGTTCTTTAGAACACTCTGGGAAGCTGCAGTAGAACACAAAGGCATCAACTGACAGGCTGCTCCTGTTGAAATATAACAGGAAGATATTTGAGATCTCACTTGAAACATGTCCTAATTTTTCTTTCTATAGCACTAACCATAATTTCTATGACAAAATGAACCCCATCATTTTGTTCCTTTTTAAATTAAATGTTTTAAGTGTTACCAGTTTATTCCAATCAAGATGGCTTCAGGTGTGCCATACTTTTGTCACAAGTAAGGCTGTTAGCACTCTAGTTGTTCTTTAGAACACTCTGGGAAGCTGCAGTAGAACACAAAGGAATCAACTGACAGTCTCTGCCCTTGTTGGATGTACATGTTTTACTGAGAATGTCAGACTTCCTTCTCACATGACTGAGAAAGATAATGTGAATTTACAGAAAATATGCTCTCATTTTAGCTTCTGGAGCACCTTCCAAAACTCTATGGGACAAGCATGTGAAAATAGTTTTCTCTCAAACATGATTCATGATATCCCAGCAGAAGGTTTTTCACAGGGTAAAATCACCTTAGAACACACCACAATTCCTGAAATTAGTATGGTACCATCAACAAATGAATTCTAATGTAACTAAAGTCTGTTATCACCCTTTATAGTTCTCCTTTTGGTAACCCTCAAAATCTTTGATTCACTACAATGCATTTCAATGGGGTACTATCATTTATATTGGTCCCAAGATGGCTGCCAGCAATTCCAGGATGAAGTGCTGACAGCCAATCAGATCTCACGATGACATGTGTGGTTAGGCTCCGCCCAGATATATATGTGATTTTACTTTTGATTTTCTCAGCAACTACTGAACGGATTTACACCATTTAACAAAAAGGGTTCTTTCTGAACCAAGAACTACCTCTTTGCCAAATTTGGTGTAATTCCGTTCAGCAGTTCGGGCTGTAGCCGTGTCTAAAGTTTCCTATGGAAAATTGCATGGGGAAAACACGTTTTGGGACCCCCTTTTTCTCGGCCCCCACTTGCCGAATCACCCCAAAACTTTCAGGATAGGAGCGGACCGGAGCGGGCCATAAGTTTTGAAAATTTCGCGAAGATTCGTCAACCGGCGCCAAAGTTATTGGAAATAGAATGTTGTGAATTTCCTATGGAAAATAGGTCCTAACTATAACTATCTACTGGCGACCGCCAGTAGATAATATATTCACTGAAAAAACCATAGGTTTCAGGCACGTTATAGTTAGAAATTAGCATTTAAAAAACCTTAGAAATTCACTGAAAAAACCATAGGTTTTAGGGAAAGTTATAGTTAGTTGGACATTTCACTCGTACAAAACCATAGAAATTCCCCCGCTATAGATAGTTCAGCTAACTATAATTCGCGCCCCGTAATGCACTGCTGATGACGTCACATATTACATCACTCATGACATGGTCAGTGACATCACTGATGACATCACTGATGACATCTCAAATGACATCACTGATGACATCATCCAGTGACTGTGTGTTTCTGTAAAGTTTAAATATGTTTAATATATATAGGTAAAGGCGTATTGAAGAATGAGTGGGTGTATAAGTGTCTGAATGGATGTTTTACTAGGTGCGTGACTGACTCTATAAGTGAGTGGTTAAACATATGTTACTGAATGCATGGGTTAGTGACTAAACTGTGTGAATCTCTGTATCCATCTGTCTGTTGGTGTGTAAGTGACTGCATGGGTTTGTGAATAACTACATAAGTGTCTATATGAGTTATTGATTGGTTGTCTGAGTATCTGTATGGGTGCCTGAGTGTTTGTGTGTGTGGGGTGTGTGTGACTGTGCATAGATGTGTGAGTGGGTGATTCACTGGGTACATAGTTTGAAGTGTGCATCTGTGATAGACTGTATGGGTGGGTGAGTGTGTGTATGGGTGTGTTAGTGAGTTGTATGGGTGTGTTAGTGAGTGAATGTATATCTCATTTGTACATGTGTAAGTAACTACATATATAAAAGGCAGTATATATGTGTGTTAGAGTATATAAATGTCTATAAGTGAGAGTGTGTGATTGTGAGAGTGGCTGCATGGATGAGTGTTTGCTTGTATCAGTGATTGTATAAGAACGTAAGAATGTGCAAGTATTTGTATGCCTAAGTGAGCTGGTGTGTGTATAACTGTATAGGTGAGTAAAGGGTAGTGTGAATAATTATTTGTATGACTGACTAGGTGTGTGAGTACCTTTATGGATGAGTGGCGGTGTGTGAGTGTCTATATAGGTGTATGAGTGCATATGATAGTCCTCTACTGACTGACCATAAGTATGAGTGACTGTACGGGTGAGTGAGTGGATGTGTGTGTAGACCTAAGAATCAGTGAGTATATCTAAAGTTATGTTAGGGTGTGAGAAGATGCATGAAATTATCACATGGATGATGTCATCCGTGATATCATTTGAGATGTCATCAGTGATGTCATCAGTGATGACACTGACCATGTCATGAGTGATGTAATATGTGACGTCATCAGCAGTGCATTGCGGGGGCGCGAGTTATAGTTAGCTGAACTAACTATAACGGGGGAATTTCACGGGTTTTGTACCAGTGCAATGTCCACCAAATATAACTTTCCCTAAAACCTATGGTTTTTTCAGTGAATTTCAAAGGTTTTTCAAATGCTAGTTTCTAACTATGCCTACAGAAGTAGGACGTGAAGAAAGAAGAAAAAACGCACAGAAAGAAGCAAAAGAAATGTAGAAAGAAACAGAAGTCCACAAAGACGAAGAAAAATGCAGGAAGAAGCAAGACATGTGCAGAAAGAGGCCTTGTTGCAAAATCATCCTGTGCCCACAACTTTTTCAGACGGGTACTGGTGTTAACTGACTCTGACTAACCAGGCCTAGAGCCAGTGCTATGCTAAAAGACACTTAGAATACAATGAAAACACCTACATACACTAGGGAACACTATGCGTTGGGGTACCCCTGTGATTAGCATGACCTCCTCTGTAAGTCCCTAGTACATAATAGGGCAGGGGGATTAAAACTACCTTCTTAAAATGCGCCATGGGGCGCGTTTGCACACTGGTGTAGGGAGGGGGGCCTGAGGTTACATGTGTGCAAACACGCCTGTGGCCGCTTTAAGTTGGGGGATAAAGTCCCCTTGAATCCTAAGGGTCCCTGGGGTCCAACTAGCCCACCAGGTATCTCCAGTAAGCGCCACAGAGTTGCGTTGCAGAGAGGTGTAAAAAGGGGCATGGCCTGGACCACCTCTCTGCAGCGCAGTGGCGCTTACTGGAAGCACCTGGTGGGCTAGTTGGCCCCCAGGGGCCCTCAGGATTGGATTAAAGGGGACTTATTTCCCCAACTTAAAACGCGCCACAGGGCGTGTTTGCACACATGTCACCTCAGGCCCCGCCCCCTCCCTTCACCACTGTGCAAACGCGCCCCGTGGTGCGTTTTAAGTTGGGAGATTAAGTCCCCTTGAATCCTGAGGGTCCCTGGGGTCCAAGTAGCCCACCAGGTACCTCCAGTAAGCGCCACAGAGCGTTGCAGAGAGGTGTAAAAAGGGGCGTGGCCTCTGAACACCTCTCTGCAACGCAGCTCCCTGGCACATACTGGAGGTTCCTGGTGGGCTTGTTGGCCCCCAGGGACCCCCAGTATTCAATGGGAATTAGTTCCCCATCTTACAACGCGCCAGGAGGCGCGTTTGCAGAGTGCTGCAGGGAGGGGGCGGGGCTTCCGGCGTGATGCCGGTCTTTTTTTTAATATATTTTTTTAAGAAGGGGAGCTGTGTGGCCCCCCTTCCTTTCCTATTTTATTGGCCATGGGGACCCCATCCCCCAGGGCCTGACCCCTATTTATTTATTTTTTTTAAATTGGAAGGGGGCCGCGTTGCCCCCCTCCCGAGGCCCCGGGAACCCCATCCCCCGGGGCATGGGCATGTTTTATTTTTAATTTAAATTATTGGAGGGGGGCTGCGTGGCCCCCCTCCTCAGGCCATTTATGGCCCCAGGGACCCCATCCCCCGGGGCCGGCCTTTCCATCTTTAAAAATAAATAAATAATTATAATGGTGGAGGGGGAGGGGGGGGGCTGCTTGGCCCCTCTCCCGGGCCACTAATGGCCCCGGGGACCCCATCCCCCGGGGCCTGGCCTCTCGCTGGGGACCGTGGGGGTCCCCAATTCCCACGGTCCCGCCGGCTCCCCGCCTCCTGCGGGAGCCGGCACAGCTTCCACACGGGGAGCTGCTAAGATGCAGCTCCCGTGTGGAAAGCAATGTGGTTTGGATTTTGAAAGCTGAGAGCAGGTTTCCTGCTACCGCTTCAAAACCCAAACCAGAGTTTGCAATGACAGGGCGGGAGCCGCGAGGCTCCTGCCCTGTCATTGCAAAAAGCAGTGTCCCGGGGGTGGGCACCCCGGGACACTGCGGGAGCCGGCCCTGGGGGGTGGCGGTCCCCAGGGCCATCTCTGGCTCCAGGCCGCGCAGCCCCCTCCCAACATTAGCAAAGCCCCGGGGGTGGTGGTCCCGGGGCTCGGGGTCCATAATGGACCCCCAAATTTGCATTCTTAGTGCCCGGGGCGTGCGGGAGGCTCGAGCCCCCCACACACGTAGTTTAGTTTAAAAAAACAAGCCCCGGGGGTGGCGGTCCCCGGGGCTGCGGGGGGGTGTGAGCCCTCCGCAAATATATAAATAAAGCCCCAGGGGTGGCGGTCCCCGGAGCTTGGGGGGCCTTGGAGGCCCCCCACCTATTTAAAATAAAAGCCCTGGGGGGTGGCGGTCCCCGGGGCTGCGGGGGGGCTGTGTGCCCCCGCAAATATTTATAGAAAGCTCCGGGGAGTGGCGGTCCCCGGGGCTGCGGGGGTCCCCCTGGGCCCCCGCAAATACATTTTACAAATGCCCCCGGGACTTGGCCCACCCTGGGGCTAATTAATAAAGAAGCGCGGGAGCCCGCGCTTCGTTCTTTTTATTTTCTTTGCCGGATCCGCGGATCCTCCGCGCATCCCGCGATTTTTTAAAAAATGCTTTTTGGGCCATGGGGTCCTTGTGGGACCACCTAAGCAGGCCTAGGGGTCAGGTGTTTCTACCCTGCCCCCTTTTCTTGTTTTTCGCGTTTTTTTCCTGTTTTCTTGTGCCTCGGTTCTACCGAGGCACTAAGATGGCTGCCAACACTTCCTGGTTTGGAGTGTTGACAGCCAATTAGCATGAAGCTCGTGGTCGGGAGGGTCCGCGGATCCCCGTGCCTCTAAATATCGAAACTTTTATTTTTGAATTTCTCCGCAACTACTGAACGGATTTACACCATTTTTAAAAAGGCTGCTTTCTGAACCAAGCACTACCTTTTTGCCAAATTTGGTGTAATTCCGTTCAGCAGTTCGGGCTGTAGCCGTGTTTAAAGTTTCCTATGGGAATTAACATGGAGAAAACACGTTTTGGGACCCCCCTTTTTTCTCGGCCCCCGCTTGATGAATCACCCCGAAACTTTCAAGATAGGAGTGGACCGGAGCGGGCCATAAGTTTTGAAAATTTTGCGAAGATTCGTCGACCGGCGCCAAAGTTATTGGGAAAAGAATGTTGTGAATTTCCTATGGATAATCGGTCCTAACTACAATTATCTACTGGCAACCGCCAGTAGATAATATATATATATATTAGCACAAACACTCACACAATTAGCACAATTGATTGGCGGTTGCCCCTTGTGTGCCCCCCCCCCAGCATCACTTCTAGAGGCGCTACTGATCAGAGTCTTCCTGGTGAGTCTCTCTTGAACAGTTACTGAGTGCCTTGCTAACTGCATGGCTACAGCGGCTCCCCTTTGTGGATGCACTCTATTAATGGGGTGCCGGTATAATGTAGTGTCCTAATATTATAATAAATACTTTGCACAAGAGAAACGCTGCGGTGTGCTGGTTCCTATGGCTTTATATTACTAATGTGAATTTTCAGTAATGGCAAAGTTCACATTTCGATCCTCGAGGGGAGGGAGGGGGGGCTGAATATATGTCTTTACTGCTGTTTGGTGAGTGTGCAAGCTGACGAATGTGCTGCTTTGCCATGTGCATATGAATAAGGCATTGTTGGAACAGGGGAAGCCAGAGCTGGCGCTGGACTCCCTGCCTTTGGCCGGACGCTCGCTTGAATCACTTTTAATGTTTAATTTGTTACAATAAGTTCAGCTGCATCTTAATGAGACCATATTTCAAACAGCGCCAGAAGGGTGCACATAAATCTTCCTGCTTCCTTTGACAGCCTTGGGGGAAAATACAACAAACTGTAACAGCATCAATTTAATGAAAATGTTTTAGTTGTTTGCATTACAGAATGTGTCAGCTCTGGGTTATGTGCGTACAGGTAGAGAACACTGTGTTACAAGCACGTTCTGTCCTTGAGCACATTGCTCCCTCTTGAGGAATTTTTGGAATCTTCAACTTGCAACTTAGATTAGCCCGAAAGGAAGATTTTGGGCCTTCTCCACATAAAGCTAGTACTGTGAGCACTAAGTTTGTTTCAGTCGCTGTCACAATTTTGGGCTTACTGGCGTCTTAAGTAGTTGAAGAGGGGGAGCAGTCCCATTTCACTGACACAGACAGAGGTAAATGGTTACATGGCACGGGAACTTTAAAGTGGTGTGCTGCCTTTAGCTAGAAAGGTAGCAGCATTTATTGACATAGCTAAATAAAAAAATAGAACATGGCACAATAACATAAATCAGTGGTTCCCTTTGACATCTGTGGGCCCCCCACTTAATCCTTACTGTAACCCGGGGACTCTAATGAATCATTATTGGCATCTGGGGACCCCTACTGAGTCATTATGGGAAGCCAGAGGACCCAGTCTAGGTATGTTTGATGATTTGAACCGCAAACGATACACAAAAATAGATGGAGCTTTTATAAATTTAATTGAGTCCACTCATCGTCCATACTATATTTTGTTTGATGCACTAGGCCCACAAATCAATCTGAGGATACTAATTACATTTTTAGCCTCCAATTTCAAATTGCTTCACATTTACAGAACATTCTAAAATGTTCAATTTTCCACTTTGTCTCTTTATTTCTATAAACTTTTTACATCTATCACGTTTTAAAATTTTTCTAAGCAGTCGTGCACCCCTTGATTAGGCTTTGTGGACGCTCAGGGGTCCCCGGACCACAGGTTAAGAACCAATGACACAAATATAACAACACCTTTATAACATAACAAGGCACATCACAATGAAGTAGAATACGACAAAATCACATTGAAGTATTTGTATTTTTTGTATTTTTGAAGTAATGCAGCACAAAACCACAACAGCATTAAAACAACAGAATATAGCACCACGACAACAAAATACTGTACAAAAATATGCAGTAACCTTATCACACATATCCACCGACAAATCCTGTTTTTATAATATTGAGGTAAAAGGTATTTGGAGTAAGTACTGTCTTAACTTACCACCAAGGACATGAAGTAGTGCCAGTCAAAAATGTTTTGTAATCTATCCCTTTGTCTCTGATTTAGGGGGCATTTACTGCAAAAAACGCAATCTGTAATATTGACTTTCCTTAGAAGATGTTTGGTATAGCTTATGTCTTCTCAAGTGCATCCGCCCTGTTCATTTAGGGTATGCTAGATACACATATGTGCTTGAAATGAAGTACCCTGACTTTCCGAATGGAAAAATGGGCGAGTAGCGAGTCACTCCGAGCCCCTTTTTGCAGAAGCACAGAAGGATTATTTTAGAATGGTTTGACATAGACAAGAATGTGTGGCATTAGCACTACTGCACATATTTGCACTAAAGCAGATAAACAGTAATGCAGTAATTCTGCATTACTGCGCTGCAATAGTCTGAACTGGTTCTTCCAGCAAAAGACTGGTGAAATTCAAACCCATAATACATGTGAGAAAAATATGCAGCAACCACAAGTTATTCCCCATGTATATCTATAAAACTCTATGGGGATCGTTTAAGATATGGAGGGTGGCCTGCCAACATGCCTGCTTGTAGAAATTAAACCTCCATCTACCCCATGGCACGGATTCCACAGTATTCTCAATTCTCTGCTGTTGCATTTCTCATGGAAAGTGCTTTAGCCGACACAGCAGCAGTACTTTCCTCACAAATGTAATGCCTGGTGATTTCCATTTGATGGCTGCTTGCTTGGCATCATTTCAGTTTCTCAGACACATACCCCTAAAGTTGAGATTTGTTTTAAAATTTATGTAAAATAGTTCCGAAAACATAATACAAGTTTTTAAAGTTTATAACCGTCACACATCACACACTTTACATTATTCACATGACCATACAATAGCAAATGTGGTGGGGTCGGAAGTGCCCGAAGTCTTAAATGAAGAAAGCAATACCTTCTAATAATCAAAGGTTTTAATTACATCATGAAGGACTGAGGACATTTCTCAAATCCAAAAATACTCTCCCAATTACTGTACCAAATCCTCTCCAAACCAGCGTCTCCCATATCCAGGAATCAGCATTCAATTTAATTATTTTTTTTCTCAAATTTTAACGATAAGCATTGTATCAGTAATAAGTATCACATCGGTGCTGTTTATTCCACCTTAAATTCTCCTGCATTCTGAGTTATGTCCAGTGGTAATCCCTCATGTTTTCTGCTGAATTACCGTCATGAAAAATGACAAGTTTTATTGAATGCAGAATTTCACCCAAAGAAATCAATTCACGTTTTAAATAGAGCCCGGTCATTCCCCATTCAAAACAAAAAGCTGTGATTGCCCGTAACTGCACCTGGTATAACCACTCTATTTACTGGTCATCTCCAAATAAAAGCCTAATTCGTAAGGGCCCCACAAGAAAAATCTTGTTCTTCATTAAGTTCTGTTGGGGGCAGTTCATCTAAACATTCTAACCATCTTATTTATTGTTGCTTTTTCATTTGCTTTACTGTTTGTGAAGTCATCAATTTAACTTAATTAATATTATGCTGCGCTTCTAAAAGGTGATTTGTTATTTGTGATGATATCATGTATTCGATCTGTCTTCCCTCCCTCTTATTTAGTCTCAGTCATGCTGACATAATAAACTTTGCATGGACAAGTGACTGCAGATATGTACGTGCCATCCTAATACTGTAAATATGGTATATTCTTAATTGAAGTGGTACTGACGTTTAGCATCAAAGAGGATGACTATGGGCATGTGTGGACCAAAGGAACACAAGTGGAAATGATATCATTGAATGCCATGGAAAAGAGTTAAGATGGATGCATTTGAGGGCGCACAAACAAGATTTGGAAACTGGAGAATCCCAATTCCATATGATGATTTGAGATTGCTTCAACTCCTCAAATCGGGGTGAAATTGATGTTGAGGTTTGGATTGAAAGCTGGGATATAAGATTTGAATACGTGGGAAGAGAAACTTGCTGAAATCTAACCTCTGGGAGAGATATTGATTTTCAAATGTTTTTGTTTAATTTCATATGCAATAACATGCTCCTGATGTAGATTTGTACAGGCATACATTGAACGTTGAATAGGATAACATTATTTTTTGGGCTATGATTGTTGCTGGATATTTAATGGAATTCCTGAAAAAATATCCAAGAAGATTTGAACATAATGTCGATAAACATTTTTACTACCAATGAACAATTGATTTGATTGAATTGAAAATAGATTAAAGACTCTCATGAATGACATACATACGCTAATGACTGAGTTTTTACTCATAGTGAAACCAGATTACCTTTGTTCATGGGATAGACAAACGATGGTCAGATACTCTGAACAGAAAACTAAGGGAGCACCGCGAGTGGGAACTAAATCAGCATCGACTTTCGATGATTTTCCAATAATGGGGAACTTCAAATCTGGACTTATTTGTGACAATTCTCAAATGGAGATATTCGCTTATGTGTCTCCCCCCCACTAATTCCCGGACTTTTAAGCAAGATGAAAAGAGAACAATGTTGTACTATTTTTGTAGCTCCAGCATGGTCAAGACAAAACTTATACACAGAGCTATTTCTCCTATCGGAACAACACAGTATTTTGCTCAGGCCATTATCTGGGATGAACGAAGGCCAGATTGTTCATCCAACGCTGGAGTCTCTCAATTTCCCAGTCTGACTCCTGAATGCAATGAAATACTGCTCTTAAATATTTCAGTTGAACATAGAAAGATCTTGGTAACGGCCAGAGCTGAAATGACTAATATGGCCTAATAGCCCGCCGTAGCGGGCTATACCAGCTATTAAAGGCCCGCTTCCGCGTTAAAGGCCCGAGCCGAAGGCGAGGGACTTTAACAAGGGACCGGGACTTTAATAGCCGGTATAGCCCTTCTACGAAGGGCTATAAGGCTATTAGAACATTCTGCCACTAGAGGGCAGAATGTTCTAACAAATAAAACAAAGGCTTCTCGAATCTCGAGGGGATTTAAATCCCCTCGAGCTCCGAGAGGCCTTTGTAAAACATTGGAATGTTGCTCTGCGGGCCTTTACCGGCCCGTAGAAGCAGGGAGCACTCCATTGTCTTCAATGGAGCTCCCAACATTCCAATGTTCTAATAAACTAAATAAAGTTAAATGGACTCATTTATGCATATAGTTTGCTCAAAATAATATACATCCTTTCTCAGCACCAGAATAGAATTTGCCATACCTGTTACACTTAGCCTGTTCAGATCTCTCTCAGAATTCCATAAAGGTTTATCTAGCGACAAGCTCATAATTTAGAAGATCCTTAGGTCAAATGCCATTCTGGTCTAGCAGAATGATTAAGGAGTTCCTCAAAGGATTTTTCAGAGCTTTCCTTTGATAAAAAAAACACCTATTTCTTGGCAGTTATATAACGTCCTCTCCCAATTTCATGAGAAGCTCATATGAACTTATTCAAAAAGCAGAACTTTCGTGGAAGATGGCTCTGTTGCTAGACCTCACTTCTGCCATAAAAACTAATGGAATTCAAGTGTTTACTACAAAGAAACCTTGCATACAAATTAGAGTTGACAGAGTTATTTTGAGGACTATTCCTCAATTTATTCCAGAAGTGTCATCAGTCTTCCATCTAAATGAGCTAATAGTTCTTAAGACATCCTTTTGAAATCAAACCAAAGCAGCAGAAACAGCGCTTCATGCTCTTGATGTCAGTAGATGTCTTAAATTTTATATAAAAAGAACTAGAATGCTTAGAAAGCCTGATCAACTCCTGATAGCCTCCGAGAAAAGGATGTGCACTATCAAGAAACAGTATAGGTAATTAAGTGTCAGCAGCTATAGTTTTCTGCCACCAGAAAGGTTGATGTCCCCTGAATGGGAAATTTAGAGCCCACTCTATGAGAGGCGTAGCTACATCTCCTTCTCTGTTTATTGGAGTATCCTTAAAAGACATTTTCAGAGCTGCTATTTTTAGTAACAGGCTTATGCTTACAAGTCATTACTGCCTGGATGCCACAGCAAAGGATAATGCAGCAGCGGGTCAAGCTGTCCTTCGTCTTCCATTTCAATTAGGTGATTTCCCCTAAATATATCTAGAGTTTACCTCCAATGGCTGCCTCCCACCTTCTCTTGCTGAATATTCTGTCAGGTTTACAACTGCTTGCAATTCAGATTCCAGCATATGAATCTATGAAAGATCCAATACTGGGGGAGAAAAAACAAGTTACTTACCTGTACACTGTGGTTCTCCAATATTGATAGCTTTCATAGATTCTCATGTCACCATCACTTCTCCTTGTTATATACTCACTACGTTTAATGCCTCATCTGTATTACCTTTACACTCATGCTGAGAAGTCTGAGGTATGGTGACCCTTGAGGGGAAGAGTGCTTCAGGAGCTGCTTGCTAATTGGCTGAAGTTTGGTTCTTATTACAATAAAGTCAATTAGTCAACAAAGTCACTTGTTTAAGCTTTGTTTTGCGTTGCGTCCCTTTATACTACTTGTTATAATTACTGTGGTACTCTTATCTTGATATAGGGGAAGATTGTAGCATGTGAATCTATGAAAGATATCGACCACAGTCTACAGGTATGCTACTTGTTTTTTCCTTTACTAAAAATAAGATCAAGCTGACACTTAATCTTTAGTGGATTTTGGCTGGGCTGAATGTACTAGAGCACAAGTTCCCCAGTGTATTTTGCAGTAGTTACTGAAATAAGAGAAAGAGCATTAAACATTGTATTGCTGAAATACATAAACATCATCTTTCCTCTTTAACAGGCAACAAATGTTCTCCTCTAGAAGTTCTAACGATACACAAGGCATTCACAATGAGGAAAGGGAAGATGTTGTACTGAGTAATGCATCCGTCCATGTATGCTTTTGTATTCAGTTTGGAAAACCATCAATTTTTTTATATGGTTAGAAATGATTTTAAAAGATGTTTGTTAATCCGTTTACGGATGTGTCTGCTACCTTATATTTTATGCTACCCACAGAAATGAGTCTGACCTGAAGATGGCAGTTCTTGTCAATGTGATATTCCAAATGAAAATTAATTTTTGACCTTTTTCAAATTGTGCAGACCCTGCACCAATCCATGTTTTACCGGGTGTGGGAACACAAGAGGTAAAATCAAATGGTTTTCTGTATGCATTTTCTCCCTACTTAAAGCAGGTGGTTAAATGTACATGAAAAGGGCCTTTAATCAATGAACTGCATGAGGGGCTAATCTAGGCTATTGTGGGACCCACATGTTATTCTCCATTCTGGCCCCAGTTTCTCTTGGAGATTTGTATTTGGGGTGGAGAAGTTGGCTAGATTTGGTAGCTCCGGGCTGTTATGTCTCCTTCTCCAATTATGGCCCATCTCGCAATGAGGGGTTTTATGTTCTTTCGCCCTATTTATGCGAGATATTGGTCTATATTATGTAGATATGTATTTTTTTATGTGTTAATGTTGGATCCTTTTTTTTACATGTTTTGTTGTAGGTCATTTTTAACAGCCGTGGTCTGAATGCCAAAACGTTTTTTTTTATATAGAAGTAGAATGTTTCTGTGATATACGATCCTATGATTTATTTTTTTCTTATCTTGATAATAAATGTGGAATTGAATGAAAATCTGTGAAATGTCTTTGAACAAATTGAACATTGTCTTTGCACTTTATGGAGGAATTATGTGTGATTATATAATTGTTTTACTTAATCTACTTAATCAGTTGTTTTTACTTTTCAATTGAAGCACCATTTGACCATCAGTATTTTGATATAGACCATAACGAAAATGGTCTATGGTCGCAATAATGACTGTTCATTGTTCTACAAAGAACAGAAATGATTGTGCTTTCAACAGTCAGCAGAGGATGGTTTCAATGAGAAAATTACTGGCATGGGTTAATCTTTAATGGTTAGGCTACAGGAACTCGCAACACGACTACTAATCAGTTGGAACAGGACTCCAATAAGTACCACTGGGAAGAAATTCCATAGCCATTTAATATTTACAGGCATAATTAGAATGGAAGCAATTCAGTTGCTCTTGGGATTTGTCTAGCTCAAGTCTCAAGATAACAAGCATGTAGTGACAGATTTGTGTCCATAAGCCAGAAGAAAATTTTAGGCGAAAAGCGTGTTGATTGTGTCTGGAGTGGTAAAATTTGATATATGGCTCACTAAAAAGATATTTGAACATATATTTTTTCTGAACATAATGAATCAAAACTGAACAGTCCCACAATACACATTCGCATTTCTGGATCTGCAAATTACAACTAAGATATTTTGAAAGGAGTTTAAGACATGCAAATAGTACCCACAATACCACAACTCACACGTGAATGCTCCCAAATGTGAATGACCTGGGGCACTTGTTACTGGATGCTGAAACGACTCTGTAGAGTTTTATTGTATTGGGTTATACAGCAACAGTATCATGTTCTCATGAAAACAAAGTAGCATGAAAGCAAGTCAGAAATTTATGATTCGTCTAATTCACTGGTTATTAACCTTCTGGCTTCTGTGGACCCCCATTTATTAATTACTGGAGGGAACCTCCACTGAATGGAAGCAAAGGACCCCAGCCCAAACATTTTCAATGATTCGAGCCACAAAAAATACACAGAAAAGAAACAAGTATTAATCAAACAAATACAAAAATGATGAAAGATTTTATTAAAATAACCCCAAAATATAGAAAAATCAAAACGTTTATTTTAATAGGAAGGTTGGAGCTTTTCTAAATTCAATTGAGGCCAATCATTGCCCATGCTATATTTTGTTTTATGTACTTACACTGTTCCCACAAATCAATCTGAGAATGCCAACTCCATTTTTAGCCTCTATTTTTCAAATTTCTTCACATTCACAGAACGTTTCAAATTTTCAATTACATAGTTTGCTTCTTTATTTATCTACAGTTTATTAATCTGTTAATATTATTTAATTTTCTAGGCAGTCACGGTCTCCCTGGATAGGCTTCCTGGACCGCAAGGGTTCCTCGTCCATAGGTTTAGAACCACTGTTCTAATTCATGACTAGTGCCTTTCTCCAGCTTAAATGCAGCTTCTTCTTAGGCTAAACCACGAGACAGAATAAACTCTGGTTTTCTGTCTCAAGAGCTTATGTAACTGGAGTTTGCCTTTTATCTATAATAATGTTGCCTTCCCATGAGTTTGAGGTAAATCAGTGGATGCATACTTGTTGTAACAGTGCAAGTCAGTGGAAGCAATGGATGCCTGCTTGTACCAGTGATCTGTGCTTGGTCCTTTCTGTTATGATCTGCATTTCATTGGATTTAATTGAAAACCTGAATTGGGCCCCTGCATTTGGTACTGGAGTTCGGAAAATTGTGGCCACTAACACAGAATATGGGCACACAGTAGACTGGACTAGCAAACTATGTATAGGCCTACTTATATTGTGGTGTCTAATTGTAGTCTCAACATTAAATATGCAGAGTGTCTAGAAGGAGGACACATTCTTGAAGCAGTAGTCCACCTTTAGTTGGCCAGACCATTCAATATAAACCAAAGTAACTTTTCACCATGGTCCATGTTTGTTATATATGCCTGTAAAAATGTGAGTGTGGGCATAGCACTATATATTGTATTGAGCTGTACAGCAAGAATGGACTGGCAAATATGACCCTTGACAGTTTGTAGCCATGGTCTTCAGTGGTGTAGACTAATGTGTCTTGACAGTGGTGACCATAAGCTTTTGGTGCAAAAATCTGGCAAACATGGCAAAGGATATTTATATCTGTTTTCCATATTTAGCGAACCATGCAGGAAAACAAAACTGAGTCTTTTTACATCTCTGGTCCATGTTTGGTGGGCTGGTTTGAAGATAGTAGAGCAGAGCCCATTGAGACTTTGTTCTCCTAGAATTGTGGCTATTAATAGATCAAAATCAGCTTTTGCTTGAATGTAGCATCTGGATCCCTCCTGTTTAGTAATATGAAATCAGACATTGAATACCAGATGTTCTTACAGAGCAGGCATAATATTGGCTCTGTGTCCAGAAGGCTAAATCATGACGACCCTCTTGTTGTAGCCGCACTGTATACTGTGCCATATGTATGTGATTGTGCTGTGTCCTGTTCCTGCTCTTAGATTGAAATGCATTGCGTGCCAGTGTTCTACTTTGAAGGTCTGCCCTCTACTGGAGGTGAGCCACTCAACATTAGGGCTGCTGGAACACCAATGCTCTTATTACTAGCAGGTACTGGAGTAACTGGAATGAAAGACCTCTAAATATGAGTCTGTCTTCATTGTCATTTATGGTGTGCAAACTTTGAATTTAACAGGGAAGACAATGAAATGAAGAAAATGGTAAATGCTAATTGAGGCTGAAATAAACTGATTAGCATGGATGTTGGAAATAATTTGTTAGAACCTGTGACAAAACTTAAGAAACTGATAGGCAGAGCAAAAATTACACAATTCTTTTATTAGAGGATACTACGATTGCAAAAGCAACTTAACCACATCATTGGATAGAAAACTGTTTTCCCTTGAGATACATTAATTGCAAATTGGTTCTCCTGGAGTGCTTTATGATTTATTCAAAACCACTAGATTTGTTTAATGAAATGGATGGTGTCCAAAGTATGACTTCAGGAGTCGACAGTCAAACTCAGGGATTTGGCTTGTGAAGTAGCAGATTTGAGATTTCAATATAACTAGCAACAGGAGACCCTGTTAGTATATTAAAATACCAAATTTGCCTGCAAGCAGAATCGTTCTTCTCCAGATGCTCTACACTCTCAGATGATTGTGGAAAAAAATCAAAATTTTAAGGGAAGGTTGGAGCTATTCTAAATTCAATTGAGGCCTCTCATAGTCCATAATATATTGTTTGATGCACCCTACAAATCAATATAAGGATATCACCTTAATTTATAGTCTCCATTTTCAAATTCCTCCATATTTAAAGAAGATTTTAAAATGTTCAGTTTTACATTTTGCTTCTTTATTTATATACACTTTGGTAATCTGTTAATCTTATTTAATTTTCTAAGCAGTTGTGGACCTCCTGAGTAGGGGTTGTGGGCCCCCAGGAGTCCCTGAACCATAGGTTCAGGATCGCTTCAATAGGGAATTGGATGGAATTAAAAATTTGAGAAACAATCCTTGTACAAACCCACTATCATGCCTCAGAATAGTGAAAAGATCAATTTTGTGAACCTGGAAACCATTATATGATTCCCGTGATTACAATTTGTGCAGAGCCGTATAAATATGTGGAATTCCAATGTCCCCAAACAAAAGTGGGCCAGGGTTACCACACCTGGTTTTCCCTGGTGTGCAAACAACGGGCCATATTTTTCTGTCCAGAAAAAAACGGTCTATAAAATCCCTTGTGACTTTGACTGTCATAGCAGCCAATCCTCTGTTCCCTTTCCTGATGAGTTTTTCGATAAGGGGGAGAAGAGGAGAACATCATTCCCTCCTGCCAAGCCACCTTTAACTCTCCCCTACCCTCTCTGCTCTCCACTCCATCCTGCCCAGCACCTACCCCACAGCTCACATTTACACCTGCAGGTGGTAAATGTGAAGGTTAATCCTACTGAAACAGGGAAAACCATGCAGATTTATGCCCAGTAAAACTGGGCCGTGCGGTTATTTTGCATGCAGCGGGATTAACTCAGAATTGCACAGTGCTGGTTGGGTGATACTGCATGCTAACAATAATTTTGCATGCAGAGTTTACATGCTACCAATACTGGGCGACCGTGCAACTTGTATTCTTGGCCTCATCTGTAAAAATTGCAGATTCTATCCCACTTTTGTTGTCACACCACCGAATTACTGGATTTTGATTCTGTCAGTCATGCTAGAGGCTTCCAATTGAACCATATATAAGATACAGAAGTTACAGAAGCTGTTAACGAGGGAAGGTTTTCAATGAGGATTTTGAGTGACAAAATAGATGAGAGCAAAACCCAAGTTGTCTGCGATGTCACTTAGAACCTCAGGTGAAAAACACCCATTTTGTTGCTAACTGACCATTGATAGATACATTTTTAATGTGTATTCTCCACTTTCGTATTACATTCCTCCAAAACTAAGCCCATGGATCAGCTATGGAAAGGACTGAGATCCGATTGGAACCATATCAATTTCCCTTCTGCCGCTGTGCAGTCCTAATGTCTCCACCACCCTAAATAGATAAAATACCCGGTTACCTGCTACCACCTCCACCTCCTTCAGAACAACCTCCCTGCCCACATATTTTTAGGTCTCGCCTGGCGTTGGAGCGCGCATGCGCTCCTCGCCTGCGAGAGCTATAGTAAACAAGTCAGTTTCGAGAAGGGGACTCGAGCCCCGCCCTCATTTCCATTGGGTAGCGTCAGCGTTTATGGTAACGCTGGCTTCCCATTGGAAAGGAGGGTTTTCGTTGCCTCCCTTTGGCTTTTGGTGGACTGGCTCGCCTGCTTCACGGCTGTCGTGAAGACTTTTCTTATCTGCTTGTTTATTTAACAAGCAGATAAGAAAAGTCTTCACAACGGATCTCCGTCACTCTGCCTGCACGCGCCAGTCCGGCTCTGTGATTGGGCATGTATTACAAATCACGCTGCCTTCACGCCGCATTCTCTCCATAGAGACGTCACTGTCCCTCCTCCCGGCTGCGCAGTTGTACTTGTTTTTTTTTTTACTTTGAGGCAAGCTCGTTTCAGTTTCGCGCGAGGCAATTTCTTCCCGTCCCTTCCCCCCCTCCCGCAGTCCGATGCCTTCTCGCTCGGCCGCCGCCCCCCCCTCCCCGTTCGTGCTTTCAAATGCTTGTTTCTTTAGAGCCATGACGTCGCGGCTCGCCCGCCGCCCCCCTCCCCCATTCGTGCCTTCAAATGCTTGTTTCTTTAGAGCCATGACACATATTCATCCACACATTTAATACTGTAGCGAAAGGGTTATATTCGGTTTACTGTCCCTGACGACAAGCCTAGGTGAGAAATAAATAAAGTGCCCCCCGCTCCCAGGTGAGAGGCCTCCAAACCCCTCGCACCCCAGCCGGGGTTCAACCCCTTCTGTTATACAGGGCAGACCCAAAGAGACCCCGCAGGAGCCAAGGCCGGGTGTGCAGGGAGAGATGTCGCGTCGGGGTGGCAACAACGAGAAACAAATGCAGATTTCATGGCGATGTAAGAAAAATAAAAGCAGCTTCACATGCCGCCCAGCATAGCTGACGGGTTTGTAAAAATACCCCAGGGATTCAGGCGCACAGAGTATAATATTCCACTTATTGCCACTGAGGAGGGGGGGTCATCTTGACTCGTTGCCCCTCCCAACGCTTAACATAGATAATCAAATCCATATTAGACTGTGCGCATCCGCATTTATTAACAATATATGTAATACTGCAATTATGGCCAGACCATGAAATATTAAAAACTTCACAACGAAAGACTTATTATCAATGGGGAAATCGGTGATCAGCGTTAAGGCTCAGAGTCCTGCTCTCTCTGCTGCCACAGATCACACATTTATTCACAGCCTGAGGCGCCGGGATTTCATTCTTTTCTATTTGAAAGAAGGGCTTTAAGTGGGCCGGGTCCTGCTGGTCGGCACCGGCAGTCTTAAAAAGCAGGCGCTGAGACGGGTCCCTATCGGGCTCTCATTTTGGCGCTCACCATCAGGGTGAAATAAAATCTTAATTCTGCAGCAGTGCCTTCCTTCACTGCCTTTGAGGTAACTTCGAAGAGACTGGTTATAGTTTTATGGTCTCATCATTTCAGAACTGAAGCATTAGTATAAATAACGAAGGCTTAGTTGTTACTTATTTATTCTATGCAACTAACAACCATTGACAAAGCCAATAGTCCTGTTTTGTGGGTGTAATGTTGTTACTTGTTGTATTCAGTGTTAGAAGTGGGCGGGATCGGAAGGGCACGGCGTGCCCCTACTTTTAAAAATTATGTAGCCCTACTTTAAAATGACAACTTTATTTTTCAGCCTGTGTGGTGCACCGTGCACATCGAGGAAGGCCTCTGCAGTGCGCCCGACCTCCTCCCCTTTCCCTCTGAGTCTTGGGGTCTGCAAAGTGACACTAAAAGGGCCATCAGTCTTAGTATAGCGCGAAAACGGCTACCTCTGATTTCCCTGCTGCTGCCGTGAGCCCGTGATTCACACCTCATTTAGTGAGGACGCTGCCTGCCCCCACTGTGACCAATACAATGGTCACAACAGGATACTTTGGTGTCCCCGCCCTTGACCACCCCAGCCCTTTTTTTTCAGGCTCACGCAAACTGACGGACGCCACCTGGGAAAGAAGACAAGCATTGAAAATGCAATAGGTCTCGCCTTTGATTAAGTTAAAGCCATTTGCTTTGCTATATAAATATAATACCATTAGCAAAGCAATTGGCTTTAACTTAATCAAAGGTGAGACCTATTGCATTTTCAATGCTTGTTATATTTATTTTACTGCCTTCCTTTTACTGTGCCCATCTCCTTCGCCTGCCACACGCCCATCCCTTACCTTACAGCAGGTCCAGTTATTAAACTGCTGAATTTGGAAATCTTAGACCTGGGTTCTAATCCTGGGTAAGGAACTTGACCAAACCCTGGTGATAGAAGATATTTTCTCTCAAACATAAGTTATGTATTGTGTAATATTTAAATGTAACATGTATAAAAACCCAGTTTTATGTTCAGATCTTGAATCATCTTTTCTCTCACCTCTCCATGTGTGCAGCACTCCATAGTCATATTAGTCTAATCAAAAAATATAAATCTAAAAATGGGAAGGGATGGTTCAAACATTTGCCTGCTTCTGGACATCATGTTGTAGTGCCGCTTCCCTAATACTGCACAAAGTGTTATCCGGAAGACATTTTGGAGGTCTCTTTGTAATGATTAATTGAAATGAAAATTAGTTTATCGGTTCTGTATTTTAATTCCACAATGACTTCTACAAAGACATCAAGTTGGATGGACTTGTATTCGGGCAAGAGGAGTGAATCATCATGCCCACTAATTGCTGAGAAAAACAAGCAACACGCTTCTTGGCCAGGGTAGGCAACTCGATGTCTTTGAGGAAGTTACTGTGGAATTAAATTATCAATAAACATTTTTCTTTTGAATTAATCATTACTACGAGAGTTCAAAAACTGTCTTCTCATAATGCAATATTATGCTACCGTTCATTCGGCCGTGCTTTACACCAATTTGTTATAATGAGATTGCTGTTATCTTTGCATAACTATGCACTGTCCAGACCTTCCTAAAACTATGTTTCGGACTATTCTCAACCAATAATTCAAAAGTATGACTTCTTTGATGTTCGTTTGAGCTATGCATTGCATGTACCACGCACTGTGTAAACTCCTCCAGCGCGAAAGCTTTCCCCTTTACACCCTTTTAAAAGCCTGATTCATAAAACTTTTATAAAGCATAAATTCCTCTTTTAATAGCTCCCATGCGGCCTGAATTATCCGCGAATTCATGGAGTGGTACAGAGGCGATAAAATCTTTGAAGCAAAACAGCCAATTGAGAAAATATGAGCGGAAACGGGCGCATGGATTTTTCTACAAATCTCTCTCTGCATAGGTGCGGTGACATAATGAAGACACAGTGTGGATCTGCATTGGGAAGACTGCTGCCTTTAATCACGGCTGCTTCTCCCGGGGTTCAGAAGGTCGATATTTACTGCGTGGAAAATGGAGTTTGAAGCTTGCTGAGAAGAACCAGCTACAGGTCTCACACTCGCTCGAACGACGGTATTTGAAGAGCTCAGTGCCTGCCCTCTCACAGACCGTCTCTATCTAATTATAAAGTTAATATGATAAGAAGATATTTCAATCAATTTATTATACCTAGAGCTTTAAAACAGCACATCGAGGCTATAAAGGATAACATAGTCGATTAGTGTGGCATGGGTTTGGGGTTCTCAGTTGTCCTAGCGCGGGGACACTCCGTTGGGAGTAACCATGGCGCTTTACAAACTTCTTAATAATAATAATAATAATAATGTTAATTTTGATTGCACACAGGGAGATTTGCGCAGAATCACATAGTTTATGCACAATGATACATTTCGTCTTGTGCAGTAATGTGGAAAGTAACCTACGTTGTCACTCCCACCCTGAAATGAAGTGTGGGGGTCCTGGATAAACTTGTAATTCTAAGTTTTTGAAAATCTTACAGTTTTTAAGGTCGAGTGTGGCTTGCTGTTGATGCGTTTGGGAGGCCTCTTCAAACTTGGCAGGTCAAGCGATGACCTCAAACCCCTATGAAGGTATTGCCTATGTTTTAGCCTTTGGAACTTTATAAATTAGAACTGCTTTTTTGGCAAGTTTGAAAGACTTATAGGTGCGAGTGTTGGGACTTGTAAAATTTATGGACATTTTGGGGATGTATTTCAAGAACTGGGAGTTTGACAGGTTTGTTACTGTAAAAATATACACAGGATAGCTGTGTGTAATGTCGTGATAAGGTTATGTACTCTTCACCATTCAGCACCCATCGTAGTCCACCCTGTCTCAATCTATCATTCCAAACTGCTGGATGCCCTGTGTACCTAGTAAAAAAAAATACTCCAACTTGTGTTTCTAAACAATTAAACAAACAAATAAATAATTAGCTGTAATTTTCTTTCTTTGAAAAGGTAAATCACTGTCAGGGAGATTACATACTTTCATACCTATGAACACCAAATCGTGGCATCGCTTTTTTTCATCATATATACTTTCATTTTTGGAAAGTGCATTCAGATGTAAAATCCAGTCTTCTGCAGTAGGTTTATGTCACCCAAATTTTGAGAATGAGTTTCCTCGCCATGGTAGGGCATGTGCAACCCACCAACGGTGGCCAGGGGAAATGTAATGCAGCACTGCCCCCAAACGTTGTAGGAATTTTGTGTACCACTATAAAAAAAAAAGTGTATTTTGCTGTTTTTGCCTCCCATCGATTCCCTAAAAAGTCCTCATTTGCAGCTTCCAGCTGCATTCTGGTAGTCTCAGCTGCGACGCTCTCAGCTTGTGGTACTGTTAGGCTGTTTCCTAGACTCGCCTTATCATAGCACTGCCCTGTCTGCCTTATAATATAGTATTGCCACATCTACTAACCGGGAGCCCAAACAATGAATATGGTAGAAGACCCCTCTGCAGTAATGCGGAACAGACTATGAGGTTCCATATAATCTTTACAAAATGCTCTCAATTCAAGAAAGCCGTCTTGTACTTGACATTTGTGGACCTCAAAGTCACTTTCAACTTAGTTGACCGGAACCTTTTGTGGACTACCCAGTGGAACCCAAAAATCCACAAAAGACTGCTAAGGGCACTGATACAGCTGCAGCAAAACACCTCAGCAAAAGTTAAATACGGAAAAGATTGAGAATGTACCAGCAACCAGTGCTTATTTTGTGCCTATGTTTGACGGTGCTCAGTACCAGCACTCATTTATAAACACCAGCACGTATATTTCAGAATACAGCACATGGTGGCACTCTGGTGTCTATGATTTTAGTAGAGTTCATTAGTGTAACATTTAACAACTCAATATATTAAAAAAATTATTATACCTGCAGTTTAAAGTAACATTTTGATAATTCCTGCTACAATGGACCTGTGTGAAATACTCTGGCCCTGGCACTTAATTGTTTACAAATTAAGCACTGCCAGCCACGTTGTACAGATGCTTTTTAACCCCGATTTTATTCAACGTATATATGAATGATATAAGTACCTATCTATTGGACATCTACCTGGACATGACAAAACTGGGAGATGGAAAAGTTGTGATCCTATTACTTGACATTGATGCCAAGTTTGAGGGGTAGTCCATTAACATATATAATTCTTTTTCTGACATAAGTAACCTGTTATTGCTTTATTATAAAAACAGTTTGAAAGCAAGAGCATACCTCTTAATTCACCCTGAATACGAGGGAGTCGTCACCCTTTGGCTCTTCCTCCATTTCAAAACATGACAAATCCCATGGAAAGACTCGTGCCCTGAAAAAAGTACTTGGTCTCTTCTCTGATTTCATTGGTTCAAAGGTCACATGATGCCACTTCCTGTGATATCAGGTCAAATGCCTTACAATGGCACTTCCTTTAACATCATCAGGGTGGGTCAAAGGACAGAAGATGTCACTTCCGGTGATGTCAGCAGGTCAGAGTTCTTGTGATGTTACTTCCTGTGACATCAGGTGGGGAGGTCACATGGCATGTGATGTCACTTCCGCTACTCCTGGCATTTTGATGAATTGACGTCCATGCTCCATCATTCTGGGAGATCTGAAGACAATCAGCTGATTTTTACTCTTTTCCACAAAAACTACAGCCACACAAATCTTTGAATACACATGGTGGCTTGCCTCTTAAATGCCTGATACTTCTGTAGCATTTGCCTAGCTCTTTGACAACACCAAAGTTGAACCTGGTTGTTGTATTTGCCAGTGGTTGTGCATCTTTATCATATGTTCATCATCATTATGATTTAGGTTTTTATCTAAAGCGCTATTGACCAGTCAAAGTACCAGAGCACTGTGAAAAAAGGTCTGCAGCTATTTGGTAATCAATTAAGATTGTCAGCAGCTAATGAGAGTTTATATATTTTTTCTGCTGAATGGCTTAATCTGCACAGTCCTTCTCAATTCTTCAGACAGCCCATTCCATAGTGAGCAAGCCTGCAGGGAGAAATAGGGTCAGCTCTTCTGATGGAAGGGTTTTTCAGAAGACTCTTACTGCATGATCTTAGAGGTCTTGCTAGCTGGTAAATTTGTAGCTTTGTTTTTCAGGATTTGGGTGCAGTGGCACGGACAGACTTGTTTGCTTATGTTAAGATTTTTAATTTTACCCTAACTTCAGCATGGAGCCAATTGATGCTTCTGTGGTTGTATGTAATATTTTTTTCTATTATGATTATTAGCCACTGTCCTTGCAGCAGTGTTTTTATTTTTTCAAATTCTCCATGGTAGCACCAAATTAGTGCATTGCAGTAGTCAATGTTTGTATCAGTGACAGCTTTCGCTGCCATCGCCCGGTCTTGTTTATCAGATACTTCATATTCTCATCTCAACAAATTCAAAAGGAGGTTATCAGCATAGACAGTGGTATTAACTTGGTTCTTCTTGGACATGGACTACTCATACTAGATTCCCAGGGGTTCCCTAACTCCTCATTTTGATCACTTTCATATATATATTTGGCTAGCTTTTATTTTGTTTTTAGTAGTGAGTAGCCCATTCATTGTCTTTCTCATAATATGTATGGTGCATTTGAACAACAGCAAATACAGCATTTTATGTTGCCATCATATTAGTCTGTCCCTGGATTGCTGCTAGATTTGTATGAGAATTTGTTATTTCTCTGAGCATTTACTGCAAAAATAATTATCTTATCTTTGATAACTATCTTAAGGATAAACCACTTATTAGTGTCATTTGTTTCCTCTGGTTTGTTTTACTGTAGGTAATATTGTATTTTCATCTGATATCTCCCTTTTGTGAACAGGGTTTTTGGGCTATTGATATCAAACCTCACATCCCACTGTTCTTTGTTGTGTAGGATAATCGTAGTTCTGGTGGAGTGGGGCAATGGCCTATAAAGGAGAAATGGCCAATTTCAGACTTTTCTCAGTATTTGGCTTATAAAAATCGAATCATGTCTGCGTGTGAAGGAGTGATGGGCACTAGAGAATAACTAGAAGTTTCCGTCTTTGGGATAAAACTCTCTCCAAGAATCTTCTAGTCTCACTTTTCTAGTTATACAGATCAACAACAGGAAAGGTGTTGTCTTGAGGTTACATGGTCCCGGGCACAAACACCTCCATTTTACATGTTCACATTTTTTTAAACAATGAATTTTAACACACATTTGCTTGCATGTCCGTATTAGGATAATGTTCTCAGAAAATTGTTTGCTTACATTTACAGTTCTTCATAGGCACATGATCAGGCTTTGGTACATTCTGTACAGGGAATACGTGCACCGTGCAAAACATTGGTGTTTGTTGTCTGTTTGGCGACAGCCCTGGGTGGGTAGAACCAACAACAGCTGGACTAGAACTCCAGCATAGAGAGAATGGATCAAGTTTATTATATAAACCACACCAAACCCTTGTTTAGGGAGAAGAGCATTTTAATGGGATTGTCGAGGTCGCCCCATGCTGGAACTCCAGCCCAGCTGAATCCTGTTACCATCTTGAAAAGGACAGCAGCCTATTCCATACCAAGGCTGGCAGCCAGATGACACACGCCTGCAGGTAAATGAGGAGTTAAGGTATTGTGGCAGACCCCACACCCTTTGCTTACTAGGATTGGAAGCACCATGTAGGAGCACCATTATATGTATTTATATACGCAATAGTTGATCTATTCATTCTTTTCACCATTCTTGTAACGCTGGTTCATTGTTTTGCTCGATTCTAGTAATAATTGCAGCACACGTATTTTACACAGGAATCCAATTGCTTTAATAAATGTTTGAAATACCAATTTGAGTATTTCTTGAGTTTCTCTTTGGTCTCACCCGAGCTACTAACGAAAGGGTAAAATCTGTTTCCGCAAATTCCTTCGGGATTCAGGGTTGTCATGTCCTGAGGTTGCATATACCATCTGCTGCCTTGTCAGGTTAGACTGCCATATAGAGCACTGTGAGCTAGCCAGGACTTAGGTCAATATATCATGATGGTTTGCCGGGACTCAGTCCGCATAGTTTCGACGTTTATGTTGCCCAAACGTGCAGTTTTACTGGAATAGTAGGAACCGTACAACAGTGTATTGGTAAAGCTTAACTCATAATTTAATCAGTTGAAGCTCTTGTGCCATGTACGGTTAAAGCCACCAATCACTTATCTAAACCTCTGCAAACTGTATGATGTCTATTAACCCTATAAAAAGTAAAAATTAGTTCTGTAATCTCACAGTTCCCCTACTAATCTGCTAGGCTTCAGTACCAAGAAACCCGATCATTGTATCCCACAATTTACAAGTGTGCTAAATACAAATTTAACTGGAATATGAGTGGCATGGGCACTAAAAGGTGATTAGCTTACCATCCATCCTGCCTTTTGTGATATCTATGTCCCTCTCTCTCAGTCCTTATGTATTATAGTTTAAATGGTTCAATCCTACGAATAGCTATCTGTACACCAGTAGTCTTCGATTGGACAGATTTCTCAATCATTTGCAGGGAATTTTTATCTTGTTGTCAAAATTGGTTGTTTTGGATTGCTTTGGTTTCCTGTTGGCATGGCAGGTCATGAGTCTCCTTTGTGAAGAAGAGCTTCCCTTTTATTTGCTTCATGGGAAAATTCAGTTTTTGCCAAAGAGAAAGTTATTTTTTCATAGCTTATATGCTAGCATTTTCATTTAAATCTTTGTGTTGACTTTTGTTACTTAATTGCATCGTGATCCTGGTATTTTATCATCATACTTCCCTCTAACTTGTCTGCTTGTATGGTTGAAAATGTCTTTGGCCCCTCATCATTTTTCACAACAAAACAAAGATTCAAAGTAAACATAACTTTCTAGCATAACATGGAAACTTTTATTGTTGATCCATACACAAAAAAGTAAATGTGTTGTGGTAAAATTTTCCCTGAAGAAAGTAGCTAACATTTACTAGTCACATGACCCATTAAGCTTATCAGCGAGGGCTCTGCGGCTCTAACATGGCTAACTGGATCTCCTTCAAAGCCGGATTTCTCTCATTTCCATCCAACTATCTTCTACGTCATTCCTGATGCTTTTTTTCCCCTGTCATCACCTTCCACAATGCTTGTTTGCCACCTTTAAAATAGTCCGAAACAGGAAACAGCTCCAACAGGTAAGTCTGAGATTGCTTTATTACTGTGTCATCCACAGCTTCCCATAAAAAACTGTCACCCCAGAACTTTCCCTTCTCACCCGTTCTAGTACTGTGCCATGCTGGTGACACACAAAGCTGACCTGTTATAGACAGAGAAGGCAGCAGCTGGAAGTTTGGGACAGAATTAAATACCACACATCTTCCCTTTTAGAAAATGAAACTAAAGAATAATCTTAGGTATGCCTTAATCATGAATACACAAAATCAAGTGATTAAAGAATAACAAACTGGCTATATAGAGAATTTAAAATTGACAAAATACAAAATTTCTGATTTCACAAAGTCCCTAAGATACTTTGGTTTCTCATATATTCTCCTGGTATTTGAGCACCTATGCAACGGAAACATTCTTTCTAACCACAGATTACTTTTGATTGTTTTTTCACGTCCTTTATTTGGATACAACATTAGAAATTGTGAAATAATAACTCTATTTAAATTCAAAATCCACCGTCTTCTGTCTTGACTGCATTTCTAAACTTTTGTATGACTTTTTGAGGTTTAGTGTTCTTTGACCTCGGTCTGGCACCAACTGATTTTTATCCAGTCTCCAACTTTCACATTCAGCTCTCTCAGCACGTCTTGCATCAAAGTCTCCCTTACTTTCCATCATTTTTTTCTGTTCTTTTTCTCTCTGTTTACCTAGCCCGGAGATGTTCATCCACCTTTTGTTCCTTCCCATCCAACATGGAACTGATTTGGTATTAGTTTTTCTTCCTTGAAAGAGCTTAAAGGGAGAAGTTCATGTGGTTCTATGTGGCGCAAGTCAATACGAAATGAAGAGGTTCTGTAACGCTTTCGTTAAATCTAACCCATTGCTTTTGGCCAGTTAGTAACTTTCTTTGATAGTTTTGTTAAGTCTCTCAACCATCCCATTAGATTCAGGATGATACAGAACAGTTTTCTTATTGTTTAGTTCAAACTTTAGTAGAAAATCCTCAAACTCTTGAGAACAAAACTGAACCACACCATCTGTTAACACACTTTTGGGAATTCCTTCTCTCCTAAATACATTTTCCAGGAAATGGATAACAGCTTCAGACAAACTGTCACTCATACACCACTTTTGCCCACCTGGAGGATAAATCTACCACAACACATAAATACTGGGTGTAGCCTTTTCCCTTCTCAATGGTCCCACGAAATCCAAAGCAATCTCTTGCCAATGCCCATCAAGGAGGTCATGACAGACCATTGGTACAGCACAAGTTTTATATACCTTATCGCTTTCTCTACACTCACAACACTCTGATATTCTCCTTACCACTTCCAAGCCATGTCCAGGCCACCAAAAATCTGGTTTTATCCTTTCTTTTGGCCAAATGTCCTTCATGAGCGATATCAATGATTCTGCAACACATACTGCTTGGAACTATAAGTCTATCACCTCTGAAAATGAACTCATCATGCATCAATCAGAGTATTTTTCCTTGACCAACCTTCCTTGATGAATTGAGTGAACCGAGTGATTAAATGTAGAACTCTGTCCTGACTTGCCTCTTGTTTCCACTCATCTTCTGAAATGGCGCCATCTGTCACTACACAAACCCTTTACTCCATCCAAACCACATCATTGAGTACTTTTTCATCTTTTTTTATTCTCATTAACTAAAGGAGATAGACAGTCTGCTGCATGGTTTTGTATTCCTGGAATATGTTCTACAGAAAACATTTATTCCTGCAACTCCACAATCCATTTCTGACAGGCTGTACAAACATTTTTTCATGAAAGTCCCTCTTAAGGATTTATATTCAGTCCACACAGAGAACACACCGCCCCACAAAAAATATTGAAATTACTTTATGGCCCAGCTAACCGCTAACACCTTTTTCTCTATTATGAAAAAAGCAGTATTTTACTCCTCCATAGAAGCACAGGCAATGTTGCTCTCAATGCCATTTTCTGTTTAGAGGAGTATTGCTCCTAAACCTTTGCTACTTGTATCAGTCACAACTTTAGTTTCCCTCAGCAAAACATAAGCTTGGAGATTTAGAACATTTCTCTTTTTTACTTGTGCAAATTCCTTCTGACAGATTTGGTCCCATATGGACACCCCCACTCCCCCCCCTTTTACACAAGTAACAACGTTCTTTTGTGTTCCCTAAAGAATTGGTTAAAAACTTACTGTAAAATATCACCATTCTAAGAAATGCAACCATGTCTTCTGTAGTCCCAGGAGAAGTAAGATTGGATATGGTGTCAACTAAGCCTTCCTTGGATTTTACACCATGTCTCTTCACAATATGACCTCATTGTTACCAAACAGACATTTTTCTGCATTCAACGCTAGTGTGGCCTCTTTGACTTTCTCTAGAACTCTAAAGACTCTCCTACTGTGTTCTTCCAGTATTACTCCAAAATATAACATATCATCCTGGAAACAGCACACACCTTGTTACCTAGAAGAGAAGCCAAGACTCTCTGAAAAGCCGAGTCCACTGATACTAGTCCAAATGGCATTCTAAGAAACGTATATGGCTTAATGGGAATTACAAAAGCAGTGCGTTCTTGTGAAGTGGGATGCAGTCTAATCTAGTGGTAGTCAAATGTGAGATATAGTGTTGTGAAGAATCTCACACCCGCCAGAGGAGACATCATCTCAGAAATGTTTAGTAAAGGATATTAGTCTACTACTACTTCTTTCCTCAACGATCTCAGAAACATTTAAGGAGGAATGGAATGGCTCCTGACGACTACAATTGGAACTAACCACTCTGTAGCTTCAATTGGTGTAATGACTTTTGCCTTCTCCAATCTTTCCAATTCCTCACAAACAGCATTCTGCACACGTAAATGAATCTTTCTAACCTTAGAGGAGTAAGGAATCACTCCTGGCAAGAATTTATGCACTAGACATACTGTTTTACACATCCTAGTTCGTTGCTAAAAACATCAGGAAATAATTGTGCAAAATCTGCACAACCTTCTGCTACTTGTGGCACATCCACCTGTCGTTGTGCATAGGGACCAAGATACACTGCTAGTTTCTTTTGATGGGGTCAACCCAATATATTATCTGCCTTGACAACGACATACATTTTCTCAGCAATTATACGATCACAGTATTCAATTGTGCCAGTAAAATAACCTGGCAATTTAACTTTCTGTTCCCGTAACCTTAATGTCCATACAATGTACACATATCATGTGGCTAAAGATTTTTTTGAAGATTTCTTCGGAGAGAATTGTAAGCCTAGAACATGCATCAAATAACATATCAATAATGTAATGCTATTGCATAAATGGTTTTTCATTCAATAGTATTTTGCCGCACAGTTAAGCATGACATCAATTCAGCAGGTGTGTTTCTATTTCTTTATTCGTGACTTCTCCTTCACAATAGATGAAACCATAGCCAACGCGTTTCGTCCTCTAGGACTTCTTCAGGGCTACAAACAACACACATTTATACAAATTATATTTACAATATTTAAAAACAAGACAGTTTTTTAAAAACCTTTTTACAAACTTTTTTCATATATGCCAAAAGTGTTTATCATCATGCCTTCATCGATCAAAATAACTCTGTTTTTATAAATAATCAATAACAGTACACATTCTTGCGAGAGAGAGTGCCACAAGTCAATTCATATTGAGAAAACTGGATTTTGTTCTTACCCCTGCTGAATACAATGCATTCCAACAAAAACAAATGTGTACAACATACCCTTACGGTACTATCAAACATAATCCAATGCTCCAGGTGGAGTGGAGCACGGATACAATTTTTTATTAAAAATATATGTATATTCATGACTTTGTACAATTTTATTAATCTGTTTTATATCCCAAAAGGATATCCCTTGTCAGAACCTATGTTTAAACTATTCTCACCATAAACGTTATTGTCCTCCTGTCTTGAATGCTGTTTGCGTTGTTCAATTCCTTCCATTGTGTTAATTTTTGATGATAATCTATTAAGCAGAATTTAGAAAGGCCATAAATAACCCAAATAAATTTAAATATGAATTGCAACTGTATGATTGCATGTAATAGTAGTGAGTTCCTACCTTGACAAGTAAAGTTCCTCCCAAATTGGATAATTTGAAGGTTTATAAATAATAATATATGGTGATCCGTCTTGTATTTGGACCTTTAGCCTGGGCGTGAAACTACAGTCGGTGTTACCTCATTCGCCACCCTATTGAAAAAGAATTCCAAAAGAGTGGCTTATTTAATTATATATTATTTGAAGAGTAATAAATCTTTCACTCCATCACAATCCCATTAAACAAGACATGATCCCAGTTAATGGATCTGACTTGTAATTGAACAATCTATTTTGAAAGCTGTTTTTATATTTTAATACGATCTCCTGAAAGACATCATTTGAGCAGGTTGTATTCTGTTCAGAAATCATGCAGAACTTCCCAGCATATATTGCAAAGCCCTTTTCATTATTGGACCCTGTACTAGATTTCACCACTCCGAAAGATCGATATTTAAAACACAGTACAGTTGTTATATTTGTAGGTCCTTTAAATTGAGCCATACCGTCGCTGTTTACTCTTCCCACCTGAGCTGCAGCATGCCACCCACAGCCCCAAGTGTCACCATCAAAACGTTTTAACCATCAGCTTTTCATAATAAGAAAAGGGAGTCCAGCACTAGCATGACGCTCAGTGGGAAAAGAAGTGATATAAAATTCCTGTAACTCCCCTGCGACTTGCCATGAGTTCCCGAGCTCTACTAATGCTTGAGTAAAAGAACACAATTTTTAGCAGGACTTCTGCAATAAAATCTATGTGGAAAGTAGCATACGTAGCCTCAAGATCAGAATCCAGGAACGTATGAGGGCAATTAAAAATATGGATGAAAGGTACCCAGTAGCAACTCACATACACGAGTCACACCCGACGGAGACAGGCATCTGGTTTTGAGACCCAAAGATACTGTCCTAAGGCGGCAAATACAGCCTGCCTCTGCTTTCCTCAATGCAAGTTCCCTATTTCCACCCCTCTCCAGAGCTTTTACATGTTCTAGCGCATGGAACCAGATGTCTGTCTCTGTCGGGTGTGACTCGTGTATGTGAGTTGCTACTGGGTACCTTTCATCCATATTTTTAATGGCCCTCATATGTTCCGGTATTCTGATCTTGAGGCTACGTATGCTACTTCCAACATAGATTTTATTGCAGATGTCCGGCTAAAAATTGTGTTCTTTTACTCAAGCATTAGTAGAGCTCGGGGAACTCATGGCAAGTCGCAGGGGAGTTACTGGAATTTTATATCAGTTCTTTTCCCACAGAGCGTCATGCTAGTGCTGGACTCCCTTTTCTTATTATGAAAAGCTGATGGTTGAAACGTTTTGATGGTGACACTTGGGCTGTGGGTGGCATGCTGCAGCTCAGGTGGGAAGAGTAAACAGCGACGGTATGGCTCAATTTAAAGGACCTACAACTATAACAACTGTACTGGGTTTTAAATATCGATCTTTCGGGGTGGTGAAATCTAGTACAGGGTCCAATAATGAAAAGGGCTTTGCAATATATGCTGGGAAGTTCTGCATGGTTTCTGAACAGAATACAACCTGCTCAAATGATGTCTTTCAGGAGATCGTATTAAAATATAAAAACAGCTTTCAAAATAGATTGTTCAATTACAAGTCAGATCCATTAACTGGGATCACGTCTTGTTTAATGGGATTGTGATGGATTGAAAGATTTATTACTCTTCAAATAATATATAATTAAATAAGCCACTCTTTCGGAATTCTTTTTCAATAGGGTGGCGAATGGGGTAACACCGACTGTAGTGTCACGCCCAGGCTAAAGGTCCAAATACAAGACGGATCACCATATATTATTATTTATAAACCTTCAAATTATCCAATTTGGGAGGAACTTTACTTGTCAAGGTAGGAACTCACTACTATTACATGCAATCATACAGTTGCAATTCATATTTAAATTTATTTGGGTTATTTATGGCCTTTCTAAATTCTGCTTAATAGATTATCATCAAAAATTAACACAAAGGAAGGAATTGAACAACGCAAACAGCATTCAAGACAGGAGGCCAATAACGTTTATGGTGAGAATAGTTTAAACATAGGTTCTGACGAGGGATATCCTTTTGGGATATAAAACAGATTAATAAAATTGTACAAAGTCATGAATATACATATATTTTTTAATAAAAAATTGTATCAGTGCTCCACCCCACCTGGAGCATTGGATTATGTTTGATAGTACCGTAAGGGTATGTTGTACACATTTGTTTTTGTTGGAATGCATTGTATTCAGCAGGGGTAAGAACAAAATCCAGTTTTCTCAATATGAATTGACTTGTGGCACTCTCTCTCGCAAGAATGTGTACTGTTATTGATTATTTATAAAAACAGAGTTATTTTGATAGATGAAGGCATGATGATAAACACTTTTGGCATATATGAAAAAAGTTTGTAAAAAGGTTTTTCGAAAACTGTCTTGTTTCTAAATATTGTAAATATAATTTGTATATATGTGTGTTATTTGTAGCCCAGAAGAAGTCGGAGAGGACGAAACGCATTGGCTACGGTTTTATCTATTGTGAAGGAGAAGTCACGAATAAAGAAATAGAAACACACCTGCTGAATTGATGTCATGTTTAACTGTGCGGCAAAATACTCTTGAATGAAAAACCATTTATACAATAGCATTACATTATTTGTATGACTACAACTAAGGGTGCTGGATCATTTTGATGCTTTTGCTATTGAGGGGTTTCTTTGATCCCAGGAGACTTGGGGGTATTGAGTCTCAGGTCCAGAGCACCAATAGGTTAATTCTACACTTTACCTTATAGTTAGATAAGTGCAGTCCCGCTTGCCTCAATCCCCGAGATATTTCTGATGCTAAATAACATATCAATGTCCACTTCATTTACAACTGTCTGCAGAATTGTCAGGTACATTCTCGCCTGCTTGTAGCACCACTTCCTCTGCTACTTTTTTCACCACATCCCCTTTTTGCAACTTTTCAGAGGACCAGCAACATTTAATTAAATGACCCTTTCAACTACATCAGTTTCAAGCACATCGGTTACACAGATGCCCAGTATATAATCCTAGACACTGTCTCTGATTTGCCATGTGACCCAACTGTCCACACCTGTAGCATTGCCCTTTGAATTTACCCATACCTTTTCCAGTCCCTTTCGATTCAACAGTGATCACTAAATTCTTCCCTGCATTCTCTCTCCGTAATTCATCCACACAGCTAAGCATGTGTTCAACTCTCTTAGCTGTAGCTAATACATAATCTGGAGAAAGCTCATCTTTCAACCAGAGGTCCTCTCTTATTATTTTGCTTTTACAATGCAACCAAAATTGGTCTCTTTTACATTTGTCTAGCAATGCTCCAAACTTGCATGAAATGGCTAACCTTCTGTGATCTGTGACATACTCCCATATAGACTCATTGCCCATCTCCAAATGTCTGCAAAAATGATATCTTTCCAGCATTGTGCTCTTCATGGCAAATAATGATCACTTTTTTTTATAACTACGTGAAACTCATTTAGACCGTCTGCATCTTCTTGACTACCTTAGATCAAGTAAATTCTCTACTGTTTCTTGTCCTTCAGCCTCCAGTGTATGCCTTAAAAGTGCAAGTTTGCACTCCACACTCAAACTGGTGCCACATATGCTTTGCATAGTTGTTGAATGCTTTTTTTCCATTTTGCCCATTTTATAGAGGGTTCCCCTGGTTATCTTAAGAAAAACGTAAGTGGTGTCATGTTCTGCATTACATTATCTTTACAATTTACTAAACAAAAGTACCTTGGTGTTAATTTGGTTTTATAACTCTACCTCAAATTATAAAGAAATTGATTATTTTCTTTATTTCTTGTAATTTTCGCTATGTAGAATATTCTTCGATGTTTAGAGCAATCCAAATCTCACAACTCAACTGCTGCTTGCATGATAATACGATGCAGTCTGTATGCACTCCCAGAGGCAGACAACAATATTGTATTTGCCCTTCTAATGTTGAAAGACAAAAACTATATAAGAAAGAGTCTCCTTAATATGTGAAAAAGTCTGAAAATAAGGAGCCAAACATAAAAATATAGGGACCCTTAAGAGTGTGTTGAATACTCTCCTCTGTCAGTTACTGATGACAGCCGCAACTGCCTGCATACACAAAAATTGGATCAGTGAAACAAGCTAAAATTTAGTTAAAGCATGCTTAATCTTGCCAAAGAATACAGTGCTTTCAGTCAAAGTCTGGATTTATGGATTAGGTGTGTTCATTGTTGCACCATGCATGTATACTGACGGAGATGGCCTAATGTATTCACTCTACCAATAAGCTGTATCATAAATGTTCAATATTATGAAAAATGGATGCCAAGCAGATGCTACTTGCATTGCAATCATACAGTAGTTGGTATAAACAGAGGTCTGGCCCGTAAAGTACTGTGCTGATGCCTTCTGTCCCAATCGTTAAAGATGGCTGCTATGCAGATGTAGAGTACCTTAGACATGTTGTGTCTTCAATGATTGCTTGTTACATTTGAACTTTACAGATTTTTGGGAGATGTGTGACAATGCACGTTTGGCTTCTTATATTGAAGGACAGGCTTAATGGGTAGCTTCATCTCTCTCTTATGGTGTGGCCCATTCAGTCCTCCATTAACTTATCCATTTCAATTTTTCATGGAAACCCCAAGGTTCATATCTTACCCGAGTGGGACATCCAATAACAGTAGTAGTTGTTTGAAGACTTAACATTTGACATCTTCATTATTTTTTCTTTGGCTAGAATGAGAACATTTAATGAGCATGTCTTGAGGCACTGAGTGTTTGGTTTGTTCTCAAAAGAACCACTACGAGAGCCTTTTCATTTCCAAGCTCTCCTCCTGTTCACCTCCCAATAAATACCGGAACAGCAGTGTGCCACAACACAGTATATTGTCTTCTTCAGTCTCCACTTTCAAATTGCGAGTTTGAATACAGTAACACCTGGACAGGTTCTTTAGATACTCACTCATTCACAGCGATGGTTCGGGAAACAAATCGCGAAATCTTTTTACTGATGTTTTTTTACTAATGGGTTTACCAATTAGTATTCAGGGTTAGACTTGTGCAGAAAATAGGCCTGGGCACCAAATTAAAAGTAGCCCTGATGATCAGATAGGTAAAAAGTGTCCGCTTTGCAAATAAGGGCAGTTTTAAACTTGTAAGCACAAGCTGTACATGTGTTTTGCAAGGTATGGGAGACTGTATACATTTGTACTTGCTGTTTGTGGTAATGGAGAAAGAAAAACAACGGAGGAAGCCCTATTACCCCTACTTCTCAAGAGCTAATCATATACTGAAAAAAATGACTTTTTGATGCCGAAAAAAGTCCTAAAATCCACACTGGATACCGGTGGACTGAATGCCAAGGAGGACCATCAAAAGCGGAGCGCCGGCACTCTGGCTCCAGCAGGTGACAAACACGTCAGCTGCAGACACCGAATCTTCGCGGCGTGTGCACCGAGAGGATGCGAAGGTATAACCGCTTTCCTTCTTCCGCTGGTCTGGACCTGTGTGCCGCCAGCGCTGACATACGGAGTAGGAGAACGAGAGTTCCGGAGGCAGCGGAGCCTCCTGCTTTAGCCTGCGTGCCCGTGCTCCGCTTTTGATGGTCCACCTTGGCATTCAGTCCACCGCTATCCAATGTGGATTTTAGGACTTTTTTCGGCAACCCTTAGAGGTTTTGGATTCTCTTGTTTGGTTGGCCTGACTTTAGTCTGAGACACTTTCTGTGCTCCGTCTTTCATTCTGTCCTGAAGAGGACTATAAGCCAAAGGCCGAAACGCGTCGACACCTCGTTTATGAAGTCTCTGGAAGACTTGGATTACATAATGTATTAAATACACTGTATTTAGCTCTAATAACGATTTTTACTCTGCATATACATACGGACCACAGAGAATATCAGTTAGAGCGATTGTGCAGGGATTTCATGCACAGCCCCCAGCAAGTATATGTGTGGAAGATAGGAGTGTGTTTTTTATAGGGATATAATTTGGTTTTGTATGACTTTATTTGTAATGTTCTGCACTATTTTGTAAAGTTTTTGTATGTAGGAGGAATTTAATGTTTTATGTACCACACCTTACAGTAGCTCTCTTTCGATATAGATAAAATGTGAATACTTGGAGGGATTCAATAAAAGAAGAATCTCAGATTTTTCGAGTTGTATCTATGATTAATTTATGTAATCATTATATTGAGTAATGTTTGTATCCTTTCCTGCTTCTCAGTCATTTTTTCCAGTGCTGTTTGTGGTAATAGCAGAGAAATCAACAGTACTAACCGGCCGATCAAACTAAAAAACAGACCCAGAAACCGCCAAAAAACCAGCCCATACACTGATCTGTCAGACCAGGCGTTCAGGCAATGCCTGATTGCCCTATAGGCCAGACTGACCCTGCTTATATTGCCATCACCTTTGTGCATACTCTTTCTCATAGCTGTATCTCCACCTGGACCACTTTATGTTCTTCGTTATGAGAAGGTATGGGCTTGGCACTTTTTGTCAGCTTTCATTCATTTCATTTGTGGACATGGCTAGCTGGCAGCTTAGCTCTTTCTCATTTATTCCAGGGTTCTAAGGTTATCTGTTCAGGCTTTTCCCTTGAATGGGAGGGCCTCATATTCACAGCCTTCTGTCCCTGTGAAGGTAGCTCTGGAGTTTTAAAAGCCATAGGAAGAACTGAGACCTGATCAACCGCCTGAGTGATCAGGTTTCATTCTTCTGGAAAAAGACTCCTCCCAAGCTCTTGTGGGTGAATTTGCTTTGTTGTCTATCACTGGCTCTGCCACGTATCTTCCCTTGCAGCCTGGCTGTTGCCTTTTGTCCTGTGTTGTCCACATCTAATCTACACCTGAGGGAAATTGTGCCAAGGAGTTGAAGGGTTACCCATTAATGCAAGAGGATTGTTAGTTTGTAGGTCAAGCCTGGGCAGTGCATGCGCTGCTCTGCAAGGCATGCTGTATTCGAGTATGGACTTGAAGCTCCGCCCACTCTCCCCCATATTTTTCAATGGCTTGTGTCATTGTCATTTGTAAATGCAGGCTTCTGATTCGTTAATCGGCTTGTTAGTCCCTCCTTAGTACTGCCTTGTCTGCATTTGTAACCTCCCATGAGGACTGGCCCTTTTACTTCTGTTGTTACACGGTATGTCTTATTTAGTCTGTGAGCACTATTTTTTTTAATGATTTCTCCTACTGCAGGCACGACATGCTTTCCTGCAACATTGAGCGCTCCATGCGCACTTTCACAGCAGCCAGGGACAATGGCAGCCGCTTCTTTGAAATGAAATAGGTCCCGCATTTACAAGAGTTTGAGCTATTGGCATTGTAAATGACAATGCCTTTTATTTATGCGTTAATTATCAAAACAGATAAATAAAAGGCATTTTCATTTACAATTCCAATAACTTAAACTCTCGGAAATGCGAGACCTATTGCATTGCAAATGCTTGTTGTAAGCTGTAGGTGTGGTACTGGAAGGTGTATTTTTCCGGGTAATCACAACAAATGCTAAGGTCTGCAACTCCAAAACACATTGGTGTCATCATGTTGAATTGAAGATGATATCTCAGTTGAAGAGCTGCCAACCTCCAGCTCAAGATGGAGTGAGAACACATGCAGAGCTAGTGAGGCAACTATTTCTGAAACAGTCATGCAGAATATTTTCTATTCACAGGCGTAGCATGGCCATAAAAAATGTCCATATAGACACATACTCAATGACAAAATTCTGCCTTGAGAGTGCAACGGATGAAATACATAAACATTATTTGTGAATAAAGTACTGCCCATCACACAGCGTATGACATAGTTAGCTATTAAGATTAGGCCAGGGTGAAATTTCTGTTATGCTGGCATAAATTTGCATAATTTCTCATTACACGCGTTGTGCAAAATTGCAAAAATTACACCATTTGGGAAAAAAAATAAGTATGAGCACATGGGAACAAGATGGACAGCCAAAATGTGAGCTGGTACTGTTTGCAGTGCTTGTGTTGTTTGTGCTAATATTTTAGAGCAAAATGTGTCCTTGCCTCCAAAATGGACACAGGGATCCATTTCACAGTGAAATGTAGCACCGTTAAGCGTTTCACATAATTAAGAGAAATTTCACACAAATTGATGACATTTTCCATAATTACGCAAATTCAAATTACTCGATGTTCAAACACCCCTTTATTGCACGCTTTCACAGCTACAGATGTCTTCTGCTTCTGACACACTCTGCCCTCCATCTCCACCATCCCTGCCCCAAAAGCATTGCCCAAATTCAGCTTCAATGCCAAATGCACTCTCAGGTTTGTGGACTTCTCGGTCTTTCTCTTCGGCCCTGAAACAACTTCAATGCGATTCCCCCTTATTGCTAACCTAAGGGTGACCACCTCCTTCCAGGTTACTACAGGCACTGGTTTCAGATCTGATCATTCTTGGGATCACCTTGTGCTTTGTGAGTGTTGGAGCCTTGCATTGTTTCTGTTGAACTAATTAGACTAATGCAGCTGAAAACAATGATTTGTAATTAAAAAGTTCAGGATTGGAGACAGTGTGCATAATGTCTGGAGTCTGATGGTCACCGTAGCCAATTTGCAGTTTGACATTGTTCATTGTAGTGCATATATATCAAAGGGGTTGATAACAGGTTCAGCTCCACTGAAAGAGCTGCTGGAAGCCATTATTTAAAAAGCACACTGTAGTATTAAAAAAAGCGATGGATGGAATGCTTGAATTAATCTCAGCCACTGGTAATCACTTGGAGACGCATCCCTGTCCTTTGTTATCTTGCACACCATGCCACCTCGGTTTGGACCCAGCCGTATGCAAATCAGCCTTGGCTGTGCTCCAATGGGAACAGACTAGTCCAAACTGCCGGGCCACGTCCTCCCAGAACCAGAAAACAAGCAACCCAAGAGCAGTTTTGCCCTTATTAGGGGTCATTAGCCAGGTATAGCTTGGTTCCAGTGGCACAGTGTGCACGGGACTGATGTCTGGACATACCCACCCCACTTAGGGCGACAGATAGTAGTGTACAAAAAACTATTGGCTGGAATGCTTAAATTAATCTCAGCCACTGGTAATCACTCAGGGCTGCAACCTAATCCAACGTTATCTTGCACCCCATGCCACCACAGTTTGAACCCAGCCATATGCAAATCAGTCTTGATCCTGCTCCAAAGGGAACAATCCAGTCTGAACTGCCAGGCCAGGTCCTCTCTGACTCAGAACACAAGCAAACCAGGTATTATTTTGCCATTTTTAGGACTCATCAGCCAGGTATATCTTAATTCCAGTGACACAGTGTGCACGGGTCCCACGTCTGGGCATACCTGTCCTATGTCTATACACAAAAAAGCGATGGATAGAATGCCTGAATTAATCTCAGCCACTGGTAATTACTTCGGGCTGCATCCAAATCTGTTGTTATGTTGCACACCATGCCACCTCAGTTTGAACCCAGACACACAAATCTATATGTACATCCACTTCATCTTCTTACCGAAGTGTTGGGGTGATCCATCAAGCGGGGGCTGAGAAAAAGGGGGCGGGAGGGAACACGTTTTCCCCATGAAATTTCACATAGGAAATTTGAACAGTGCTAAAGCCAAAATTGCTGAATGGATTTACACCACATTTGGCAGAAAGGTTGAACTTTATCCAGAAAGTGTGCTTTTTGTGATTTGATGTAAATCCGTTCAGCAGATTTGGAGAAATTAAGATTCCAAATTTATAGATGCATTAGACCAGAGTAGTACCTCAAATTCAGCAGACAAAAGCTACACTCTGATTAGCTGACTCACTTCAACAAAGATGGTTTGGCAGCCATTTTTGGACTCCTGGATTGAGTCCCTGTGTCCTAAAAAACAATTTCTAATAATAATAACACACAGGGTGTAGGGCTAGGAACACCATAACCGTCTAGGCCTGGTGGAGAGACCCCCTCATTGGCCCAAAGCTTTTTATTTTTTAACAGTCCAGAGGTACTGCTGTAGTTCTGCCTTTTTCAATTTGAAATCCCCCTGGAGTGGGCCAAGTCCGGGGGGATCAGCATGCTTTTTTTTTTAAAGGGGACTAGGGCATGAGGTCCCCCTCCAAAGCTAGTAAATGGCCAGGGGGGCCCATTCCCCAGGTCTTGAGGCAATTTAAATGATTATTTATAGGTAGTGGGCATGCAGCCACGCTCCCCAAGAACTTTTCCTGACCACAGGGACCCCATCCCCTGGGTCCCAATGTGTTATGTGGGGAACATAGCTTTGCTCTCACCCTGCGGAAGCCGAAATAAAAGCTGCTCCCGCTGGGTGGGAACAAAGCAATAGAGATGGCTCCCTCCGGCACCCAGGATGTGTGCTGTCAAAGAATTCTGCGGGCCACAGGGTACCTGGACCTCCCCCTGCGCCCCCCAACGATTATATATGTTGTGGTTGCCCTGGGTGGAACCAGAGCACCCACTAAAAATGAAATATGTTTTTAAAAAGACACGGGCAGCCCTGGAGTGGGCTACCCTTGCTGCCATTTAAAACAAATAATTAAGCTCTGGTGCTCCGGGTAGGACTGTGGCACCCAAGAATATGTATTAAAAAAGAAAAGCAGCATTGCTGCTTCACTATTGAAGTGGCGAGGCCGCTAATATAATGTTTACTGCTCTCTGCCGGGAGCGCCCCATAATGCTCTGCATGGGCTTTTTTGTAAAAATTGTGGTTATCATGGTGCCGCACCTACAATTTTCAAACGTTTTGTGGTGAGCTGCAAAGAGCCCAGCAGCCGGACAGAGTAGTTGTGAGAAGTTGGCCTGGCATATGCTGTCCACTAATTATAGTGGGCACCTTGCACCAGTCCAAACAACCCCTTATTGGAGATAGGTTAAAGACAACCTTTATTGAAAGCTATCCTAGTGGTAGCTATGGAGAGCAGCCTTCAGGCTAAGTCTTGAAGGAATGTAAAGCAGCTTGTTTTACCAGTCTATAATCTCTTGAGTGACCAAATGAAAGAGGACCACACCAGGTATATATTCAAAATATATGTATTTAATGCTAAACACACCCCTCTAGTCTCTTTATGAGGCTAGAGTTCGAAGTACATAAGTTATAAGTTAGTTATCTACAGTAATAGCACAAATACACGTTTGAGCCCTAGGGGCGTACCAAACCATATACCAATAAAGTGGTATAAGAACCATGACTGAGCTAGACACAGGGCCTAGAGCCTGTAGAAGTGCTTGGACCACAAGGAACCACCCAAGGTAGTAACACAGGGGACGCGTGCAGTGTATGAACACAGCCGTGAATCGCCGTTGACTTCTATGGGGAAAGTCGCGGTTGGAATTTAAAAGAAAAGGGACACTTACAGGAGGACTTGGAGCAAACCCTTTGAGAACTAGGCTGTTCTAGTGTCAATACCCACGGGAGCACCGGAGTACTCGAGTTACCTCACCCAGGGGAGCCGGGTGCATAGGTGTCTTTCGGGGTCGGGTTTCGTCGTCGCTTTCAATGGCGATCTGCTGCAAAGTGCTGCTGGCGGCCAAGTCGAAAGTGTTCGGGTGGATCCAAAGGTGGATCGAAGATTTGAAGAACCTGAAAGCAGAGGGGACAGAGTCTGGGTCACTAGCCAGTGACCAGGAAGGCGATGAGCAGATGCCCACCGATGTCGAGTGCTTCAGGTAGGTTGACGGTCGTCTAGACTCTTCAGCCACGAGGTCCAGAAGGCGTCGACGATGACCAGGAGCTGGATTCGAGCTGTCCCACGACGTCTGTCGATTGCAGGGGTGTCGGCGACCGGATTGGACCCAACAAGCCTTGGCAACGGCAAGTCTCGTGGAAATGGAAGAAGGACGATGTTGCAGACCAGCAAGGTCTGTGGGACTCACCCAGCAAGGGTAAGTCAGGGCACGCTGGAGCAACCAGGGAGCCCAAGCAGAAGAAGATTGGCCTTCGGGAGGGTCTACTAGCCAACGGACTAGCGACCGCGAAGGAGCCTCGAGTCGACGCACGTGGAGCTGGCTCACAGGACACTCGTGGATTGGAGGCCAATGATCTTCGGTGCAGTCGGTGCTGGAGGCTGGGGCTACTCGGAGCCCAAAGCACGACTTCGTGGGAGACACAGAAGAGGATGCACTTGCAAATGCGATCGGTGTCCAGGGGTCACGGTTCCACGTTACCCACGACAGCTACGGGCCTCAGCTTTGCTGGGGACTCAGGGCAGCCTCGGGGAAGTCTGGAAATCCACCTCTGGTGATGCAAAGACTTCGGCGTCCGGCGGGAGCTTCAGCGATGCAGACCGGACAATTGCTTCTTTGGTGCCTGCCAAGCAGGGGAGTCACTCCTTGACCCCAAGGGAGATTCTTCAGTCCTCTAATCTTGAAGTAGAGCGTCGAAGGTCCAGGATTCTGTGTCAGAGTTTCGTACAGGTTAATCTAAAGTCCTAAGGACTGGGGTCCCATACTTATACTAAGGTAGGGGGTTGGACATACTCTGTGGACCCACCTATGGGAGGGTCAGGGCAGAGGGGTGGTTACACCCCTTTCCCTTTGTCCAGTTTCGTGCCAGAGCAGGGGCTGGAAGCCCCTGAGCCGGTTTGAACTGGGGTATGCACAGGGACACCAAATGTGCCCCCAGTGCAGGACTTCAAAGCACCAGAGAGTGCCCCCGCCCAGCCCCAATACACACTATCCTGTCTGGGGAGGTGGTTACACCTCCCTGGGACAGGAAACCTATTGTCCAGGCCTCCCCTGCCGGAGTTTCGGTCAGCAGCAGGAGCCCAGACTCGTGTCTGTGGCAGCGGCATCCATTTTGTGATGCCAGGGCTCTGGAAAGTCAGTACCGGGTATACCTGTGTGTACATGTCTCTCCCTCTAGAAGGGTGGAATGCTACCCCCGCCGCCCGAACTGGCGGGGGGGTAGTATTTCAAGATGTTTGACACCAAACACGACATGTTTCCGTGCAGCCATCCCAAAGTTAGCATTTAACGCGAGGTTATAATGCGCTTAAGAGTATATGGTCGGGCTGCACTACAAACAGCATCAGAGAAGGGTCTCCGAATGCTGCAGAGGGGCCCAGCTCATGCAGGGGCACCCTCTCACATAGGAACCACGCACTCTGCCTTCAGGATTGATAAGGCCTGCCATAGGAGTGACTTATAGGTTTATATGTGTGTATGTATGTAGTGATATAGGTAGCCTATATCACAGTAAGGGGTGCATGCACCACCTTACCCAGGCTGTAGTAGCAGACCTGTGGTGTCATTTTGGATGGCCTTCCAGGGGTGGCACAATACATGCTGCAGCCCCTGGTAGGCCTCTGAGGTACCTATGCCCTGGGTACATAGTATACCATATACTAGGGACTTATAAGGGCACTCCAGATTCCAATCAGAGATGTGCCTAAGGCACATGGAAACCATTTTAGAGAGGAAGCAGCTAGGCTGGGGTTCTGATTAGCAGGGCCCCAGCCAGACTAAAGTCGAAAAACAGTGAAGCATCAGCAAAAAGTGGGGGTACCCATGTGAAGCAGATCCTACTCTCCTACACAACCCCCCCAAACGTAGGGACATTAAACTAACCTTGCCCAGTTAAGTCTTCATGTTCTAAGTGGAAGTACCTAGAGAGTCCATCTGCATTGGCATGGTTACTCCCAGGTCTATGTTCCACTGTGAAGTCCATCCCCTGTAGGGAAATGGACCACCTAAGCAGTTTGGGGTTTTCACCCTTCATTTGTTTTAGCCATAAGAGGGGCTTATGGTCTGTTTGAACAAGGAAGTGAGTACCAAACAAGTATGGCCTCAACTTCTTCAGAGCCCAGACCACAGCAAAGGCCTCCCTCTCAATGGCTGACCAACGTTTCTCTCTAGGGGTCAGCCTTCTGCTAATAAAAGCTACTGGCTGATCCTGACCTTCATCATTCAATTGTGACAGTACAGCCCCTACCCCAAATTCAGATGCATCTGTTTGGACAATGAACTTCTTGGAGTAATCAGGACTCTGTAGAATGGGAGCAGTGCACATGGCCTGCTTTAGGTCATCAAATGCCTTTTGACAGCTAACTGTCCACTGAACCTTTTGGGCATTTTCTTGGAAGTTAAGTCATTCAGGGGTGTCACTATTGATCCATACCCCTTGACAAATCTCCTATAGTACCCAGTCAGGCCTAAAAAGGCTCTCACCTGAGTCTGGGTAGTGGGAGCAGTCCAGTCCATGATGGTCTGGATCTTGCTCTGCAGTGGTTGAACCTGGCCTCCACCCACAAGGTGGCCCAGGTACACAACCTGACTCTGCCCTATCTGGCACTTTGTGGCCTTGATAGTCAGGCCTGCTTTCTGCAGGGCCTGCAAAACATTTCTGAGGTGGACCAGGTGATCCTCCCAGGTGGAGCTAAAGACAGCAATATCATCTAGATATGCTGCACTATAGGCTTCCAGACCTGTAAGGACTGTATTCACCAACCTCTGAAAAGTGGCAGGTGCATTCTTCAGACCAAAGGGCATCACCACAAATTGATAATGCCCACTAGGGGTTTAGAACGCTGTCTTTGCATCATCAGCTAGTCTGATCTGCCAGTAGCCAGCTGTCAGGTCAAATGTGCTTAGATACTTGGCTGAGGCCAAAGTGTCTATTAGCTCATCTGCCCTAGGTATTGGATGGGCATCAGTCCTAGTGACTGCATTGAGACCCCTGTAGTCCACACAAAACCTAATCTCTCTTTTCCCACCATTGGTGTGAGGTTTTGGCACAAGGACCACTGGACTAGCCCAAGGGCTATCTGAGGGTTCAATAACTCCCAAATCCAACATCTTCTGGACTAATGTCCTGATACAGTCCCTGACATGGTCAGGTTGCCTATAAATCTTATTTTTAATAGGCAGACTGTCCCCAGTGTCTACTTCATGAGTGCAGCAGGTAGTCTGACTGGGTGTCAGTGAGAATATGTGCCTGAACTGATTGAGCACCTGTCTGCAATCAGTTTGCTGCTGGGCAGTGAGGCTGCCTGCCAAGGCTACACCATCCACTGACCCATCATCAGGGTTCTGTGAGAGCAGGTCAGGGAGTGGGTCACTCTCTTCCTCCTGTCCCTCATCAGTCGCCATGAGCAAGCCCATGTCTGCCCTGTCCACATATGGTTTTAACCTGTTGACATGGAGAACCCTGTGGGGACTCCTGGGTGTTCCTAGGTCTACTAAATAGGTAACCTCACCCTTCTGTTCAACAATGGTATGGGGTCCACTCCATTTGTCTTGGAGAGCTGCTGGGGCCACTGGCTCCAACACCCACACCTTCTGTCCTGGCTGGTAAACAGTCAGTACAGCCTTTTGGTCATGCCAGGCTTTTTGCAGTTCCTGGCTAGCCTCAAGGTTTTTAGTTGCCTTTTTCATGTACTCAGCCATCCGGGAGCCGAGACCAAGTACATAGTCCACTATGTCTTGCTTTGGGGGCTTGAGAGGTAACTCCCATCCTTCCTTCACCAAGCACAATGGACCCCTGACAGGGTGACCAAACAAAAGTTCAAAAGGGCTGTAGCCAACCCCTTTTGAGGCACCTCCCTGTATGCAAATAAAAGGCAGGGCAAGAGTATGTCCCATCTTCGCCTAAGCTTTTCTGGGAGCCCTTTAATCATGCCCTTCAAGGTTTTGTTGAATCTCTCAACTAAACCATTGCATTGTGGGTGATAGGGTGTGGTGAACTTGTAAGTCACTCCACACTCCTTCCACATTGCTTTCAAGTATCCAGACATAATGTTAGCACCCCTGTCTGATACAACCTCCTTAGGGAAGCCCACTCTTGAGAACATTCCCAGGAGGGCTCTTGCCACCACAGGCGCTGTAGTGGTCCTAAGGGGAATAGCCTCTGGGTACCTGGTGGCATGATCCACTACCACCAGGATAAACCTGTGCCCAGATGCTGTTTGGGGATCCATGGGACCAACAATGTCAATCCCCACCCTTTCAAAGGGAACCCCCACCACAGGTAGTGGTATCAGGGGGCCTTTGTAGTGCCACCTGCCTTGCCACTGGCCTGGCAGGTTACACAGGAGCGACAAAACTGCTTGGTGTCTTCAGACATGTGGGGCCAGTGAAAGTGAGGGACAATTCTGTCCCAAGTCTTGTTCTGGCCCAGGTGACCTGCTAAGGGAATGTCATGGGCTAGGGTCAATAGGAAGCCCCTGAACTTCAGAGGTATAACCAACCTCCTGGTGGCACCAGGCTTGGGGTCTCTACACTCTGAGTACAAGAGTCCATCATCCCAATACACAGTATGGGGACCACTAGCTTTCCCAGCAGCCTCAGCAGCAGCTTGCTGTCTGAGGGGTTCAAGAGAGGGGCAGCTCTGCTGCTCCTGGCTCAGATCTGCCCTGGAAGGGCCCCTGTCCCCAAGAACTGAACCTGGTCAGGTTCAAGCTCCTCTGGGACAGTTCCTTCCTCAGGACTGAGATCATCCCCCTCAAGAGACTGATCTTCCTTCTGAGCCAAGGGGAAGGCACTGCCTTTACCCTACTACTCCTCTTCTTGGAGGGCACTTGGTCCATTATTCCAGACTCCAAGGCCTGTTCAGTGTTAGACATTTTGGCTTGTGACCTGGTCACAGCAAACACATCTGCAGGGATGCCCAGCATTTCTGCATGGGTCCTGAGCTCCACTTCTGCCCAAGCTGAAGTTTCTAAGTCATTGCCAAGCAAGCATTCAACGGGTAGGTCTGTACTTACCACAACCTTCTTAAGGCCAGTTACCCCTCCCCAGGAGAAGTTAACAACTGCCAGAGTATGGTCTGTTCTGACGTTGCTAGCATTGGTCACTTGGTACATTTCACCAAGTATAATCTGCCCAGGATTCACAAGGTTTTGTGTCAACATGGTGACACTCGCCCCTGTGTCCCTAAATGCCAAAGCCTCTTTTCCATTGATTAAGGGCTGTTGCCTGTACTTGCCCAGATTACTGGGACTCACAGAGGAGGTCACATCCATGCCTCCATCACAGACTAGGACAGCCTGAGTGAGTTCTCTGACTAGGTCAGAGCTCATCTCCCTACCCAGGGTCAACCCTACTAAACCCTTGGCTTGTGTAGTCCCACCACCAATTGTAACTGCACTAGGGGGAGCAGGTGCCTTAGGGGCATTGGTGGGGGCTGGAGTAGAGTCTTTGGACTTGGTTCAATCACTGGTCCAGTGGGTCTTTTGCTTACAGACCTTGCACCATGGTTTCTTTTGGCCTCTTCCCTTGTTAGACTGTGAATCCCCACCTGAAGAAGATTTTTGGGGGCCTTGTGAAGACTTTTGGTCTTTATCCTTCTCCCCACCCTTATCAGAGTTTTTAGAATCTTGCTTCTTAGGGTCACCACCTTGGTTCTGTACCTTCTGCCTCACCCTGGTTCTGACCCATTTGTCTGCCTTCTTTCCCAATTCTTGGAGAGAGGTCAGATCAGAGTCCACCAGGTGCTGATGCAACAGCTGATTTTGACAATTGTTAAGGATCTGCTCCCTCATGATAAGATTGTACAATCCTGTGAAGTCACATACCTTACTGCCCAATAACCAACCTTCCAGAGCTTTGGCAGAACAATCAACAAAGTCCACCCAGTCTTGAGCCTGTGCCTTTTGGGTATCTCTGAACTTTAACCTGTATTGTTCAGTGGTTAGGCCAAACCCATCAATCAGAGCACTCTTCAAGACTTTGTAATTATCAGCATCCTCCTCTCTAACAGTGAGGAGCTTATCTCTACCTTTGTCTGCAAAGGAGAGCCACAAGATTGCTGCCCACTGCTCCTGAGGGACCCTCTGTACTTTACAGGCCCTCTCTAGAGCAGTTATCCATTTGTGGATGTCATCCCCACTCTGGTAGGGAGGGACAATCTTGCTCAGGTTTCTATGGTCATAAGACCTTTCCCTATCTCTGGGGAAATTGCTGCCACCATGGGACTCTAGTCCCATCTTTTTCTCTTTTTGTAGAGATCTAGGGACTCCCTGTCTATAGCCAACTGCTGTTTTCTGAGTTCAAGCTGGGCTTGCTCATACTCAATCAGTCTCTTTCTCCTGTCATGAGAGGATTCTCTCTTATGAGAGGAGACAGAGGTCCCTATTGAGGTGTCAGAGTGGTTAGACTCATGAGAAGGAGATCTAGACCTTCTGGGCACACTCACTATTCTTCCTGGGGGGACAAAGGGAGGTCATTCTGATCCTCCTCCTCCTCCACAGGAGGAATTGCGTTTTCCAGGTCAAGGTCATTTTCACCTTCCTGGCCAGTTTCAGAGGGGGGGGGCCTGGGTTTCTTCACCTCTGACCCCTTCCTCATCTTCTGCCCCACCCTCTCTGCCTACCCCTTCAGACCCTAGGGGCCTGCTGAGATCATCAGCCAGTAACACCTCCCTGAGGTGTTGGGTGCTGGCACTTTTGCCTGCCTTCAGCTTCCTAGTATTGCATAATGCTCTCAATTCCAAGAATGGGAGTTTATCATACTTGTAGGGAAGAAGCCCACTGGCTTCTGGCAAGGACTCACTGGGTCCTGGCTTTGAAGACATTACTAGTGAGGTGTGGTGTATGCACTACCTACTCTAGTGTGGCCTACTAAACTCTCTTGAGTTGTAGAAAGGGTGTGCTATCCCTTAACACACAACTCTAAGTTCAGTAGAACTTACTGTATACTAAGCTTGATTTATATGTACCTTAGGTACCCTTAGTGGTTTTCAGTTGATCAATTCAATTGAGATTATCTGGTAAAACAATAGCAAGCTGGAATCCCACACGCTGCACACCAATGTGAGAAGTTGGCCTGGCATATGCTGTCCACTAATTATAGTGGGCACCTTGCACCAGTCCAAACAAACCCTTATTGGAGATAGGTTAAAGACAACCTTTATTGAAAGCTATCCTAGTGGTAGCTATGGAGAGCAGCCTTCAGGCTAAGTCTTGAAGGAATGTAAAGCAGCTTGTTTTACCAGTCTATAATCTCTTGAGTGACCAAATGAAAGAGGACCACACCAGGTATATATTCAAAATATATGTATTTATTGCTAAACACACCTCTCTAGTCTCTTTATGAGGCTAGAGTTCGAAGTACATAAGTTATAAGTTAGTTATCTACAGTAATAGCACAAATACACGTTTGAGCCCTAGGGGCGTACCAAACCATATACCAATAAAGTGGTATAAGAACCATGACTGAGCTAGACACAGGGCCTAGAGCCTGTAGAAGTGCTTGGACCACAAGGAACCACCCAAGGTAGTAACACAGGGGACCCACGGGGGACGCGTGCAGTGTATGAACACAGCTGCGAATCGCCGTTGACTTCTATGGGGAAAGTCGCGGTTGGAATTTAAAAGAAAAGGGACACTTAAAGGAGGACTTGGAGCAAACCCTTTGAGAACTAGGCTGTTCTAGTGTCAATACCCACGGGAGCACCGGAGTACTCAAGTTACCTCACCCAGGGGAGCCGGGTGCATAGGTGTCTTTCGGGGTCGGGTTTCGTCGTCGCTTTCAATGGCGATCTGCTGCAAAGTGCTGCTGGCGGCCAAGTCGAAAGTGTTCGGGTGGATCCAAAGGTGGATCGAAGATTTGAAGAACCTGAAAGCAGAGGGGACAGAGTCTGGGTCACTAGCCAGTGACCAGGAAGGCGATGAGCAGATGCCCACCGATGTCGAGTGCTTCAGGTAGGTTGACGGTCGTCTTGACTCTTCAGCCACGAGGTCCAGGAGGTGTCGACGACGACCAGGAGCTGGATTCGAGCTGTCCCACGACGTCTGTCGATTGCAGGGGTGTCGGCGACCGGATTGGACCCAACAAGCCTTGGCAACGGCAAGTCTCGTGGAAATGGAAGAAGGACGATGTTGCAGACCAGCAAGGTCTGTGGGACTCACCCAGCAAAGGTAAGTCAGGGCACGCCTGGAGCAACCAGGGAGCCCAAGCAGAAGAAGATTGGCCTTCGGAAGGGCCTACTAGCCAACGGACTAGCGACCGTGAAGGAGCCTCGAGTCGACGCACTTGGAGCTGGCTCACAGGACACTCGTGGAGTGGAGGCCAGTGATCTTCGGTGCAGTCGGTGCTGGAGGCTGGGGCTACTCGGCGCCCAAAGCACGACTTCGTGGGAGACCCAGAAGAGGATGCACTTGCAAATGCGATTGGTGTCCAGGGGTCACGGTTCCACGTTACCCACGACAGCTACGGGCCTCAGCTTTGCTGGGGACTCAGGGCAGCCTCGGGGAAGTCTGGAAATCCACCTCTGGTGATGCAAAGACTTCGGCGTCCGGCGGGAGCTTCAGCGATGCAGACCGGACAATTGCTTCTTTGGTGCCTGCCAAGCAGGGGAGTCACTCCTTGACCCCAAGGGAGATTCTTCAGTCCTCTAATCTTGAAGTAGAGCGTCGAAGGTCCAGGATTCTGTGTCAGAGTTTCGTCCAGGTTAATCTAAAGTCCTAAGGACTGGGGTCCCATACTTATACTAAGGTAGGGGGTTGGACATACTCTCTGGACCCACCTATGGGAGGGTCAGGGCAGAGGGGTGGTTACACCCCTTTCCCTTTGTCCAGTTTCGCACTAGAGCAGGGGCTGGAAGCCCCTGAGCCGGTTTGAACTGGGGTATGCACAGGGACACCAAATGTGCCCCCAGTGCAGGACTTCAAAGCACCAGAGTGTGCTCCTGCCCAGCCCCAATACACACTATCCTGTCTGGGGAGGTAGTTACACCTCCCTGGGACAGGAAACCTATTGTCCAGGCCTCCCCTGCCGGAGTTTCGGTCAGCAGCAGGAGGCCAGACTCGTGTCTGTGGCAGCGGCATCCATTTTGTGATGCCAGGGCTCTGGAAAGTCAGTACCGGGTATACCGGTGTGTACATGTCTCTCCCTCTAGAAGGGTGGAATGCTACCCCTGCCGCCAGAACTGGCGGGGGGTAGTATTCCAAGATGTTTGACACCAAACACGACATGTTTCCGTGCAGCCATCCCAAAGTTAGCATTTAACGCGAGGTTATAATGCGCTTAAGAGTATATGGTCGGGCTGCACTACAAACAGCATCAGAGAAGGGTCTCCGAACGCTGCAGAGGGGCCCAGCTCATGCAGGGGCACCCTCTCACATAGGAACCACGCACTCTGCCTTCAGGATTGAAAAGACCTGCCATAGGAGTGACTTATAGGTTTATATGTGTGTATGTATGTAGTGATATAGGTAGCCTATATCACAGTAAAGGGTGCATGCACCACCTTACCCAGGCTGCAGTAGCAGACCTGTGGTGTCATTTTGGATGGCCTTCCAGGGGTGGCACAATACATGCTGCAGCCCCTGGTAGGCCTCTGAGGTACCTATGCCCTGGGTACATAGTATACCATATACTAGGGACTTATAAGGGCACTCCAGATTCCAATCAGAGATGTGCCTAAGGCACATGGAAACCATTTTAGAGAGGAAGCAGCTAGGCTGGGGTTCTGATTAGCAGGGCCCCAGCCAGACTAAAGTCGAAAAACAGTGAAGCATCAGCAAAAAGTGGGGGTACCCATGTGAAGCAGATCCTACTCTCCTACAGTAGTTTTAAAAATACAAAAATTAAACCAGTATCTCTCAGGTTCAATGAATGCATAATCTCAGGAGAGCTTACCATCTTTTCTAAGGCACTTCGATGTGGAGCTTTATGCTCTTTGGCTAGATTATGTGGGCCTCTTGTGATTGGTTCTTTGACTTCATATTGTGGCCTAAAGTGTGTTAAAGAAAGACTCAAGCACAAATTCATAGTTGTTTGGAATAAAAATGCTTTATTTTAAATATTTTTGTGAAAATAGTTATTATGTATTGTCATGAGTATACATATATATAAGAGGATTACTTTGAAATATGGTTATTGATAAATTATTGTGGTGACTTTTTGACAAAGCCAAAAGGTCTGCTTTATATAGATAAAGTGTGCTGACTGACTCTTTGCTAAATCCAATTGGCTAGCTGTTTATATTTTGGTGTTCTAACTCTTTGAGAAAGCCAGTAGGTCTGGCTTATTTAAAATGACCCCTCTTTATATTGTTACTTTACGTTAAAAAAACACTTAAAATTCACAGAAAAAAACAAAGGTTAAAGTGACATGATAGTTAGGTCTTGTAATAATATCTTTCTTTATATAAAAAAGCCCCTCAGAAATTCACTGAAAAAAACAAAGATTAAAGTGACCACTGAAATTCACCAGTTATAGTTAACTAGGATTCAGGTTACACGTGATACATTACATGATAGCTATTCCAAGGGATGGAATCCAGTTAAAAATCTAGGGTCTTGTAGTTGTGATTCTTTCTCCGATCAGTACTCATTACACTTTATTAGCACCTCTCGATTTGCAACAGAAGTATACTGTACCACTGCTGAGAGTGAAAACTTTTTTTCAGGTCAGGACAACGCTGACCTTTTTATAAACGCTCTTGAATTAATTGGTGTATTTTAAAGTTGCTTGTTTTTTTTTTATCAGAAACCCTCAAATTTGGAACCTCACTATCAAGTAGAGCCTCTAAAACCTATCATCCGAATTAAGGACTGATATTAGCTGGCCCTTTCACAGGAGAGATTTGTTCTGACTGTGGTTTAAACATTTTTAGAATATGGTCCTCGTTTTGTATTTCAGCTGAAAACCTTTGCTGCAATATTTTCATGAAATGTTATGGTTTTATATCTTTTATTGTTATTTGTAACCAAATAAAGAGTTATTTGATTTGAAAGAATACCTGAAATAACTATAATTTGCGCCCTCACCATGCAGGGCTTAAGACCTCACATATTACATCATTGATGACATGTTCTATGGCATCATTGATAGCATCATTAATGACATCTGAAATGACAGCGTTGATGACATCACTGAGCATGGCGGATGCTTGAGTTATAGTTATTTCAGATACTTTACTAACTCCAGTCCAACAAACATTGGCAAAAGTGCATATATTTAGGGGGAGGTTAGTTGTACTATTTTAACTAAAATTTCACACATAGGAGAGAGTTGAAAAGTGTATAATACGATACATATATTTGAGAGGTTCCCAATTTTTAATCTTACCATCCCAAACTATACCTGCTCAATACTTAAAGGCCCAAATAGTAAAGACTACCAACCATGATCTCAATTATACCCCAAACACCACTAAATGTAGATTAATGTCAATATTTGTGTTTGTGTTAACTTACAAAAAACACACTACCCACCCCAAATATACTAAATACGTCCAGAAAATAATACCACATATTATAAGAAAAAACAATACCCATGAAACCCAATATTTACACAACATATATGCCTCACATACCATATACATTCAAATATATTTAAATTAAAGAAATGATGCCTTGAACCCCAAAATTAAATATACTCCAAAGTAAACAACAAGCCCACCCCAATAAAATATCCACAAACTAATCACAAATACAACCCAGAACCATGTTAATTACACCCACACCCGAAAGATACTTAATAAATGTAAAAAAATAAAAAGTTTTAAACTCTTTTTATTGATTTTACACAATAGGAACAAAACTCAAGAACCAAGCAAGCAGTGCATGGCTCCATTCCAAAAGGGGGAAACTCCAGTCATATGTCATGATAACCATTAAAGATAAGAAAATACACTGCCGAGCTGAAATGCCAGACACACAGAACGACAAGGGTACAAGAGCACTTTGGGGCCAAGTCATCACGATAAATATACAATAAACATTACAATTATACACGCTTGTCTGCCATAGTCACATTATCATGATATAAAGGGCACGAACATCATCGCTTCTCATCTGAGCCCCCCACTGCATCAGTCACATCCTCGTCAGCAAACTTATTAAGAAGAGATCCCCACAACATGATCGCATCCGAGGCACCCTCATCAATACGGGCAATACGCATATGCATTTCCTCCACCACCACCCATTCAAGGGGATTCCGCTGCCATGAAGACACTAAGGGTGCTCGGGCGCCCATCCAACCAATGGCCACTCTCCTTATAGCCAATAACAGTGCAAGCTTGGGCCGTCGTATAGTGGACCCCCCCCCCGCTGTGCCACCACTCCCAAGAGGCAGGCCAACGGAGTCAAAGGAATCACAATGTCTGTTGCCTCTGCTAATTTAGGCACCACATCCATCCAGAATCCCTGAACCACAGCACATGCCCAGGCCAAGTGCAAAAAGCTGGTGCCCAGCTCCCCACATTATGCCTCCCTTGAGGGGGTCTATTCTGTTCAAGTGCCTGGGAGTTACATAGGTACAATGTAAAAAATGTAAATGGAACATATGTTTGCAGGACACCCTCCTCACCAATGTGCATGCATGTGCCCAGTCAGTATCTGCAAACACATCAAGATGATGGATGGAGTGCTGAAACTTTTCAACCACTCACCCCCAGTCACAGATCTGGGTTTAATCCATCGTTCTTTTGCTCACTATGCCACCCCAGTTTGGACCCAGCCATATGCAAATCAGTCTTGATCCTGTCCTTCATGGGAACAGTCCAGCCCGAACTGCCAGGCCAGGTTCTCCCTGGACCAGAAACAAGCATCCTAGGACCGGTTTTGGGGTTTCATCCCTCATCAGCCAGGCTAGTTTGAATCCAGTAGCACAGTGAGCAAGGGGACCCACGTCTGGGCATACCCTTGGCCACTTAGGGTGAACATAGCAAACACAACAAGATGATGAACGGAGTGCTGAAACTTTTCAACAACTCACCCCCAGTCACAGATCTGGGTTTAATCCATCGTTCTTTTGCTCACTGTGCCACCCCAGTTTGGACCCAGCCATATGCCCACGGGACACGTATGCCCAGACGTGGATCCTGTGCTCTACAATACCGCTGGAGTCCAGCTAGCCTGGCCCATGAGGGGTGAAACCCCGAAACCGGTTCTAGGATGCTTGTTTCCGGTCCAGGGAGAACCTGGCCTGGCAGTTCGGGTGGGACTGTTCTGATGGGGAACAGGGTCAAGACTGATTTGCATATGGCTGGGTTTAAACTGGAATGGCATGGGGAGCAAAAAAAAACCGATGGATTTAGGCCCTGATCTCTGTGCTGGGGTGAATGTTTGACATTGATCAGCATTCTGTCCATCAATTGTTCTTTTTGCATCAGTCAGTATCTGCAGCAGGCTCCCCCAGCTCACGCTCCCAGGCCCCCTGTGAAGTGAATGGGGCAGATACCATGTCGCCCCTGATTGCCTTATAAAATAAGGAAATTAGATGCCTCCTTTCTTCCCATCGAACCAGGCCACCCAACCTCAGGAAGGGCTGGGGAGCCGCAAGTAAACCAGCCCAAACCTCCTGCGCGATGATTTCTAACTAGGCATAATGGAGGAAGTGGCTTAGTCCCACTTCAAAGGTCTCCAGAGCCTCCTGGAACATGATGAAAAAACCTCCCAGGGGTACAGGTCCCCGACCACCTGGCAACCCCCCGCCCTCCAGAGTTGGACATGTCACCATCAATTGCCCTAAATGGTGCGAGGTCCCAAAAGCGAAGCTCCCTATCAAAGGGGGCTCTGATTAAATTCCACAGGGAATCCATCCCCACCTGGAGCCTTGGATCTATTGAGGGTCCGAAGGGCCGCTCCCAATTCCTCTGAGGAAATCTCGCTCTCCAAGTACTGCACAAGAGCCGGAGCCAAGGTAGGCAACCCCACGTCTGTCAAAAACGCTTCAATTTGCCCTGGGGGACCCACCTATACTGTGCGATACACCCGATGGAGATGTTCCATGAAGTCCTCCAGAATATTCCGGCGGCTTCCCTTCCTCCCAACGAGACAAAGCGAGGGGTAGATTCCCGGCACCTGTTTTCCAGGAAAACTCACAACGTTAACTTTTGTAACAATCATTGCTCTGCCTAACTATTGATGAGGCATGACTTGAACCCGAATTGGGTTGGTCCCATGACTTGTATTATTAAGGTTGGTCCCATGACTTGTATTATTAAGGTACCTCATTGAAAGGTCATCAGAGTAAATGGTTCATTTTCCATAACCAACCACACGTGTAGATAGTGCATCAAGATAGGTCCTGAAGAATTGCCAAGTGATTTACACACATAAGGCAAGAAACATGTTGACCATGACTACACACATATAGACACCTCAGACCATTATAATCGGCGGTATCCATATACTGGTTTTAATTGAGACGAGTGGGCTCGCAGATTAAAATTAATTTTGGAGCACCACCTCGCCTCATTTTATTTCTCCTCGCATCACCTCACATCTACACCACTAGGCCCCTCACACTCACCTCACCTATACGGCTTGGGAAAAAGATCTCCGACAAAGAACCCCTTATAGGGTGCGCATCAGGCATTGCAGCGCCGGCCTGACGAGGAGCAAGCCCTATGATGAAGCATGACACCCAAATGGGTGTGTGAGGGCCCCACTTCCCACGTTGGGAGACACCCACACTCCACTACTGAGTAAGGGTGTTGACCAACCTAGCCTCCTTCTCTTCTTTCCCCACCCTACAGGAACTGCATACTCCTTCGGTGCTACATTGTATTTATTGGGGCCTGTATGCTGGACCTATATACGCCCCTTCTCCCTCATTTGTATTGAGTATTGCGGCGGCTAGTCACCAATTTTTCACGGGGAGCGCAAACATGAAGTATAGGGGCGACCTGCTCCCAGAACAATATCCATGCCAAAAGTCTACCAGATTTGTAACCCTCCCTGTGGAGCCACTGACTGTATGCCCTAAATGTGCACTTATCTAAGGAGTCCCAGGTCGACTGTACCCCCTACTGAGCTAGGTGCATCCCTTCCTGCACCCCCTGTGAAAAAACACCTCAGAGCCCTAGAGACCCGCCAATCGGTGCTCCCGCATCCCCAGGTCAGCCTACGATTGTTGTTGCGCGCCATAGGTGACTCCCATGCAGGCTCCGTGCATGACTATTTTAAGAGCCTCCCAATACAGAGCCCTGGAAGTAGCAGACCCCCAGTTGACAGCCAGATGATCAGTAAGGGAAGTCGCCATTGCGGCATGACACACTTCGTTTGCTAAGAGATCTGGGGCATGCATCAGCTGTGGTCACGGCGCACGTTCGTGCCCAATTGTAATTTGAGCAACACTGGTGCATGATCAGAGAGAAACTGCCCCTAATGTGTCACCCCCACCAGATGCTGCATATCTGTACCACCCACCACTATGCGATTTAGGCGACTATTGGTGTTGTGGGACAAGGAATGGCAAGTATACTCGCAGCCATCAGGGTGCAGATCTCGCCAATCTGTCGCAGAACCCCAGGTTGTGCATAACTGCTACAAGACAAGACATCAGTGGCTTAGTACCTCACCTGGGTGGGTGAGGATCCACATCCCCATCTAGGATACAGTTGTAATCCCCCTCCCAGATTACCAGAGTTCCAACACTGTCTTCCAGGAGATCCGATCCTGAACATGAGTAAAAAACTGTTTATCAACAACAATCAGTGCATAGTTATTGAGGAGTGTAACGGCCTTACCATCCAGTGTGCCCTGAACCAGAAGATAGCGCCCCTCTATATCTGCCTCGCTGTATGTATGTCGGAAGGGTACCCCAGGAGTAATTCAAATGGAAACCCCCGCGCACAGGAGAAGTAAGCAGCTGAAAACATTTGCCCCCTCCATTTGTTGCCCAGCCTCTGGGACTCATCCCACAGGAGATGGGTTTCCTGCAGACAGGCTTATCTGTACCTTATGACGTTGGAGGAATGAGTGAACCCTGTACCGTTTAGAGTAACAATTCAAACCCCGCTTTGGAAGTGACCTCAGCCATCTGTTTCTGCAATGTGGTTACCTGGGATTGGAGTTCAGAGATGGAGCCCTCCGCGACCTGTACCTTATCCAACACCTTCATGCGGTCTGCCTGGAGGAGGTTGGCGTCTATCGGCACCAACTTGATTTCCCCCTCAAGTGCTGCCCTGGATCCAAGAATTGCAGCAAGCAACCCCACCCTGGAGGGCACCCCAGCGGACGGGCAAGCCCATGACACTTCCTCAGGAGCAGTCCAGCGTGTCACCCACTGTGAGGAGGGGACCAGCTGGTATATAGATTTATCATGTTGCCCTGCAGAGGGGCCGGCTGCTTATTTCGCCCCATAGAAGGGGGCCAGAAGGGGACCAACTTACACTTTTCTGCTGATCAAAAAGGCGGCAAAGGAAACACCTTGAGAAAGACAGCAGGCCCCAGAATATAGGGGGCCAATGAACACAAGCCCCAAACAGCAGCCTTCACAGTTTCACTACTCCAGGGCAGGGACAGGAACAGGGAACACAGACTCGAGCACTCAGGTCTGCGGTCTGTGGCTCCAGTCCAGGATCAGAACCCAGTTGCGCAGGTAGACACCGATGGGGACCCGGGCCGAGCCCCAAGACCAGTGCCTAGGTCAGGATGTAGATGAATTTGCAGTTTTTATACCTCCCCTGTTATGTTGGGGGATGGATCATCCCAATGTGTGTATTAATCCTGGGGTGTTTAGTTGTTGGACCCCACCTTAATTGGCAGTGATGGTCATGGTGATGATATCACAGAGGAGAAAATAGAAGGGCCCTTGGATCATACCTCATGGTCTTTTATAGCTGCCAACATACCAGTGTCTATGTGTGTATACGTATTCACTGCCAGTTATTGCTGAAGCCTTGCACATGGGGACACAACATCCTCCAGGGCCTCTATGGCCAACACAGCAGTCCAGGCCCCGGCCTTCCTCCACAGGACGGCCACCACAGCGCCATAAAGGGCCAATGGCCTATGAGTTAGCACAGCCTTGAGATGACATGGGAGCTGCCTCCAGGGTCTTCAACTCCAACTGGCATACTGCCCCTCGATGAGGGACGTCGCTTCGGCCCCTTGGATCACCCTCGTGGGCGCCAGCTGAATGTGATGTGAGGCCAGCGACCAGGGCCCAACGCAGGCATGAGGAGAGGCCCACCGCAAAATCAGGGGCAGAGGGAACCCGCAATCTCGTTCTCGATGTCCCTTTCTGCCTGCCGCCTGTTGCAAACATCAGCGGCATATGTCACCAATTTTTACAGCAATAACAGCAAACACATTTCGTCCAAAACAATGGACTCCTTCAGGACTGTAAAGGCAAAACACTCATCACATAAAAAATCATGTATGATTAGTGTAAGCATACAAGTTGTAAATAGTAAGACACCAGGTGGATGTGTGATGTGGAAATCCTATGTGTATAGCCTAAAAATGATGACGTCACAGTGGGAGCTCATGGTGGCAATGTGTGCTAGCTGGTCTATCAATCAATCAATCAGGATTTATAAAGCGTAGCTAATCACCCGATAGGGTATCCAGGTGCTTGCAGGCCCGGGAAGCTTATTCGAACAGCCAGGTCATGAGGGCCATTCGGAATTCCGGAAGTGAGGTGATGATCCAGAGGTGCATCGGGAAGCTGTTCCAGGTCTTTGCCGCAATGTGGGAGAAGGAGCATCCTCCACTTCTGCTTCGGCAGATGCAGGTAGTATGGGAAAATGAAAGGGAGGTGGCGTGTAGTCTTCCCAATGGTTGGTGGAAGTTCAGGCGGTGGTTAATGTAGGTGGGTCCTTGGTTGTATAGAGCCTTGTGTAAGGTGTGCGGCGATTCCTACAAAGAGTGCTTTGCCGTAGTCCAGTCGGCTGGTGATAAGAGCTTGTGTGATGGTGCATCTTGTGTGTAGGGGTAGCCACCTGAAGATCTTACGTCGCAATTGCAGAGTGAGGAAGCAGGCAGAGTTAATCTGTGATTTCATGAGCAGCTTGTTGTCGATGATGATTCCGAGGTTGCTGGCATGGTTGGAGGGAGTGGGTGCGGGTCCTAGTTCTGATGGTCACCAGGAGTTCCATGTGTTGCTGCTGTTGCCAAAGATCAGTACTTTCGTCTTGTCTGTTTTCAGCTGCAGGCAGTTGTTCTTTATCCAGCCAGCGACGTTTGTCATGCGTCTGTGGAAGTTGGTCCTGGTGGTGGTGGGGTCGTTGGTGGGTGAAAGGATGACTTGGGTGTCGTCTGCCTAGGAAATTATGTTGCAACTGTGGGTTCTGATGATGTTGACCTGTGGGGTCATAAATGCGTTGAAGAGCGTGGGGTTGAGGGATGAGCCCGCAAATTGTGTGGTTGGAACCGCCGACCTATGGTCAGGCGGTTCCAATCCACAACAGTGTCTGACATCGTAATCAGCCCATAATGATCAAAGATGCTGCTAAGCATAATAGCCAAGCAATGAACAACCTCGCACAACACCAGAATGAAAAAAATGAAATATCTTTCAACACACATATCCATGCTCATAATGCCCCATAACAAGATTTATCTGGTTACTATGCAGTAATAAATATTACAAAACACTTCTCTTGTCTATTGTAGTCTCCACAGCCACTATCTAAAATTATTTACTTTTAAACAATACAAAACAAAACTAATTGCAATGTGAACACACCACTTTGATTCTTGTCAACCCAGTTTCTTAAAGGGTGTCTACATTTTGAAGCACTTTGGGACCAAACAATGCTAGTAAAACACTATACAATTACATTTAACATACATTATTCAAATTCACTTACACAGGGCCTTATTATGATGTCAGGGTTGCGTAAAGGAACCGTCCGACCTCAGGATGGCGGTTCCGACCGCACTATTACGATGCGACCACCCAAGCTTGTCCGGTGGGCACAAAAGGCCGACAGCACAAGCTTCCATTGAAAAATGGATGTTTTGAAACATCCCTGCACACTGTGGCAGGCATCTTACAGTGCCTTCCAAACGGTGCAGGGATGTTTAGGGGGGCACCATAGGTGCCCCTCAGGCCCAACTACAGAGGAGAAGGGGGCCTTGCTAGTGGCCCCCAATGTCATTTTCCAACAGCCATGTTGGAAAGGCAATACAAAAGGGGATGATGGACGGAACGTTTGAGCCAATCAAACACTCACCCCCAGTCAACTGATCTGGGTTTAATCCATCATCATTCTTTAGCTCACTCCACCACCCCAGTTCAGACATGGCCATATGCAAATCAGTCTGACCCTGTGCCTCATGGGAACAGTCCAGCCCGAACTGCCAAGCCATGTCTTCCCTGGACCGGAAACAAGCATCCTAGGACCGGTTTCTGGCATTCCAGCCGTCATCAGCCAGGCTTGCTTGAATCCAGTGGCAAAGTGAGCAAGGGACCCACGTCTGGGCATACTCCCGCCAACTTAGGGCGAACAAGCGATACAAAGGGGATGATGGACGGACGTTTGAGCCAATCAAACACTCACCCCAGTCAACTGATCTGGGTTTAATCCATCATCATTCTTTAGCTCACTCCACCACCCCAGTTCAGACATGGCCATATGCAAATCAGTCTGACCCTGTGCCTCATGGGAACAGTCCAGCACGAACTGCCAAGCCATGTCTTCCCTGGACCGGAAACAAGCATCCTAGGACCGGTTTCTGGCATTCCAGCCGTCATCAGCCAGGCTTGCTTGAATCCAGTGGCAAAGTGAGCAAGGGACCCACGTCTGGGCATACCCCGCCAACTTAGGGCGAACAAGCGATACAAAAGGGATGATGGATGGAACGTTTGAGCCAATCAAACACTCACCCCCAGTCAACTGATCTGGGTTTAATCCATCATCATTCTTTAGCTCACTCCACCACCCCAGTTCAGACATGGCCATATGCAAATCAGTCTGACCCTGTGCCTCATGGGAACAGTCCAGCCCGAACTGCCAAGCCATGTCTTCCCTGGACCGGAAACAAGCATCCTAGGACCGGTTTCTGGCATTCCAGCCGTCATCAGCCAGGCTTGCTTGAATCCAGTGGCAAAGTGAGCAAGGGACCCACGTCTGGGCATACCCCGCCAACTTAGGGCGAACAAGCGATACAAAGGGGATGATGGATGGAACGTTTGAGCCAATCAAACACTCACCCCAGTCAACTGATCTAGGTTTAATCCATCATCATTCTTTAGCTCACTCCACCACCCCAGTTCAGACATGGCCATATGCAAATCAGTCTGACCCTGTGCCTCATGGGAACAGTCCAGCCCGAACTGCCAAGCCATGTCTTCCTGGACCGAAACAAGCATCCTAGGACCGGTTTCTGGCATTCCAGCCGTCATCAGCCAGGCTTGCTTGAATCCAGTGGCAAAGTGAGCAAGGGACCACGTCTGGGCATAACCCGCCAACTTAGGGCGAACAAAGCGATACAAAAGGGATGATGGATGGAACGTTTGAGCCAATCAAACACTCACCCCAGTCAACTGATCTGGGTTTAATCCATCATCATTCTTTAGCTCACTCCACCACCCCAGTTCAGACATGGCCATATGCAAATCAGTCTGACCCTGTGCCTCATGGGAACAGTCCAGCACGAACTGCCAAGCCATGTCTTCCCTGGACCGGAAACAAGCATCCTAGGACCGGTTTCTGGCATTCCAGCCATCATCAGCCAGGCTTGCTTGAATCCAGTGGCAAAGTGAGCAAGGGACCCACGTCTGGGCATACCCCGCCAACTTAGGGCGAACAAAGCTGATACAAAGGGGATGATGGACGGAACGTTTGAGCCAATCAAACACTCACCCCAGTCAACTGATCTGGGTTTAATCCATCATCATTCTTTAGCTCACTCCACCACCCCAGTTCAGACATGGCCATATGCAAATCAGTCTGACCCTGTGCCTCATGGGAACAGTCCAGCACGAACTGCCAAGCCATGTCTTCCCTGGACCGGAAACAAGCATCCTAGGACCGGTTTCTGGCATTCCAGCCGTCATCAGCCAGGCTTGCTTGAATCCAGTGGCAAAGTGAGCAAGGGACCCACGTCTGGGCATACCCCCGCCAACTTAGGGCGAACAAAGCGATACAAAAGGGATGATGGATGGAACGTTTGAGCCAATCAAACACTCACCCCAGTTGACTGGGGGTGAGTGTTTGATTGGCTCAAACGTTCCGTCCATCATCCCCTTTGTATCGCTTTGTTCGCCCCAAGTTGGCGGGGGTATGCCCAGACGTGGGTCCCTTGCTCACTTTGCCACTGGATTCAAGCAAGCCTGGCTGATGACGGCTGGAAATGCCAGAAACCGGTCCTAGGATGCTTGTTTCTGGTCCAGGGAAGACATGGCTTGGCAGTTCGGGCTGGACTGTTCCCATGAGGCACAGGGTCAGACTGATTTGCATATGGCCATGTCTGAACTGGGGTGGTGGAGTGAGCTAAAGAATGATGATGGATTAAACCCAGATCAGTTGACTGGGGGTGAGTGTTTGATTGGCTCAAACGTCCGTCCATCATCCCCTTTGTATCAGCTTTGTTCGCCCTAAGTTGGCGGGGTATGCCCAGACGTGGGTCCCTTGCTCACTTTGCCACTGGATTCAAGCAAGCCTGGCTGATGACGGCTGGAATGCCAGAAACCGGTCCTAGGATGCTTGTTTCTGGTCCAGGGAAGACATGGCTTGGCAGTTCGGGCTGGACTGTTCCCATGAGGCACAGGGTCAGACTGATTTGCATATGGCCATGTCTGAACTGGGGTGGTGGAGTGAGCTAAAGAATGATGATGGATTAAACCCAGATCAGTTGACTGGGGGTGAGTGTTTGATTGGCTCAAACGTTCCGTCCATCATCCCCTTTGTATCGCTTGTTCGCCCTAAGTTGGCGGGGTATGCCCAGACGTGGGTCCCTTGCTCACTTTGCCACTGGATTCAAGCAAGCCTGGCTGATGACGGCTGGAATGCCAGAAACCGGTCCTAGGATGCTTGTTTCCGGTCCAGGAAGACATGGCTTGGCAGTTCGGGCTGGACTGTTCCCATGAGCACAGGGTCAGACTGATTTGCATATGGCCATGTCTGAACTGGGGTGGTGGAGTGAGCTAAAGAATGATGATGGATTAAACCCAGATCAGTTGACTGGGAGTGAGTGTTTGATTGGCTCAAACGTTCCGTCCATCATCCCCTTTGTATCGCTCTGTTCGCCCTAAGTTGGCGGGTATGCCCAGACGTGGGTCCCTTGCTCACTTTGCCACTGGATTCAAGCAAGCCTGGCTGATGACGGCTGGAATGCCAGAAACCGGTCCTAGGATGCTTGTTTCTGGTCCAGGGAAGACATGGCTTGGCAGTTCGGGCTGGACTGTTCCCATGAGGCACAGGGTCAGACTGATTTGCATATGGCCATGTCTGAACTGGGGTGGTGGAGTGAGCTAAAGAATGATGATGGATTAAACCCAGATCAGTTGACTGGGGGTGAGTGTTTGATTGGCTCAAACGTTCCGTCCATCATCCCCTTTGTATCAGCTTGTTCGCCCTAAGTTGGCGGGGTATGCCCAGACGTGGGTCCCTTGCTCACTTTGCCACTGGATTCAAGCAAGCCTGGCTGATGACGGCTGGAATGCCAGAAACCGGTCCTAGGATGCTTGTTTCTGTTCCAGGGAAGACATGGCTTGGCAGTTCGGGCTGGACTGTTCCCATGAGGCACAGGGTCAGACTGATTTGCATATGGCCATGTCTGAACTGGGGTGGTGGAGTGAGCTAAAGAATGATGATGGATTAAACCCAGATCAGTTGACTGGGGGTGAGTGTTTGATTGGCTCAAACGTTCCGTCCATCATCCCCTTTTGTATCGCTTTGTTCGCCCTAAGTTGGCGGGGGTATGCCCAGACGTGGGTCCCTTGCTCACTTTGCCACTGGATTCAAGCAAGCCTGGCTGATGACGGCTGGAATGCCAGAAACCGGTCCTAGGATGCTTGTTTCTGGTCCAGGGAAGACATGGCTTGGCAGTTCGGGCTGGACTGTTCCCATGAGGCACAGGGTCAGACTGATTTGCATATGGCCATGTCTGAACTGGGGTGGTGGAGTGAGCTAAAGAATGATGATGGATTAAACCCAGATCAGTTGACTGGGGTGAGTGTTTGATTGGCTCAAACGTTCCGTCCATCATCCCTTTGTATCGCTTTGTTCGCCCTAAGTTGGCGGGGGTATGCCCAGACGTGGGTCCCTTGCTCACTTTGCCACTGGATTCAAGCAAGCCTGGCTGATGACGGCTGGAATGCCAGAAACCGGTCCTAGGATGCTTGTTTCCGGTCCAGGGAAGACATGGCTTGGCAGTTCGTGCTGGACTGTTCCCATGAGGCACAGGGTCAGACTGATTTGCATATGGCCATGTCTGAACTGGGGTGGTGGAGTGAGCTAAAGAATGATGATGGATTAAACCCAGATCAGTTGACTGGGGGTGAGTGTTTGATTGGCTCAAACGTTCCGTCCATCATCCCCTTTTGTATCGCTTTGTTCGCCCTAAGTTGGCGGGGGTATGCCCAGACGTGGGTCCCTTGCTCACTTTGCCACTGGATTCAAGCAAGCCTGGCTGATGACGGCTGGAATGCCAGAAACCGGTCCTAGGATGCTTGTTTCCGGTCCAGGGAAGACATGGCTTGGCAGTTCGTGCTGGACTGTTCCCATGAGGCACAGGGTCAGACTGATTTGCATATGGCCATGTCTGAACTGGGGTGGTGGAGTGAGCTAAAGAATGATGATGGATTAAACCCAGATCAGTTGACTGGGGGTGAGTGTTTGATTGGCTCAAACGTTCCATCCATCATCCCCTTTTGTATCGCTTTGTTCGCCCTAAGTTGGCGGGGGTATGCCCAGACGTGGGTCCCTTGCTCACTTTGCCACTGGATTCAAGCAAGCCTGGCTGATGACGGCTGGAATGCCAGAAACCGGTCCTAGGATGCTTGTTTCTGGTCCAGGGAAGACATGGCTTGGCAGTTCGTGCTGGACTGTTCCCATGAGGCACAGGGTCAGACTGATTTGCATATGGCCATGTCTGAACTGGGGTGGTGGAGTGAGCTAAAGAATGATGATGGATTAAACCCAGATCAGTTGACTGGGGGTGAGTGTTTGATTGGCTCAAACGTTCCATCCATCATCCCCTTTTGTATCGCTTTGTTCGCCCTAAGTTGGCGGGGGTATGCCCAGACGTGGGTCCCTTGCTCACTTTGCCACTGGATTCAAGCAAGCCTGGCTGATGGCGGCTGGAATGCCAGAAACCGGTCCTAGGATGCTTGTTTCCGGTCCAGGGAAGACATGGCTTGGCAGTTCGTGCTGGACTGTTCCCATGAGGCACAGGGTCAGACTGATTTGCATATGGCCATGTCTGAACTGGGGTGGTGGAGTGAGCTAAAGAATGATGATGGATTAAACCCAGATCAGTTGACTGGGGGTGAGTGTTTGATTGGCTCAAACGTTCCATCCATCATCCCCTTTTGTATCGCTTTGTTCGCCCTAAGTTGGCGGGGGTATGCCCAGACGTGGGTCCCTTGCTCACTTTGCCACTGGATTCAAGCAAGCCTGGCTGATGACGGCTGGAATGCCAGAAACCGGTCCTAGGATGCTTGTTTCCGGTCCAGGGAAGACATGGCTTGGCAGTTCGTGCTGGACTGTTCCCATGAGGCACAGGGTCAGACTGAATTGCATATGGCCATGTCTGAACTGGGGTGGTGGAGTGAGCTAAAGAATGATGATGGATTAAACCCAGATCAGTTGACTGGGGGTGAGTGTTTGATTGGCTCAAACGTTCCATCCATCATCCCCTTTTGTATCGCTTTGTTCGCCCTAAGTTGGCGGGGGTATGCCCAGACGTGGGTCCCTTGCTCACTTTGCCACTGGATTCAAGCAAGCCTGGCTGATGACGGCTGGAATGCCAGAAACCGGTCCTAGGATGCTTGTTTCCGGTCCAGGGAAGACATGGCTTGGCAGTTCGTGCTGGACTGTTCCCATGAGGCACAGGGTCAGACTGATTTGCATATGGCCATGTCTGAACTGGGGTGGTGGAGTGAGCTAAAGAATGATGATGGATTAAACCCAGATCAGTTGACTGGGGGTGAGTGTTTGATTGGCTCAAACGTTCCATCCATCATCCCCTTTGTATCGCTTTGTTCGCCCTAAGTTGGCGGGGGTATGCCCAGACGTGGGTCCCTTGCTCACTTTGCCACTGGATTCAAGCAAGCCTGGCTGATGACGGCTGGAATGCCAGAAACCGGTCCTAGGATGCTTGTTTCCGGTCCAGGGAAGACATGGCTTGGCAGTTCGTGCTGGACTGTTCCCATGAGGCACAGGGTCAGACTGATTTGCATATGGCCATGTCTGAACTGGGGTGGTGGAGTGAGCTAAAGAATGATGATGGATTAAACCCAGATCAGTTGACTGGGGGTGAGTGTTTGATTGGCTCAAACGTTCCATCCATCATCCCCTTTTGTATCGCTTTGTTCGCCCTAAGTTGGCGGGGGTATGCCCAGACGTGGGTCCCTTGCTCACTTTGCCACTGGATTCAAGCAAGCCTGGCTGATGACGGCTGGAATGCCAGAAACCGGTCCTAGGATGCTTGTTTCCGGTCCAGGGAAGACATGGCTTGGCAGTTCGTGCTGGACTGTTCCCATGAGGCACAGGGTCAGACTGATTTGCATATGGCCATGTCTGAACTGGGGTGGTGGAGTGAGCTAAAGAATGATGATGGATTAAACCCAGATCAGTTGACTGGGGGTGAGTGTTTGATTGGCTCAAACGTTCCATCCATCATCCCCTTTTGTATCGCTTTGTTCGCCCTAAGTTGGCGGGGGTATGCCCAGACGTGGGTCCCTTGCTCACTTTGCCACTGGATTCAAGCAAGCCTGGCTGATGACGGCTGGAATGCCAGAAACCGGTCCTAGGATGCTTGTTTCCGGTCCAGGGAAGACATGGCTTGGCAGTTCGTGCTGGACTGTTCCCATGAGGCACAGGGTCAGACTGATTTGCATATGGCCATGTCTGAACTGGGGTGGTGGAGTGAGCTAAAGAATGATGATGGATTAAACCCAGATCAGTTGACTGGGGGTGAGTGTTTGATTGGCTCAAACGTTCCATCCATCATCCCCTTTTGTATCGCTTTGTTCGCCCTAAGTTGGCGGGGGTATGCCCAGACGTGGGTCCCTTGCTCACTTTGCCACTGGATTCAAGCAAGCCTGGCTGATGACGGCTGGAATGCCAGAAACCGGTCCTAGGATGCTTGTTTCCGGTCCAGGGAAGACATGGCTTGGCAGTTCGTGCTGGACTGTTCCCATGAGGCACAGGGTCAGACTGATTTGCATATGGCCATGTCTGAACTGGGGTGGTGGAGTGAGCTAAAGAATGATGATGGATTAAACCCAGATCAGTTGACTGGGGGTGAGTGTTTGATTGGCTCAAACGTTCCATCCATCATCCCCTTTTGTATCGCTTTGTTCGCCCTAAGTTGGCGGGGGTATGCCCAGACGTGGGTCCCTTGCTCACTTTGCCACTGGATTCAAGCAAGCCTGGCTGATGACGGCTGGAATGCCAGAAACCGGTCCTAGGATGCTTGTTTCCGGTCCAGGGAAGACATGGCTTGGCAGTTCGTGCTGGACTGTTCCCATGAGGCACAGGGTCAGACTGAATTGCATATGGCCATGTCTGAACTGGGGTGGTGGAGTGAGCTAAAGAATGATGATGGATTAAACCCAGATCAGTTGACTGGGGGTGAGTGTTTGATTGGCTCAAACGTTCCATCCATCATCCCCTTTTGTATCGCTTTGTTCGCCCTAAGTTGGCGGGGGTATGCCCAGACGTGGGTCCCTTGCTCACTTTGCCACTGGATTCAAGCAAGCCTGGCTGATGACGGCTGGAATGCCAGAAACCGGTCCTAGGATGCTTGTTTCCGGTCCAGGGAAGACATGGCTTGGCAGTTCGTGCTGGACTGTTCCCATGAGGCACAGGGTCAGACTGATTTGCATATGGCCATGTCTGAACTGGGGTGGTGGAGTGAGCTAAAGAATGATGATGGATTAAACCCAGATCAGTTGACTGGGGGTGAGTGTTTGATTGGCTCAAACGTTCCCTCCATCATCCCCTTTTGTATCGCTTTGTTCGCCCTAAGTTGGCGGGGGTATGCCCAGACGTGGGTCCCTTGCTCACTTTGCCACTGGATTCAAGCAAGCCTGGCTGATGACGGCTGGAATGCCAGAAACCGGTCCTAGGATGCTTGTTTCCGGTCCAGGGAAGACATGGCTTGGCAGTTCGTGCTGGACTGTTCCCATGAGGCACAGGGTCAGACTGATTTGCATATGGCCATGTCTGAACTGGGGTGGTGGAGTGAGCTAAAGAATGATGATGGATTAAACCCAGATCAGTTGACTGGGGGTGAGTGTTTGATTGGCTCAAACGTTCCATCCATCATCCCCTTTTGTATCGCTATGTTGGAAAGGCAGACATGGAATGGCTGCCGGAAACCGACATCATAATCCCGACGGCAGAGCTATCATCATTAAGGGATTATACAGACTTTCCAACCAACCGACGGGCTCCTTGAGCCCTTTGGACCCATGTCGGAATCCCCTTGCAGGTTTAACTCCGACCGCTGTCATTCTAATTCGGCGGTCGGACTTTAAACCTACCATGTTGGGCGGAAAGCCTCCAACCGCTGTATTTATTTTATGTATGCTTATGAAAAGACATACTAATAACCATATATGTTGCCATATATGTAATGACAAATGTATCCACAATTTCTTCTTGTGTGTAATCAATTATGAATGTTGTTTGCTATCTACTTGAAGCGTCCCATGGCATAATATTGATTGCTAATCTTTCATGGCTATAGCAAGTCTAGAAGCCATAACGCTCCATGTTGTACATTGCATATTTTCCAGTAGTGTAACGTTGTTTACAAACCTGGCAAGGGAGTGAGATTTTATGTAAAGAATGAAGTTAGTATTGTGGATATGCCAATATATTCCTTTCAAGTCTATCCTGCCCTCCATTGAGGGAAATATCCTGACACCTGCACAATTAGATAACTTTTTGCTGGGGACAATTTCTGTCATGTGGTCTTATTGCATTGACTTGTATGGAGAGACAAATTGTATACATGCTAGTTCTATTTTACGTGTTTGTGGCTCTTAGCTCCAAGTGACTGTTTTCTAGTGAGAGCTGTGACAAGCTGAAATTACAGTTGTCGTTAATCTTTTGATTGGATGGCTGCTATTTTGCAATAAACAGTAGTCGTTTCCCGATGTGTTATGTTTTATATTTAACACCTACCAGACATCGCAAGAGACTTTGCGTAAGAAAATACCCTATTGTGAGCTGAGAGCCCACCTATTGCTTACCATTGGTTAGCTTTATTGCCACTCTCTTTTACTTTCTTCTTATTAGTTAGCTTGTGTGTGCTTCCCTTCCTCTTTTTTTGTTAGTCCCGCTACAAGAGTATTTAGCCTCATGATTTGTCATTTCACTAATTATTTTTCAGACACTAGTTTTTTCTTTTTGATTAAGCAGTCCATGAGAGTGCATTTGCTTACCAGCTGTCTCCCTTGTGTACTTTTCTTCCTCCCTCCACCGCACTCCATATTCATCTCTCTCACCTGAGTGCTTCTACTCCACCGCCGCCGCACACTGTGATGTACTTCTCCTGCCCCCGAGTTGCTCTCTCATCGGTTTGCTTTTCCTCCTCAGCTCCGGGAAACTGCCATTACAACGCGGCCGTTACAACATGATACATTTACAACCCAGCACTTAAAATGCTACTACCGTTACCACGCTTAGCCTTTACCACGCAGGATTTTACAACGAGTATGCCTTACCATGCATGCCTTTACAACAAATTACATTGTAAAGATATGAACGGTAATGGCATATGCGTGGTAATGTTGGTAAAGGCATACTCGTGGTAAAGATAATGAGCAACTTAACCTCATTCAGCTGCCTGGAACGGCCTTGTCCCTTGTCATCCTGCATGGTAAAGGTAACATATTGTAGTGGTACCCGCATTGTAACCACTGCATTGTAAAGGCATGCGTGGTAATAGCATGCATGGTTCCATCATACAACCTCCAGTTCCATTTTATACTCTCGAGCCTGTGTGGTACTCTCCCCCCACGCTCAATGTTGCTTTTCTCATGCCCTCCAGTTTGCTTCGGCCCACCCAGTTTAAAAATAAACAAAAAAAGCGTTTGCTCTACTGTTTTTACTTACCAATCCAACTTGAATTGGTAATTGAAATGAAAACAAGCATTTGCAATGCAATCGGTCTCGCCTTTGGGATCTTATAAGTATTTAGCCATGCAGCGCATTATTGTGGGTATAGCAACATTGTTCTACTGTACCGGACATAAGGGACTCTTGGACTACCAGCAGTAGCATAAGCAATAAAAGAAAATGCACGAAGCAGGGAAAGGGTTCTGTACCACAGGCTGTTACTAGATGTCCCTTGGGACATCTTTTGGCCACATAAAGTACTGCACCCTGAAATGTTGATGAATCCAACACATCCCCAATGACCCTTCGCTCAACCAGGACCGGGTCCCGGCAGGAGCCATGAAAATGCATAATTTTACCACTGGCACACAGTTTTATATGCAAGAGAATGCTCCAGTTTTAAGTTAAAGAAGCACAAGTGAGTGGAGGGGCGGGGGGGATGTTCAAGCAACGATGGGAGGGATGGGGTGAATAAGCAACCACAATAGAAAAAAAAGAACTAGACAAGATTTAAAATCAAGCCTAAACGGGAGAAGTGGCCAGTGTGCTCTGGAACGGTGAACGTGTTGAGATGGCCAACACTGGATTGAAAGGCAACGATTGGAGGGGTGGGGGTGAGTAAGGAGCCACAACAGGTAAATCACTAGGCGAGGTTTAAAATAAAGCCCAGACGGGAGGAGTGCACACCGTGATGTAGCCTCATGTTCAGCTTGTCTGAGGCACGGACGCGCTTCACGCTGACAATGGGAGGGGAGCGGGGAGCCTGAACAGCATGAGACGGGGAGAGAGGAGCTACTAGCAACACGGACAAAGTGTGAATTGAAAGCAGGACGCGGGCAGTGCTAGGAGCTACGAGCTGGAATTGGAATAACTTAATTGCAGGTGACAGCAGTATCTTGCAGAACGGTGCGGAAAGGCGATTGTCAGTCGATACACACAAGTGCTCATGGAAAGCTGGGTTAATCACTCAATCTCCCTGTGCCTAAAAATGAATGCATCTGTCTGTAATGCAAACAGTGCTCATGGAACGCGCTCTGATAACTTCAGGTCGGTTTCATGCTATTTACAACTGCCCAAAAAACAAGCATGAAAAACACCTACTAACCCCAGGCGGCTCTCTCTGTCCACCATGCTGCAGAGCGGTGTGGACGGCGGGGGATCAGCTGCTGAGGGGGGAGGTGGGCAGGTCTGAGGCCGGCAGCGGCTGATCACCGTGGCCCCTGCGGCTGTAGAGGTGATCCCGGGAGAGGCTCATCCCAGTCGATAACAATGGCGCAGTCTGCTTAACCCGGCAGCGGGGGTGGGAGGAGATACAATAGGCAGGCTGATTTTGGTGTTGGAAAAAGAGAAAGCGCAGTGCTCGTGGAATGGCATTTGCACAGCAAGAGCACCTTCAGAAATAAACACACACATTCAACTGTTTTGCAGAGACTTGCTTGGCTACAAAAATGCTGTTTGTTGCATGGTGCCACGCTTTGTAAGTTTCGCCTCATTCCTGTCAGAAGAATATCTTTGCTCCTTCTGGTATTACGGAAACACAAAAAGAGGCAGCGAAGGGCCAGGCAGGGACGGAGGGAGAGGGGCTCCGGGGGCTTCAGGTGGTGCTGTGGAGTGAGGGACCCAGAACACAGGCTGCGAGTGGCCGGCAGCCAACGAGTCGGGAACGAGAGGGCGCCACATGGCGGCCGGGAGGAAGGAGGTGACCAGCGAGACGTTGAAAAGAAAGAGCGCATTCCTACGACAGAAGATGTGGAAACAAAAAGTACACGTACCGTGTAACAACCAAGACAAGGGGCCAGTAGCCATGGGAGGATACAAATGACGACATGGCTGTACTAAGGAGGGACTAACAAGCCTCATAATGAATCAGAAGACAGCATTTACAAAGGACAAACACACAAGGCAATGAAAAATAAGTGCAGCGGAGTGGGCGCAGCTTCTCTCCGTACTGAACTACCACAGATCTTCACAAAACAGCGCTTGCCCGCTGGCTCAGCCTCGACCTAAAAAGGGCCTGTGTCATTTTGTAGACGTGCGCATGCAAGGTGCGCGCCTACAAAATGAAGCAGACGTTTTTTCTACACTTTAGAAATGCAGCACAGAATCGGGGATGCTGTAACACATTGCTAAAAACCATTAGCAAAGCCAATGGGTTTCAAAAGTAAGACCTATTGTCTTTGCCAATGCTTGTTGTGCTTCAGCTGTTTTATCTGAATGTGTCATCCTTATTTCTTTTACTACAACAGCTTTATACATTTGTTTCAAGGGGATAGTTCTAGCGCAGTGCAAAATGTTGAGTGATTTCCTTTATGCATGTGGATACTGTATTTTAAATGAAAACTAAACACCCTGCCTTCTCGCTAAGTATATGTGGGCATCGTTTCAAATTCCCTCACTTGCATTTTTCACTGGAAAACGAGAACAAATTGTCTCTGTTTTGGCTTTATACTTTTGCACAGTTATAGCTTAATTATCTGGCAGCCAGGGTGAAATGTTTGCTCAGCCACGCTCGCAGACAGTGGATGCTTAGTCAGCCATAATGTTGGTGTGTGTAAGCTCATTATTTGCACAGGTTAATCAATTACAAGTAAACAGAAAGAAACACAGATTGATCAGTGAATCACAGCCTAGTACTTTTCTGAAAGTATTCTCTTGAGACAAAATGAAAGTAAGAGCCGCAGTAATGATAAGGTTTAGAAAACAATAGTTATAAGGAATGTCGGCAACAAGCTGTTGTCCTGAGGTATGTGTGAGGTTTAAGTTAATTTAGTTGCTCTGGCGCCTGCCTATGCGAGTTATGCACAAGCACTTCTTCTGAACATCACACTAACCCTCTGTTGCTTAAAAAGGAACAAGACACCTACCGTTATTTCTCCATATACTCATTCCGTCGAATCAAAAAGCACCCGGCAGCTATTTGATTCAGGTTCACAGCCTGTGCCACAGCTTTGCACTCATTAATTTGTTTATCCATTAATTCATTCTTTCTGGAGCTCAATAGAAAGGGATTGGGAACTTCTCCGCCTCCAACTATTCACCCTATCATAATTGTTTCCATTCTACTGTCTGTCATCATCTCTTGCAGCCATCTTCTTGACCTCCTCATGGACACCTAGTTTCTTGGCATTGTCAGCCTCTCCTTGAGAAAACATTGTCAACCACATGAAATCGACCAATGAGGCTTCAGGGGCTAATGTTATGATCTAACATGTTAAATGTCCACACCTGTATCTCCATTGTCCTTATTGTGTACATGAATATTTCCCTGTCAGTATCCACATTTACATGTTAAGCAAAGCACCATTTACCAGTCAGTATCCATATTTGCGTAAAGTACCATTTACATATCTGTAGGCACAGCACCATTTCCATGTCTGTGTCCACATTTTAAACAGAGTGCCATTCCATGCCTATATCTGCCTGACAATATGGCTGCCTTCAGTACTTTACATTTCTTAGCACGTGTAATGATAGAACAGTGTAGCAAAGCAGTTTAGCAGCACACGGCCCACAGAAGAAGCTAAACTAAGACATAATTTTCTCTTTATGCTTATGTGGTGTTTCCAGGGCACAAGTCTTAAAAAAGGAAGTGAGGGGACTAACCAGGTTAGGCAGTATGCCAGTGACATCATGGCGCGTAATATCGTGTGTGCCATCACAGGAAGTGACATCACAACCTCATAGGAAGTGACATTACAAGATGTGACATCAGATCTTAAGACCTTACATATGTTTAGCAGGTCTATCATGAGTACATTTGAGAACATTGCAAGGTTTAACAAATGAAACCTTTTCAGTATTTCAGTCTGGGACTTGAGTTCTCTGTCTGAAGGAATTAACAGTCCAATGTGGATGAGGTTCGGTGTCAGAATAACTACAGTAGACAAGCCACTCAGTTCTACAAGCTAGGCGTACTAAACCTGGAACCAAAAACAAAGCACATTTCAAGCATTGCATTAAAAATACTAGAAACTGCATTTGTGAATTTCAAAACTACAAAATTACTAACCTACCAAACATACTACCATTATATACACTGACAATTTTAGCACATTGACTCTTACAAAAAAAAAAATGCAACTTGCACACTGCATTTAGTATTCTGAGCATGGAATAAGTTAATTTAGTTGCTCTGGCGCCTGCCTATGCAATAAATAAACAAAGAAAAATATTGAGTAGAGTGGTGAACAATTCATTTAGCTGTTTCAGTTAAAAGTCTATTACTCCAGAGACTGTTGCGTAGCATGCAGATATGTTTGAATCATAGTGATGCAGTCTCAAACTTTCACCATTGCGTAAAATTAATGTAATTAGAATCAGAGGGTTGAATTAGTAACATCTAAAGTTTTGTGGTAGGTACATTGTCTGGAGGGTGACCCTAGTAACTGCAGAAAACAGTGCTTAAACTTGTTAGACAGAGTAGTATTAGTGGTAAAGCCATGGAACACAAAGGGACTGCCATCCTTGCTATGTATGAAACCCATCCAGCATGCTTGCAAAGATTGTAAAGTGGATTACGAAGCCAAATGACAAGAAAAATGGAGTAAAATGGGTTTCTGTTGCAGTAACCACCCCACTTTTTGCAAAATTTCTGATGCACTTTGGCTTATATTGCCCTGGGTCCCTGCCAATCAGGAACCCAGGGCCTGTGTTCTTTCCCTAACCTGTACCATTGTTTCCACAATTGGCACAACTCTGGCCTACCTGTAAGCCTCTTGCAAGGGGTACCTATGGTACCAAGGGCATGGTAGCCAGGGAAAGGACTCTGAAGGCTGCAGCATGTATTATGCCACCCTCGGAGACCTCTCACCACCAACATACACCACTGCCATTGCAGTCTACGTGTTGTGGTGCAGCTAAAAATGAAGAGTCGACATGGCACACATCCCTGTGTGCCATGCCTGCCCAGCACTGTATGAGGCCCAGGTAAGCACCCTTAAGGCAGTGTGCTCTGTCCCTCTTGTGAGGAACTATCTGCAGGAGCAGACGGGTCCCTATAAAATCTAAGGCAATTCTTAGATATAGTAAGTGCCCAGTAAAGCCACCCAAGTATATGGTCTGGAAACTAGTCATTACGAGTTTCCTAGCACCATAATGGCTTTACTGAATCCTGGGATGTTTGGTATCAAACATCTCAGTATAATAAACCTGCACTGAGTCCAATGTCAGATGTATTATTCCATGCACTCAGTGGTCCCTTCTAGAGGGGATCCCTGAACTACACCAACCACTGGTGGGTTCCTAACTGGTGTACACCAGCCTGCCACCACAAGGCAGGTTTCTGGGCCCCTGGGGTGGGAGCCTTTGCTCCCTGGGCCTAGAAACAAAGCCTTTCCTGGGCCGAGGTGTTCACACCTCCCCCAGGTCAGGAAAAGCCATCTGTTGCAGGGGAGCTTCAAAGGCCTTGCTGCCTTTGCAATGCGATCCCCAGCCTCTCCTGCTCTCAGGAGCAGGCCCCCTTCCTGTCTCACCCCCTCTTTGGGGGGGAAGACAGGCGGGAAAAATTAGAACAGCCCAGAAGGTGAGCCCACCTCTGCCAACCCCACCCCTCAAGTGAAGCCCACTCTTCAGTGCCCGCCATCTTGCACTCCAATCAGGGCTAGGGATCGTGCCCACTCCCCCACGTGGGGTGAGCACCCTAAGGGTGTAGTCACCCTAAGGACAGTAGTCCATTGGCTACTACCTCGAGACCCATAAAATGCCCTCTAAATACAGTATTTAGGGGGCAGCCCTGAACCCAGGATTTAAATTTGACTCGACAAGAAGGAGGACCGAAGAGCCGTGCTGAAGAAGACGACGACCACAACTGCTTTGGCCTCAGCCCTACTGGCCTGTCTCCTGCTTCGGAACCTCTGCAAGCTGAAACCAGCAGCCTCCAAGAACCCCTGGGACCTGCCCTGCCTTCCCAAAAGACTCTGATCTCCTGTGGACACTGGAATTGTCCAACAGCAACCCAAGCCAGGACTCCAGATCCAGCTGGAACCGCGAGCCCTCACCACTCTGCACCCGACGCCTCCATCCTGAGTCTGAGTGACCCAACACCCCAGTGAGGTCCCCCCAGTGATCCTGACCCGGGATCCAGCATTGAACAACCTCTTCCGACCTTCCCTTCGACGCCTGCAGCTTCATCCTGACTGGTCCCCCGACGGGAACAAGTGAGAAGAACCCGACACGAAAAGACACTCCTGCATCCGCACCCCCTGAGCTGTGAGGTGCCCAGATGATGGTGTCCAGCAACTTTCCATCTTCACCCTCCAGTTGTTGGTTCCCTTCTTCCAGTCTTCTGGCTCCAGCCTGCAGTCTTTTTCCTCGACCGGCAACCTCCGTAGGAAAGCACTGGGCTTTTGACACCGCCTAAGCACCCTGCACCTGTCCACACTTGCACCGCTGGTGGTGTGGACTTGGTGCTGACCTGGGACCCCCTTTGCCCTTACCTTAACCCCAGGAGCTTGCCTCCCAAAAGCACGTGGCCTGTCCATGAGCAGCCACCAGCCAATGTGCCCCTATTCTCCATAGACTAGCAATGGCACCCCTGCACTCTGCACACAGCCGCCCTGGTGCTGCTCCTCAAGTGCTGAATTGAACCTTGGGGAAACTTGGTTCTACCCGCCCAAAACTCAGTTACCAAAACCGTTTACTTACCCTCAAACTTAAAACTTTGTTTTTCTCCATAGGATTGTATGGTGGGGTTTTCTCTGAAAAATATTGTTGAACCTGCCTTGTACTGCAACAAAGTAACTTAGTGTCCTCAAAAGAGTTAGCCTGCTTTCTGATGTACTGTGATGTTTAGGACTGTGTTATTAGTTTGTTTCACTCCCAACTAGAAGAGTAACTACAAAATAACTAGAAAGTAATCTAAAGTAATTACCAGTATTCTAAAGAGTCTGCAGGACATTTTCACTATTACAAAGTAACTTGTATGCTTCTACAAAACCAGTACACACTGTATCTTGAAAAATATAATTATATTGAAAGTATCACTTCCCTGCTAATGAGTAAATCTTGGTTCTAGTAATAAAAATAACAAAGTAAAAAACAATTGGTCTGGATTTAGTCTTTGAGTGTGTGACATCATTTCTTGCCTGAGTGTGTACAATAAATGCTTAACACTACCCTCTGATAAGCCTGACTGCTCAACCACACTACCACAAAAGGGAGTAAGGTATTATCTACTTTAGCCGTTGCTATACCTCTGGGGATCCACTGGACTCTGTGCACACTATACCTCACTTTGGTATAGTATATACAGAGCCAGCTTCCTACGAAGTACATTTGTCAAACTCCTGATTTAAGGCTGAAGGCTCATGCTTTAATTGTCTTACTGTAAAAAATGTTTGGCTTTTGTCACTTTAAAACATTTCTTTATCCAAGGATTGCACAAACTAACTCTGCCGCCTGCCTACTCCACTAGCATTACTATTCCATGTGTGAAACATTTCATGTAGATGTGATTGTTTTAGCTACTTGCCCTCTGTGTGTGACGTATGCTTACCCAGCCTTACACACCACTTAATGGGAATGTGTTGGCATCTGCACTTATTTTAGGAGATGGGGCCTAATTTTTCACCAACCTACCATGACCCGGCGCAAAAGAGAAAGATAGAAAGGGCAGAAAGAAGGAGAAACAGAGATAGGAAAACAATGATGAAGACAGAAAAGTGGACGAAAATATACTTGCAAGAATAGTATAAAGTCAAAGCAAGTGTATGGTAGTGAAAGAAAAAGGTAATGACGACCCTGGCATTCAGCAATAGGACCCTAAGAAAATATTTCTAGCTCTGTTATGTTTTTACAATTTACACAGTGCCCCTCTCAAAAGGTTGTCACCTCCACATTTAGCATCAGACATCTCTTCTGTTTCCTATCGTTGTCATTACTAAATCTGATTAACCCTCACATTCACCGGTGCAACTGAAGGGCGGATCACTGTGGAATCAGTACTACCAGAATGCCCACACACAGATTGGACCATAAATATTACAGTAAGAGATATCAGTCCACATCAAGATAAATGTGAGCTTCCCAGTGTCCTAGAATGAGGATATGTTGATAAGGTTATCTCACAACAAAAGGGCACTTGCAATTCCAGTCCCTGCTAGTACTTTCAAGAAACAATTTGGCCTTAGGGTGGAAATATTGCTGGTTTGCATAGTCAAACTACTCAAGTGCGGAGATGTAAGAACAGTGAGATATCACAAACTGCAGCTAGTAATCAGAATGTACATTAGACTACGCTCGCTAATTAGAACTTTGCTCATCCGAGCCATGTTAAATTGCCAAAATGGTGCAGTGGAGAAAGCCTACTTGTTTATAGTAACACTGACCTGTGGGCTCGCCTATTCACTGTAACATCATCGTGACAGACCCAATACTATGCAAGCATACAGGATTTTTCATTTCATTTAGTCTAACTGTGAATTACATCAGCCTGCCGGACCTGAGAGCACTGTAACAGCAAAGCTACCTTGTGTTATTGCATAATTTTTTTGTTGTTGTGGTGTAACGGATTTGGATACTTCTGCACAAACCTGAAATATCTAGGTACTGGAATAGCCAGCAGTATTATGCGAAACAGCCATTATTCGAAGGGAAAATGCACAGTTGCAGCATGGTTGAGAGAAGAAACAAGCATGCAATTTCTACAATTTGGCAAATAAGTGTGCAACAAATGTGAAACTATTGGTTCAAGTTGACAAATGTAACATACATACATCAGTCTATGCACTTTCACAAACATACAGCAATAAGTGGAAATTAGACTTGGGCTTAGCAATGAGTGGTAGGCATTTAACTCTTTTGAGTGATTGGCTATAATGTTGTTCTACTGTTGTTCTGCGGCCCACACTCCAGTCTCATGCACCATAAATTAAAGACAATACATTAACCTTTGATGTAAAACAGGAGAAATAAAGAGATGCCATTCAAGTGGCTGATTTGAACAATGTGAAAGCAGGAAAGCTGGGATCAATCCCAGATTTCACACTTGACCATATTGCGTGATCCTAAGCAAATCTCTTTCTTGTGTTTAATTTAGTGGACTATAATGATTTGTATTTGGCTTCTGTCTGCCACTCATGCTCTAACACCATGCACCATGAATTCAAGATAAAGCATTAACCTTTGATGTAAAACAGGAGAAATAAAGTAATGCCCATCTAGTGGCAAAATTACACAGCGTGAAAGCAGAAAACCTGGTACCAATCCTGACTTGACTATACTGTGTGATCTTAGGCATACCTTCCTCTTGTGCTTGACCTAGTATATGTTGCTCCATGTACGATAAGAATCAAGATTCTGGAATCTAGGGTGCTCATGACAGTTGACTCGCCTCTAAGTTCATTAATAGCATTGCTGTCAGGGTTGGGGTGGGCATGAATGTTTATTAGTTCACACAAAATTTAAGCTATCAATTTTACTAAATGCCTTTAAATGCAGATGATTTGAAATGCTATTCAAATCATTTCTGCATTTTACCGAAATGCACTTTTTTGAATTGTGAAGCGACTTTGCATATTTTGTTGCATCATGAATTGCCTTCCAGTTACATGACAACTCATATATGGGCTCTAACTCTAAATGTGGTAGCTAGCCTATTTCTAAAGAAGCTATCATTTAGAAGAAAAGCTGGGGCCGGGGTGATTGTAACGTAACCTTGGGCCCAGCCTTTGGAGTTGGAAACATTTCCATGAAATCGGACTTTTGTCCAAAGATAAGACACAGTATTTCTTTTGCAGTGGGATGGGCTGAATTCTGACTGGGGTAGTAGTTCTTACCAAGAAATGGAGTGAAGGCCCTGGATAAAGCCGACTCCTCTCCACTAGCAATGTCCATCTGGCTTCTTTCTTCCTCTTTCTGTCTATATGCAGCGTGTGCTCGAGCTCCAATGGTAGGCAACGGTTAGGGGGCTAAGGCAGGTGTAGATGTGCAGGAATAAAAAGACCAACATTCTGGCTACTCTACTTTTTAAATGATGTGCAGCTAGAGGTGGATGAGATACTGAAGGCTCGAGCCAGTCTCAAGCGAGGTGGCTGGCTCTGTCTCACTTGAGGTTTTCTTGGGCCTTGGAGCCCAACATGAGCCAAAGCTTTCATGTGGCTTCTGCTTTCCACCATTCTCTAACCTCGTGCACCGAGAATTGATGACAAAGCATTAACGTTTAACAGAAAATGATACCCATCAAGGGGCTGAAGTGCACAATGTGGAACAAGAAAACCAATGATCAATCGCCGCTGTCATGCTCACCAATTATGTGATCCTAGGCAACTATTTTATTTCACTGAGCCTCCTTTTTCTTTATCACCACTTACCTTCAGATAGGTGAGTTCAGGATGCACGCTGTTCAAAAACCACTAGTGTTTGATTTGTTAGACTACAATGTTGCTCCATTTATAATAAGAATCTGGGCCATTTATTAGGTATACTTGACAACTGATTTGCTTCTTAGTTTACTAATGCCATTGTAGCCAGGGCAGGTGTGGGCATGAATATTTTAAAGTTCATGTTTAAAAACATCACTTTTATTTAATGCAGTGATATAATCTGATGTACTAAGGTGAAACGCTTCTGCGTGCTAAATACAGTTCTAAGGAATTTTGAAGACACCTTACTATGTTCTAACATGATGTTTGTTGCATTATTTATTCCGAAACCTTTCCAGGGCTGGACTCGTGAGCAGGTTCACAGAACAAAGCCAGACTCTTTGCTCTGCTCTGGCTTGGCTCTCCCTGGTAATTCTTTTGCTCACCATCTCTATGTGCAACAAATGTTGATCTTCCACAGTAGCGACTCCGCCACTAAGGCGGAGGAGCGTCGCCCTACCGCTTCAGCTGCAAGCTAAATACAAAAAAAAATGATAATGACGTTTGTTATTATCATTTTGTTCTTTGTATTCAGCTTGCAGCTGAAGCCGGGCGGGGCTGGGCTCCCCTCGTCACAGGGGGAGAAGTGGTGGCCGCACCTCAAGTGCGCATGAAGCTTTGGCCGGCAGTCTTGGGCCGGCCAAAGCACCATGTGCACTCTGCATGTTCTTCATGCAGGCTGTGTTACAGCCTGGGTGGAGACCACGCACAGCCTACCAGCCCCTGTCTGAGCGCCGAACCACGGCTCTCAGACCAATCACAATGCTGGTAAGGCAGCTTTGTGATTGGTCAGGGGATTCTGGGAGGCTGTGTGCCCTATGCCGAGAGGAGGACAGAAAAAGAAGAGGCGGCGGCTGGTGGTCGGCGGTAAAGAGGTAAGTGTATTTTTTTATTATTCCCTCCCTCGTTCCCCCTCCCCCCGCCCCACCACCCCTGGTCGGTAGCAGCCACTACTGATCTTCCAGCTCCCTGGCTCAGTGCATTCTCGAAGAAGCAAAGGGTGGACATTTTTCTACATTCTTCCTGATGATTTCTTCCAGGCTTCTGGCGATGGGCATGCTGGGAAAAATCTCAGGGCAGTCATGAGGCAGGCCTGAAACTGTTTTCCAGCATTGCTACTAGCCTGTGCGTAAGCCTTATGGCAATGCTGGAATTGCTAAAACTTAACTCTGGGAGCCCATAAATTGGGGATCAAGGTGTGGCAATGAAAAGGGGGTGGGGTCACGAGGGGCAGGGTCATGGTAAGCAGTCTGACAGTCAACTTGTTTTTTTTAAACTCTACCACAAAGAAATTGACAACAAGGAAAATTTTGACAGTAAATCTGTTCTGGCTTTACTGGTTGCAAAGCCGCACCTTTAAATATCTTGTGGGGGTTAAGGCACTTGCTACCGGGATCTTTGAGTGTAAATCTCAGGGAATAATAATAATAATGGTTAGATAACTATGGTAGACTTTGTCTACTCACACTTTTGACTCAAAATAGCACGTATGGTTAATGTGTCTTTTGCAAAGCACATCATGTAACATGAAGATGACAGAAATTTGTTTTATGTGGATAGGTAAGTGGGTTACTGCTTTTCACATATAGAGCCTTTTGTTACATGCAGTTCATAAACTGCAATCCTTATAATCTAGCGCAAAGACCTATGAAGGACGATGTGTGAATCCTACACCTTGTAAACCTCATTCAGGTCCAATGAAATTATGTGATATTGCAGTTGTAAAGTTTCCCACATAATTAGGGATTTGCCGCATTTGCCACATAATCCATAATCTGCTACATAATCTGCAGATTTCAACAAACAATCTCTTTCTAGTTCAGTTCAAACAGATAAAAAAGTTATAAAAAGTGCAGTGACGTGTTGCTCTGCAGTGGAAGGCACTTCAACAAAAATTCAAGTAAGCATTTAAAGTTAACTGCATTTACCATGATGCTAAGGGGTGAACTGTGCTGGGAGGTGAAGCAGTGTGCTCCCAACCCTCTTCTGTTTGAAAAGGCTCCCTTGAGCCATTGAGCTGACAAGTTTTTGGAGATGCACCTGTGCACCAGTGAGAGGTACTGAGACCTGAAAGGATTGTGGCACCTTTCTCAGCAACCCCAGATGATATTTCGTTTTTTATCTCTACTAATGAAGGATAATATCCAGAAACGCATGTGTCTAGAGATTCACAGCACTAACCTGCACCAACTTTGGTGAAACACTTCAACAAAAATTCAAGTAAGCATTTAAAGTGAACTGCACTTTATGCTAAGGGGTGAACTGTGCTGGGAGGTGAAGCAGTGTGCTGCCATCCCCCTTCCCTTTGTGATTTGACCCCAGTACGTCTCAAATGGGAATAAAAGGCAAATGTTCTGGGACTTTTCATACACAATGAGTACAAATAGTATGGGCTGTGGCCTCTGCACTTTTTCTAAACCAGGAGTTGGACGTTTTAGGGCTGATTCACAAAGACACATAAGGGTACGTTAAAGAGAACTCCTCTTGTACTACTTCCCTTACTTATAAATGCTTTTATGAATAGGCCCCACTGTTTTGTTGTATGGTTGCAGTGGGTTTGTCTATGCTTGCCAGATGCCAAAGGGGTGTTAAGGTATAAAACTTGAAACTGAAAACTACTGAACTAATGTGGGCTTCTTACAGCAGCTTTACAGTGGTCTGCAGACTTGGGGCCGCGTTTTTCATGCTGACTGAAGTTTTGCCGCCTGCACTGCAGCAACTAATTAAACAGCACTGCAGGTGAGGAAATTCTTGTCAGCAGATTGGGAAGGGGAACCGGTGACCGTGGAGTAAAAAGAAAGCGGCAATCATCGCGGGTCAAACACTGCTATTGAGAGTGAGTCGGCGTTTGCCATGAGGTGAAATGTCCGCAAATCCTTTAGAACATGTACATAATATTTCTGAATGTGTCAGGCAGCTTTCCAAGAGGGTCTAGGCTCAACTGAACATATTTTAAATCTCTGCATGCTTTTGGGTTAATAAGTGATTGTTAGAGCATCTTGTTTTTACCTTTCTTGCACCTGAAACAGGCTTTTGATTCCCGTAGATGGAAAGTCGTCTGGGAAGCGCCAATTATTAGGGAAGCCATGGGGTTCCCTGTCTGTAGGTGGAGAGCTGGTTCATTTCACCAGGGTACATCTACTTATAACGATAGTACCTTAAATCTGCTCACCTAAAATGTTTTCCTGGCAGCATTTTTAAACATGCTATTAGCACAAGTACCATCCATTCTTACTCGAGAAGTGGCAGCGCCTTTTGTCATTTTATAGAAAACTCTTTAAGCACAGTATTAGCTACAGTCCCACACGTGCCGAGCTGAACGAGCATTTGCAATGCAATAGGTCTCGCATTTATGAGAGTTTGAGCTATTGGCATTGTAAATGACAATGCCTTTATTTATGTGTTGTTTTTGAAACAGATAAATAAAAGGCATTGTCATTTACAATGCCAATAGCTTAAACTTTCGCAAATGCGAGACCTTGGTGCCCCTGCTATACATTTTTTAAAAAGCATTAGGAGAGAGCGTAGCCTGGCTGCAACAGCAGGTAGGACAAAGCTATGTGAGAAAATAGTGCTCGGAGGCTATAATAAAAGCCTGCCCAGTAAGAACACACGTAACACGGGGTGTTGCCATGGCAGGTTACAAAATGAGACAAGGCGGTACTAAGGAGGAACTGCTAAGCCTATTGACCAATGAACAGCCACAGTTTACAGTGGACAATGACACAAGCCAATGAAAAATATGGGTGGAGAGCGGGCGGAGGTTCAAGTCCCTACCTGAATACAGCATGCCTCGCAGAGCAGTGCATGCGCTGCCCAGGCTCGACCTAAAAATGACAGCAGTATTACAGCTTTTGAATTGTATAGTGTTGTCCATGACAAACTGGAATATGTAAAAGGAGCCCCTGGCATCCTGACATGTTTCGCTCTAATTGTAGTTTATCAGAGAAGCATGGCTTTGTCTGGACCAAATGTGTGTAAGTACAAAACACTCACCAGCTTAGTGTTGCATAAAGTGTGTAAAAGGCACGTTAAGGGACTCTGGGACATTCCTTGTCTTTAGGTGGAGAAATGCTCTTTCCTAACGAGAGCATACACAACAGCAACAATACTCTACTCTGCTCAACTCAAACATCTACTTTTCTAGTAACATTATTAGTCCCAGTACTGTTCAATAAGTATGGGGAACCTCTTCACTTTTCGTGCACCAAAATGGGGCATGCCATTCTGTTCTGGGGCAGGTCTTATGGGGTTAATTTTTGAGCCAAAGTATGGATTCTGCAATGGCACTCCTTTCTGTCAGCTGCACCCTGACTCTAGTGCCAGGGCTGCATTTGGGAGGTATGGCATTGTTGCATATGAACTTTTTGGTGCCCTTGGACGTGAGTTTGGGTTACTTCCTGACCCGTGATCTGTTTAACATTTACATTAAAGTTTGTGACTGCACCTATGATTGGTTGTGGCTCCAAGGGCGGGAGCTAGCAGGGTCCCTGTGCTGCTGTTTGTCAGTGACACTCTGTTACTCACCAGGATAAAGAATGCATCAAATGCTCTGATTGAACAGGTCTTGGCCTTTTGCTGAGAGAAAGAAACCAACAGTAAATATTATAAAAACAAAGACAATGAGGGCTAGAAAGCACTCTGTGATTTTTTAAATTAATTATATCCTGTTAGATTACATAAATGGGTTTGATTATTTGGGATTGAGTATTTACTCCTTCTTTATAAGCCCTCAGAATACCTCAAAAAGTAATCTCCTATTAGATCACACAGTTTATTCAGCTATTAAATTCTATGGGAGATTTGGTGAGCTATTTGCACAATGTGCTTTTGAAATTTTGAAATAAAAAGCAATTAAAGCTGCTTCCTCTTGTTCAGAAACCTGGGGGCGTCTAATTCCTTGAAGTGCTGCACTGTTATGCTCCTGTATAGAGCCCCGCTTACCGAACCTTTTTCTGTGTAAGGTATTGGACAAGCTCAGAAGCCTGGGCGCTAAAGGAGAAGCTGGCAGAGTTTTTTGCTTGAGTGTCTTAGGTGTCCTTTGGTTTTTGCTTTTGTAAGAAACATTTTGGATCAGATCGCAGTAGGGAACTTTCAGTCATTCCTTTCGGTTTTCTTGTCTTTGTCGGAAGGCCATAGTACAATTTCAAAACTGGAATTTTGGGTCTTTGTCAAGACCCAAAGTCTTAAACTGATCTGGTCGAAAAAATCTGGTCACAATTTGCAACCTGAATTGTTGCAACCAGTAAAGAATTTTACGAACCCACCTATGATTTAATAGGTTGGTTCAAAACATTCTGAATCGGAGTGGCCCATAATCTATCATAATAGGTTGCCAATTGCGACTCTCTCTGATTATTGGCCATCAATGGGATAGTTGCCTGCTGGGTCAGCAGCCCACCATATTTGTGATGGCTTTTCAATAAAGTATACTTTTTTTAAAAAAGGCAGCTCGGATTCCTTAAAGGAAACGGGCGCATTTAAAAACAAAGTTTGCTTTTTAGTTAAAATTTGTTTGAGAGTCACTGCCTTATCCCCCAACAAACTTTTTTTTTTAATTACAAAGGTGAAGGAGTCCAAAGGTGTCCCTTTCCCCTTTAGAAATGGGTTACCACTTCAGCTTGGGTGTCGGTAACTCTTCAATGTTTTGCAACCTGACTACGGTTGCAAAACATTGATTTTCCAAATCGGTATTTGGCAGAAACGCTTAAAATACACCCCTTCTCAATAAAGATTGGGTAAGGGTCGGAATCTCATTTTAGGAGTAGACTCGTACATTTGAAAAAGCATTTTTGTGGTTGCAAACTTTGAATTGGATTATTTGTGACAGTAAAAACACTTTGTACATCAGGCTCTAAATTATTTCAACACAACATGGTTTTTGACTGCTTTTCACTTTACCCAACCCATATTAACCATTAAAAATAAATAAGTTTAGATAGGAGTTCTACTTTTAGATAGTCGGACAAGTTAAAGGAAACGAAATGGCGATGGCAACTCATTACAACTTTACCCCTCACCCCAGTCATTGCTTTATGAGGGTGAGTCATGTTGTGGAAAAATGCATCCCCTCGACTGCTTACCAGAATCCGGGGCACCGCTTGACACCTCTTGACTCCGGCACCCGTCATTGGAACGGACGTATCGCCTTCACTGCGTGGAGAAGATCAACGCTTCCTGCAGCTGAGGACCTCGACGCATCTCACTGTTTGCGATCAGGAAGGGCACTTTGTTCACTGGGGACTGCGTGGGTCCTCTAGCTGGCTGGCACTCCATCATGGTCTGCCTGAACTTTGACATTTCCCTTGCCCAGCATGACCTAAAGTAACCTTTTAGCGCTACTTGCTTCTAAGCGCTTTACTCCTTTAAAATTAAATATCTAAACTTCTATACATTGGATTTTTTTTTTATAACTGATTTTATTGGCATACCTTCAAATGCTGGAATATTTATCCTGTTACATCATGTATTGTGAAATCTTATGCTTAATACAAACAAAACTTTACAACAAAATATCTCCAATCCAATCGTATGAGTCAGTTGTATATGTAATAGATAGATATACATCGTGATAACACTTGTTCTCCCTTCAAGGTGTATGTATTTTCTGTGCTTCATAAGACCTAATTTCAGAGTCAATAATATCTGTCATCGTTGCTGGCCTCGGCAGGACTAGCCCGCTGTAATCTGCCCATCTTTGCCAAATTTTAGGATGTTTCTGTGGGCATCCATGGGTCAGGAAGACCGGAATCTCTAAACCCATACACAAATCTATTCAATTTTTCCACGCCCTAATAGTAGGGGACGTATCTTGTTTCCATGCTCTGGCGATATCACATTTGGCGATGGTAAGGCCTAGCCAGAGGAGAGGTTGCTTATATTTATTGCCACCTATGTATCTGTTATGTTTAGCAGTGTCAATCTAGGCAGTTCCCATCCGAGAACTTCGGTTAGGCACGCCAGCACACTGGTCCAAAATCTATCCAAAGCCGTGCATGCCCAAACTGTATAGATAAAAGACCCTTCATCATTTTGACAGCATAGACATATAGGGGATTCAATTAGGCCCGCCCTCCACAGTCTATAGCACATATACTAAGCCCGATGTAAGTACTTAAACTGAATAAGTCGTAGTCGGGAGGATATGGCGGCACCTCGGGGAGACTCTAGAGCTTCAGTCCAATCATCAGTGTCTAAAGGGCTGATGTCTATTTGCCAGGCCTCTTTGAGTTTCTCAAGAGTAGTGGCGCTGTGGGTAATTAAAGATTGATATATTTTGGATATTTTATGCTCTCCCAGATACCCCATGAGGAGTTTGCCCTCTAATGGGTTAAATTCTGGAAATGATTCGACTTTATCAATATGAGGTGTAATGGCATGGCAAAGCTGCAAATATTTGTAAAATTGGGAGTTATGTAGGGAAAATTCGTCCTTAAGGGCCTGGAATGACTTGAGGACAGTACCCTGAATTACATCACCGTAGGTTGAGATTCCTATGTGGTCCCATTCGCGGAACCCCTGGAGCCCAGTCAGGTGAGAGAATAATTGGTTATGCCAGAGTGGTGTTTTAAGGGTAATGCGACCCCACCACCCCATTCGTCGAAGGGATTGTCGCCAGGAAATAATAACTACTCTAGTGGCGGCTAATAATGAGCGGTGATTTGAGTTACAATATAAATGGGATGAGTGTGTCCGGTCATTTAATATCCACTGCTCAATTGCGTATGCTGGGTCGTCGCTAGATCCATGGCGCCAATCATTAATCACTTGAAGATGTGAGGCTGTGTAGTAGGCCAACATATCTGCGGCCGCAATACCACCACAATACATGGATTGGAAACATGTACGGAGCGCAACCCGGAATGCACCGCCCCCCATAAGAATTGCCCCAACATGGCATTAATGAGTTTAAACCAGGAAGATTGAATCGGATATGGGTGGTTCTGTAGGTGATAGAGCAGTTGTAGTAGGGAGACCATTTTGAAAACAGCAGATCTGTATAAAGATAGGGGTAGTCCCGTCCAAAGCTTGATGTTGGATCACACTTTTTCGGTAGTGACACCCAGGTTCCTGTCCCATGAGAGCTGAGGAGACTCAGACAGGAAAACACCTAGGTATAGTATGCCCTCCTTTGCCAGTTGTAGACTATCAGCCCATTTGTTATGCCCCAGGGTACCCCATAGCGGCCATATGGTGGATTTCTGGGGGTTCAGATACAAGCCTGACTTCTCGCCGAAAATCCTCATAATCTGCAATATTCTGGGGCCGGTTTTGTTTGGATCTGTAAGGAAGAAAAGTATGTCATCTGCATATAATGCTATGCGATCAGATATGTCCATCGTCCATTCAAATCCCAAAATTAGCGCGTCTTTTTCGGGACCCATATGGCCAGTGGCTCAATGGCCAGCGTGAAGAGAAGGGGGGATAGAGGGCATCCCTGCCGTGTTCCCCGTCCCACTGGAAAGGGGGCTGAGACGCAATTGGCGACGCTAATTGTAGCGGTCAGGTCGGTGTACAGGAGCTTGATGTATTTTATAAACTGTGGGCCGAAATTGTAGCGTGGTAGGAGTGTAAATAGGTATATCCAACTAATGGAATTAAAGACTTTGTCCATATCTGCTAATAGTAATGCTGCTGGTCTATTTAACCGATCTACAGCTGCGATCGCATTGTGTGCTCTCCGAATATTGTGGCGGATAGAACGATGGGGCATAAAGCCAGCTTGATCTAGATGGACAATATCAGATATATACGGTAATAGCCTATTCGCTAGAATTTTAGCACAGATTTTCGCTTCGATGTTTAAGAGGGATATTGGGCGATATGAGGATTTTGTTTGCGTGGTCTACCTGGTTTGGGAAAAACCACATTTTCTGCATGCAGCCAGTCAGAAGGGAGCTGTGTCTTCTCTGTCGATTCCTGATGTATGAAGGAGATGGGGGCCTAAGTGGGATATGAATGCTTTGTAGAACTTGCTCGGGTAACCATTAGGACCAGGGGCTTTGCCCGTCCGCAGCTCAGACACGGCGGTTGTGACCTCCACAAGTATAATGGGTGTATCTAGAGAGTCTCGTACATCTTCTGGGATGGTACGCGGTAGGATATCATCGAAGAATTTCTCAATCAGTGAGATATGTATCACCTCCCTATGTCGATACAGGTCACCGTAGAATTGCGCAAAGCTGCTAGCGATGTCGGTTGGGTCTGTAAGGGTCGTGCCCTGCACATCCTGTATAGGGGGAAGGAGCTTGGATATTGTCGTCTGTTTACGTAGTCGGTATAGTAATATGCTAGATTTATCGCCCCACTGATAAATTCGGCTTTGGGATGCCAACCAAGCTTGTTTGGCTTCTTCCATTAATATACTTGTTGAGCAAGTCGTAGGTTCCCATGTGTCATAGAGGCATCACGCTTGTGGCAACGTCTTTCTAGTGTCATTATTTGTGCTTCTAGTTAAACAAGCTCACACGTCAGGTGCTTCCGCTCCACCGCAGTGTAGCTTATGTCCACCCCCGTATAGTGGGCTTCAGGGCTTCCCAGAGCATCTCTGACGAGGAGACAGTATCTACATTATGCATAAAGTACTCCACTGCCGCTTTATTTATGTGGTCCCTATACTTCTGGTTTTGTAGATGCAATGGGCGTCCGTGTGAGCCGATTGCGAGTGTTAGCGTAATTGGGGAATGGTCAGATAAACCACAGGGTAGGATTATTGCCTCGGTTATTCTCTGGTCATGATTCCCAGGTATGAATAGGTAGTCTAGTCAAGAGGAAGTGTTGTGTACGGCTGAGTGGTATGTGAGGCCCTTATAGGGATGGAGCATCCTCCATGAGTCCACCCAACCCAACATGTTCACAAGGGATAGTAGTTTGGATTCCCTAGAATTCTCCCTGACCCCAGGGGGTCGCCCCCAATTGGTGAGAGCATGCATTACATCATTCCAATCCCCACCCATAATTGTGAGACATTCGGGAAGGAGAGCTCACACATCAATAAAACAATCTATAAATGTTTGAGATAATGGGGGGGGCATATACGCTACCCATGACTATGTGTTCACCATTGATAGACCCATGGACAATAATATATCTCCTGTGCACGTCAGTCCATTGGGTGGTACGTATGAATGGAACTCGATGATGTTTTAATAGGGCCACGCCCCTAAAGCCCCGTGTGAATCCCGCGTGATATACTTGATCATAGCCGTAACGGGGTAGACATGGTGTTTTAGTGCCCATAAGATGTCTCTCTTGTAGCATTACGATGTCTCTCTTGTAGCATTACTATGTCAGCTCTGAATCGCTTTGCGTGATGAAGTATCGCACCCCTCTTAATTTTATCGAGTATGCCCTTAACATTCCAGCTCATGATACGTAGCTGTCCCTGTGGGGTCTCAACTATTGACAACGACATTGACATGCATTGGATTGTGTGGTGTATGAAATTGCACAGAGGAATATCTATCTAATGTTACACTGTCTAGGCACTGAATACAAAAAAACAACACAAACTTCCCCCAACCCCATCCCAATCCCACCCCAATACCTCATAGAATTTGAAGCATCTGTTGCAGATGAGACGCCATGACAGCCCCAACGGGGGACCGGCGACGTGTTCCTCCAATGGATCCCCAAACACCCATAGGCCATAGTGGCAACTTTACAAAAAGATGGGGGGGTGTTTTAGGTGGCCCAGCCAGTGAGTAATTGACAGGTGCCTGGTTAAGCATGATGCATATATCCTGGTACATTGTTATTAGGTTTAAATGTATGTTCATTATGGCTGTGTAGAGGCGCTCCGGGCAGACGTGTCATCTTGGTCACCCCCTTGTGTCTTGGATCGCCACCTGGACCGATGCCGCTGTCTGCCCTGCTGCTGTATTCGTTGGCGGTGCGATTCACCAGAGGATGAATACGAGTCATGCTGAGGAGTGTGGGGCTTGAGTCGTATCTGTTCGTCTGTCCAACTGAAGACGGCCTCCGGCTTGTCGAAGAGAGTAGGTGAATTATATACGACGCGCAGTCGGGTGGGAAACTGAAGCGCGTACACAATTTTAAGCTCCCACAGTCGTGCCTTGGCAGCTTGGAATGACTGGCGCTGTTGTATGACCGTCTTGTATAGTCCGGAAATATCATGATTCTCTGAGAGTCATAGAAAAGATCCCCTTTCATCCTTGCATGCTAAAGGGTTGAGTCTCTGTCATGATAATTGAAGATGCGTGCTATCATTGGTCGTGGCCGTGCCCCAGGAGGTGGACGCTGCAACAGAGCCCGGTGTGCATGTTCTATAATAAAGCAGGGGGATAGAGCTTCCCCTGGCATCCATGAAGTCAGCCACTCTGATGGGAATTTTTCGACGTCTTTACCCTCGCAATTGTCTGGGAACCCCACAAAGCAGAGGTTGTTTCTGCGGGCTCCTCCTTCCGCATCTTCCACTCGTGTAGGGAGGCCCTTGGTAAGTTTCTCCAGAGATGAGACCTTTGTTTTTAGTGTGGAGATAGCATACCCCACTCCCGAGACCCTCGTCTCCACCTCTGTAATGCGCTCGACGGCCCCCCTAAGATCTTGGTGCAACAGTGACACCTCCGAGCCGACTGAGCCTATCTGGGCTTCCAGTGCCATTCTCGTCTGGGTAATTGCTGCCAGGAGCACGGTATTATCTGGAGGGACTATGGGGTCCCCCTCACATCCTGTAGATTTAGCACCGGCCCCAGTGAACTTGTCCATTGTGCTTTGTTTGGTGGTCCCGCCGGTTGTTTTATCTTTTGTCATGATGAATGGTTATGATGTCACACTACAGGCAGGGGTTTCCCCAAAGGGGGGGACACCGATCGCTGTACCGCCCCGATCAGTCTGAGCACGAGTCCACCACAGCAGGCCGTGTTCTCGTTCCCACTACTCAGCTATAACATCGAGCAACACCAGGGGAAAACACGTTGAGAAACCCCCTGGTTGCCCTAACAGGGCAAGGACTAACCACGACACACAACAGGGTCCCACAGCAGGCATCTATTGATCCACATATAATCTCAGAGGCTGCACCCAGTCATTTACATTGTGTGACTTTTAGTCGCGGATCCGTCAGCCTCTCGTGGGTATTGTCCCTTGTCAGACCAGTGGGAGGGCCCCCGCACCACCGTAGCCCCAGGGCAGCCCAATGTCCCTCAGCGGCCCAGCAGCGTCCTGGCTATGCACCGGTGCAGTCCTCAGTCGTGTATTTACCAAGGCCGGGGGTCCGAGGCAATCTGTGTCCCGTTCTTTCAAGCCGTCCACCCCAACCCTGAGCCACACCACTGCGCCTCGTTGAGCGAGGGGGCCCAGACGCCGGCTTAGGAACTGCAGCTGGATTCGCTTCAAATGCGGGGGCCGGATGCCGCAAGATGGCAGGTAGTTCTCTGGTCGGCAGCCTCTACTCACCGGCTGTTTCGGGCCCTGCATGCGCCTCGGGCTCCCCCAGGTCCGGCAGTATATTTATCACTGCTGCATCAACCCTGGCTCCCCCAGCAGCCACTCCTTCACCGCAGCTCGTCTGGGGTATGGGAGATGCCCTGTGGAAGCCGAAGTCCTCGCGGCCCACAAGGACCCGGCGGCAGCGCCAAGCCGCGGACTGGATTTGGCGTCCTCCCGCTCATGTGAGCCTCGCGACCGCCCTCCGATCACTGGTCTCCTCCTCAACTTTTCGTCGGCCCTCAGCCGCTGCAAGCAAGTGCCAAACGGCACGTCGCCACGGTCACTACCTTAGCCCCACCCGGGGGACCGATGCACAGGTTATATGCTGCCAGCTGCCTCGTATTACGCCGGTTTTTTATATCAGGCTGGCGGAGCCAATCTAGTTTGCGTCCGCCATGCTGGTCTGCTTGGCCACCCCCCTATACATTGGAATTTTGTCGTTTTGGTCTTGTTTTGTTCAGAATATGATAATTTATTTTCCTAACCCTGCGTGGAGTCTTTTGTGGTGTATTTAATGTGTTACTGTGTGCGTGTGTTGCACAAATACTTTACACATTACCTTTTTAGATACTTCTGACTGCTCTATGCCAGACTTTCTTTTAGTGTGTATCCAGCTTACCCTGACTAGAGTGGTGGTTCCTGCCTGGCCTGGGTGCATACCTCAATCAGTCAGGAATCCCATTTCTAACACTCTCTTAAAACCCTTCATTGTTGCTCGATTCTGAATAAAGGAACCTTTTCTCCATGAATTTACTACCATCTAATTCGAATGACTCCCTTGTTCATTTGTCTACCTGTGAGGCATGGAAGTCTGTGCCACCATTACCAGAATTATAATTTATCTAGATCACAACTTGTGCTTTTCGAGGTTGCTAAATTAAAAGCGGAGATACTAGTGCTCTTGCTATTAAACCGAGTCTCCTCTAGTTTACGAGGATTATTTGCTGAAACGACTGGCATTTAAGGAACAAATTTACCCCTCAACAGTGATCATGATACAATAATTAAAATAACTTGTTTTTCTAAATATGTGCATCTTTTTCTGCCACAGTAATGTTTATAGAAATTGATAGTACGGTATTCCCAGGAAGGTGTTTATTAGATTAGGCATCTATCGTCTTCCCCTGGCTGCCTTCTTTAAACAGGCTGGGCTACAAAATTATTTAGGAGGCATTTCCTCTTTCGAATCCCTCAAGAAAGAACTTTCTAGTCCTAGTTTAAGGCAACAATGAAAAGATGATGGTCCCTATACCAATGAAAGCTGTGGGCAACTCATCATACAGTCTCCTCCTACATTGAGCCACATCTGGTGGCTCAGTGGACTAATGCCTCTTGGTCACGGGTTAAAATCCCGGCAGGTCGGCCCAGCCTTTCATCCTTCTGAGTGCGATAAAATGAGTACCATTGAGTTGGATAACAATAAACATCTGTTATTCAGGGCCAAGATACCTTTGGGTGAACACGCGCTTTACAAATACAGATGTTATGTTATCTCAAAAGAGTAGGAATGTGTGTAAGTACTTGTGTCATTGTTTACAGTGAAGTTATAATTAAAGATGAGTAAAAGCTCTATAAAGGATGGTGTCTTTCTTTAATTGATAGACTGAATGTAGGGTATCTCTTGGCAGATGAGTGACTGGAATTGTGTCGTTTTTGCCAACTGCATTTTAATTTTATATAAAACACCTTAAAAACATGAACCGAGCTTGGGCGAATGCCTCGTATTTTATTCAAATGTTAAAATTATATACAAGAATGCAGTACCGAGTACTTTTAGTTAACAAAATGAACACATAGCCCAATTAAGCTTTTTAAAGTGAATTTATGTTTTCATCAGTTAGAGACAATTTACTCACAATATAAGACTAGAAACAGTTTCAACTACAGAGTTGAAGATTTGTTTTGAGACTGTTTTGGATTCCAAACTGATCCTATACAAGACTAGGATGAACTGGGTAGGGTGGACTTTGAGTCACCAAAATGGCAAGACAATACACTACACTCTCTTTATTCCCCGGTGACATCACAAGGATGATGCTTTGCACATTTGAGTCAGAGTACCTTTATGTTTGTAAACTGCGATGAGAACATCTGGAATCTCGGGTAGCAAGAATAGTGCAAACGGTACCAAAGGCCAAGCTAGGGAGAGCAGCTGCTACTCCTCATTTTATTTGAAGAAAACCTGAATTTAGCCCAAGACTGCTGCCCTCCATTTTCTCGCACAAACCTCTGCAGCAGGTTTAGGTAGAGCCTGGCACCCGCCTATGTGTCTGTAGTCTGTCTGCTTATGAGGAGGAGAGGCAATGTGACAGTGCAGCTGCAGCGAGCAACAATTTCAGCAATGTGGGTCTCTTCTGTTGGGCCTCAAATAAATGATAAATAGTTCACCATAAGTTTGCATCTCTGTAGGAGAGCTTTTTACCATTGTATTCAATCTCATATTTTGGGAACTATTTGGGCAATGTTAAGGATACAGTTGAAATATTTTGAACTGGTCTTATTGCTATCTTGCGTTTGCTTCGGAAAAATCACGACAGAAAACTGGAAAAAGTCTTAGAGGATGTTTTACTTCAATATTCAATATTTTTATTCAAGATTTGGAACTCCTAGGAGGTCCACATAAAATTACATACATAGTATTATAGATAACAAAACATAATAAGGCTCTTTCCACATACCATCATAAAATTTACCACCGCAGCACGTAAACAATTCGACTTTAAATAGCATTTAAAATTTGTAACATAAAGGAAGAGATAACAAATCGTATCCTGTAAGTGCATAGGACATCTAAAAGCTACCCATTCATAGATTTTATAAACCCAAAATTCTAATTCAAATAAAACAATTAAAAATTATTTATCAAGCAAGGAGGAAGCAAAGCCTCTCTTACAATGTACAAATATGGAAAAGGGAGTAAAATATCCACCTAATAGCAGCATGGAAACAGAGTAACTGAAAGTAGCCAGAACTGTGCGAAAGCCAATTCAGTAGCAGCTAAGTTATGTGCAAAATGCATGCAAAGTTTCACTTCGATTAATTTTAAGGAATAACCGTAAGGTCAGGGTGGAACATATACTCAACATATCCCTAATGTGCAAAATGGCAGTAAATAGCAGCTTGGATGTGCAAAATGCAATTTGAAAAACAAAATACTAGTCCTTCGTGAGATTTTCTTAAACGAGGAAGTTAACTACCCAAATAAAGTAAATATATATATAACAGATTTAAAATATATACATAAATTCTTTAAAATAGTTAAAAAGTTTTACACATACAGATTCATTTTTTGGACAAAAAAGATAATCTCGGGCTGATGCTACGTTTTTTACACTGTTCTGTAGAAACATCGGCCTAAGCCAACAATAACGACTCGAGACCAATGCCGGACAGGCAAACAAAACATGATCTAGAGTCTGGATACCCAGATTGCAAAAATTACAAATTTTACCATTATTCGAATTCTGAGACCAGTTTACTGTTAAATCGTTTAGGGGTAGGAGATTCATGCGACATAAAATTAGCAGGCGCCGGATTCCATGTTCTAGATTTCAAAATACGTATTTTTGTGGGGTTCTCAGTACGTTAGTCCTAACTATTAGTTTTAGTCTTTCCTTAGAATTACAAAATTTAAAATCTTTATTAAAACTGATTTTACCACATAAAGTTTTTAGGAGAGATTTAAATCCTAAGGGTGGGAGTGAGAACACTAAATCATCTTGTATACCAAAGGTTTTCTGTGCCAATAAAAATCCTGACAAAAAGAGAAGTTACCTGCCTTCACATTAAAAATTTCACGACATAGAAGATCTCTTAGTGTATCCGGTTCACTGTTTTTTAGTTGATATCCCCAACGTAGAACCCGGGATAAGCCTTGATATAAGAGCTTGTCAACCCAAATTCTAATCTAATTGCTGTCGTTGGAATTACTGTACTAAAATTGCAAATTTTGCGTAATATTTGGCCTTCGGTCTTATCTAAGAAATTCCAGTCCTTAACAGGGATTGATTCAATCGCATAAAGCAAAGTTGGTGGAATTTTTGCCTTAAAAAACGTCAAAAGGTGTAAGAAATGTCTCCTGCCCATAGCCTGGTAGAAAATACGCAGGCCATTGGCATGAGACATTGCCTTACAAGTGCTATGATCAATATGAGGTTTATTCTTTGAACTGCCTGTCAAGAGTTTCCCTAAATAGAGGTAAGAATCTACCACCTCCAACTTTTCAGGACCAATTTGCCATTTAAAGTTACAAAATTTTCGACTTTTAGAACTTTTCATAATTAAAATTTTACTTTTAGAAACATTTATTTTCAAGAAATTTTCTACTGTGTATTTCTGTAGTGATGTCAGCTTTCTATTTAGCCCGATAGGGGTTAGGTCCATTATTACAACGTCGTCTGCATATAGAAGACAAGCTAAAGATCGGGAGCCTATCTTAAGTGCGTCTCCACTAATTTGGGCGAGACAATCGGGTAGGTCCGCTATATATAAAGAAAATAGTAGCGGTGCTAGCAGACAACCTTGTTTCAGGCCATTTTCTGTGGGGATTATGTCAGAGAGACCTTGGTTTCCTCCCATTAGTATCTGGCACCAAGTTTGGGAATGAAGAGCAATAATTAAGGATAACAGAGGAGGGGGCAGACCCATTTTTTGCAACTTTCTCCATAAAAGCGGTCGATCTACCTTATTGAAGGCTGTAGAAAAATCTATAAAAGCCATATATACATTTGATTTACGAGTAGATGTATATTTTTCCTCAATTAGTTTCAACATAAATTGTTTTACTTCCTGACAAGACAGATATGGACATCATTTGGGGGTCGCAGTTGTGATTCCTAGCTTACCCCTTGCAACTTCTGGCTCTGCCTCTGCGACCCTTAGCCCCAGAGGTGGCATAATCAGTGCCAAGAGCACAGAGGAAGCTCGGCATTCCATATTTTTTGCCTGTTTTTCATTATACTAATTGTAATGTTCTGTTGTTTACTATCAATATAATACAAAATGGTGCTTTCAGTAGCAGCTGTAGTAATAAAAATGTTTTTAAATGTATGTTGCGGGTGAAATTGTGTTTGAGTGATAGAACGTGTGTATGTGTGAGCAAGTGTGTCTGTATGTGTAAGCTTATGAGTGTAAGTGAAAGTGAGTGTCAGTGATAGGTAGTGAGTGAGATTGTCTGAGATTCAGGCTCATGTTTACTATTCTTTGGCATATGGCCAAAGTTGCTGTGCTGCCTTGCGTCAAAGGGGAGAGAAAAATGTGCCATATCCATGAAGATAATGTGCGTTTTTTCTTTCTCCACACTTTTAAAACCATGCACCAACGCACACACTTTTGTGCCATTGTGCAAGCGTGTGTGCGTTCTCTGAAGAATATGTTTTGCACTGGAAAGAGTCTTTTATAGTACAAAGGCTATGCTCAAAGGTTTTTCCCATTGTGTATGTGTATATCTGTTGTACAATGCAGCACACATGCAAAGTTGGAAAAACATGGAGGAGTGAAACATTTGTCTTTGTTATGCCTGCCTCGAAGAGGCATAAGATTTTGGAGCAAATTCCCATCTACCAATTTTGTAGAGAGGGATTTTAATCAAAATCCATGTGTGGTTGCATGGAAATGCCCTTGCACCACTCACGGAACAGCTTCTTGATGCAGAAAAGCCCAGCATTTTGCAACAGTGCATTACTTTGGGATACTTTCCAACGCTAAGCCTAGTTTGCCTTGGGTAGTAAATCCCAGCCTATCACTTATGCCCAGTGAATGTTAGTGTGAGCGCGAATTTAATGAGGCTTGCAAGTTTGTAATTTGCTTTGGCATATTTGAAGGTGATTATTGTCTCTTGAGTCATCCAGGGCAAAATGCTGGTGCTGGCACACTAATAGAATATTTTAGCATAACAACCACCTCTGACACAAATATGGCTACTGGCACCCAGGGGATAATTCTTGTCATAACGGGCACCAATGGTAAAATACTGATAGGTACTGGAACAATAGAGGTAGTTCATGACATATAGGGCACCAATGGAAAATACTGGCCTACTTAAGGAAATTCTTGGCATGTGGACACTAGTGGCAGAATGCGGGTACTAGCACAATGGAGGTAATTCTTGGCATAAAGGTGGACAACCTGGCATATGGGAAGGTGTCAACCATGACAAAATGCTGACTGACATACTGAGGTCATTTTTTAAATAAGTGTCACCAATGGTATAAGGATGGCATAAATTCAAAAATCTGCCACTTGGATATTTTATGCCATTTTTCATACAAGGGGGTGCCATGGAATAAGGGGGCACTCATGACAAAATGCTGGCCCTGTCGGAATGGAGGTAATGTGTGACATATGGGGGCACCCATACCATATTTTGAAAAATATGGGCTCAACTACTGAAGAACATTGTGTTTCATTGACCTGGGACACCATGAAAGGGTTGAATATTTAATGAGTGCCCTTTCAGCTTCAGCACCTATAGCATTTTGGCAAATTGATGTGAAAATTCCACTTTAAAATGGTCAATTTCACTCCATTCTTTTCAACCAAATTCTCGGGGGGGACCCCCTAAAAGAGGTCTGTCTTCCTCGTTTTGCTTGCTCACTACTATTCAGGACAAGTATTATGCCCTAGAACTTTCAAAGATCAAGCCAGCACCATAATACAGGTGGTCTCTAAGAGAGACATGTGTTTGTTATGCTGTTATATTATTCATGCTATTATGGAAATTCAGCAGTGTCAATTGTTGTGAAATTAGGATCAAAAGACATGCCTTCCTGGAAAAAGTATGCGTTCTTCACCAGTTCAATATATATATTCAACCTGTAGCTCCTAAGCGCTGAGCGTGAAGCCATGAAATGAAAACCGTAAAACACTGACCAGAGCAAGGAAGAAAATCAATGGCAGAACTCAAGAACATAATTGGTAGGTAGAAAAAGGGCATGAAAATTGATTTTTTCACAAACATATGCGAAAAGCTGACAAATATTTATTCGGAAAATATAACAGTGTTCTTCGTATTTTGGCTATTTGCTCTCCTGCATCCATTTAAAATGTACGTCTGCTGCTGAACACCAAGGTCTGCTTTATGGTGGAGTTGGAAATCACTTCTATAGATACCTATCTTGTGTAAAGTCTACAACCCTTTACAGCATACTGATTGTCGGGGCTGGCCTAGAGAGACTTTAGCTGTCTCGCCAGTTAAATGCTTTCCCAAAAAATCATAATGGGAATACATACATATATATAGATATAGAGGCACTTTGGGTGAGCACTCTGTATCTATTATTCTGTTCAAGTACCACTCACATTTTCCTTCCACCCACCACAGCATACACCATGGGGCAGTAGGGCAGCCCAACCTCATCCACTGCCCCCTTGCACTGTGTGTGATGGTAGTTTTCCTGATCACATGTGCATTGTCACCAGAAAATGAGTGCAATTCTGTGCCAGTACTGGTGTGCCTGGGGAGCTGGGTCACCCCTTTATTTTTCTATAGTTTATATTTATGCTAACTTTTTATATATGTCGCAAATGTTTGCATATAAAAAACAAGCTAACCAAAGTCAGACCTTTTGGATCTGCCAATGCTTATTCACCTTCTGGAATATCACACCTTTCCTTGATCACTGTACCACTTCTCCATGCTTCTCGATCCTGCATCTGTTGCTAAGTCTAACTGTTGTGTTAATTTTGGTGCCCTGATTGTCATTAAGTGTCTTCATTCATACCCAAGTGGGCATGCCTAGCCTTATAGATTTGAAGTGAATGTTCTGTTACCTTTTAAAAAAAAAGGATTAGTGTTACTTTCCGCTAGTATCTTTTATGGCCAGCTCCTAATTGCTGGAAGTTTATACTGAATAACATTATTTAAGGCCTGTGTGAGGCTCTGGGTGTAATATATGATATGGCTGTGGTGTCTTATCATGTAGTACACTCGCAAACAATGTCCTGGGTTCAGTCAGTCTTGTTTACTTACCCATAGCTCAACCTGGGTAGCTGTGGCTGCGAGCAGTAAGGCTTGGCAAAGGAACTCAGTGTAAAGCATTTAACAGCATCAAAAAACAGAATAAGAAAGTCACACACCAATAAAAGAGAGACAACAATTTATAAACATAGTGTATTTTTATGAATTTGTAGAGACTTTGATCATCAAAATCCACTGGAGGGTTCCAGACATTAAGATTTTAGACGTTTTTATCACTTTTAAATACAACTGCAAACAAGCATTAGTCAACAAAAAGTTTGTAAACTTTTCAAAAGTCTGAAATAGTTAGTGAGAGTACTCTGGCCCGGGTTGGGCTGCAAAAATCCTGCAGTCAAAAGGTCTAAGGGGAGAGAGGGGGCACTTTGGACAGTTATCTGGCCACTGGAGTGTGGTAGCTTAATTTCTATGCCATGCATTCTTCTCTTAGTGTTATGTTCCCTGCTGCTCAGCCAGAGTGACTGTGATGTGATTAGAATGCTGATGTGTGCCTGGTTGAGAGAATGTCAGTTGGAGTGTGTGGGCTGAGCAGCAATGATGCTGCTTCTGGTGAGGCTTTCAAGATATCTTCCTGCTTCCTTACTCCCATCTTTACCTGTAACCTGAGACTACTATCTTAAGAATAAACCTTGTCCTGTTATTACCTTACTACTGGCTACCCTGCATCTTCATTTACCACACAGAACATTTTTCAACACAAGTTCCAAACTTTACAAGATGGCCACCAAAGACATCAATGGAGTGGTGCTGATGATACAGGCAAAGGATACTCAAAGGATGCTCCAGTTGGTGCTGTCGACAGGGGTGTCTCTGTGATGGACCCTTGGTCCACGGGTGATAAGGGATGACTTTGGCCATGGAGATTGGGATCCCTCGAAGTCTGCTACGTTGCAGTAGAAGGCCAGCAGATGCTGCACTACTGGTCTCCTTGCAACACGGTTGGGGCAAAATCCTTAGGTGGGTGCTAGTGTCCCTTGAGTACGACGAATACGGTCTTTAATTGCAACTCCCGAATCCAGAAAACATGGGTGCAACTTTAGGATATCTCGGATTTGCCCTTTTGTGCACCAGGCAACTGGTGGCAGCAAAATGTCTGTGGTGGCTACCAACTTGTCGGTTTGGGCTCTTTCAGCTCTTGTGTCCAAGGACCTGGTTCCAGGGGATCTGCCAACTGATCCTTGCAGTCACTGCTGTGGGTGAAGTCTGGGAGCCAACTTTCCCCACGCCAGGAGCCGTAGGCACAGTCCAAATCTCATGAGCCCAAAAGTGCAGCAGGTGCAGACCTCTTGATGGTGCATGTTAAGGACAGCAGGACAGTCCTTCTTCAGTCCTTTCTTGGATTCCAGTGTGATCTGAAAGACAGGGCGCCAGGGGTTCCAATATTTATCCTAGTAAAGAGCCCCGAGGGGACCACGCGGTCATCAGCCAACGGGCTACTGGGTCCCCTCCTACCTAGTGACATGTTTCCTGCAATGTGTGGAATCTAGCTTTCCCAGAGTTCCCCATTCTTGCCTCTTTCAAAATGCCATGACCCTTCCTTGGTCATCAGGAGCACGATAGCCCACCCATAAGTGTGGCTACCAGTGGGCTATATGCCCACAGGAAAATCGGTTTGGCGATGAGTTTTCCCCCTGTGGTTCTGTCTCCTAATTGTCTACAGGAACAAAAGGCATCCTGCTCAGGGGTGTTATTGCAGTCAGCCCTTACAAGGCGGCTTCCCCTTTGAAGCTCACCTTTTGGGCTAAAATCCAGAGGACCCATCCTGGGAAAGGAGGTAATACTTAGCCCTGCGAAAACTGCCTTTGTTCCTGGGCCACGGAGTAACACACATCTCTCCAGGTGGGCAGAAAGCTGTCTGTGTACAAGGACCTTTGTGAGGTTGCTGGACTAGCTGGAGTGCAGAGTAGCAACTTTCAAAAATATGTTTTCCTTAATAGTGATGTTAAATTCAACCTCAGCATCAGGTCGGTTTTAATGCCACAATTAATTTGATACCTTACTTGACCCACTTAGGTAGTCTCATTCAGAGGTTAATAATGGCAAAAATATCCCCGACAACCTCACTATTCTAATTACAGCTAATACTCAAATCAAAAATTATGGCCCAGAGAGAAGAACATTTGTTTTACATCTGAATTTTTATTATCAATCAAAATTAACAATTATTTATTTTTTAACAAATCTATTTTTTCTCAGGCACTATCCTCAACGTCATGACTGCCTGCCACAAAAACAGATAAAAACATGCATTCAAAAGAGACATTCTTCTTATTGTCATTCATACATTCATTCTTACTTTATGCACACTTTCATTTGATGTTTAAAACCATTTAATGCATTTCTGTATTCATTTCCAATTTGGTCTACTCTTTGGATGAGTCAACTACAGTTAATACCAACACTATCATTTAAAATATATAACACCATCTGTCATTATATTCTTTACATCTGTTGTCTTTGTGTTTGACTCTGTTATAGATCACAAATTTGATATGTTTCAATAAGACTGTGGCTTAAGTTCAACGCGCATTTTGGCGTAAATAATGCCACATGTTTGACTCAAGACCACTATTTATGTTTTTGGTGACCTGCAATCAAGAATAAAACCTTCCTGAGCCATACATAACATAAAAACTATTGAATAAACGATCATTCATACTTTGTATTAAACTTCGGTCTCATCACCTGGTACAAACACCTGGCACATGCCACCTCTTTGTGGTGGTTAGCAACAATCTTGTGTGATGATCCGTCACCAGTGAAATCAAAAACTCCCAAAAGCTGCATTGTGGTTCCCCTCGTGCCTTGTCATGCAATTGTGACTCATCCATTAAGCACCATTTTATTCCTTACTTGACCCCCTTAGCTAGTCTCATTCAGAGGTTAGCCAGGCTGGGATGCCAGCCGGTAACCCTGTGCTAGCCAATGGGGCGACTAACCTTTCCACAGCAAGATGACAAATTGGAAGTGCTGCTGTTAAAATATTTGAAGAATATATGTCCTACTTAATAATATATATCTTCCCTGCCATAGGGCTTCAAAGGCCTTCATTAAGGAAATTTGCATATATCATTATGGGAAGTGGGGGCTCTGACATTAGTTTTTAATGGCAAATTCGAACTAGCAGTGTAAACACTGCCCTTTCAGTCTGCAGTGGCAGGCTGGTGTCCATTTTGTCCTTGTCACATGCAGAGTGGCACAAGCAGTGCGGCAGCCCTTTGTGAACACTCTGCCATATAGGCCCTGGGCATCAAATACTAGGGACTTAAAGTAAGTCAGTGCTTGCTAATTGGGGACGTCAAATTCAACTTTTTTTTAATAGAGTTGGAACACTGCCACTGAGGTCTGGTTAACAGGCCTCCGTGCTCTGTGACAGTCGAAAAACCAGCAGCATCAGTCCAAAATGGGGGAGGTGAACATGCAAAAAGAGCCATTTCCTTGCAGCCTGCCTTTGCAGGGGTAGACTGTCCATATGTGACATTGAAAACACTGTAGGCTGAAGACCAGTGCATTGCTTTTAGTGGTGGATGAACAGCCATTATATTGTACACCGATGATACTCAGATCATTGTCACCATGTCGCAGAACTTGGCATTGGCCTCTCTGAAGACCTGCCTGTCTGAGGTGGCCCTCTGGATGGACCTTAACTGCCTGAAACTAAATGCAGGCAAGACTGAGGTCCTCATCCTGGGGGGAGGGGGGTCAGGTCTCTATTTGGACCCCCGACTGGTGGCCACCATCACTTGGTCTCCTCCTGGCACCGAAGCTCCAAATCAAGAAGCTGGGCAACCAGTTTGACGTGGGCTTCACATTAGATAGCCAGATAGATCACTGCATTAGCAGGCCAGTGCTTTGGTTTATTAAAATCCCTAAATAAGATCATCGGGCTTCTGCCTGAAGCTGCTAGGAAAACAGTAATCCAGGCCTTAGCCATCTCGTGGCTGGATTATTGTAACATCCTATATCTGGGAGTCTCGCAGTTTTGGGTGTTGATGTACAGTACTCTCCGGCTCGACTACTGCAGAATCTTCCCAGACGGGCTTCGATGGGCTCTGCCCTGCATTTTTGCACTGGCTTACGATGAAGAAGCATCTGTCCTTCAAGGCTCTCTGCTATAGCTACAGGGCCTTTAACAAATCAAGTGCCAACTATCGTCACCGCTTCATCAAACCCTACCTCCCCCAGAGGTGTCTGAGGTCCTCAGTGGCTCTGTTGGCTGAAGTACCCAGAGTTAAGAAAGCTTGTATTGGTGGCAGTTACTTTTGAGCTTTCTGGCTCCCAAGCCATGGAACTGTCTTCCACTGCACCTCAGGCAATCTAAGACAGAGCTTTTGTTCTGGAAAAATCTCGAAATGTGTTTTTTTAGATAGTTCCTGGATTTTCTTCAGGCTTTCTGTGTCTCTTTTCGGTAGCTAGCCTTATCAGCTCTGGGACACTTCTGCCAAAGTAGCTGTGCGCCTTTTTATTGTTTTGTTATTATTAATATATATATATTCAGCCTCCTAAAGGATTCTTAGGGGAAAAAGCTACGTTTTATTGTATACACTGATGTAATTTGCACCACCAAATGCTCCTGGAGGAGGTTAGAATCACTCGCTACACTTATTTATTTCTTTTTTGCAGTTTTATATAGCTTGAACTTGGTCAGAGGGCATTGGAGAGCTTTACGTGAGCACCAGGGTATATTACACAAGGTCAGAGTCATTTATTTTTAGACACAGGGAGATTAAGTGATTTGCCCAGAATCACATGTTGAGCCAAGGCTCAAACTTGTTTCCACAGTTCCAAAGTCAGCAGCACTGGCCACACATTCTCAAATCTGGGTATAGTATGAGCACGTTTTCCAGGGCTTCTTTTAGCTACCAGTTCAACACTTTGCTCACCTGAGGATTCAGCACTCAGAAAATTATCAAAACGGTACCAGCGGCACTTTTCTAAATGCTGAATCCAAAATACTAATGATTCTTGTATGGAAACAGTATTGGCGTTTAGAGGAGAAATTGGCATTAGGCAGCACTGAATTTTGCCTAATTTATTTTTCAATATAATGTTTTTGGAATACTTTGTCCAGATGCAGTTGGAAATCCACAATTTGTTGATGAGCAGTGAATAGGCACAGGCTGATCATAAACCTTAATTTGTGTATAGATAATTGACTATCAAGAGGGATTTTGGAAGCTTGTAAATCACTAAGAAACATTAAGCCTTGTAGAAGTCCATAAGTGAAGAAACATGTTGGCTGTCAGTATCCTTGACAATGGCATGCCGAGCAAATTAAGAAATGTCTGAAGTAACGACCAGTAAATAACATAGTTTTGCTTAATATATATATATATATTCACTGAAAAAACCATAGGTTTCAGGGACGTTACTGTTAGTTGGACATTTCCCTCGTACAAAACCAGAAATTCGGCCGTTATAGTTAGTTGAGCTAACTATAACTCGCGCCCCCGCAATGCACTGCTGATGACGTCACATATTACATCATTCATGACAAGGTCAGTGACATCACTGATGACATCACTGATGACATCTCAAATGACATCACTGATGACATCACTGATGACATCATCCAGTGACTATGTGTTTCTGTAAAGTTTAAATATGTGTTATATATATATATGCCAAGGTGTATTGAAGAATGAGTGGGTGTATAAGTGTCTGAATGGATGATTTAGTAGGTGCGTGACTGACTGTATAAGTGAGTGATTAATCGTGTCTTACTGAATGCATGGGTTAGTGACTAAACTGTGTGAATGTCTGTATTAGTCTTTCAGTTGGTGTGTAAGCGGCTGCATGGGTTGGTGAGTAGCTACATGAGTGTCTATATGGGTGATTGATTGGTTGTCTGGGTATCTGCATGGGTGCCTGAGTGTCTCTGTGGGTGGGTGGGGGGTGTGTGACTCTGTGCATAGATGTGTGAGTAGGTGATTCACTGGGTGTATGGGTTCAAGAGTGCATCTGTGAAGGGCTGTATGGGTGGGTGAGTGTGTGTATGGGTGTGTTGGTGAGTGAATGGATGTCTCAGTAGTACATGTGTGAGTAACTACTTATGTGAAAGGCAGTATATGTGAGTGTTGGAGTATATAAATGACTATATGTGAGAGTGAGTGTGAGAGTGGCTGTTTGGATGAGTGTGTGATTGTGTCAGTAATTGTAGAAGAAGTATGTGTTTTAGTATCTGTATGAATAAGTGAAGTGGTGTGTGTATAACTGTATAGGTGAGTAAATGGGAGTGTGATTGATTCTTTGCATGACTGACTAGGTGTGTGAGTAACTCTATGGGTGAGTAGTGGTGCGTGAGTGTCTGTATAGGTGTATGAGTGCATATGATAGTGCTGCATTGAGTGACTGCATGTATGAGTAACTGCATTTTAGAGTGGGTGTATCAAAGGTTATATTAGGGTGTGAGGAGGTGCATCAGATTATCATGTGGATGATGTCATCAGTGAAGTCATTTGAGATGTCATCAGTGATGTCATCAGTAATGTCACTGACCATGTCATGAATGATGTAATATGTGACGTCATCAGCAGTGCATTGCGGGGGCGCGAGTAATAGTTAGCTCAACTAACTATAACGGCCGAATTTCTCTGGTTTTGTACGAGTGAAATGTCCAACTAACTATAACGTCCCTGAAACCTATGGTTTTTTCAGTGAATTTCGATGGTTTTTTTATAGGCTAATTTCTAACTATAACATCCCTGAAACCTATGTTTTTTTCAGTGAATTTCAAAGGTTTTTAAATGCTAATTTCTAACTATAACGTCCCTGAAACCTATGGTTTTTTCAGTGAATTTCAATGGTTTTTAAATGCTAATTTCTAACTATAACGTCCATGAAACCTATGGTTTTTTCAGTGAATTTCAATGGTTTTTTAAATGCTAATTTCTAACTATAACGTCCCTGAAACCTATGGTTTTTTTCAGTGAATTTCTAAGGTTTTTCAAATGCTAAATTTTAAGTATAACGATGGCCAAACCCTCCGGGCGAACGGTTCACACGCCGCCAACACTACCAATGGTAACTAATCCTGCATTTTCTCCCACACTAACTGCGAGTACATCTAATGATTCGATACTCCCAATTTTTAACCTCACTGATTACCAACTTTCAATAAATGAACAATCCTTACTAAATAAGGGCTTCTCATTTGTACCCACTGTTCGACCAAATTTCCTTGATGTACAAACTGAACTTCTTAGGTTCTTTAGGAAAATAAGACTTCATAGCTATTTTCTTCTTAACCCCTTACCAGTTAGGAATACTAATACTCCTTTTAGACCACCTTCCATCTTTTCGCCAGCAGCAGGCATGGTCCCTGGCGAAATCCTCACTTTCGAGAAATTGGTTCTCAATGATGTGGCAACTTTGGAGGGTCAAAGAACCTTCATACCCTACAATATCTCGCTTAACGAGAAGAAAGCTCTTTCCACACTGAAAGCGAATAGTACCCTAGTCATTAAACCTGCTGACAAGGGGGTGGTATTGTCATTCAGGACACAGAAAAATACAAGAATGAGATACTTAGACAACTCAATAACACTGATCACTACTGTAGACTCCCCTGCAACCCTACCAAAGAAATACAGAAATTAATCGTCCAAGTCACTAATGAAGGTTTAGAGGCTGGATTCCTCAGCAAAAAGAACACCTATTCCTGAATATCAAATCACCCAGAACACCTGTGATATACACCTTGCCCAAAATTCACAAAAATGTAGAAACACCTCCGGGCCGTCCCATTGTTTCAGGGTGCGGATCCATTCTGGAACCTTTGGGCCAATACATTGACCATTTCATTAAAGAATTTGTGCCTTCTACTGAATGTTACATACGTGACAGCATGGCCATGATTAATCTTATTGAGGAATACCCATTTGACCCCACATCCAGCACACTTTGTACACTGGATGTGGAGTCACTTACATCAATATCCCTCAGATTGACTCAATGCTGGTCATTGAACGAGTTCTGGACAAACGTCACGTCCACATGCTGTACCCACATTGTTTATACTACAACTTCTTGAGATCTGTCTGACCAAGAATTTCTTTCTTTTTAATGACCAATATTATGGCCAAGTCAGGGGTACATCAATGGGAGCAGTTTTTGCTCCAAACTTAGCGATTCTGTATATGGACGATCTGGAAACAAGATGCATCCTCAATTCAGCTAACCCCTTCCACAGTGGCATTGCCCTGTGGAAGCGGTATATAGATGACATATTCATGATCTGGAATGATTCACACGAATCATTGTTGCAATTGCTTCATTGGCTTAATAATAACTGCAGTGGACTCAAATTCACCTTATCGGATAGCAAGCACACCATTCCCTTTCTGGATTTGAAAATTCAACACCAGGAAGGGCAATTGATAACCAGTCTGTATAGAAAACCCACTGAGCGTAACACTCTGCTTAGCTACAAGAGTCACCACCCACGCGCCCTCTGCGACTCACTGCCTTACTCTCAGTTCCTTCGTATAAGAAGGAATTGTTATCATAAGATTGATTACTTTAATGAGGCAAGAACTTTAAGCGACAAGCTATGTAACCGAGGTTATCCACGTAAACTGGTTCGTCGCTCATTGAAAAGGGCTTGGTACTGCCCGAGAGATGTTTTGCTCGATCCAAAAGCTAAGAAACCACAGGACCGGCTGGTCTGTGTCACAACCTTTTCACCTGTGTCCCATGCCATACGCAAAAGTGTAATGAAACATTGGAAGGTTATAAATGCGGGTGTATTAAATCTTGAACGCCCCATTTTTGCCTTCAAAAAAGCTAAAAATATTAAAGATCATCTGGTACGGGCTGCCCTTCCATCCACTGAACAGAAGGGCACTTTGAATGACTTATGGGGACTCCCATGCCTTGCTGGCCATGCCAAATGCGGTGAATGTAGTGTTTGTGACATCACCATTGAGGGTAAAGAGTTTGTATATGAACAAATACGGATTGAAAGGAGACACTTTACAAATTGTAACACTACTAATGTTATTTATGCGATATTTTGCCCATGCATGAAAATATATGTTGGCCAGACCTCACAAAAGGCTAGACTACGGATCTGCCAACATCGAAGCAGAATCCGGTGCAAGACCATGAACGCTCCATTGGTGGACCATTTTATGGCATCTGGGCACACTGAAACTGACTTCAAATGGACTATTATTACTGCAATCCGACTTCCCCCTAGAGGGGCTGACATTAACCAACTGCTGAATAAAGAGGAACTAAAATGGATACTAAAAACTAACAGTATCCGCAATGGTTTAAATCGCCTCGAGGACTGGACGTCCCTGCTGTGAAACTGTAAATGTATCGTAATGTAACTGCTTCTGTCCTTCACTCATTTATACAACGCTCCTTCTGTGGAATTGTAATTATATCGTAATGTAACTGCTTCTGTGATTCATGTAAATATTTCTTAATGATGCAATTTTTTAATTCTAACATGTGCACTTTCATTGGCTTGATTTTAAATTCTTCAGTCGCATTAGATACTGGTTTCTAGCTCCGCTGTCTGAACTTCTATTCTACCCTTTTGGTGTACTCTAACACTAGACTAAGATGGCCGCTATCATTCCCCCTGCTCTCTGTTGCTATCCTTAGACTATCACATGACCATGATCACGTGACTACTATAGTTGCTGATGTAAACCTGAACTGCCGGCTCACTTCACATCGAGCACTGACTCACCAAACGGCACCGCGCTTTATGGATCTTACTCGGTAAGTGTCCGGTTACAGCTCACATGGCTGCCCTTGCTTGTCAGCACGGCTGCCCTTGCTTGATAGCGCTTGTTTAGTTCCTTGGGCTGACGGCTTTTTGCATAATTTTTCATTCCTTCCTAGGTCTTTTGGGACGGTAATTTCTCCCGCCAAGTGGATCACCACACTTGACCCTTCCCCGAACCCCTCCGGGACGGTTAAACTCTTCCCGCCACGGTAAATATTTTATCGTTCTCGTCTTCCCGCGGTCCCGGCCTTTTGTAGCAATTTCATCTCACTGGTAAGGACCGTTACCATTATTTCCGCTGCAACGAGGGTGCGTTTACTTAACACGTAGTAACCATACGCACCTTCTTGTTTACAGGACACCTAATCAGGTCGTACAATTCCGGTTCTCGGCTTGCTACCAGAACATGTGCCGCAATACCTTGTGCTGATTCTGGTAAATTGTAGCCTTCGTTATCCTTCCAATTTAGTCACACTATCGATTTCACGGCCTAAAGTTAAAGTCACAACCTCCTTTAGCTCACGTCTTGATCGCCACTCCTTTTAATTCATTAGCTTTAGTTTTCCTCTACTGTCCCTCTCACGAGCTGGTACATTATGCACGGCCAATAGCAATTACTTATTACCTTGATGGTCTGTCATTGCCCATTTAATCAATTCTTTTTCCTTTTTCCCTTCTATTTTCTCCTTCCTTTTTCCGTCTATAATTAATGTATTAAGACATGGATATAATGTCTAGAATTTCTCGTATACAGGCATGCTAAATTCTTATGTCCTGAAGATGATCCCATGATTTCCCCTTAGGGATCGAAACGTCGTCGACACCCTATATACCATATGCATGCAAATATTGTGAATTTATTGTGCAATGGTATCACTATGTGATTGAAGTCTGTTAATTTTGTTAATTTCATGATTTACAGACACATTCCCCTTGCCTGAAAATCTTCCCCACCCTTATGTTGTTTGTCTATGGTTTTGAGTTGGACGCTGGTTGTGTCCCACTTGTAATTGTATATGTAATTTTTCTATGCACGTATTTAAAATATTAAATATCTGTCCGGCTGGACAAAGAACATATAGTCTATTTAGTATATGTTTACTTTTTGCCTTAATTTAGAACTGTTTAGGGACCATTGTCTTTTGAAATAGTAATATGTGACGTCATCAGCAGTGCATTGCGGGGGCACGAGTAATAGTTAGCTCAACTAACTATAACGGCCGAATTTCTCTGGTTTTGTACGAGTGAAATGTCCAACTAACTATAACGTCCCTGAAACCTATGGTTTTTTCAGTGAATTTCTATGGTTTTTTTATAGGCTAATTTCTAACTATAACATCCCTGAAACCTATGTTTTTTTCAGTGAATTTCAAAGGTTTTTTAAATGCTAATTTCTAACTATAATGTCCCTGAAACCTATGGTTTTTTCAGTGAATTTCAATGGTTTTTTAAATGCTAATTTCTAACTATAACGTCCATGAAACCTATGGTTTTTTCAGTGAATTTCAATGGTTTTTTAAATGCTAATTTCTAACTATAATGTCCCTGAAACCTATGGTTTTTTTCAGTGAATTTCTAAGGTTTTTCAAATGCTAAATTTTAAGTATAAAATTATTTTAATCTTGCCTTCTTTACATTATTTGTAAGTGTTTTATCAAATTCCTTTTATTTAAAAATGTTTGGAAATATATTTTTAGACTTCTTTTTTAAATTATATTTAGTTTTTCTAAAATCTTCTTCAAAAATTAAAATCACTATTTTAAAATACATATATCATACAGTATTAAAAATATACTGTGCTCTTTATGTGTACAACTTAAATTTATATTTACTTGAAATAATGATTTTAGTAGTATGAAAGTTGTTTTATTGTATTGTTATGGTTTCTTTAAATAAAAAATTTACAATAAAAGTCGCGCACACTACCCGTACCTACACGATGGGTGCGCGTATTCTAAATACGCGGTCTCACCTTCCGCGTGTCCGACGTCGCGCCGGAGTTGCGACTTCGGCGTGATTTGAACAGTATAAAATATCATTATAGAAATTATAAATATCAGTTTTGGTTGAAGAGTTTCACTATTATAAGTTAGAAAACAATTTATAAACAGGAATTTATACTTAATCATAAATTGTACGAAATGTTACCGGTGCGCGACCTATATGCGTACGGTGCGCGATTTTTCCCGGCACGTATTTCCAGTGTCGCTTAGGGGTCGCGACTTCGGCGTAATTTCCAAAGTGTGAAATATCAGTGTAGAAAGTTTAAATATCAGTTTTGTATAAACACTTTCACTAATATACTTTCTTAAATATCTTATAAACATTTATTTATACTTTATAATTATGTATACGAAATTTTAAGGGTGCGCGACCTGAGCACGACGGGTGCGCGCACCCTACGCGACGCCATGTGACTTGAAAAGAAAGCTTTTCATTGGTTTAAAAGCTTTTCATTCTGTAAGAGGGAGGATCCAACACCCGTTTTATTCCTCTTATTTTGGGTGTGCCTTGTTGTGAAGACCTGTTTTTTGTAGGCTCTTACAATTCTTTTTTTTTTTGAGGTGTGTTGACTTTTTTTTGTTTGAAATGGCATCCAGTCAACCTGATGAACATCTGCTGGAGGACTCTGATGAAATTGAGGAGCGTGTAAAAAAACGAAAGGAAAGCATTTTATGGGCTTTTTTTACAGTGCCTGAGGGGCAAAAGAAAGTAAATGCAAGGAAAGTGACTTGCACTGTGTGCCAAAATGTACTTTCACGAGGGTCGGACAAAAAGTATTCATGCGGCACCTCGTCGATGAAAAAACATCTAGAAACCAAGCATCCCAATCGTTTGCCCAGAAAAATCATGCGGTGTCAGCAAAATGAGGAAGCTGTGCAACCAGATCCGAACACACCATCATCAGCGGTTCCACCATCACCTCGGCCACATATCATACCAGAACTGGTGGATGCTTCAATTAATTGCCGCAAATGTGACGCCAAATTTTGTGTTGGAGAACAATGCTTTGACGTTGTTGTCAATGCAATAACACACAAGTGTTAATTTTTTTAAATTTAATTGACAATCTTGTTTTTCCTGTTTTTGTTCAACTAGTGATGTTGCACTGTTGAATTTTTTATTTTTTTTTAAAGTCAAAAACACCACACAAAAAAATTGCTTAAAAATACAAAAAAATACAAAATTGTTTTTAAAAAACCCCAGTTCTTACAGAACCACATAACCTGGTTAAAAATAGAAAAAAATCCTGAGTGATTGCATGACTGTAGAAGTAGTGCCTGAGCAATTGAAGGAGTACAACGGTAGTGTCTGAAGGCATGTCTGAAGGCATGGATGAATGCATGGCTAGTTTTTGAGTGAAAGAATGAGTGCAATAGTAGTACTTGAGTGATTAAATGTCTGCATCAGTACTGCATGGCTGATTGCATAAGTGCAGCGGTGGTGCCAGGGTGATTGGAAGAGTGCATGGGGTAGCGTCTGAGTGCATTGATGAGTATATGGCTAGTGTTTGAGTGAATACATGAGTGCAATAATAGTGCCTGGGTGATTGAATGAGTATATAGGTAGTGCCTGGGTGATTGTCTAACTGCATGGGCACAGGCTGAGCGATTCAATGAGTGCATGAGTAATGCCTGGCTGATTGCATGAGTGCAGGGGTAATGTTTGGATGACTGGGGGAGTGCATGGGTAGCACCTGAGTGTTTAGATGAGTGCATAGGTAGTGCCTGGGTAATCGAAAGAGTGAATGAGTAGTATCTGGATGATTAGAGGAGTGCATGGGTAGAGCCTGGGTTATTGCATGAGTGGATGAGTAGTGCCTGGGTGATTCCAGGAGTACATGGGTAGTGCCTGGATGATTTTGTAAGTGCATAGGTATTGCTTGGGTGATTTTGTAAGTGCATGGGTAAAGCCTGGGTAATTACATGAGTTTATAGGTAATGCTTGGATGATTGCGTGAGTGCATGGTTAGTGCCTGGGTGATTGCGTGAGTGCATGGGTACTGCCTGGGTGATTGGAGGAGTGCAAGGATAGTGTACGGTGATTTTATAAGTACATGGATAGTGACTGGTGATTGCAGGAGCGCTTGGGTAGTGCCTGGGTAATCGAAGGAGTAAAAGAGTAGTGTCTAGGTGATTAGAGGAGTGTATGGGTAGTGCACAGGTGATTGGAACAGTGCATGGGTAGTGTCTTGGGTTATTGCATGACTGGATGAGTAGTGCCTGGGTGATTGTAAGAGTATATGGGTAGTGCGTGGATGATTTTGTAAGTGCATGGGTATAGCTTGGGTGATTTTGTAAGTGCATGGGTAATGCCTGGGTAATTACATGAGTTTATAGGTAATGCCTGGATGATTGCATGAGTGCATGGTTAGTGCCTGGGTAATTGCATGAGTGCATGGGTACTGCCTGGGTGATTGAAAGAGTGCTAGAATAGTGTATGGTGATTTTATAAGTGCATGGGTAGTGACTGGGTAATTTCATGAGTTTATAGGTAATGCCTGGATGATTACATGAGCGCATGGGTACTGCCTGGTTGATTGGAGGACTGCAAGGATAGTGCATGGTGATTTCATAAGTGGATGGGTGATTGGAGGAGTGCATGGCTACTGACTGGATAATCAAAGGAGTGAATGAGTAGTGTCTGGGTGAATAGAGGAGTGCATGGGTAGTGCATGGGTAATTGGAGCAGTGCATGGGTAGTGCCTGGGTTATTGCATGACAGGATGAGTAGTGCCTGGGTGATTGCAGGAGTACATGGGTAGTGCCTCAGTAATCGAAGGAGTGAATGAGTAGTGTCTAGGTGATTAGAGGAGTGCATGGGTAGTGAACAGGTGATTAGAGCAGTGCATGGGTAGTGCCTGGGTTATTGCAAGAGTGGATGAGTAGTGCCTGGATGTTTGCAGGAGTACATGGGTAGTGTCTGGATGATTTTGAAACTGCATGGGTATTGCTTGGGTGATTTTGTAAGTGCATGAGTAATGCCTGGGTAATTATATGAGTTTATAGTTAATGCCTGGATGATTGCTTGAGTGCATGGTTAGTGCCTGGGTGATTGGAGGAGTGCAAAGATAGTGCATGGTGATTTTATAAGTGCATGGGTATTCACAGAGTGATTGGATAAGTGCATGGCTACTGGTTGGGTGATTGCAGCACTGCATGTGTAGTGCCTGGGTTATTACATGAGTGGATGAGTACTGCCTAGGTGATTACAGGAGTACATGGGTAGTGCCTGGATGATTTTGTAACTGCATGGGTATTGCTTGGGTGATTTTGTAAGTGCATGGGTAATGCCTCGGTAATTACATGAGTTTATAGGTCATGCCTGGATCATTGCATGAATGCATGGTTAGTGTCTTGGTGATTGCATAAGTGCATAGGTACTGCCTGGGTGATTGGAGGAGTGCAAGGATAGTGTATGGTGATTTTATAAGTGCATGGGTAATGACTGGGTGATTGCAGGAGTGCACGTGTAGTGCCTGGGTAATCGAAGGAGTGAATGAGTAGTGTCTATGTGATTAGAGGAGTGCATGGGTAGTGCACAGGTGATTGGATCAGTGCATGGGTAGTGCCTGAATTATTGCATAAGTGCATGAGTAGTGCCTGGGTGATTGCAGGAGTACATGTGTAGTGCCTGGATGATTTTATAAGTGCATCATGGGTATTGCTTGAGTGATTTTGTAAGTGCATGGGTAATGCATGGGTAATTACACGAGTTTATAGGTAATGCTTGGATGACTCCATGAGTGCATGTTTAGTATCTGGCTGATTGCATGAGTGCATGGGTACTGCCTGGGTGATTGCTGGAGTGCATAGGTAGTGCCTGGGTAATCGAAGGAGTGAATGAGTAGTGTCTAGGTGATTAGAGGAGTGCATGGGTAGTGCCTGGGTTATTCCATGAGTGGATGAGTAGTGCCTGGCTGATTGCAGAAGTGCATAAGTACTGCCTGGGTGATTTTGTATGTGGATAGGTATTGTTTGGATGATTTTGTAAGTGCATAGATAATGCCTGAGTGATTGAATGAGTGCATGGTTACTGGTTGGGTGATTCCATCAGTGGAAGAGTAATGTCTGGATGATTGAAGAAGTGCATAGGTAATACTTGGGTGATTGCAAGACTGTAGAAGTAATGTCTGGATGATTTCAGGAGTGTATGGGTACTGCCAGACTGATTAAAGGTGTGGATTAGTAATGCCTGGGTGATTTTTTAAGTACATAGGTTATGCTTCAGTGATTGAAGGAGTGCATGAGTACTGCTGAGGTGATTTGAGGAGTGAGATGATTCAGTTTGAAAAAATGAATGACTGCAATAAAAGTGATTGTAAACATTAATTCATATTATTATGCTTATTCCATTATTTGATCTTACCTTCTGTATTGAAATAGATATGAAATTCTTTGAAACTATTTTACAGTTGTTTCATTGTAAAGTAAATTTAAAATATTTTCAAACTTTTTAGTTTTATTTTCTGTGAAAGAGAAGAAAAAATACTATTATTGCAAATAATATTATAGGTTTAAGAGTACAACATAATTTTAGAATTACATGACATATTCAGGTTCTCTTTTTGCTGTTTTCAGATTCTATTGAATTTCACCATACACAGTGATTTCAATGTTGATCATCATATAACAGCGGGCAAAAAAATACAATCAATAAGATTGTAAAAAAACAAACAAATCTGTGTTCAAAATATTTACAACAATTTCAACTATCTGTTTACATTTTCAAAAATAAACACTCATTTACATTGCATATAATACAAAGATTAAATATATGAACTACTTCTTTCAAACACAATTTTCCAAATGCAAAATCAAAGAACTGAAACGATAATTCAAACACTAATTGTTCACAACTTCCCAATAGGCCGAATGATGTTTCCGAAATCATTTGTATTGTAAATATCCAAAATAAAATCGTTAATTCATGTTTACATCTTCCCAATAGGCCAAATGATGTTTTCAAAACTTTGGCATCAAAAATATCAGATATGAATTTGGTAATTTATAAGGCAACCGACATTTGAATTCCAAATGGGCATCATTACAATGTGTCCATCCTTTATTGCATCTTAAATACACAGTATAGTGTCCAGATGTTGTAGTAGGTCCATCATGAAAAATAATAGCCACTGCTTTAAAAGTTCTTCCTGAAATTGACACTTGACTTGCCACAAAATTTGTAATTTTGGTTTCCAATTTTCTTCCATCTGCTGTACAACGTTGCAGCATTAAAATGACATATTGTCTAAATCTTTCTATAAATAACGTTGACAACATTTCTGATTTGCAGTGAGTACATTCCATATCTTGATTAGCTGATTTTACTAATTTGTTAAAAGACACTTTTGCAGTCTGGTATTGTCAAATATATGAATCGTTCAGTGTCTATTTCAGTGGTAGAAGAAAATGAACAATCTTCACATTTATGATCCCATCTGTAACGAACTCCAAAGAGATTTTCAATTTGTATTCCTTCATCTTCCAATACTGCAAGCATAAACATAAGAAATTCTTGAGCATCTTGCTGTACATTAAGTGTAAATTGTGAGGAACCAGAACATATATCCAGAAGATGCCTAATGCCAGAAGAACTTTGGATTTTTGTTTTATCGGTTGTCAATTTTTCAAAAATATAATGCAACAAAGAACAAAACCTTTTTTCTCAATTCTCCATGATTTGTTGTTGAAGATTTTCTAGAAAAAATATGACGTTCACAACTACATTAGCATAGCAGTTGATACCTGAACTAGTTTCTAACTGATATCCTACAATATCATCAACAGTGTCCATTTTCTTTTTGTTTGGAGCCTCAACATTGTCTTGATTTTTTTCTTATTTCCAACCTCACTACAGAGTTTCTCATATGTTCGTTTCCGACATACTACACGCTTTTCATATACAGGATATTCACCTAAGTTAGGAGCATACAGTCTTCTTAACCGATTATACTCTCTTACACAATTTGCATCTGCACTAATCTTTCTCTCATCAAAATCAATCAAATACAATCCAGATAAAGTTCTGACTCGGGACAATGCAACATATGCCATGCCCTCTTTAAACATGGTACTTCCAATGTTTACCAAAGCACTGTCTACACTTAAACCTTGAGATTTATGAATGGTCACCGCATATGCTAAAGAAAGAGGAAACTGTTTTCTACGAACATACAAGTCTTTAACAAGCAAAAAACGAACAGCACAACGTCCAATCTGTTTTACCTCTTCAATCTGATCAAATTTAATCTTCAAAAATTCAATTCCATCTCTATTTGGATAATTAACAAAATCAACAACTTTTCCCATTGCTCCATTCACTAAACCTTTTTCAACATCTAAATTACGTTGTAGTTTACACATACATATAAACATACATACATACATACATACATATAAAGTCTTCTCCAAACCAGAAGTCTTAGATACAGATTTTTCCAAAGAATCTAATTTTGACTATAATTTCTCTAACAGAAGAATAGTAACTCCTTCGTGTTCCATTTTATCAATGGCTTCCATTTTCCCTATTGGTTGTTTCTCCAGTTTCAAAAGTTCTTGATTGAATGTAGAGCACTCTTGCAGTGTTGGCATTAGACAAACTATAGACTTCTTTTCTCCAATTGTTTTGTACATTATTTCAGGTGCAATATTTTCATTTGGAAACAAGTTCGTTAGTAGCCGACTTTGTAAAGCTTCTTTACCATCTTTTGTCAAGACACCAATTCTAATATCATGAAGAATGTTTCCATAATGTTCATCACTTGCTTGTCGCATATTCTTAATAAGTTCTTTATATTCAAAAAGAGACCAAATGTTTACATTTCCAATACTTCCCAAAGATTTTTTTGTGTCTTCATGGACAAGTGTTTTAAAAACTGGTTGCCCTTTCACAGGAGTAAGTTGTAATAGATCGCCGAATACAATTACATGTTTTCCTCCAAATAAAACATAATCTGTTTTTAAAATCTGTTGCATTCTTAAATGTACAAAGGCAAGCATTAAGTTTGAGACCATGCTCACCTCATCAATTATCAGAAGTTTCATTTTCTTTAGTACTCTTGAAACTTCATAACAAGCTTCTGCAGATAGCTTGTGATATTCCAACTTATTTTCATGTTCAACTGGTAGCATCAGTAAACGATGTAATGTAATCCCTTTAATGTTGTGCGCTGCTAACCCAGTTGGAGTGGTTACAACACAAGATAAATGTGATTCAGTGGTTTTCTGTAGATAACTAGCCAAAACTTTAATTAAGAAACTTTTTCCTGCACCAGCTTGACCACTGATATACATTCGAATAGGTTTAAATGATGTGCAGTTGCATTCTTGTTTTTTCATGCAGTAAACCATGCTGTATCTGTTGTGTGACTTGCTGATATATTTCTTTCTGTTCAATATTTAGTTATTCTTCCAAGTTTTCCAACTCCATAATACCCTGTTGTGCTTGTTGCATTGCTGTTTCTACTTCACTCATGGCTATTGCTGCTTCATTTTCAAGAATTGGTTGTCCTAGTGGATCTTGACTTAGTAGAGCAGAACTTTCAGTATCTTGAGAACTGTCTCTAGCAATTTCAGCTGCAATACTAGTTTCTTGTTCAATCTCTTCCTTTAACATTTGTAGATAATTTGTAAAAACTGTGCATTCAATGCTATCTTTACATGCGTTAACAGAATCTTCATAGCAGTCAAAATCTCCAAGTAATTCCATTTCAGTACGCCAAGGCTTGATGAGTTGCAGAAGTGCTAAATAGAAAACTTCCCTTTTATCTGCAGTATCACAACTGAGTTTCCTGTGAAATAATAAGATTTCCTTTGGTATGTTTTACCAAACATCCATCACATCCAATTACTGCATATTTTTCTTCAATTATATTTTCTGTAACATTTCTCTTAAAGCTGTAATATTGCAGTACTTCATAGAGACATATGTTTTCCAGATGTGGACTTCTTTCAGGATAGTATGTATCCAACATGTTTGTTTTAACAATATCTGTACTTTCCGGTTCATTTAATGCTAAGTATTCAATTTCTTGTACAGATTTTAATACTCGATTTCCTGTTGCAGCAAGACCTAGACTTACCCAAATGATTCCTCTTGATTTTGAATATAAAGTTGCAGATGTCAACCGATACAAACTTTCGTACGATCCAATCTCTCGATGGGAAAGCATCTTCAAACTAACACTGTACAATTTGTTACTAAGAGTCTTCTCTTGTGAAATTTCTTCCCACATTTCTTTCAACTCTGTCTTTTCAGATTTTGTTATATATGATGTAACATAGCGAGCAACAGCAATTGAATTATCTGCAGCATACTGGATATCCATATTTGCATTCCACATCGTCAAAATCACTGGATTGTAGTCATTAATATACTTTGAATCTTCACTTCTTTTTATATGTTAAGTATTCTTTGGAGATTTTCGAGTTATAGTATGCCTCACTGCTGACATGAAACAGTTGACTCTTCCTTTGGAAATTACTGGACGTGGGAATCCAAAACGACATTTTGTATAAATATTTTCCTTTGACTTATATTTCCGTCGACAATATTTCCCATATCGATGACTTTGAAACCGTAAAACTTGTTGTCTTAACGTATTTTCTCCTCCTGTTTTTAGAATAGCACAGGGAACATAGTCTTCAATGAAAGATAAAACAGTCTCATCAGAATCGGTTCCAAATTTAGGTGCATCCTTGATCCATAATAGCATATGTATATGAGGAGCACTTCTGGCTTGGTACTCCTTTCTCCAAAAGAAATCAATAACTTCTCCAAGAGGTGGGTTATTTTTATTGCAGATAAAAGACACCATAGCTTGAAACCTATGATTAAAATATCTGCACACATTTACAGGATCCAAGGAACACAGTTCTCCAGCTGTCTTCAATTCAATGTTTTTAGTATTTGAATTTGCTTCTCGTAGAAATTCAAGTAAATCGTCCCATGCGTATTCAGCACAGCTAAGCGTAACAAACCACGTAGGGGTTCCTAAGTTCCTTAACAAACATTTAAGTTCTCTGTGACGACGATACCAATACTCAGTACCACGTTGAGACGCCATCAAATTAATCAACTGAGATTCAAAATGATCGTCTCTTTGTTGTACTTTGTCCATGAATTCCTTTGCAGAAACATGTGTAAGATGAACTCCTGTTTTTAATATGTGGTTCACTACATATGAAAGTCCAGACAAGTCACTTTCAAACAGAAGATGAAATATATATGGAATACATTGTCGAAATCTTGGATCTTCTGAGTACAATCTTGTTGTACGATATTCTGAAGCTGGAATCTGCACGGGTCGTCCATCATATCGTCCACCTTTTCCAGTGGAGAAGAGCTGTGGAAAACAACGGGCTTCTTTCCCAAACACTCATAGGAGTTCCCTTCTTTCTTCATTTGGAATAATTCAATAGTATTTCCAATCACTTCTTTTGAATGTAAAGGATGTATACTATAATGTTCATAAATTTCTTCACTCCTGGAGATGTCCACTTTTTCGATTTGGCCAGTTGAAATTTGTCTATCATCTCCTAAAAATCTTTCTTGTTCTTCCAGATATACATTTTTATAATAAATATTCTTTTCTATGAGATATAACGTAGCCTTTTGAACTTTGGTGACATCTACTAACTCTTGCCATATTTTCCGACTCTTTGTTGGAACACCATTAACTAGAATAACTACAGGTTCAGTTTCCTCTGTCTCTAGACCAATTGTTTCAATATTTTTCTTTAAATCTAAAAGAAAATACACAACTCTTCCTTTTAATCCTCTTTGTAAATCTGTGGGAGGCAACTTACCTGTTTTAGGCTCCATACGAACAATAGCCTGAAACAGGTGCACAGATTGAATCAGAATGGACTCATACGTATTTAAATCTATCAGTTCCGGAGGAATAGCTACCAACTCTAGGTTATTATGTATAGCTCTAGCTGGCATTTTGTTCTCTTCTAATTTGCTGTAACAATATTTACAAATACGTTGATCACTACCCAACTCAAAACGACCTTCCACCAACAAATAAGCACCAAATTCCTCCCACTTATCATTGTTTTCCCTTTCACTTTTTAAATACACATCAACATTCCAAGTTTGATTTCTATAGTGAGTACGTCGACAACAAATACAAACATAGTTTGGTTTTTCAGAACAAATTACCTTAAACTTTGTAATTTCTTCTACAAACTTCTCAGTAGTACTATCTTCCACCTCTTCTTCAACACCTACACTTATCAAACTCTCACTTTGTCTACACTATTCTTCAGTACTAAAGAAACGAAACTCTATATCATCACAAACTTTTTTTACATCCGATACTGAGCCATGCAAAAGAGCAGTGTTTATTTCACTTAAAAATAATGCAGGACTTTTTACATAGTACAATCTTCTTACTAACTTCCGCATTGCAGAGTGATGTACTGCTAACATTCTCAAATGATGAAAAATACTTTGACACACTTTTCTAGAAAGACAAGCCAGAGAATGACCCTGCAAGCCAGTATTTTTTCTCACTTTACAAGGATCTAGTCCTTGCAACATCTTAATCTTTTGTTTAATACTTTTTTTAGTATACTGTCGTAAGAAATTTCGTAAAATATCAATAGATTTCTGTAGTATACTACAAATACTACTAAAATCCCACGTATACACTGGAGCTTGTGAACGTCTCCCTTGAACTTCTTCAGCTATCACTTCTTCCACATTTCTAGCAACCATCTTTTCTTTTTCAATTGCACAACCGTTCTTAACATCATAAGCACGACCACTGGTATCAACTGCGTGAACTAATGTATTGTTTTGAAAATAGCTCTCTTCATTAAAAAAAGGTTCTGAACTAGAAGTGTGCTGCCATTCACCCAATTTTTTTTTACAAAAGTTAGTTCTGTTATTCAGTCTTTTTCTTTTCCTTTTGTCCTTCATAGAATGCATTGCTTTATCCAATGTTCGCATTCTAATCATAACTAATATAAACAATCTTCTTTTCAATTCAAAAGCCTTTTCGACTATACTTTCAATCTGTTCTTTCTTCTTGTAAAATGCAGATCTTTTATATTTCTTGCAATCTTTCAATAAATTTTGTACTACTCTATTTTTAAACATTCGTTTCCTAATATCCCTATATTGTTTCATCCTTCTTTCAACATAGATTGTTTTCTCATAACCTGATTTTCCATTAATTTGTCCTTTTTTCATTTCATTCTTCTTGGTTCTACAACTATTCTTTCTATTTTCTTCATTTTCAAAATTCTTTCCAGTCCTTAAAAGTCTTTTAACAAATTCTTTTGTTCTCTTACCAGAAGACTTTTTCTTCAATGCCACATGTTGTACTTCATCTAATTTCTGCTTTTGTCTTTCCTTTAAATAGTACTGTTTTCTTTGTTCTTTTTTCTTTTGCGCTTTTCTTGTCATACTGAATCTTTCTTAATAATAATGGAGAATATTTTAAAAAAACATTTTAAAAGTAATTTAATATTATTAAAATAATTATATAGAAATATTCTTATCTATTACTAAAGAAACACCTTCTATTTAAAAGCTACAAACAAATGCATATATGCTTTTCGGAATATGGTGACACTTACACCTGAGCCGCAAAATAAGGGAAGAAGGGTGCAGAAATAGAGGAGTGCAGAAAGAAGCAAAAGATGTACACAAAGAAAAACAAAGAAGTACACAAAAAGCGAACAGAGCTGCAGAAAGAGGCAATAGGAGTGCAGAAAGAGGCAAGAGGAAGCAAAAATTTGGAACAGAGGAGCAGGAAGAAGCTAGAGCAGTGCAGAAAGAACCAACAGAGGTGCACAAAGAGAGAACAGGTGGGCAGACTGAGGCAACAGAGGTGTAGAAAGAGTGAACAAGGCTGCAGAAAAAGGCAAGAGGGATGCAGAAATTGAGAACAGAAGAGGAGGAAGAACCCAAAGCAGTGCAAAAAGAACCAACAGAGGTGCACAAAGAGTCAAGAGGGGTACAAAAATGTCAAGTGAAATATAGAATGAACCAAAAGACGTGCAGAGAGAAATAAAAGAAATTGCAGAAAGAAGGAACAGAGGTGCACAAAGAAGCAGTAAGACGTAAAAGGAGTGCAAAAAGAAGCGAGAGATGCAGAAAGATACAAAAAAAATACTGAAAGAAGGAACAGAGGTGCAGAGTCCATGCATACAACCTAAGTAATTGAAAGAGTGCATTGGTAAATCCTGGGTGATTGCATAACTGCAGAGGTAATGTCTAGGATATTGGCGAAGTGTATGAGTACAGTGTGGGTGATTGCATGAGTGCAGGAGTAATGAGTGAGAGGTTGTATGAGTATACTGGTAGTGTGTCTATGATTATAGGACTGCAACGGTAGTGCCTGGGTGATTATATAAGTGCATGAGTAGTGCCTACATGATCAAAAGAGTGCATAGATATTGCATAGATGATTGCATCAGTGCAGCAGTAATGCCTAAGTGATTACAGCCCTGCATATGTAGTGCCTGCATCATTGTAAGACTGCTTGACGAGTACTTGGTGTTTTTATAACTGCATGTTAGTTGGGCCTAGCAAAATATAAAGCAGCACACTATTACATGACTCAACCATAAGTCTACCCATATTGTTAAAAGCACGCATACATATGTCTCTACCTTTTCAAATCATCATGATATCTAAAACAAATATGTATACAATATTTCTGAAATATAGTAAAACCTAGAAACTGAGACATGTAATAGATCTGCCTGAGTGATTGCATAACTCTATGAGTAGTGCTTGGGTGATTGTATGACTGCAAGAGTAGTCACTGGATAATTGCAGGAAAAGATGGATAGTGACTAGCTAATTGCACGAGTGCAAACATACACATTGAGTGCATGGATAAGTGTATAAATAGCACCTGCAGGCATAGATGAGTCATTGAGTACTGCCTAGGTGAATAGATGAATGCAACAGAAGGGCATGGGTGATTCTATGACTGCAAGGGTAGTGTGTAGGTTATTACATGACTGCATAGGTACAGCCTGCATGATTGCATGACTGTAGGGATAGTACATAACTAGACCGTGGGTGATTCCATGCCTGCAAGGGTAATATCTGGGGGATTACTGAAGTACATAGCAAGTGAGTGGGTGATTTTATAAGTTCATGAGTACCGCCTGGGTGATTACTGAACTACTAAGATGCTGCCTGAGTGATTACAGGAGTGCAAAGGTAGTCACTGGGTGATTTTAAAAGTACATGAGTACTGGCTGAGTGATTACATAAGTACAAGAAAAGTGCGTATGTGATTAAAAGAGAACAAGGTGATTAAAGAACTACATAGGTAGCACCTCGGTGATTGCATGACTACACGAATAATGTCTGGGGATTTACATGACTACATAGCAAGTGACTGGGTGATTTTATAAGTGCATGGGTACTTCTTGGGTGATTGCAGGACTACTGAGGTGGAGCCTGAGTAAATAAAAGAGTGCAAATGTACTGCCTGGCTGATTTCGTAACAGCATGACTACTGGCTGAGTGATTAAATGAGTACAAAGGTAGTGCCTCCGTGATTCAAGGAGTGCAGCAGTAGTGCCTGCGTGATTATATAAGTACATGAGTAATACCTTAGTGATTGCATAAGTGCATAGATAGTGCCTAAATGATTGCATCAGTGCAGCAGTAATACCTGAGTGATTACAGCACTGCATATGTAGTGCCTGCATCATTGTAAGACTGCATGGCGAGTACTTGGGTGTTTTTATAACTCCATAAGAGTTGGGCCTAGCCAAATATAAAGCAGCACACTATTACATGACTCAACTATAAGACTCCCCATATTGTTAAAAGCATGCATACATATGTCTCTACCTTTTCAAATCATCATGATATCTAAAAGAAATATGTATACAATATTTCTGAAATATAGTAAAACCTAGAAACTGAGACATGTAATAGATCTGCCTGAGTGATTGCAAAACTCCATGGGTAGTGCTTGGGTGATTCTATGACTGCAAGGGTAGTCACTGGATAATTGCAGGAAAACATGGATAGTGACTAGCTAATTGCATGAGTTCAAACATACACATTGACTGCATGGATGAGTGTATAAATGGCACCTGAAGGCAATAGATGAGTCATTGAGTACTGCCTAGGTGAATATATGAATGCAACAGGAGGGCATGGGTTATTCTAAGACTACAAGGGTAGTGTGTAGGTTATTACATGACTGCATAGGTACAGCCTGCATGATTGCATGACTGTAGGGGTAGTACATAACCAGACCCTGGGTGATTCCATGCCTGCAAGGGTAATATCTTGGGGATTACTGAAGTACATAGAAAGTGAGTGGGTGATTTTATAAGTTCATGAGTACCACCTGGGTGATTACTGAACTACTATGATACTGCCTGAGTGATTACAGGAGTGCAAAGGTAGTGACTGGGTGATTTTAAATGTACATGATTACATTAGTACAAGAAAAGTGCGTGTGTGATTGAAAGTGTACAAGGGGATTAAAGGAGTACATAGGTAACAGCTCGGTGATTGCATGACTACAGGGATAATGTCTGGGGATTTACATGACTACATAGCTAGTGACTGGGTGATTTTATAAGTGCATGGGTACTTCTTGGGTGATTGAAGGACTACTGAGGTAGAGCCTGAGTAAATAAAAGAGTGCAAATGTACTGCCTGGCTGATTTCATAACAGCATGACTACTGGCTGAGTGATTACATGAGTACAAAGGTAGTGCCGCCGTGATTCAAGGAGTGCAGCAGTAGTGCCTGGGTGATTATATAAGTACATGAGTAATACCTTAGTGATTGCATAAGTGCATAGATAGTGCCAAAATGATTGCATCAGTGCAGCAGTAATGCCAGAGTGATTACAGCACTGCATATGTAGTGTGTGCATCATTGTAGGACTGCATGACGAGTACTTGGGTGTTTTTATAACTGCATGACAGTTGGGCCTAGCCAGATGTAAAGCAGCACACGATTACATGACTCAACTGTTAGTCTTCCCATATTGTTAAAAGCACGCGTACATATGTCTCTACCTTTTCAAATCATCATAATATCTAAAACAAATATGTATACAATATTTCTGAAATATAGTAAAACCTAGAAACTGAGACATGTAATAGATCTGCCTGAGTGATTCCAAAACTCCATGGGTAGTGCTTGGGTGATTGTATGACTGCAGGGGTAGTCACTGGATAATTGCAGGAAAAGATGGATAGTTACTAGCTAATTGCATGAGTGCAAACATACACATTGAGTGCATGGATAAGTGTATAAATAGCACCTGAAGGCATAGATGAGTCATCGAGTACTGCCTAGGTGAATAGATGAATGCAACAGAAGGGCATGGGTGATTCTACGACTGCAAGGGTAGTGTGTAGGTTATTACATGACTGCATAGGTACAGCCTGCATGATTACATGACTGTAGGGATAGTACATAACTAGACCCTGGGTGATTCCATGCCTGCAAGCGTAATATCTGGGGGATTACTGAGGTACATAGCAAGTGAGTGGGTGATTTTATAAGTTCATGAGTACCGCCTGGGTGATTACTGAACTACTAAGATACTGCCTGAGTGATTACAGGAGTGCAAAGGTAGTCACTGGGTGATTTTAAAAGTACATGAGTACTTGCTGAGTGATTACATAAGTACAAGAAAAGTGCGTATGTGATTAAAAGAGTACAAGGTGATTAAAGAACTACATAGGTAGCACCTCGGTGATTGCATGACTAATAATGTCTGGGGATTTACATGACTACATAGCAAGTGACTGGGTGATTTTATAAGTGCATCTGTACTTCTTGGGTGATTGCAGGACTACTGAACTAGAGCTTGAGTAAATAAAAGAGTGCAAAAGTAGTGCCTGGGTGATTTCATAACAGCATCACTACTGGCTGAGTGATTACTTGAGTACAAAGGTAGTGCCTCCATGATTCAAGGAGTGCAGCAGTAGTGCCTGGGTGATTATATAAGTACATGAGTAATACTGCCTGGCTAATTTCATAACAGCATGACTACTGGCTGAGTGATTACATGAGTACAAAGGTAGTGCCTCCGTGATTCAAGGAGTGCAGCAGTAGTGCCTGGGTGATTATATAAGTTCATGAGTAATACCTTAGTGATTGCATAAGTGCATAGATAGTGCCTAAATGATTGCATCAGTGCAACAGTAATGCCAGAGTGATTACAGCACTGCATATGTAGTGCCTGCATCATTGTAAGACTGCATGATGAGTACTTGGGTGTTTTTATAAGTGCATGAGAGTTGGACCTAGCCAAATATAAAGCAGCACACTATTACATAACTATAAGTCTGTCCATATTGTTCGAAGCACGCATACATACGTCTCTACCTTTTCAAATATAGTGAAACCTAAAAACTGAGACGTGTAATAGAACTCCATGGATAAGTGTATAAATATCACCTGAAGATTATTACATGACTGCATAGGTACAGCCTGCATGATTGCATGACTGTAGGGGTAGTACATTACTAGAGCGTGTATGATTGCATGCCTGCAAGTGTAATATCTGGGGAATTACAGTAGTACATATATCTCACTCACAACACCATGCACAGCTCAAAACTTCACAGAGTACACTTCAATTTTCAAACATGCGCTAAAAATGATGCTGTATATGTGAAATATAACTTTTCTCACATCATACAAATTACTCTAATAAATAACATCTCTACAAACATCTCAAACCTCACTTTCAGGCTACTGCTTAGCCATTGTAAAACTACTTATAATAATACATCTACCCAAATACAAAGTAGGAACCCTTCACATATCTTTAGTAAAAGTCTCACCATATTACTAAAACCATACATGAATATGTCTCTACCATAACACTATCCAAACCTTAAAAATTCACCGAACAAACTTCCAATTTCAAGCAAACATCAAAAATGATGCGGCATACTTTAACTGTACCTCTCTAGAAACTTGAAAAAAAGAAGCCTAATTAATAACACCTTATGTCAGCAACTTTTACACCACACCTTTGTCCTGCATCTTCACTATTCTACTAGTACTCACAGTCTTAACACTACCACATAAAAAGCAACAACACCTCTCTTTTATACATCATGCACCTTCAAATATATAACACATATGAAAATACATATACAAGTAGAAACATACTTCAGACAGAAGTCCATACACACCTTAAAACTTGACCGACTCTACCTCCAAATTTAAAGCAACAGCTAAAATTATGCGGTATACTACAAATGTACATATCCCGACACTAAAACAAACTACCATAATGACTAATCCATATTCTAATATACACATTTATTTATTTATTTTTTATTTATTTTTGTGTTTTATAGAGCGCGAACTTGACCCGTGAGGGTATCAGAGCGCTTTACAGAGTCATAGAGTTGTACAAGAGGCATGGGGTCACATGAGTATACCATAAATTGGGAGGGGCGGGGTGCTGAGTACAAGAAGGATGGAGGGATACAATGTACAGTTTACATTACAGGTGCTGAGTACAAGAGGGATGGAGGGATACAATGTACAGTTTACATTACAGTTGCTGAAGACAGGCCCCAGGTTTCTTGGTGGGGTGAGAGGTCATCGGAAGGAGTCAACAGCCATGAAATGGTCAGGGTCCCTGTGGCGGTTGAGGGTAAGGGTTTAGACGAGGAATTTACCCATGAGGAAGGATTTGGCCTCCTTTTTGAAACGTGCAAGAGAGGGGATTCTTCTGATGGTGGGTGGGAAGGAGTTCCATATTCTTGGCGCAGCCCCAGCGAACGCCCGGTTATACGTTTTTTTTTTCCCGACAGCGTGCAGGCTGGAGTAGGAGGTCTCTGGCGGACCGTGAGTTTCTCATTCCTCCGGATACCACAAGTTTCTGTGCAAGATATGCAGGGGAGTTTGAGTATAAGGCCTTGTGTGTGATGCATGCTAGCTTAAGCTGTATTCTGGCCTCGAAAGGAAGCCAGTTCAGCGCTTTCAGGTGTGGAGAGATGTGGTCAAATTTCCTTGTGCCGGTAAGAAGTCTGGCGGCCGCATTGAGGCAGGCTTTTAGAGGTGCTAGGGAGATCTTGGGTAAACCAGAGAGGGTGGAACAGCCATATTCCAGTCTAGAAATGACTAGTGCTATATAGTATGACATAATACTATATAGAATCTATTTCAAACAACATTTAACTACAATAAAACAATCTTCAATAAACATCTCTACATTTAATAATATATTTCAAACATCAAAGTTCTTGATAACTTTTTTACCTTTAAAAATAAAACTAACACATAATACACCTCACAAATTTATAACTCACCTTCCAAATTGATTTGTAGAATATGAAATATCAGAAACTCAGAAAGGATTTTCTTATGCACACAATCAATGTAATGCACTGCTCTCACCAAGGCAAAACCAGTAATGGCAACGTTTCCCTCTCTTTCTCTACACAAATAAATGTAAGTAACAAATCAAATTGCTTCCTACATTATTTCAAATTCTAAAACACATTTCTATTGGTTAGACATATTAACCCTTACCAACTGACTTCTAAAAGTAGCCAAACTGCTTCTGGAATTTTTTTGGAGTCGCGACTCCACCGTACACCAACGCGATGGAGCCGCGAATTCGTACGGGAGTTCAAAAATATATTACAACTAAAAATACCACTAATTTTTAAAAACACACCACTTCTAAAGATACTGCAGATTTGGGAAATCTTACTTTAATAAGATTTCACTTATATATAAATTACAATTTCACATTTTAAGTCCACAGTTGAGTTTCAACCCTTCCCCCATTCTGCTTAATGCCAGTTTCCATAGTAACAGTTCATGGAACATTCAACTGAACTGACAGGTCACAAGTTCACCATATTTTCAAGTTCACCACACAATGTTACAAATGCAAACAGCAGGTGTGGTTGACATTTCCAAAATATAAGCTTATTCCATCTACTGTACCTTTCAAACATTTTTTACTAACCAATAAGAAACATGCTTTTTAAAGACAGTAACATGCACCCTATTTTTGAATGCTCACTGTTCTTAAACAGCCAATCAATTCTCTACTTTTTAAAAAACAGCATCTTGTCCACCATTTTACATACCTCTCATTCTACCAACTGACTACCTCAGCTACAGACATCTTTTCATTACTTCCAGACATCCCTTCAAGATGCTTACAGTGTGGATTGTTGGACACAGCTATGTTTTCTGATGCAAAAGGTATGCTGAACGCAGAGGTATTGACAATGACCTAGCTTTGAAAAAGGTGGATATTAAATGCATTGCACAGAGAGGATTAAAGTGGCACCAATTGATGCCTTTGGTTAAAACCTATTTGCATCTCCAACCCCCTGACCTCATGATTGTGCACTGTGGTGGCAATGACCCAGGCACATTGACTGGGGTAGGTCTGGAAATGCTAATGAAGGACACCTTTGCACAATTGATGTTGCTTTTACCTCAAACTGTCTTTGTATACTCTAACATATGCCAAAGACAGAAATGGAAGTGGTCAAATCAATTCTGTCCACAGATTGAAAAAGCTAGAAAGAATGTCAATAAAGCTGTTTCTGCTTACCTCAGAGACCATAGGATGGGCTCTATATATAACAACAATCTACGTTTTGATATGGATGGCATCTACAGAAGTGATGGAGTACACTTCACAGATCCAGGAAACAGAGTCTTTCTCAACAACCTAAAGCTCTGCATGAGCACTTACATGTAGCTACAACAAACTCCCGATGAAAACAAGGGCTCTTTTTAGAGCCACCCTATAACTTAATACTGATTATTAATTTTTTTTCACATACAATTTCTTTTTTTTTTCGGGTTCGCAAACTCAGCGCAATTCACAAAACAAAAGCAGAAACTCAATGCTCTACAACACAACACACTTTTCAAGTTTAACTATTAATTTTAAATTTTATTTATTTTTAACAACTCTATCAATTATAATCTTGTCATTAACTTCAATCACAGAACCTTTTTAAAACAACTTCACAAATACAACACTACCTTCTACATTATATACTACTTAATTATTTATTTAAGGTGAATTCACAAAGCCACCGCAACGTTACACGGGGGGCCGCGCTGAGAGCCGCGTTGGAGTCGCGACTCCAAACTCGAAACAAAAAAAACCGATCCACTTCAATTATTTCATAATCGTCCCGGGGACCCCAACCCCCGGGGCCTGCCACCATTATTTCTTTAAAAAAGAAAAGGAAGGGGGACTGCGTGGCCCCCCTCCTCAGGCCAAAAGTGGCCCCAGAGACCCCATTCCCCGGGGCCTGGCCTCTTTTTAAAAAAAAAAACAATGAAGGGAGGAGGGCCGCGTTGCCTTCCTCCCGGGCCAATTCTAGCCCCGGGGACCCCATCCCCCGGGGCCTGGCCTCACCGTTGGGGACCCTGGGGGGAGCCCCAATGCCCCCACGGTCCCAGCCGGCTCCCCGCCTCCTGCGGAACCCGGCATTGCTTTTGAGCAAGGGGAGCTGCTGACATGCAGCTCCCCTTGCTCAAAATCAATCCTGCTTTGCTTCGTTGAAGCGAGAGCAGGTTTTCCTGCTCTTGCTTCAACAAAGCAAAGCAAAGCAGGAATTTGCTATGACAGGGCTGGAGCCATGCTCCCGCCCTGTCATAGCATACAGCAATGTCCCGGGGGTCCATTGCAGGAGCCGGCCCTGGGGGGTGGCGGTCCCCAGGGCCATCAAGGGCTCCAGGAGGGGGGCTGTGTTGCCCCCCTCCCTACATTTGCATAGGCCCGGGGAGGTGGTGGCTTGGGGGGGCCCGCGAGGCCCCCTAATTAATGAAAGAAGCCCCGGCGGTCCCCGGGGCTTGGGGGGACTAGCGATGCCCCTGCCTTATAATTACAAATGCCACGGGGAGGTGGCAGTCCTCGGGCAGCGTGGGGGGGTTAGGACCCCCCACGCATTCAATCAACATGCCCCAGGGAGATGGCGTCCCCGGGGCTGTGGGGGGGCGCATGCCCCCTGCCTTCAATTAACTAAGCCCTGGGGAGGTGGCGGTCCCCGGGGCTGCGGGGGCCCCCGCGGGCCCACGCAAATTAATTAATGATTGCCCCCGGGACCTGGCCCACCTGGGGGCTTATAAAAAACAAAGCGCGGGAGACCGCTTTGTTGTTTTTTTTATTGTCTCGTCCGGATTCACGCACCCAGCGTGACTTCGGACGTTTTTTTAAATAAAAAAGTGCTTTTTTTGGGCCTGGGGGTCTTCGTGGGACCCCCTGAACAGGCCTAGGGGGTCAGGGTCTTTCTAACCTGCCCCCTTTTCTTATTTTTCAACATTTCTCCACTGTTTTCTTGTGACTCGGTTACAGAGTCACAAGATGGCTGCCAACACATTCTGGTTTGGAGTGTTGGCAGCCAATCAGAAATAAGCACGTGCTCGGGAGTATTCGCGAATTCTCCTCGGTGCTCAGATATAGATATTTTAATTTTTTTAATTTCTCAAGAACTACTGAACGGATTTACACCATTTAAAAAAAGGTCTCTTTCTGAACCAAGAGCTACCTTTTTGCCAAATTTGGTGTAATTCCATTCAGCAGTTCGGGCTGTAGCCTGTTCCAATTTTTCCTATGAAATTAACATGGGGAAAACGTGTTTTGAGACCCCCCTTTTTTCTCAGCCCCCGCTTGACGAATCACCCCAAAACTTTCAAAACAGCAGCTGACCGGAGCGGGCCATTAGTTTTGAAAATTTTGCGAAGATTCGTCAAACGGCGCCAAAGATATTAGCAAAAGGAAAAAACGCTTTTGAATAGAAACAAGGTCCTAACTATAACTACCTACTGGCGACCGCCAGTAGGATATATATGGATATATATATATATATATATTTCAACAATATTTCAGTTTATTCACGGTACCAAGCCGGTGGGTTTTGCCGGCTTGGTACCGTGAATAAACTGATCCCAAGCACATTGTAATTGTGCCTTATTTTCGCAGAAGGAGTGTGCGTTTGCAAAGCTTTTTGCGTGGTGAGTTGAAATTTAAGACAGGGTTTCTTCGGACCCTGGCGCACACCACAGCTGATGTGTCCCGGCTCACTCGAGGACACATCAGTGAATATACATATATTCACTGAAAAAAACATAGGTTTCAGGCACGTTATAGTTAGAAATTAGCATTTAAAAAACCTTACAAATTCACTGAAAAAACCATAGGTTTTAGGGACAGTTATAGTCAGTTGGACATTGCACTCGTACAAAACCCGTGAAATTCCCCCGTTATAGTTAGTTCAGCTAACTATAACTCGCGCCCCCGCAATGCACTGCTGATGACGTCACATATTACATCACTCATGACATGGGCAGTGACATCACTGATGACATCACTGATGACATCTCAAATGACATCACTGATGACATCACTGATGACATCATCCATGTGATAATTTGATGCATCTTCTCACACCCTAATATAACTTTTGATACACCCACTGTAAATTACAGACTGCCATTGTCAAAACCATAGACACTCCAACACCAATAACTACATACCCACTCACTGATTCTTAGGTCTACACACACACACATCTACTCACTCACCCGTACAGTCACTCATACTTATAGTCACTCAGTACAGGACTATTATATGCACTCATACACCTATATAAACACTCACACACCGCCACTCATCCATAGAGGTACTCACACACCTAGACAGTCATGCAAAAAATTAAGCACACACCCATTTACTCACCTATACAGTTATACACACACCAGCTCACTTACTCATACAAATACTAGCACATTCTTACGCTCTTATACAATCTCTGATACAAGCACACACTCATCCATACAGTCACTCTCACAATCACACACTCTCGCTTATAGCTATTTATATACTCCAACACACATATATACTGCCTTTCACATATGTAGTTACTCACACATGTACCACTGGGACATACATTCATTCACTAACACACTCTTACACACACTTACCCACCCATACAGTCTATCACAGATGCACTCTTGAAACCATCCACCCAGTGAATCACCCACTCACACATCTATGCACAGAGTCGCACACACCCCACCCACACAAACACTCAGGCACCCATACAGATACTCAGACAACCAATCAATAACTCATATAGACACTCATGTAGCTATTCACAGACCCATGCAGCCACTTACACAGCAACAGACAGACGGATACAGACATTCACCCAGTTTAGTCACTAACCCATGCATTCAGTAAGATACGTTTAATCACTCACTAATAGAGTTAGTCACGCACCTACTAAATCATCCATACAGACACTTATACACCCACTCATTCTTCAATACGCCTTTCCCTATATATATTAAACATATTTAAACTTTACTGAAACACACAGTCACTGGATGATGTCATCAGTGATGTCATCAGTGATGTCATTTGAGATGTCATCAGTGATGTCATCAGTGATGTCACTGACCATGTCATGAGTGATGTAATATGTGACGTCATCAGCAGTGCATTGCGGGGGCGTGAGTTATAGTTGGCCGAACTAACTATAACGGGGGAATTTCACGGGTTTTGTACGAGTGCAATGTCCAACTAACTATAACTGTCCCTAAAACCTATGGTTTTTTCAGTGAATATATATATAGATAATATTGTCATACAACCATATCTCTGTTTCGTAACTTTCCATCCTCATGTAACATAACATTTCCTGTTGAATGATGTGGGTATTATATAAGTATTCAAAAATGAAGGGAAAGGGGTTGCACAACAAGATACCAATGCCCTTTTCTAATTTTACTCACTCTTTGCATCTCATGCTCAAACCACACCCTCAGATCGGAATACGGGGGGCCAAACTGAAATATTACTGCCGCTAGAGTCAGACCACAGATGATGAGTGAGAGTTGGTCTTGGAAGATATTTTAAGGGAAATCTACTAACTCTTTGCACTGGGTTTGCATCAAAAAAGTAATGTAAAGCCAGCACAAAGTGTTGTATTGGGATTAACTTTCCAACGCAAATCCTGATTTTTGATTGAAATGAGCTTTAAGTAACACAAAGTAGTAGTATGAGCCTCTTTGCGCTACTTTGAGTCAAGGGATCATTCCATGGGTGATACTTAGTTGTTCCCATGCAGCTACCCTTGGATTTTGACACAAATCCCTATCTACTAACCTTGGTAGGCAGGGATTTTTACGTCAAACAATTACGCCTCCTCGAGGCAGGTATAACTTGGGAGAAAAGTTTTTTTTTTCTCCAAACATTTCAAACCTTGCATGTGTGCTCAAATGTACAGCACCCACACAAACTTGGAAAATAACTAATCTATGTCTCAACATAGTTTTTTGTACTAAAAGGGTACCCTTCCAGTACATAGCCTATGGTAGACATCACAAACACATTTACACTTTGATGAAAGAGTGTGTACGTGGTGCAATGCAGCCTAAAGTGCAGCAGCGCAGGCAGAGAGAGAAACAGCGCCACATTTTAGTAGATATGGTGCCCTTCTGCTGACTCCTTTAATGCAAAGTGGGGCAGAAACTTTTGTTGCTGTGCTGCATTGAGTAACTTTCTAGTAAATGTGCCCCTTAATCTTGACTAACTTTAACAGTTACTAGAAAATAGTACATTTTTCTATACTGTTGTCCCAAATTCTTTATGCCCGAAAATTTGCCACTCGAATTAATGACATATAATGTTCAGAACTTAGGTACGATTAGTCCGAACAGATTGTCATATACCGAAAACTAGCGTATCTATTCTCAAGCTTGCATGCAGATATTTTTGTCTATAGAATGGATGACGCGTGACCCCCTCAACTGCCTTATCGATTTCAGGGATAATCATAATAAAACGCGTTATTTAGTAATTATAAAACATGATACCATGTTCATATTTTGCTATTTAAGTTTCTGTTTCATAGTCTATAAATAACAAGTGTTACTTTTGTCCAGCTTAATGTTGCTCAATTGATTGACTTCAGGTGGATGAATGCATGAGACAGCCTATGACCCGGTAATATATTCCCGGAACCGCATAGACGATTCCTCTGATCATGGACGTACGTAGCCATGGGACGTCTGGATTAGGCCGTGCCCTACCATTGGGCAGTCTGGCTCAACCATGTGGCTGAGGGGTTGGGGGATCGAAGGAGGGGGAAGGGTTGCAGCAGTGGACAGAGAAGTTTGGAAGCTGCTTGCTCTGAATGTTGTAATGGTTGACAGTCCTGTGTTCTGAGCAGTTAGCCGGATACTGTGTGCACGTCATCCGCAGGCCAGGCGTGGCCTGCGGGGTTGAATACAAGGGGAGGACCCGCACATGGGTTATCTCCCGATACAGTTATACCGAGTGTGTCTCCTTCATTGCGCTCCCCATATTCTCCTAGGTTTACTGCATAGGCCTTACATGCATAATCTACTCGTGGGGTGCCACACTGGCGACGCAGAGGGCCGTGACCCTCGCTTCGCTCAACTGCCTTGCCTGTGGTCCCCGATCAGAGTGCTCAACGGCTGCTGCGCTGTTCGGCGAGGCCCGCCGCATTTCCTGCTGTGCATTTGACAGCCGCTGCGCTGTTCGGCGGAGGCCCGCCACATCACTTGCAGCATTGGAGGAGCGGTATCCACTACAGCCTGTACGGGTGAGTGCTGCCCCCTGAAGCTCACCGGGAACCCGGCTGCCACATGGACACACCCTGCGTTCCTCCCCAGTGCCCAACGTCCAGGCCTGCAGGCGAGGGCTGCCGCGCCCCTGCTGGACGATCCCCGCCACCGCGGGGGTGGAGCTGCTCAGCGCGACGGCGATCGCCGCCGGGAAGAGAGAAGACATGTGCCCAGACACAGCGCGAGCGCTTGAAGTGGAGAAGGGTGCCACGGCAGTGTGCACACGGCGCACATAGGCCCCAGGAGGGCAATACCATACCAGTAGCCTCCACAGCCTGAAGTGTGGACTGACAGGAAGAGAGAGGTTGAAGAAAAAAAAAAGATAAATACACACAAGTGAAGTTTATAATAGAAGAGAACTATAATAGAAGAGAACAAGAAGGAACAACACCACACAGGGGAGAGGAAAAGGGGGGAGACACCAAGCAGACCACTGAGCAAAGATAAGAAAGAGAGGAGGAAGAGGGAAAAAGAAGACAAGATAGCCAGAAAAGGCTTACACAAACCCCACAGGGGGAAGGAAGACACAGCAAGCCACAGAGAGAAAGGCACAGAAAGAATAAAGACAGACACCATCCACCAGAAGCATGGCTGATGACGACCAGGCACAGGCCCAACAAAGAGCCCCATTACAACACGCACTTACTGGTACTGCCACCATTCAGTGAACTGGAAGACCCAGCGACAGCGTCCCCGAGATGGAAAATTTGGATAGAACGTCTGAATAATTATTTTGTAGCCACAAGGGACACCGACGGGGCAGTGGAAAGGTCGTTACTCTTCCACTATGCTGGAGATGAAATGTTCAAATTATTCAAACATTTGCCAAACACAGGCAAGGCCACGGACTACGAAGCTGCGGTCTCGGCGTTGGATGCGCACTTCGACCCCCAACTCAATCTCAATTTCGAACGATTCAAGCTGCGCCAGGCACGCCAACTGGAAGTGGAGTCGATTGACGCATTCTACGCGCGGCTGCGCGAACTGGCCAGCACGTGTACGGAGGATGATCAGCCAAAGGAAATAAGGGCCCAAATCATCCAAGGGTGCCGAGACAAGACAGTAAGATGCCTCATCTTGCGCCAACCAAAAATCACCCTGGAAGACATTCTCATACTGGCAAGAACCCACAATCTATCCGCGGTGAGAGCAAACGAAATGGACCAAGCCCTCACGAAGACTCAAGGAAGACCAGAGACTGTCAAAACGGAGCGTGCTCACGCTCTCCGAACAAAGACAAGGAGTGATACACCCAAGAAGACAAGACCAGAAACGTCCAAGACGCGGTGTGGGTATTGCGGCCATGAGCCACATGCGGCAAAAGACTGCACCGCGTAAGGAAAAACATGCGAATTGCGGGATTCCCTACCACTTTGCAGCTGTATGCAGAAGGCAGAATGGAGGCCGAGATGCTCGAGGACAAAGGCCACCCTCACGGACAGTGCAACAGCTGTCCATAGCAGACTCTGCGCAGATGGAGGAATAACAAAGAACCAGCCGAAGATACCAAGGGCCGGCAGACTCATCCACGGAAGATGAGGTGGAAACATACCTAATCTCGTTCACCCGAGAACTCAAGCGCCGCAGAAGGCCGCAACCAACATGTGTAGTCAGGATCGCAGGATCGGAGGTGAAAGCGATCATTGATACAGGGGCGTCCGTAAATGTGATGGGCCTCCAGCAATACCAGCGCCTCCAACCTCGACTGCCGGTCACCCCGTCCCGCACCAAGATATTTGCGTACGGGAGCCAGACCCCTCTGCCACTGAGAGGAAAGATATCTGTCCCAGTTAGGTCAGAAGACCAGGAAGTCACCACCATCATTCATGTCATAGACCGTGAAGCGGACACCCTAATCAGCAGTCACACAGCAGAAGACCTCGGTTTAGTATCTTTCGCCAGGAGTGTCCAGGTGCATCAGGTCGATGAAATACTGGATGAGTTCCCGGAACTTTTCAAGGACTCGGACACATCAAGTGCCACCCCATCAGACTACACATTGACAAGACCATCACCCCTGTGGCATTACGACACCGGCGAGTCCCCTTTCACCTGAGGCCCTTGGTGGAAAAAGAACTTCAAAAGCTTGAAAAGCAAGGAGTGATCGAAAAAGTCTCTGCACCAACGCCATGGGTGTCCCCGATGGTCATTGCGGAAAAGCCCAAACAGCCGGTAGCCATTCATCTCTGCATCGATATGAGGCTACCCAACCGGGCAATCAAGAGGGAGCACCACATAACGCCAACCATGGATGATATAATTGCGGATGTCAACGGATCAAGGTGGTTTTCCAAAATAAACCTGAATGCTGGGTATCACCAACTGCCCTTGGCGGAGGAAAGCCGCTACATTACAACTTTCAGTACCCACCTGGGGTTGCGTCGTTACAAACGACTGAACTTTGAGATATCCTCGGCCGCAGAGGTGTTCCAGAACACTATCCGCGAGATGCTGTCTGGGTTGCCCGGAGTGATAAACGTCAGCGACGACATATTGATCCACTCTGCCACAGCCACTGACCATCACAAGCACCTGAGGAACACCCTGCGCCGCCTTAGTGACCATGGAGTGACACTACACTGGGAAAAGTGTCTGTTTTTCAAACCATCACTGGAATTCTTTGGATACGTATTCAACCAGGAGGGCATCCAGGTGGATCCGAAGAAATCGCAAACTATTCGAAACGCCCCAGCTCCAACCACGCCCACGAAGTGAGGAGTTTCCTAGGCATGGCCACATATTGCGGGAGGTTCATCCCCGATCTCGTAACCCGCGCCGAGCCAAAAGTGGACGCCAAATGGAACTGGGGACAGCAGGAAGAGGAGGCGTTCCAGAGCATCAAAGACGCCCTATGGGGAGAAGCCACCCTCGCCTATTTCGATCCAGAGAAGCGAACAGAACTACTGGTAGACGCCAGTCCGGTGGGGCTGGGAGCAGTGCTCGCCCAGGAACAGGAGCCAGGCCGATGGGCAACCCTGTCATTTGCCAGCAAGGCTCTGACCCCGACTGAAGCAAGATATGCCCAAATCGAGCGAGAGGCGCTCGCGATAAAATGGGCCTGCAACCATTTCCATCTGTACCTGACAGGCCAGCCATTCACCGTGGTAAAGGACCACCAGCCTCTAGTTCCCTCTTCAAAGGGTCAACCCCTCATCCACCTCCCCGAATTGAGCGATGGGCCGTACAACTTCAGCCCTACCAGATGGAGGTAGTCTACCGACCCGGGACGAAGAACCCCGCAGTTTTTTTTGTCCCGACACCCGCCCTCCATGGAAGAGACGGATGACCTTGAGGTGTCAGAACAGTACATACAAATGATCTCGGTTGCAGCATGCCCCCAGGCGATGACGCTTGAAGATATCGAGAAGGCCGCTGAGCAAGACCCCATATACACCCGAACTCTTCACGCAGTCCAAAAAGGATCATGGAAGTCATATCTCCAGCAAACAAACACGTGGGCGCCGGAGGACCACGGAGAGCTGACGAAAATATGGAGGGTGCGGAGCGAACTGAGTGCCACGTCAGACGGAATACTCCTGCGAGGCTCTAGGCTAGTAATACCACAAGCTCTGAGGCAAAGAGCAACTCAACTGGCCCATGGGGTCACCAAGGAGTGACCAAAATGAAGGCAAGAATGAGAAAAAAGGTCTGGTTTCCAGAACTTGAAACAATGGTCGAAGACTTTGTACGCCGCTGCCCAGCCTGCCAGATGACCAGTGCACCTGAGCGGCCGACCCCTATAATCACAGAAGAGCCCTGCACCATCCCGTGGTCAAAGGTGAGCATAGACTTTGGAAGTTTCCCGGGGGGGAAACACATGCTCGTCCTCGTGGATGCATACTTCAAGTATCCCATAGTGGAGCCAGTCACGTCGACCACCTTTGCTCATGTAGCACCCGTCCTGGAGAAAGTGTTTGCCACATTTGGATTTCCCTCCGAGATCCGAAGCGACAATGGGCCACCATTTCAAGGGACTGAGTTTGCCACTTTTCTCAATCAGTGAGGGATCCATCACCGCCGTGTCATGCCCCAATGGCCCCAAGCCAACGGAGACGTTGAGCGGTTCATGAGGACATTAAACAAAATGCTACGTATAGCCAATGTGGAACAAGCGGACCCCGAGCGATGCCTCCACGAGTTCCTCAGGGAGTACAGGAGCACCCCACACTTCACCACGCTGCGGAGCCCCTGGGCTGCGGAGAGACCTGATCCCGATGTGTCCAGGGTGGACACCCCCACCCCATGACATCCGAGAATAACAGGCGAGGCGAGAACGGCAAAATCACCGAGCAAGCGTCCGGCGCCACGCTGCACACCAGTCACTCCTGCCAGGGGCAACAGTCCTACTCAAAGATCGCCGGCCTGGAGGAAAGTTCCACACTGCCCATGAACTGTGCACCTGGACGGTCGTTACCAGCAAAGTCACCATGGTGACAGCCCGAAAAGGGAGCAAGGAAATATCTCGAAACTGTTCCTGGTTCAAAGAGGTCCCGTCCGTGCCCTTAGAATCGGACCTACGGAACCCACCGAACCCAGACAGAGATACCCCGTGCCGAGCGGAAGAAGAGATCAACACCCCGGACTTTACCTCTTCAGGGGCCCTGCCTCCTGAATCGCCGCCAAACTTGCTGTCGCCAGGGAGGCCATCCATCCGAGGTCAACAACATCGCTACAGCCTACGACCTAATCCCCGGCCCAACCGGCACCTCCAAGATTTTCCGTGTTGAAATACCAAAGACTGATGCCAGGGCGTTTTATGTGGTTACTGGACTTTTCTGGAGCTGAGTTTTAAGATCCAAGTTGGGAAGGGATGTAATGGTTGACGGTCCTGTGTTCCGAGCTGTTAGCCGGATACTGTGTGCACGTCATCCGCAGGCCAGGCGTGGCCTGCTGGGTTGAATAAAAGGGGAGGACCCGCACGTGGGTTATCTCCCGATACAGTTATACCGAGTGTGCCTCCCTCATTGCACTCTCCATATTCTCCTAGGTTTACTGCATAGGCCTTACCTGCATAACCTACTCGTGGGGCGCCACAAACGTCACGGTCTCCTGTAAAAGTAAGAGCCCTTCATAAATTAGGACTAAGCAGCGTCTTTCACTTTATCTTAATTTTACACTGCTCCATCCACAAGAGTTGTTATTCTTAAAATAACTGCCAAATTGTATGTGCCCTTACATTTACATTCTTTCTATACCCTGAATTACAAAGCAATACTACAGCAGGATGTGAAATACAGTTTAAAGTGCCACAAATAGCGCTGAAGGCGAGGTGCACTCCCGACACAGATCATGAACAGTAATTCCTTGGCTTATAAAGGAGAGAACTGCTTTTGCATGAGCGCTCAAGCTCGATTTTTAAGTCTCCTGTGGAAGTCATTTTGGTTTTCTGGCGCCACCATTTAACAAAATAGTCAGCACCGGATTTGACCAAAGTAAATGAGCTATTTTTAAGATGTTTACTGTAACTAATTTTCAAAGCTGTAAATGGCAACCCTCCTCTCCAATTGTTGAAACACAACACCGTGACAATTTCTTTTGACAAAAACTGTACAAATAAACATATTTGTCTCTCCTTGTCTGTCCTGACTGCCAGTCTTACGAGGTTCAAAGGTGCACATCTTTGCTTTTCAGTCGTGGCTAGTTCGTGCAGAGTTCAGGGGTCAAGGATTGTGTGTGAATCATTCCAGTATAAATCGACTGGGGAGTCGCGTACCTCCGCAGGCAGTGCATAGCATAAGCTTGGTTAGAGTTGCACATATGAACTAGGCCCCATCAACCATTCATTAACATGACTTCCATGTCTGATGTGACGAGCTTTTTCATACTTAACTTTATTCTTCACATTCTTGTACATGCATTTAGGTATTTCATGTAGCCACTACAGGACTACATGACCCAGAGTGCAAAGTGAAAGCAGGACTGGGTGAGCTACTCTTTTGAATAACCTGAGCTCTCTCATTTATGAAGTGAGGGCAACATGGAAGTCTAGCTAATCTGCCTGTGCTGTTTACCTTACCCCATTGGGTTAGTCCATACAACCATTAACATCCACCGGGACACGCCCATCATTGGAGGACCTCTCCTACAAGTACTTATTTTATTTCACAATCTCCTGACCTCCTCAGAGCACGTGTGTGAGCCACCTGCCCCTCTTTCTACGAATACTGGAAGCAGAGCGTGATCTCTCGTTGCTTAACATTAATGTCCTAGTCAGCTTTATTAAATGTAAAAAGATGCTGATGTTTGGCATCAAGAAAACAGACATAGTGCTGCTCCAGGAGACCCACCTGTCCCAGCTGGAATCTGAAAATTTAACTCGTTCAGGAAAGTGATATATGCAGCTCTCATTTAGGCACACCGGAGCAACCAATACCCAACCCCAATGCTCACAACAAATGCAGAGTGGGTATCATGATCCACAAATGTATGTCTGTTTGAATCATGGTCTGGCCCCAAGGGCAGATATGTATGCTGTAAACTCACGGTGCAAACTGACACTTTTGTGGTAGGCTCAGTCTATGCTCCCACCTACATAGACTGTTCACTGAATTCAGCCACTCTCAACTCAGTTGGTGGGGACTGGAATTTGACTCCAGATCCCGTCCTTGATCAGTCAGGGCACTCAGTTTTGAGAAACACTGTTGCCAGGGTCGTTCTGAGAGACATGTTAACTGATCACCACTGACCAGAACCCTAGTGGCTACTTCGTCCCAGGGCCAGAGGATATACTTTTCTTTCCTGGGTTCATGGAACAGAAACAGGAATAGACTATTTCCTGACCTACAATGCCATGGTGCCAAAAATCCTTTCATGCAACATTCAAACCCTAACTTTCTCAGATCATGCTCCCATCTCACTGCTGCTAGACATGAACATAACTTTTTCTAAAGACAAGTTATTGAAGATGAATATGACCAACTACAAACATCCGAACAATAACAATAAGTTACTAAATAAATTCGAGGATTTCCTCAGACTGAATTAACATGGATGTCACGCTCTCAATTGGGGGAGAGGCTTATCCTCTCCCTTGTTGTGGAAAAGGCCTGTGACAGGATGGAATGGATTCACCTTTTCCACATCATGGAATGGGAGGACATCAGTCCATTCTTTATCAAAATGGTTAAGTTCTTTTACAGCAAGCCCACAGCAATAGTGACCAGCAATGGTTTCCTCTCAAAACCACTTGCTATCTAAATTTGGCACCAGAAAGCGATGCCTCTTATCCCCACTACTGTTTTTACTAGCACTTGAACCTCTGTCGATTAGTGATTAGACAGGGAGACAAGCACCAGGTATCCAGGTATTTCCAATGACTGCAGGAGAATTGAAGCTTATGCTCTATGCTGACAACATTCTCCTTACCCTGTCTGCGCTGGAAAAGTTAGTACCTATCCTAATTGATACTAATAATGCCTTCTCCAGCTCCTGGAGAGACTGCAGCTGTCCCTAAGGGGGAGGGTGCAAAGAGTCAAGATGGTAGGGGCTCCTAGTTTTAACTGTCTTCACCATGATCCCTTTGAAATGTCTAGTGGCACAACTTCGGAGTACTGACCTTGCAATAAAAAATTGTATTTAGGGATGGGCACACCCCTGAATAGCACCAGCTAAACCTCATGCAGCAGCATCGTCAGGCTGCCTCTGGCAACCGAATATAGGGCTCTACCATGCGGCTCATCAATTGTTGCAAATGGCATAATACTTCACTGAGGAATTTAAATCCCCTGACTGGCTTCTGATAGAATCTCATGCACAATACGATGCCACTGGACCACAGATTCTCTATTTATTTATTTAGAGTTTTTGTATAGCGTGAACTAGACCTGAAGGCATCAGAGCACTTAACAGAGTTAGCACAGCATCGACTGCATGAGCTACACCCGGGAAAAAAACAGTGCCTACTAGAAGTATAAAAGGAAATAAATAGACAGCAGGATATGTGCACAATATAGCAACCCTTACACGAGTTGCTTAAAATGCAGATAACAGTGCAGAAGGCAGTATAAAAAGAGATATACAATAGACAGCACGGTATGTGAACTATATAGCAGCAATTACATGCGTTACATCAAAAAGAGGACTTAGAAATACAGTGAAAGCGTATAAGAGGTATAATATGGGCAATAAGATATGCAAACAATATAGTTCTGAGGTAGATATGGAGGTTGGTGCCAGGGTGTACAATGGACAGTAGGATATGCAAACGATATAGTTCTGAGATAGTTATGCTGGGAGGTGTGATGGTGGGGATGGTGGAGTCACAGTTTTTTCCCAAGGTAGTGGTACTCACGTTTAGATGGAAGGTGCAAAGAAGAAGCATCAGGCCACTCGGAATGCTTAGGGAGGTGGATCTAGGTATTTATTGAGAAGAAGAAGTTTGAGTTTCTTCTTGAAGTGAGGGAATGAGTGATTGTCATGTAAGTCTTGGAGCATTCTAGCAAGATTCTAGGAGCATTCCTGGAGAAAGTACAGTTGTGAGATTTTTCTTTCTTGAATTTGGGAGTGATCCGGAGCAGACTGTTAGAGCTTCGAAGGGGTATCTTTTGATAGTTTGTTTGCAAGGTAGACTGGTTTTCCGTGTAGAGAGCTTTGTGGGTTATGCAAGCAGTTTTAAAAATACATCTTGGCACAATTGGCAGCCAGTTGAATTTCTTCATGGTGAGAGTGATGTGGTCGAAGCAACTCTCTCCTGACAAAAGTCTGGCCGCTGTGTGGCTTTCAGAGGGGCTAAGTGTGATTTTGAGGCAGCCGTGATAGGTGCATTACCGTACTCCAGTTTAGAGAAGACTACGGACTGTACCACAGTCTTTAGGTCAGCAATGGAGATGAAGGGTTTGATTTTTTTTAAGGTGTTTCAACATATATAAAGCACTTTTTGCTAAGGCAATTAATTTGTTCTTTCATGGTCAGGTTTTTGACGAGTGTGTCCCCAGAGAGTTTATAGAGTTGTAGAGGGATAGCTTGCAGTTTAATGCAGTGAGTTTATCGAGCCAAGTATCTACAGGAAAGGAATTGCCGTTTGGTTGGATGAACAGAAGTTCAATTTTTGATGGGGTTAAGCTTAAAATGATTGTTAGGCAGCCAGGATATGACCGTGGAGAGAGTGCTATTTAGGTGCTGGGCTTCTTTAATTGACGAGATTTTGATGTAGATTTGGGTGTCATCTGCTTAGAGATTATAGGCTATTTTGGCTTGTTTCAGGATCATTGCAAGGGTTTACATATAGAGGTTGAATAGTGCAGGAGACTGGATTGACCCTTGAGGAACTCCTTGAGAGACTGGTGTTGCTTTTGAGGTGGAGTTGTTTAACTTAACTGTGAGTGTTCATTCAAGAAGGAAGCAAATCACTGAAGAACAGTTCCATTGATACCTGGATGTTGCAATAGGGTGTTTAGGAGGATGCCATGGTAAACAGTATCAAAGGCAGCTGAGAGGTCCAGCAGGACAAGGAGGCAGGCCTGGCCTTCATCCACAGATCTGTGTAGGTCGTCTGTGATGTTCAGTATAACAGTCTCTGTGCTACAGTCTTTCCTGAACCCATTTTGGAAGGCGTCATGGAGGTTGATTTTTTAATGGGTTGTTGAGTAGTGCCAGCACACATTTTTCATTGGCTTTGGCCCGGAGAGGGAGGTTTGTAATAGGTTTGTAGTTAATAAGATCGTTCTGGTCAGCGTTTTTTTGATGAGGGGGTGACTTGGCCGTGTGTGAGGGAGGCTTGCAAGGCACCACTCGATAAGGAGCAGATGATGATTTTGGTTCATTAAGGAGAGATGAGACGACTGAGATTTTTTACGAGAACAGCAGGGAGGGGTGTCATAGATGTGCGATGTCGGGTTCATGCAAACAACTAGTTTGAGGACTTCTTCAGGGATGTGTTCATATTTGGTCCAAGTTGCATTGGATTTCAGTTGCAGGGGTTTGAGGTTGGCGTTCTGGATTGCTGAGAGGAGGAGTTTGGTGAGACAGCCATTGGTAAGCGGTAGGGCTTTGGGCAGATCCTCCTTGCAGGGGTGGTATCCAAGGTGTAGGGTGGTAGGTAGGCAGGTGGGACAAGAGAGAGTTGGATGTTGATTATTTTTTCAGAGAAGAATGTAGCAAACTCTTTGCACTGCTTAGTAGAGGTGTTGATTGAGTGTTGTGTGAATGGGGAAGTTTGCTGCTTGAGCATGTTGAAAAAGGTCTTTATATCTGTTCCTAGACTGGTAAAGTTGGGCTCGGAAGAAGGAGGCTTTTTCTCTGAAGATGTGTTTTTTATATTTAAGACATTCTGTTCGGAGAATCGAGAGATTGGTTAGTGAGGTTTGTTGTCTCTAATTTCTTTGCGCCAATTGGAGTTCTCTCATCTCATTGTTAAGGGCTGTATTAAGCCAGGGTCTTGAAGGGATATTGCTTGATTTTTGGAGTTTCACGGGGCGACTGTGTCAAAGAGTTCTGCCATTTATGTGTTGTAGTGGGCAGTGAGGTCATTAGCAAAGGTGAGGTCTGGTGGAGGTAAAATTTGTGAGCTGACTAGTGCTTCTAACTCAACCAGGGGGAGTTGATGTATGTTCTTCGTCCATCGCTTGGGATGGATAGATTGGGGGAGGTTCTTAGGTTGGATGGCATTGAGATCAAAAAGGATTAAGTGATGTTCAGTCCAGTCAGAGTATAGGATAGAGCGGAGGGATAAGGTGTTATGTTTGGAGATGATTGCATCAAGGGGAGAGCCCTTGTTGTGAGTTTGCTTATTGCAGTGTTGGATGAGATCATTCATTACAGGAGGGTGGATAGGGTTTGTACTATTGGATCATCAGCATTGTTGAGGTGCAGGTCTAGATCTCCTAGTTTGATGTTTGTGCTACCTTTTACAGAGTTTTGCGATATGAGACTTCAAGGAATTGTGAGTTTTCCCCTGGAGGGTGATTGATGACATGACATTCAATGGGGCTTGGGCCTTTAGAGGAGAGCTGGGCTCCCAAGTGTTCAAAAGTAGAGCATTTGGTAGTGCAGAGTGGAGTTTAGCAGAGATCGTTTTTGGGTATGATGGCTAATCCATCCCCTCTGTGATCCATCTGGTCGCAGCTAATTATTGAGAAGCCCTGAGGACAGAGGAGGTCCATGACAGGGAATGAGTGGTCCTTCAACCAGGTTTCAGTTAGAAAGCAGGTGTCAATTTTGTGCCTTAGGATAGTTTCAGCTTTATCCATGCCATGCTTGACTGCTGACCAACAGTTTAGTAACATGCAGCAAACGGGGGGGGGGGTGATTTTGGACCAGGGTGACTGGGTTGTATGGTAGTTAGTTGTGCCGGAGGTCTGGGGGCCGAGTGTTGTTCTGGGTCCTAGACATGCCAAGGATGACCTGGATCTTGCAGTGGGAGGGTTGGGTTCGAGTATTGTCATATGTGTAGCTCAGCATTTTGGCTTCTCACTGTGACAGTCTAGTCACAGTGCATCTCCTAATGAGGTGGTGACGTATATAAGGAATAGTTTGTCTAGGGGTGAGTGATGGAGGGGTCAGAGTGTGTGTTTGAGGCATGACCATTGCTCACCGTGGATGCATGAGGTTGGGATAGGCTGTAGCTAGTCTTTGGTTCCTTCCGCAGTGATGAGATTTCATCCAGAATCGTATTGATTTTGTGTTCTAGGCGAGTAATCATAGGGATCACTTTAGAGGTGGTTTAATCAAAGAACGGCGCAGCCCTCTTCTCCACCACTGGGATTTTGTCAGCCTCAGCTCTTCTCTCCTCTGCAGCCAGTTGAGCCAGCTGAGGGTCCCTCTCAGCCTGTCAGTCCTTGAGCTCCTAAGGGGACAGGATGTGTAAGGAGACAATGCTCCCAGTAGTAGCTCCATTAGGTGACTACCTCTCTGTGGGCTTCCCTCTCTCCTCTGGAGCCTCAGCAAACTCATTTTCTCCTCCTCTGCTTCCTTCTTAGGGGCACTGCCCTCTTGCGATTCTGGTTTGGGATCCTCCAGGAGGTTCCTAGGCCTTACATCCTATACATTTCCAGAGGGGCCTTCCTCCTCAGAGTTATCCCCAGAATCCTCTGTTAGTGTTGTTAGCCAGAGGTTATCCTCATAGATAAACAGGGTTGTCTTAAGATCCCGCCATGTGGATGTCCTCTTCACGGCCAGCCCCCTCTCCTTGCAAAAAACTGTTAGCTCCTTCATAGTATAGATATCTAGATGCCAGTAGTTAATTTCCATTCTGTCAAGGTCTTACAGTTGCAACAACCATGCAGAGTTCCAAGTTGATCAAGATGAAGCAGGAGTAAATTTAGAAAAATGACTAATTGAGAGAAAAGGAGAAAACAGTATGATGGTACGTAGAGGTATGTGATATGGAAGTAGTGTACAACAATCACTGTATGTAAAGTACAAACACAAGTTCTATCCTCACTGCTGACCACCAATGTTAGAAATGGTGTCTCTAGTTGGCAGTTGTTTGCTCCCATTCCAAGTAGGGACCCTGACTCTAGTCAGGGTAAGGTAGTCACACAGCTAAGATAACCCCTGCTCACCCCCTTGGTAGCTTAGCACAAGCAGTCAGGCTTATCTCGGAGGCAATGTGTAAAGCAATTGTACATGCACATACTGTATCACAGTAAAAACACTACAAAAGGACACCACCTACACCAGATTAGAAAAATAGCCAATATTTATCTGAATAACGCAAGACCAAAACAACAAAAATCCAACATGCATAAATCAAGATATCACTTTTAGAAAGATTACTGTAATAATATAGCTCCTAGAAAACAATAGGTTCGCACAGAGCTATCTCAACATCATGACAGGTCCTAATCCAACAGTTCAGCACTGAATGCGAGAAGCACAGGCTGGCTATGGAGTCACACAGACCCTCAGTAACAGTACCTTGAAAATGATGAAAACAAAGACGTTGCACGACATCGAGAAGGTGAGGCATTGCTGGAGCGGCATCTGTTCCTTACTGCTGTACAGGGGCAGTGATGTGGTGTTGGCGGTGAGACGTTGGTTCCTTACGATGGTGTGGTGCCGATGAGCTTGGGAGATCACCCACATCGGTTATCAACTCCGCAATGATGCAGTTGCCCTCCGCTCCGGTGCAGGCAGCAGCGTGGCGTCGGTTCGAAGCTCTGTCATTGGAGAGGTCGGTGCAGTGCAAATCAGAGTGGTGCCTCATGCACTTTACGAGTGGTGCCCTCGGCTGTGGTGCAGGCAGTTGCCTCGATGACGAACTTGGATTCGATAATCTGCTGTTGTCGACAACACCAGGGCTGCGGTGTAAGTCGGGATGGTACGTCATACTGTTAATGAGGGGAGCCCTCAGCTCCAGTGCAGGCAGCTGCATCGCTGACAGCATTGATGTTGCTTTTCTTGATTTGCACCACCAGCCACACAATTCCAAGGGCCCACTTGGCAATCAAAACAACTCCCAGCAAGCAGAGAAGTCCAGGTGCTGTTAGCAAGATGCAGATGAAGTATTTGGCCTTGAAACAGGAGGCAAGCATGCACAAGCCCTTGCAGAACCTTGGTAGCAGGGTACAGAAAGCAATGTCCAGTCCTGTCACTCCCAGGACAGAAGCAGCAAGCAGCAGGCCATCACATCAAAGCAACAGGCAGAGTGGCAGTCCCTCCTACTGTATTCAGCTCTTCTTCCAGGCAGAATGTCCTTAGTCCAGAAGTGTTCTCATTTTGGGGTATCAGAGGTCCGATACTGATACCTCTTTCTGCCTTTTGAAGTAGGCAACCTTCAAGGGAAAGTCTTTGTAGTTAAGAAGATCATGCCTTTCCCTGACCTGGCACTAGACACACTACAGGGGGGTGGAGACAGCTTTGTGTGAGGACAAACACAGCCCTATTCAGGTGTCAGCGACAACTTTTCCCACCACTCTAGCTCAGGAAGACCCATCAGCCTGGTGATGGGCCATCAGGATATGCAAGGCACACCTCAGCTCCCTTTGTGTGTGACTGTCTAGAGTGAATGCCCAAGAGCACAACTGTCAGTCAACCTAGATGTGGATTCTACAGATAGGCAGAGGCACAGAATGGTTAAGCAAGAAAATGCCCACTTTCTATAAGTGGCACTTTCAAACACGCAATTTAAAAACCAACTTCACCAAGAGATGTGTTTTTAAATTGTGAGTCCAGAAACCCCAAAATTCAAATCTCTATCTGTTACCAATAGGAAATTACACTTTAAAGACATTGCAAGCCAATCCCCATGTTACCCTATGGGAGAAAAAGTCTGTGCAATAAACCGAAATTAGAAGTATTTCACTATTAGAATATGTAAAACACACCAGTACATGTCCTACCTTTTAAATATGCTGCACCCTGACCATGGGGCTGCCTTGGACCTACCTTAGGGGTGACTTACATGTAGTAAATGGGAAGGTTTGGGTTTGGCAAGTGGGTGCACTTGCCAGGTCAAAACGTCAGTTTAAATCTGCACTCACAAACACTGCGGTGGCAGGTCTGAGACATGTTTGCAAGGCTACTCATGTGGGTGGCACAATCAGTGCTGCAGGCCCACTAGTAGCATTTGATTTACAGGCCCTGGGCATGGCTGGTGCACTTTACTAGGGACTTACTAGTGAACAATACTAACTCAGTCATGTGACACCACTCTATGACACTCCACACCGCTGCACTCCACGACACTACTCAAAATCAATGCACTCTACGCCAATCTACTCTGTACCACTGTACTTTATGCCACTTCAGTCTATGCCACTCTACTCTGCGATGCTCCACTCCGCAATACTCCACTCTATTATGCTCTACTCCATTAAACTCTGCTCCACCCTATACCACTCCACTCTACTCTAAGCCATTCTACTACACTACTCCACGATGCTCTATGTGACTCCCTCTATGCCACGCCATGCCACTTTATTCCACCCTACTCTGACACTATGACTCTCCTCTATGACACTCTATGCCACTTCGCTCTATGACACTACGCCACTCAACTCTACAATACTCTACTTAATTCTATGCCACTCTATGCCTATCCACTCTGCTCTGCACCCTCTACACCACTCTACGACACTATGCCACTATACGACACACTGCTCCCTCCACAACACTCCACGACACTCCACTCTACTGTATGCCACTCCATAATACTCAAAAACACTCCACTATTTCCCCACTAATGTTTAGCCATGCTGAATAGCAGCTACTTTGGTATACAACATTGCTAAAACATATTGGCAAGCCAATAGTTCTTGTATAGGTGAGACCTATTGGCTTTGCAAATGCTTGTTCTCTTCAGGTAGTACAGTGTCCACTGTTGAGAATGCCGAGACGTGTGCTAAGGTCTCAGGTAGTGGATTTTCAGAATTAGCTCCATCTTCCGTTCAACAGACCAGGGCAAATGACTTTTTAATTGCTCCTCTCCGAGTGAAACGGCATTGATTTTTGAAAACGAAAACTTAGTTGAATAATTCATTTCCAGTGATATATTTTTCTTTACCTATAAACAATTTTTATGCTTGCAGTCGTGGAGCAGAGAGCTTTAATTTTCATTTATCTTTGACATAGTCCTTACATGTGCCAATACCAGCAGAGGCAATGTGCCTACATATTTCATGATGCTTTTAATACATTGCAAAACTCTACTCTTTTCTGCAGTACCACTAGACGGTGCTATCTGTTTCCAGAGACTTGTTATTGTAAAAGTAATTGCCTTTGTACAGTGCTTCATACTCCTGATGAGAAGCTCATTAAAGGATCTGGAGCAGGATACTCCACGAGGGATCGCTTGCTTGCTATGTTGATGCATAGCACTGTGGTCTATGTGTGAAGTGTTTTGGTGTCCTGTGTGAGTGTTGGCTGCTATGTTGTTGCATAGAGGTTTGGGCTATGTGGGAAGTGTTTTAGTGTCTTGTGTGAGTGTTGGCTCCTATGTTGTTGCATAGCACTGTGGTCTATATGGGAAGTGTTTTGGTGTCTTGTGTCAGTGTTGGCTGCTATGTTGTTGCATAGCGGTTTGGTCTATGTGCGAAGTGTTTTAGTTTCTTGTGTGAGTGTTGGCTCCTATGTTGGTGCATAGCACTGTGGTCTATATGGGAAAGTGTTTTGGTGTCTTGTGTGAGTGTTGGCTGCTTTGTTGTTGCATAGCGGTGTGGTCTATGTGGGAAGTGTTTTGGTGTTGTGTGTGAGTGTTGGCTGCTATGTTGTTGCATAGCGGTGTGGTCTATGTAGGAAGTGTTTTGATGTTGTGTGCGAGTGACCAGAATGGTGCTCTTTGTAGTCATGGAGAGGTAAGTGAGGGCCAAGACAGGATAGGGTACTAAAGGGGTCGACTTGAATAAAGTCGTTCCTGACACAAGCTCTTATTGTAAATAGGGTGTTTTTAATGCTTTCGTGGGTCCAATCAGAATGGCAGATCGCAGATCGTTTTGTGCATTGGATCAGTGAACTCATAGGAAGGGAAAGGATTGCCTAATGAGCAGTGAAGGATTGCCAAATGAGCAGTGAAGGCAACTACATAACAGATTGTCATGATTTGAAAGTTCTACGAGACCACCTTGAGGGAGCAGAACAGCAACCCCTGTATCTGCACTACTTACTGGTAGCCAGTGAGAAATTCCTTATTGGGAAAATCCAGGGCAAGTATGTGTTTAGTTAATGTCATGCACTGATAAGAGGCACATAAGGTGACACACTATTTTAGTTCTCCATATGCCTTTCTTTTAACTGACAACAGAGCTGCCCCGATACCGTTTTAATTCTTCATCCTTAGTTCTGGACACGCCAGGAATTTATTTTCTTCCTGAACTTCAGATGCTCTGGTGTGTTTCGTATCTTGGCTAAGAGGTTCCAAACTTTTAACATAGTTACTAATAATGATAAAGTGTTCTGTTCTGGGAGCATGGTAACATTTAGTCCAGTGGAACAACATACCTTTGCCTTGGAAGGGCCTATAGGCAATGTAGAGAACAGGGTCATATGAGTGTCTGACTCTAGGCAGACTGTGGACTTCATTTAGCACTGGTGTGATGTGTTCCCATGGAGGACTGTGTAGCAACTATCTTGCTGCAATGTTTAGAACCCTTTGTAGTTTGCAAAGTAAAAATAATGTGCCCATACGCACAGACCATTTCCAATATCAACTTGTCACATCACAAGCGTTATAATGACCTGTAGTTTCTGTGAAAATTCTATTTGTGGAAAGGTGTGTTACAGTGTTAGGTAGAGTACATTTCTTGTAACTCCATTCGCATGTGGTATCATAAATAGTTTGGAATTCAAGAGGACTCTGTAATTTCTTATGTTCCTTGATGTCTTTGTGGTGTCCCTATTTCCTTAGGCCAGATGGTTGTAGGATGGTAACTACTCCATTGTCCTCAAGTCATGATCTCAGTTTTGGAAGAATTTAGCATAAGACGATTCATCAATATCCATTTGTTAATGACACAGAAACATGTTTGAAGTCAAGACCAGCCTTGTTACTTGAGGCCTTTCATTGTTAGGGATCACTGACAAAATATCGAGGTAAACAATATCGTTTGACACAAATATTGTGTCAAATGTATTGTTTGCCAAAATATTGTGTCCCCATACTTAAAATGACAAGTTCAAAAATATCGGAAATAAAATATTGTTTAACTCCTTTAGCGCAGCTGTCAGTCAATGGCGGATGGCCGCACTTCCTCCTCAGTGTGTCTGTCGGCCATTGGCTGACATGGGGAGGGCTAACAAGGATCCTCCGGTGCTTGCCAGGGGATTCCTTTTTTCAAAACAAAGGGTGAGGGAGATGCAGAATCGCCTCCACATCAGCCCTGTAACATCATAGCGCCGCACTGACATCACAAATTCCCCACCGGAGCAGCGAGAAGAAGGTGGTGAGTGCTCGCTCTCTCTCTTGTGGGGAAAAAAAGCCAAAAAAGGCCTCCCCACATTTCTGGGAGGCCTCCATGGAAAGGGGAGAGTGTTCCCTTCCCAATGAGGCCTCTCTGAAGCAGGTTCCTGTTTGTTGATCGCGACTACGCTACGATCCGCAGCCAGGAAACCCACTAGGCCACCAGGGATTTATGTTAGGGGGTTCGGTCCTCCTGGCAACGGGCTTCCCCCCCCCCCTTCCCCCCAAAGGTCAATTATTTTTTTTAAAAGGTGGTTCCCCCCTGGAAAGGGGAGGGGGCATAGGGGGTGGAATTGTAACTCAAGGGGGATGTTAAGAAAAACCTAAAAAAGGAAATTGTCAGGAGGTCAGCCCTCCCTCCATACAGGCCAACCCCCTGGGGGCACCCACATTTTTTGGGGGAATGTTTTCCCTGGGGGTCGGGGGAGGTGATCGCAGCCCCCAGGGAATCACATTTCCCCCCCAAAAATAGTAGTGTAATGTTGGTAGAGGGTCCTTTAGGGGCCATATATATATATATTTTCAGATGGTGCCCCCCCAAGGTAAAACACACTTTGTAACAATAATGTATACTGTATATGGCACATTAATCTACCTTTCGCAGGTTAAGTAGCAGATGGCTGATTTATGTGGCATGTGCAGAAGACTGCAAAGGGATGAATGTGTTTGCATGCAGTAGAAGGGCATGCACAAACAAAAATAGTCCTCTTTTAGTTGCTTATTTATGCATTTGTTTGCTAAACTGGCACCAAGGTGGTGAAATGTTTGCACAGGCAGTATTACCATGTTTGCATATCATGAAATAATGAAGTAATACTATCAAAAAGGTGCTGCATCATGCTGCATAATATGCCTTTTTTTGCTGCATAATTTAGTCAACCCTGTCTCATAATTTGGTGCTCTCCTGTGGCATAATTCCATTGACCCTGGTGATGCCACTGTGAGATTTCACAAGGAGCACACTTGCGCCCAAATTGCCGGGGCTAATGTGGACTATGTGAATGTGTGCTTCTTGAGATCAAAGGTAGATTTGTAGCTTTGGGAAATTACTTTTATACTGACAATGGTCCTGCAGCTCTTCAATAATAATATTTTGCATAAGCCATGACATAAGTATGTTGTGGTATTGGGCATGTGACAAGGTGAAGTAATACTGTATCTTTTTTGTCTTCTTTAGTGTCGTTGGAGAACCTGCATAGTCACCATAAAGAAAGATGTCTTTTTTGTTTATTTACTGTTGCACACATCTCAGAAACTCACACACCCTCTGACTTATTTAGAACAATTTTTCTGCCTTCTTTGTAGGGCAGTGTTTTAGAAGGAAGGTTTTAGCAGTCAGCAGAGATGGCATCTCAGTGGATGACTACTGCCAAGCCCCTAACTCAGGTTATTGAGGACAGCTCTAAGGCAGGATTTTGAGACTGAGACAGCAGATACTAGTTAGTTAGTTATAACTTTATTCTATTTTCTTTCAAATCATAAAAGTACATAGAAAATACATCATGCAATGTAAAAAATCGGTATCCCAAATCTCCCAACATTCAATACAATATATACATAAAATCCACTTAAAGATAAAAATGCATAGAATAAAAATAGATTGTCTCATCAATTAAACAACTGTCCTATTAAAACCTGCAGTCTATTATTCATTTTCAGCGGCCATTAAAAACTCCTGATAAAAAAACGGGCTAAATAATAAAAAATAGTGGGTGTTTTTAACATTTGGAGAAAGTAAAAAGCTGGTCTCACTTGAATAAAATTCTGATTGGACAGAAGCGGCCGGACTAAATTATGGCACAGCTGATTAAATCTAGGACATATAACAATATGGAAAGTACCAGGGAGGGACACTTGATCGCAAGAGCAAGGAGGGAGATCCGAGACTGTACACCAAGCCCCTCTAGGTAACCAAAGCTGATAAATCTTGTTATACATGAAGTAAGGCAGGAGCGTCCTATGATATGAAGAGATTTCCCACAGTAGATAGTGTTCAATACCCTTCACTGTCTTGATCATAATGAACTGTCAGAAGGAAAGCTTATGAAGGTCTAAGGCTTCCCATTGTGAAGCCTATTTTACCCAGGAAATGTCCCTCTTGACTATCCCTTCAAGATTGGAAAACTGCTCAGGTCGACCCAAAGACTTAAAAGCAAGCTTGATATAGGCTAACCAAGAAATACTCATCGCTCCTTCCAACACCATACAATCATGTATTATGAGCCTATTAAGTGAGCGATCTTCTTTCAATCAGACTGATAGCCAGAATATCAGGGGACGAAGGGCAATCCAGTCTGTTATGTAACCAATGCCTACTTCTTCATGCAACATTTCTGAGGGGATGCTTGCAGGAAATTTGAGGAGGCCCCTAAGGAAACAGTTTTCGACCACCTGTAGCTGAGGACATGATACATAACCCCAAATCTCACTGGCATACCTGCCAGTGACACACATTTAGCCTTGTAGCCTTTAACATCACCTCTACATTAGTTTGGCCCATGCGTCTAGCTAAAAGGGCAACCCTGCAGTGTCCGATGTAAGTTTCTGCAAATTTTTCTTCATCAGTGGTTGCCAAGAAAACCTGGAGTCTAAAAGAATCCCCGGGTAGGAAAGTGCTTCATCCTAGAGATGGAATGGCCCTTTGACACAAAGCTTTTTGACCTGGTATTACTAGGTCCCACCACCATCACATGGGGTTTGTGGAAAGGTCCAGTTCTTTAGTATACCCTACATACAGCTCTATTAGTTGTTGCAGCCCGTTGGCAGTCCTAGACTTGAGGACAGCATAGTCCGCATATAAAAGAACTGGCAAATGGCGAGCACCTACTAATGGGAAGCCTAGAGCTTGTTCCAACAAGGCCGCCTCCAAACCATTAATATACCGAGTGAAGAGAAAGGGGGCCAAAATACACCCTGGCGCACCCTCTCTTCAATTCCAGGATGATGTGCACTGCCCCTCCGATCCAAATCTAACCGTGGTGGAAATGCCTTCATGGAGGGCTTGCAGGAAAGAATGCAAGGCCAGCTTGACCCCAATGGACCCATGTACAGCCCACAACTTAGCTCTGTTGACCCGATCGAATGCTGAACTAAGGTTCATGAAGGCCAAGTGGATCGACCCTCCCCTTGCTCTTGTATACTTGTTTCTCAACAACATAAGGTTAAGGGTCTGATCCACTGTCCGCCGGCTGGGCCTAAACCCGTACTGAATCTATGTGAAAATGTTCCCCTCACTAGCCCACAATGCAGAGTGGTCCAACAAAACCCTTTCCAGGACCTTAACTTCGCTGTCCACCAGGGATATAGGACGATAGCAGGCAGTATCAGTCCTGCTCCCCTTCTTGAAAACTGGTTCTATGATGGAGCTTTTCCAGCTGATAGGCATCTTCACTCTAGCCGCCGCGTTAAAGTGCTGCGTGAGCAGGGGCGCCCATATATCCACCTCAGACTTGAACAAATCCCCTGGATTGCCATCTCAACCAGGGGCCTTCCCCTCGGGAGTGGCTCAGATGGCTTTCTTAACCTCCATCCAATGAAAGTTCGGGCCCGGCTCCCCCCACATGGTGCAGGATCACTGCTGTCTTCCAAATGATAGATAGCCCTAAAGTGCTCCCGCCACTCCTGTGGGGAAATGATCCAGGTCTGAGTACAGATCTGATCCATGCCAAAGATGGGGTGGTTCACCATCAGGGCCGTAGTGGGCACCGGGCATTTCCCTGGTGGGCCAGAAGGGTGGGGGCTGGTTTTGGACTGGTGGGGGCCATTTTTGTTACTGGGAGCCGGTTTTTCAGCAGTGCTGCAAAATCGGCCCCTTGTAACAAAAGCGCAGCAGCAGTGTTCACGCCAGACCACCCCCCGGCCGGTCCGACGTAATTGCCAGGGCTGGTTTGCGATCCCAGTCCGACCCTGTTCACAATCTGCCAAAACTTAGAAGAATCACTCATGGCACAGGCTTCTATTAATCTCTCCCATAGCTCTAACTTAAGGTATGTCTTCCTATTGCTACGCACCGCCCGAAAGCAAGCTCTTGCCTGCCTGATTTCCTCCTGTCCCTGGGAGTTCTGTGTAAAGCAGACATAAGGGCTCTGTGGGTTCTACTACAATCCTTGTCAAACCACCTTCAAGGTGGTGCAGAGTGAACTGCAGATGGTACAACCAGGGCAGTCTTTATACTCCTAGCTATATTATCAAATTCCTTCAAAATATTAGAAACCTGAGCTCTTCATCTAGGCAAGTATTAAAATCCGACCTACGAGTGGAAATCAGGGTCCTTAAGAAATCCTCTGGAACCACCTTGTCCTACTTAAGCCTGCGCCCTTGAGCAACAGGGACAACCAGTTCATGATACAGGGCTACCGTCCTATCCTTGGCACCGTTCCAGTTGAGATGTCCCCAAAAAATATTATAATCACTCAGGGGATGCATAATGGCTTTAAACTCAATCAGAGAAGTTAAAAAGCAAGAAGAAACTAATATATAGTCAATAGTAGAGGAGGCTGTCCCGTATCCCTTAAAGGTCGGGATATGCATAGCATTCTTAGTCTCCTGTCGATTCAAAAGGTTCACAAGAGAATGATCTGCAAAAAGGGAATTAAACCTCTCCCCAGTGGGCGAATGCTCCAGGTTGATCTGATCACCATTCACCACGTTCTTGTCTTCTGAGGTATCCACGTATAAAAAACAATCTTCACACAGGTGTAAGTTAAAATCACCCTACAGGAGAATTAAGGGTAAAGCCCGAATGCTAAGTGGACATATTGATAAGAAACTGATTAAGCTCATGAACAGCTAGCTGGTCCCCCCTAGATGGATGATAAATGTTAACAAAAAGCACCCTTAGGTGATCAGGAAATGTCAATAGGATACCTAGAATAGCTGGTGTGTGGGAGCCCACAGTTTCTATTTTACAGTTGAGGGTAGTTCTAATAAAAGTAGCTAAGCCCCCTTTAGCCCAGCCATGAACAGAGGGCAAGGCAAAAGAAATAAATGGCACAAATCCTTTCAAAACTAGCAACCCCTCCTTGTGCCATGTCTCCTGGAGATAGATAACATAATTCGCATTAAGGAGATCAAGACACACCTGATCTTCCAGCTTTCCTCTAATTCCAGCGATTTTCCAGCTCAAAACCCTTAATGAGTTCTAAACAGCAGAAGTGACACTGGACAAAGCCGGGGGAGTTGCACACCGAGGGACAAGCTCTATGAGCTCCAGTCGGTCCAGGGACTCTAAATCAGTCAGGGGATCAAAACAATTACCTAATGTGATACGAAGGTCACAAGCTAGGAGCCTACCTCTCAGCCAGATAGAGAGGACCCACCCCTGCCCCTCTCGTGAGTCTAAGCCATCAGTCAATCCTTCTCCCCACCCACCCCCCCCCGAAACCTTATGAGCATTATGCTGGATCAGAACAGAAAGAGGTTTTGTCTTTTGCCTAACTGACCGTCTCCACGTTCTCCACTCGAGAAGAGAGAGCGTACACTACGCCAGTTATAAACCCCTTCAACTGTTTCATAATGTCAGAGAGGTTAGGCAGGGAGCCTTGTTCCAACCATGGCAGATCTGGTTGAGTGACCACATGAGCAACTGAAAGTCCTTTCCTAACCACTCCCCCTTTCTTCTTCCCATTGTTCTTTAGGATGGGCTTTGGGCTGGAGACAGACCCCTCGTCCACTGACCCAATAGCTGAGACTGCCCCCTCTTGATTGTGGAATTCAGAAGCTGGGATTCTACCTTATTCCCCTTGTGGGTGCAGGACGGCTTGTGAATAGTAGAGCCTGATGGAGTGGCGGGATCCTCCTGTACCTTGGTGGGGTCAGGGGAGGGGGAGAAACAAACTGGGCCTTCCCTAGACATGGAGAGTCTCCTTTCCACTTAATCAATTCTCTTAGATACTGCACTAACTACGCAAGTCAGAAACCCCTCTATCGTCGTTCTACAGGGTGTCACCCGAGGTGTCATAGGGGTAGGCCCAACAGTTCTCTTTTTCCCCATGGCAAAACAAAGACTCACGGCCCCACACCCTGAAGATCAAATAGACTACCCCTACGGGATTCGAGGATGGAGCAACAGTTCAAATCTCAAGTCCAGAAAAGACCTCACTTACGGCAGGCTGCTAGGGATTTCAGGATATTCAGCCCAACCACCAGAATATAACGATCACAAACGAGCATGAAGCCACACTGACTGGAGTAGGAATAGTAAATTTGACCCCTCCACAATCCAACACTTTCCCTACTGCTGTAATATATGGAGTTGGAATAGTAAAGTTAACCCCTCCGCAGGGTGCTTTTTTCCGGTCCAGGGAGGACCTGGCTTAGCAGTTTGGGCTGGACTGTTCCCATGAGGAACAGGGTGAAGTCTGATTTGCGTATGGCTGGGTCCAAACTGGGGTGGCATGGTGAGCAAAAGAATTATGGATTTAACCCAGATCTCTTGCCCGGGGGGGCGAATGCTTGATTTGCTCTGCATTCCGTCCATCATCTGTGTGTCTTTTGCTTTTTTGCCCTAAGTGCACTGGGTATGCCCAGATGTGGGTCCCGGGCTCACTGTGTCACTGGATTCAAGCTAGCCTGGCTGATGAGGGGTGATGCCCTGAAACCGGTCCCAGGATGCTTGTTTCCAGTCCAGGGAGGACCTGGCTTAGCAGTTCGGGCTGGACTGTTCCCATGAGGAACAGGGTCAAGACTGATTTGCATATGGCTGGGTCCAAACTGGGGTGGCATGGTGAGCAAAAGAACAATGGATTTTACCCAGATCTCTTGAGTGGGGGTCAATGTTTGATTTGCTCTGCATTCTGTCCATCATCTGTGTCTCTTCTACTTTCCCCACAGTTGCACTTACTGGAGTGGGAATAGTAAATTTTACACCTCAGTAATCGAAAACTTGTCCTACTGTTGCACTTATTGGAGTCGGAATAGTAAATTTTAACCCTCCACAATCCAACAATTTCCCTACTGTTGCATCCAACACTTTCCCTACTTTTGCACTGAGTGGAGTGCGAATAGTAGATTTTACCACTCCGCAATCCAACGCTTTCCTTACTGTTGAACTGAATATAGTGGGAATAGTAAATTTTACCCCTGTGCAATTCAACACTTTCCCAACTTTTGCATTTATTGTAGTGGGAATAGTTATTTGTACTTTTCCTGAGTTTCATTTTTTTTTTGTACTTTTTTATAAATTGAAGTGGCTACACTATGGGGCCTATTACAATGTCGGTCGTAAGGCCTCAGATCGGAGGTCTTATGACCGACATCGTCCGTTTCAATTCTGACCTGCTAATTTTGATTCAGCCGGTCAGAATTGAAACCAGACGGACATTCCGTCTGGCTTCCGATGGGCTCAAGGAGCCAGTTGGCCAGTCGGAACCGACCCGTAATCCAAATGTATGGCGGTTTACGCCGTCCGGATTACGATGCACAGTTTCCGGCAGGGTTTCCATGCCGGCCTTTCCGACATGGAAAGCCTGTCAGAAAGCGTGTTTGGGGGCCCCTAGCATGGCCCTCTTTCCTTTGCTGCCTCCAGTTGGTGGCTGAGGGGGCACCTATGGTGCCCCACTGTTAATCCCTGCACCCCATGGCAGGCACCTTGAGGTGCCCTCCACGGGGTGCAGGGATTAACACCACCTCACATTTCCCTGTGGGAGCATGTACTACACACATGCTCCCATAGGAAAATGTTGGAATGCGACCGCACCATGTGCGGTTGCCTCATAATGAGGCGGTCAGGACCGCCGACTGGAGGTCGGTCAGTCCCGCTTCCGAGACATCCTCCCGACATCATAATAGGCCCCAGTATGTATTACTTGTGGAATTTTATAGTTCAGTTTCTAATAATTACATTTACATTATGTTTTTTTGTAGTTAAAATTATAACATTTTTGATTAGTAATGTTTTTAACATGTAATATATTTTTAGTAAATGTAATTTTTTTTTTATTTGTAAATAAATTGGTATGTTTTTTAAATGCTCTATGGTATTGGGTATATATATATATATATATTCACTGAAAAAACCATAGGTTTCAGGGGCGTTATAGTTAGTTGGACATTTCACTCGTACAAAACCATAGAAATTCCCCCGTTATAGTTAGTTCAGCTAACTATAACTCGCGCGCCCGCAATGCACTGCTGATGACGTCACATATTACATCACTCATGACATGGTCAGTGACATCACTATGACATCACTGATGACATCTCAAATGACATCACTGATGACATCACTGATGACATCATTCTTGTGATAGAGTGGCAGACCTCCTCTCACCCTAATATAACCTTTGATACACACTCTCAAAAATACAAACTAACATTTTCAAAACAATGGACATACCAATACCAGTTACAACACACCTATTCAGTAATTCCAAGATCTACACACACATCCATTCATTCACCAACAGTCCCTATACAGTCACTCATACATGTACTCACTCATCATATGTACTCATACACCTATACATCCTGTTACACACCGCCACTCATCCATAGAGTTACTCACACACATAGTCACACATGCAAACAAAGTATCAAACATCCATTTACTTGCATATACAGTTATACACACACTACCACACTTACTTCTACAGAAACTTACACATACTTACTCTCTTAAACAATCACTTATAGAAACACCTACTTATTTGTACAGGAACTCTTCCAATCTCTCACTCTCACATATACTCACTTATATACACCAATACTCACATATACTAGTTTAAAACATATGTAGTTACTCATAAAGACACTATTGAGACAGTCATTCACTCACTAACACACCCATACACATACTCATCCACCTATACTGTCCTGCACACATGCTGTCTTCAACACATACAGTGAGTCACTCATTTATGCATCTATGCACTAAGTAATACCCCCCACCGAACCATACAGACACTCAGAAACTCGTACTGATACTCAAAAAACCAACTAATAACCCATATAGACACTCATGTAGCTACTCACCAACCCATGCAGCCACTTATACACAAAGTGAGAGACTGATACAGATATTTTCATATTTAAACATTACTCACTAACCCATGTATTCACTAAGATACACTTAGTCAGTTATACAATCAATTTTACAAAAAAAAATCATCCATTTAGACACTTATATACCCATTTATTCTTCCATCGACCTTGAGATATATATATAAAAAACATATTTAATTTTCAGAAAAACACACATTCACTGGATGATGTCATCAGTGATGTCATTTGAATGTCATCATTGATGTCATGAGTGATGTCACTGACCATGTCATGAGTGATGTAATATGTGAAGTCATCCGCAGTGCATTGCGGGCGCGCGAGTTATAGTTAGCTGAACTAACTATAACGGGGAATTTCTATGGTTTTGTACGAGTGAAATGTCTAACTAACTATAACACCCCTGAAACCTATGGTTTTTCAGTGAATTTCTAAGGTTTTTTAAATGCTAATTTCTAACTATAACGTGCCTGAAACCTATGGTTTTTTCAGTGAATTTCTAAGGTTTTTTAAATGCTAATTTCTAACTATAACGTGCCTGAAACCTATGGTTTTTTCAGTGAATATATATATATTTATTATACTATGTATACATGTGAAAATGTCTCGGTCCCCTGTTTGCCTCGGTGGCACAGAAAAAATGGGTGGAACTGACGTCAGCAGGCCGACGAGGTCCTCTTATGGCTCCGATGACGTCATACGGTGTCGCGAGCGGAGCCATGCTCGTTGACGTGGGAGAGCTAGGAAAGAATTTCCGTGGAATGCTGGTGCAGGGGATATTCACCTAAGTGTTCAGGCTAGTCCTTTGGGAGCAACTGTTTATGTTGCCACTCCAGAAACCGAAACCAGTGATCCGAGGGCAGAGGCCCTGCAGATGGCACACGAGGTGGGGTGCCCAGTCGTGTGCACCGGCGGGGCAGCGAAGTGACAAGCACCACAACCCACAAAAAAGTTAACGAGGGCACTGAATAACACAGGATCTTCTCTTTGTATCTGGCAGGAACAACGAAGTTAAAATGCCCTAGTACCAAAATGTAGAATTAGTGCTACAACGGTCTTCAAGAGGACCTGCGATGCCGCTTCTGCCTCCCGTACCCTGGAGGCGGCACATGGGTCACGCGGTACGGTCATACTGCGGTGGGACGCACACTCGTTGACCTCTCATGGCACTGCTCCACACTTCAGGGAGGACGCTTTCCATTAGCTATGTTTTCTGATGACCTGTCGCGCCGGCCCCGTCCAACAACAGAACTCCTTTAGATCCAAACAGACTCTTCCACTCTCTCACCGGAAGTGAAACCAGGCCACGCGGACACTTTCACAATACAACAGCCGGGAATGCACTTTTCAGTAAAAAAACCACATTCCTTCCTCCTAATTAATCAAATAAACGTCTCACTGAAGAACAGGGGCCAGCTTCGATCGGTAAACAGCTGTTACAACGACTTTTTTACTTTGCGCTACCATTACAACGCATGCATTACCACGCATGCGTTGTACATAACGAAGTCATTACTACGCATTTTTTTAGAACGCATGGTCATTTACCACGCATGCCTTTACAACGAATTTTGTTGTAATGGTATGTATGGTAAATGACCATGCGTTCTAAAAAACATGTAGATGATCCATGTCGTTGTAAGGAAACAGAGGCTGTTCCGTTTCCTCACAACGACGTGCACCGCCCCTCAGAGATGACGTGAAGCAGGAACCACGAGGAGAGAGGTACCATGAGGAGTGAGAGGTAAGGGGGATTGGGCATGGGGTGGGGGTTTCTTTTCTAGGGTTTAGGGTAGTGCAGTGGTGTTTGGGTGGTGTAGGGGGTCGTGCTGGGGGTAGTGTTTTAGGGTTTAGGGTAGTGCAGTGGTGTTTGGGTAGTGTAGGGGGTCGTGCTGGGGGTAGTGTTTTAGGGTTTAGGGTAGTGCAGTAGTGTAGGGGGTCATGCTGGGGGTAGTGTTTTAGGGTTTAGGGTAGTGCAGTGGTGTTTGTGTAGTGTAGGGGGTCATGCTGGGGGTAGTGTTTTATGGTTTAGGGTAGTTCAGTGGTGTTTGGGTAGTGTAGGGAGTCGTGTTTTAGGGTATAGGGTAGTGCAGTGGTGTTTGGGTAGTGTAGGGGGTCATGCTGGGGTTAGTGTTTTAGTGTTTAGGGTAGTGCAGTGGTGTTTGGGTAATGTAGGGGGTCGTGCTGGGGGTAGTGTTTTAGGGTTTAGGGTAGTGCAGTGGTGTTTGTGTAGTGTGGGAGGTCATGCTGGGTGTATATTTAGGGTTTAGTGTAGTGCAGTGGTGTTTGGGTAGTGTAGGGAGTCGTGCTGGGGGTAGTGTTTTAGGGTTTAGGGTAGTGCAGTGGTGTTTGGGTAGTGTAGGGTGTCGTGCTGGTGGTTGTGTTTTAGGGTTTAGGGTAGTGCAGTTTTGTTTGGGTAGTGTAGGGTGTCGTGCTGGGGGTAGTGTTTTAGGGTTTAGGGTAGTGCAGTGGTGTTTGGGTAGTGGAGGGGTAGTGTTTTAGGGTTTAGGGTAGTGCGCCCAACCAGCCACAATATCCATGGACAAAGGGGATCCTGACTCTGTGGAACGCTCCGTCAATTGAATAATTTGGGTCAAGGGCCCTACCACGTCCAAGACCTATCAATTCCTTTCTTGGGATCCCTCATATACTTGGAGAAAAAGGTACATAGTTTCTCATCAATTTCAGGCGTGTGTGCCACCTTCCCCTTCAGTGAGGGCCTTGGGCATTCTCCCCTCATCCTATTCCTGACCTCCCTTTCAAGGGGTTGATGGATTTTCCCCACCACATACTCTGCCACTTTGGCGTCAGGTGTCCACTCTGCCGTCCTAGGATGGTAAATTTGGGTAGGCTCGAACATGTCCGAGTGGACCCCGTCCCCAACCGGGGACTGAGAGGAGTGGGACTCTGGACGCCAGGGACGCCCGAGTCCTTATCCTCATCGGAGGAGAAATCGTCCTCCGATACACCCTCTCCCTCTAAGGGAAGCCCGCCGTCGGGGTCTACAATAGTGGTGACAGTGTCGCAATTTTCTCCGGGCCCCTCCTCCTCCCGGCAGGGTGCATGTTTTAGCGTTTGCGCACTCTTGAGGAAGGTCTCCGTAAGTTTATCAAATTCTTCCAAGTGCCCCGCGTTATGCTTAACGGCCCTTTTATTCCCCATCTGGGAGCTACTTGGACCCGCCACCACCAGATCTGGGTACTGAACACCCCAGGGATGCTTTTCGCCAGCTTATCAACCTGATCCCTAAGAGGAGCAAGCGCCCTAGAAATAGCCAGAGAGAGGGCTTGGTCCACTGCTGGAGGGAGAAGTTGGGGGCCATTCCTCCTCCACTTCCTGGTAGGAGGAGTAAAAATGGTCTTCTGGAGAAGACATGATAGCAGAGGGTGTGAGCACAGAACAAATGCCCTTAAAATCCTTAAGACAGCCCCCTTGCCGGTGCTCCAACAGCTGGGCTTTCCCCGAAGCTGTTATAAGAATAGACTGAGGCGCAATACCAATTACCACCACCAGGTGGCGATGGTCACTAACGTGGCCGTGTGGGGAAATCACCGCGTAGCGGTGTCAAAATTAGGCGAGGGTTGGTCGGGAATCAAGCGGACACTAAAGGAGTGACCGGATTCCCAAACGCGCGTAAAGACCAGCGGGAGCGCTCGACGGAGCTGCCTCGCTCGGACCAGACGCGTCTGACAGGATCTCACCGCGCGCAGAGCACACAGCAGGAGAAACTGCGAGGGGGAGAACGTGCTCGGGCAAGAGCCTGCTGCGCAGGGAATATGAAACGATACCAAGGCAATAATGCTAATAACGTGCACAAGAAACCGCTATACAAACAGCAACGTCAGATTAAGCCAAGAATGTAAGGAATGCACTTAACTGACGAGCAGTGAAGAAAGAGGAAGCGGAAGGGACGTCACGATATTATATACGATGGACTGTGATATGATTGGACTATAGTTGCCTTGGAGACTACCCCCTAATGGTTCATGGGTTGTGTAGTCTTTTGTTTAATGATTGTTGTGTTACGTTTTCTTTGAACTGCTATGCAAATAAAGTGAGGAAAGATATGCATAATCCTCACCTCCGTCCTGCCATAGAATTCATTAAACTTTATTTGATCTGATTTAGAAACATAGATCATAAAAGTGTACATAAAAACAGTAAATCCTCTTTCCTAATACAATACAGTGAGAATTAATTAAAACCAGTAGGTAAAAACGGGTGTTACAAAGCCCGGTTCAGAGCAACTTCAGGTTAACAGAATCGTAAAGTTCAATGTTTCGCAAGATCAATCTCATGTACTTCGTGCAAAATACGCAATAAGGGGTCCAAGTAAGATGTAACGCTACAATACCTGACCAGATTGCACTATATAAAACTGCAGAAAATCTAAAAATAAAAAGTGTTTTGCACACTTCTGTCATTGGGCTACATGTGGGCTACATCTGGGTGATATTTGTGCTACATTTGGGCTCTTTTTTCTCTGGTGGCCATCTTGGGAGACTTATTTGTTATGAAGTTTCCTAATTTCGTCATTTACTGCAGTCTCCTCAGTAGGAAATGCTTTCAGTTTTTTACTTTGATTCCATCAAGAAGGCATTCAGATGTGTCACACATTTGCCATAAATTCAGAATGTTAGCACTCTAGTTGTTCATTAGATCACTGTAGTAAAGCTACTGCTCACCAGGGAGTTAACTGGAAGTCTACTGCTGGTATTGAAAGTGATTGTTTCAGTCTGCATGTCAGAATTTTCTAATGAAATAGAAGAGGATTTGAGATCTCACTTAAAACATGCCCTAAATTTTCTTTCTGCAGCACTAACCATAATTTCTATGGCAAAATGAACCCCCTCATTTTGTTCCTTTTTAAATTAAATGTTTTAAGTGTTACCAGTTTATTCCAATCAAGATGGCTTCAGGTGTGCCATACTTTTGTCATAAGTAAGACTGTTAGCTCTCTAGTTGTTCTTTAGAACACTCTGGGAAGCTGCAGTAGAACACAAAGGCATCAACTGACAGGCTGCTCCTGTTGAAATATAACAGGAAGATATTTGAGATCACACTTGAAACATGTCCTAATTTTTCTTTCTACAGCACTAACCATAATTTCTATGACAAAATGAACCCCATCATTTTGTTCCTTTTTAAATTAAATGTTTTAAGTGTTACCAGTTTATTCCAATCAAGATGGCTTCAGGTGTGCCATACTTTTGTCATAAGTAAGGCTGTTGGCACTCTAGTTGTTCTTTAGAACACTCTGGGAAGCTGCAGTAGAACACAAAGGAATCAACTGACATTCTCTGCCCTTGTTGGATGTACATGTTTTACTGAGAATGTCAGACTTCATTCTCACATGACTGAGAAAGATAATGTGAATTTACAGAAAATATGCTCTCATTTTAGCTTCTGCAGCACCTTCCAAAACTCTATGGGACAAGCATGTGAAAATAGTTTTTATCTCAAACATGATTCATGATATCCCAGCAGAAGGTTTTTCACAGGGTAAAATCACCTTAGAACACACCACAATTCCTGAAATTAGTATGGTACCATCAAAAAATGAATTCTACTGTAACTAAAGTCTGTTATCACCCTTTATAGTTCTCCTTTTGGTAACCCTCAAAATCTTCCAATCACTACAATGCATTTCAATGGGGTACTATCATTTATATTGGTCCCAAGATGGCTGCCAGCAATTCCAGGATGAAGTGCTGACATCCAATCAGATCTCACGATGACGTGTGGTTAGGCTCCGCCCAGATATATATGTGTTTTCTTTTTCAAATTTCTCAGGAACTACTGAACGGATTTACACCATTTAACCAAAAGGCACGACTCTGAACCAAGGTCTACCTTTTTGCCAAATTTGGTGTAATTCCGTTCAGCATTTCGGGCTGTAGCTGCGATGAAAGGTTCCTATGGAAAATTGCATGGGGAAAACACGTTTTGGGACCCCCCTTTTTTCTCGGCCCCTGCTTGCCGAATCACCCCGAAACTTTCAGGGTAGGAGTGGACCGGAGCGGGCCATAAGTTTTGAAAATTTCGCGAAGATTCGTGAACTGGCGCCAAAGTTATTTCAAATAGAATGTTGTGGATTTCCTATGGAAAATAGGTCCTAACTATAACTATCTACTGGCGACCGCCAGTAGATAATATATATATATATTTGTTATATTATAAACAAGTATTAAATTATCACATACATTAAAATGATTAGTTTAGTAACATTTGAAAATTAAATATGTACAATTAAATGTATATATTAATATATATTTGTGTTTAATTTTTTTCAAAGTAGGTTTAATAGTTATATATTTTCTTAAAGTAATCAAATACATGTTATTTGTATTATATTATCGTTACTTTTAAATATAATTGTTTACAAATTTATGTTTATATATATATCTATATCTATATTCACTGAAAAAAACCATAGGTTTTAGGGACAGTTATAGTTAGTTGGACATTGCACTCGTACAAAACCCGTGAAATTCCCCCGTTATAGTCAGTTCAGGTAACTATAACTCGCGCCCCCGCAATGCACTGCTGATGACGTCTCATATTACATCACTCATGACATGGTCAGTGACATCACTGATGACATCACTGATGACATCTCAAATGACATCACTGATGACATCATCCAGTGACTGTGTGTTTCTGTAAAGTTTAAATATGTTTAATATATATAGGGAAAGGCGTATTGAAGAATGAGTGGGTGTATAAGTGTCTGAATGGATGATTTAGTAGGTGCGTGACTAACTCTATAAGTGAGTGATTAAACGTATCTTACTGAATGCATGGGTTAGTGACTAAACTGGGTGAATGTCTGTATCCGTCTGTCTGTTGCTGTGTAAGTGGCTGCATAGGTTTGTGAATAGCTACATGAGTGTCTATATGAGTTATTGATTGGTTGTCTGAGTATATGTATGGGTGCCTGAGTGTTTGTGTGGGTGGGGAGTGTGCGACTCTGTGCATAGATGTGTGAGTGGGTGATTCACTGGGTGGATGGTTTCAAGAGTGCATCTGTGATAGACTGTATGGGTGGGTAAGTGTGTGTAAGAGTGTGTTAGTGAGTGAATGTATGTCCCAGAGGTACATGTGTGAGTAACTACATATGTGAAAGGCAGTATATATGTGTGTTGGAGTATATAAATAGCTATAAGCGAGAGTGTGTGATTGTGAGAGTGACTGTATGGATGAGTGTGTGCTTGTATCAGAGATTGTATAAGAGCGTAAGAATGTGCTAGTATTTGTATGAGTAAGTGAGCTGGTGTGTGTATAACTGTATAGGTGAGTAAATGGGTGTGTGCTTAATATTTTGCATGACTGACTAGGTGTGTGAGTACCTCTATGGATGAGTGGCGGTGTGTGAGTGCATATATAGGTGTATGAGTGCATATAATAGTCCTGTACTGAGTGACTATAAGTATGAGTGACTGTACGGGTGAGTGAGTAGATGTGTGTGTGTAGACCTAAGAATCAGTGAGTGTGTATATAGTAATTGGTGTTGGAGTGTCTATGGTTTTGACAATGGCAGTCTGTAATTTACAGTGGGTGTATCAAAAGTTATATTAGGGTGTGACAAGATGCATCAAATTATCACATGGATGATGTCATCAGTGATGTCATCAGTGATGTCATTTGAGATGTCATCAGTGATGTCATCAGTGATGTCACTGACCATGTCATGAGTGATGTAATATGTGACGTCATCAGCAGTGCATTGCGGGGCGCGAGTTATAGTTACCTGAACTAACTATAACGGGGGAATTTCACGGGTTTTGTACGAGTGTAATGTCCAACTAACTATAACTGTCCCTAAAACCTATGGTTTTTTCAGTGAATTTGTAAGGTTTTTTAAATGCTAATTTCTAACTATAACGTGCCTGAAACCTATGGTTTTTTCAGTGAATTTCAAAGGTTTTTTAAATGCTAATTCCTAACTATAACATGTCTGAAACCTATAGTTTTTTTCAGTGAATTTCAAAGGTTTTGTAAATGACAATTTTTAAATGTATTAATTGTTATATTTATTTTTTTGATACTGATTTACTACATTTTTTTAAACTATTTATTTTTAGATATTTTATTTTTTTAAATACATTGAAATTACATTATACATTACATTACAAAATATACTTTCTCAGAATCAATTACTTTAGTTTAAATACTTTGCAAATAGGCAATAGACTTTTAAGTACAGTAGTTACAGTTGTTGCAATGGGCAACACAATTTCAAACACAATGCAACATTGAGCTCAATGTGAATTTCAAGTTAAATGCAATTAGTTACTTTATGGATTACTTTTCTAACCACAGGACTGGATCCTAGATTCAGTCCTGGGACATCTCCTGTAAACAGTTGAGTAAAAGCGTTTTGGTTACAGTAGTGATTTTTAAGGAATATTATTGTATTTTAAAAGTTGACACTTAGAAACTTTTTCACATAGAATCACCAATGTTATCCTATGGGAGGAAATTCACTTAGCAGGTAAGTAGTGTTATCGTTACTTTTTCTTACTCAGTGGTGGATCCTGGATCCAGCACTGGTGCATCTCCTGTAAACAGTTGAAAGAATGCGTTTAAGTCATACAGGTGTTTTTTAAGGAATATTTGTAGTTTGTGAAAATCGACACTTAGAAACTTTTCTGCTGAAAACCAGACAATGGATTCCTATGGAAGGAAATTCAAGTTACTGGTAAGTACGGTTAAAATTACTTTTCAGGATCAGTACTGGGCTCAAAGATGCAGCACTGTGGTCACTCCTGATAACAGGTGAGTAAATCGGAATTCGTAGTATGGCTGATTTTAGAGGAATATTATAAAGTTCCAAAACTCCACACTCAGAAGAATTTCCAAGTGAAACCAGTCAATGTTAGCCTATGGAAGGAAATTCAAGTTACTGGTAAGTACGGTTAGAATTACTTTTCAGGATCAGTACTGGGCTCAAAGATGCAGCACTGAGGTCTCTCCTGATAACAGGTGAGTAAATCGGAATTCGTAGTCCGGCTGATTTTAGAGGAATATTTGTATGTTACAAAAATCGACACTTAGAAACTTTTTCAGCATAAAGCAGGCAATGATATCCTATGGAAGGAAATTCAAGTTACTGGTAAGTACGGTTAAAATTACTTTCCAGGATCAGTACTGGGCTCAAAGATGCAGCACTGTGGTCTCTCCTGATAACAGGTGAGTAAATCGGAATTCATAGTTCAGCTGATTTTAGAGGAATATTATAAAGTTCCAAAACTCCACACACAAGAATTTCCAAGTGAAACCAGTCAATGTTAGCCTATGGAAGGAAATTCAAGTTACTGGTAAGTACGGTTAGAATTACTTTTCAGGATCAGTACTGGGCTCAAAGATGCAGCACTGAGGTCTCTCCTGATAACAGGTGAGTAAATCGGAATTCGTAGTTCGGCTGATTTTAGAGAAATATTTGTATGTTATAAAAATCGACACTTAGAAACTTTTTCAGCAAAAAGCAGGCAATGATATCCTATGGAAGGAAATTCAAGTTACTGGTAAGTACGGTTAAAATTACTTTTCAGGATCAGTACTGGGCTCAAAGATGCAGCACTGTGGTCTCTCCTGATAACAGGTGAGTAAATCGGAATTCGTAGTTCGGCTGATTTTAGAGGAATATTTGTATGTTACAAAAATCGACACTTAGAAACTTTTTCAGCAAAAAGCAGGCAATGATATCCTATGGAAGGAAATTCAAGTTACTGGTAAGTACGGTTAAAATTACTTTTCAGGATCAGTACTGGGCTCAAAGATGCAGCACTGAGGTCTCTCCTGATAACAGGTGAGTAAATCGGAATTCGTAGTTCGGCTGATTTTAGAGGAATATTTGCACAATGGTGAAGGAAGGGGTGGGGCCTGAGCTGACATGTCTGCAAACACGCCCTGTGGCGTGTTTTAAGTTGGAGAATTAATTCCTCCTCAATCCCGAGGGTCCCTAGGGGCCAACTAGCCCACCAGATACCTCCAGTATGCGCCAGAGAGCTGCGTTGCAGAGAGGTGTTCAGAGGCCTCGCCCCTTTTTACAACATTCTGCAACGCAGCTCCGTGGCGCTTACTGGAGGTACCTGGTGGGCTAGTTGGCCCCCAGGGACTCTCAGGATTGAAGGGGATTTAATTCCCCATCTTAAAACGCGCCACGGGTTCTGTTTGCACACATGTCACCTGAAGCCCCGCCCCCTCTCTTCACCACTGTGCAAACGCGCCCGTGGCGCGTTTTAAGTTGGGGGATTAAGTCCCCTTGAATCCTGAGGGTCCCTGGAGTCCAACTAGCCCACCATGTACCTCCAAAAGCGCCACAGAGCTGCGTTGCAGAGAGGTGTAAATAGGGGCGTGGCCTCTGTACACCTCTCTGCAATGCAGCCCCTGGCGCATACTGGAGATTCCTGGTGGGCTAGTTGGCCCCAGGGACCCCCAGTATTCAAGGGGATTACTCCCTTCTTAAAACGCGCCAGGGGCGCGTTTGCAGACTGCTGCAGGGGCGGGGCCTCCGGCACGATGCCGGTCTTTTTTTTTCTTTATTATTTTTTTGTATGGGAGGGGGCTGCGTGGCCCCCCTTCCCTCGGCCACTTTTGGTCCCGGGGACCCCATCCCCCGGGGCCTGAGGATTTTCTTTTTAAATAAAAAGAACCTGAAGGGGGCCGCGTGGCCCTCCTTCCCTGGGCCTCTATTGGCCCCGGGGACCCCATCCCCCGGGGCATGCCCTCTTTCTTTTTTTTATTAAAATCTTTGGAGGGGGGCTGCGTGGCCCCCCTCCTCAGGCCATTTAAGGCCCCGGGGACCCCATCCCCCGGGGCCGGCCTTGCCCTTTTTTTTTTACATTTTTTTTTTTTTTTTGGGGAGGGGGCTGCGTGGCCCCCCTCCCGGGCCACTAATGCCCCTGTGGACCCCATCCCCCGGGGCCTGGCCACTCGTTGGGGACCGTGGGGGGGTCCCCAATCCCCCCACGGTCCCGCCGGCTCCCCGCGTCCCTCGGGAGCCGGCATTGCTTTTCCACATGGGGAGCTGCTAACATGCAGCTCCCCATGTGGAAAAGCAATGTGCTTTGGTTTTTGGAAGAGAGAGCAGGTTTCCTGCTCTCTCTTCCAAAAACCAAAGCAGTTTGCTATGACAGGACGGGAGCCGTGAGGCTCCCGTCCTGTCATAGCAAACTACAGTGTCCCGGAGGTAGGCACCCGGGACACTGCAGGAGCTGGCCCTGGGGTGTGGTGGTCCCCAGGGCCATCAAGGGCTCCAGGAGGGGGGCCGCACGGCCCCCCCTCCCTCCATTGGCAAAGCCCCAGGGAGGTGGTGGTCCCCGGGTCTCGGGGGTCCGTAACGGACCCCCATATTGAAATATTTAGTGCCCCGGGAGGTGGCGGTCCCGGGCGTGTGGGGGGCTCGAGCCCCCCACACAGGTCATTTTTTTTTTTTTTTAAAAGAAGTCCCGGGGGTGGCGGTCCCCGGGGCTGCGGGAGGGCCGAGAGCCCTCCCGCACCATTATGTTTTTAAAGCCCCAGGGGGTTGCGGTCCCTGGGGCTTGGGGGGCCATAGAGGCCCCCCACATAAAATATAAACCCACCCCCCGCATGCCCCCGGGACTTGGGCCACCCGGGGGCAAAATTGCATTGGAGCGCGGGAGACCGCGCTTCGATTTATTTTTTTCGGCGGGATAAGCGCATCCCGCCGATTTAAAAAAAAAAAAAAAAAAAATATGCTTTTTTCTGCCCAGGGGGTCCTTGTGGGACCCCCTGAGCAGACCTAGGGGGTCAGGGTGTTTCTACTCTGCCCCCTTTGTGCGTTTTGCACACTCGTTTCTTTTTTTTTTCTCGGCGGGATCCGCGCACCCTAAGCGCATACCGCCAATTTTCTAAAATAATAAAATGCTTTTTTCTGCCCAGGGGGTCCTTGTGGGACCCCCTGAACAGACCTATGGGGTCAGGGTGTTTCTACCCTGCCCCCTTTGTGCGTTTTGCGCACTTGTTTCTGTGCCTCGGTTCTACCGAGGCATAAAATGGCTGCCAACACTTCCTGGTTTGGAGTGTTGACAGCCACTTGACAGCCAATTAGCATGCAGCTCGTGATCGGGAGGGTACGCGGACCCTACTCGGCCATAGATATATATGTGACTTTACTTTTGATTTTCTCAGGAACTACTGAACAGATTTACACCATTTAAGCAAAAGGCACGACACTGAACCAAGGGCTATCTATTTGCCAAATTTGGTGTAATTCCGTTCAGCAGTTCGGGCTGTAGCTGCGATGAAAGGTTCCTATGGAAAAATGAATGGGGAAAACGCGTTTTGGGACCCCCCTTTTTTCTCGGCCCGAGACGTTCAGGATAGGAGCGGACCGGAGCTCCCCAACAAGTTGGAAACTTTCGCGAAGATTCGTCAACCGGCGCCAACGTTATTTCAAATAGAATGTTGCGGATTTCCTATGGAAAGTAGGTCCTAACTATAACTATCTACTGGCGACCGCCAGTAGATAATAAAATCTATATTTTTAACACAGATATTAGTGACATCGATATATTTGTTTTCATATTTTTTTCATTTACATTATAAGTACAGGATGCCGATATATTTGTGGTCGATATTTTGGTGTCGATAATTTTGTAGTACGATATTAGTGACGTTGATATTCTGTCAGTGTACCGTTGTGTGATGGTAGTTTGTCCACTGGGGCTTAATGTGTGACATTTATGTTCCCAGCAGAGGGTCTATTTTATTTTATTTCCCTTCTACAACCTCTCGTCTATTCATTAACTAATTATTATTAGTATTATTATTTTTGTTACAACTCCTCGAACTTGTTGATAAAAGAAATGCAGTGTATCTTCCAAATCTGTATCAACTTGCACTTGCCTGTGACTGTTATAGTATGTTTTCTATGCTTTTGATCACTTCACTTTCACATGACCATAAATACTTACACAAGATGGTGCCACGCATCGTGAGCAAGGCTGGTTTCCAGCTGAAACGCATAGATGCCGCTGCTGTGGCATTTACAATAAACTACTTTTCAGCGTATCAGAGTGCTGTTCTCCTTTGAAGCTGTGAGCTCGTTCGTGTTAATTACTGCATCATAGTAGTTTCACCACCTTACGGCACCCCCAGTGATTTGGAAGCAAGCCGTCAGCCACTAAACTAGTAACTATATATATTTTTACACACAGTATTTCTTCCGTGATAATCGATTTGATAACTTTAATTCAGTTCAATTAAACCATAAAACCGCAATGTACAAAAAAAATTTGGGGAAAAACTCATAAAAACAGTAAAGTGTTTAAAATAAAGCAGAGTAATACAAGTCATACAAGGTTAGCTAAAAATATAGATTCCTCACTTGGGACTAAAAGAGTACCCTCCTGTTTGAGACTAACACCAAGCGAAAAAAGACCTAAAAAAAGCCCTAGGAAGTCTGGTGATTGCATTTCGGAGAATCTTAGGGCCAGATGTTTGAAGCTTTTTTCAGCTCGCAAATGGCCCGATTCGCAGAATCGGTCCATTTACAACCTAAAAAAAGCATTTTTAAATGTACAAAGCCCTATTTGCGATTCGGTAAGCTATTACCGAATCGCAAATTGGGTTTGAGAGTCGCTGTTAGGAAGGGGCGTGCCAAGGGCGTCCCTTCATAGTAATAAATTGCAGGGGTCTGTATGAATGTTTTGCGACTGGAATGCGGTCGCAAAACATTCATACTTTACCGACTCTGTGAAGGCGGTGGTAAGCCATTCGCAAACGGGAAGGGGTCCACATGGAACCCCTTCCCCTTCGTGAATGTGGGTGTCAACATTTTTTAAGAGCAGGAAGTGGTCCCACGGACCTCTGCCTGCTCTTAAAAAATGAAAATGAAATCTTTCACTTAACTTTTTTAAATGCATCCCATTTTCCTTTAAGGAGAACAGGCTGCATTTCAAATTAAAAAACTGTTTTAAAAAAAAAAAAGAAGTCACAGACATGGTGGTCTGTTGACCCCAGCAGGCCACCATCCCTGTGAGTGTCAGCCATTCCCAATGGGTCGCAAATTGCGACCTGCCTCATGAATATTAATGAGGCAGGTCCCTTGCAACTCATTGGGAATCACAAACAGTGTAAAACACTCTGTTGTACATAGCTGTTTGTAATTTCCTAATCGTGAATCGCAAAAATTCCTTTTAGGTAATCACAAACTGAAGATTATGTACATCTGGCCCTTAAGTGCTAACTCACAAAAAAGCTTAAAGTGCAAATGCAATTAAAAATGAAAGTGATTATTTCACAAACTAATTCCAATAGGACATACCTACATTATCAGTTGAACAATAAAAAATCATATTTGATTACGACACAGAGCCGAATGAAGTAAATTTAAACATTGCGCAATTTCGTCAACGGGTGTTTAGTTCACTAGGCCCAGCACATAAATTACAATTTGATTAAAAGCCACATACTTAAATTGACCTATAGTAAATAAAGAATCGCAGCATCTTAAGGCAATGTAAAACAATATAAAAATTACTACTACTGTAAAATCTCATCATAATAAGAACTAAGAATACTTGATATCTAGAGGGAAGGATTGTACATCAGACTAGGTATCTTCGTCCACAATTTTGCCCTTGTCCTCAACGCTCCCATCAAGTATTGAGTGAATGCAAAGAGCATCATCTTATTGTTATTGAATCTCAGTATTCTGAGTACTTCTTTACTCTCCCTTGCCCCCATTTACCGGCTAAGGGGTCGATTACAATGCTGTTCGGAAAGGCTCCGAACGGGATTCGGATTTGGGGAATCCGATTCGGAACCTGGCTTTCCGACCGAATCGGACACCTTCTCGAATGACCTATTTCAATGCAAGGAAACCGTTCAGGCTGTCCATATCGGTTCCTAACGGCATTCGGATAACCCGAGTTGTTCGGGACCAATTTATACAGCTCTATGGACATGGTTTCTGAACGAGCGATTACGATGACCGATTCGGACAGCCATTCTGATTCGGTCTGCCCGACATGAAGTGGCTGTCGGAATCTGACCCATAGCAGGCCCCCCCCCCCCCTTCACCCTGAGGTCTCCGGTTGTGGCCCATGGGTGTACCCAAGGGACCCTCCTGTTAAACCATGCACAGTGTGGCAGGCACCATGGGGTGCTCGTCACAGGGTGCATGGTTTTCCCCAACCACCCCTTGTTTCAATGTGAGCCTGTGTTCTTTTTCGGAACACAGGCTCCCATTGAAGTCAATGCGAGTCTGACCGAACGATGTTCGAAAGCATCGTAATTGGTCAGTCGGACTCGCAGAACCTGAGTCAGTTGGCAATGATTCCGAAACCGATTCAGTCTGAAAAGTTTCCGAACAACATCGTAATCTGCCCCATAGTTGAATTAACCACTTTCTCCTATGGAGAAGATTAACCCGGGCAAAAAAAACATGAAGTGTTCCACAGTTTATTTATTTTATTTATTTTGAAGGTTTTATATAGCGCGAACAAGACCCTTGCGGGTATCAGAGCGCTTTACAGGCATATATAGGAAGCAAACAGTTCAATGAGAGCATACATTAGAAATACAAGTTAAATACAGGGTTCAAGTGAGTTTAGATAAGAGAATAGATTTCACTTCTTTTTTGAAAGAGACGAAGGACGGATTAAGTCTGGTTTCTGTGGGCAGTGCATTCCAAATTCTGGGTGCCATACCCGAGAAGGCCCGGTTATAAGTTTTCTTCTTGGCAAAACGTTGAGGTTTCAGTAGAAGGTTATTGGAGCTCCTGGAGGATCTATTGCCACAGGAGAGTACTAGTTTCTGTGCCAGGTAGCTTGGAGTGTTGTGATGTATGGCCTTGTATGTCAAACATGCGATTTTTAGGTGGATCCTGGCTTCGAAAGGTAGCCAGTTGAGGGCTATAAGGTCAGGAGAGATGTGACAGTTTCTTTTTGAGCCTGTGATGAGTCTCGCTGCTGTGCTGATTGAGGCTCTAAGGGGGGCAGTCGTTGATCTGGGGAGACCGCAAAGAGAAGCACTCCCATATTTCAGTCTTGGAATTACTAGTGCTTGCACTGCCAGTTTGAAGTCGTTTGCGGGAAGGAAGGGTTTGAGTCTTCTCAAGGTGTTCATCTGCAAGTTTGCTCCTTTTGTTGCGGTGCTGATGTGTTTCTGCATGTTTAGATTTTTATCAAGAGTGACTCCCAATGATTTCGCTGAGTCGATTATGAGGGGTTGGCAGTTGAGTGCTGTTAGGTGTTTCATCCAGTCTTGAATGATAGTCGATTGGTTAGGGTAAGCGATTAGTAGGAATTCGGTTTTAAGAGTGTTTAGTTTCAGATGGTTTTCGGCCAGCCAGGTCTGTTTTCTGTAGCGTTAGGTTGAGAGATTTGATGTACTCTAGTGAGTGGATTTTCAAATAGATTTGTGTATCGTCTGCTTACATGTGATAGTGGACATTAGCGGAGCTGCGAATTTCGGTGAATGGTTCCATGAATAGGTTGAAGAGTGTTGGAGAAAGGGAAGATCCTTGTGGGACTCCGAAAGTGACTGGGACGGGCTTAGACAATGATTGATTAACCTTGAAACTTTGGGATCTATTTTGCAGGAAGGAGCTGAACCAATTTAGAACTGATCCAGATAGTCCCATTCTTTGTTTCAGGAGGTCTAGCAGGTTGTCATGTTTGACGGTGTCAAAGGCCGATGATAGGTCCAGCAAGATTAACAGACAGGCTTCGTTTTGATCAAGGATTTTTAGTGCATCATCTATTGTGTGGGTCATGGCTGTTTCAGTGATGTGGCCTGCCCGGAAACCGGATTGGTATTTGTTAAGAAGATTGAAATGGTCTATGTGGTTGTTAAGCTGTATGTTAACACATTTTTCGAATAGTTTGGCCAGAGTCGGAATGTTGGAAATTGGGCGGTAATTATTTAAATCCGAAGGGTCAGCCTTTGGTTTCTTTAAGATGGGAGATACCTGCCCAGATTTGAGGATTTCTGGGATTTCTTGTAGGAGAGAGGTATTTATAATCTTGGTCCAAAGGGGCAGAAGCAGAGGAATGAAGTCTTTTATACAGTTTGAGGGGAAGGGGTCTGTGAAATGGTTGGAGAGATTGAGAGACGTGAGCGTTTTTAGTATAGCTTCTTTGGTGTAGGTGTTGAAGGAGGACCAGGAGTTGTTATTTTTTAGGTCGATATTTGGTGAGCCTAACGGTAGGGTTTCTGAGATGGATGATGCAGAGTCTATGTAAATGTCAGTGTGGGTTATTAAGTCGTTGAGCAGTTCAGTCTTTGTTTTCTGTCTTCATAGTGAAGAAAGAGGCAAATTCTTCGCAACTGGGTAGTCAGCCTGGGTTAACTTGGGGAAGATGAGGTGTATCCTTTGATTGAGATTTGATAAGTTCAAATAGTTTTTTGGGGCGATTCTTGGCTTGGTCTAGTTGGTTCCTGAAAAAGTCTGCTTTTGAGCGTCTGATCTTTCTATCGTAGGAGTTTCTCGTGTTTCTTAGGAGTGTGAGGTGTTCGGAGGAGGGAGCTGACCTTCATTGTCGTTCAATTAGTCTTAGGGATCTTCTGTCCTCATTGAGTCTGCCGTCATACCATGGTTTAGAATCTTTTGTGGAGGATCTCTTCAATTGTAAGGGAGCGATTTTGTCTAGAACCAAGTTTTTGGGAATGGAAGTAGTGATTGGTCAGATTTTGAACATCTGCTAGGCCTTCAGGGGAGAGCAAGATGTTGAGGCTGGAGTTTGTGACTAGATCTGCGCCGACATTTTTTAGGTTTCTCTTCCATATTTTAGTTCTTGTGGGTTGGACAGAGAGTAGTTTTACTGGTTCATTGATGAGGAATGTGATGATGTGGTCGTCAGGCCAATCGCATGGGAGGATCGATTCAAGCTGAGTGGCTTCAGCCTTGGAAATGACTAAATCTAGTATTGAGCCTTTCTCGTGTGTGGGGCTGATACAGATTTGGGTGAGGTCAAGGTCCGAGAGGAAGATTTTGAGGCTATTGACCGCTGAGTCATTGAGGTCATTCCAGTGGAGATTGAGGTCTCCGAGGAATATTTTAGTATTTTTTTGTCCAGCATTTGTAGAAACAATATTCATGAGTTGCTTGATGAAGGTGAGATTATCTCCTGGTGGCTGGTAAAAAGTGTATTGCGCGCATATTGGTTTGTTGTTGCTTGTGATATCTAGACAGATGTATTCACAGGAGGATAGTGTAGGTGAGTGGGAGCGGTTCACTGAGATATTGCACCGATGTATGCAAGCAATACCGCCCCCTGGCCTATCGGTTCTATCAAGTCTGGTGATAGCATGGTTGGGGGGTACTAGTATATCGAGGATGGGTGTAGATGACTCATTTAACCAGGTTTCTGTTAATATTAGTGGATCAGGTTCATGGTTGAGTATGAGGTCAGCTATATCGGTTGTTGCATGTTTTGAGGCCGATCTACAATTTAGAAGTATGCATTTAAGATGAGCTTTGCTGGAGGTTGTGCTGGGGTCTAGTGTGATGGGGACTCGCGTAAGGTTAGTGTTAACTATGCCTCTTGAATTGTGTTTTGTAACTCTGTGGGTGTTGGAGGGGATGGTTTGGATTAAGCAATGAATAGGCGGGTTGTCTGAGTTTGCTGTGTTGAGGGTAGGAGGCGGGAGGTCATAGGAGCTGAGTAAGGAGAGTATGTCTTTAGTTGATAAATGATTGAGCCTACGGATCGGGCAAGTTGAGGCATTGGGGTAGGGTATTGTTTTCCAGATAAGGGGCTGATGGCTCGATGGGCATTTGTGTAGCTGTTGAATGGGTGGGGAGTGGTCGATGTGGAAGTTTATGTTAGAATATAGTTCCAAACATTTGACTTTGGGTTGGTGTAAAATCAAGACATGTAGAGTTTGGATGTCGTCTTTGATTTGTTGTAGTGCTAATAATATCTCATCAAGTCTCGGGTCAGATACGGGTGGTGAATTGAATAATGTATGGACTATGGGTACGGGAGGTGTACTTAGGCCATGTGTAAGGGCTGGGGTGGACTCGTGGTCCGGGTCGTTGTATTGTGGACCGGTCGTGTGGTTGTCAGGAGAGGGGGGCGGTGCGGTGGGGGGTGGAGTGGCTGTGGGTGAGGGGGTGTGAGACTGGTGGATGTGTGGTGTGGTTGGGACAAAGTGAGTATTGACTGTGCTAGGGATGGGGATGGGCTTAGGAGAGTGTATATCCTCTCTCTGGGCATGAAGCATATGTAAGTGTGGCGTGATTGAGTGAGAGTTGAGTGTAGATGTAGTGGGAGTATTAAAGGTGCTGTGGGTAGATATGGAATTAGGAGGTTGTAAGACATCTTCAGGGGTGTCTATTGGGTCTGGTATAGGTGTGGGTGCCGGTTGGGTCATAGGCGGGGAATGGCTTGAAGGGAAGTCAGGCGGGGAGTTAGTAGGCGTACTGAGTTCGAGCTCAGCTGGGGAGGGGGGATGGGGTCTTGCTACTTTTTTCTTGATGAGTGGAAAGATGTTGTCTAAGAGGTTTAAACTGCAGTCCAAGCATTGAATGAGGATGATCCTATTATGATAGATGATGATTGTTGCTGAGGCTTTGTAAATTGGGGAGGGGATGATGGAGATCATGAGCCCATGTGCTGTTTTTCTGTTGGAGGAGATAGAGAGCATGGCGAGAAACGCTTGCCTCCATTGAGCTCTTCGCTTAGTGTAAAAGATGAAGTCGTTAGATTTGTAACATTGTTTGCAGATAAGTGTGGGTCTGAGATTAGGGTTTCGGGGTGTGATTTTAGCAGTTTATGTTTAAAGCCTTTGGCTGCTTTTTTTGTAATGTTGGGGGGTAATTAATGGTGTAGATATGTAGACCCAGTCGTTCCATCGTGTGATTGGTATTGTAGTGTGGGAAGAGCAAGGAATGTGCACTGCGTGAGGAAGGTTGGTATATCGTGAGGTGATGTGGGGGTGGTGGGGGAGGGGAGAGTGTGGGAGTGGGGGGCGGTTAGTTGGAGGTTATGAATGGGGAGGGGGCGTGGTTGTGGCCTTGTGTTTTTGAAGGGGGAGTAATCTATGAAGGGGGGGTGGGAATGGATAGATTGGAGTAGGGCGAAAAAATTAGGGAATGGATAGATTGGAGTAGGGTGAAAAAAATAAGGGGGGCGGAGCTGGAATATGAGGGGTGAGGGCGTCTGGTCCTATAGCCTTGATGGGGGGTATATTCTGAGTGGAGGGGTGGAAATGGATAAATTGGTGAGGGCGTGAGATGAGGGGGAGGTGTATGAGTATGGGGGAATATGCATCTGGTCATAGGATGCAGGGGGGAGAAGGGGGTAAAGTACGACTGGCTCGGGTTAGCATAGAGGTCGCAAAGCACGAACAGTATGGTTGTGGTAACTCTAGGTAAGAAGAAAAAGCTCTCACCTGTGTATTTGTGAAGTGACGAGTTGGGGGGTTGAAACCTCTAGGGATCCACCCATAGGGAGTAGATCAGTTCAAGATGGCCGCACCATTTACTGTAGAGGACAAGTCCTATAGCACTTTCTATTAGTGGGATGTCATGGGGAGGAGTCCTATTCAAGTTTCAAATTGCGTTGTGTTGGTTAGTGCAGTCTGCCTTATCTCTTTGATGAGTAATTCAGGGCGAGTCTCCTGAACTCTGTCTTTCTAGACCTCTTCCCTGAATGGTCTACTCTCCAAATATGTAAATTATGCTGCCATTTTGTGGAGGAAGGATAGTTAGTTTTTACCTCCAGGATAAAGGACACACCCAGGGGCCTAAAATGGGTCTCCTTTTTTTTGCAGTCTCAATGTCCGAGAGTGTTAAAAATAAAGTACAAGTAAAATAAGTACAAATAAAGTACAAATAAAGTATAGTAGGTAACGTTAAAGTAAAATAAGTAACAATGTCACCAGAAGTATATTTTTATAATCAGACTATTGTGGAGCATGCGCTCGCTCAAGCACGGTTCGCAGCTAAATTATGAGGACAATATTGGAGTGGGAGGAGTCATATCTCTCGTGAACCTCCGCAGCATATATGCCAGTCTGTGAGAGCGACTACGGTGTACGGCATCTGCCATGCGCTCCTTATGTAATGGGAGTTCCCCGCTCCTGCGGTCGGCCTACAGGCAGGAAAAGGATGTGGACAATCAGGTAGTGATGGCCTGCGGATGTCAGAGGTTACGGGCCTGCTGATGCCTGCAGTTGGAGGACCCCCGGAGGGGAGGAGTGCGGCTGCCCCGGACTGAAGGGGACGTGAGGCCTCCCCCTAGCAGGGTTGTGGCAGAAAGGCGGCTAAAACGGGTCCGGGATGTGAATCGGAACCGCTGATTCAGCCGTTGTTCAGCGTCTCCAGTGGCGGCCCTTGGGGGGAGGAGCCCGTCAGCTCCCGGGATGCGAAGAGAAGAACGGCCTCTCCACCGCAGAGTCGTGGCAGCGGTGTAGCGAAAGCGAGCCAGGGACGCGGCTTGAACCCGGTGATCCAACTGATAAACCTAGCGTGTCCACTTCCGGCTCAGGAAACGCGGGTGACCAAGCGAGGCCACTCCACTGCAGGGTCGAGGCAGCGAAGCGACGGAAGCAAGCCAGGGACGCGGGTCGAACCAGGTAGTTCTCTTTCATAACAGTTTCATTGCAACTGTTACAAGCTGGGCAATGCTGATCAGAGACCCTCTGCCCTAGTTCCCACTTGGCGGTATCTCTTCAGTGATGTCATTTGAGATGTCATCAGTGATGTCATCAGTGATGTGACTGAACATGTCATCAGTGATTTAATATGTGAGATCATAAGCAGTGCATTTCAGGGTCGTAAGTTATAGTTAGCTCGGGTAACTATACCTACTACATTTCTAAAGTTTTGTGCATGTGAAATCTAAGCCTAACTATAACTTCCCTGTAATCTTTGTTTTTTCAGTGAATTTCAAAGGTTTTTAAATTTCTATTGCCTAACTACATTGCCCCTGTGACCTTTGTTTTTTAGTGAATTTCTATGGTTTTTTAAAATGTTTTTCCTAAGTACAACACCCTATAACCTTTGTTTTTTTTAGTGAATTTGTAAGTTTTTTTAAATTTTGCTAATGTAACTGTAACCTGTAATCTTAGAGGATGGATGTGTTAGTGGTTCTATGAATCGTTGAGTGGGTGTGAGTGGTTGTAAGAGTGTGTGAGTGCGTTTTTGCATGGCTGTGTGACTGGGTATATGTGTGAGTGAGTGGCATTATGAGTGGCTGTTTGGTACTCTTAGCGAAGTGAGCTGCTGGCACTGTTGGGTCTACTCTGGTATCACTGAACCTGCTGCACCAATGTTATGCACCTGTCAATATGTCGGACTATGAAGGAGCTCCCTCCGGACGCTCCCAGGACCAGGGTTCACCATTGGCGTAAATCTCCAGGAAGGCCCTGCCATCATGCCCTCCCTTTATGAAATTGAATTAGAAGATGTGAAAGTTTGTGAACTATGAGTCATACCGGTGTCTGATAGATTAAAAGAAAGGATTCCCCCCATGGTGCCCCTGAACAGGCTTCCCCGCACATCTGGATCCCTGCCTACAGGACGAAAGAGAACCACTTGTGGCACATGACAGCTGTGGAGGCTCGTCCACGATACTTTATAAGAAAGTGGACAACTGGAATCAGAGACTCCTACGATTAAATAGGCTGTGACTTTTCGCTGCCGCAAGATTTCTGCTTGCTGCACTGTTTGCACTCCTCATCTCCGGGTGGATCTGTGAGGTTCTGCACAACCACACCATCTACAAGACCCTGCTCCCCGACCTAACTGTAAATGACTGAGACCTCAGTGCTTGCATCTCAGTCTCTGCCCTGCTGACCCACCCGGCTCACGTCGTGCCTCCAGCCCGCAGAATGCACATGAATGGAGACTGCCTACTGCGATTTACCTGGGAATACACATGGTGGGTGACGTTGTATACCGGGTATTTGGAGGTCTGCCTACTGCTGAACTGGCCCTCTCATGGGATAGCACGGTTGCCTCCTCCTCGAGCTAGTTCACTGTTAGTGGCAGTCCCACTACAGAATCTACCACATTCTTGCCCGCTGCACCTGTGGAGAAGTTTCATGCAAAATTTACTTTGTGCCTGTTTTTGCACTTCTACGCTGCTGTTATCTAAAATCCGTATTTGTAAAGCGCGAACTACTCCCCCTTACGGGTCTCAAGGCGCTGGGGGCCGTCGTGGAAATTAAGTGAGCTATTGCCCAGAGTCACATGGTGCTGAGCTGATGTGCCGCCGGAGCCGGGGATCGAACCTTGAGCCCTGTGCTCCGAAGTCAGCTGCCCTGGCCGCTGCACCACACCTCTCCACCCTTGTCTGATGCTGACCTGTGAGGTGGTGCTTTACTGGGCTACAGTGACGCCTTTCCAAATGACCTCAACCTCGTTTTTCAAAGGCTGACACCGTGAGCTATATGCTTTTCCTTCTCTGATTTGGCCTGTTGGTCCTGGTTGCTGGATTTCCCCATAGACGATGCCGGATCCACCTGCGCTGGGGTTGTTACGGGGCCTCTTGAACACAGTGTGGGTCGCACTTTGATTGGGCTGCCCTCCATTTTGGGGTCTCCTCTCTTCCTCTCCCCACTTGATGGCTCTTTCCTATGAATGGCGTCCACATAAGCAATGGACAAAGGACCTCCACTCACTCAATTTCATTGAAAGTAAAGGACTCCTTTGTATGACTATACAAATATATCTCTAATGGTTCGGCCATTTTGTAATGGCACTGGGCCTTCTAATACTCATTCACTATGGATATGCTAGACCCATAATGCTTAGTCTGACGTTTCAAGAACTACGCTAGGGCTAATTGACAAAGGCCCCATGGATAGCAACTGCTCTCAAGGTGCCTATATAATAATAATGATCCTCTCAGAATGTAAATTTTAACTGTGTATGGCCTAGGGGCCATTGAATGAGAGCCCTTCTTTGCCGTATGGAGCACCCCCAGCTCCACTCATTTCAAGCTCAGCCCTGGTCCTCCTCCCTAAAGACATTCTCCGGCCCCTGAAAATGATAGAGGTGGATTGATCTTTCCTTTATTCACTGCACTACTAAATTGGGGAGAAAGCTCCTATCGACTTCATACAGAAACAGGGAGATAGACACCTTCCATAATTCAGCATTAAAAGAGGAATACCCTGCATTATAGTCCCACTAGACATAATATACTACTGGACCATCACCCACTAATTTGTTCTAAGCCGCTTACCCTACCCCTTCGGAACACTGACCCTAAACACGGTCATTTGCATATAATTTGCATATAATTTACACTCCGATATGCCTCTTCTCTAACAGGGATTCTAGTGCAAGGGACAGCCAAGATGCCTCATCCCTTCCTTAAGCCACACGACACAGCACTTGAGAGATTCAGCCCCAACTCATGGAGCATAAAATACCCCCAAAATCTCTCAAATTATGCAAGAAAAAAATTCAAACACAACCTACTCAACCAACTTCCAGAAACACTAATAGCCGAATGTGTACCACTGCATAATCAATGGCAACACTACAACTGACCTCATTTTGTACTCTAAACGCCCTCCAAAATGGAGGAACAGCTTCCTTCTCCACCTTCACATTGCAAAAACAATCTAAATTCCCTACGGAACTAAACTCACCACTACCCCTTTCCAAAATTTTAGAGGTGAGATCTGCACATCTATCTTGAGAATGGGGTACATGCTAATTCAAGCAGCAGACCATCACCTCACCATTTTTGACTGACACTTCTCATCACTACTCCCATCTTTATCTGAACCGGATCCGATTCCCCGCCTGACCCCTCTCCTACTCCCCAGTGCATTTGTCCGGAGCCTATTCACTTACAGGGCTCCACCACTATACTGAGCACCATTGCTGCTCCCCCTAACACACGCCAGAGTCAAGTAAGCTCCAGTTATATCCCTACTACACCCTCGCCAGTCACTGAACCAACCCAGCCCAAAAATCCCCTCCACATTTCCTACCTCAATGCTACCTCCATCACCTCTGTCAATAATCACTCGCCTGCTTTAAACTCAGAACTTTCTGCCTGCCAACCTACTCACAGAAGAGGCAACCTCCCCAAGAACATTACCATGTTCCTCAGCTGAATAGAACAAAAAGTTGATTCTGTAGCTAAAGACCTCTCCATCATAAAAAATGACCTTGTGATCCAGGCAAAGTCAACACTCAACCCCACCCTATGAATTAAGAATTTAACTCCCCAAAAAGGATCTCCAACAGTCAGCGGTCTCACAGGCCAGACCTTCATCCCATGATATGCCTGTCCTACAGACCCTACCGAGTGCTCAACCCCCTATCATCAAAAGAAGTGGAATGACTCAGCAGGTCATACAACTCAAAATCCCCTCAAGTGGACAACAAGCCTGCATCTACAATCCCAGTAATCATTGGCACAAATAGAATCCCTCGACCTATCATATCGCCCAGACCTCCCGCTCAATACACCACCATCCAAACACTGCACTCTACCAAAAATAACCCTTGCTCCCTAACCTGTATGCTCATAAACTGCAGATCTGCAGTGAAACATGCCACAGAAATTGCTGAGACCATACTTGCGGAAGAAATTAACATTGCATTCCTTACGGAAACCTGGCTTAACAAGCCGATGCTAGACTTGCTCACTCAACCTGGCTTCTCCATCATCAGAAGGGATAGTCCAGGGCAGATAGGGGGCAGCCTTGCGATTATCCACAAAATGGAAACTCAACTTAGCCCCCTAGAGACCACAAACTACTCGACCCTTGAATACCTTGGAGTAGAAATCAAAACTAAAGGCACCACTCCCACCAAACTCCACACCATCTATCACCCACCTGGTGATCTCACACTCTTCACTGAGGAACTAACTGACCTAATAACTCAATTCTCACTAACTTTCTCCAATGATATGCTACTGGGTGACTTCAACCTGCACTGGAATGACACATTAAAATGCCACAATGCGTAACCTAAATAACCTACTGGAAATCAATGATCTCAAGCAACTTTGTAATAAACAGAGCCACAATAAAGACTCTATTCTAGATGCAATAATTACTAGAAGTGAGCTTGTGTCCCTTCGTTCCATTTTGTCTATCAACTGGTCGGACCCCCATCAAATTCTGTTCAATCTCAAATTACACCACATATCCCTCCCAGCATCAACCAAAAAACCCACTCACTGGTCTAGGAACATCAAGCATATCCCACTAACTGAATTAGAACTCAGGATCAGAACTCAATTACTTTTTCAACCCCATGGTGCCCACCATTGATGAACTCACCGCCCACTATAGTTCATCGGTGACAGATGTTCTTGACCAGGTTGCACCACTCAAACTAAGGAGTGTGAGAAAAATCCAATTCAGATCCTGGTTCAACTTAGACCTTAACAATGAAAAAAGGCAATGTAGACAGACCGAAAGGTTATGGAGACAGAACCCCTCACTGGCGCACCTCTCACTCCTAAGATCTGAATGGTTCTCTTACAAGAAACAAGTTTTCAGGGGAAAAGCCATTTTCTTTCGTAATCATCTCAACCATGCGATGAACCGACCAAGAGAGCTCAGCATAATAAAACAACAAACGAAGCTTACGTCCCAACAGGAAACAATAACCATCAATGAATGCTGCGAAGAAATAGCTAACTTCCTCGCTTACAAAGTCGTAAAAATCAAACAATCCCTGACCCTTGACAATAGTCTAACATCCGAACTCGCCGGTTCCACTAACACACAAGTCAACACAGAAACGCCCCCCCAAGACTTAACTAAAGATCGGAAGGACCCAAAAAAGCAAAATACAGCATGAAGCGAACTCCAACTTAAGAATAATGCTAAATGGTCAGACTTCAAACCTGTGACAGAAGGAGAAATCTTCAAAATTATTGCTAACTTGACATCCACATCCCACATCTCTGATCCCCTCCCCTCCACCCTATTACAAAACCTCAACCATATCATCTCCCTGTTCTGGACCAAAATTATCACGGTGATACCCGACTCCATCCAACTCGGCCAAGTCACACCCATTCTAAAACAACTTGGGGCAGACCCTAATGCTTAATTTAACAATCTCAGACCCATCACCAACCTTCCTTTCCTAGCTAAAACGTTGGAGAAGTGTGCCCTACTTCAACTCAACCAACACGTAGAAGAGTTTAACCCACACAACACTTTCCAATCAGGATTCAGGTAAGAATGTAGCACTGAAACTGCTATGCTCAATATATCAGATGACATTTACAGATCCTTAGACGAAGGCAACTCATGCCTCCTAATCCTACTCGTCCTATCGGTCGGCATTTGATACAGTTCATCACCCAGCTTTACTTGAGATGCTCCAGAACCACACAGGTATCAATGGCACAGTCCTGAGATGGTTCACGTCCTATCTTCAACATCGCTCCTAACAAAGCAAAATAAACAGCTGTTTCATTGAAGCCCATGCCAGTACCACAAGGAGTACCCCAGGCTCCATCCTCTCATCAAAGCAAACACAAGGAAATGATGGATGGTGCGCTGAAACTTTTCAGACACTCACCCCCAGTCACAGATCTGGGTTGAATCCATCATCATTCTTTTGCTCACCATGCCACCCCAGTTTAGACCTGGCCATATGCAAATCAGTCTTGACCCTGTGCCTCATAGGAACAGTCCAGCCCGAACTGCCAAGCCAGGTCTTCTCTGGACAGGAAACCAGCATCCTGGGAACTGTTTCGGGGTAACACCCTCATCAGCGAGGCTAGCTTGAATCCAGTCGCAAGGTGAACAAGTGACCCACGTCTGGGCATACCCTGCCAACTTAGGGCAAACAAAGCAAACACAAGGAAATGATGGACGGAGGTTTGAAACTTTTCAGACACTCACCCCCAATTACAGATCTTGGTGAAATCCATCTTCGTTCTTTAGCTCACTTCGCCACCCCAGTTCAGACCCAGCTATATGCAAATCAGTCTTGAACCTGTGCCTCATGGGAACATTCCAGCCCAAACTGCCAAGCCAGGTCTTCTCTGGACCGGAAACAAGCATCCTGGAACCGGTTTCGGGGTAACACCCCTCATCAGCCAGGCTAGCTTGAATCCAGTGGCAAAGTGAGCAAGGGACCCACATCTGGGCATACACTGCCAACTCAGGGTGAACAAAGTAAACACAAGGAAATGATGGAAGGAGCGCTGAAACTTCCTCTCCTCTCACCAGCCCTATTCTTTCTCTTCATGGAACCCCTCACAATAATCCTGAACCCAGCTGGTATCAAGTATCACCAACGACACTCAACTCTACTACAGAATAAAAATCACTCTGCGACGTCCGACATCCTAATGCCACACTAACTCACATACAAACTTGGCTAAACACCAGCCACCTTAAGCTGAGCCCCAACAAGACTGAACTTTTACTACTCTCCCAAAAAAACAAACCCCTACCCATCCAATAATGGCTCAAAAATGTGGATGCACTAAACTGCCCTACCAAACTGTCCTACTTCACTAAATCTTGTCAATGAAAGAACTCAACAAAAATACAGCCAAAGGAGTGCTCTGTACACTAAAACATCTCAAGAAAATCAAACTGTTTATTCCCCCCTGACAATCTTAAGATGGTAGTACAATTCCTAGTCCTCCTGAAACTTGACTAAGGCAATGCCATCCTGACAGGAATCTCGAAAAGCCACCTCACACCCCTAAGAACAAAATTTAGTGCAGTTGCCTGGCTTGGCACAGGAATCAAATGGTTTGACCACAACTTGCCAGCCCTTAAAAGTCTCACTTGGCTTTCAATTGAAGAAAGATGCATCTACAAGACAGCATGCATCACCCACAAAGCCCTACATACAAAACCCCCCAAATATCTAGAAACAAAACTATTGAGAGCAGAAAAAGGATGGGCTCTGAGAATCTCCAACTCTCTTCTCATACCTCCCAAATTCAAAAAGAAATTATCTCAGGCATGCTCCTTCTCTGGTAATGCCCCCAACATTTGGAACTCACTCCCTAAGGATTTACGCCGCAACCCCTCCTTTTCTTGCTTCAAATGGGACCTCAAATCTCTACTACTCAACAACTACTTCAACAACAACACAAGATAATTTACTTCTCCAAAAGTTCCAACCCTCTTCGACAATTTCTGACAGGAAGGTACCCTGACTAATCAACTACACAGACTCAAATCCGTCCCTATTACCCAATTGCTTGATTGTTATATATTACTGTATCCTTACTGTGGTCTACGTTACTGCTCTATTGTCCTATTTCTTTCTATATGACTGGTTGTTAATCCCACTCACTTGACTTTCATCATGTACTTCTTCTAAGCTTATTCTCAAAACATGTAAAGTGCTCTGATACCTTTGGGTCTAGCCAGCGCTATATAGAACTCAAATAAATAAATAAATATAAATAAAAATACGCACCTGAATTTATAGCTGCTGTTGCTTGAGGTTTATAAACCGAATGCTAATCTCAGTGAAGTGAGATGCTCACACTCTTGGGCCCACTACGTTATCACTGCACATCTGCACCATGGCTACGCAGCTGAATGTATTGCTGTTGTTGCTTACATATTTAGAAACCGAATTCATTTGTCTGCGTAGTGGGCTGCTCGCACTCTTCTGCCTACTCCCATCTCACTTCACCTGCTGCCAAGTATCTACATTTTTGCTGCAGTTGCTTCATATTTACAGGATTTGCAGAATTTTTTAAAATGTATTTTTATTAGAATTGCGAATCCGTGGCAATCCTTCCCAATATGTATAATCCAGTATTGCAAGAAGGTCCAGAAACCAGCGTGATTTTTGACAGCACTTAATAACCTATATAGACCACGTAAAAATACTGTTTCTGGTACATGAACAACTAAACTAATAAAGGATCCTCAGGAGCAGCTTGGAAATTCCTCTTCTGATGAAGAACCTGCTCCAAGAAAACAGAGCATTGCGTGGAATAGTTTTCAAATTCCAAGTGGAGAAAAGAAGGTAGTGACTCTGAAGGTAAATTGTACTTTTTGTGAAAAAGTGCTTTCTAGAGGAATGGGAAGAAGTTTTCTTGTGGGATGACAAGCATGCTCAACCATTTAAAAACAATCCACCCACAACATCTTGCTCGGGCAGAAAAAGAGTGCATTGGAAGCACTCCTTCTACATCCTCGGGTGTGGGTCATTTGGCACCAAGAGATACTTTACCAACTAATACTCCAGCTACATCAATGATCCCGGCAAAAGCTCCAGAGCTTGCTAACATCGGCACTCATTGCACTATCTGCAATAAAGAACTAACTGTCTGTGAACAGCCCATCCCTGCCATTGTTGATGCTGCAAAAATGCACAAGACAAACTGTTACATTTTTGTTACTGTGCGAGTGTCTGTATAGGTGAGTGAGTGTCAGTGGGTGAATGAGTGAGTGAGTGGGTGCCTGAGTGGCTGTATGAGTGATTGAGTGGGTGTGTTAATGGCTATATGGGTGAGTGAGTGGGTATGTGAGTGGCTGTATGGGTGAGTGACTGAATGTGTGAGTGGCAGTAAAAGTGAGTGACTGGTTGTGTGAGTGACTGTATGGGTGAATTAGTGGTTATGTGAGTCACTGTATGAGTGAGTAAGTGACTGTGTGAGTGGCTGTATAGGTGAGTGAGTGGGTGTGTGAGTGCCTGTATGGATGAGTGAGTGGCTGTCTGAGTAGCTGTACAAGAGACTGATTTAGTGTGTGAGAGTGAGTTATAGGTGAGTGAGTACCTATGTGAGTGGCTCAATGTGTGAGTGAGTTGGTGTATCAGTGACTGATGTGTGAGTGAGTGGGGGTGTGAGTGCCTGTTTGGGTGAGTAAGTGGCTGTATGAGTAGCTGTATGGCTGAGTGAGTGGGTGTCTGAGTGGCTGTATGGGTGAAAGAAAGCCTGTGTTAGTAGCTGTGGCTATATGGGTGAGTGAGTATGTGTGAGTAGCTGTATGGGTAAGTGATTAGGTGTGTGATTGGCTGTATGGGTGTGTGAGTGGGTGTTTCTGTGGCTGTATGGGTGAGTGAAAGCCTATATTAGTATCTGTGGCTATATGGGTGAGTGAGTATGTGTGAGTAGCCGTATGGGTAAGTGATTAGGTGTGTGATTGGCTGTATGGGTGTGTGAGTGGGTGTTTCTGTGGCTGCATGGGTGAGTGGGTGGGTATTTCAGTGACTGTATAGGGGAGTGAGTGGGTATGTGAGTGGCTGTATAGGTGAGTGAGTGGGTATGGCAGTAACTGTATGGGTGAGTGAATGGGTATGTGAGTGGCTGTATAGGTGTGTATGTGTGAGTAGCTGTGTGGGTAAGTGAGTGGGTATGTGATAGGCTGTATGTATGAGTGAGTTGGTATGTGAGTGCCTGTGTGGGCAAGTGACTGGGTGTGTGAGTGGATATATTAGTAAGTGAGTGGATGTGTGAGTAGCTGTATAAGTGAGTAAGTGGGTATGTAAGAGGCTATATGGGTAAGTGATTGGGTGTGTCAGTGACTGTATGGATGAGTGAGTGGGTGTGTGAGAGGCTTTTTGTATGAGCAAGTAAGAGTGTGAGTGGCTAAATGGGTGAGTAAATGGCTGTTGAAGTGAGTGCATGGGTGAGTGAGTAGCTGTCTGAGTGGGTCTGTGAGTGGATGTGTCAGTGTTTGAGTGGGTATATGAGTGGCTGTATAGGTAAAATGAATAGGTGTGTCAGTCACTATGTATGTGAGTTAGTGGGTACATAAGTGCATGTACCAGTGTATGACTGAGTGTGTGAATGGCTGTATCAGTGTGTGTTTGGATGTCTCTGTAGCTGTATCACTATCTGCCTTGGTGTGTACCTTGAGAATGTAAGTTTGTTCAACAACACAGAAAGACCTAATTAGTAAAGTACATTACTCCAATAGATGGTGCCATTCATCTGTATAAAAAAAACATGATTATAAGTTAGTATTACATTTTACAAAATTACACAAACTTTTAATTTTTGCATGCATAAGTTCATTTTATGAACAAAACAGTGAGACATTTCTTATGCTTTAATAGTATCTTGCATTGCATGAAAGCATTTCATTCTCTTTTTTTTAATGTTCTCAGCTTATATACTTGTACACTATAGACGATGTACTGTGTAAAGATTCATCCTTGAACAGTGGGGAATAAACAATCATATAGATTGTAGAAAAAACAGAGCTGCACAGTATGTCACCACAAATAATTTAAACTATGCATTGCACTCAATACAATTAATTAATCAATTGTTTTACCTATAGTTACTCAACAATCTAAACAAACATACGTTAAAATAACTTCTCTAGTATTAAAAGTGGTACAATACTATTAATAGATATAAAGGACACTGGGATATGGAGATCCTTATAAAGACATCACCCCTGGTAGGCTGAATGATGTCATAAATACTGACAATGCACCTAGAACAAATAGACTACACCACTTTTTTAACAGTAATCCTCCTTAGAACATTGGTTGAAGAAACAAAAGATAAGAATTTGGTAGCTTAAAAGGTAGTTTTTGCTTCAATTTAAGGTTGCTGCCATTACATTCCGTCCATCCAGTTTCACTTTTTAAATAGACAGTATAGTGTCCAGATGTTACACTAAGTCCTTCATGAAAGATGATAGCCATAGTACTATAAGTTCTTCCAGAATTAGATATTTGTCCTGCTTTGAAGTTTGTCATCTTTTTTTCCAATTTACTTCCAACTGCTCTGAATTGTTGTAGCATTAATATAAGATACTTCCACTTCTTTGTACATGTAATCTTGACATAACACCTGATTGACAATTTGGGCAGGTATTGTTTTGGTTAGCATTTGTTTAACAATCTGTCAAAAGGCACAGTTTTGTAATCCGGTAGTGTTAAATACAGTAATTGCTCCGATTCTATTTGTGTACTTGACGTGAAAGAGCAATCTTCACATTAATGATTCCATGAGTAACTCAGTCCAAATAAGTCAGCAATACTTATTTCTTCTTCTTCTAAAACTCCAAGGATGACCATTATAAACACCTGTGCATCTTGTTGAGTATTTTGAGTAAATTGTTCTGATCCACTACACATATCTACAAGGTCTCTAATGCCTGACGCCCAATGTATTAGTCCTATCACTATGTAAACGTTGCAACAAACCACACAGTTCAGAACACAATCTCTTCTGAGATTTCTATTCAATTGCACTTACAAGATGAGGTAATTGGAAGAGTACATTGAGAACAATGTTTGCAAAGCAGTTGACACCAGAAGGGTTTTACAACTGGTGACCTAGAATATTTCCCTCATTGTCAATTATTTTCTTCTTAAGAGCTTCCTTGCTCTCCTTCGTTTCAACAATATCAGTGCAATCCTTAGTAAGTTTTTGTTTTGGAAAAATTATGCATTTCTCATAAGCCATATACTGTCCTTAATGAGGAGCATATACACCTCCTAACCGATTGTACTCTTTGACACAACTTGGATTGTCACTCACTTTGCTGCGATCAAATTCAACCACTAACAAACCGGACTATGTTCTAACAGGATATAATGCTACATAAGCCATACCTTCTATAAATACGTTACTACCAATATTAATAGAAGCGTCATCTACACTTAAACCTTGATAATTATATATAGTCACAGCTTATTTCCTTTAAAATCCCTACCTAATTTAACTGCCTGCATATTTACACCATCCAATAAGTTAAGGTTTTTCTAAAGTAGGTCCTGTCCTCCATGTTAACTGTCTTTCATTTTGAAAACTGTCTTGCTCACCGTCAGCTATCTCCTGTGTGCTACTGCTCCTTGCCTTCAAAATGGTTCGAGTGTGGATTGTGGGTCACAGTTTTGGGTTAGAGAGTGTGCTATAAAGAGTACCATTGACAGGGACTTGAGTTTGCCTAATGTGGACATTACTTGGGTTGGCCAGAGAGGGTTAGAGTGGCATCAATTGCTGGCTTTGTTTGAAAGCATTGTGGATTTCCAACATCCAGACCTCGTGCTTATGTACTGTGGTGGCAATAATCTAGCCACATTTCCTGGTGTAGGGCATGAAATCCTAATGAAGGATACCTTTGCTCAATTAATGTCACTTTTCCCTCACACTTCCTTGGTGTTCTCCAAAATTTGCCAAAGGCAGAAATGGAAGTGGTCAAACAAATTCTGTCCACAGGTAGACAAAGCCGGGAAACATGTCAATAAAACTGTTTCTGCCTTCCTCAGAGACCATAACATGGGCACCATATACAACATAAATTTACGATTTGACATGGACGGTATATATAGAAATGATGGAGTTCATTTCACAGAAAAAGGCAACAGGGTGTTCCTCAACAATTCGAAAGACTGCATCCTGTTTTATGTGCAGTTATCATCAGCACACAAACGCACAGGCTCTTCTCAGAGCCACCCCTTTTACCTAACACTGGTTCATTTTTGTTTTATATGCCTTTTTAAATTTCTTTTTTTCGAATTCACGAATCCACAAATCAAGAAAACACATTCAGTACACAGTAGCACATTTTGGATTCGCAACAATGTGATTGACTCTGTACATCTGACTTGGTGTGTGAGTGTCTTAGTGGGTCTTTAAGTGGGTGTGGGGGTGCAAGTGTCTGAGAGAGTCTGTGACTGGGTGTGCAAGTGTCTGAGTTGGTCTTTAAGTTGGTATGTGAGTGTTTGTGTCAGTCTGTGAGTGGGTGTGTGAGTGTCTGTATGACTCTGTTAGTGGGAGTCTATGTCTGAGTGGGTCTGTCACTGGGTGTGCAAGTGTCTGTGGGTCTGTGAGCAGATATGTTAGTGTCTGAGTGGGTCTGTGAGTGGGTGGGTGTGTCTGAATGGGTCTATGACTGGGTGTGCGAGTGTCTGACTGGGTCTGTGAGTGGGTGTGTGTGTGTCTGGGTGTGTGAGTAGCTGAGTGAGTCTGTGAGTGTGTGTGCGAGCATCTGAGTAGGTGTTTGAGTGGGTGTGACTGTGTCCGAGTGGATCTCTGGCAGGGTGTGTGTCTCTGTGTGGAACTGTGAGTGGGTGTGTGAGTGTTTGAGTAGATCTATGACTGGATGTGTGAGTCTATGAGTGGGTGTGGGAGTGTCTGTGTGGATCCATGAGTAGGTGTGTGAGTGGGTCTGTGAGAAGGTGTGAGAGTGTCTGAGTAGGTTTGTGAGTGGGTGTGAGAGTGTGTGAATGGGTCTGTGAGTGGGCATGTGAGTGTCTGTGTAAAAACATGAGTGGGCGTGTGAGTATCTGTGTGGATTCGTGAGTGGGTGTGCGAGCATCTGAGTGGGTCGGTGAGTGGGTGTGACAGTGTCTGAGTGGGTCTGTGAGTGGATGTGTGAGTGGATGTGTGAGTCTATGGGTGGGAGTGGGAGAGTGTGAGTGGGTGTGTGAGTGGGTGCATGAGTGTGTGAGTGGGTGCGTGAGTGTCTGAGTACATCTGTGAGTCAGTGCATAAGTTTCAGAGTGGGTGTGTGAGTGTCTTAGATGTGTGAGGGGGTGTGTGAGTGTCTGAGTGGGTATGTGAGTGAGTGTGAGGATATCTGAGTGGGTCTGTGGGTCGATGCATAAGTGACTTAGTGTTTCTGTAAGTGGGTATATGAGTGGCTAAGAGGGTCTGTGAGTGGGTGAATGAATGTCTTAGTGGATAGGTGAGTGGGTGCATGAGTGGCTGAGTGGGTCTGTGAGTGGGTACATAAGTGTCTGAGTGAGTGTGTCAGTGTATACAGAGGGCCGCACTGAGAATCACAGTAGAGTCAGGAATCTTTCCACATAAGAAAATAATTCTAGGGCATTTTGTTGCCCATTAGGGTTCCCTCAAAGGCCCTTATGTTGTGCCCATAGGGTCAGGGTACCTCTACCCTGAACCCTTCTATTACTGTAAAGACTTATTTTCAGGCCCCTAGTACTGTGTCCCATTATATAAAATGGTGGTCACAACTTTTTACTCAGGTTGCAGCCAAACATTCACGGCATTGCTGCTGGCGCATGGATTTGCAAAGCGCCACGAAGGGTTCACGCCTCTAGATATACAAATGTGTTTTTCCTTTAATATCTCAAAAACTACCAAACAGAATTACACCAAATCACAAACAGGGCTCTTTGTAGACCAAGAGCTACTTCTCGGCCATATTTTGTGTAATTCCGTTCAGCGGTTTGGGCTGTAGCCGTGTCTAAAATCTCTATGGGAAATTGCATGGGAAAATGCGTTTTGGGACCCCCCCTTTTTCTTGGCCCCCACTTAAAAGGTCGCCCAAAAATTTCAAGACAGCAGCCGAAGTGAGTGGCAAATTTGTTTTGAAAATTTTGTGAGGATTCATCAAACGGTGCCAAAGTTATTGCGGATATATATATATGTCGTCCATTCCGCTCAGCGCCTAGATACCCCTGGGTGATTGCCACGCTTTAGCAATTCTATTTCATTCATTCATATATATTCCAGCTCCAAACCCCACCAGATATCTATTTCTCCACCACTCTGCAAACGTACCTCCTGGCACACTACTGGTTGGGGAATGAAGTCCACTTTACTCCTTAGGGACTTTGGGGGCCACAAAGCACTCCTGGTACCTCCTGTAAGTTCTACACAGCGGAATTCCTGAGCCCTGGTTGGAGTCCCAGCCCTCTTTCTCCACCACTCTGCAAACGAGACTACTAGTTAAACAAGCATTTGCAATGCAATAGGTCTCGCATTTGCGAGAGTTAGAGCTATTGGCGTTCTAAATGTAAAAGTTTTTTAGAAATGTTTTTTGGAGTGGATGTACGTTGTGTGTAGTGGAATTATGTGGTATGTTGTGCAGTGAACTTATGTGGATAGAAAGCATGTGGTATTTAGTGTATAGGAATTATATGGAGTGGGATTATGTGTTATGGAGAGTAATTATGTGGTATGGTAGTCTGTGTTGTGGAGTGGTAACCTAACATTTAGTCTTCCTCGTTTCCATAGAAGCTAAACTATAAATTCAAAAAGACACAAAAAAGAAGCAACCACAGAGGAGCTCTTGTGGACCTAGTCAGAGGTATGAGGAGGGCTACTGGAATTATGTGACTGTTCGGCCGTGCTGAGTTTCACATAATTATACATTTTCTGCATTTTGCCACACAATTCATCATCTGCCGCATAATATGCAGATTTGAACAAAAAAAACCTTGTTTCTAGCTGAAACGGCTCAAATGTTACCAAAAATGTAGCGACACGTGTTACAGCGTGGTGGAAGGCCCTTTGCAAAGCTGGAATGGTCATTTGTTACTTATTGCTAAATGTGGGTGTTAAATTAGTACTAACGGTGCGCAAACCTCTCTTTGTTTCTGCGCCTCTCTTGCCTCTTTCTGCATTTCTCTTACTTCTTTCTGCATCTTTCTTCCTCTTTCTGCACTTCTCTTGCCTCTTTCTTCACATCTCTTCCGCTTTCTGCACCTCTTGTTTCTTTCTCCACCTCTCTTGCTTCTTTCTCCACCTCTCTTGCTTCTTTCTTCTGCACCTCTCCTGCCTCTTTCTTCTGCACCTCTCCTGCCTCTTTCTGCACATATGTTGCTTCTTTCTGCACTTCTCTTGCCTCTTTCTTCACCCTCTTCCCTCTTTCTGCACCTCCCTTGCCTCTTTCTGTACTTCTCTTGCCTCTTTCTGTACTTCTCTTGCCTCTCTCTGCACCTCGCTTGCTTCTTTCTGCACTTCCCTTGCTTCTTTCTGCAGCTCTCTTGCTTCTTTCTGGACACCTCTTGCCTCTTTCTGCACTTCTCTTGCTTCTTTTTGCACCCCTCTTTCTGTACCCCTCTTCCCTCTTTCTGCACACCTCTTCCCTCTTTCTGCACCCCTCTTCCCTCTTTCTGCACCCCTCTTCCCTCTTTCTGCACCAACTCCGTTGCCTGTTTCTGCATCTCTCTTACCTCTTTCTGCACCCCTCTTGCTTCTTTCTGTACCCCTCTTCCCTATTTCTGCACCTCTTGCCTTTTTCTGTACCTTTTTTCCTCTTTCTGCACCTTTCTTCCTCTTTCTGTGCCTTTCTTCTTCTTTCTGCACCCTTCTTGCCTCTTTCTGCACCTCTGTTGGTTCTTTCTGCACTTCTCTTGGTTCTTTCTGTGCCTCTCTTGCCTCTTTCTGCACCCCTCTTCCCTCTTTCTGCACCCCTCTTTCTGAACCTCTCTTGCCTCTTTCTGCACCTCTCTTGCCTCTTTCAGCACTTCTCCTGCCTGTTTCAGCACTTCTCTTGCCTCTTTCTGCAACTCTGTTGCCTCTTTCTGCAACTCTGTTGCTTCTTTCTGCACTTGCTTCTTTGTGCACCACTCTTGCATCTTTCTGCACCTCTCTTGCCTCTTTCTGTACCTCTCTTGCCTCTTTCTGTACCTCTCTTGCCTCTTTCTGCACCTCACTTGCCTCTTTCTGTACTTCTCTTCCCTCTTTCTGTACTTCTCTTCCCTCTTTCTGTACTTCTCTTCCCTCTTTCTGCACTTCTCTTGCCTCTTTCTGCACTTCTCTTGCTTCTTTCTGCATTTTTCTTTCTTCTTTCTGCACCTTTCTTCCTCTTTCTGCACCTTTTGTCCTATTTCTGCAGTTCTCTTGCTTCTTTCTGCACCTCTCTTGCCTCTTTCGGCACCTCTCTTGCTTCTTTCTGCACCTCTCTTGCTTCTTTCTGCACCTCTCTTGCTTCTTTCTGCACTTCTCTTGCCTCTTTCTGTACCTTTCTTGCCTCTTTCTGTACTTCTCTTGCTTCTTTCTGCAGCTTTCTTCTTCTTTCTGCACCTCTCTTGCTTCTTTCCGCACCTGTCTTGCCTTTTTCTGTACCTTTCTTCCTCTTTTTGCAGTTCTCTTCCTTCTTTCTGCACCTCTCTTGCCTCTTCCTGCACCTCTCTTGCTTCTTTCTGCGCTTCTCTTCCCTCTTTCTGCACCCCTCTTGCCTGTTTCTGCAACTCTCTTGACTGTTTCTGCAGTTCTCTTGCTTTCCTCTGCACCTCTGTTGCTTCTTTCTCCACTTCTCTTGCCTCTTTTTGCACCTCTCCTGCTTCTTTTTGCACTTCTCTTGCCTGTATATGCACTTCTCTTGCCTCTTTCTGCACCTCTGTAGCTTCTTTCTGCACTTCTCTTGCCGCACCCCTGTTTCCCCTTTCTGCACCTCTCTTGCCTGTTTTTGCAACTCTCTTGCCTCTTTCTGAAGTTCTCTTGCCTCCTTCTGCACCTTGGTTGCTTTCTAATGCACTTCTCTTGCTTCTTTCTGCATCCCTCTTGCCTCTTTCTGCACCCCTCTTGCCTCTTTCTGCACCCCTCTTGCCTCTTTCTGCACCTCACCTGCCTCTTTCTGTACCTCTCTTGCTTCTTTCTGCACCTATCTTGCCTCTTTCTGTACCTCTCTTGCCACTTTCTGCACCTCACTTGCCTCTTTCTGCACTTCTCTTGCTTTTTTCTGCACCTCTCTTGTTTCTTTCTGTAATTCTCGTCTCTTGCATCACTTCTCTTGCCTCTTCCTGCATTTCTGTTGCTTCTTTTTTGTACTTCTCTTGCCTCTTTATACATTTCTGTTTCTTCTTTCTGTGCTTCTGCCTCTTTCTGCACCCCTCTGGCCTCTTTTTGCCCCTCTGTTGCTTTTTCTGCACTTCACATGCTTCTTTCTGCACCTCTCTTGCTTCTTTCTGCACCATCTTCCCTCTTTCTGCACCTCTCTTGCCTCTCTATGCATCTCTGTTAGTTCTTTCTGCACTTCTCTTGCTTCTTTCTGCACCTCTCTTGCTTCTTTCTGCACCCCTCTTGCCTCTTTCTGCACCCCTCTTGCCTCTTTCTGCACCACTCTTGCCTCTTTCTGCACCACTCTTGCCTCTTTCTTCACCTCTCTTGCCTCTTTCTATACCTCTTGCCTCTTTCTACACCTCTCTTGCCTCTTTCTACACCCCTCTTCGTGCAGCTCTCTTCCCTCTTTCTGTGGCTCTCTTGCCGCACTTCTCTTGCCGCTTTCTGCACTTCTGTTGCCTCTTTCTGCACCTCTGTTGCTTCTTTCTGCACTTCTCTAGCTTCTTTCTGTACCTCTCTTGCTTTTTTCTGCACCCCTCTTGCCTCTTTCTGCACCCTCGTCCTTCTTTCTGCACCACTCTTGCCTCTTTCTTCACCTCTCTTGCCTCTTTCTATACCTCTCTTGCCTCTTTCTACACCTCTCTTGCCTCTTTCTACACCCCTCTTCGTGCAGCTCTCTTGCCTCTTTCTGTGGCTCTCTTGCCGCTTTCTGCACTTCTCTTGCCGCTTTCTGCAGTTCTTTTGCCTCTTTCTGTACCTCTCTTGCCTCTTTCTGCACTTCTGTTGCTTCTTTCTGCACTTCTCTTTCTTCTTTCAGCACCTCTCTTGCTTCTTTCTGCACCTTACTTGCCTCTTTCTGCACTCGTCTTCACTCTTTCTGCACCTTTCTTGTCTCTTTCTGCACCTCTCTTGCCTCTTTCTGCCCTTCTGTTGCCTCTTTCTGCACCTCTGTTGCTTCTTTCTGCACTTCTCTAGCTTCTTTCTGTACCTCTCTTGCTTTTTCTGCACCCCTCTTGCCTCTTTCTGCACCCTTGTCCTTCTTTCTGCACCCTTGTCCTTCTTTCTGCACCCTCGTCCTTCTTTCTGCACCTCTTGCCTCTTTCTGCACATCTGTTGCCTCTTTCTGCAGTTCTCTTGCTTCTTTCTGCAACTTTGTTGCTTCTTTCTGCACTACTCTTGCTTCTTTCTGTACCCCTCCTGCCTCTTTCTGCACCCCTCCTGCCTCTTTCTGCACCCCTCTTGCTTGTTTCTGCATTCCTTTCCCCTCTTTTTGCTCTCCTTTTCCCTTTCCGCACCTCTCTTGCCTTTCTGCACCTCTGTTGTTTCTTTCTGCACTTCTCTTGCCTCTTTCTGTACCCCTCTTGCCATTTTCTGCATCTGTTGCTTCTTTCTGCACTCCTCTTGCTTCTTTCTGCACCATCTTCCCTCTTTCTGCACCTCTCTTGCCTCTCTATGCATCTCTGTTAGTTCTTTCTGCACTTCTCTTGCTTCTTTCTGCACCTCTCTTGCTTCTTTCTGCACCCCTCTTGCCTCTTTCTGCACCCCTCTTGCCTCTTTCTGCACCCCTCTTGCCTCTTTCTGCACCACTCTTGCCTCTTTCTTCACCTCTCTTGCCTCTTTCTATACCTCTCTTGCCTCTTTCTACACCTCTCTTGCCTCTTTCTACACCCCTCTTCGTGCAGCTCTCTTCCCTCTTTCTGTGGCTCTCTTGCCGCACTTCTCTTGCCGCTTTCTGCACTTCTGTTTCCTCTTTCTGCACCTCTGTTGCTTCTTTCTGCACTTCTCTAGCTTCTTTCTGTACCTCTCTTGCTTTTTTCTGCACCCCTCTTGCCTCTTTCTGCACCCTCGTCCTTCTTTCTGCACCACTCTTGCCTCTTTCTTCACCTCTCTTGCCTCTTTCTATACCTCTCTTGCCTCTTTCTACACCTCTCTTGCCTCTTTCTACACCCCTCTTCGTGCAGCTCTCTTGCCTCTTTCTGTGGCTCTCTTGCCGCTTTCTGCACTTCTCTTGCCGCTTTCTGCAGTTCTTTTGCCTCTTTCTGTACCTCTCTTGCCTCTTTCTGCACTTCTGTTGCTTCTTTCTGCACTTCTCTTTCTTCTTTCAGCACCTCTCTTGCTTCTTTCTGCACCTTACTTGCCTCTTTCTGCACTCGTCTTCACTCTTTCTGCACCTTTCTTGTCTCTTTCTGCACCTCTCTTGCCTCTTTCTGCCCTTCTGTTGCCTCTTTCTGCACCTCTGTTGCTTCTTTCTGCACTTCTCTAGCTTCTTTCTGTACCTCTCTTGCTTTTTTCTGCACCCCTCTTGCCTCTTTCTGCACCCTTGTCCTTCTTTCTGCACCCTCGTCCTTCTTTCTGCACCTCTTGCCTCTTTCTGCACATCTGTTGCCTCTTTCTGCAGTTCTCTTGCTTCTTTCTGCAACTTTGTTGCTTCTTTCTGCACTACTCTTGCTTCTTTCTGTACCCCTCCTGCCTCTTTCTGCACCCCTCCTGCCTCTTTCTGCACCCCTCTTGCCTGTTTCTGCATTCCTTTCCCCTCTTTTTGCTCTCCTTTTCCCTTTCCGCACCTCTCTTGCCTTTCTGCACCTCTGTTGTTTCTTTCTGCACTTCTCTTGCCTCTTTCTGTACCCCTCTTGCCATTTTCTGCATCTGTTGCTTCTTTCTGCACTCCTCTTGCTTCTTTCTGCACTTCTCTTGCTTCTTTCTTCACCCCTCTTCCCTCTTTCTGCACCTCTCTTGCCTCTTTCTGCACCCCTATTCCCTCTTTCTGCACCTTTCTTGCCTGTTTCTGCACCTCCCTTGCCTCTTTCTGCAGTTCTCGTCTCTTTCTGCACCTCTGTTGCTTCTTTCTGCACTTCTCTTGCCTCTTTCTTCACCCCTGTTGCCTCTTTCTGCGCTTCTTTTGCTTCTTTCTACACTTCTCTTGCTTTTTCTGCACCTCTCTTGCTTCTTTCTGTACCCCTCTTGCCTCTTACTGCACCCCTCTTCCCTTTTTTTGCACCTCTCTTGCCTCTTTCTGCACCTCTGTTCCTTCATTCTGCACCTCTCTTGCTTCTTTCTGAACCTTTCTTCCTTCTTTCTGCACCCCTCTTGCCTCTTTCTGCAGCCCTCTTCCCGCACCTCTTGCCTCTTTCTGCAGCCCTCTTTCCTCTTTCTGCACCTCTCTTGCCTCTTGATGTACCTCTCTTGCCTCTTTCTACACCCCTCTTCCCTCTTTCTGCAGCTCTCTTGCCTCTTTCTGCACCTCTCTTGCCTCTTTTTGCTCCTCTTGCCTCTTTCTGCACTTCTCTTGCCTCTTTCTGCACTTCTCTTGTCTCTTTCTGCACTTTTCTTGCCTCTTTCTGCACTTCTCTTGCTTCTTTCTTCACCCCTCTTCCCTCTTTCTGCACCTCTCTTGCCTCTTTCTGCACCCCTATTCCCTCTTTCTGCACCTTTCTTGCCTGTTTCTGCACCTCCCTTGCCTCTTTCTGCAGTTCTCGTCTCTTTCTGCACCTCTGTTGCTTCTTTCTGCACTTCTCTTGCCTCTTTCTTCACCCCTGTTGCCTCTTTCTGCGCTTCTTTTGCTTCTTTCTACACTTCTCTTGCTTTTTCTGCACCTCTCTTGCTTCTTTCTGTACCCCTCTTGCCTCTTACTGCACCCCTCTTCCCTTTTTTGCACCTCTCTTGCCTCTTTCTGCACCTCTGTTCCTTCATTCTGCACCTCTCTTGCTTCTTTCTGAACCTTTCTTCCTTCTTTCTGCACCCCTCTTGCCTCTTTCTGCAGCCCTCTTCCCGCACCTCTTGCCTCTTTTTGCAGCCCTCTTTCCTCTTTCTGCACCTCTCTTGCCTCTTGATGTACCTCTCTTGCCTCTTTCTACACCCCTCTTCCCTCTTTCTGCAGCTCTCTTGCCTCTTTCTGCACCTCTCTTGCCTCTTTTTGCTCCTCTTGCCTCTTTCTGCACTTCTCTTGCCTCTTTCTGCACTTCTCTTGTCTCTTTCTGCACTTTTCTTGCCTCTCTGCACTTTTCTTGCCTCTTTCTGTATATTTCTTACTCTTTCTGCACCTCTCTTGTTTTTTTCTGCACTTTTCTTGCTTCTTTCTGTACTTCTCTCACCTCCTTCTGTACTCAAATAGGAAGTGCAAGCTGTCAACTTTAAAGGTCTGCGTGCTCTCATGACTGAGGTATATGTCTACTTGTACATGTATTCTCACATGTGTTATGCATCTGAAGATGGTAGCTTAAAAAGCGGGTAGCTTCTCCTATAGGTGGTCAAATCTTCTCAGTTCTGCTCTGTCATTCGGTTGCACAGGCAGACATGCCTTATGTATATAGGTGTTATAGAGCCCCTCAAATATACTATTGAATACCCATGTGCCCTGTATTATGAGCAGAAAGAAATACATACACTTTTTTGTACACAAATTTACAGCATATGCTGTTTGAAACACAGGTATTCAAGCATTTGTATTTTTTCTTTATGTAACATGTCACTAGGTAAAAGCAGAGACACACGTATGCATACCTTCACAAACTTGGTCAGACTTACAACAGTGATATAGTTAGGATTGCTGCTTTACATTTGGTAGGCCTAACATTCTGAGCAGTGGATGAATAGTGAACCTTCAAGAGAAAAGTGAGGTTTAAGACATCTTGGGAGAAGAATTAGTGATTAGGCTACTTTGTATGAGTCTGTGGAAAGGTACAGTCAAAGTAGGCCTCTTTCTGCACCTCTGTTGCTTCTTTCTGGACTTATCTTGCTTCGTTCTGCACCTTTCTTCCTCTTTCTGCACCTCTCTTGCCTCTTTCGGCACTTCTCTTGCTTTTTTCTGCGCCTTTCTTCCTCTATCTGTACATGTCCTACCTATGTTGGCATAGTTAGAAATGAGCATTTAAAGAACCTTAGAAATTTACTGGAAAAAAACACAGGTTTCTGGGACGTTATAGTTAGGAAATAACATTTAAAAAACCTTAGATATTCACTGAAAATTCACAGGTTTCAGGGATATTATAGTTAGGCTGACATTTCACTCGTACAAAACCAGAGAAATTGAGCCGTTCTAGTTAGCTGAGCTAACTATAACTCGCGCCCCCGCAATCCACGGCTGATGACATCACATATTACATCACTCATGACATCCATGGAGCCAATTAAAATCTTGAATATAAAACAATAAATGAACATACTCTATGTCCTGCCACTTATGATAAAGTGCAATGTGCTAGTAAAGTGCTCACTTCATACTAAAGTGCTAAAAATGTTGTCTCAATTTTTTCATTTTTGGAGGCCACATAGCAGCATAATTCTTAACTTCGCATATATATAACGGTGTTACCTAAACCCATCAGTCAGTTATACGTACAGAATTCTATTCAGGCGGAATAGCACATACTCCAACTTCGTATGGAGTTATATAGTCTGCCTCTGAACAGAGATGATAGTTATAAATGAGTTATCACCCATCAATCAGGTTCAATGTAGATTGCATTTATCATATAGATGAATGCATGAATAAAGTGACATGTATCATACTAATTCATACATAGATAAAGTGACTTGTTCATTCAGATCCAATCTCATGTTAAGGACCCGTCAACTGAGAAATTAGTCCTATACTCAATTGACTATTGCACATATTTGAGAAAAAATCATTTTAAAACTACGATCTTAGCAGGACATGACATATTTGGGAGCATTCACAAATGGTTATGATCATTAAAAGTTATGGAGTTCCTCACTCATATTAAGCCCATTTGGTATCTTAGTGTCGAGCTCCAAAATAAACTTAGATTCCAATTGCCGTAAAAGAATTTCCCTGTTGCCTCCTCTCCTTAAAACAAGTACTGCCCCAATCACAAAATATCTCAGATCATTCAGATTGTTATGGTGAACCAACTTAAAATGTCTCGCTACTGGAGTACGTGGGATCAGAGTTTACTATCACCCTGATATGTTGCAAGATTCTGTTGTGCACTTGTAATTTTGTGCTCCCCACGTATTTTAAACCACAGGGACATTTTAGCACATACCCAGCGAATTCAGTCCTACATGTGTAGTGCCCTCGGATATTGGCTTGTTTTTCACCAAATGCCGTTCTATAACTTTTCATGTTGACACCGAACTTGCAGGCCTGACATGAACTACACTTATAGAACCCATTCTTAGGAGACAACGAGTTTTGGCTAGATCTGACTTCAGGGCTGCAATTCACCAAATATTTTCTCATAGATGGTGCTCTTCTTAAGACCAGGGAGGGTTTTTCAGGGAGGACCTGACCCAATGTGATATCCGTCATTACGATGAGCCATTGCTTGTTGATGATTGATCTTACTTGTATTTCCTGCTTACAGAATGTCGTAATTAGTCTAACATCGTCAGGTTTGTCTAGCGTTGTGGAGGCCCCTATGTTACTAGATTCAATACTACCAGGGACTTTGAAGAGGATAGCTTCCCTTGAATTTGCATTGGCTCTTATCTTTGCTTGGTTTAAACTTTTGATATTGTACCCTCATTCTCTAAACCTATCAGTTGCCTCATTTTGACAGAATGCAAGATCAGTATCAGAACTACATATTTTCCGTATCCTGAGATATTTCCCAAAGGGATACTTCGAATGAGATGTCTGGGGTGTGAGCTTGTGGCGTGGAGAATCGAATTTCCAGCCATAACTTTTCTTTGTAGTTTTGATTCTACTCGGCCCTTACTAATATATATATATATTATCTACTGGCGGTCGCCAGTAGATAGTTATAGTTAGGACCTATTTTCCATAGGAAATTCGCAACATTCTATTTCCAATACCTTTGGCGCCGGTTGACGAATCTTCGCAAAATTCTCAAAACTTATGGCCCGCTCCGGTCCGCTCCTATCCTGAAAGTTTCGGGGTGATTCGTCAAGTGGGGGCTGAGAAAAAAGGGGGGTCCCAAAACGTGTTTTCCCCATGCAATTTTCCATAGGAACCTTTAGTCGCAGCTACAGCCCGAACTGCTGAACGGAATTACACCAAATTTGGCAAAAAGGTAGCCCTTGGTTCAATGTCGTGCCTTTTGGTTAAATGGTGTAAATCCGTTCAGTAATTGCTGAGAAATTCAAAAAATAAGAGTAAAAAAATCAATTTCCCATAGGGAACTTTGTGCAAGGCTACAGCGGAAACTACTGAACGGATTTACCCCAAATTTGGCATAAAGGTACTGCTTGGCTCAGAAAGCGACCTTTTCAAAAATGGTGTAAATCCGTTCAGTAGCTTTTTAAATATTAAAGGAAAAAGAACTATATATATCTGGGTGGAGCCTAACCACACGTCATCGTGAGATCTGATTGGCTGTCAGCACTTCATCCAAGAAGTGTTGGCAGCCATCTTGGACCAATATACATGATAGCACCCCAATGAAATGCATTGTAGTGAATAGAAGATTTTGAGGGTCACCAAAAGGAGAACTATAAAGGGTGATAACAGACTTTAGATTACATTAGAATTCATTTGTTGATGGTACCATAATAATTTTAGGAATTGTGGTGTGTTCTAGGGTGATTTTACCCTGTGAAAAACCTTCTGCTGGGATTTCATGAATCATGTTTGAGAGAAAACAATTTTCTCATGCTTGTCCCACAGAGGCTTGGAAGCTGCTCCAGAAGCTAAAATGAGAGCATATTTTCTGTAAATTCACATTATCTTTCTCAGTCATGTGAGAATGAAGTCTGACATTCTCAGTAAAACATGTAAATCCAACAAGGGCAGAGACTGTCAGTTGATTCCTTTGTGTTCTACTGCAGCTTCCCAGAGTGTTCTTAAGAACAACTAGAGCGCTAACAACCTTACCTATGACAAAAGTATGGCACACCTGAAGCCATCTTGATTGGAATAAACTGGTAACACTTAAAACATTTAATTTAAAAAGTAACAAAATGATGGGGTTCATTCTGTCATAGAAATTATGGTTAGTGCTGTAGAAAGAAAAATTAGCACGTTTTAAGTGAGATCTCAAATATCTTCCTGTTATATTTCAACAGGAGCAGCCTGCCAGTTCATTCCTTTGTGTTCTACTGCAGCTTCCCAGAGTGTTCTAAAGAACAACTAGAGCGCTAACAGCCTTACCTATGACAAAAGTATGGCACACCTGAAGCCATCTTGATTGGAATAAACTGGTAACACTTAAAACATTTAATTTAAAAAGGAAAAAAATGAGGGGTTCATTTTGTCATAGAAATTATGGTTAGTTCTGCAGAAAGAAAAATTAGGGCATGTTTTAAGTGAGATCTCAAATCCTCTTCTATTTCATTAGAAAATTCTGACATGCAGACTGAAACAATCACTTTCAATACCAGCAGTAGACTTCCAGTTAACTCCCTGGTGAGCAGTAGCTTTACTACAGTGATCTAATGAGCAACTAGAGTGCTAACATTCTGAATTTATGGCAAATGTGTGACACATCTGAATGCCTTCTTGATGGAATCAAAGTAAAAAACTGAAAGCATTTCCTACTGAGGAGACTGCAGTAAATGAGGAAATTAGGAAACTTCATAACAAATAAGTATCCCAAGATGGCCACCAGAGAAAAAGAGCCCAAATGTAGCACAAATATCACCCACATGTAGCCCACATATAGCCCAATGACAGAAGTGTGGAAAACACTTTTTATTTTTAGTTTTTGCAGTTTTATATAGTGCAGACTGTCGGGTATTGGAGCGTTGCATCTTACTTGGACCCCTTATTGCGTATTTTGCACGAAGTACATGAGATTGATCTTGCAAAACATTGAACTTTACTATTCTGTTAACCTGAAGTTGCTCTGAACCGGGCTTTGTAACACCCGTTTTTACCTACTGGTTTTAATTAATTCTCACTGTATTGTATTAAGAAAGAGGATTTACTGTTTTTATGTACACTTTTATGATCTATGTTTCTAAATCAGATCGAATAAAGTTTAATGAATGTAATTGAAGTCTCCCAAGATGGCCACCAGAGAAAAATGAGCCCAAATGTAGCACAAATATCACCCAGATGTAGCCCACGTATAGCCCAATGACAGAAGTGTGGAAAACACTTTTTATCCTTTGTTTTTTGCAGTTTTATATAGTGCAGGCTGGTCAGATATTGGAGTGCTTTACATGAGCATTGGTTACATCATACAAGGACAAACTCTTTTTGGTTGTAGGCATGGGGAGATTAAGTGATTTGACCAGAATCACAGAATGACGAGCTGAAGCAGAAACTCCAACTTGGTAACACCACATTTTCTCCCCTAAAGCGTAACATTTAATCAAGTGGTCAACTGGATAAAAAAACATAGAGATAACAAATAATTCAAAAGTGCTTTGTCGCTATTTGAAAACTGCTTGGCTCAGAAAGCGACCTTTTTAAAAATGGTGTAAATCCGTTCGGTAGTTGCTGAGAAATTGTAAAAAACATATCGATATCTAGAGGCGCAGTGGATCCGTGAACCCTCCCGACCACGAGCTTCATTTTAATTGGCTGCCAACACTCCAAACCAGGAAGTGTTGGCAGCCATCTGGTGACTCGGTAGAACCGAGTCACAAGAAAACTGGGAAACAAAGGTGAAAAAGAAGAAAAGGGGGCAGGGTAGAAACACCCTGGCCCCCTAGGCCTGCTCAGGCCACAAGGACCCCCAGGGACAAAAAAAGCATTTTTTTAAAAATAATTGGCGAAATTCGCGCTAGGGTCGTGAATCCCGCCAAAATGTAAAAAAAATTGAAGCGCGGAATACCGCGCTTCATTTAATTAAGACCCCGGGTGGGCCAGGTCCCGGGGGCATTGCCAACAAATATATGCAGGGCCCGCGAGAGCTCGCAGCCCAGGGACCGCCACCTCCCGGGGCTTGTTTTTTAATGTTTGGGGGGCCTCAAGGCCCCAAACCCGAGGACCGCCACCGCCAGGGCTTTTATCAAATAGGGACCCTCAGGATTCAAGGGAATTAATCCTCCAACTTTCCCTGAGCACTACTGATGCAGTCCAGCCATCGCCCTGTCACTACCCATGCACTCCTCCAATCAACCAGCGAGCACCATGTACTTATCCAATCACTCCGCCAAAACACAAGCACTTATAAATTCACCATCCACTCTCCTTGCAGTACTCTAATCATCCAGTCAGTACCCATGTACTCATCCAATGACCCAGGCACTAATTCATGGCAAATACAGAGGAGGTCATGCTAATCACAGGGGTACCCCAACGCATAGTGTCCCCTAGTGTATGTAGGTGTTTTCACTGTATTCTAAGTGTCTTTTACCACCAGAGACAGAGTCAGTTACCACCAGTACCCATCAGCAAAAAGTTGGGGGCACAGGAGTACTTTCTACTCCTCTGTTGGTTCTTTCTGCACATCTCTTCCTTCTTCTTGCACTTTTCTTCGTCTTTCTGGACTTCTGTTGCCTCTTTCTGCATTTGTCTTCCTTCTTTCTGCGCTTTTCTTCTTCTTTCTTCACATGTCCTAGCTCTGTAGGCATAGTTAGAAACTAGCATTTAAAAAACCTTTGAAATTCACTTAAAAAACCATAGGTTTCAGGCATGTTATAGTTAGAAATTAGCATTTAAAAAACCTTTGAAATTCACTGAAAAAACCATAGGTTTCAGGCACGTTATAGTTAGAAATTAGCATTTAAAAAACCTTAGAAATTCACTGAAAAAACCATAGGTTTTAGGGAAAGTTATAGTTAGTTGGACATTTCACTCGTACAAAACCAGAGAAATTCCCCCGTTATAGTTAGTTCAGCTAACTATAACTCGCGCCCCACAATGCACTGCTGATGACGTCACATATGACATCACTCATGACATGGTCAGTGACATCACTGATGACATCACTGATGACATCTCAAATGACATCCTTCGAATATTCATTTTTATGTTTGAATTTTCATTATAGATGTTTTTTTGCACATGACTGTAATATTTAGCAACCTGGAAAAAATTGCTTTGGTTTATGTGATTTCTGTGTATGGCCTTGACTAATGAAATGAATAGGATCTAGATGTCCTTTTTTTAGAACAAAAGGAAAAGGGAACCCTAGGTTATTACACAAGAGTCTCTTTAGCAACACACCTCTTTACACCTCATGAGAGGGTACCATTGTTCTTTTCCATTCTCACGTTGTAAGCTAAAACATTTGCAAAGTATCCTACATTGGACATGGGAATGACATTGTCTTCTCACACAGAGGCCAGTTTGTAACATTGCAGAATAGGCCTTTCAGTTAATGCTCTGGCTCTCCATGTTCTTTCGTCTAGGTCTTCTTCTCAGGTTCTCCCTCTATCACTAGTATACAGAAATGTATCTATTCTTCAACTAACAATGCATGTGAATAGCTGCAAGAAATGTCATGTTAGCAGAAAATGGAAAACAATATTTTATGCAGCACGTTAATCAGGCCTACTAAAGACAACTTAAAGAATTAACCCAATGCTACACATTGAAAGGTGCATGCACATTTAAACGCAAACAAATATAAATGGCCAGTACATTAAATTCATATTACATAGGGCAAACAGTAAAATCTTAAAGGTATGCGTGTAAGTGTGTCTAGGAATTGCATTTTAAGGCAATATATGAAACATTAGTGCACACATTACATAAGCGTTTGTAGTCGTGGCTGACGACTTTTGAAAGTGGTGGGGGGTAAAAGCTGGTTATGAGAGTGCCGTAGGAAATAAAGCGAGCCAACCCAACTGCCATAAGAGTGGTTTGGGAGGGGTCTTTCCTCGAGACATTTTTGGAAAATAGAGGACAAACTGGTGCATTTTAGAGCAAATGGGAAAAACACGCGAGGCCCCAGGGTATGGGCAAAAACTTCATTCATTTTCTGCTTCCTCCTTAGAGTCGGTTCAAGTCAGGCCAGGATTCAAAACCCCCCAGTATGGACTATTGATGGGTCCTGACACCTTGGACCAGTAGAGGGTGCCTCTGCATCACGATTGCCTATGCTCGAGTCGTGCACATAGATGATGCAATGTGTAGAAATCAGACATGGCCGGATCAGGTAACTACTTTCAGCTCCGGCGAGTGCACGGTAAGTGGTTTTATTTGATTTTACCTAACTCGTCGTCAATTTCGCACCCGCCCCACCTCTTACCTGTGCCGGCCGTGCCTGGTAGAAATACTGCACCTTTTATATATCACAAGGCAAACTATGAAGACTCAAATAATGGGGTGTACTGTTTGAATATTGGAAAAACGCTTTATGTCCATGGCTGGGAATATGAGCCTCTGATGGGACCAGTATAATATACTGAATGCAGGCAATTTCTACTAGTGTGTGGCTTCAGTCCATTTATAAAAGTCACCAGCCACCACTGGAAGTTTGTGTTCTGCACACTCACTGGAATTGCGGTTGTTTTAAAAAAGAAGTTGGTGTTTTACTAGACCCATGAGCAATGAATACCACTGATGCCATATAAGGGCTTTCAATCACTACAAAGACGTCTATTGAAATGGAATCGTAAATGATACAGGAGAAGAATGTATGGGGTTTGAAGAAAATTTTATTGCAAATTATGGAGCAAAGGCAAGCGGAGACTCTGCTTTTCAGAAAGAAGGTGTTATCATTGCTGTAGCTTCTCATTTAAAGATGTACGGAAATGATTGTTTGAAAACTTCCCAGGAAATTACATCAGAGTATTATTCTGCAAATAAATGCACTTGAGAATACAACGCCAGGTGGAAATCTCTAACCGAGTCGAACAAATCTCAACAGAATATCACTGGAGGAAAACACCTCAGATACGTCAGTTCTCGTAGCCCCCTTCGGTGTTTCAACTTACTTCGTGAAAGGGCGGTCTCCGACCTATGCCTATAGCATAGCGCATCCTCCGTATGTTAGCCAAGAATGTGGAACGCTAAGAATAAAATGAGGAAAGCCCACTCTTTTGTTGTAGCGTAACTGTAAATTATGCCCTGGGTGTACAGCTGCCAAATAGGTACAAAGATGAGGAAGTACCTCGAGTAATGCACAAGCTCACTGGCATCAGATGCCCAGGACTGGGTGGTGGTCCTGTGTCACATGGTGGCATGAAAATGTCATCCCACAGGGATGTTGGTAACTGTAGTCTGCCCTAGCTGCGCCAAGATGTAAAGCTGTACGGATGAGTGCTGAATACGTAAAGGAATGCTAAGATGACAACCGACTGGGAAGTTACCAAAAAGCAAGCGGGGTGATGTATTAATGAATACAGATGATACTTTAAAGGCACAAATGAAGCTAAGCAACACTACAGAACCATGAACACATTCATCCTCAAATGTGCTGCCAGCCTTTTTAACATAATATATATTTGTAAAGTGCATGTTTAGCCAGAAGGGTATCTTGGCACTGAATAACAGATGTTTATTGTTACCCAACTCAATGGTACTCATTCTATCGACCTCAAAAGGATGAAAGGCTTAGTGGCTGAGTGGCCCCACTGGGATTTGAACCTGTGACCATGAGGTCAAACACATGCCCCTACAGTGGACGCATTAGTCCACTAAGCTACTAGACCTGACCCACTCAGCACCTTTACTTGAGAGCAGGTACCCCAATGGTGTGGTACTGTGGCCTGACGGGATCCAGGGTGTCTACAGGAATCCAGGGATCCAGGGATCTACAATGTACTTGTCAAAGTGGTCCCTAAGGACTACTCAGATGGAGCTGGAAGTAGTCACATGGAGCGCTTTAGGACATTCCCAATCACGCGTATGTGTCAAATCTCACTACGACTGGGACAGTAAAGAGGCTGGACACTAAGAAGTACAAACCTTCTGAGCCACCATGGATCAATTTGATTTAAAGTGTGGGCCCAGACACATGCAAGTCATACCTGTTAAGAAGGGCTGTAACTTGATCACAAAATGCAACTGTTTTAAAAACTTTGTTTCTGTGAAGCAGCTCAAAGAAGCTCGAAGTGCTTCAGAAGGCAATTGCATTTCCTGCAGATCCCTTCAGTTTATGGGAGGCACACATTGGACTCATCAGAGTGTTATTCCACTACTTGTTGAAGCCATGAGTCTACCTTAGTGAACATTTGCTGTTTTAATCATTTTACATTTATTTTTTTATCTTTTATCATTTTACCACTCACCTTTCCTGTTCTTGTATTAAAGTTTGCTCACTTCATTTCCTGTGGTAAACAAAATGGAAATGTTGCTCACAAGGCCTGCCGCTCTGCAGGAAGTTATCCTCAATATTCCACCTCCCAGGTACCACGTAAAGTTAGGACAATGAATACAAGATCTGCTCATCTTGCCCAATGCGTGCAGTCAAGGTACCCCAGTGTGCAGGCAGGACACCTGCCGAATGCCATCATCACATGATGCTAGCCTCACTTATGAATGACACTGGTCACCAGATCGACAAAGACAGCCCGGGGTACTGCTTCCCAGCCCCGTCTCACTGACGAAGGTGTTGAAGGAGTCATCACCACCCCCAATGGTCTTGTCGCTGGGCCTTTGTCCATCCGGCTTGATGCCCTGCTCCAGGCAGTGCCACTCCCAGTAGGCATTGTCCTTTTGAACCCCGGCATGACCCACGTGGACTGTAATACTTTCTTTCGTGATTGCGCTGGTCTCTTAACGTACGCAGATCTATTCGGACCTGTAGCAGCCAATCCAGTCACTGCTCTCATGATCTTTACAATAGTAAACAGCATGAAAGCAGTAACATGATTTGATGGAACAGGTGAACACAGCGCTCCGGTGGAGACCTGGGGGCTGCGTTAGTGCTTCTCTCGGCTCCCTCACACAGAGGGAAATGCTGAGGCCTGAAGTACGCATGTCAGCCTGGTCACAGGCCACATACTTCCCAGCCTGCCATGCGCAGTTCACTTAAGTTGCACAGCAACCTCATCCTGCCAATTGATATGATTGGCCATGCCCCACCCGACACCAGGAGAGAGTGTTGCGGCCCTGTAACATCACAAATGTACACGAATGCATGCGGGGAACACCAAAATGAAATATGTGGTGGCTTTTGCGGGCCGGGGGGCAACGCTTCAGCGCTCCTATTGGTGAGCCGCCCCAGAACTTTTGGTGTTTCTAGGGTAATCACATTCTGTATATATGAGGATGGTTTCTGTTCAGCCATCTAAACAGTAAATGTCAAAAAATGAATTAAGGCACACATTATGAAAAGTCGAATTTATTTCTACAATGAGTATATGTTTACTAAGTAAGGATGGTTTATTAAAATCTTATTTGATTCAGTAAAACCACATAGTTTGAGTAAATCCACTAGTCCTACAGTGAATGTACTTTAGTAATAATGTCAAGTGCAACACTTAAAATAATATTGTTAGACCACACGAGAAACGTGTGCTAAATGCACATTCCAGTCACCTATCTGTTATGAAATTGTGACGTATTTGTGACTTGTAAAGGATGGGAAAAATTGCGCTGCACCACATGTATAGCAATATCGTTTTAAAAGGGTGGGGCCAAAATATCCAAAATGGAGGCTACCTCCTTGGTGTTGTAGTACGGCTTTCTGGGATGGGATAGTAGGTGCAGTAGACTGTTGGTTAAAAGATAGTCTGAAAATTAGGGCCTTGTTGTCCGTCCAGATAGGGCCGCTGTCTTTCCCCACTTCAGCAAGGTCTGGCTTTTGTATAACAAGTGCTTTACTTGCTACTGACTAGAAGACGAAAAACAGTAAAGGCGCCTCTCCCTTGCAAATTTAGTAGCCATATGTCTCTGTAATCATTGAATGGTTCTGAATTTCTGTGTGCTCTGCCTACACATGCCATAATAGGAGGGACGCGCAAGAATGCTGACAGCACAACCAAAGTAACAAGGTTTTCTGCTGCTCATTACAGCAAAATGGACTTAACAGTCATTATGTCTGAAGAAGTTATTTTACAAAATCTCTCCACCAGATGGCAAATGTATAATTTGCCTCTTTTTGCTTTCATGGCCTGGAGCCTTGGCATTAGGATACATAGGACCATATCGCTTCAGCACTTGTTTATGGACTCGTTTGTTGCTCTATTTAAACGTGAAGGCGCCACGCTGTAATCATTAACAAACAACATGATGTGCTATCCTATCAAAAGCATTGCCATACCCGAGACCTAAACTAAGTTCTATTTTTTTTTACTATTTTTGTGCATTAGCACAGTCTAAAAAGTTTAATGTGCTATTCTAAACACAGATGCAGCCTTTGCTATTGCTAATGTTATCCTTTAAAACAAATTGGTCCTTACCTTTTAAACCCTCCTTACTCATGGCAGGTGGTCCTTTAAGAGCATTTATTTTTTGGTGCTGTAAATGCCCAGGTCCAAAGGATTTATGAAATGGTAACCTATTTTATTCTGTATTGTTGTGTTTACCCAGAACTCCTGAGAGACTTGGCAGGAACCAAAAGAGTTTACCAATCCACCTTAGCTTTGGACCTGATTGTGTCACAAAAGACAGTGAATCTTTCTGGTCAATTGAACATGGGCATCTATTACTAAGTACTAAGAGTATAGTAAATATGTAAACTGTGAGCACTTGACAGTAGATGCTGTGATTAAACAAATGGCGAGGAGTACCCATTCCAGGATAGTGACCCATATTGGAGGATCCCAGAGAATTTTGAGGTTCACTAATGCATTGTGGCAGATGATTCAACTCGGGAAACATCCTTTAGGACGAAGTCCCAATCATGCTGTGCCTTCACAGCGCTAGCAACAGAACGAACGCGTCTTAAGCACACATTTGTTCTGCACGTAAGTTGTTACAACGACTTGCTTTAGGGGGGGGTCATTGGTGGAATGATGTTGGAATTAAAGTCCAACACTTTCCCTGCTGTTGTGCAGACTGGAGTTGGAATAGTAAATTAAACTATTCCACAATCGAGCACCCCCCTAAGGTAAGTTGGTATAATGACTTGCGTGCAGAACGAATACGTGCTAAAGACGTTCCCAAGGCATGCGTGATAAATGCATGCAGAATACCGTCATTCATTCATTCTCCTCTTGCCCATGAGATTCCTCAGCACTCATACTAAGGAATGTAGAGGGTACTTCCTCTGTCTTTAAGTAGTGTCAAGAGAAGAGGCTACACATTTCAGATGGAGTATGCCTTACTTTACTTGTTGCATAGATTCAAGTAACCTCTTCTGAACTTGATATGAGGGATTAAGTACCCTCTATTATACAATACAAGGGTATTGTAAGTAACCAAACAGGTGTTTCATGAACACCAAGAAGAAGGTTTCCTATATCTAGCTCTCTGCTCCCTTTAATACTTGATCTCCCGTCTCTCTGAATCAAACACTCATAGATTTGTAGATGTACAGAACAACACATGAGAAATCAGTACAGTCCGAACCTTGGAAGCTGATGCTAAGGACCATTTTAAGCAGTTGAATGCAAATCACTTTATAAAGCTGAGCCAAGATCTGCTTAAAAGTTCACCTAAGGGAAAGGCTAATGTAACAATTTGGAATTTTGTTGGAAATGAGAACAATCTGGAGGAACATCTGAAGCTAATTGGTCTAATAGTGCAGCTGGGCTCTTGGAGAGCTGGGACTGGGGATATCGAGTCAACCGTCCTGATTACAAGTTGGGCACCAGTTGTAGCACACCATTACACCGGACATTAGGTAATCACCTTCTTTTCTGACTTTGCATCTTGGAAATGAGGCATAGCATGCACAATTGGTATTTCACAGTAAAGTCCACATGTTCTGCCTTTTTTCTGGGCCTTTTCCCCTGATAAATGTTGTCCTGTTTGACTTGTTGAAATCTGTTGGGGGAAAACAGCAGGGTATAATCATTTTCTCACAGCTTAGAATTCCGATCCCTGTGAGCTATTTGCACAATGATTGGATTTTAACCCCAAGCTTATAATGACGCCCTTTGAATGGATCACTCTACTAGAAGACAAATGAAGGACGCTGATGGAGGGAATTACTTTGTCATCCATAAACCTGCCAACTTTGTATAGCACTTTTCTTACTTATATAGGTGCAAAGAATACACTTTGTCCTTTTGGAACATTTAAACATGACATTGCTGCCATGGTATTCTCCCGGACTTTTTGCCTCCACTCTCTGATTTCTGCTGAGCTTGTTTTTGTTGGTGCTAGGACTCTGTGCACTTCACCCCTGATAGACAGTGCTAAAGTGCTTGTGCTCTCTCTTTCAAACATGGTAATATTGTCCTGCACCTAATTGGCACACTTAATTTACTTGTAAGTCCTTAGTAAATGGTACTACCTGTACCTAGGACCTGTAAATTGCATGCTACTTGTAGGCAGCAGCATTTATTGTGCAACCCACTAAAGTAGCACTGTAAAACATGTCTCAGGCCTGCCACTGCAGCCTGTATTGAAGTTTTAACTCCCATCTCGACCTGGCAAAAAAAATCTTTTTGGCAGGCCTAAATCTTCCTTTGTAATACTATAAGCCACCCTGAGGTAGGCACTAATGACCCCTAGGGCAGGATGCCGGGTATTGAAAAAGGAGGTCATAAGGGATTACGTTTTACATGTCCTGGCAGTGAAAACTCCTAAAGTAATTTTTCACTGGTGTAGGGCTAACTCTCTCATAGACTAACACTTGGTTACCTTATTACACTTAGTAAGTGCTAACTTTAGATTAGGATCACATAGAGAAGTTACGGTCATAGTAGCTTGTGATGGTTTTCATTGAACAAAATGAGTTCCTCATACAGAACAGGTTGGATACCCCTGATCTAATCCTGCAATTGTGATTGCATGTTAACCACTGGTTGATTGACTTTCACTACTTTATCCAACCTTACCTACTCCAGACATCAACGTTCAATATTTGTTCTCTGTTTTCATTTTCCTTAATATTCACCCTTGAACTCCAGCTGGCATGTTTGACTTAGTTTCTTATTTCCTTCCATAGCTGTCAACCAGCCTTCTTTGCAGTTTATGGGATTATCATCTCCTGTCACCACAAAACATTCTTCTGCCTCAGAATCCTTCACTTCCACGCAACCCAATCTCTACAAGCAATCTACTATACATTTTTTGCCACACGTGTATTTTACAAATATTTTATGCACTTGAAGATGAGACACCCATTTACACATTCACATGGATCCCTTGCCTAAACCTTTATTTCAAAGAAATTCTTTGAGTTGTTTTCATTCAGTTTCAGCCACTAACTCTGTAGCACATAAAAAGCTTCTGAATTTACTGGCAATTCAAAACATAGTAAGAGCCTCATTTTCAATAACACTGCAATGCCATTGCAGCTCTTTTAACATTCCTAAAGCAAAATCTGTTGTTGTGTACTTACTGTTGTGTTCTCCTACCTGAGTGACCACAGCATCTAGCGCAGTCTGAATGGAATCAGTAGTACTTTTTGTGTACATTCATATACCATTATTTGCCAGTGTTAAACTTAAGCATATGGTTCAAAGTTCTAAAATGAGCTAACATGCTTTCTCATTAGACATGATTAACTCTTCTGATGGTACACCTTGCCAGGGTTCAGCTGGGATCCCCCTTGCTGGCACAGACCTGCATAAGATAACCAAATTGCTGCATGGAGATGCATCAATGGAATAGGGATCATCTACTTTAGCCACCCAATTGTCACCTGGATACCGAATGTGACACCTGCAAGGTTGTTGCTTGGTCCTTTTTTTCATGCCTCTTGTCCTCATGTCGCAAAAGGCACCTTGCTGGCCGCGCACACATCACATGCTGCTTGCCTTTTCTCGCTGCTGCAAAGAGCCTGTGTGAAGGAACCATTCTGCATACCATCCAGAACATATCAGCAAAGTCCACTCACACAAGCCTGCAAAAAATCCTGTACTGGTAAGTTGCTCACACAGACCAAGGCACAACAATTAGGAGGGTGTAGCAATGTAAATTTAGAGAAAACACAGCACTGTCTTCTTGTAAAGTTATAATCGGTCCCACTACTGTATGACCACTTTTTGAATTACATGGAGAAGTGTTATTTGTCTAACCCACCGGGAACGACACTCCTGCAGTTCATCTCATAATTTCCTCTTTGTGAGAGAACGTCGCTGGTTGGTTGCCCTTGGTGGCAGTGTTGGAAAGATGACTCACAGCAGGATGCAATAACCATAAGCAGATAACAGAGTCAACAAGAGTCTCTGACTGGAACTTTACCATACTCTCTTTTCTATATTCAAATACATATCATCATAGAACGTTCTGACTGGATTCCAGCTGAACTAAGGCAGGAAAGGGGGTGAAAGGAAGGTAGCCGGTACCACAGTAACCTTCATTTCTCTTGTCCCCCGTTCCTCGTCTCTGTCTTTACAAACTCACCTGCAGCGTGGTAAAAGTAGGTTAGTCCATGTGATGCTTTTTCAGGTATGCAAAAGGGAGCAGACCAATGCACCATCATTGAAATGGTGGAGAACTGGTTAGGACAGGGGAGTAGTTACGAGGGTGTTTGGGGTATGACATCCCCCAAATAAATGCATTCTTGACTTGGTAGATGGATTTTGGGGCCCTGAGTCAGGTCTGCTATATCTGTATTGGTCCTCCTGATTTCAGCAAGAGGTTTTAACTTGTTAATTTTTTAGATCAAGAATCTAAACAGATCAGGTTACCAAAAAAGTAGTTAATTTGCATCCATAGAAGTCTTTGAATGGATGGAATTTTACTACTTTTTTTAATTCACAGACATTGGCAGTAGTAGGGCAGGAATGCTACCACAGGCTCAGGTTTCCAGGCATAGTACTGCCAATTAAACACCCAAATGTTGATGGGATGATTGCTTGCAAATAGTCTAACCACTGACAATATCTTGGGTAGCATTCCAACCTACTATTTTTTGGGCGCTGTGCCACTCTAGAGAGGGGACCTTATTTAAGGTTGGTGGGCGTAGTAAAGGCAGAGAGGGTGGTGAAGGACTTTACGTCAGCTACTCTGCCTTTACTCCACCCATCAAATTTAAAGATGTACACCAGCACTGCCGACATCTCTATACACTGACAGGAACCGCCATCATAGCAGTTCCTGTCAATGAAGGAAAAGTTTGACGGACGGTCCCATCAAATCTGTTGCCGGCTGTTAAACTTTTTATTTTTAAAACAAACCTGTTAAGCAAGAGTTTGTTTTTGAAAAATAAAAAAACAAATGACCCCCAAACTATGGGAATTTTTTCTCATTGTGTGAGGTCAATTTTCTTTTTTTTTTGTGTGTCCCTCAATAGCAGGATATACTTGACAGTGATGGACGGTCAAAAAAGGCAATCTAACTATCCACTCTTAATAGGGACGAGGGTTGGTTGGCTTACCTCTGACGGCTTCTACTCTGTCTGGCCATCGGAGGAAGTTTTACATTGATGAAGTAAATTATACTTTGTTGGTGTAAAACTTGAGGTCCGCCCAACTCAAAATCAGGCAAGTGGACCTTGAGATTGGCGGGCATTATGACAAAGAACCCTGTCCGTCAATTTCTAAATCAGCCCCAGAGGCCCAACCAATGCAAAGCAGTACTGATTCTGCCCCTCATGGGAACAGTCCACCCCAAACCTTGATCATCTCATCCATTCACCCAGTGGCCCACTGCTTTTGTAGTTGGGAAATTTGAGATTCACACTCCTGAATCTCACTGACTAAGCTGCGCCCCTGGGTTAGGAGAAGCAAAGATGTGGGAAATATGGTGCCTCTCCAGGAGGTAAACCCACCTTCCAGAATAAGAACTGGATGGGGGAAGGAAGAATCAGAGTAATAAAGATGAACACTGTGGGCCTGATTCACAAAGTGTCTCTGCACTCGTGGCGGACGCCTCGCAGTAGTAGGGCAGTCTCCGCACTAGGGGAGAATCTCCGCAATGAGAATTCTTGTTGCTGAGATTCCACCCGAGTGTGCAAACTCCCCCACAACAGCGGGGCCTCCGCCATGAGTGAGGAGGCCCTTTGTGAATCAGGTCTTAAGTAATCCAAGCATAAGAAGCAGTTGCAGTAGCACAAAACTTCTGCTGCTCAGAAGCAAATGTTGCCAGAAGTAACTTTCAGGTCTGGCATCAGGTGCAGAGCACCACCTAGTGGGACTCTGATCACACTACCCCATAACTAATATGGACTTGTGTGCTGCAGTCATCGGAAGGTTTATATGCTCCTGAGTCGGTGTTATTCTTAGATTTTTGACCCTGGCAATAGCTTCCTTTGGAGCAGTGCAGTCAGAATGAGCGCTAATAAATGTTACAATGTCTGCAAAAAAAATAATTATGCACAAACTAAAGACTCCTTCTCCAAAATAGGGGTAAGTTCTCAGGCCTAAGCGGCATCTCAACAACGGAAAGTGCACATAAAATCTCTGCTGCTTTGCAGTCTCTTGTAATATCAGAGTCGAACAGTTGAACGTGGCCAGACAATCAGATGAATAATGAAGATTTGTGATTCAATGTTTTTCTCGTCTCTTCCAGTGGCAAAAACTTAAGGAAAAAAACCTATTCTTCACAAGAATAAGTTCCAACCAAATTATTTATTATCATTTCAGATTAATCATTTCGTTTATGCATAATGCATTTTCATATTTGAATTGCAATTTACACTCCGTGGCCTCAAAAGCGGCCCATTAATGATACAAAAGCTGATTGAGGTGAATCATTTGGAAACATTAAAAATGGATTAAAGAAGAGGTGAAGCCCGGGGCCTCGCAGGTTCCGTACCTGATGCCCTCTCGCCTCGCATTTGATCACTTCTGACCTCGGCGAAGTTTCTAGAAATTGCTAGTATTGTTTTGCAATCAAGAGGCGAGGTGGAAAGGATGGGGAGAACAAAATGTCTTAGCAAAAGTTCTTGAGAGGGTCGTCTCCTCCTTAAAATAGCATGGATCATCCCTGAAGATTGGGATGCTGAGTAGCGCAGCAGTGAGACATCAGCTGCAGGAAAGTTTACTCAGATTGTTTAGTTTGCTCTTCGGGCCTGCCTGCTACAACCTTTAGCTTTGGGTGTTACGTTATACAGCAAACTGGGACTAGGGAGCGTTCCCCCTACCCAAGCACGTGGCCTCGCCCACGCAGGCACCATGCAAGTTAGAACCCAAAATGAGAGGTCGCGTGATCAATCTCTACAAGCAAGTAAACTGCCATACTATGTGGAGGATCAATCAACTCCTTGCTCTAGCGACATAGTGTGAAAGCAGCATTTGTTCATCTGAAATGGGAACAGTGGCTTTTCTAGCATTTATTTGTTTATTTATTTTAGGTTTTTAAGTTTCCCAGCCTTTTGCACAAACTAGGTATTAGTGCGCTTTGCAAAGAACAGACAAGGTAAATGGGCGCACAGTACCCTTACTTAAAACAGAATCATCTCCCAAAGGTCACTTAAGGTCAGAAGTATCAGCACTATGAGCAACTGCACTGCCAAGTCTTACGTCACCAGCACTATGGCGTGCGACAGTGGCGCAACATTAGCCCCTGCAGCTCCAGGAGGCTCCCGCTGGCACTGTGCATAAGCGGCAGGGTCCTGGCCTGGGAGCTCCTGACTGGTTCTCGAGTGTGGGGGGCCCCCTCCATGTACTTCACATCGGCCCCCGTCAGATTTCGTTGCACCACTGGCGTGCGACTCATTTTGTCACACAGTAATAAATCAAAAAATAACATTTGTGTTTGGTGAGGGACTATCATTAACAACTAATGATGAGTTGCTTACATGCCAGTAGTCACCACTAAAATGCCCAGTGATTTTCTGTCACAGCCCTTACTAAATGATGGTAAGTTCACCTGGGGAAGATAGGCAACCATGTCTGTATTTTTACTTATTTTTTTTGTTTTCAATATATCCTGCCTCAACTTGGTATAATTGACCTCATTATGACTTGTTCATCCTGCTATTTGGAAGAAGACAGTAGCCTGCCTAGGATGGAAAGGTGCCAACGGAACAACTCTGTGGCATATTTACTTACATTTCACTCAACACAGTGCATCAAACAAAGTTGCTTCGCTGCATTGCATGAAAGTGAGACAGCAGAAAAGCACCATATCTACTAAGATATAGAGCATTTCGGCTGCTTCCTAGCACTGGCACACTGTGTGCAGCCTAGCGCTAATGTAGGCACCCTTGCACCATGGTGCAAGAGTGTCAGCATTGTAGGCAAGATTGTTTTTGTGCAGGAAGGGATACCTTCCTTCACAAAAACAATCCTTAAACATATTTTCCTCTTTGAGAAAGATTTTCTCCTTGTTACAACTCTGTCAGGTAGGTGCACCGTTTTGGTGCAAACTCACATTTGCAAGACTTTGCTCCAAAATCCATTAACGCCTCCCTGATGCAAAGTAACGCAAGGCCCATAGGAATGAATGGGAAGCTATTCCTTAATTGCGAATCGCAATTTGCAATTCGCAATTAAGGAATATGTAGGAATCACTAATATTTTAGCGAAACCTACATGCATAGGCAATTGCGATTCCATAATTGCGATTCCTTAATAATCGCAATTATGGAATCGCAATTGCCTACATTGATGCATGTGCCCCAAAAGCCTTGGGGACTGCTGCCTATGGTGCCGAGCTGTGGGGACATCAGGGTCGACCTCATTGGAAATGGTGGAAAATCGCTTTATTCGACAGCTGGTCGATTTACCAGTAAGCAGTCCTTTGCTCACACTTAGACTGGACCTTGGGGACAGAAATATCTCAGATAAATTGGCACTGCGCCCCATACTTTATTGGAGGAGGATCTGGGTCACACCGGAGCTAAATGCTTATCGACAGGGGTTAGAGGAAATCTTGTCCCAAGTGGGCTCTAGCAGAATTACATGGCTAAAGCATGTAAAGGGTACATTAATAACCATCGGCCTTGAGGGCCTATGAAATGCCCCGGTCCAGGCCGGGGCTAGTTCCAAATTACATATTAAAACTGCATACTGGCAATATAGAGATAATCACATGCATAGCCAGTCGAGCCATGGAACTCTAACAAATGCCCATCTCACAGCTAAGGATTTCATAAAGCTAGAGGACTTCCTGGATAAAATAGAACCTCCTCCAGCCATGCGTCTCTACTTGCAGTTCTGGTATGGAACTTTACCTGTCCGGGCCTTTACTGCAAAGTGGGACCGTGTACTAAGGGCAAGGGAGTTGCATTGCCCGGCCTGTGGGATCAAAAAGAAACCATTGAGGACATTATCTTCTTCTGCCGAATCTACGTGTCACAAAGGAGGTGTTGGATTATTCAGGCTCTGTCAGAAATTGGGAGTTAGGGAACATAAGGAATCACTCAGGATTCTGAGATATGACACATGCAGATTGTCAATCTTTGCGCTCTCTCGTTTTCTGATGAGTGTATGCAGAATAATGTACAAGTCAAGTATTCCTCATAAGAAACTTGTATAGTGGCGAACAGTAACATAGCAGCTGTACAATCATTGGAGAATAGGAAGGCTAATACTTGTTGTATAACAGGATCAATTTGAGAGTTTTATATTCTTTTAACTTCTTGGCAGGTGAATAACCTATTTTATTACCCAGAGAGCTACGCTCACTTAGCTGCAGGATAGCTGGATTTGCAATTATGTCAACAATTAATTTAAGCCTATGGGAGTATCAGGCACCCTCAGACAAACTGCATTAAATCCTTTCCCTGTAGGAGCCCGCTTCATAGCAAGGAGTCATAGGTTGATTCATTGGTTATATTATTGTACAGAATTTTGCACATTTATACTGTAAATGCCAAATGGTTTTATTTATGTTTTATTCCATGTGCTTTTGTGGCTTACAGCCGAAATAAAGTTTAAAGTAAGTATAGGAAGGCTGACATTATGCTGCTGGTGGGCAACATCATATCGATATCTCAAATATAAAAAGAGTATTCAACATTATGCCAAGGCCACTTTTATGTCAGGAAAAGGTTCTATAATTCAAGAGAAGGCCGGCATTTTGTCAGTGGTGAGCACCATAATTCCTAGAATGATCATAATATTCTATATATTCTATGAATGACTGCCATGCCAGAACCAGCATTATGCCAGAGGTGAGCACCATCATCCCAGACATTTCCATATAATATTTAGAGAATACCAAGCATTTTGCCAGAATAGGGCTATATTATGTGAAGAATTCCCAAAACATGCCAAGATTGACTGCCACTCTAAGAGGGCCAGTATTATTGCAGGGGTAGTTTTTATAATGCAAGAGACATCGTGCTGTAGGGTGCCACTGAATAGTATGGGTGCCCTGAGAAGTCTGTTGTCATGTTCGCCGCCAAGGAGGAAAATTTTAAAGCGCTGAGGAATACCACAGCAGCCACATTACACTTTCTCACATGTACAAAGACATGCACACATATAGGCAATCCTAGGATATGAGCAACAAAAAATAATAATTCTTCCAGTCTGTTTATGCTCCTTTATGGATTTCATTGCAATCATGTTGTGCAAGGAGCAGGTCTATACCAACTAATGACAATAGATAAACACCTGGAAGATGTAAATTATAATGAGGATATATGTATCTGATTATTGATGTACGTAGCTCATTTATTAAAGTTTACACATCAATAAGATAAACACTACAGGTCTTTATGGCATCACTCACTGGCATCCCCTCAAGGCACTATTGTACATGTATTTATACTGTTGCACCGCAGCCAATGCATTGAGGGATCCTCAGCACATCTTATACAGCACCAAAACTAGTATGACATTCACTGCAAGTGAGATAATTGCAACATTTGTCTCCTCATCCTTCTCGATTTAAAGTGAACCACAAGCTACTGGTTAGAATGGGCTTCATTGCCTCTGATCCTATTCCTGTCACATGGTAGGTGGGAGGGGGATCAGCCTTTACCATGCGGCCGGGAGGGCCCCTTGAGAATAGATCCCTAGGGGAACATAGTGAAGCAAGGGGTCTTGAGTTGGTAAAATACCTAGCCGTTCATGACCTTATTGATATAGTTGACTACGTAAATGTGGATAAGTGTCTATTACCAACTTTTAAGGGACATGGTCGTCATTCGACTATTGACTACATCTTTATAACCAGGAATCTTGTGGAGTGTTTCTTTAAAGGGGAGGTTGTGCAGACAGAGTGGGGGATCATAACGCCCTGTCCATCTCTGGGTTATTTCCTGTAAAAAGGTTTAAACCGACTAGCGTCATTTTACCGACTCAGTATTCCAGTGATAGACTCAGATTAGTTTGGCGCCTTAAAGACCCCCTACTCACTTTGGGCACCATCTTAAGTCAGTCCCGGGATCTGTTTTTGAACTGCCTATCAGCAGCATGTGGGAGTGATATGCTAGGTTATTTTTCATGTATTAGTCCAGATTATTACATTTTCTCTTTCAAAACCAGCACAGAAAGGCAAGGGTGATCCCCATTATCCTGTTGAACATTGTTCGGGTGCTAATTAGTGCTTAAATTTAGCTTTAACTGCTTCCCCGAGAGTACTGTCAGAAGTACAGCTTGATCGCCGTGCTTACAAGCAAGCCCTTAAAGACAGGAAGGTGGTCCTGCACAATCAGGATTGGGAAGCCTTAGAGTTAGTTGTGGTCGGTGGCAGCAGCAAACTCTTTAGGGACACTTAACAGAATTAGATTAAGAACCGTCCCTGATAACTCCTAGCTGCAATGTAATATTTTGGGTTCTGATTGGGTGGCCCACTTCTCGGCTATTTACCAACTATATGAAGCAGAGGAGGCAATAGACCTTTTACATAGAAGATTAAGTAATGCCCCTCCAGTGATTGTAACCTTGTCAGAAGTTGAATCAGCGATACAGGAGAGTGTTGATGGAAAGACACCAGGTCCAGATGGGACCCCATCGACCTAATAAAATGTAATATTGAACTTTGGGGCCCCTTGATTACTACAATTTTTAACAGTTCACTAAACATGCATATCCCTGAATCATAGAAATTGGCCACAATTGTACCCATCTTTAAGAAGGGTGACATGATGTCTCCGAAGTGCTATAGACCTTTTTCTTTACTAGATAGCACTATTTAACATTATTTGTAGGATCATTTATAACTGTCTAGCCGTAGGGGCTCAGGAGCAACGCATCCAGTCTATGTTTCAATTTAAGTTCTGACCAGGGTTGGGAACGACTGAACAGTGTTTGAATCTGTGTTTAGTAACGAATAATTACATCTCAGCTAAACGCCCCTATGTAGTTCATTTTATATATTAATGATCTTTGCCCTCACCTGACCTCTGTTCAGGTAGACATCCCTAGAGTGTCTGACATTTTTATATGCGGATGATGCGGTCCTGTTGGCTCGGACACCCAGTGCTTTGCACTTGTTGGTGGACCAATTTGTCCAGTTTATGGATAGCCTAGACTTGTCACCAAGTATGGCAAATCCCATATTATGGTCTGCGGACCAGGAAGAATTGAAACCCGCATATTACTCATAAAGGGGCAGTCCCTGTATTGTGTGAAGGATTTTAATTACCTGGGCGTTATTTTTAACTCAACGGGTTCCTGGCAGCCTCAATTGGCCAGCTCAAGTCTCAAACTTTGCAGGTCAGCAGTAGTAATTTTTATTCTCTCTAGTGTACCGTGAAAGGGGACGATTCTACCTCTTATAAAAATCTATAATGCCCAATGTGTCCCGGCTGCCACTTACAGGGCATGGATATGTGGTTTTCATACAAGCTCCCTTCTTCAGCGCGATGAAGATTATATATTTAGAAGGTTTTTACAGCTCTCTCCCTCAGCTTCTAGTTTTACCCTGCACACAGAGCTTAAGCAATGCTTTATTGAGGATTGTGTCTAAATGGCAACTTTGCTTCGCTCCCTGCACAGACACGCTGTAGAAATCTGGGACCTCCTCAACACTAACTTGCCCGAAGATGCCTTCCTCACAGAGACCTGGACCAACGCCAGCTCCGCACCCGACATCACAACCACCATCCCCGACGGATACAAGATCCTGAGGAATGACCGTCCCAACTGCCCAGGAGGAGGCCTCACCATCATCCACAAAAGCCTCGCCCCTCATGAAACACATCCACTTCCAGCCCAACCCTAGAACGAAGCTCCGTGGAACGCTTGCCTACAGACCTCCTGGACTCCGCACCCCTTTCACCAACGTCATCGCAGACTACATCGCTCCCCATGCCCTCGCCTCCACGGACTACATATTGCTCAGAGATCTGAACTTTCACCTAAACAACCACAATGATCCCAAAACCGCCGCCTTCCTGGAGAACCTCACCAACATAGGACTGAAGTAACATGTCTCCACTCCCACTCACACAGCAGGACACGCACTCGGGCCCCATCTTCGCCGGAGGAAACAACATTTGCTTCAGCCACACCACAGAACCGCTCTGGACGGACCACCACTGAATCCATTTCTCCTTCTCAAACCCACTGCACACTAGCGCACGCTTGCCCCCCCACGCAGAAGCTGAAACAAAGTCTCCAAAGAATACTTCACCTCTGCCGTTAGCCGCACTCCTCCCTCAACTACGACAGACGCCAACACAGCAGCAAGCAACCTCAACTAATGGATCGCCAACTGCGCCAACACTCTCACCCCCTCCAGAACACCACAAGATGACACAACATGAAAGCCACCTGGTTCACCATGGACCTCCGAGAATCCAAGCACTCTTGCTGACGACTGGAGAAAATGTGGAGAAACAGCAGAACCCCGGAAGCACTCTCCGCCTACAAGGCAGCGACCACAGCACACCACCAGATCAACAAAGAGAAACTTCATCCAAGACAGAATCCTCTCCAACTCCCACAATTCCAAGGAACTCTTTGTCATCATACAAGAATTCACGAGACCCAACAGCGAAACAACTGACGTCCCTCCCTCCCAAGACCCCTGCAACAAACTCAGCTCCTTCTTCCACCTCAAGATCAAGATGCTCTACGACAACTTAGATGACCAAGACCACGGCACAGCTTCAAGACCCACCCCCAGTGACGCCATCCAACAGACCCTCCTCACCTGGACCCCTCTCACCACAGAAGACAATGAAAAGCATCCACTCCGGAGCACCTACTGACCCCTACCCGCAGTAGATCTTCCAAAGTGCCACCACCACCATCGCACCCGAACTACACCAAACTATCAACTGCTCCCTCGAGACCGCTACATTCCCCGACGACTGGAAACATGCCGAAGTCAACCTCTTCCTAAAGAAGCCCTCCGCAGACCAGACGGATCTCAAGAACTTCAGGCCCATCTCACTGCTACCTTTCGCCACCAAAGTCATCAAAAAAGCCGTCAACACACAGCTAGCACACTTCATAGAAACCAACAACATCCTAGACACCTCTCAATCCGGATTCTGCAGCAACCACAGCACAAGACCGCCCTCATAGCTGCCACCGACAACATCCGTGCCCTCCTCGACCAAGGCCACACAGCAGTCCTCATCCTCCTGGACCTTTCAGCAGCCTTCAACACCGTCTCCCACCGCACACTAGCCTCCAGGTTCCACGACGCAGGCATCCAAGGTACGGCCTTAGACTGGATTCGATCTTTCCTCTCAGGCAGAACACAAAGAATAAGACTCCCGCCCTACCTCTCCGAACCAACAGAGATCAGATGCGGAGTACCCCAACGATCCTCCCTCAGCCCCATGCTCTTCAACTTCTACATGGCCCCCCCGCAACCATCGTCAGAAAACACAGACTCAACATAGTCTCATACGCCGATGACACCCAGCTCATCCTCTCCCTCACCAAGGAACCCTACATCACCAGGCGCAATTTCCAAGAAGGGAGGAAAGACGTCGCAACCTGGATGAGCAACGGCTGCCTGAAGCTCAACTCAGAGAAAACCGAAGTCCTCATCCTCGGCACCACCCCCTCTGCATGGAACAACACCTGGTGGCCCTCCACCCTCGGAAACCCACCCCCCCCCAACGGACCATGCACGCAACCTTGGCATCATACTCGACTCTTCACTCACCATGAACCGCCAGATCAATGCCGTGTCCTCCACCTGCTTCAACACCCTGCGCATACTTCGCAAGACCTTCAAATGGGTTCCCCCCGACACCAGGAAGACCGTCACCCACGCACTCATCACCAGCAGACTGGACTAAGGAAACGCTCTCTACGCCGGAATCAACAAAAAACTCCTCCACAAACTCCAGACCGTCCAGAACGCCGCAGCCAGACTTATCCTCAACATCCCATGACATGACCACATCACCCAACACCTCCGTGACCTCCACTGGCTCCCTGTCGAAAGAAGAATACCCTTCAAACTGTTCACACACACCTACAAAGCCCTCCATAACAACGGACCCCCATACCTCAATGAACAAATCTCCTTCCATGCCCCCAAGAGAAATCTCTGCTCTGCCGACCTCGCCGTAGCCACAGTCCCCCGCATCCACAGGGCCAGAGCAGGTGGCAGATCCTTCTCCTCCCTCATGGCTAAGACCTGGAACGAACTCCCCCACCGCATCCGACGAAGCCCGACACTGCACCAATTCAGAAACGACCTCAAGACCTGGCTCTTCGAATGACCAACAGAGCTGCTCGCACCCCCCCCCCCCCAGCCCCTTGAGACCCTCAAGGGTGAGTAGTGCGCTCTAAAATCCCTGATTTATTGGTCTGCTTCTTTGGGTCAGTTTATAGACTAATCCCCAAGCCACACTCTGTAGAGACATCATCTCAGATTGTCTCCTTTTGGATAACTGGGGCTCCATCCTGTGGTTGAAATACATTTATACAGCTTTTCAGGGGCTGGGGTTGTCTTCGTTGTTTCCTTCTCCTACTAGTATACAGAAAGGAGACAAATCACAGGTAAAGAGCCTCTTTTTGGAACATTGGGCTGAGGAAAGATTGCAGAAGGAATTGGTAAAGAGCACTGTTTTGGCTTATTATTGGATCCTTGCTAGCCCATAGCTCTTTTTTATCTTTCTCTTTAATTAACGCAATGGGAAAGGTCTCTCCTTCTTCGGTTGAGATCAGACTCATTATGGCGGCTTATGAGTTTTAGAATGCCAACTGATGCCTTGGGAGGCACTTCCCAGGTTTGTCCTTGCGACGAGGTTGCTTCACAATCACTAATGCACTATATATATTTTTTTTAACTATTTTAGCTGTGCTCAGAAGATTCTTTCTGAAACCGCTCTTAATATCTTTGGGGCATCGAAGTTGTGAACAGGCTCTGCATAACCTGCAGTCACTAGATACTCCAATTATTTGTGCCAGTGTGAGTTCCTTTCTTAAAGCTGCTATTCGAGCCAGGAACTCTATGGATGAACAATAACGCCTACCTCAAAGGATCAGTACTCTGGTTTTAGATATGTATTGTCTTTGATCAGGCTATAATTTATAGTCACACTATGCACTTTCTAGGTAAATAGTTTTAATGGACATATGTGCTGAAGTTTTTATTTCATGGTCATTGGGTTATCTGTTTTAATGTCACGCAACTATATTGTGGATGATGGAGTCATTTTAAACTTGTTTTATGATGATTTAACTGTTCTGTATTGTTTTTGTCTTTCACGGCCATGTATGGCCGAATAAAGATCAAATTGATTCATTGATTGGGTGGCAAGTGTTTTTTTTAGGGTTTAGGGGCGAGTATGGATTTTTAGTTGGCAAAGGGAATTTTTAGTGTTTAGGTTGGGTGTGGGTTTTTGGGTGGCAAGGATATTTTTAGGGTTTCGGGTGGGTGTGGGTTTTTGGGTGGCAAGGGTATTTTTAGGGTTTAGGGTGGGTATGGGTTTTTGGGTGGGAAGAGTATTTTTAGGGTGGGTATGTGGGTTGAATATATATATATATATATATTCACTGAAAAAACCATAGGTTTTAGGGACAGTTATAGTTACTTGGACATTGCACTCGTACAAAACCTGTGAAATTCCCCGTTATAGTTAGTTCAGCTAACTATAACTCGCGCCCCGCAATGCACTGCTGATGACGTCACATATTACATCACTCATGACATGGTCAGTGACATCACTGATGAAATCACTGATGACATCTCAAATGACATCACTGATGACATCATCCAGTGACTGTGTGTTTCTCTAAAGTTTAAATATTTTTAATATATATAGGAAAAGACGTATTGAAGAATGAGTGGGTGTGTAAGTGTCTGTATGGATGATTTAGTAGGTGCGTGACTGACTGTATAAGTGAGTGATTTAACGTATCGTACTGAATGCATGGGTTAGTGACTAAACTGGGTGAATGTCTGTATCCGTCTGTCTGTTGCTGTGTAAGTGGCTGCATGTGTTTGTGAATAGCTACATGAGTGTCTATTTGAGTTATTGAATGCTTGTGTGAGTATCTGTATGGGTGCCTGAGTGTTTGTGTGGGAGGGGTGTGTGCGACTCTGTGCATAGATGTGTGAGTGGGTGATTCACTGGGTGGATGGTTTCAAGAGTGCATCTGTGATAGACTTTATGGGTGGCTAAGTGTGTGTAAGAGTGTGTTAGTGAGTGAATGTATGTCCCAGTGGTACATGTGTGAGTAACTACATATGTGAAAGGCAGTATATATGTGTGTTGGAGTATATAAATAGCTATAAGCGAGAGTGACTGATTGTGATAGTGGCTGTATGGATGAGTGTGTGCTTGTATCAGTGATTGTATAAGAGCGTAAGAATGTGCTAGTATTTGTATGAGTAAGTGGGGTGGTGTGTGTATAACTGTATAGGTGAGTAAATGGTAGTGTGTTTAATTATTTGCATGACTGACTAGGTGTGTGAGTACCTCTATGGATGAGTGGCGGTGTTTGAGTGTCTATATAGGAGTATGAGTGCATATGATAGTCCTGTACTGAGTGACCGTAAGTATGAGTGACTGTACGGGTGAGTGAGTGGATGTGTGTGTGTATACCTAAGAATCAGTGAGTGGGTATGTAGTTATTGGTGTTGGAGTGTCTATGGTTTTGCGAATGGCAGTCTGTAATTTAGAGTGGGTGTATCAAAGGTTATATTAGGGTGTGAGGAGGTGCATCAGATTATCACGTGGATGATGTCATCAGTGATGTCATTTGAGATGTCATCAGTGATGTCATCAGTGATGTCACTGACCATGTCATGAGTGATGTAATATGTGACGTCATCAGCAGTGCATTGCGGGCGCGAGTTATAGTTAGCTGAACTAACTATAACGGGGAATTTCACGGGTTTTGTACGAGTGCAATGTCCAAGTAACTATAACTGTCCCTAAAACCTATGGTTTTTCAGTGAATTTCAAAGGTTTTTAAATGCTAATTTGTAACTATAACGTGTCTGAAACCTATGGTTTTTTCAGTGAATTTCAAAGGTTTTTTAAATGCTAATTTGTAACTATAACGTGTCTGAAACCTATGGTTTTTCAGTGAATTTCAAAGGTTTTTAAATGCTAATTTCTAACTATAACGTGCCTGAAACCTACGTTTTTTTGTGAATTTCAAAGGTTTTGTAAATGACAATTTTTAAATGTATTAATTGTTATATTAATTTTTTCATACTGATTTACTACATTTTTAGAAACAATTTTTTTACATATTTTATTTTTTAAATTACATTGTAATTACATTATACATTACATTACAAAAATACTTTCTCTTAATGAATTACTTTAGTTTAAATACTTTGCAGATAGGCAATACACTTTTAAGTACAGTAGTTACAGTTGTTGCAATGGGCAACACATTTTCAAACACAATGCAACATTCAGCTCAATGTGAATTTCTAGTTAAATGCAATTAGTTACTTTATGGATTACTTTTCTAACCACAGGACTGGATCCTAGATTCAGTCCTGGTACATCTCCTGTAAACAGTTAAGTAAAAGCGTTTTGGTTACAGTCGTGATTTTTAAGGAATATTATTGTATTTTAAAAGTTGACACTTAGAAACTTTTTCTCATAGAATCACCAATGTTATCCTATGGAAGGAAATTCACTTGGCAGGTAAAAACTGTTATCGTTACTTTTTCTTACTCAGTGTTGGATCCTGGATCCAGCACTGGTGCATCTCCTGTAAACAGTTGAAAGAATGCGTTTAAGTCATACAGGCGATTTTTAAGGAATATTTGTAGTTTGTGAAAATCAACACTTTGAAACTTTTTGCTGAAAACCAGTCAATGTTAGCCTATGAAGGAAATTCAAGTTACCGGTAAGTACGGTTAAAATTACTTTTCAGGATCAGTACTGGGCTGAAAGATGCAGCACTGAGGTCTCTCCTGATAACAGGTGAGTAAATCGGAATTCGTATTTCGGCTGATTTTAGAGGAATATTTTAAAGTTCCAAAACTCCACACTTAGAAGAATTTCCAAGTGAAACCAGTCAATGTTAGCCTATGAAGGAAATTCAAGTTACCGGTAAGTACGGTTAAAATTACTTTTCAGGATCAGTACTGGGCTTAAAGATGCAGCACTGAGGTCTCTCCTGATAACAGGTGAGTAAATCGGAATTCGTATTTCGGCTGATTTTAGAGGAATATTTTAAAGTTCCAAAACTCCACACTTAGAAGAATTTCCAAGTGAAACCAGTCAATGTTAGCCTATGAAGGAAATTCAAGTTACCGGTAAGTACGGTTAAAATTACTTTTCAGGATCAGTACTGGGCTGAAAGATGCAGCACTGAGGTCTCTCCTGATAACAGGTGAGTAAATCGGAATTCGTATTTCGGCTGATTTTAGAGGAATATTTTAAAGTTCCAAAACTCCACACTTAGAAGAATTTCCAAGTGAAACCAGTCAATGTTAGCCTATGAAGGAAATTCAAGTTACCGGTAAGTACGGTTAAAATTACTTTTCAGGACCAGTACTGGGCTGAAAGATGCAGCACTGAGGTCTCTCTTGATAACAGGTGAGTAAATCGGAATTCGTATTTCGGCTGATTTTAGAGGAATATTTTAAAGTTCCAAAACTCCACACTTAGAAGAATTTCCAAGTGAAACCAGTCAATGTTAGCCTATGGAAGGAAATTCAAGTTACTGGTAAGTACGGTTAAAATTACTTTTCAGGACCAGTACTGGGCTGAAAGATACAGCACTGAGGTCTCTCCTTATAACAGGTGAGTAAATCGGAATTCCTATTTCGGCTGATTTTAGAGGAATATTTGCACAATGGTGAAGGGAGGGGCGGGGCCTGAGGTGACATCTTTGCAAACGCGCCCGTGGCGCGTTTTAAGTTGGGGATTAAGTCCCCTTGAATCCTGAGGGTCCCTAGGGGCCAACTAGACCACCAGGAACCTCCAATATGTGCCAGGGGGCTGCGTTGCAGAGACGTGTAGAGAGGCCACACCCCTTTTACACCTCTCTGCAACGCAGCTCTGTGGCGCATTCTGGATGTACCTGTTGGGCTAGTTGGCCCCAGAGACCCTCAGGATTGAAGGATTTAATTCCCCATCTTAAAACGCGCCACGGGGCCTGTTTGCACACATGTCACCTGAAGCCCCGCCCCTCCCTTCACCACTGTGCAAACGCGCCCGTGGCGCGTTTTAAGTTGGGGGATTAAGTCCCCTTGAATCCTGAGGGTCCCCGGAGTCCAACTAGCCCACCATATACCTCCAAAGCGCCACAGAGCTGCGTTGCAGAGAGGTGTAAAAGGGGTGTGGCCTCTCTGCACGTCTCTGCAAGGCAGCCCCTGGCGCATACTGGAGGTTCCTGGTGGGCTAGTTGGCCCCAGGGACCCCCAGTATTCAAGGTGAATTTGTTCCCCCTCTGCAAACGCGCCAGGGGGCGCGTTTGCAGAGTGGTGAAGTAAGGGGGGGGGTGTGTGTATAACTGTATAGGTGAGTAAATGGCAGTGTGTTTAATTATTTGCATGACTGACTAGGTGTGTGAGTACCTCTATGGATGAGTGGCGGTGTTTGAGTGTCTATATAGGAGTATGAGTGCATATGATAGTCCTGTACTGAGTGACCGTAAGTATGAGTGACTGTACGGGTGAGTGAGTGGATGTGTGTGTAGACCTAAGAATCAGTGAGTGGGTATGTAGTTATTGGTGTTGGAGTGTCTATGGTTTTGCGAATGGCAGTCTGTAATTTAGAGTGGGTGTATCAAATGTTATATTAGGGTGTGAGGAGGTGCATCAGATTATCACGTGGATGATGTAATCAGTGATGTCATTTGAGATGTCATCAGTGATGTCATCAGTGATGTCACTGACCATGTCATGAGTGATGTAATATGTGAGGTCATCAGCAGTGCATTGCGGGGCGCGAGTTATAGTTAGCTGAACTAACTGTAACGGGGAATTTCACGGGTTTTGTACGAGTGCAATGTCCAACTAACTATAACTGTCCCTAAAACCTATGGTTTTTTTCAGTGAATTTCAAAGGTTTTTTAAATGCTAATTCCTAACTATAACATGTCTGAAACCTATGGTTTTTTTCAGTGAATTTCAAAGGTTTTGTAAATGACAATTTTTAAATGTATTAATTGTTATATTTATTTTTTTGATACTGATTTACTACATTTTTTAAAACTATTTATTTTTAGATATTTTATTTTTTAAATTACATTGTAATTACATTATACATTACATTACAAAATATACTTTCTCAGAATGAATTACTTTAGTTTAAATACTTTGAAAATAGGCAATAGACTTTTAAGTACAGTAGTTACAGTTGTTGCAATGGGCAACACAATTTCAAACACAATGCAACATTGAGCTCAATGTGAATTTCTAGTTAAATGCAATTAGTTACTTTATGGATTACTTTTCTAACCACAGGACTGGATCCTAGATTCAGTCCTGGGACATCTCCTGTAAACAGTTGAGTAAAAGCGTTTTGGTTACAGTAGTGATTTTTAAGGAATATTATTGTATTTTAAAAGTTGACACTTAGAAACTTCTTCACATAGAATCACCAATGTTATCCTATGGGAGGAAATTCACTTAGCAGGTAAGTAGTGTTATCGTTACTTTTTCTTACTCAGTGGTGGATCCTGGATCCAGCACTGGTGCATCTCCTGTAAACAGTTGAAAGAATGCGTTTAAGTCATACAGGCGATTTTTAAGGAATATTTGTAGTTTGTGAAAATCGACACTTTGAAACTTTTCTGCTGAAAACCAGACAATGGATTCCTATGGAAGGAAATACAAGTTACTGGTAAGTACGCTTAGAATTACTTTTCAGGGTCAGTGCTGGGCTAAAGATGCAGCACTGGGTTCTCTCCTGATAACAGGTCAGTAAATCGGAATTCGTAGTTCGGCTGATTTTAGAGGAATATTATAAAGTTCCAAAACTCCACACTTACAAGAATTTCCAAGTGAAACCAGTCAATGATATCCTATGGAAGGAAATTCAAGTTACTGGTAAGTACGGTTAAAATTACTTTTCAGGATCAGTACTGGGCTCAAAGATGCAGCACTGAGGTCTCTCCTGATAACAGGTGAGTAAATCGGAATTCGTAGTTCGGCTGATTATAGAGGAATATTATAAAGTTCCAAAACTCCACACTTAGAAGAATTTCCAAGTGAAACCAGTCAATGTTAGCCTATGGAAGGAAATTCAAGTTACTGGTAAGTACGGTTAGAATTACTTTTCAGGATCTGTACTGGGCTCAAAGATGCAGCACTGAGGTCTCTCCTGATAACAGGTGAGTAAATCGGAATTCGTAGTTAGGTTGATTTTAGAGGAAGATTTGCACAATGGTGAAGGAAAGGGGTGGGGCCTGAGGTGACGTCTGCAAACACGCCCTGTGGCGCGTTTTAAGTTGGAGAATTAATTCCTCCTCAATCCTGAGGGTCCCTAGGGGCCAACTAGCCCACTAGATACCTCCAGTATGCGCCAGAGAGCTGCATTGCAGAGAGGTGTTCAGAGGCCACGCCCCTTTTTGCACCTCTCTGCAACGCAGCTCTTTGGCGCTTTCTGGACATACCTGGTGGGCTAGTTGGCCCCCAGGGACCCTCAGGATTGAAGGGGATTTAATTCCCCATCTTAAAAAGCGCCAAGGGGCCTGTTTGCACACATGTCACCTGAAGCCCCGCCCCCTCCCTTCACCACTGTGCAACCGCGCCCCGTGGCGCGTTTTAAGTTGGGGTATTAAGTCCCCTTGAATCATGAGGGTCCCTGGGGTCCAACTAGCCCACCCTGTACCTCCAGTATGCACCAGGGAGCTGCGTTGCAGAGAGGTGTTCAGAGGCCATGCCCCTTTTTACTCCTGTCTGCAACGCAGCTCTGTGGCGCTTTCTGGACGTACCTGGTAGGCTAGTTGTCCCCCAGGGACCCTCAGGATTGAAGGGGATTTTATTCCCCATCTTAAAACGCGCCACGGGGCCTGTTTGCACACATGTCACCTGAAGCCCCGCCCCCTCCGTTCACCACTGTGCAAACGCGCCCCGTGGCGCGTTTTAAGTTGGGGGATTAAGTCCCCTTGAATCCTGAGGGTCCCACAGAGCTGCGTTGCAGAGAGGTGTAAAAAGGGGCGTCGCCTCTGTACACCTCTCTGCAACGCAGCCCCTGGCGCATACTGGAGGTTCCTGGTGGGCTAGTTGGCCCCCAGGGACCCCCAGTATTCAAGGGAGTCGTTCCCCCTCTGCAAACTCGCCAGGGCGCGTTTGCAGAGTGCTGCAAGCAGGGCGTGGCCTCCGGCGCGATGCGGGTCTTTTTTATTTATTTTTTAAGAAGGGGGCTGTGTGGCCCCCTTCTTTCTAATCTATTGGCCCTGGGGACCCCATCCCCCAGGGCCTGCCCCTAATTATTATTATTTTTTTTAATTTTGGAAGGGGCCGCGTGGCTCCCTCCCAAGGCCTTAATCGGCCCCAGGGACCCCATCCCCGGGGCATGGCCTTCTTTTTTTAAATAAAGCTTATGGAGGGGGCTGCGTTGCCCCCTCCTCAGGCCACTTATGGCCCCGGGGACCCCATCCCCCGGGGCCGGCCTTTGTATTTTTAATAAAATAAAAAAAAAATTATTACATTTTGGGGAGGGGGGCCACGTGGCCCCCCTCCCGGGCCACGAATGGCCCCGGGGACCCCATCCCCCGGGGCCTGGCCACTCGTTGGGGACCGTGGGGGGGTCCCCAATCCCCGCACGGTCCCGCCGGCTCCCCGCGTGCTGCGGGAGCCGGCATTGCTTTTCCATAAGGGGAGCTGCTGACATGCAGCTCCCCTTATGGAAAAGCAATTCTGCTTGCTTCATTGAAGCGAGAGCAAGTTTCCCTGCTCTCGCTTCAATGAAGCAAAGCAGATTACAATCACAGGGCCGGGAGCCCGAGGCTCCCGTCCTGTGATTGCAAACAGCAGTGTCCCGGGGTAGGCACCCGGGACACTGCAGGAGCCGGCCCCTGGGGGTGGCGGTCCCCAGGAGCCACCACAGGCTCCAGGAGGGGGCCGCGCGGCCCCTCCCCACTTCTACATAGCCCGGGGAGGTGGTGGTCCCGGGGCTTCGAGGGTCGAACGGACCCCACATGTATTTTCTTAGTGCCCCGGGAGGTGGCGGTCCCCGGGGTGATTGGGGGAAGGAGCCCCCCACACAGGTCATTCTTTTTTTAAAAAAAGAAGCCCCGGGGAGGTGGCGGTCCCCGGGGCGCCTTAGAGGCCCCCCACATAAAATTAAAACCAACCCCCGCATGCCCCCGGGACTTGGCCTACCCGGGGGCAAATAAGCTATCGAGCGCGGAGACCGCGCTCGATTTTTTATCAGCAGGATCCGCGCACCCAGCGCGTTTTTTGCCTATTTAAAAAAAAAAATTGTTTTTGGCCCTGGGGGTCCTTGTAGGACCCCCTGAGCAGGCCTAGGGGGTCAGGGTGTTTCTACCCTGCCCCCTTTTTGCGTTTTTCGTGATTTATTTTACTGTTTTCTTGTGACTCGGTTCTACCGAGTCACAAGATGGCTGCCAACACTTCCTGGTTTGGAGTGTTGACAGCCAATTAGCATACAGCTGGTCATCGGGAGGGTGCGCGGACCCTCCGCGGCCATAGATATATATGTGTTTTTACTTTTGATTTTCTCAGCAACTACTGAACGGATTTACACCATTTAACAAAAAGGGTTCTTTCTGAACCAAGAACTACCTCTTTGCCAAATTTGGTGTAATTCCGTTCAGCAGTCCGAGCTGTAGCCGTGGCTAAAGTTTCCTATGGGAAAATGAATGGGGAAAACACGTTTTGGGACCCCCTTTTTCTCGGCCACCGCTTGACGAATCACCCCAAGACTTTCAGGATAGGAGCGGACCGGAGCGGGCCACAAAGTTTGAAAATTTCGCGAAGATTCGTCAACCGACGCAAGAGTTATTTCAAATAGAATGTTGCGGATTTCCTATGGAAAATAGGTCCTAACTATAACTATCTACTGGCGACCGCCAGTAGATAATATATATATATTATCTACTGGCGGTCGCCAGTAGATAGTTATAGTTAGGACCTATTTTCCATAGGAAAAGCGTTTTTTGTTTTCCCAATAACTTTGGCGCTGGATGACGAATCATCGCAAAATATTCAAAACTAGTGGGGCGCTCCGGTCAGCTCCTGTCTTGAAAGTTTCGGGGTGATTCGACAAGCGGGGCCGAGAAAAGGGGGTCCCAAAACGTGTTTTCTCCATGTTAATTCCCATAGGAAACTTTAGACACGGCTACAGCCTGAACTGCTGAACGGAATTACACCAAATTTGGCAAAAGGTAGTGCTTGGTTCAGAAAGCGCCCTTTTTTAAATGGTGTAAATCCGTTCAGTAGTTCCTGAGAAATTCAAAAAATAAAAGTTCCGATATCTATGGCCGCGGTGGATCAGCGCACCCTCCCGATCACGAGCTTCATGCTAATTGGCTGTCAACACTCCAAACCAGGAAGTGTTGGCAGCTCATCTTGTGCCTCAGTAACCGAGGCACAAGAAAACAGAAAAACTAAGGCGCAAAACAAGAATAGGGGGCAGGGTAGAAACACCCTGACCCCCTAGGCCTGCTCAGGGGGTCCCACAAGGACCCCCAGGGCCCAAAACAGCATTTAAAAAAAAAAATCGCCCGAATTCGCGCTGGGTGCGCGAATCCGGCCGTGAAAATAAAAATAAACAAAAAACGAAGCGCGGGCTCCCACGCTTCGTTTATAATTAGCCCCCGGGTGGGCCAAGTCCCGGGGGCAGTGACAAAAAAAATTTGTGGGGGGGCCCCAATCCCCCCCACACTGCCCCGGGGACCGCCACCTCCCGGGGCTTCTATTATGAGTTGCGGGGAGGCACGCAGCCCCCGCAGCCCTGGGGACCGCCACCCCCGGGGCTTCTTTTTTAATGAGGGGGCCTCCAAGGCCCCCCAAGCCCTGGGGACCGCCACCCCCGGGGCTTTACATGAATATTTGCGGGGGCACATGGCCCCCCCGCAACCCCGGGGACCGCCACCCCGGGGCTTTAAAAAAAAAAACCTGTGTGGGGGCTCAAGCCCCCACACACCCGAGGACCGCCACCTCCCGGGGCACTAAGAATGTAAATTTGGGGGTCCGTAACGGACCCCGAGCCCCGAGGACCACCACCTCCCCGGGGGGCAAGTGAAGGGAGGGGGCCGCGTGGCCCCCTCCTGGAGCCTGTGATGGCCCTGGGGACTGCCACCCCCAGGGCCGGCTCCTGCAGTGTCCCGGGGTGCCCACTCCCGGGACATTGCTGCTTTGCTATGGCAGGGACGGGAGCCTCGCGGCTCCGTCCTGCCATACTCAAACTTGCTTTGGATTTTGGAAGAGAGAGCAGGAAACATGCTCTCTCTTCCAAAATCTAAAGCAGATTGCTTTTCCACAAGGGGAGCTTCATGTTAGCAGCTCCCCTATGTGGAAAAGCAATGCCGGCTCCTGCAGGACGTGGGGAGCCGGCGGGACCGTGGGGGCATTGGGGCTCCCCCCACGGTCCCCAATAGATAGGGCCTGCCCCGGGGGATGGGGTTCCAGGGGCTAGTAGTGGCCCTGGAGGGGGGCCACGCAGCACCCTCCCCCAAAAAAAAAAAAAAAAAAAGGCCGGCCCCGGGGGACGGGGTCCCCGGGGCAATAGAGGCCTCAGGAGGGGGGCCACGCAGCCCCCCGCCCTGTGGCGCATTTTAAATTGGGGCATTAATTCCCCTTGAATACTGGGGGTCCCTGGGGGCCAACTAGCCCACCAGGTACCTCCAGTGCGCGCCACAGGGCTGCATTGCAGAAAGGTGGTGCAGGCCACGCCCCTTTTTACACCTCTCTGCAACGCAGCTCTGTGGCGCTTACTGGAGGTACCTGGTGGGCTAGTTGGACCCCAGGGACCCTCAGGATTCAAGGGGACTTTATCCCACAACTTAAAACGCGCCACGGGGCGCGTTTGCACAGTGGTGAAGGGAGGGGGCGGGGCCTGAGGTGACGTGTGCAAACACACCCTGTGGCGTGTTTTAAGTTGGGGGATTAAGTCCCCTTGAATCCTGAGGGTCTCTGGGGTCCAACTAGCCCACCAGGTATCTCCAGTAAGCGCCACAGAGCTGCATTGCAGAGAGGTGTAAAAAGGGGCGTGGCCTCGGACCACCTCTCTGCAACGCAGGCCTGTGGCGCTTACTGGAAGTACCTGGTGGGCTAGTTGGGCCCCAGGGACCCTCAGGATTCAAGGTGACCTAATACCCCAACTTAAAACGCACCTACAGAGGTAGGACATGTGAAGAAAGAAGAAAAAACGCACAGAAAGAAGCAAAAGAAATGCAGAAAGAAGCAACAGAAGTCCACAAAGACAAAGAAAAGAGCAGGAAGAAGCAAGACATGTGCAGAAAGAACCAACCGAGGAGCAGAAAGAGGCCTTGTTGCAAAATCATCCTGTGCCCACAACTTTTTCAGACGGGTACTGGTGGTAACTGACTCGGACTAACCAGGCCTAGAGCCAGTGCTCTGCTAAAAGACACTTAGAATACAGTGAAAACACCTACATACACTAGGGAACACTATGCGTTGGGGTACCCCTGTCATTAGCATGACCTCCTCTGTAAGGCCCTAGTACATAATAGGGCAGCCCTGAAGCAAAGCAGAGTTTGCAATGACAGGGCGGGAGCCGCACGGGTCTTTGTGGGACCCCCTGAGCAGGCCTAGTGGGTCAGGGTGTTTCTACCCTGCCCCCTTTTCTTGTTTTTCAGGCTTGTTTCACTGTTTTCTTGTGACTCGGTTCTACCGAGTCACAAGATGGCTGCCAACACTTCCTGGTTTGGCGTGTTGGCAGCCAATCACAGTGAAGCTCGTGGTCGGGAGGGTTCGCGAAACCACTGTGTCCCTAGATATCGAAACTTTTATCTTTTGAAATTCTAAGCAACTACTGAACGGATTTACACCATTTAAAAAAAAGGTCGCTTTCTGAACCAAGCACTACCTTTTTGCCAAATTTGGTGTAATTCCGTTCAGCAGTTCGGGCTGTAGCCATGTGTAAAGTTTCCTATGGGAAATTGATTTTCCGACCTCCACTTATTTGAATTTCTCAGGAACTACTGAACGGATTTACACCATTTAAAAAAAAGGACTCTTTCTGAACCAAGGGCTACCTTTCTGCCAAATTTGGTATAATTCCGTTCAGCAGTTAGGGCTGTAGCCGTGTCTAAAGTTTCCTATGAAAAATAACATGGGGAAAACACGTTTTGGGACTGCCCTTTTTTCTCGGCCCCCGCTTCGCAAATCACCCCGAAACATTCAAGACAGGAGCTGACCGGAGCGCCCCACTAGTTTCGTAAATTTCGCAAAGATTCGTCAAACGACGCCAAAGTTATCAGGAAAAGCGACCGCCAATAGGTAATATACATATATATTTTGTTTAAAAAAAGCATTGCACCCCAGTTGCGGACCTACCTGCTCAGTGCGCAAATCCGTTATATGAATGTAAGTGTAAAATACATATTTACTATGAAATAATATATATTTTTCAGGAAGAGGTTTATTTGTGAATGTGAAAAAATAGCATTAGATAAGCTATAATTTTTTTTAAAAAACCTTTTGAAGAGATTTTTATGGACACGGTGCCATTGCGCACCGGTCACGGATCTAGGCATTCGGTGTGTGAATCTGTTATACAAATGTAAGTGTAAAATACATATTTAGACCGAAATAATATATATTTTTAACAAAGAGGTTTATTACTGAATATAAATAAATAGTATTAGGCTAGATGTAAAATATTTTTAAGAGATTTAGAACAGATTTTTATGTACACAGCAGCATCGCGCACCGGTCACGTAAAGGTCGCGACTTCTCGAATTGTTTTCACTGTTAAATACAGTTAAAATAGTTTTTAGAAACGCTAAATTATGCTGAATTACACCTAGAGTAGTAAAATATAATTGAAGATATATAAAGTTAATTTAAAATCGAATTTCTAAGTATTTTATGGAACCGCGACACTGTGGCACACCCTGCCAGTCGCGATTCTCGCGTAATTAAAAAAAAAAATTTAAATATCAATGTGCAAAATTTAAATATCTGTTTTGCTTAAAAACTTTTCACTAAAATACTTTAAAAATCAATTTACTAATAGTAATTTATACTCTTAAATGAAATTTAGCAAATTTTACGGACGTATTCGCGGTGGGGATGCGACTCCGTTGCGACGTCATGTCACATGGAAAGAAAGCTTTTCATTGGTTAAAAAGGTTTTCATTCTCTTAGAAGGAGGATCCAACACCTGTTCCTTTCTTCTTGTTTTGGGTGTCTTTGCATGTGTGGATACCTTTTTTGCAGTCTCTACACAATTTTTTATATTTTTGGTCGTTTGACAAACACATTTTGTAAATGGCATCTTCACATCCAGAAGGAGAACAGCTTGAGGATGTTGAGGATATTGAAGAGCCCGTCAAGAAGCGTAAAGAGAGCATTGTTTGGGTGTTTTTCACCATTCCTGAGGGTGAAAAAAAAGTCAGTGCCAGAAAGGCCACCTGCTCCCTATGCCAAAAAGATCTCTCCAGAGGATTCAGAGAAAAAGTATTCATGCGGGACATCCTCCATGAAAAAGCATCCGGAGACCATGCACCCAACTCGTCTTGCGAGAGAAGTTATGGCTCGGGAGAAGAGGGAGCAAGCTGCACAAGGCGAAGTCAATCAGCCATCGACATCTGCTGCACCTGTTCTCTCTACACCTCAACCCCAGATCTACTCTGATTTGGCAGATGCTAGAGTGCACTGCAGGAAGTGCCAAACAATTCTCTGTGTAGGTGAACAGTCACTCGATGCCGTCATCAATCTTATTAAGGCACACAAGTGTTAATTTTTTTGTTGGCTTTGCAGCCTTGTGCTTCTTTATTGTTTAGAACTACTGCATTTGGACCATAGAACTTTATTTTTTATTTTTCTTAAAAAATGTAAAAAACACCCAACAATATGCAAAATAGTTAGAAAATACAAAACAAATCTCAAAATAATAAAAAAAAAAAAAAAAAAAAAAAGGTTCTTAAAGAACCACCAATTCTGGTTAAAAATAGAAAAATTGTATGTGGTGAAACTGATTGGATGGATAAATGTGTGTGTGGGTGAGTGATTTGTATAATAGTCTATGTATATGTGATGAGTGAAAGTGTAGTGCCTAGATGATTGGATGAGTGCATGGGTAGTGCCTGAGTGAATGGATGAGTGCATGCATAGTGCCTGAGTGAGTAGATGAGTGCAAAGTTACTGTCTGAGTGAATGGATGAGTACAGAGGTAGTGCCTGGGTGATTGCATGAGTGCATGGGTAGTGCCTAAGTCTATTGATGAGTGCATGGGTACTACCTGAGTGTATGAATGAGTTCAAAAGTAGTGACTGGGTGATTGGATGTGTGCATGAGCAGTGCCTAGGTGAATAGATGAGTGCAAGAGTATTGACTAAGTGATTGCATGTGTGCATGGGCAGTGCCTGGGTGAATGAATGAGTGCAAGGGCAGTGGCTGAGTGAATGGATGAGTGCATGGGTAGTACATGAGTAAATAGGTGAGTGCAAGGTTACTGCCTGAGTGAATAGATGAGTGCAGAGGTAGGACCTAGGTAATTGCATGGGCATTGCATGGGTGAATGAATGAATGCAAGGACAGTGGCTAAGTGAATGGATGAGTGCCTTGATAGCTCAGAACTAGCCTGCAAGCTAGACCGGCAACTTTAACATTATAGTTGCAGCAGGAAATGACAACGGTGGCCACTTACTTTATTTTGGTTTATTGCTTTGAACCTCCAGGACAACGGTGACTACTTTTATTGTTTTGTTTATTACTTTATATCTGCACAGACAACAGTGGCTACTTTTGTTGTTTTGTTTAGTGGTGTTGTACTCACAGTCACATAATGGCAATGCAAAACACTGTACCTCCACCTCCATTTTTGCAAAATCCAGGGGTACCTGGCATAGTTTGGGAGGATTGGAGGGAGTGTTTTGAAACATGCTTGGAAGCCATTGGAGGTGATGTTTACATGGCTAATAATAAGTTGGCAATTTTGAAACACAATTTAGGCTTAGAGGGCAGAAGGATTTTGAAAACATCGCCTGTGCCAGAGGAAGTACAAGAAGAGGAGAACGAGGATGGTGAGGAGGTAGAAGAGGATGTGTATGCTTTGGTAATGAGGACTCGAAGAGAATTTTGGAGAAAAAAAATTAGCATAGCAGGAGAAAGACATGCGTTCTTTTCACTGGCAGTTACAAGGGGAGTCTATAGAGCAATATGTGTCGGCGCTGAGAACGCTAGCGGTTTTGTGCAAATTTAAAGCCTTACATGAGGAATTTATAAAGGATCAGATGATAAACTCATACTCACAAGATGGCCGGTAACTTTGGTCTGTTGTTGGAAAGGGTACTAAATCCAGCAAGGGCGGATGTGACTACCAAATTCCATATAAACAATGGGATCAGTATTGAAACTCTTTATACAGAGCAGTGGATAAGGCTGGGCCACCTGTGAAGTACATGCAGGATAGAACTTATTTTAGGATTAACCATATAGAGGTAAAGAGATTAATCCATTCCTGTAATAGTACGTGGGCACCTGGCTCTAATGACAATGTGCTGAAACAAAGATGTATTCTGACCCGCTTCTGTTTAGTTAATACATATCTGACCTCGCTGACATTTTGGAACGTTCCTTGGATGATGCCCCAAGGCTAGCAGGAATTAAAATTCAATTTTTTATCATAAGCAGATGATTTAGTTATCCTGTCAACTACCCAGATAGGCCTACAAGGACAACTGAGCAGAATTCAATCATTTAATGGAAATGGAGCAAATAATCTCTGCATTAATTTTAATAAAACCAAGGTAATGTCCTTCAGGTGACAGAGCTCTAATCTCACCTGGATAATAGGTGATACTAAGTTAGAAGAGGTTTTAGAATATATATACCTGGGAGTTACGATTAATAAAAACTTAAAATTGAGAAAGCCATGTAGAGAAGTTAAGAAGTAGAATTTTAAACATAACTGGGGCAATAAAAAGGTTTGCTGCGATGTGTGTAGGGGGAAGGGCAATTGGTCCTACTTTAGATATTGCAAAGGCCAAGATAATTCTGGTTCTTCTAAGTGGGCCCTTAGTTTGGAAATGTAAAATAATCCCAAAATTGAATGCAATTTTTTTAACTCCATCAAAAGCCTATTTAATTTAAGGCAGTCAACTCCACAGTGGCGCTTAAGTTTAGAATTTGGTTTTACTTCTTTGGTGGCCATGGCTGACATTAATATAATCAATTACATCTTAGATTGTAAGACGGCAGAAACTAAGGGCCTGATTACAAGTGTGGCAGTCTTTGACCTCCACACTCGCAGTGGCACAGCAGTGGCAGTCCACCGTCTGCCGGATTATGAATTTCAAAGTTGTACCGGTGGTGGACCACCGCCTGCAACAGGGAACCGCCGTTCCCTTGCATTGGCATGGCAGAGGCCCAATGTAACATGCTGAGCTGGACTGGCACAGTCCTGCTGAGCATATTATGAGTTCCCTCCACGCCAGCCATTTCATGGCGGACTCCACGCCATGAAAAGGCTGGCAGTGGAGGAACAAAGGGGGCCCTATAGGTCCCCCTCCCCCTAGCCATGGGGATGAATTCAGGGGGGCACAACATGTGCCCCCCTGTCCGCTTGCACCCCTAGTTCCAGCATGGCATGGACATCACCGTCCATGCTGTGCTGGAACATTTTTGCTGTTCCCATTGCTGTGCCTGTTTTTCTCGCACTGCCATGGGAAAGGCAAAAGGATCATTCATTCACCTGCACAAGTTGAACTCGTAATCAGGTCGGCGGTCTTTGCGCAGCTTTGCTGCAGGTGTGCTGGCGGAGAGCTGGCGCTACTACCCAAAAGTCATAATCAGCCCCATACACTTTAAAAGTAATCATTAATAATACCTTGGTGATGAATATACCCGAGGCATTGGTATCTGAAAGTTAAATCATCAAGCAGCTGTCTAATTATAATCTTCCTGCATTAGGGATCTTAATAAAAATGCCCAGACTAGCTCGAAATGAAGCAATAAAAAAAGGTATTAAAGAACAAAGTTTGTTTATGATTTGGAGTCTGCAGCAAGATACAAGCACAATAAGTATACTATTGAAACCTATAGCTTTTCAAGACAATTTTATATCTATTACAATATGCAAGCATGGGGGAAGAATGTTTTTATGCTCTCTAGGTTTCTCTATCTTCATTTTAAAGAGTTTGATGGCTCTTGGACTTCAAAAAGGGGCAGGCACAGTAAATGTATAGGTTGTGTAAACTGGCCAATGAGTCTATTGAACATGTTATATGTTTATGTCCATTGTTGTTAGTGGCTCGAAAAAATATACCTCAAACCCATTTTCAAGGCTGAAGGTATCAGAACTATTTCCAAGGCATTATTACTCCGTTTTAAAGGCAATACACTAAATATGGTGGCATATATGGTAAGATTTATAAGCCAGGATCTCAGGCTGTGGGGAAAATAGCTCTCAGACTGCTGACATTAGCAGTATGCTTTTTTATGTAATTATGATGAATTAACTTTTAGTTGGTGTTGATTTTATCCGTGTAAAATATTGTATATGGTTTTAATGAAACTTAAACAATAAAGTCATTCACATTTGTGGCAGTAGCATGTTCTTGGTTGCCTCTGAAACTGCACTAAGATTGGTGCTAACCATTTTATGCCCTTTTGCCTGTATAAAAAAAACCAATTGATTGATGGAATGCTGAACAATGTCAAACATTCAAACCAGTACAGGAATCTGGGCCTAAATCCATAGTTTTTTTTGCTCACCACGCGATTCCAGATTGTACCCAGCCATATGCAAATCAGTCTTGACCCTGCTTCCCATGGGAACAGTATTCAGCATTCCATCCATCATTTGTTCTTTTTGCTTTTTTTGCCCTAAGTGGGAAGGGTATGCCCAGACGTGGGTCACATGCTTACTGTGTCACTGGATTCAAGCTAGCCTGGCTGATGAGGGGTGATACCCCAAAACCGGTCACAGGATGCTTGTGCCTGGTCCAGAGAGGACCTGGCTTGGCACTTCGGGCTTGACTGTTCCCATGAGGAGCAGGGTAATGACTGATTTGCATATGGCTGGGTCCAAACTGGGGTGGCGAGCAAAAAAATGATGCATTAAACCCAGATCTTTGTGACTGGGGTGAATGTTTGGATTGTTCAGCATTCCATCCATCATTTGTTCTTTTTGCCTTTGTACCTGTAAATCGTGCAACACATCTTTATGTGACAGCAAGGGATATAATATAAGTGAGTTGAAGATGCTATGTTGACCGTAGAAATGTACAAACTCAAGGATCTAGGAACCTACAGAAGGGTCAGTACACTGCTTCCTGTTGAAGGGGATTGTCAGAAAGCGAACAGGAACAGGCAGTCTAGGGGAGGGCAAATCAAAAACAGCATTCCAAGCTCCCACAGAAGTAGAAGTCCAGGGGCACAACAAGAGTCTTTGAACCTTGACCACGGCCTGAAATTATCACAACTAACATAATTTGCATCAGTCTAAGCTCCTTTCCGTATGTCTAACTGTAAATTGCATTTGTCTTTGAACTGATATCTGCATCATCCATCCACAAACATATTTGAATGCATCCATTGCCTGATCCTAAATGTTTGTCTCCCCAAATCCAGTATCGGTCTCATGTAGCATGCTGTGTAAATAGGTATAGCATCCCTATTAGAAATTGACCCTGTCTGTTGCCCATAAACAAGAAACATTGCCTCTTTGCCAGTCATTGAGGTAGATAGTTGCAATAATTCCTTCCAAGCTTAATTATTCAATCAAAAAAACACCAGATAACTGGCATTGTGTTGCTAGAATTTATTTTTTTCTACACACAATTTGAGGCTACACAACATTCATAAGCTTGACATTTAGGGTTTGTGGGACAAAGAGAACTTGATCTGGAACCAATAGCGATTTACTAAGTTAGAAGATTCATAAATTACATTTTCCACATTGCTAGTAGAAATTGATTAGTTTTGGTCACAATAAAGACTGATATATTTTTCCCTAAATGTAATTATTCTTCAATTGTTAGTAAACATCGGGAAACAGAAGGGTGCCCAACACCATTGGATCCCCAAGATGCAATAAAAACGTCCTCCCTCTAATTTGGATTTTATTATAGGGGTGTGTGAAATGTGCATAATTTCCTTTTGTGTCATTATGTGAAATTTTGGAAAACTTTAGTGGAATTACACAAAACAAAAATTTTGCATTGTATGTTTTTTAGTGCAAAGTGTGTTCTCACATCTAAAACGGTACAAGGATGCATTTCGCTTTAAAAAAAAAAATGCAAACATGCACAGCTTGCATCCTGTATGTTTGTGTTTTTTCGGTGCTCTAGCGATAGGATTTTTATCCTTGCAACTCCCAAATACACCTTGTGGTCTAATGGTGTAATTACACTGAATTTTCAGTGAAAATGATGCTGTGTAATTGAAATGTCACCTGGCCTACTTTCATATCTATATATACAAGATCCTCTGCACACGTTTTAACTCTTAAACCACATAAGTTGCATTATTAATCACAATGATATTTGTCTTTGTATTTTCCGCAGTCTTTAATTTGAAATCTTAAACCTTCTTAGCCAACACGTGTTTCGTCGCTGTTACAGGGGATTACCCAGCGACTTCTTCAGGGCTGTAGGCTATTCTCAGCAGTTTCTTACATCCGGTGATAATTCCAACCCGGAATAGGGTTCAGTTTGGTTAAGTCTCTGGTCCTGGGGACAGCGTCTATTTTTAGTATGGACGGTGCAATGATTCTGCGTGTCGTCCAAGTAGTGAAACTTTTTGGGAATTCGTGCCCCATCCGGCACTTGTGTAGACCCTAATACGATCCCCAGAGATGGCGTGTAAGCCGAGCAAGTCCGCTGTGCTTCTGTGGGACGCTGCCCAAATTGAACTGCTAGCCGTTCAATCTCTAATAATGCTGAGGCTGGTTCAGGGGAGACGACGACTATATCATCAGCATAAGCTAAAACCTTAAACTGCTCCTGTCCATGTTTCACCGGTTTAATATTTGGGCTATTTTCCAACAAGTTCAGAAATTTAATAATATATAGAGAAAACAATAAGAGGGAGCAGGGACAACCTTGTCTGGTCCCTCTAGATATGAATATAGGATCAGATTCTAGCCCAAGCGCACAGATTCGAGCCACAGGAGATCTATACATGGCTCTTATTGCACTGATAAAACCTGGACCAAAACCTTGCCAGCGCATGGTTGCCCATAGAAATTCCCAAGAGACACGGTCAAATGCCTTTTCGGCGTCAAGTAGCACCATTCCAAGTGGACCTTGACAGACATTAGCCAGGTCCAGCAGGGTAACCACCCTGCTGATGTGGTTGACCGTGCCTCTTCCTGGGATAAAACCATGTTAACAGGCTAAAACTAAAGGATAAATAACTCTCGCTAGCCGCGTGGCCATGATCTTTGCGTAGATTTTACCATCGCAATTCAATAAAGAAATCGGTCTGTACGACCCCGGTAATATGGGAGACTTGTTCTTCTTTTTAAAGATGACTATATTAGCTGGGTCCCATGATGCTGGAGCTTGCCCTTTTTCTGCCTCCAGAAACGTTGTGAGCATATATGATTTTAGCTTTTGCAAAAAAGTTTTGTAAAATTCTAGAGGCAACTTATTGGGACCGGCAGCTTTACCGGCCGTCAGAGAGCTAACGGCCTCCATGAGCTCCTCAGGTGTAATAGGCTCCGCCAAGTATTCACGATCTTCTGGGCTAAGAATCCTTCTATGTGGATCCTTCAAATAAGACTCATGTCTCTTGTTACCATTCTGGCCCTCGGTATAGAGATCTTCATAGAATGCCCTGAATACTTTAAGAATCTCAGATGGTGTTTCAACCAACCTCCCAGCTGAGTCTTCAATAGAGGCAAGTGCACATTTGGCCTCCTTACGCCAAATCTTTTTTGCCAGACATTTACCAGTTGCCTCCCCAAATTCATAACATTCCCTTTTAAAAAGGTAATATTTAGTAGCATTCTCTTTAGACCAATGCACGTTAATTCTGGCCTTGCAGCGGGCAACGTCAGTTTGCACCTGGGTAATATCTAGTTTCCCTTGAACAGATTGTATAAGACTCTGCACTGCCTTCCGGAGATCCTCATATAGACCCTGCATTAACTGCCTTTGCTGTTTCTGAATATATAAACCAAAGCTGAAGATTTCCCCCGGAGCCCTTCCTTTAAAGCATCCCTACCTACTATATGAGAGGTAGAGTTCCGATTAATAGCGACAAATTGATTCAGCCACTGATGAATGTGACTGACAAAAGACTCTTTGAGCAATAGCTTCCTATCAAATGAGAAAGACCCACATGGTCGTATCAGACCACAAACTGCAAGATCCAATAACAAAGGATTATGATTCAATGTAACTCTGGGGGAAACCTGTACCTGTGCTTCTGCTACGTGTGTCTTAGTTATAAAAAAATAATCGAGTCTAGCAAACTTTCATTGTGGACATGAATAGTGTGTAAACATGGGATCTGGATGTTTTAATTTGGCCCAAACATCAGTTAAGCAGTGATCATGTAAGAGCTGCTGCAGGGCCCTAAATACCTTGGGTTTCCGACCGACATATGTATCCCTACCTGCTCGCACGTCAGTATCTTCCAGCTGAATGTTAAAATCCCCACACAATACCAACGGGGTAGGCCAGGAAGCCAGCTCGAAGTTAAGAAAGTCTAGTATCTGTGCTTCATCCACGTTGGATCCATAAATGGAACATATTACAAATTTGCTGTTACCAGCCACACACTCCACTATCGCCCACCGTCCATATTTATCAACATGCACTCTACCAGTGGAGTGTATATTTGGTTTTGCAAGAATGGCCACACCTCTGATAGTAGTACATTGCTTTTTACAGGCTAGCAAGGTATACCCTAGTTTGGATATAACCCTATGCTTTCCCCAGGGTATGTGTGTCCCTTGAAGGCAAACCTCATCCGGTCGCATTCCTTTTATTTCCTGAGCAACTCGTTGCCATTTAGCCCTACTGTTAAGACCACAAACATTAAACAAACATATACAAAGTCTATCCAACATCAACCCATATCAAATTTCCCAAAATGAGAACCCTCCAAAATCAAATTCAACACAATGAATACAAAAAACACAATCCGTAGTTTCTACTCGAGCTTCTTCATCAATTGGCTTACTTTTCATTTTACCCCCACACAGCTCTCCAACCTCCCGATCCCCCCAAGAAAGCCCTCCCAAGTCTACCCCGGAGCTTCCCCTGCAAATGGGAGCCCCCCCTTCCACCCCAATCATAGAATCAAAAAGACCCTTAAGTCTAATGTGATGGAGACCCTCTCGACTCCGGCCGATCGACCACCCCCTCCTGAATTATTCAGCTCTATTGTGTAGTAAAAATACAAAAGAAAAGAGAGAGAAAAAAAATAAGAGCCGAAAGGAGGAGTTTCCCACTAAACAAGTACAACCCCAGGCATCTTCTATGACCCCCCTATTCTATCCTACATAATCAAGTTACTTTAGGCTTTAATTGCCTGTAGAAATTCTTTGGCCTTTGCCTCAGAGGTAAAAAACTGAGTTTGATCTTTGTGTATGACTTTGAACTTGGCAGGATGGAGTAGGAAGGCTTGAGCCCCCTTGTTCTGAAATGGAGTAATCAACTGTCGGAGCTGCCAACGTTTTTCAACTGTCATGTGACAGTAGTCCGGCCGGACAAAAAACTCATTCCCTTTCCCCCTTCTTTTCCTGTCTGTACGTGCCAGATCCTATAAAGCCTGCTGAGACAAAAAATTATTCAAACAAATCAGAATTGCTCTAGGTCTGAGGGCTGCGTGGCCTGACCCTGAGCTGCTATTTTGCCTGAAAGGAAACCGGTGGGCTCGCTGGACCTCCAAGTCCCAGGCCCATTGAGCAAGTTTGGGGAATGCTTCTGAGAAGAGTTCAACAATGAATTTACGGGGATCGGACCTTTCCACACCCTTAGGTAGACCGAGGACTCTGAGGTTATTACGACGGAGATGATTCTCTATATCCTCAAGTTTCCATGCCATATCATTCTTCTGAATGTAACAGCTTTTTGTATTATGATCTCATCCTCTAGCGTGGAAATTCTATTCTCGGCTTCAGTGATCCTTTCCGCAAATTCCGAGCATGATTTAGCTACTCTGTGTATCGAATTTTGCATCTTGCGGCAGGTGCCCTGTGTCTTTTAGCTTTCTGTACGAGTTTCATCTCTGTGTGCCATTATGGTTTGGTATATAACAGAGAGTGAGATATCCTCTGGGTTCTCCAGTGTCTTGAGAGCAGCCTGCCTCGTTGTATCCCCTGGGTCAGCCCCCAAATTGGAGGAGAAAGAATAATCCCATGAGAGCGACACAGCAGATTTCTTCTGATCCCCGAGGTCAGATATCACTTTCTTCTTACATACAGTGCCAGTGCTGGATGCAGTGTTTAAGTTCCCCATCTCCTCTTCCTTCAATTGCATGCTACTAGCCTCGCTCCATTGATAGTTTGTTGACTCTCCCCCTGAGCGCAGTTCTGGCAGCTGGAATGTCTCGTCTCCCGATGAATTAGATGGATCTGATAATGAAAAAAAGTGTTCGCCGATATAGATCTCTGCCTGGTCTGTGGAGCTAACCTCTCTCTCCCCCGCGATCTCATATTTACGTCCATCCATCTTATTCATCTCAGATTCTATTATGGCAACTAATAATGCAGGACAACTTTCTCCGGGTGATATCTGATCCGCTTGCCCCACAATTTGCTCCCCAGGCGTATCTGTCCCCCTGATGAAGAACCAGATGAGGGTTTTGCAGTGTCCAAATGTGATCCCCCCATGCCACCTCCTGAGCCACAACAAAGCCAGAAACAGTTTGCACTGGAGCCCCCCTTTTTATCAGCGCTCACCTCCTTATTTTGTCAAGTCGAGGCAGCCTCTCCCTGTGACCTCTCCTCCTGCTTTTTATCAGCAGTCCTCCCTTTTCTAGCAGGGAAGAAGATCACGGGTGTAGTTTTCTTAGGTAACCCCACAGCTCGCAGCTTTTCAGAAGCCGAGGCACCTTCCCCGACAGCCGCTACTCCGGTTCGCTGTTTTTCCTCCAGGGCTCTCCCTGACCCGGAAGAATATCCTGCAGCGCGCGCCTTAGCCCCTCTGGACTTCTTCGGCGACATTGCAGTTAAACGAGAAACTGAGCCGCGCCCAGCTCCAGCAGAGAGCGAGTTAAGACCGCGGGGGAGACACAGAGCCAGTCGGGTAAGCAGGACGACACACTGCCGAAAGAAATATATATCCCAGAGCCTATCTCTCGTAGTGTGGGGGGTTTTACTTTACCTCCTTTTTACCAAAACAGGCTGGTTCTTCGATTCATGGCTAGAAATAACGCTCCATAGCGCTCCGTAAAACTAACAGGAGGAGGGGTCAATCAGACGCGAGTGCTCACTCGGCCGACAATGCGGCCGCCATCTTGCCTCCTATTATTAATTATTTAATTGATATTTAAGTATGTAAAATGTTTTTTTATTTATATTTTTGGTGTGGGTTCTTTTTTTGTAGAGGTAAAGATTGTGAAGGAAATTAATTATAATAATTAATAATTATGGTAAATTATTAATAATTTAATTGATAATGAAATATGTAAATTGTGTAATTATCTACTGGCGGTACTGTGAGTGGGTGATTCACTGGGTGGATGGTTTCAAGAGTGCATCTGTGATAGACTGTATGGGTGGGTAAGTGTGTGTAAGAGTGTGTTAGTGAGTGAATGTATGTCCCAGTGGTACATGTGTGAGTAACTACATATGTGAAAGGCAGTATATATGTGTGTTGGAGTATATAAATAGCTATAAGCGAGTGTGTGTGATTGTGAGAGTGACTGTATGGATGAGTGTGTGCTTGTATCAGTGATTGTATAAGAGCGTAAGAATGTGCTAGTATTTGTATGAGTAAGTGAGCTGGTGTGTGGATAACTGTATAGGTGAGTAAATGGCAGTGTGTTTAATTATTTGCATGACTGACTAGGTGTGTGAGTACCTCTATGGATGAGTGGCGGTGTTTGAGTGTCTATATCGGAGTATGAGTGCATATGATAGTCCTGTACTGAGTGACCGTAAGTATGAGTGACTGTACGGGTGAGTGAGTGGATGTGTGTGTAGACCTAAGAATCAGTGAGTGGGTATGTAGTTATTGGTGTTGAAGTGTCTATGGTTTTGTGAATGGCAGTCTGTAATTTAGAGTGGGTGTATCAAAGGTTATATTAGGGTGTGAGGAGGTGCATCAGATTATCACGTGGATGATGTCATCAGTGATGTCATCAGTGATGTCACTGACCATGTCATGAGTGATGTAATATGTGACGTCATCAGCAGTGCATTGCGGGGGCGCGAGTTATAGTTAGCTGAACTAACTATAACGGGGGAATTTCACGGGTTTTGTACGAGTGAAATGTCCAGCTAACTATAACTGTCCCTAAAACCTATGGTTTTTTCAGTGAATTTCAAAGGTTTTTTAAATGCTAATTTCTAACTATAACGTGTCTGAAACCTATGGTTTTTTCAGTGAATTTCAAAGGTTTTTTAAATGCTAATTTCGAACTATAACGTGCCTGAAACCTATGGTTTTTTCAGTGAATTTCAAAAGTTTTTTAAATGCTAATTTCTAACTATAACGCCCCTAAAACCTATGGTTTTTTCAGTGAATTTCAAAGTTTTGTAAATTACAATTTTTAAATGTATTAATTGTTATATTTATTTTTTTGATACTGATTTACTACATTTTTTAACTATTTATTTTTAGATATTTTATTTTTTAAATTACATTATACATTACATTACAAAATATACTTTCTCAGAATGAATTACTTTAGTTTAAATACTTTGCAAATAGGCAATAGACTTTTAAGTACAGTAGTTACAGTTGTTGCAATGGGCAACACAATTTCAAACACAATGCAACATTGAGCTCAATGTGAATTTCTAGTTAAATGCAATTAGTTACTTTATGGATTACTTTTCTAACCACAGGACTGGATCCTAGATTCAGTCCTGCGACATCTCCTGTAAACAGTTGAGTAAAAGCGTTTTGGTTACAGACGTGATTTTTAAGGGATATTATTGTATTTTAAAAGTTGCCACTTAGAAACTTTTTCACATAGAATCACCAATGTTATCCTATGGGAGGAAATTCACTTAGCAGGTAAGTAGTGTTATCGTTACTTTTTCTTACTCAGTGGTGGATCCTGGATCCAGCACTGGTGCATCTCCTGTAAACAGTTGAAAGAATGCGTTTAAGTCATACAGGCGATTTTTAAGGAATATTTGTAGTTTGTGAAAATTGACACAAACTTTTCTGCTGAAAACCAGACAATGGATTCCTATGGAAGGAAATACAAGTTACTGGTAAGAACGGTTAGAATTACTTTTCAGGGTCAGTACTGGGCTCAAAGATGCAGCACTGAGGTCTCTCCTGATAACAGGTGAGTAAATCGGAATTCGTAGTTCGGCTGATTATAGAGGAATATTATAAAGTTCCAAAACTCCACACTTAGAAGAATTTTCAAGTGAAACCAGTCAATGTTAGCCTATGGAAGGAAATTCAAGTTACTGGTAAGTACGGTTAAAATTACTTTTCAGGATCAGTACTGGGCTCAAAGATGCAGCACTGAGGTCTCTCCTGATAACAGGTGAGTAAATCGGAATTCGTAGTTCGGCTGATTTTAGAGGAATAATTGCACAATGGTGAAGGAAGGGGGTGGGGCCTGAGGTGACATGTCTGCAAACACGCCCTGTGGCGTGTTTTAAGTTGGAGAATTAATTCCTCCTCAATCCCGAGGGTCCCTAGGGGCCAACTAGCCCACCAGATACCTCCAGTATGCGCCACAGGGCTGCGTTGCAGAGAGGTGTTCAGAGGCCACGCCCCTTTTTACAACACTCTGCAATGCAGCTCTTTGGTGCTTTCTGGACGTACCTGGTGGGCTAGTTGGCCCCAGGGACCCTCAGGATTGAAGGGGATTTAATTCCCCTCTTAAAACGCGCCACGGGGCCTGTTTGCACACATGTCACCTGAAGCCCCGCCCCTCCCTTCACCACTGTGCAAACGCGCCCCGTGGCGCGTTTTAAGTCGGGGGATTAACTCCCCTTGAATCCTGAGGGTCCCTGGAGTCCAACTAGCCCACCATGTACCTCCAAAAGCGCCACAGAGCTGCATTGCAGAGAGGTGTAAAAGGGGCGTGGCCTCTGTACACCTCTCTGCAACGCAGCCCCTTGCGCATACTGGAGGTTTCTGGTGGGCTAGTTGGCCTCAGGGACCCCCAGTATTCAAGGGAGTTCGTTCCCCATCTGCAAACGCGCCAGGGGACGCGTTTGCAGACTGCTGCAGCGAGGGGCGGGGCCTCCGGCACGATGCCGGTCTTTTTTAACTTTTTTTTGTATGGGAGGGGCTGCGTGGCCCCCTTCCCTCAGCCACTTTTGGCCCCGGGGCCTGAGCATTTTTTCTTTTTTTTTAAACGGGAAGGGGGCCGCGTGGCCCCCCTTTCCTGGGCCTCTATTGGCCCCGGGGACCCCATCCCCCAGGGCATGCCTCTTTTTTTCATTTTAAAAATATTTGGAGGGGGGCTGCGTGGCCCCCCTCCTCAGGCCATTTAAGGCCCCGGGGACCCCATCCCCCGGGGCCAGCCTTGCCCTTTTTTTATTTATTTATTTAATTATTATTTTTTGGGGGAGGGGGCTGCGTGGCCCTTCTCCCGGGCCACTACTTTCCCCGGGGACCCCATCCCCCGGGGCTGGCCCTATCCTTTGGGGACCGTGGGGGGACCCCAACTCCCCCACGGTCCCGCCGGCTCCCCGCGTCCTGCGGGAGCCGGCATTGCTTTTCCACATGGGGAGCTGCTAAGATGCAGCTCCCCGTGTGGAAAAGCAATTTGCTTTGAATTTTGGAAGAGAGAGCGAGGCTCCCGCCCTGCTATAGCAAACTACAGTGTCCCGGGGGTAGGCACCCCGGGACACTGCAGGAGCAGGCCCTGGGGGGTGGTGGTCCCCAGGGCCATCATGGGCTCCAGGAGGGGAGCCGCGTGGCCCCCCTCCCAACAGGTTGAAAGCCCCAGGGAGGTGGTGGTCCCCTGGGCTCTGGGGGTCCATAACGGACCCCCATATTTAACGATTTAGTGCCCCGGGGAGGTGGCGGTCCCCGGGCGTGTGGGGAGGCTGGAGCCCCCCCACACAACTAATTATAATTTAAAAAAAAGAAGCCCCAGGGGGGTGGCAGCCCCCGGGCTGCGTGAGGGCTCAGAGCCCTCCTGCACCATTTTGTTTAAAGCCCCGGGGGGTGGTGGTCCCCGGGGCTTGGGGGGGGCCTTAGAGGCCCCCCATATAATTATTAATGATCCCCCGCATGCCCCCGGGACTTGGCCCACCCGGGGCCAATTAACCACGAAGCGCGTTTTTTGCCGATTAAAAAAAAAAAAAAAAATGTTGGGGCCCTGGGGGTCCTTGTAGGACCCCCTGAGCAGGCCTAGGGGGTCAGGGTGTTTCTACCCTGCCCCCTTTTTGCGTTTTGCGCAGTTTTTTTTACTGCTTTCTTGTTCCTCGGTTCTACCGAGGAACAAGATGGCTGCCAACACTTCCTGGTTTGGAGTGTTGACAGCCAATTAGCATGCAGCTCGTGATCAGAAGGGTGCGCGGATCCACCGCGGCCATAGATATCGAAACTTTTATTTTGGATTTTCTCAGCAACTACTGAACGGATTTACACCATTTTTAAAAAGGGTGCTTTCTGAACCAAGCACTACCTTTTTGCCAAATTTGGTGTAATTCCGTTCAGCAGTTTTGGCTGTAGCCTTGCATAAAGTTTCCTATGGGAAATTGATTTTTCACTCTTATTTTTTGAATTTATCCGTAACTACTGAACGGATTTACACCATTTAAAAAAGGTCGCTTTCTGAACCAAGCGCTACCTTTTTGCAAAATTTGGTGTAATTCCGTTCAGCAGTTAGGGCTGTAGCCGTGGCTAAAATTTCCTATGGGAATTAACATGGAGAAAACATGTTTTGGGACCCCCCTTTTTTCTCGGCCCCCGCTTGATGAATCACCCCGAAACTTTCAAGACAGGAGCGGACCGGAGCGCCCCACTAGTTTTGAAAATTTCGCAAAGATTCGTCAAATGACGCCAAACTTATTGGGAATAGAATGTTATGAATTTCCTATGGATAATAGGTCCTAACTATAACTATCTACTGGCGACCGCCAGTAAATAATATATATACACATATACACACACATATTATCTACTGGCTGCATGTTAGCAGCTCCCCATGTGGAAAAGCAATACCGGCTCCCGCAGGACGCGGGGAGCCGGCAGGGTCCGTGGGGGAGTTGGGGTCCCCCACGGACCCCAAAGGAAGGGCCAGCCCCGGGGGATGGGGTCCCGGGGCAAGTAGTGGCCCGGGAGGGGCCACGCGGCCCCCTCCGCAAAAATAATGAAAAAAAAAAAAAAGGCCGGCCCCGGGGGATGGGGTCCCCGGGGCCAATAGAGGCCTTAGGAGGGGGCCACGCAGCCCCCTCCACCAAAATTATTTTTAAAAAAGTGGCCATGCCCCGGGGGATGGGGTCCCCGGGGCCGGAATAGGCCACGGGAGGGGGGCCACGCGGCCCCCTTCCCCTACAGTATTTAAAAAAAAGAAAAATGGCATCAGGCCCTGGGTGATGGGGTCCCCAGGGCACCAAAAAGTAAAAAAGAAGGGGGGCCACACAGCCCCCCTTCAAAAAAACAAAAAGAAAGAAAAAGACGCGATCGAGCATCAGGCCCCGCCCCCTCCCTTAACCACTATGCAAACGCGCGCTGTGGCGCGTTTTAAATTGGGGAAATAATTCCCATTCAATACTGGGGGTCCCTGGGGGCCAACTAGCCCACCAGGTACCTCCAGTAAGCACCACAGGGCTGCGTTGCAGAGAGGTGGTCCAGGCCACGCCCCTTTTTACACCTCTCTGCAACGCAGCTCTGTTGCGCTTACTGGAGGTACTTGGTGGGCTAGTTGGTCCCCAGGGACCCTCAGGATTCAAGGGGACTTAATCCCCCAACTTAAAACGCACCACAGGGCGTGTTTGCACAGTGGTGAAGGGAGGGGGCGGGGCTTCAGGTGACATGTGTGCAAACAGGCCCCGTGGCGCGTTTTAAGATGGGGATTTAAATCCCCTTCAATCCTGAGGGTCCCTGGGGCCAACTAGCCCACCAGGTACCTCCAGTAAGCGCCACGGAGCTGCGTTGCAGAGTGTTGTAAAAGGGGCGTGGCCTCTGAACACCTCTCTGCAACGCAGCTCTCTGGCGCATACTGGAGGTACCTGGTGGGCTAGTTGGCCCCTAGGGACCCTCGGGATTGAGGAGGAATTAATTCTCCAACTTAAAACGCGCCACAGGGCGTGTTTGCAGACATGTCACCTCAGGCCCCACTCCCTTCCTTCACCATTGTGCAAATATTCCTCTAAAATCAGCCGAACTACGAATTCCGATTTACTCACCTGTTATCAGGAGAGACCTCAGTGCTGCATCTTTGAGCCCAGTACTGATCCTGAAAAGTAATTTTAACCGTACTTACCAGTAACTTGAATTTCCTTCCATAGGATATCATTGCCTGCTTTTTGCTGAAAAAGTTTCCAAGTGTCGATTTTGAAACTTACAAATATTCCTCTAAAATCAGCAGAACTACGAATTCCGATTTACTCACCTGCTATCAGGAGAGACCTCAGTGCTGCACCTTTGAGTCCAGTACTGATCCTGAAAAGTAATTTTAACCGTACTTACCAGTAACTTGAATTTCCTTCCATAGGATATCATTGCCTGCTTTTTGCTGAAAAAGTTTCCAAGTGTCGATTTTTGAAACTTACAAATATTCCTCTAAAATCAGCAGAACTACGAATTCCGATTTACTCACCTGTTATCAGGAGAGACCTCAGTGCTGCACCTTTGAGTCCAGTACTGATCCTGAAAAGTAATTTTAACCGTACTTACCAGTAACTTGAATTTCCTTCCATAGGCTAACATTGACTGGTTTCACTTGGAAATTCTTCTAAGTGTGGAGTTTTGGAACTTTATACTATTCCTCTAAAATCAGCCGAACTACGAATTCCGATTTACTCACCTGTTATCAGGAGAGAACCCAGTGCTGCATCTTTAGCCCAGCACTGACCCTGAAAAGTAATTCTAACCGTACTTACCAGTAACTTGTATTTCCTTCCATAGGAATCCATTGTCTGGTTTTCAGCAGAAAAGTTTCAAAGTGTCGATTTTCACAAACTCCAAATATTCCTTAAAAATCGCCTGTATGACTTAAACGCATTCTTTCAACTGTTTACAGGAGATGCACCAGTGCTGGATCCAGGATCCACCACTGAGTAAGAAAAAGTAACGATAACACTACTTACCTGCTAAGTGAATTTCCTCCCATAGGATAACATTGGTGATTCTATGTGAAGAAGTTTCTAAGTGTCAACTTTTAAAATACAATAATATTCCTTAAAAATCACTACTGTAACCAAAACGCTTTTACTCAACTGTTTACAGGAGATGTCCCAGGACTGAATCTAGGATCCAGTCCTGTGGTTAGAAAAGTAATCCATAAAGTAAATAATTGCATTTAACTAGAAATTCACATTGAGCTCAATGTTGCATTGTGTTTGAAATTGTGTTGCCCATTGCAACAACTGTAACTACTGTACTTAAAAGTCTATTGCCTATTTGCAAAGTATTTAAACTAAAGTAATTCATTCTGAGAAAGTATATTTTGTAATGTAATGTATAATGTAATTACAATGTAATTTAAAAAATAAAATATCTAAAAGTAAATAGTTTAAAAAATGTAGTAAATCAGTATCAAAAAAATAAATATAACAATTAATACATTTAAAAATTGTCATTTACAAAACCTTTGAAATTCACTGAAAAAAACCATAGGTTTCAGACATGTTGTAGTTAGGAATTAGCATTTAAAAAACCTTTGAATTTTACTGAAAAAACCATAGGTTTCAGGCACGTTATAGTTAGAAATTAGCATTTAAAAAACCTTACAAATTCACTGAAAAAACCATAGGTTTTAGGGACAGTTATAGTTAGTTGGACATTGCACTCGTACAAAACCCGTGAAATTCCCCGTTATAGTTAGTTCAGCTAACTATAACTCGCGCCCGCAATGCACTGCTGATGATGTCACATATTACATCACTCATGACATGGTCAGTGACATCACTGATGACATCACTGATGACATCTCAAATGACATCACTGATGACATCACTGAAGACATCATCCACGTGATAATCTGATGCACCTCCTCACACCCTAATATAACCTTTGATACACCCACTCTAAATTACAGACTGCCATCGCAAAACCATAGACACTCCAACACCAATAACTACATACCCACTCACTGATTCTTAGGTCTACACACACATCCACTCACTCACCCGTACAGTCACTCATACTTATGGTCACTCAGTACAGGACTGTCATATGCACTCATACTCCTATATAGACACTCAAACACCGCCACTCATCCATAGAGGTACTCTCACACCTAGTCAGTCATGCAAATAATTAAACACACTGCCATTTACTCACCTATATAGTTATACACACACCAGCTCACTTACTCATACAAATACTAGCACATTCTTACGCTCTTATACGATCACTGATACAAGCACACACTCATCCATACAGTCACTCTCACAATCACACACTCTCGCTTATAGCTATTTATATACTCCAACACACATATATACTGCCTTTCACATATGTAGTTACTCACACATGTACCACTGGGACATACATTCACTCACTAACACACTCTTACACACACTTACCCACCCATACAGTCTATCACAGATGCACTCTTGAAACCATCCACCCAGTGAATCACCCACTCACACATCTATGCACAGAGTCGCACACACCCCACCCACACAAACACTCAGGCACCCATACAGATACTCAGACAACCAATCAATAACTCATATAGACACTCATGTAGCTATTCACAAACCCATGCAGCCACTTACACAGCAACAGACAGACGGATACAGACATTCACCCAGTTTAGTCACTAACCCATGCATTCAGTAAGATACGTTTAATCACTCACTTATAGAGTTAGTCACGCACCTACTAAATCATCCATACAGACACTTATACAACCACTCATTCTTCAATACGCCTTTCCCTATATATATTAAACATATTTAAACTTTACAGAAACACACAGTCACTGGATGATGTCATCAGTGATGTCATTTGAGATGTCATCAGTGATGTCATCAGTGATGTTACTGACCATGTCATGAGTGATGTAATATGTGACGTCATCAGCAGTGCATTGCGGGGGCGCGAGTTATAGTTAGCTGAACTAACTATAACGGGGGAATTTCACGGGTTTTGTACGAGTGCAATGTCCAACTAACTATAACTGTCCCTAAAACCTATGGTTTTTTCAGTGAATTTGTAAGGTTTTTTAAATGCTAATTTCTAACTATAACGTGCCTGAAACCTATGGTTTTTTCAGTGAATATATATATAAATATATTTTTAGAGTTTTGTACATTATAATATAAATTAAAATTATTATTTTAATAGTTTTAAATTATATATGTTTAAATAAACAGACACATATAGACATATATGAGGTTTTTAAAAATAAGTATAACATTTATATATTTTGTAATTATTTCAATGTATTTAATTTTAATTATATTATTGTTAAATTTTTATATATTCAGTATTTATTAGTTTTAAATATATATGTGTTAAAAAATGAAATTTTTGTCTTCGATATTAGTGTATAGCGATATTTTAGTTTGGATTTTTTTGTCCTTTACATTATAATCATAGGATAACAATATTTTTGTGTTTGATATTTTGACTCAATATTTATGTCCCCTGATATTTGTGGTCTCGATATTGTGAACCGGTTTGCCATTGTTTAATTGAACTGTCCATCCAGATCATGGCATTTCGTCAATGTTTACATTTTCCTCTTAGTGTTCCCATTAGGTTTTGGTTGTTCCCATTAGGTTTTGGTGATGGAGATGAAATAGTAATTTTTTTTTAACTATAGTGAGTTTGTGCTCTTTGATGTATTTACATAATTTGCACAACATTTATGTTGCTAGTTTAAGTTTTTTTGTTTAGGAAGTGCTTCCTGTTTGGATGCCTTAGATGCCTCGGATGTAGTGCTATTCACTAGTCACCTTTGTGCATTGATTTGTTTGACTTGTTTCCCAAGATCATATGTTGCTTGATTTACAGCTTTATTTAAATAAATTATAAGTAATGATGCCATGCACACATGCTTTCATACAGACGCTGTAAAAAGTACTCAACCTTTATCACAAGTCTCTGTTGTACAATATTTTGCTATCTATGCATTTTAAGTTCACCATTTTCAATGTAAACTTCTTTTTATAACTCCTTTTCATAACCCTCTTTTTGAGGGCACTGATTAACTCTGCTAAAACAGTCTGTTCAGGAAAAGGGCACACTCACAGCTTCCATTTAGTTGTAGCCCAGGACATTACATCATTTTGGGATTTTCTTTCTATTGCAGCTGGGCACAACATATAAAAATGCACCCAGCTATTACCAAAAACTTCTTCTATCATAAATACTAATCTGCTGGCTTTACCAATACTTGACCTCCTGACGTTATGGTTAAAAGATTCTCTCTTCCTTTTCCCTATGGGTAAAGATAGTGGACTGGAATTCAAAAATACAGTTAAAATACATTTTTCGGAATAGTATGATGAATAGCAGTAGGTGCTGAGTGATATAAGAAAAAGATCCTACTATGTTTTCAACCTAGAAGCCTTATTATAGTTAGAAAAAAGTTCTTCGAAGCAGTCAGAAAGGATTTTCACTTAAAAATAAATGTAAGTTAAAAGATTCACCCTATGCCCATAAACTTCCAAGACTAGCTGAGAATCGTCAACAAGCAATTTCACACTTGTTTCCCAAACGTCAAAGCTAACATAAACTATCACAGCACAGTTGCCCTCCCAGTCCTTGTTATGGTATATGGTGTATCCACATTCCGAGACATTTTTAAACCTTTAGAAAAGAAAGGAAAGAAAGACTCCACCTTTCCTTAGGTCCTTACCCTAATCAGGGTGAATAAGAAATAAAGGGAGTTCTTACCATAAATTCCTACCAAATCTGTAATTTGTCTGTCTCTGGGCAGTCAGATGCCAGGGTCCTGGTTGTATCAGGGCAGAATTGCTTTTCTCTGGTTGGTAGCGGGCCGAGGTAGATGTGACCAGCACAACGTTTCTGGGACTTGTTGCCCTAACTGTCCCTTGATAATTCGCTCTTTAAGACTCCTGGAAACTTTTAATCCCTGATTAATTTTATCACTACCCATCTGTAAATAATATTTTATGGCGAATCTGAGATTAACATATAATTAACTGACTTACAAATGTAACAGCACTAGAATTATCTAGCTGCATTAAATTTGAGATGTGTTTCAACGTTATTTACATGGCATTTGCAATGTAATTAAACTGAGTGCATTTAATTCCGTCTGAAATATGATTACTTTATGTTACTCCCGGCCCCCAGAGTTTTATTGCCACCATAAAAGTCTTAATCGAGAAGAAAAGTTTGTATTATTCTGCGTTGAAAGACGAAGCTGACAGTTTAAAATGTTGAACAGCAGTTTCATCCAGACTGCACCACTCTTATAAATCAATTCTGCCCTTTGAAATATTAACTACTCAGCAGGAATCTAAATATTTTTATGCCGTAGAGGAGTATCTTTTCTGTTCTTTTTCCAAAAAGATACCATAAATGTAGCAGTAATAAAATAATGGACCTCTCGACTAGAATTAACCATCATTTACATAATTCATGTTTACTCTATATGCATATCAATGAAACCTCCTGATGTGCCAATTTCGTATCCATACATCACAGCGCATGCTATTATCGAGAGAGCTACAGTGAAAAGGAAGGTTTTGAACCGTTAGAGAGCAAAGGATTAATCCAATAAACTGGAACAGTGTCCAAAAAGGCAAATTTTTCAAAGATAAAATACTCCATATTTCCTAGCACGAAAAGATATCAACATTTTATAAATCACGGGAAAGGAATTTGATCATTCGCATTTAGAACATGTAAAAGGGAAATGAAGTACCCGGTATTCTCAAAAAAATATTTCTTTCCGAAATTTCATTCCATAAAACATACACTCAGAAAAACATTTCATATTTGAATACAGTTCATATCTGATTCCAACCGAAATAACATACATGTGCAAAGATAGCAATTAATAAAATTCGTTATCAGGCTACACCCTTTCTACAAGGACTAGTCTGCTAAAGGGAACTAATACACAGTTCTAAATTGGCCATGCTGGAAGATATTAGCACATACCTTAAAGCAGATAAACCGTTGAGTAACTCACGACATATGCTAACTACAACAATATGTTGTTTTCGCACATATAATAAAGTGCTTGCAGGAACTGTAATTTAGAGAGACTAAAACAACTATATATTTCCCAGGAATCGAATAAAACCATTAAAAACAATACCTCAAATACTATCTTCTTTCCTATACGGTCTTGTACATTTTACCAAGGGGCTAACCAAAGGAAAGTGATTAGTTGTATTGGATATATGCTGATAGATTTATAAAATACATCTGTAGGAAAGTAGGATCTGCTTGTTATGGTTACCCCCACTTTTTGCTACATGTTATACTGTTTTTGACTAGTCTGACTGGGATCCTGCTAATCCGGACCACAGTCTATCTGCTTTCTCCCTAAACTGTTATGTCATGTACTTGGGTACACTCCAGATTGGATACTGTGGTACCCTTGTCAGTCCCTAGTATATGGTACCCATGTACCCAGGTCATAGGTACCCCAGAGGCCTCCCATGGGCTGAAGCATGTATTATGGCACCCATGAGAGGTCATGCAAAATGGAACTACAGGCCTGCCATTGCAGCCTGTGTAAGCTGGTGCTTGCACCACTTACTTTAGATACAGGTTTACTATATCTAAGGGTCACTACACTTAACACCTATAAGTCACCCCTATAGCAGGCCTTGACAATCCTGAATTATAACAAAAACAAGTGTGACCCATATGTCCCTGTGAACTGGGTATAGCTAATCAGCCAAAAAAAACATTTGTTCACAAGGAACTCATTATGACAAAAAAATGAAATTGCGCAAGGAGTATTAATTTCATGCATCTAAATTAGAAATGCAGTTAGAGTAAATAAGTATAACATTCCAGCAATATTATTTCATTGGTGGTAATAATCAATTGCAAAATAGAAAAAGCCCACATATAACAGAATTTCTGTTGTGCCCACTTCAGCTGAAAATGGGCTTAATTTTATTTGCAAAAACAAAACTTAGCAAAAGAATTCTACTGTCTATTCACACTATAAACAAGATACAAAACATGACTGATGTGCCCCAGTGTAGTGACCAAACCAACAGTGAAGTAGTTTACAGTGACAGTAAAAAGAAGCTATTGGTTATTGGAATCGTAAGGGAGATATCATTTTTATCCATTGTTCTAGAAATTATTTCTAGTTTTCTTGGACTCTCCCTTCCTTTGGTGTCGACGACATTTCAACCCTCTCGTGTTACGGGGTCTCTCCAGGACGGGGATTATGGGGACTGGAATAGGACATATAATTACAATGAGAGAAGGGAATAGTGGGAGCTGTGAGTAGGAAAAACCTAATGTGGGCTTACCCTAGGCACTCTGAATTGGCCAAAGGTGTTGTTGATTCAATCGTCCTATATTTATACCAGTTGTAGTCAATGCAGCTGGTTTCCTAGTGGGAGTAGCTCCGTGGGCTGTTGCTTTGTGAAACTGCTCGAGGTCCCCTTGCGACTCCTGTGCCTCCGGCCTGTGGGTCCTCTTGAGGGTCAACACTGCTATGCTTGGGCTCCTCTGGTTGCTCCAGGCTTGCCCTGACTCCCCTGTGTTTGGTGAGTCTCCTGGACCTTGCTGGTCCGAACTGTAACCTTCCTTGACCTTCTGTGTGGGTTGCCGCTGCCAAGGCTTGTTGGTGCTCCCGCCGGACACCGACCCCTCAGCACTCGACATCCTATGTGGGATAGCTTGCATCCAGCTCCTGGTTGTCCTCGACATCTCCTGGTCCCTGTGGTTGCAGAGTCAAGAACCCCCTCAACGCACCTGAAGCACCCAACATCGGTGGGCATTCGTCTACCAAGCCCCTGGTCACTCCTGAGTGACCCAGACTCTGTCCCCTCTGCTTTCAGGGACTCTTCATCAAGAATCCACCTTTGGATTCTGACGGACACTTTTCTTCTTCCCAGCAGTGGCTCTTCTTCGAAGTCCTCCATAGAGATCAACGGCAGTTTCCGACGCCACTTCAGACCTATGCACCCGGCTTCCCTGGGATAGGTAACTCTGGTACTATGGTATCCACAGGTGGGGTGGCTCTCCGACCTCCTAAGTTCCACGGGTTTCTTTGAGGTCTACTTAGAAGGGTCCTTAAACTTTAAAACAGCGATTCTACATACTCTAGACACTGTCTTGACTCGAGTCGTGGTTCTTATACCACTATTTTAGTATATGGTTTGGTCTCCCCGTGGAGCCCACTGTGTATTAGTGCTATTTACTATTGTTTCTGTGCTACAGTATTGTGTGCTTTGTGATTATCTGCGTGTAGCAGATACTGTCGTACTAGAGAGTGTTATATTGATAAATACATATTTTTATAACTACTGCGTGGTTCTCCTTTCATTTAACTAATACTATAAGGTTGCATTCTGGTAAAACAAGCTGCTCAACATTCCTTCAAGACTGAGCCTGAAGGCTGCTCTCCACAGCTACCACTTGGATAGCTTTCTAAGGTTATCTTTGACCTCTTAAATCACCATAAGGGTTGTTTGGACTGGTACAGGGTGCCCACTTTAATTAGTGGACGGCCTATACCAGGCATAGCTGCCAAGGTTTCAGATTGCTTATGTGTGACATTTTCATAAATTCAGTGTAATTATGAGTGACATTGATTGACTATGAGTGACACTTTCTCTCGAGCAAAAATCAAGCAATGAAGGCGAGGGAAACACATAAATATTAGAAATTACACCCATGTGAGCAACAAAAAAACGATGTGTCGCACCATTCTATTAAAAGCCTCAAAAACCATCCATTTATTGCTATATTTAGTAGCACAACAAAACCAAGCCACATCCAATACCCTTACCCCTCTCCCTCGCATTAAAAGCACGTGTTAATTTTGGGCCAGTCCAATAAACAAATTTGCATGTAACGTGTCCTGCCCTGCCTTTAATCTAATCAACATTTGTTGGCCTTTTTGCCCTGCATTGCTTCAAGCATGGTTGTGAAATGCGAGTGATACACCTTTTGTCCAAGGCATAAATAAAAATGTTTCTTCCATAGATCATCTTCATGGAGCCTTGAATCTATTTATCTGAAACGCAGTTTCAGCGTGTATTGGATTTGTAGCCAGCATACAGTATCAAAAGCAAAACTACAATTCTGAATGCGATGTCATATTCCCTATAAAAGCAAGCACGGGCTGAAGGGTATCATGAAACATGGATCAAAAAGTGTCAAAGGGTCATACATAAGGCACTGATTGAAGTGTCACACATACGTTTGCTGAAACTTGTAAAATGTGACACATAAGCCAGTTGATGAACTTGGCAGCTATGCCATGCTCCGACTGTGCACGCAACACACAGCACGACGTTCAGAATAAAGTTATTTTCACTCAGTAAATGAATAAAGGTCACCTTTTCCGAGAGTAGGCCTCCTGCTCCCTGCCTCAGCCTGGCAGCAGGGGTGACTCTGTCCTCGCAGTTCAGCTTGCGGTCGGCAGGAAAGGTACGGGGAAGGGTGTGTCCTCAGGTACAGTGAGAGGATGGGCGCGCAGGGTGTCGCTCGGTTACAGGTCTCTGCGGAGCTGCACCGACTGCAAGTCGAGCAGGACCAAAGTGGATGTCTGGCAGGCAGACGCTCGGCTTCTGCTGGGAATCACTGGACTACTCCTGAGTGATTGACGAAGCCTCCTCTAGTCTACAGCATGGTACTTCACGGCAAGTTCCTGAGTTTTACCTTGTTTTTACTCTCAAAGGAGAGTCTGAGGCAGGCGCTGCACAGCTGCACACTCACTTGAGAGAGTGACACTTGTCTGTGCGAGCCCCAGGAATAGGCCGGCCAGCCGCGACGATGGACTTTCCCCGGCCCTGGCCGGGCAGTGAATGGGCCGCGGACGGGCCAGGACTCTCCACTCACTACGGCATAATGGCTGTGCACTGCCTGACTGCAGTGCAGGCTCAGTTCAGGCACCACTGCACTCCGGCGGGTCCGAAAGTAGTAGTAGTACATCACCCAGCTCGATGTGCGCAGCGGCAGAAGCTGCCTGCGCAGTTTAAAACGTATGGCCTGCAGTGCCTCGCTCTTGCACAGCCCGCCTATAGGTGTGGTTCTGATTGACACAAGTCTGTTCTTGCTCTCTTATTGGGCAAAATCAAAACTGACTCTCCTGACGTCAGTGCTGATGCCGCGCTGGTGTGGGATGAATAGGTTACATTGTAGCCTACGCCAGAACGTGCTCAGCTAAGCCAGCCCCCAAGCCTTTCCCAAGAACAGACCACGCGCTGCCACTACCTTGCTCACTCTACTCACACAGTGGACAGTAAAGAGCACTCCAGACAGCTGAGGAAGCGCTGTAAATGCGTGACTTTGCATTTCAGTGCGGTGATGCGGATCACCACACTGAAATGCGTTAGTCTCATGCCTGATGCGTGATAGTTGGCAGGGCTGACCAGGCCAAATTCTCACAACATCCCATTAGATTTTTGTTAAAATTCTAATAAAAGACAAATCTTACATATGGGAGAAAAAGCCTTCGACTGAGGCTATCAAGATTTCTCCCAGGCTAGGCGATTCGTTCTTACCCTGATTGATCTTAAGGGGGAAGCGGCTATATCTAATGCTCCACAGCATGTTCCTCAAAAGTCAAAGCATCGAGATTTGGAGTCTTAGGCCTTTTTCTCTCCTTGCCAAGCCAACTGCAAATAAATATTTCCTTAGGGTACTACAGTGTAGATAGACATGTTGCCCTTCAGTACTTTTAGGGCCTCGGTGTGTCTCCTCATGCCGAGGTGGTTACAAAGTGGATATATCCATTTACGTCTGTAGTTGTTAGAAGCAAGACAGAAAAACAGAACATGACTTATGCTTTCTTCTGCTGGCAAACAACACATTGGGCAGGTGTTAGTGAGATTAGAGCACCTGCTAGGGTTCCACACCGATTTAAAAGACCGTAATTCAAGGTTACTGTATTGGAACTTAAAATACAGACGGTCTGATTATGAGTTTGTGCGATGTGGGAGCCGGGCGGCACATCACCGCCCTGCGCCCACACCGCCAAACTCCACCGCCTACCACCCACCCGATTACAAGTCTTAATCCAGGCGTGCGGTCCTGCGGCGGCTGTTCCACGGCGCTGCCTTTTAAAGGCTCATAGGCGAGCCTTGGAAAGGCAGCGCTGTGGGGCAGCCACAGCACATTCCAGCCCGGCATGGACTGTAAAGTCTATGCCATGCTGGAACAGGGGGTGAATGCATGGGGGGCACCATGTGCCCCCCTGCATGCATCCCAAAGGCCCTGAGGCAACAGGGGGCCCTTTAGGGCCACCTTTGTTGACTCACCGCCACCCTTTTCATGGCAGTCTCACCGCCATGTGAAGGGTGGCTGACAGCCAACTCGTAATATGTTTAGCAGTGCCGCAGAAGCACCATCAAGCTTATTGCAGCCTCACACCACCGCATAAGTGCCAGGGATTGTGGATCTCTGTCAGTTGCGGCGGTCCTAATGCGGTCCGACCGCCATAGTTGTAATATGGCGGTTGGACCTCCACCGGGAGTTTGGCGGTCCCATTGACCGCAAAACTCGTAATTAGCCCAAAGTTTTTGCCAGTTGCTGTTGGGGAATATCTAAGAATGCTTCATATGAGGGACTATCTTTAATAAGCAAGAATTGGTCTGTCAGTCTCCCATGGGTAGCGGTTTGATGGAGGCTGGCTTGAATATGCTCCCATTATCAGACTTTTAACTGCTTTTTGGAGGTGCTAGTCACTGATTAAGGATCCGACCAAAAAGATCCAAGGCTCAACTTTTCTATCTATGATTGAACATGTCTGAACCATGGAAAGGAAAGGCCTGTATCAGAGGACAACAGTGATGCAACCGCATTCCTATGTGGCTTAAGTTCCTCCATAGTGCAGATCCTTACCAAGTATACTAGTGGCCTTTGCCTGGGGAATTTCTCCCACCCGTTTGAGCACTATATCAAGAAACATTGGTATTAAGGTAATGCCTTTGTATAATTGGAGAAGAGAACAAATAAACTTATTGTCACTTAAGGTAAGTGGGTCTGTGACCGTGTGGCCCTAAACTTCTGCGCCGTAGAGGGCTGCTAATTGGGCCTCTAATTTGTAGAACTCAATTGCCGGTAGTAGGGCTCTGGAGGTGGTACCTTGATATTTTTTATAAATAAGTGAAGCACCGCCCATCTCTTTTGAAAGTGGGGCGACCATAAGATCACGCTGTCCATAATGACACCCAAATATTCAAACCTAAAGTTCGCTCCACCATCTCGTTACCCAAGACAAGTGCATTTCTAAATGATCAATGGGGTCTGACAACCATAAACTTTGTCTTTGTGACATTAATCTCCTGTCCGCTAGCCGCACAATAAGAACTGAAATTATCCAGTAATTGCTGCAGACCCATGGGGTCTGAGAAATTAGCAGAGTGCTGCCTTCAAATAAAAGAGCAGAGACACTAGCCCCTTCTAATTTGCTAATGGCCTCAACTATATTGTTCACAAATGGAGAAAAAAAGAGTAGGGACCAATAATCATCCTTGCCTCACCCATCTGCGTAACAGAATACGGTCTGTGAGTTGCCCCTGGGGACCCCGTTGCACTTGGGCGTAGTTATCATGATGGAGTCTTATTAACTGGCCAAGAACGGCTTCAGGGATCCCTAATTTCTTTAATGACGCCCAAAGCAGTCCACTAGGGACGAAGTTGAAGGCTGTTTTAAGGTCAATAAGGACTATATAAAGATGACCCTCTTTAAGCTTTGTGTACTTCCAAATTATAACAAGCAGCCTCAGAACTTGGTCAGTGGTGCTGGTCTTGGATCTAAACCCAGTTTGATAAGGGTCAAAATTCCAATATCCTTTATCCAATCATTCAATTTATTTAGCAGCTGTCTTGCATTGACTTTCTGGAGCCTGTCCAAAAGGCTTATTGGCATATAGTTACCAGGGCTTCCTCAATCCCTCTTTTTATTAATAGGGAGAATTTCCGACCCTTTCCATGTATCGGGGATTGGGGCACCTGAAGCTATAGCATTACTCAAACAGTTAACATATGGCACCCAAAATAACATGTCATGACACAGTAATTCACCAGGAATTCTATCTAGCCCTGGAGCCTTACCCACTTTGATTGTATTGATGGCTGCCCAAGTTTCCTCAAGTGTGAAGTGTAAAGCTGGGGAAATAGGATTTAAAGAAGGGTAAAGGAGGGTAGGGGGCCACGTTAGGCTCAATGGAGGCAAGCTCATATAGTTTGGTAATATGGGTTTCCAAAGCCCCTAAATTCAAATTGCAGCCTATCTGCAAATTGGATTACCTACTCTCATGACTGATTATTTTCCAAAATGACCCTTTCTCGCCAGACCTACCAGCCACCACTAGATCGCCCCAGCTTGCTTCCTCCCACTTTTGCCATGCAGTTCTTAATTCCTTTTTGTACGTGTCCCTTGCTACACGAACCTCGGCTGAGTTTTCTTTTTTCAAAGAATATGTCAGGGCTTTTTTAGTCATCCTACAATCCTCTGTGTACCATAAATTACTGTCAGCATTATGGGCCCTAGACTGGAAATTCCTAAAAGATGATGTATGGGAACAGCTAACAACAGTGAGTGACTTTAATGACACAGCCACCTTTTGGAGAGTTCTTAATCATTCATTTTTAGTTATCGAGGCTGCTCCAAACATGCCTTCAGTAATATCTGAAGACATGTGCCTTGATCACTTCTCTCACATCTATTCATTTGAGGGCAGGTTGGTACTGGCAAGTCATACCCTTGGCAAGGGAGTCACGGGGGACCCTGTTCTTCATTTTTTGATTGGGGAGGTTGCTGATGCCATTCAGTGCTTAGCCTGCAATAAGGGTCATGGCCCCAATGGTGTGCCAGCAGACCTGTTTAGGAGTGATATAGTTATCTGGGCTCGGCTGTTGACTAATACCTTAAATATAGCCGTGTTGTCAGGCCCTCCTAGGTCTTGGTCACAATCGATAATTGTCCCAATATTGAAAAAGGGCGATCGGGATGACCCTAGATGCTACAGACCCATAACCTTGATCGACAGCAATGTTAAAGTTTTGGGCCAGGTGGTTCTGGAAAGGTTATTGCAGTGGGCTGGGTAGAAAAACATTATTTTGGACTCACAATACGGATTCAGGTCTGGCCTAAGTACTAGTATCGACCAGGGCCTGAATCTGATTTATTTATCCAGAAGTACACCATAGTAAAGAAAGGAACTCTCTTTATGAGATTCATGGATCTCACGTCTGCATTCGACCGGGTGAATCGATCAAAACTCTGGGTGATGTTGTTGTCTCTTAGTGTTGATCCAGTACTAGAATCCTTCCTGGCAGACATTCATCAGGATGTGTCTGCCTCAGTTAGGTATGGTTAATGCACTAATTGTTTTTCTAGTACCCAAGGCATCAGGCAAGGGTGTATCCTGGCCCCCTTTTTATTTATCTATTTGAATGGTCTGGACGCGGTGTCGTGGGGTAAACAACGCGCCGCCCCCTGTTTTGGAGCCTGATCTTTACCAGTTTTACTATATGCAGATGATGCCATCCTTATGTCAAGGACGGCATTAGGGCTCCAACTGCTGCTTGACTCCTTTCCTGATTTTATGGCTGGTTTGGATTTGTCAATTAACAGCACAAAATCCTTCATTCTGGTTGCAGGAGTTAAACCATCCAAACCTGAAGGCCCATTTTTATAATAACATCAAGATTAGTCATGTACGCACTTTGAATTACTTAGGCATTCTCCTTGATGATAGGAATACTTGGGGTCCTCTACTTCTTTCCAAAAGACTTACGCTAGCTCGTTTATGTGGGGCGGTTATGGATTTTAGTGCCAGGGTGGGCAAGAAACAACCAAAGGCCTTGATTCACATCTGCAAAGCCAAATGTATTTCAGCCACCTGTTATGGCATTGATATTTAGGGCTATAGGGACTGTAGCGCCATTCAGGTTGAAGAAAATACATTTGCTAGGCACCTACTGTCTTGCAATTGACTCCAACTTATGTTGTTCATGAAGAACTTGGCCTCAAATATATCACTGACACCATAAAATGGAGACCCCTGTTGCACTGGATCTCTGTTTGGTACAAAAGTGAGCCAAAATTGAACAGGTTGATAATTAGAGATTGTTTCTTTCTTAACTCAACTGCCATCCCTTGGTTGAAATATATCAAGCTCGAACTTGCAGCCCTGGGTCACCCCAACCTGTTTTCCTGTCCCGAAAGAATTGTTAAAGCTGATTACTTATGGGTAAAACTGAATTTCCTGAGGTGCAACAGTATTAATTGAGAAGGGCTCGAACTACAGAAACCGGCGGTTCATGCTCACTGTTTGGTTAAAACCGTCTCCTCAATTGAGCCGTATTTGACCTGGGCAAATAATGTGTATCACTGCCAGCTCCTCACCAGTTAAGAATTAACCTTTTTTTTTGCTGGTAATCAGTTTTCCTAAAGGTTAGGCTGCACAGGGTACCCTTGGTCTTTGTGAGTGTGACAACTTTACGGCCCAGACTGTGGTTCATTTTGTATTGTTTTGCTCATGCTATATCCCTTCAAGGAGGGAAAATTTGATACCAGTCTTAAAAGGTCCTAATTTTAACCAAGTAAAACCTGCAATGACGTTTCTTCTTATGTTGAAACAGGGTAACGTCTGTGTGCACATGGGCTTTTTTCTAAGCAGTCTTGTTAAATTTTGGGAGGCTTAGCCCTAGTACAAATCTAGTTGTGACTTGGCCTGATCTTATCGAGGTCACTGTATTTGATTTGATTGGTGTTTTATTTTCTTCTTGCTTCTGATTTGGGATGGTTTTAATTCGTTGTTATCCTCGGTTTCAGCAACATGTCAATGCTTGAGTCATGTGGTTGTTTTAACTGATAAAATTGTATGCAACCATGCCTGGATAGATAGATTTGTCCTTCAGGCTTTTGGATGCTGGTTAATGTTTTTATTATGGTCCGAGGGATTGTATTTTATTTTTTTGCCTACATTTTTGCTGTATTCTGTCTTAATTCAGATGAGATGTTAGATCAGTTTATTTATTGGATTTTATGTATCTTTTATGGTTATATTTGTTTTAACCAATTAAAGAAATGTACTTTCTTACTTAATAGGGGGTTGTGTCAAAATCGATTTTAAAGATGCAGCCAGAATGGCATAAATATCAGATATAGGGAATTTGGAAAGGGTAGAAATAGATACTGTGAATACATTATCTGTAAAAAGATATTATATCCTAGTCAGAGTCTCCACGTTCCCCAAGATTGAGGGCCATTTAATAGACCTTCGGTTATTCCCCAATATTGGCGCTATAGTAGGTGTTACAGTGGGGGCTGGTTGCTAGAACGACATCGCAAAAGATTAAGATATAAGGGGTAGTGATCACTGTTAGAAATGGAAGTCTCTAGTTGGAAGTGGCTGGCCAATGTCCAAGTAGGGACCCTTCTTCCTAAGTCAGAGTGAGGGGGCTACACCCTTTGATAACCCCTGCTCAACCCTGTGGTAACGTATCACGGGCAGACAGGCCTATCTCAGAGGCAGTGTGTGAAGCATTTATGACCATACACAATAACGCAGTGATGACACCACAAAGGGACACCACACAAGTAGCTATAGAAAAATAGGTATCTTTATATAAGCTTAACACAAGGCTCAAATACGATCAAAAATCCCCAATGCACGTAAATATAAGTTCACGAAGAAAGGCAATTAAAAGCACTCAAAAGCGTGTGAAACGAACTTAGTTCGAGGCCGGGGTCTACGCGACCCGGTGATGCACAATGTACCTGAGGTTTAAAGGGGCACGGCACGCAGCTTCGGGAGGAAGCCGCGATGATGACAGGCAGACTCGCAGCGGCTGCAGCTCCCAGCTGCAACGGTCCACTGCGTGCACTCACGAGGCTCCTGAGGCGGTGATAAAAAGGCGGGCTCTCAGCGGCAGCAGCTCCTCAGCCGCAGCGGCCCACAATAGCGATAGCGCTGATCCTTGTAGCATAGACAAATGCGGGCTCTCAGCGGCAACAGCTCCTCAGCTGCGGCGGCCCACAATAGCGATAGCGATGATCCTCGTAGCACAGACAAATGCGGGCTCTCAGCGGCAACAGCTCCTCAGCTGCAGCGGCCCACAATAGCGATAACGATGATTCTTGTAGCACAGACAAATGCGGGCTCTCAGCGGCAACAGCTCCTCAGCTGCAGCGGCCCACAATAGCGATAGCGATGATCCTCGTAGCACAGACAAATGCGGGCTCTCAGCGGCAACAGCTCCGCAGCGGCCCACAATAGCGATAGCGATGATTCTCGTAGCACAGACAAATGCGGGCTCTCAGCGGCAACAGCTCCTCAGCTGCGGTGGCCCACAATAGCGATAGCGATGATTCTTGTAGCACAAACAGATGCGGGCTCTCAGCGGCAACAGCTCCTCAGCTGCAGCGGCCCACAATAGCGATAGCGATGATTCTCGTAACACAGACAAATGCGGGTTCTCAGCGGCAACAGCTCCTCAGCTGCAGCGGCCCACAATAGCGATAGCGATGATTCTCAGCCCGCGTTCCCCGCAGTAGACCCAGAGGCTCTGGAATTCTCGACAGAAGCCTCACCTGCTAGTAGAATCCCTCTCAATAGGAATTCAGAAGGCGGATGGTGAAGTCTAATGTCCCTGAGACTTCAGCAGGAGGCAAGCTCAAATCAGGCCCTTGGGTAGTTGCTTCAGCAAGATGGATGAAAGTTTCAAAGTCCTTTTCCTCTTGTTACATGGACAGAGGTTCGTCTTGACATCCAGAAGTAACACACCACGTAGGGGTTTCGGCGCAGATATATATACCCCACAGGTCTTTGTTATCAAAAGTCCCAAGTCACTGAACCCAGCCAGAACCAGTTCGGTGTGGTGCTGGAGCACTTTATTTACGAGGCGGCATCCTGCCTTTGAGGAAGAGGGGGTGTGCCATCAGATGCACAGTGGTGGCTGGAGCCATCATTCACCTTGCCAGGCCCAGCCCTGCTCATCTCAAAGGGTCACCCCTTCCCATACTCCAGCTGCAGATCTCGCTATTCGACCCAGGTCGGGCTCAGCCTGCCCTGACCCTCCAAGACCAGACATCCAATACACATAACAGCAGAGCACACTGGACGACTAAGGCAAGAAAATACCTACTTCCTAGAAGTGGTATTTTCAAACACAGAATATAAAAATAATCCTCACTAAAAGATGTATTTTAATATTCTGAGCTCAGGCATACTAAATTCGACTTTCCAAACATGTTCCTTGGGTCAGCTAGGATTATAGGATGTAATAATCAAAGCTGCCCATTCTGGCCTAAGGGAACAGATAGCCTTGCAATAGTGAAAAACAAAATGGAGTGTAATTCACTATTAGGACATGCCACACAGACCAAGGCAGGTCCTACCTTTCACATACAATGCACCCTGCCATAGGGATGACTTGCATGATGCCAAGGGAAGGTTGAGGGACTGGGAAGTGGTTTCACTTTACAGTCAAAGAATGGCAGTTCTGGACTGCGCACAGACTCTGCGATGGCATGTCTGAGACACACTTTACGCGCTGCTTATGTGGGTTGCGCAATCAGCGCTGCAGGCCCACCAGCAGCATTCGGTCTACCAGCCCTGGGCACGCACGGTGCACTATACTAGGGACTAACAGGTAAATCAAATGAGCCAATTATGGGAATACCAATTCATCCAGTCAATTTACAATAGGGAGCATTCGCGCTGTAGCACTGAAGGGCAGTGGCACAGCGCCCAGAGCCTCTAACACCAGCAAACACAGAGGAGACAAAAAGCGAAAGATGGAAGGGAGACCCACGCCAATGGTGCCAGGTCTAACAATCACTCTCTCCAGTATCTGATCTATATTGAAGTCCTCCATACTGTCCCACATAGTGACTCTAATAAGGATATAATCTATTTTAGATCTTATTGAGCCTTACCTCTATGTTGGAGCTTCCTGTTTATCAGATAGTGACCTTCCGTTACATATCCTCAATCCATTTGATGTTGTAAAGCGAACAAGTTGCATGGCAGATGGGGAGCACGGCACATAAAGTTTAGAACTAAGAGGTGGTAAACCCCAACTCTCATCCTCTTCTTCTACTATCAGGTAGTAGCCGTAAATAGATTCATAATAAATATTGAAGTCACCACCTATAACAATCATATCCTTACTGTTAATTGAGCTAACAAACTTCTGAATGATGGTTAAGGCTGATGATTCCACACTTCTACTTCTAGGCCTACAGTAAACATAAAATAAATACAAACTAATGCCCCTGAGAGGTAGATTTTTAACCCTAAAACATCTGGCGAATTAATAGGTGACTACCACCACGTTAGCAGAATCATTCTGTTGTTCTCCCATTTCCAGAAGTGTTCCAGATGTACCAGGAGCCTGGTTCGAACACTGTCAATCTAAACCATCCGGAAGTGATAAGGGTTCAAAAGAGTTTTTGATGGCTATATTGAAAGTTATTTTGCCAAGATTGCCTGTAGATACATCAAGGATTTAGTGGCTAAGGGTATCCCCGGACATGGGTCCCTTGCTTGCTACACCATTGGATTCAAGCTAGCCTGGCTGATGAGGGGTGATACCCCGAAACTGCTTCCAGGATGCTTTTTACCGGTCCAGGGAGGACCTGGCATGGCAGTTCGGGCTGGACTGTTCCCATGGGGAGCAGGGTCAAGACTGATTTGCATATGGCTTGGTCCAAACTGGGGTGACGTGGCAAGCAAAAGAACAATGGGTTGGAGTGCTGCCCGAAGCTATTGCCAGTGGTTAGACTTTTTGCAAGCAGCCTCCTGTAGTGTCTTGTAAGTATGAATGGTGGACACTTCTGATCCCTGATGGACTCCGTAGAAGAATGACTTAATCGTTTGGGAGTGTTTGGGTGTGGTTAATAAAGTTCACGATGCAGTGCGTGTAGTTAATGGTTACACCCTGAAGAATAAAGACGTGCACTACATACCTCTATGTGTAGTGTGGTCATTTGCATGCTACCAGGCTGGGGAGGACCGCAACATGACATGACGTGTATTTGTAAAGTGCACGTTCACTCAAGGGTATCTTGGTGCTGAATAACAGATGTTTATTGTTACCCAACTCAATTGTACTCATTTTGTTGACATCAGAAGGATGAAAGGCTGAGTGGACCCCACCAGGATTTGAACCTGTGACCATGAGGTCGAACACAGGCCCCTACAGTGGACATAACAGCACCAGCATACACACAGTACGATAGCGCTAAAGGCAGCGACAATCAGGCACAGAGAAGCACAGAAGGCTGCAATAGCCAGATGCAAAAGTGCACCAAAAGCAGAAGCATCCAGGCGCCAAGAAACACTAAAGGCAGTAAAACCAGGTATGATGCAGAAGGTTGAGAATGGTGACAACCATGTAAAGGATACAATACCGCTACTTACCGCCAAAGAAGAAGTTAGAGCCTCTCAAACTCGGATTGGGCACAATGGCCCAGATGTCAGCAGATGGCTAGCGCTTGATGAAGGTGCCAGTCCAAGGGGCAGCCAACATCTCCAGAGCGGGTCCTGCTCTTGACAGCAGGAAGTGTCAGGGGTGAGATTATAATGCCGCCGCCTTTCTGAAATGACAACTTCCATTCGATACTGCCAGAAAGCTGAATATTGGCGCAAGATGAACTGCCTGGATTGAAGCATTTGATGATTTAATCGAAGCACTAGAAGAAGCAGATGACAAAAAGACCATCAAATACTTGAAGAACCTTGCCAGTGATGGAGTGAAGGAAGCGATAAAGAAAATACCCCAAGCTAATGAAATATCTTACAGCCAGATTAAGGCGGCATTGGAAATCAAGTTCAATCCAATGCCAAACGTCAACTATGAAAGGTATTTCTTCAACCAAGTGAGACAGCAAGCTGGAGAAATGATGGATGAGTTTGCTGAAAGACTTGAGGCCCTCATCAAGCATTGCAAGTTCAATGATGAAGAAGCCATCTGCCCCAGAGTCATTGATGGTTGCCTTTCCCACTCGTTCAGACGACGTATGCGGCGCAAGACACTCAATCTGGAGAGAGTGCTTATGGCTGTGAGAGCAGAAGAATGTGCAGATCGACAAGCTACTGCTATGGAAGCTGGAGTAGCACAGAGTGAATCCGCATTGAACATGAAAAGTAAGCAGAGAATCAAGGTTGATGGTCATACAGTGATGTCACAGAAGAAAAAGAAATTGTGTTGCCGTTGGGCAAACATGCAAAGGCTGCGGCATAGAAAAACATTTCATAACGATTTGCAAAGCGAAGGAATAACCAACTGTGTCACGTCGAGAAGAGAAAATGGATGCCAGAAAGTTCCAGAAGCCCTCTAGCCATGCCCACAAGACCAAGCAGTGACATCAATTGAGGAAAGTGGAAACTAAAGGAGATCAATCATCATCAAATTCATCTTCCAAAGGTTCTTCAGTGTCATTGCCGAACAACAGTGAAGAAGATGGCTGTGCGATGATGTCGACTGGTGAACGACATGCGCATGTGGGTTTGGCTCAGGGCCGGACTGGGAACCGAAACCAGCCCTGGCAAACTGCTCGGCTGGTCCCCCTGGGGGGCCTGAGGGGGTGCGATCAAGCTGTTTGCAAAGGCCGGTTTTGGCTGATTTTGTTACAGGAGGCCAATATTGCCAGCCCCCGGTAACAAAAACGGCCCCCAGGGACCCAAAACCGGCCCCCACTCTGGCGGCCGACCGGGGAAATGCCCGGTGCCCACTGCGGCCAGTCTGGCCAGTCCGGCCCTGGTTTGGCTTCATGCAGAGAAGAGTCCAAGACCAAGTGAGATCGCTACATGAAACAACCATGTTCCTTTGGACTTTGCCTCAAGATCACACTAAAGGAAAATGGTTGTCCAATACCTTTTATCATTGACAGTGGTGCATTGATAAAACCATGCCAGCAGAGAAGTACAATGAGCTCCCTCCGGTGCCCCATCTCACACCTTCGAAGACAAAGGTATACATGTGGGCTGCCTCCACGCCATTGCAAAGCCAAGGATCATTTGTAGCAAACATGCAACACAAGATGGCGAAAGTACAAATGCTGATTCATGTTCTTCAAGGTACTTGGTCAAGTGTATGTTTACTCAGTTTTAGTACTGCTGCTGAACTGGGTCTGATGTCCATCAACGATAACATAAATGCACATGCAGTCAGTTCCCATCATTGTTTCATGGACTAGGAAAGCTTAAGCCCATGAAAGTGCAACTTCATATCAAAGAGGACAGTCGTGCTGTTGCTCAACAACATTGTCGCATTGCTTTTCACTTGCAGTAAGCTGTTGAGAAAGAACTAGAAATGCTGTTGAAGCATGATATCACTAAATGCTCTACTGATCCTACACCATGGGTTTAACCTATAGTGGTAGTGCCCAAAAAGGATAGTGGAGGTGATGTGTGCATCTGTGTTGACACGTGCCAAGCTCACAATGCTGTTGAGAGAGAATGACCTCCAGGTCCACACATTGCAGACATGATTACACAGTTGAATGGCGCCAAAGTCTTTTCTCACCTTGATCTGAACTAGGGATAACATCAACTTAAACTAGAGGAAAATTGCAGGTACATTACCACCTTTTCGAGCCATATTGGTTTGTTCAGATATAAAATACTAAGTTTTGGTGTGTCGTCAGCTGTGGAACTCTTACAGGATGTCATTCGCTGCATAATACAGCCTGCCACACATGCTTTTAATTAGTGATGATATACTGGTATTTGGGGCCACTAGAAAGGAGAATAAAAAAATTCCTTGCACAAGTATGCAGCTTACTTAGTGACACAGGTCTCTCTTTGAATGCAGAGAAGTGTGAGTTTGACAAAACAAAACTCAAATTCTATGGACATATTTTCTCTAAAAAGGGGATGACACCAGATCCCGTTAAAGTACAAGCATTATCGTCCACTACTCCGCCACAAGATGTGACCATGCTGCCATCCTTCCTTGGCATGGCCAGTTTCTGTTCCAGGTACATTTGTGATTATGCCACAGTCAGTGTCCCTTTGAGTGACTTCACAAAAAAGAACGCTGTGTTCAAGTGGTCACCTGAATGCGATTGAAGCTTTAAGAAAATCAAACATGCAATTGAGAATGCTACCGTAATGGCCTACTTTGATCCAAAACTTCATACTGAGATTGTAGTAGATGCCACCCCAGTGGGGTTGGTTGCAATCCTTGCGCTGCACAGTGGACACGATAATGCACATTGTGGCTTATGCATTCAGGAGCCTGTTGCAGACCGAACGTGCTTATTCCCAACCTGAGAAAGAAAGTCTAGCTGTAGTGTGGGCTTGTGAATACTTCCATGTGTTTCTCTATGGAAAGCACTTCACTCTTGTCACTGACCGTGAGGCGTTGCTCACCATTTTTGGACATCTGAGAGCTAAGATGCTCCCTTGCATCGAGAGGTAGGGGTTGTGGCTGCAAGAGTATGATTACACTATTGTGCATAGACCAGGGAAAGATCAAAATCCTGCTGACTACTTTTCATGAGTGCCAGTGCAGTGTCACAGTACAATGTCTAAAGTAGCTGAGGCCTATGTTAACTTCATATTCAAGTCAAGCATACCTGTAGCTCCTTTAGTGGAACAAATTCTTGCTGCTACAAATGCAGATCAAGATCTGCATGTTCTCAAAGACATTATTGCCCAGCAAATCTCGAAGAAACACACTCAACCTCTTACGGATGAATTTGAATACCAAAAATGTGAGCGAGGAACTCTCTATCACTCAAAAAGTATGTTCTAGAATTGCCATTCAAGAGAGTTTGTGACAAATCATTGAACTGGCACACGAGGGTCATTGTGGCATTACCTAGTCACAACCAAGAGAGCGCTTCGAGACCAAGTGTGGTATCCTCGCCTTAATGAAAGAGTTCAAAAATAATTAAAGACCTGTCATTTGTGCGACTGCTTATCTCCCAAAACAACACAGCATCCGTTAGATATGTCTGACCTCCCGAAGCAGGTGTGGGAGAAGACTGCGGTTGATTTCTTTGCCCCCCTTAACAATTGACATAATCTCATGGTAGTTGTTGATGACTACTCATGATTATCCATTGTGGAAGACCTGTTGTCAACCACACACGAAAAAGTCATTGGGACATTAAATGACATTTTTGCAACATGGGGTGTCCCCTTCATTCTCAAGTCCAACAACGGCCTTCCGCTCAAACAACCAAGAGTTTAAAGATTTTCTCACTAACATGAATGTTAAACATTGGAAAAGTACCCCTCTCTTGCCACAGGCCAATGGTGTTGTCGAATGCTTCATGGGCACCTTAAAGAGAGTGCACTACGCTAGAAGGAAGTGATCTCAAATTGGCTCTATGTTCAGCCCTTCGTGCCTACAGATCAACTCCCCATTCAATTACAGGTGAAAGCCCTGCCAACTTGATGTTTGGGAGAGCCATGGGAACCAAATTGCCACAAAGGACCACTCCTAGGTCGACAGATGCAGATGAGATCTGTACGACGGATCCTTTGCAGTCCAGAATGAAGGCCTATTCTGATAAATGCCGATGTGCTTGGGACACCGTTTTCATGGAAGGAGACCGGGTCCTGGTCAAGCATAAACGAAAATACAAGTCTGATGCTCCATTTGATGCTGAACCCCTGAGGGTTGTGACGAGCAAAGGACATATGGTGACCACTCAACGTCTCGGAAAGTCCATCACGAGAGACTTGTCACACTTCAAGCACCTGCCTTGATGTTCGTTGGTCCCAGATGTCAGAAGTGAGACCTGCCCACCTGAGAGTTCGGAGAACTCCTACCTCTACATCCCCGGTGCCGAGTATAGGCACTGCTCCTCCATCTCATCACTAGGTTTGGAAGACTGGTTCAAGCACCTCGATGACTCATTGAGGAACTATAATGTATATTAGTAATATTTGTACTTTTTATTTAACAAAGGGGGAGATGTAGGGTCTTGTAAGTATGAATAATGGGACTCTTCTGGTCCCTGATGAACACTGTAGGGGAATGACATATTCGTTTGGGTGTCTGCATTGGGTAATTAAGGTCATGACGCAGTGCGTACAGTTAAAGGTTGTACTCTGAAGAATAAGGACATGCACTACAAATCTCTGTGTGTGGTGTGGTCATTTTCATGCTAACAGGCTGGGGAGGATGCTACAACTGGCTACAAGGATGGGATATTTACCCATTGCGTGTTTCATATATGTTAGCTATCGGCAGGGAATTTTCACTGCAAGTGTTCTAGCCAACACTAAAGCATGGCAGACTAACATGTCATGGTGGTATGCTTGGCATTAATTTTGTTTCACAGAAACAAAAACCCAAAGGTTAAATTTGTTTCTGTGACACAAAATAGCAATGGCCCTGATGCAGGAGGAGATATCTCCAAGCACACTGGATCACTGATCATTGTTCTTGCCCAAGAACCCAGTGGAGAAAAAAAATCAGTCAGGATGCCTGCCGTAAATGGGCAGGCATTCTGATACTCTCAAACAAGTGGCACTGTGGAGGCTGGTCTGCTAGTAGTTTTTTACTGAAGGTGAAGCCAGCCGAAGCTCCGCCTCCAGAAACAAAGAGGTTCCCCTGCCTCCATCAAATGTGGCAGATTTCAGCAGATGTCCTACATCTGCCCCAGTTTAAATGGCTCCCTTAATTTGACAATAATTAATTTGGAAATGATTTAATATCAAACTTTGACTAGTACGATAACGTACACTTACATTGCAGTGATTTGGCACTGGCCATTAACATTGGCTATCACTGGAGTTAGAGTAGTAGAGTTATCTGGTTGAAGTTATTGCAAGACAGAGTAATGGCCAATGTTATGCCCAAGTCGAGATTTAAAAACAGCAGTTTTAAAAATGATTTTTTTTTACTTGAGATCATTTTTTAAGCATTTTGATGGTGATTACAAAATGGTGGAATGTGTTTCTGAAGAGGGATAACCCAAGATATATATATATTCACTGAAAAAACCATAGGTTTTAGGGACAGTTATAGTTAGTTGGACATTTTACTCGTACAAAACCCGTGAAATTCCCCCGTTATAGTTAGTTCAGCTAACTATAACTCGCGCCCGCAATGCACTGCTGATGACGTCACATATTACATCACTCATGACATGGTCAGTGACATCACTGATGACATCACTGATGACATCTCAAATGACATCACTGATGACATCATCCAGTGACTGTGTGTTTCTGTAAAGTTTAAATATTTTTAATATATATAGGAAAAGACGTATTGAAGAATGAGTGGGTGTGTAAGTGTCTGTATGGATGATTTAGTAGGTGCGTGACTGACTCTATAAGTGAGTGATTTAACGTATCTTACTGAATGCATGGGTTAGTGACTAAACTGGGTGAATGTCTGTATCCGTCTGTCTGTTGCTGTGTAAGTGGCTGCATGGGTTTGTGAATAGCTACATGAGTGTCTATAAGAGTTATTGATTGGTTCTATGAGTATCTGTATGGGTGCCTGAGTGTTTGTGTGGATGGGGTGTGTGCGACTGTGCATAGATGTGTGAGTGGGTGATTCACTGGGTGGATGGTTTCAAGAGTGCATCTGTGATAGACTGTATGGGTGGGTAAGTGTGTGTAAGAGTGTGTTAGTGAGTGAATGTATGTCCCAGTGGTACATGTGTGAGTAACTACATATGTGAAAGGCAGTATATATGTGTGTTGGAGTATATAAATAGCTATAAGCGAGAGTGAGTGATTGTGATAGTGGCTGTATGGATGAGTGTGTGCTTGTATCAGTGATTATATAAGAGCGTAACAATGTGCTAGTATTTGTATGATTAAGTGAGCTGGTATGTGTATAACTGTATAGGTGAGTAAATGGCAGTGTGTTTAATTATTTGCATGACTGACTAGGTGTGTGAGTACCTCTATGGATGAGTGGCGGTGTTTGAGTGTCTATATAGGAGTATGAGTGCATATGATAGTCCTGTCCTGTACTGAGTGACCGTAAGTATGAGTGACTGTACAGGTGAGTGAGTGGATGTGTGTGTAGACCTAAGAATCAGTGAGTGGGTATGTAGTTATTGGTGTTGGAGTGTCTATGGTTTTGCGAATGGCAGTCTGTAATTTAGATTGGGTGTATCAAAGGTTATATTAGGGTGTGAAGAGCTGCATCAGATTATCACGTGGATGATGTCATCAGTGATGTCATTTGAGATGTCATCAGTGATGTCATCAGTGATGTCACTGACCATGTCATGAGTGATGTAATATGTGACGTCATCAGCAGTGCATTGCGGGGCGCGAGTTATAGTTAGCTGAACTAACTATAACGGGGAATTTCACGGGTTTTGTACGAGTAAAATGTCCAACTAACTATAACTGTCCCTAAAACCTATGGTTTTTTCAGTGAATTTCAAAGGTTTTTTAAATGCTAATTTCTAACTATAACATATCTGAAACCTATGGTTTTTTCAGTGAATTTCAAAGGTTTTTTAAATGCTAATTCCTAACTATAACATGTCTGAAACCTATGGTTTTTTCAGTGAATTTCAAAGGTTTTGTAAATGACAATTTTTAAATGTATTAATTGTTATATTAATTTTTTCATACTGATTTACTACATTTTTAGAAACAATTTTTTTACATATTTTATTTTTTAAATTACATTGTAATTACATTATACATTACATTACAAAAATACTTTCTCAGAATGAATTACTTTAGTTTAAATACTTTGCACATAGGCAATAGACTTTTAAGTACAGTAGTTACAGTTGTTGCAATGGGCAACACATTTTCAAACACAATGCAACATTCAGCTCAATGTGAATTTCTAGTTAAATGCAATTAGTTACTTTATGGATTACTTTTCTAACCACAGGACTGGATCCTAGATTCAGTCCTGGTACATCTCCTGTAAACAGTTGAGTAAAAGCGTTTTGGTTACATTCGTGATTTTTAAGGAATATTATTGTATTTTAAAAGTTGACACTGTTATCGTTACTTTTTCTTACTCAGTGTTGTATCCTGGATCCAGCACTGGTGCATCTCCTGTAAACAGTTGAAAGAATGCGTTTAAGTCATACAGGCGATTTTTAAGGAATATTTGTAGTTTGTGAAAATCGACACTTTGAAACTTTTCTGCTGAAAACCAGACAATGGATTCCTATGGAAGAAAATATAAGTTACTGGTAAGTACGGTTAAAATTACTTTTCAGGGTCAGTGCTGGGCTAAAAGATGCACCACTGGGTTCTCTCCTGATAACAGGTGAGTAAATTGGAATTCGTACTTTGGTTGATTTTAGAGGAATATTATAAAGTTCCAAAACTCCACACTTAGAAGAATTTCCAAGTGAAACCAGTCAATGTTAGCCTATGAAGGAAATTCAAGTTACCGGTAAGTACGGTTAAAATTACTTTTCAGGACCAGTACTGGGCTGAAAGATGCAGCACTGAGGTCTCTCCTGATAACAGGTGAGTAAATCGGAATTCGTATTTCGGCTGATTCAAGAGGAATATTTTAAAGTTCCAAAACTCCACACTTAGAAGAATTTCCAAGTGAAACCAGTCAATGTTAGCCTATGGAAGGAAATTCAAGTTACTGTTAAGTACGGTTAAAATTACTTTTCAGGACCAGTACTGGGCTGAAAGATACAGCACTGAGGTCTCTCCTGATAACAGGTGAGTAAATCGGAATTCGTATTTCGGCTGATTTTAGAGGAATATTTTAAAGTTCCAAAACTCCACACTTAGAAGAATTTCCAAGTGAAACCAGTCAATGTTAGCCTATGAAGGAAATTCAAGTTACCGGTAAGTACGGTTAAAATTACTTTTCAGGACCAGTACTGGGCTGAAAGATGCAGCACTGAGGTCTCTCCTGATAACAGGTGAGTAAATCAGAATTCGGATTTCGGCTGATTTTAGAGGAATATTTGTATGTTTCAAAAATCAACACTTAGAAACTTTTTCATCAAAAAGCAGTCAATGATATCCTATGGAAGGAAATTCAAGTTACTGGTAAGTACGGTTAAAATTACTTTTGAGGATCAGTACTGGGCTGAAAGATACAGCACTGAGGTCTCTCCTGATAACAGGTGAGTAAATCGGAATTCGTATTTCGGCTGATTTTAGAGGAATATTTTAAAGTTCCAAAACTCCACACTTAGAAGAATTTCCAAGTGAAACCAGTCAATGTTAGCCTATGAAGGAAATTCAAGTTACCGGTAAGTACGGTTAAAATTACTTTTCAGGACCAGTACTGGGCTGAAAGATGCAGCACTGAGGTCTCTCCTGATAACAGGTGAGTAAATAGGAATTCGTAGTTCGGCTGATTTTAGAGGAATATTTTAAAGTTCCAAAACTCCACACTTAGAAGAATTTCCAAGTGAAACCAGTCAATGTTAGCCTATGGAAGGAAATTCAAGTTACTGGTAAGTACGGTTAAAATTACTTTTCAGGACCAGTACTGGGCTGAAAGATGCAGCACTGAGGTCTCTCCTGATAACAGGTGAGTAAATCGGAATCCGTATTTCGGCTGATTTTAGAGGAATATTATAAAGTTCCAAAACTGCACACTTAGAAGAATTTCCAAGTGAAACCAGTCAATGTTAGCCTATGGAAGGAAATTCAAGTTACCGGTAAGTACGGTTAAAATTACTTTTCAGGACCAGTACTGGGCTGAAAGATGCAGCACTGAGGACTCTCCTGATAACAGGTGAGTAAATCAGAATTCGGATTTCGGCTGATTTTAGAGGAATATTTGTATGTTTCAAAAATCAACACTTAGAAACTTTTTCAGCAAAAGCAGGCAATGATATCCTATGGAAGGAAATTCAAGTTACTGGTAAGTACGGTTAAAATTACTTTTCAGGACCAGTACTGGGCTGAAAGATGCAGCACTGAGGTCTCTCCTGATAACAGGTGAGTAAATCGGAATTCGTATTTCGGCTGATTTTAGAGGAATATTTTAAAGTTCCAAAACTCCACACTTAGAAGAATTTCCAAGTGAAACCAGTCAATGTTAGCCTATGGAAGGAAATTCAAGTTACTGTTAAGTACGGTTAAAATTACTTTTCAGGACCAGTACTGGGCTGAAAGATACAGCACTGAGGTCTCTCCTGATAACAGGTGAGTAAATCGGAATTCGTAGTTCGGCAGATTTTAGAGGAATATTTGCACAATGGTGAAGGGAGGGGCGGGGCCTGAGGTGACATCTGTGCAAACGCGCCCGTGGCGCGTTTTAAGTTGGGGGATTAAGTCCCCTTGAATCATGAGGGTCCCTACAGGCCAACTAGCCCACCAGGAACCTCCAGTATGCGCCAGGGGCTGCGTTGCAGAGATGTGTAGAGAGGCCACACCCCTTTTACACCTCTGTGCAACGCAGCTCTGTGGCGCTTTCTGGATGTACCTGTTGGGCTAGTTGGCCCCAGGGACCCTCAGGATTGAAGGGATTTAATTCCCATCTTAAAACGCGCCACGGGGCCTGTTTGCACACGTCACCTGAAGCCCCGCCCCTCCCTTCACCACTGTGCAAACGCGCCCGTGGCGCGTTTTAAGTCGGGGATTAACTCCCTTGAATCCTGAGGGTCCCTGGGGTGCAACTAGCCCACCAGCTACCTCCATTAAGCGCCACAGAGCTGCGTTGCAGAGAGGTGTAAAGGGGCGTGGCCTCTGTACACCTCTCTGCAAGGCAGCCCTGGCGCATACTGGAGGTTCCTGGTGGGCTAGTTGGCCCCAGGGACCCCAGTATTGAAGGGGAATTACTTCCCCATCTGCAAACGCGCCAGGGCGCGTTTGCAGAGTGGTGAAGGAAGGGGCGGGGCCTGCGGGCCCGATCGTTTTTTTCTTCCTGAAGGGGGCTGTGTGGCCCCCTTCCTTTTTCCTATTTTTAGGCCCTGGGGACCCCATCCCCAGGGCCTTACTCCCTTTTTTTTAATTAAAATTAAAAAAAAAACGGGAAGGGGGCCGCGTGGCCCCCTTCCCTGGGCCTGTATTGGCCCCGGGACCCCATCCCCGGGGCATGGCCTCGATTTTTTATATTTTTATTTGGAGGGGGCTGCGTGGCCCCCTCCTCAGGCTCATTTAAGGCCCCGGGGACCCCATCCCTCGGGGCCGGCCTTGACCTTATTTTTTTATTTTTTTAAACTTTGGGGAGGGGGCTGCGTGGCCCCTCCCGGGCCACTTATGGCCCCGGGGACCCCATCCCCGGGGCCTGTCCTCACGTTGGAGACTGTGGGGGTCCCCAAATCCCCCACAGTCCCAGCCGGCTCCCCCTCCTGCGGAAGCCGGCATTGCTTTCCACATGGGGAGCAGCTAACATGCTGCTCCCCATGTGGAAAGCATTGGTTTGCATTTTGAAAGAGAGAGCAGGTTTCCTGCTCTCTCTTTCAAAATGCAAACCAAGCTTACTATGACAGGACGGGGCCGCGAGGCTCCGTCCTGTCATAGCAAACAGCAGTGTCCCGGGGTAGGCACCCCGGGACACTGCAGGAGCCGGCCCTGGGGGTGGCGGTCCCCAGGGCCATCAAGGGCTCCAGGAGGGTGCCGCGCGCCCCCTCCCATTCAGTGCACAGCCCCGGGGAGGTGGTGGTCCCGGGGCTTGGGGTCCGTAACGGACCCCCATATTTAAATGTTTAGTGCCCGGGGAGGTGGCGGTCCCGGGCGTGTGGGGGCTAGAGCCCCCCACAGGTTTTTTAATTAAAAAGAAGCCCCGGGAGGTGGTGGTCCTCGGGGCTGCGGAGGGCTCAGAGCCCTCCCGCACCATTTGTAAAAGAAAGCCCCGGGGGTGGCGGTCCCCGGGCTTGGGGGCCCTTTGAGGCCCCCATACATAAATTGAACACCCCCACCATGCCCCCGGGACTTGGGCCACCCGGGGCAAATGCAATCGAAGCGCAGGAGACCGCGCTTCGATTTTTTTTTTCCGGCAGGATTCGCGCACCCTGAGCGCATCCTGGCGATTTTAAAAAAAAATTTTTTTTTGCCCAGGGGTCCTTGTGGGACCCCTGAGCAGACCTAGGGGTCAGGGTGTTTCTACCCTGCCCCCTTTGTGCGCTTTGCGCACTTGTTTCTGTCCCTCGGTTCTACCGAGGGACAAAATGGCTGCCAACACTTCCTGATTTGGAGTGTTGACAGCCAATTAGCATGCAGCTCGTGATCGGGAGGGTGCGCGAATCCGACGCGGCCATAGATATATATGTACTTTTACTTTTGATTTTCTCAGCAACTACTGAACGGATTTACACCATTTAACAAAAGGGTTCTTTCTGAACCAAGAACTACCTCTTTGCCAAATTTGGTGTAATTCCGTTCAGCAGTTCGGGCTGTAGCCGTGTCTAAAGTTTCCTATGGAAAATTGCATGGGGAAAACGCGTTTTGGGACCCCCTTTTTCTCGGCCCCGCTTGACGAATCCCCCGAGACTTTCAGGGTAGGAGCGGACCGGAGCGCCCCACAAAGTTTGAAAATTTTGCGCAGATACGTCAACCGGCAAGAGAGTTATTTCAAATAGAATGTCGCGGATTTCCTATGGATAATAGGTTGTAACTATAACTATCTACTGGCGACCGCCAGTAGATAATATTGACATCCACCATATTTATTTATTTTTCATCCTTAGTTAATTAAAACCATTTCATGTTCGAAAGATATTTAAAACAATACCAGCTCCAATCAATTTAAACTGAAGCGGTACAATACCAGGATCCTGTGGGACGTGGGTCTTTGTACCAATTCAAGTAATAAAGTGCTTATCGTGCTTGCAATTATCATGCATTGAGGTGCCTGCCATACTGCTGTTATAACACCTACAGATGAGCCTTCCCTCTTTTATACTGATACTCAGCTGAAGTTGAGTTACCACCGTTCATAGAATTCATGTTAATAGGAGTATTTAGCAATTGATCAAGAAAGTGGGCAATCTTAAGAAGATAAAATACATAAAATAAAAACGATTTTCTTTGGCTTTAATAGTATAAAAGGTGCTAGGCATTGAATTTCGGCTCAATTTCTACTTAAAAATATTTGAAGTGCCAAGGTGTTTGACCATCTGTAATGAAACTAAATGTTTTCAGTCTAAATGCATTTTCTATAAACGCTGCAGAAAATGTATTTACTTTGAAAACAATTTTGAACAATGTTTTTTTTAAATCGTTTAAAGCGAAATATATTTCAAAGTAAATGTTTGTAACTTTCTATCTAGATGTTCACTCAAATTGGCCAGTTTACTTTGAGTTTGATGGCCATAAGACATTAACGTCCCCCGTAGATTTTTCTGTCTGCCAACACTGAATGTGTAATTGGCTCCAGTCCTCTTCCTGCCAGCCTCACTGAAATCAACTGTCACATTTTTAGGTCGAGCCTGGCCAGCGCATGCGCTGCTCTGCAAGCCATGCTGTATTCAGGTAGGGACTTGAAGCACCGCCGACTCTCTGCCCATATTTTTCATTGGCCTGTGTCATTGTCCATTGTAAACAGTAGATGTTCATTGGTCAATAGGCTTAGTAGTCCCTCCTTAGTACCACCTTGTCTCATTTTGTAGCCTCCCATGGCGACACCTCCATCTCACGAGTGTTGTTACTCGGTAGGCTTTAATTGCAGCTTCCGAGCACTATTTTTTCAAATAGCAATAGGTCTCGCGTTTGCAAGAGTTTAAGCTATCGGCATTGTAATTGACAATGTCTTTTATTTATTTGTTTTAAAAACAAACCATAAATAAAAGGCATTGTCATTTACAATGCCAATAGCTCAAACAGTCGTAAATGCGAGACCTATTGCATTGCAAATGCTTGATCTCTACTTGCTCTGCTGATAGGCAATCCCAGGAAGGATGGCAAGGTTACAGATTGATTGGGCACGCTCCAAGAATCTCTACTTCCCCTTGGCCTGGTGCTGCATATCGATGGGGCAGATTTGAGAACTTTGCACTGCAGCTTTGAGCTGTGCCCAAATGAATGGTATAGCTTTCCCACATCTCTCAATATTGATCGAGAGATACAATTCATACAAAAGGGTAGAGGTATTTCACTCTGCAGATTCACTACCCACGTCCATCAATGTGTTAAAATGTACACAAGTAGACTTCTGCTCTTGTGATAGCAGATGTGGAAGAGAAGGCTTAGGGCCTCATTACTATTTGCAAAAGCTCCGAATGGCATTCGGTTTGTCGGAACCCATGTCGGAACCCATGTTTCCGACCGACTCGGAAACATTTCCGACCGTCCGATTACGATGGGAGGTAACCGTTAGGTCTTTCCGACTCTGTTCCGATCGACATTTGGAGAAACCGAGTCGGTCAGAGCCGAATCGTACAGGTCTATGGACCGCGTTTCTGACTGATGTATTAAGATGTTGGATTCTGACCGCCTTTCCGAATCGGTTTGTCTGGCACGGAATGGCTGTCGGAAACTGACTTTGGGGGCCTGTAGCAGGCCCCCCTTTATCCGGAGGCCTCCGGTGGGGCCCGTGAGGGTACCCATGGGACCCCGCTTTACAACCATGCACAGTGTGGCAGGCACCATGGGGTGCCCGCCACAAGGTGCAAGGTTTTCCACAACCACCCCTTTCTTCAATAGGAGCCTGTATTGTCGGTCGGAACACAGGCTCCCATTGAAGTCAATGGGACTCCCACCGAACGGTGTTTGAAACATTGTAATCGGTCGGTCGGATACCCCGAATCCGAGTCGGTCGGAAACGATTCCGACAAGGAGTCGGTCGGAATGCTTTCTGACTGACATCGTAATGAGGCCCTAAGTGTTGACTTTGACTATATGTCAGCCTTTGATTTTTACACAGCATTCTGACTGTGATCTATGGTTGGCATAGAACCTACACTCCAGGTAGCAGGTGCTAAAAGCAAGGGCCGAGGGCAGCCAGAGTCACAGAGATGCCAAGATCTGGGCAGCAGCCCAGAGGCTTCCTCAACAAGCCAGGCAACTCTCTGGGTCACTTTGGCATTACAGAAGGGGCTGCAGAAGCTTACACTGCTCATTCTTGAACACAGATTTCACTATCACACTTGGAGAGCAGGAGCAGTCTCAAAGGCGAGGGGTCCCTCATTTGCATAGAAACATTTTACCACTGTGCCCGTGCCTAGGCCCGGGTGGTGAACTCCGCTCCGTTCTCGGAGTTTGCGGAGTTTTCTTCACTCCACGCTCCGCGGAGCTCGCGGAGTGCAGAAAACTCCGCTCCGCGTAGTGCAGCGGAGTTTTTTCCTCGCTCACGCTCGCGAACAGTAAGTTGGCGAGCGCGAGCTGCTGCTCTGGTAGAATTTCTACCCGAGCGGCAGGAAAATCGGAGCGAATGCCACTTGCGGAACTCCGCAGAGTTTTTTTGACACTTCGCAGAGTTCATGATAGCGAAACTCTGCGAACTGCGCCCAGGCCGTCCATGCCCCATTATTGTAGATGCAGGCACATTGGCAAAGAAACTGTAAGAAGGCACTCTAACTGACATAGAGGTGGCTCACAGTCAGTGCACTCTCCCATGGAACCCCACATAAGGGGGGAAATGGGTCCTATGGACCCCTCAAACATTCCCCTGCAGGTGGGTGCAGTCACTCACTGAATACTGAAACAAAGCCTCTTATCCGACCTATATTATTTTAGCTGTGGCCTCCTATGGCTCGTTGCCTAGACCAGTCCCCACCTACAATGTGACATGTAACAATTCATTTAAAAAATGTGCATTTTATTATTTTTCTTTTTATATATACATACTTTTTTTTTTTTTTTTTTTATCAATATGAAAAATATATATCAAAATTCACTGCACTTATTAATAAAACACATTATTTACAATTGCACATCATTATTGCACAAGTACAAGGAAGATTATCAATTTATAAATGACCTTGTCCACAGTATGATAAGTTTCAATTTTTAAGTTCAGATAACAAACATCAAATACAAAGGTAACCCCATACTCAAACTACACACCTACATTCTCTCCTCTCACACCATCGCATTCACACCATCATTCATACTCAAGACAAAACCGTCCTGTAGGAGATCCTCAGAGAGCTTTTCTGTAGAACCTGTTGTCCAAGACTAATCAGGTTATTTTCAGTTATACATTCGTATCCAATCAGATTATTCCTTTGCGAGTGTCTCTGGACAACAGGTTCTACAGAAAAGCTCTCTGAGGATCTCCTACAGAAACTTATCATATTGTGGACAAGGTCATTTATAAATTGATAATCGTACTTGTGCAATAATGATGTGCAATTGTAAATAATGTGTTTTATTAATAAGTAAGTGGTGAATGTTCATATTAAAAAACAAGTATGTATATATATATAAAAGAAAAAAAAGAAAATGCACATTTTTTAAATGAATTGTTACATGTCACATTGTAAGTGGGGACTGGTCTAGGCAACGAGCCATAAGAGGCCACAGCTAAAATAATATAGGTCGGATAAGAGGCTTTGTTTCAGTATTGAGTATTTCCCCCTCCTCTTGGACCTAAAATTATACAGGGGAACCTTGCTTTCTATTGTGCGGTCACTCACTGCACATGTCTGCAGGGTGAGCTATGCCTCCTTTTCAAATGGAGGCCCTCACAGTGAAAGTTGGACTTGGGATTTTAAACAGCCAGTACTCCTTTCAATAATTCGCTGCCCCTATGGTAAATGTGAGTTCACAGCTCTACTGTTTATGGCATCCTGGAAAGTGACCTGCCAACTGCTCTCCACCGAGCCTGTGGCCCACCATAAACCTTCAATGTTGGCACCGCCTGGATGACACGATGGACTCCAACCTGCAGGAAATCACGCCGGTGTGCCACAAACTTCAAATAATGGATGACAGGATCTCACCACGGATATGAAATCCATCAGGACGGAAATTGGGGCATTCCAAGGTTGACTGGGTGGTGTGGAAAACTGCCTCACCATGCTGGAGTCGTGCGTGACGAGCGCCACAGATTGAGATGCTGAACTCTTCCACCCTCGCCACAAGGTTACTGACCTGGAAGACAGAAGCCGGGGGGATAACATTTGCTTTTTTAACTTTCCTCAAAAGGTTGAACAGGACGATGCACAACTCTTCCTATGAGACCTCCTTCCACTCCTCTTGGGGCCCCGCCCCTTGAGATCCACGGGCCCACCGCATTGGTGCCCGCAGGCCAGCTAAAGTTGCAAGCCTCGTCCGTTCATAGCATGCTTTCTAAGGCACCCCTAAGTCAGGCATATTTTGACCGCGGCCTGCTCTCATGGCCACTACAACTATGAAGGGCATGAAATCCACACAGCCCTATGAAAATGGGACATCGAGTATGGACTGCTTGAACCGGCTCGCATGTGGATCCCCATCAATGGCAAGTTCAGAGACTGCCTAGAACCGGAGGATCTTAGAACTTTCTTGGACTCCCTGCCGGATGCTACCATGGACATGGCTCCCCCCCACTGCTAGTAATGAAGACATCCTCCAGCCTAAGACTCCTGGACAATCCCAGCGACTAGGCAGACCACAGGAGCGGAGTTTCCCACTCCACTTCCACAGTGGGATGGACAGAGCTATCAGTGTGGTGATTGAACTCAAGCAGGAGGTGGGCAGAGACAAATCCTGCTCACCACTGAAGGCTCCCAATGTCTCAGAACCAGCTGATGACGGCCACCGGGCGCCTCCTCTACACTGCGTCACCGACCGGATGAGTACCTTCAGTTGTTTTCTGTTTCCTCTTTTCTTTGCATATGTGTACTTTTGGCTCATACTCCAGAATGTACACCAGATTGTTCTCTGTTGCCACATATGATCTGTTGTCATGTGACATTTTCACTGGTAGGATATGTTGTTCCAAGTTACTCTCATTGTTCCTATTATATTACATTGCGCGAAGGGAACTGTTATGGGGTCTCACTTACCATAGATCCTCTTCTGGCTGGCCAGGTTGGCTGCCCCTTACAGCCTTGACCTTAGATTCTGACCCCTTCCAAAGAAGTCGGGAAGGGTCCCACTCACCCAAACTCGCCCCCATGCCCAGTTACAAATTTCCTCCCCACCCCCCCACCTGTGATGGACAGGGTTTCTCAGGTCCACCCCCATTTAGGTCCCTGGACATGGACCCCATCCCACTTTCTGTCTGGATCCGGCTCTGCGTTAGGGACCTCAGGATGTGTGTATGGTTTAGCTCCACTGACTAAAGAGAAATCACTCCCTCTTACCCCATCCCCCCTCCTCTTCTCCTACAAGAGGGTACATGACTTTCCCTCCGGCTTGCCTTCCCCACACGCTCTTTCCCACCCCCAACAACCACCCCCCTTTTTTTCTTAAGCTCCTCCCTCCAATGGCTCCGCTCCATGTGTCACTGATCTCCCATCTGCTTAGCTGGCCCATTCTTTCCCCTCCAGCCTCAGCCCGGTTATCATGGCATTAACACCCCTGATGATTTTGTCCTGGAATGTCCACGGCCTCACTCACTATATTAAGTGAAGGAAAGTCCTAGCATACCTGAACTTGAAACTGGCTGATATTGCCTTGTTTCAGGAAACTCACCTTACTAGTCCTAAGGCAGATAAATTCAAGTGTGACTAGGTAGGCAAGGTAATACTTAGCAACCGAGCCTCACAACCACTCCGCGGGGATGAGCCTCTGCCGTGCAAATCCAGAGTGCATCTTACTGCGTAAATCACTCCATGCACCATTCCCCAATGGAGCTATGGGCTCCATAGGGGAGATATGTCTTTGCTTGCCTTAAGGTCCTTGACAAGACCATGTGTGTGGGTCGATGTATGCCCCCATAGGGACAAAGGCAACTTTCCTCCTCCACCTCAACCGTATCCTCATGGAATTAGGTTTTACCTTGGTCTTACTGTGGGGGGGGATACTGGAATGTGGCTATGAATGCTAAACTTAACCGAACTGGCCCACTAGACGGATGGCAACATGGACAGGGACATCCTGCATGACATTCGTGAGGATCATGGCCTTTTCAACATCTGGTGCCTTCTTCATACGTCCTACACATACCTGTCACCGATTCTTGACACCCAGTCCAGACTGGACTATTTCCTTATCTTCCACTCACGCCGGTGGTGTTAGATGCCCATATCTTAGAAGGCTCACTCTCCGACCATTTCCCAACCAGTCTTCTGCCAAACCTATGCCTAACACAACCAATTCGGGAAGCCCTGGAGGTTCAATTCCTCTTATTGTAGGTTGCCCAAAAAGATAACATGCCTCCAATCACATCTTCCAACTTATCTCGCTGACCAAAAATGTTCGGTAGCGAACGCTTTGGGCGGTGGCAAAGGCCACTATCAGGGGCCAGCTCATGCGGGATGCAGCCCTCCATAATAAACAAAGGGTGGCACAACAGCCCTCCCTGGAAACTGGTATCCGGGACTTGACCCAGCTATATTCCTTACGTCCCACTGATCCCATCCGCTGACAGCTAGAGAATGAAAAAAGTGACCTTAACGGCCTTTTCACCTCTGAGGCAGAATATGCACTCCATAAACGGAGATATCATCATTACGAACGGGATGAGAAAGCTGGCATATACTTGTGGCTCAGCTCCGGCATCTTGAGGTGGCCTCCGCTGCTGCGGCTATTAAAGATCGAACCAGCTGCCTTATCACACCCCCCCCCCCAACAGATAGCAGAAACCTTGGCGGAATACTATAGACACCTCCACACTCCAAAGGTTACTTATGACGAGCCATGCATCAGCCGCTTTCATAGAACGGTCTGCCTCCCTCAGTTAAATGATGAGGGGTGAGCCCTACTCTCAGGAGCGGAAACCAGTGAGGACACCATGCAGGCCATCTCTGCTGCTCCTTACATCAAAGCTCCCGGGGTACACGGCCTTCCTGCGGAATTTTACAAATGGGCAGATGTGACGAGCCTCTCGAGGCGCCTTACAGTGAGCCAGAGGAGTTGGGTGGCTTGGAACAGATCTCTAACAAGGCCCTCATAACAGTGCTCCCCAAACCAGATTAGGACCTGTTGTCCTGTGACAGCTATCGCCCCAGATTGCTCCTGAATGGAGACATCAAGATCTTGGCCAGCATCCCCACACAGGCCGACTTTGTCCCAGGCCGGACTTCTCACAATCATCTCAGGACCCTGGCTCATGTTGTTTGGCTGGCTAAAGACCTACCGGTTGAGGTGCTGGCCCTGTCTCTTGACGCTGAAAAGGTGTTCGACCACATAGAGTGGGGATAACTTTTTGCTGTACTTCGCAGGTTTGGTTTGTACAATGACTTCATAATACGAGTCCATGACTGTACGACAACCACTTGGCACAGGTGAACTGTTCGGGCTTCCTGTACTCCCCCTTTCCAATCTGACATGGGACATGGCAGGGTTGGCCACTCACCCCACTCCTCTCTAGAACCATTAGCCACGGACATACGTCAGTCACTGGAGATTGTGGGCATCCCAACGCCGGCAGTCCCTCTTCCATCCTCTTTTATGCAGATGACATCTTGTTGATGATCAAGGACCTCCCTGGATCCCTCCTTGCTCTTCTGAACCCTCATAGACAGATTTACGCAGATAGCGGGATACAGGATCAATTGGGGGAAGAATGAGGCATTACCTCTCTCTTTATACACATCGGCAGCCATCGTTCAGAGCTACCAATTGGGAATGGGTCCACGCAGACCTTGCCAAATGGACATATCTCAATTTCTCACTAAGGGGGCTGGTACAGGCAGTTAATATGTATACCCTCCCAAGGTTTATGTATGTATTGGGCATGCTACCACTCCAGATCCCGATATCCCTACTTAAATCAATGGGCAGACTCATCAAAGGTTTCACATGGGGTGCTGCCAGACTGAGGTTTGCGATGTCCAAGCTGATCGACCATCGAAAGTATGGTGGTCTTGGTCTTTCCTCAGTGGAGCACTACGTTTTTGGCACTCAAACTTGTGCAACTCATCTTCATGCATTGAGGGACAACCAATACCCCCTCTAGTAAAAAAAGAGCTTATCTCACAGCCCACCTAGCCTCTACCGGCTCTACATGTACAGTGCCCTCAAGGCGTGTTCTGCCAATCCTATGATCTGGGTGATGGCTCTTGCCAGGAGATGGGCACATGCCCTCTTTTCAGTTGATCCCTGCCTGCACGATGAGGCACCCCTTTGGTGGAATGTCAGCATCTGTATTGGGGTGCTGTGCCCGACTGGCCTATATGACGACTGGCAGGCTGGTATCGAAGCACTTTCTGAGATCCTCGACAATGGTTTCCTTAAATCCTTCACGGCCCTCAGAGATAAATTCCACCTACCCGCACATCAGCACTGGTGTACCTGCAACTTCGCCACTGTCTCTACAGTAGTCTGGGGGTGCCCCGTGGGGCTTGGCACCCCCCTCCCACATAGTCACCTATCTACATGTATGGGGCCTCTACTGCGATGTGATGTTGGGCCTGTACAAGCTCATGATATGACATAAATATCCCCTACTCCAGTCGGACCGACTACGTACACTATGGAAAGCGAACCTACACGTAGAGTACGATGTGGAGAACCCAACTGAGGTCCTGGAAAACCTGGACCATGATGTACGGGAGTTAACAATGAAATTTTGGTTCTTCAAAACGGTACAGGATTGGTTCTGGACACCCTCAACATTGGAAAGCGCTGGCCTCTTACATCACTCACGCTGTTGGCGATGCACCCTCCCACGCTGCAACACATCACACATTCTGTACGGCTGTCCGGACATCCAAGGGCTGTGGATAGCAGCGTCAGCCACGCTAGGCTGGACCCTACCCCACACCTCCCCAGTATCTTGCCAAAAAGTGCATCTGCATGACTTAACAGATGCCCCTCAGATGACACATCATGAGAACCAGTATTTCATCATGGCATTAACCTCAGCTAAACTGTGCATCCTACAGCATTGGCGCTTTCTGCATATGCCTACACATGTGTAATGGCTTACAGGAATGTTAAAGGCAGCATCGTCTGAGAAGCTCATCTACACGCTAGCAGATAAACTGGACACCTATCAGCAGGTGTGGGCCCATTCCTAGCTGTTGATACATGACTGGGATGAGGACGACCGAGGGAGTTTTGCACCTTGTTCCTTAATAAGGGCAGCCATAGCCACACTCCCATGAAGGGCCTCCTGCATGCATGCTACCGCAGCTACATTCCCACCCTCGTCTTTGCCATCCCACCCCGCAGCTTCCCCAGCCACTGCCTTTCTATCTCTGTTTAGACAATGATTTGAGTTGGAATGCTGGGCTATTGTTCAGATTACTTCCCGAATATTGTAACTGATGTGTTCTGCATTATCCCATGGCATTGCGTTGCTCAGCGGAGCTTGTATTTTGTACTTTATATTTTTGAAATCCAAAATAAAGAATACAAAAAATAAATAACACTGGCAAAACCTACTTTCAAGTTCTCAAACCAGTACACAGCAACCAAACCCTTCCCACATTAGGTAATTTGAACCTATCACTGCCTAGGTTTTCAGAAATACAACTGGATGATATGTAGGCAAGTTGCCCATTGGAGCCTAGCCCATGACATCATATTTCTACCATATAGGCTACCATTCAACCACACACTTTTCTAACCACTCATGCAGGTTCTGACTTGCTTCTGATTTGGCAAAACTTGCAGACTTTGACCAGTAACTATTCTGATGCAGCAAAGATCTCTAACCTGCAGCCAATTGGATAAATACACATATCAAGACAGTGAGTGGTAGAAGCTCGGTATACAAATGACAATTAATTAACATAAAACCATCATTATTTTCAAACCTGCATCACTCAGGAAAGAACCCTTCCATATTTTCTTGGGAGCTGAGACAAAACCAGCACAATCTGATTGCAGCAGCAGGTTGAAGCAGACCCAGGCAAACAGAACAATAGAAGCCATCTAGATAATGATTTCACAGTGACCTGTTAGGAGAAAAAAAGAAAAGAAAATTACCTTAAATGCACAATCTCTCATACGTTAATTGAGTTCTCAAAGTCTGTATCGATTATGTGCAGTAGCAATGTGATTTATTTTATTGTCGAAACGGTTTTGATTTTAAAATGCTTCCTTGCCTTGAATACTAATATTTTGTATTTGTATGATATTAGGGTGAAGAAACATGTAAAAATGATACGCTTTGAAAGAAATCAATCCACTGAACATAATGTAACATTTAATTCCCCCGAACGAAAAGGTAGGTCATCTTTGGTCATTAGATTCTAAACACTCACTATTTTATTTCATATCATTAATAGTTGTACATAGTGCCTAGAGGTACCTATAGTGCAGAGAGGTATAGGAGTGTTTACATATCAACAGTCAACAGACATAACGGTCCTACATCGAACAAAAACCAGACTAAGGAAGTCGGTGCAGAACAAGGGTATACAAGCAACCAATACAGTTTGACTATGTGAGTCTTCCCGTGATGTCTGAAAAGTAGGTTTTCCCTGATTATGGCAGGAAGGTAGTTCCAAACAAAAGTGGTTGCTCCAGAGAAAGACTGATGCAATGCTTAGGAGGCTCTGTAGTTATCCATTTTGAGAAGAAGGTTGTTTTTGCTCTTGTAGTTTCTCATACCGCGGGATAGCTTGAGGAGATTAACAAGATAAGGAGGAGAATTTAAGTGGGCTGGTTTGTTGCACAGCCAGCTTAGTTTAAACTTGATTAGTTTAAATTTGATTCTTTAATTAATTTGGCTCCAAATTATCACAATAATGTTTATTTTTGAATTATGCTGTCCTACTTTGTAATTAAATTCTTATCAAGCTCTTAAACGTGTACTAAAGATGAGGACCTTGTCTTGTTCATCTCAGTTTAACACTGCAATAAATATATGATATGGCCCTGCTGGATCTACTCCTAGCGATTACTGTAATGGTCACTCTATCGGATTGGAAATCGTTTTAACCACATTTCTTACCATACATGGTGGGCGTGGGTATCCTTCCTAAGAAGTGTCAAAATTCACATTAAAAAAATAGACCTTCCCCCAGATATCCTACTATTTGGTTATCTTTAGACAAGTTTGCTGCTCCTGAGGGGAACTGATAACCATATAGGTCACGACCTTGCATCAGCCCCTAAGATGCGTATGGGGTATAGCTGAGCATTCTCCATTCTCCCTCCCCCTCCGCCCCTCCCCCTCTCCCCCCTCCCTACATTTACTAGTTCCTTCACACAGTTGGTTGCTACACCTTGCGTACATCTCACTATATGAAGCCACCATTGTACATGACTACAAACTTTTCCTCATTTAACTACGAAAAGATCTATTAAAGGAATCTATCAAAGGCACAGAACTATTATTCCTTATTGGTATATGAAAAGTTTTGTATACATTTGTGGGCTACTTCAATGACTATCAATAACATGCTCTTAGGCATTAATACCAATGATCTACTCTTATATGGCGTTGTGCTTGGTGCATATCTTACACCATTTGATTCATACTATGTTGGGTTACAACATGTTACGCTTGTACTCTTATTATGATCTATGGTTTGTAATGAAATGAATTTTACTGTACTGTGTTCTGCATCTAGTATGTCTCAAGGTCTATGCATCATTGAACTACCGTATGATATTTTAAATGCCAATAAAAATCTTTGGAACAAAAACTACAATAAATATTTGATGTTGCTAAAAGTTTATTGTCACATTTCCTTGAATTTATCAATAGAGATAGTGGATTCCTATAACTCTTTTAGTATTCCATATACCTGACTCACAAAGATACAACCCTTTAGATAAACGTTTACTACCTTCAGCAGAACACATTGGTAAGAACAATGCACACACATACAGCACAGTTCAGAGGTATATTGCTGGATCTCACAGAATTCACAGCATCACCCAACAATTCCTAAAAACAATATATCTCTCCATGGCCATACCAAACACACCAAACCAGCACCACAACTAGCACCCAACAGCTAAACTGCTTTAAAGGAATTCTGTGGACAGCAAGAAACCACTGTCTCAATTACCTCATACACACTTCTCAAACTGGGAAATGCACATATCAATCTTTCTGATAGCACACACTCAAACCTGTAAAATCTCTAGCTGCACATGTGCGTGCAGACATGTATGTGCATGCGCACACGCCTAGCTCAACAACACTACCAGATACAACACAAATGCACACAAATACACAAAATATTTACTGCAACCACATTTCTTATGATCTCGCTGAAACAGAAGTAGTGTCTGTTAACACACAACTCTGTTAACATGACATAATATAACTTAAAATACCTTTGTAAGATTACTGTGCAGTGTCATCAATTGAAGGTACAGGAGTATTGAAGAAGCAAAACTATCCTGCAACAAGTATGAAAGGCAAATCGTATTTTATTGTAAATCTGAGATAAATGCACTTTGGTTTCAAATTCCAAACACATTTTCTCTTTTTTAATATGGAAAGCAGAGTGCAACTAGTATTTTGAACTTTGCTTTTCAACCAAACCCAAGGATTTAATTTCAGCTCAGCACAATAGTTAGCTACAGGAACCTATTTAATAGACTTTTTTCCCTGACAACGTGATTGTACACACTAATTTAATAAACGCTGTGCAGGATGAGCTGAGATCAGGAAAGTCTTTTTTTCAAACGATTTGACCTCTGATGCAACTAAATATTTGAGGAAGTTCAGATCAAAACCAGTCTCTTCTATTTGAAATAATAAGGTAGCTTACATTGCTTATAATTAACCAAGGATTTCATTCTAAGAGACCTGTTACTTTGAGAGGTAATCATACACCTTAACTACCAACACTGCAAGGCCTGGAATTTATTGGGTCTGACAGTACTTCTGCATTCCAATTTATGCAAAACTCAGAACGAAGGTTTCCCGGTATGCTTCCTGAGTATCAAAGCTAGTATATATATGCAAATATCAAGGACTAAATTTTGAATCCAAAATATCAAAAGATAAGCAAGTAAAGATTTTCTATACCTAACTCAACATGCATGTACCTTGATGATTTATATATTCTCAGGGAATATAGATATGGAGTTATGAATAGTAAAGCTATACTTCCTCCATATGCACTTGCCTTTCGATATTTGGACTTCGATATTTTGTCCACAATATTCTTGTATTAAGATATTCATAGCTTTCATATTTAGTAGTACAATCCGGTTTCCCAAATAAATGCCACCAGATGTTAGGTGATGGCATTTGTGTGAGAGAAACCACTACACACATTGTAATCCTAATCCTGGAGCAAACTCCCCTTTGCACCTGAATCAGGGTTAGAATGCACTCAAAAGCAGCCCCTAGGACTATCTCAAGTGGGTTTCCGGCTCTCGATTTCAGATGCTCTTATTACTCCTTCCCTCTTCACCACAGTCAGTTTCTTGTCAAGCTTGGGTTATACCAGGAAACTGAAGAAGTTGTTGGCAGCACTTCATACAGCTCAAAGCTTCCTTAATGGACTTCTCTGCTCTCAAAGATTTAAAGATTCTCTCAAATAAGACAGTAATTTCTATGTTTAAATTTGGTTGTGAAAGCCCTAATAGTCATAGCTAGTCCACAATTTCCTATTGTTTGCACTTGTTAAATTTGGGAGGCTCTTTTGTGTCTTTTCCCCAATTTAGAAAAAGTTGAAAGGAAAACCACTTCATGACACCATACCATGGTCGAAATATTTACCTACAGATTTACCATGACCATAAACTCAACTCCCAAAACATTGTCAACCCGGAGTTAATAATACTAAAGCTGCCCCCGTGTTGATGATATGTTAGTAATCACTATTATGATCATGATTGTGGGGTCTGTCTTCTGGTTCAGTTATAACAGGCACAGCTTTATAGAATGGTGGATTTTTCCATGACCATTCTATAGATGGCCATTGCATATAGGTGAGGTGCCAATGGTCGCTGTATTAAGATTGTTCTTAATTAAAGTCTTTTCCTTACCCACCTTCATCATGACTTTATCTCTATGCTTTTAAATTATATACCTGTAGGTCAATATTTCGCCAATGATCCTGTCACATACACTTGAAACACATACCTTCGTTCCAATAAATTCTGTCATGAATCAAAATATGGGGCAATGCCTATTCATTAATTGTTCTTAAAAACAACATATTTTCTAGAAATTTTACTTTAAGATTCTACATGCTTTTCTCTGCTGTGTTGAAATAAGCAGGTTTGCTTTCACATAATTCATGGGCAAAGAACAGCTTAATTCTAGATGAAAGCTTTCAGATAAATAGTTAATCCTGAAACAGTAATCTCTTAGAACTACCAAATTGCAAAAGTGTTTTTTTTCAATTGGCTACTTAAACCTAAATATATGGGAAAATACATTCTAAAGGAGTGTGCCAAAACTTTGTCACTGTTGGCAGTCTATTGAAGTGTAACATATCTAGGCTTTCTTAGATAACCATGGTGTAATAGGACAGTGGGACAATGTATTTTGTAATATCTCTGCTATATTAGGGATCTGGTAATTTCTGATTCAATGTTTTTGTACAACCAACTTGAATTAAGCCATCGTTAAAAGTCGTCACAGCAATGAATTTGCTTTAAAATGAATTACTTGGTTGTCTGTTTACAGGAATTGGGGGATGGGTCTAGAATGATCCTCAGTTTTAAATATCCTTTTTGAGGTGAAAACGTGCTACTACCAAAAACAAGAGGTTTGTGAAAAACTGTTAAAATTCTAAGGGCCTGGTTCACAAAGCTAAAAGTAAACTTTTGTGTACGTTTATGAATATTTGATATTTACAAAGGGATTTAAGAGTTGTATCTTCACGAGTGTGGAGTTTCGACACATAGAAAGATAGTCCACACATAAAAAGATAGGACAGTTCTATATTTTTATGTGCAGAGGCTCCGCAGTTGTAAAGATACTACTAGTAAATTCCTTTATGAATTCCAAACAATCATAAACTTACACAAAAGTATAAGTTTACTTTTGTGAATCAGGCAAGCAAGAATGGGCAGCCCCCCAAAATATGGCATCCACTCTTGCCCCCAAACAGAGCAATACTATATTGTCTGTGAATTTGCAAGAAGTTGAAGCGATCCTCAAAAAACTATTAGACCCATTAGTTTCTCGTCTGGATACTATTGACCGCACACTTGCTGAATTAGTAGCTAACAGATTGATGCCACATCCAGCGACACAAATAGGGCGGGGGAATTTGGTACCACCACCCAATGTAAATGTTAGCAAAGGATCTATTGTTCATAATCCTCGCCAGGGGGAATAAACAAACCAGGTTGTAGACTCCCATAGCGTAAATGGGCCTCACACAGGGCACTCACGCAATATGGTCCAGCCAACATCAGCCAGCCCCCAGTTGTGTTAGCAATATGCAGCAGGCGGATTGTGTATGTAATATATTCAGCAAACGCTCAGCCCCAAATTATAGATTAACAAATGAGCAGTATCCAAATATCAATAAGAGATGGAAACCCCTGTCTTCGAACCTACCACCCGCGTCATGTCCCTTTGTGATAATTCTGGTTAACATGCCTCCTCTCAGAGCACAACAAATTGAAACAACCACTCAATTGGTGGCCAAAGCCCGGCACTGGTTGTTGCAAGCTGCTAATACAGGCCACTTAATACAAGATCACCTGATCATGGCGAGAAGAATCCCATGGGTAGTGCCAGACCCAAACATCAATTGAAAACAATTGTATCGTCCTCAATTTTGATAATCGCTGGCTGGTGAGGGATCTGTTACGGCAATTACTGACAGCACCCGGCCCCCCCACCCCACCAGATTGTTGCTGTCCCTCTGGGCTTTTGCACAAAAAAAATGCACAAAACCTGAGAATTCCCGCATATAATCACACATTTTGCCCCTCACAGTCGGTTAATAGTAATATACCTTTAGCAAATAGATTTGCCTTGCTGGGGGACATGGATAGTTGTGATTGACTCATTCCCCATCCTGATACACTTCCTTTGCCCAGCACATTGGAGGGTGGAGCCCTTAGTGTACACAGAAGCTAGGGGCGGTCCCGATGGTACCAATGGCTCGGCTTCTACAAGCCTTAGCTTCCCTGCTCCGCCTAGCTTGGTAGCCACTGGACAGCCGGGGGAATCCTTGCCCCAGCCTGAACAAGGGGAGATTTCACTACTCTCTTGGTACATAGCAGGCTTTAGTACCAAAAAAGACAGCCAGGCATGGGAAAATGAATTGCGGAACGCTGGAATTATTTGCCTACAGGAAACCTGGGAATTGAACCCGAATTTCATAAATGGCTATCGTTCCTTTTTTACCCAAACAGTTCCCTCGAATTCCGGTAGAGCAAAAGGGGGCTTATTAACTCTTATTGTTAACTGTAGTGCTAGAGGCACTCTTATGGTCTGACACCACGTGATGACCTTTGACTACCATCATTTTAATTGACTTTGGTGTGTTATTTTATCCTAGCCTGAATGTACGACGTCCTGCATATGCCTTGTTTCTCTTAAAGGTTTCTTTCTTGTAATCTTGCAGTATTACAGTAGGAGCTGTCACAGAGTAGAACAGCCTTGCCAAGAACAGAACGTGCGGGATGTGCATTTGAAAGCATGAGAGAGAGGTGTGGAATGTACTTTTTGGTCTCGAAGTGCGGTGTTATAAGCAGTGATGCACAAATGTGCTTTGTGTTGTACATTGAGAGATGAAGTATGTGATGCTATAGGCAGTGGTGCACAAATGTGCATTGTGTTGTACATTGGGAAGTATTATGAAGTTCTTACTGTTGGCTTTGACATGGCCTCATGTCATCCTGAATTCTGACTCTGCCTTGCTTGAGCTTTTCTGCACGCACAGACAGGCCCTCAGAGTGTTTGCAAGTTGTTTGGGTTAATCACATTCAAGGTTTGTTTTGTGAGAGATTGTTTTATGTACCCTGGAAGGCTTCCGTAAGCTTTGTCAAGATAAAGGCTGGAAAATGTGAGAATGTAGAGGGAACGTGGGAACTCCTTTTGCCCTGGAATGCTTGCATGGAAACTGGCCAGTTCCAGTATGTTTCCTTGGCACAGAGGGAAAGACTCTCAAACCTTCTAGTGCGTTTTGAGACCATAAAGCTGAGGTTTGTTGACTTAGAAACCGGGATTTTGGAATCCGAATTGGGACGGACGCGTCTACTTCGGTACAGCGGAATCCTGGTTGCTGAGGCTCTTATCCCCGGCTGTTAAATCCTCCGGTCTGGAGTTTGCTAAGATGCAGTGTTTGCACCAGGTGAAGTGTTTGAGTTTTGATTATTGCCATTTTGATGTGTGGCCAGTGGCTATGATCATTTAAGGTGTTTTCTTTGTGATGTGTGATTGAGTCAGAGTGCACATCTAATGTAATCATTTGATGTATTTAGTGTATATAACTTTCTGATTTCTTGCAGGACGTTCAGTATTATTTGCTGCTTGTCTATTCATTATTATTATTATTCATGCATTTAACTGTTGCATTTACCAAGTGTGTTATTATTGCTTGCATATAAATAAATATATCTCTATATACATTTAAATGTTATTCATTTGACATCTGGGAAAGCCTTTCTGTTAGAGAGCATTGCATAAATAAAACCCCAAGCCTCATTCTAAAAGAGAGTCTTTGATGTGTTTCATTTTATAAAGTGAAACCCCTTTTCTAGGTGGTGGTGTGTTTTATGTCTCCTGCCTCGTTGTGTTTGAGCCACCGTGTGGGCGAGGTAGTATTTTGAAGATAAGGTGACTTAAGACAGTAACACTATCTCTTTCGATAAGGTTGATATTGTGAACAGCTCTGTTTACTTCCATATTGTTGTGGCAAGAGGACGAAAGAGGCTAGACCTATTGATAATACATTTTTATAATAATAATTTTGCAAATCCAATAGAAGTGGTTGACGATCTGGGACGCATTATTGATCAATTGCTCTCCCATCATCCTAAACCACTTTTCATTGTCTGAGTCGGTGATTTTAACACACATATCTTTAAGCACATTGACTCAAATATATGCGGGGTAACTGATCTGAAGGGGAATTTGCTCAGCCATTTTAACCACCAAAATTACGGTAATGCCCTTAACAGTTTGCTGATGGCATAGGATTTGAAAATTGCCAACCCAACTTGTGCTAGTACGGGTCAATTGGCCACAACTTTTTATCGGTCAGGCTCCACCTCGTGCATTGATTTTATATTGTTCCCTCTGTTGCTGAGTAGCACTACCAAGAATTTTGAGGTTGTAATGACTGAATTTAGCGATCATGCCCTATTACATTTTTCATTTAATTGGTGTCTCCTCAAGAAAGTGGGAATCAAAGTTGTACCCAAACCATCCCTAACCAGGAAAAATGGATATATTCTAAAATGGGAGAACATTGAGCTTAGGCTAACATTGCCCCAATTGTTGTCCTTGTCTTATCAGGAGATATGCTTATGCCTAGGCCAACCTTCTAACAGTATACAAGTTGTGGCAGCCCTAAGTAGTATTTTAATTGTCATAAGAGACTCACTAACACGCCAATCTTCCCGGAAAAACTCTCCCCCTCCTAAGTGGTTTGAAAAAAACTGCTCACAAGCCTCAGCGGCTCTACGGAAAGCACTTAAATTGCGTCCTAGAGCTCAAAACCTCATTAGAAACCTTAGGTCTACATATAAATCTGAAAGGCAGGAGAGAAAAAGGGTGCTTTCTGCAGAAGCCTGGGAGAGTTTGAGATCAGCCTCACTAAAGACAGTAAGGCATTCTGGCAAGTGGTCAATTCCCCGTTTCTTCAGGGGGTAAGGGGGCTTCTTTAGACCTCCATATAGACGAGGCCACCTGGCTGACCCATTTTCTGATTATATTCCGGAACCAGACAGATGGTATCGTGGAGGTCCCGGAGTTTCATCCCGACGCTCCACCGGCACTGGAGTTCTCTCTGGACGAGGTAACTCTGGCGCTATCTCAATCCCCTGCATTGAAGGCCGCAGACCCAGATAGGGTCCCACTGGATGTATTTTCTCATCAATAAAGCCTTGTGGTCCCCAGTCTTGACCATAGCTTTTAATGCCATATCCAAAATTAGCCCTCTCCCGTCCTGGAGACAGTCTGTGATGATTTCAATTTTTAAGAAGGGGAATGGAGCTGGCCCTGCTAATTATCACCCAATCTCCCTTTTGGACAACACAGCCAAATTGATGGGTAGGCTGTTATTAAATAACCTGGAGGCATGGGCAAGGGAAAATAACTAACTCGCGGAAGCCCAATACGGTTTCAGGAGGGTGAGGAGTACGATGGACCAATGCCTCAACCTTGCCCTAACCGCAGCCAAATATGTTACTGCAAAGAAAGGACCAATATACATGGCGTTTATGGATTTGTCCGCAGCCTTTGACTGTGTCCCTCAGTAAACTGTGAGACATTATGGATTCAATTGGTGTGAACCCCCCCATAACTCTTTTCATCAGAAACTTATATAGTCAGGCAGAGGTTGTGATCCGATACGGGAAACATGGAGAATGCTCAAAACCTTTCAGGATTGAAAAGGGGGTGAGACAGGGTTGCGTTCTTGCCCCCTTTCTCTTCTCCTTATATACGAATAAGTTATCTGAGGTCTTGAGCGAAAAATGCAAGGCCCAGTGGCAGGCCCAATATCCTTGCCTGCCATGCTTTATGCCGATGACGCGGTTTTACTGGCAAGAACCCCAATAGCTCTACAGCTTTGCATTAAGTCTTACTCGGCCTACATGGCTGTGCTTGGCTTATACGTCAATAAAACCAAGTCCTATTTGATGGCTTTGGGCAGGGAAAAGAAGAAAAAACTAATGCGATTTCATATAGATGGCAGAACTTTGGAGAGAGTAGAGAATTTTACGTATCTGGGCATTCTTTTCGATGATCAATTAAATTGGTCCATAATGGTCAGAAATAGAGTGACCCAGAGGACCAAAAGTATAGCTGGCCTCTGGAAGTTCGCCCTAAATTTTGGGAACAAACCAATTAAAGAAATGCTCGAAATTTACTCTGCGAAAAGGCTATCTACAGCGACCTACGGTGCTGCAGTCTGGGGCGTAGCACAAGTTGACTCCCTCCAAGCCACAGAGGATACATTTTTAAAAAGACTGCTGGCTAGTCTTAGTTCTTGCCCAAATATTTTAGTCCACAAGGAACTAGGCCTCTCATTTATATCTGACACTATAAAACTGGCTCCGCTGATGGCTTGGCTATCGATCTGGAAAAAGGAACAGTCCTTTTAAACCAAACTGTGTTAAAGGATATTCTATCCTTGGACCGAGCTTCCTCAATCACCTGGCTAGCCTATGTGAAACAATCTTTTAGCGAGCTGGTCCTAGAGATTTTGTATGATTCACCATCCCACTGTACATCTTTCCCTAAAACCCGGTTAAAAGAACTTTTTATCGCCAAGCGCACCCAAGATAGATGGCAAAATAATCAAATTAAAACCTCAGTTATCGCCTATCGAGCATCACCAATTGTGGCAACTGGGCACCTATCTTATCTCTCATTTGTTACCAATATTAGACACTGTGAGAAGTTGGCCTGGTATATGCTGTCCACTAATGAAAGTGGGCACCTTGTACCAGTCCAAACAACCCTTATGGTGATTAGGTCAAAGATAACCTTTATTGAAAGCTATCCTAGTGGTAGCTATATAGAGCAGCCTTCAGGCTAAGTCTTGAAGGAATGTTAAGCACCTTGTTTTACCAGAATGCAACCTTATAGTATTGGTTAAATGAAAGGGAAACCACGCAGTAGTTATAAAAATATGTATTTATTATATATAACACTCTCTAGTATCCTCTACACGAGGATAGAACACAAATCAAATAATACAGTTGCAAACGTAAGTAGCACAATACACAGTGGGCTCCCGGGGGAGACCAAACCATATACTAAATAAGTGGTATAAGAACCACGACTCGGGACTAGACCTAGTCTAGAAGGTGTAGAATCACCAGGACCCCAAGGAACCACCCAAGGTGAGTGAGTAGGGACCCCACGGAGGACGGGTGCAGTGTGGGAACACGACCGCGTGCTCCGTACAATTCAATGGGAAAGTCGCGGTTGGAAAATCAAAGATTAAGGACCGTTCCCAGCAGATTACGAAGACAGCCCTTGGAACTTAAGGGTTTGAAGAGCCACCCCACCTGTGGATACCTTTGTACCAGGGTTACCTATCCCAGAGGAGCCGGGTACATAGGTGCGAAGTGGCGTCGGAAACCCTTGTCGTTTTCTATGGATGTTGACAAAGAAATGCTGCTGCGGGAAGAACGAAAAGTGTCCGGTGGAATCCAAACGTGGATTCTAGATGAGAAGAACCTGAAAGCAGAGGGGACAGAGTCTGGGTCACTTTGGAGTGACCAGAGGCTCGGTAGACGAATGCCCACCGATGTCGGGTGCTTCAGGTGTTTTGACGGTGAGCTTGACTCTTCAGCTGCGAGGACCCGGAGACGTCTAGGATGACCAGGAGCTGGAGGATAGCCTCCCCACGAAGGATGTCGAGTGCTGAGGGGTCGGTGTCCTGCTGGAGCACCAATCAAGCCTTGGCAACAGCAACAATGTAGATGGTCAAGTTCAGTGTCGATCTGGCCCAGCAAGGACCAGGAGACTCACCACAGTCAGGGCATGCCTGGAGCAACCAGGGAAGCCCAATTAAAGCAAAGTTGACCCTCAAGTGGACCCACAGGCCGAAGGCACAGTAATGAAATGAAAAAGGTTCTTATAAAGCGCATGGCTACCCGGAGGCATCCCAACGCTGTAGCAGTAACCACAGGGGAAGCACGCCTCTACGGGAAGAGCCAGGTCTTTAAATGTTTTCTAAACGTGAGGTGGTTGGGTTCTTTGCGGAGGTTCAGAGGGAGGGCATTTCAGAGTTTGGCAACGTTGTAAGAGAAGAGCCGTCCACCGCTTCTGGCTTTCTTGATCTTGGGTGTTTCTGCTAAGTGAAGCTCATCTGAGCGTAGTCTTCTGTTAGCTCTGTAGGGGCGGATCAGATTTTTGATAATATGTGGTCCGATTCCTCTCAGAGACTTATGAGCTACACACAGGGCTTTGAAATGGATCCTTTCCTGTACCGGGAGCCAATGGAGGGCACGCAATGAAGGTCTTGCTGAGCACCGATTGGGGGTCCCAGTAAGCAGCCTTGCGGCCGAATTCTGCACGGTCTGAAGTTTCATAACTACTGAGCTAGGGGCGCCTAAGTAGAGGGCGTTGCCGTAGTCTATTCGGGACAGAATCAGAGCTTGGACCAGCAGTTTTTTGGCTTGGCTGGGTAGGAGGGGAAGCACCTTACGAAGCATTTTTAACAGCCCATAGCAAGATGCTACCGTCTTCCTGGCTTGTGTTTTGAATGATAGTTCTTGGTCTAACCAAACGCCAAGACTTTTGATCTCTGTTTTTGGGGATGGTGCTGGACCCACACAGGATGGCCACATACTGTTTGATTTAAAATTTAAGTGGTTGCCTAACAGCAGCAGTTCGGTTTTGCCACCGTTAAGTTTTAGATGAGATAGGCTCATCCATTTTGCCACTTCTTCGAGGCAAGAACAGAGGTCAGTAGGCGTCTTGTCGTTCTGGTTAAGTGCGACGACAAGCTGAGTGTCTTCGGCGTATGTCACTGTGTGGATCCCGAAGGGGGCGGTAATATCCGCCAGTGGGGACATATAAATATTAAAAAGGGTTGGACTCAGGGAGGAGCCCTGAGGGACTCTGCACTGGAGGGGGACGGGTTTAGAGCGGGTGTCGCCTTCAAAGACCTGGAAACGTCTGTCTTCTAAGAAAGATTGGAGCCATAATAAGGTGGTGCCCGACACACCGATGCTCCTGAGACGGTGCATCAAAGTTTGATGATTCACCGTGTCAAAGGCTGTGCTCAGGTCGAGGAGAATTATGGCAGCGGAGCCTCCTGCGTCCAGGATCTTTCTTGATTCTTCCACAACCGTTAATAGGGCGGTCTCTGTACCCTGGCGGGGGCAAAAGCCCGTTTGTGAGGGGTGGAGCAGGTTGTGGGACTCGATGAATGCGGAGAGTAGATGATTGACATGTTTCTCCGCAATTTTGCTGATTCCTGGGAGCAACGAAATAGGGAGGTAGTTGCCCAAGTCCGCAGGATCCAGGTGCGGTTTTTTTAGCAGAGCTTTTATCATTGCCTTTTTCCACTCCGGAAGGACTATTCCTGACGCCAGGGAGGCGTTAATCAGGCCCATGAAAGCGGGGGCAATTGTGGGTACCACCAATTTTAAAATATTGGGTGGCGCAGGATCAAGTGGTGATCCAGATTTAACTGAGGAGAGAATGGCTGAAAAGGACTCGTTTGTCAGCAGAGCATAGGATTCCAGGTGATGTTCATTATGGTGCTGGCTAAAGTCTGCGGGGAATGTTGTTGTATCACTATGTGTTTGGGGTAGTTGAATGAGGATATTCTGTACTTTAGTGGAGAAATATTCCACAAGTTCATTGCAGCGGTTTCCCGAAGGATCGGGGGTTTGGGGACTTTAACTTTTTAGCTATGAGAAAGGTTTCTCGCGAGGAATTCCCCGCGGATGTCGCGAGGGGACCTCAGGCGGTTTCACAGGATACCAGCTAGCAGGGCACAGAGTGCGAGGATGCTGGAGTCCTTCTCAGGAAAGATGCGCTGGGGTCAGGGCTACAAATGGCCCAATGCACGGAATTGTTGCACGACAACAAGCATGTGCTGCAAATCAACGTTGTGCACAGGGGTATGGGTATACGGTCACCACAAGGGATATCCGCCTCAAACTCAGTGAGAGGGCAGCTCAATTTCAGAGACCTTCAGAAACCCACCTCCTGTGTTGCTGGAGCATTCGGAGTCCGCAGGAGCTCAGGATCAGCAAACCTGTCAGATGCGTTACGGTGCCTGCGTTTGCAGGGGAGTGACTCCTTCACTCCAAGGGAGATTCTTCTGTTGTCTTGGAGGTCCACAGGGTCCTGCACGGAGCCTGTATGGATCACGGACAGTGGCGAGACTGGGGACGGCAAGGGAAGACGAAGTCAAGCCCAAGGGAGGTCCAGCGAAGACCAGCATGTCCAGACGGTCAAAGTGTAGTGGTATCTTCATGCAGAATCTTGTCCACGTAAATCTAATGTCCTGTAGCCAGGTAACCCATTTTATACCCATGGGAAAGGGTTGGACAGATTCTAGGGACCCTCCTAGGGGAGGGACAGGACAGGGGGGTGGCTACACCTATGTCCTTTGTCCAGTTTTGCACCAGAGCAGGAGCAAATGGCTCCTAGAACTGGTTTGAACTGGACTATGCGCAGGGACACCAAGTGTGCCCCTCGTGCAGACTTTCTGGCACTGAAACAGTGCACTCACCCAGCCCAATACACTAAATCCTGTCTGGTAACACCTCCCTGTGACAGGATGCCTATTGTGCTGCCTTGCCCTGCTCGAGCTTGGCTCAGCAGCAGGAGGGCAGACTCGTGTCTGTGGCTGGCAGCATCCATTTTGTGCTGTTAGGCTCGAGAAAGTTGGTACCGGTAGACTTAGGTACCCCCAGAACCAGTTACTGGTGTGGAGGTATGATTCCAAGGTGTTTGACACCAAACACGACATACTTCATTGCAGTCGTTTTCGAGATAGCATTTACCGTGAGGTTATAATGCACCTCTACCTATATGTCTGGTAGTATCACGTACAGCCCGGGAGAATGGCCTACGAAGACTGCAGAGGGGCCCTGCTCATGCAGGAGCACCCTCTCACGCAAAACCCAGCACCCTGCCTTCAGGATTGTTAAGGCCTGCTATAGGGGTGACATAAGGTTTTAAGTGTAGTGATATATATAGATATAGTGAACCTATATCTTAAGTAAGTGGTGCAATCACCAACTTACACAGGCTCCAGTATGAGACCTAGAGTTCCATTTTGCATGGCCTCTCATGGGTGGCATAATACATGCTTCAGCCCATGGGAGGCCTCTGGGGTACCTATGCCCTGGGTAAATGGGTACCATATACTAGGGACTTATAAGGGTACCCCAGTATCCAATCTGGAGTGTACCAAAGTACATATGTTGCAATTTAAAGGAGAAAGCAGATAGGCTGGGGTCCTGGATAGCAGGATCCCAGCCAGACTAGTCAAAACAGTGGGTGCAAAAAGTGGGGGTAACCATAAGAAGCAGATCCTACTTTCCTACACAACCCCCCCCCAAACGAAAGGATATGAGACTAACCTTGCCCAGTTGAGTCTTCATTTTCTAAGTGGAAATATCTGGAGAGTCCATCTGCATTGGCATGGTTACTCCCAGGTCTATGTTCCACTGTATAGTCCATCCCCTGTAGGGAAATGGACCACCTCAAAAGTTCGGGGTTTTCACCCTTCATCTGTTTTAGCCACAAGAGGGGCTTGTGGTCAGTCTGAACAATGAAGTGAGTTCCAAACAAGTATGGCCTCAACTTCTTCAGAGCCCAAACCACAGCAAAGGCCTCCCTCTCAATATCTGACCAACGCTTCTCTCTGGGGGTCAGCCTTCTGCTAATAAAAGCTACTGGCTGATCCTGACCCTGTGCATTCAATTGTGATAACACAGCCCCAACCCCCAACTCAGATGCATCAGTTTGAACAATGAATTGTTTGGAATAATCAGGACTTTGCAGAATGGGAGCAGTGCACATGGCCTGCTTGAGGTCATCAAATGCCTTCTGACAGCTAACTGTCCACTGAACTTTCTTGGGCATTCTCTTTGATGTCAGGTCATTCAAGGGAGTCACTATGGACCCATAGTCCTTGACAAATATCCTGTAATACCCAGTCAGGCCCAAGACAGCTCTGACCTGAGTCTGGGTAGTTGGAGCAACCCATTCCATTATGGTCTGGATTTTGCTCTGCAATGGTTGAACCTGGCCTCCACCCACAAGGTGGGCCAGGTACACAACCTGACTCTGCCCTTTCTGGCACTTAGTGGCCTTGATAGTGAGGCTTGCCTTTTGCAAGGCCTCCAAAACATTTCTCAGGTGGACCAGGTGCTCCTCCCAGTTGGAACTAAAGACAGCAATATCATCTAGATAAGCTGCACTATAGTCTTCCAGGCCTGTGAGAACTTTGTTCACCAACCTCTGAAATGTGGCAGGTGCATTCTTCAAGCCAAAAGGCATCACCACAAAGTGGTAGTGCCCACTAGGGGTTGAGATGCTGTCTTTGGCTTGGCATCCTCAGCTAGTCTGATTTGCCAGTAGCCAGCTGTAAGGTCAAAAGTACTCAGAAACTTGGCTGAGGCCAAAGTATCTATGAGTTCATCTGCCCTTGGAATAGGATGAGTGTCCCAACCCCCCCACAACCACGCTCAATAACCAGACACTGCAGGAGCAAAGAGCAACCCAATCCTCTACCCATGCATCCAACTCTCCTGCCCTATATGAAACACAGACAGGAGCGAAGGGATACCCGGGGAGAAGGGAGGAAAAGGTAAAAGGAAAGAATTGGACCCACAGCAACGGACCTCCAGTCTGATCTCAACCTAGCTGGGGCAACACTTTCGATAAATACTGACACTGCAGCAAAGAGAGAAAGAGAAACACAAATGAAAAGTTAATAACGTAAGAGAAAGAACATGTCCCCACCCATCCCTCCAAACACACAGCTTACCCCCACCATATCAGGGTGTCTTCACAGTTTTTAACAATTCTCCATAAGGTCCGTAGTGCAGAATATGTCATGGATGGAATAATCCAGGAATTAAATAAGAAGTCTATTCCTGCTCCAACTTCTCGGGAAAAACCCAATGTGGGGAAAAAACCTGTGACAGGAATGTCTATATAATGCAAGGGATCCCTTCCATAGAAAAACAAACACAAAAACGGGAAAAGGGGGAAGGGGCAAGAATAACCCCAGGAAGCCACTCGCGTCTCCGTAGAAGACCCGATTTCGGGTAACCACGTAACTGATAGCCTTGGGGAACCCGTCGGACGGGTCCTCACTGTCCGTAACCGTTACCAAAAAGCGGTAACACTCCGAGAAGTCTGGGACAGGGAAAGTAACAACAACGATGTCCGTGAAAATCCCAGGTTTAAGGAATACCAGCTCCAGTCTTGATGAAGCGCTTCCAAATGCGCTCAAAATACCCACGGGGAAATGTCAGCGCGTCCAAACCCAGCTGACGGCAAAGTCCATCCATGGGCCTAAGACCGGAAACAAAACCAAGCACGGAAGCACTAGCGAGCTTGGATTAAATGCTGAGCAAGCTGCCGTGCATCCGTAAACTGCCCTCTCACAACCACAGTGAAAGCGGCAAAACAACCAGCATAGAAAGAGGACAGGGAGAATAGAGAAACAAAGCCTCCCCTACGCTACCGCTTCCAGAACATGACAGTACCCCCTCCAAAACGACCCCCCATCGGACGTGGCCTCGAAGGGTGACGAGCATGAAAAAGATGTACCAAAAGGGGAGCATGCACCCCACTAGCCGGTTCCCATGTACGGTCCTCAGGAGGATAACCCTTCCAGTCCACCAGATAAAACAAACGACCCAGACGTCTACGTAAATTCAATATAGCATGCACCTTAAACTCCTCTTCCCCATCAATCACCACCGGAGGAGGCATGTCCTGGGAAGTGGCAGTATATGACTTTAACAGGGAGGTATGGAAAACAGGGTGTATCCGGTAGTCAGCGGGCAGGACCAGTTTCATTGCCACGGGATTAACCGCCCGCTCAATCCTAAATGGCCCAACATAACGTGGCGGAAACTTCCTAGACCCTCCCAATCTTAGGTTCTTGGAGGCCAACCACACCATATCCCCAGGAGCATATAAGGGAGCAGGGCAACGATGACGATCAGCCTTCTCCTTCATGCTAAGCTTAGCTGCTGCTAGATGTTCCTGCGCCTTCTTCCAAATATCAATCAGAGCCCTGCCCAAGGTGTCTACCGCTGGCACATGACCTGAGGGTTGAATCAGTATAGCCTTTGGATGAAACCCCATAGAACAGAAGAAAGGGGACATACCTATAGCTGAATGTACACTGTTGTTATATGCAAACTCCGCAATGGGGAGCGCCTTCAACCAACTACCCATCAAGGAAGTCATCAAACAGCGTATGTACTGTTCCATCGTCTGATTAGTATGCTCCGTCTGCCCATCGGATTGCGGATGGTATGCAGAGGACAGCCGTAACTCCATCTTTAACGAGGCGCACAGTTCCCTCCAAAAATGTGAAACGAACTGCGCAGCCCTATCAGACACAATAGCGGTAGGAACACCATGTAGCCGTAATACCTGGGCAATGAATACATCAGCTAATTCCCTAGCTGAGGGCACTTTGGGCAACGGTACAAAATGCGCCATCTTCGTAAACAAGTCTACCACTACCAGAATGGTGGTATATCCCTCTTCCATAGGAAGATCAGTCACAAAATCCATACTTATGGTATGCCAGGGAGAGGGAGGGACCGGCAGCGGAAGTAATAGACCTGCGGGCAGAGTGTGTGATGCCTTATTCACTGCACAAACAGGACATGATGCCACAAATACTTGTATATCCTGCCCTATCTTATCCCACCAAAACCAGCGAAGACATATCTCCTTGGTTTTGGCCATTCCTGGATGACCCACCAACGATAAAGAATGACACCAGGTAAGTACCTTTTTCCTTATCTCAGGGGGTATAAACAATTGCTCTCCATGATACAACAACCCATTTCTCAGCTGACAAGCGGCATCGGATAACCATGGAGTCAAGTCCACCTCTAACAACTGGTCCCTGACTGCATCAAGAAAATCCTCACTCGAGTTACATCCTACAATCCTATTCCTAGCAATCATAGGCCTGTCCTCCAAAGCCATACCCTCTTCCATAGGTGCTACGTGGATTCGAGAGAGTGCATCAGACTTCACTTGCTGACTAGCAGGTCAATAAGTAATCGTGAAGTCGTATTCATTAAAGAATAACACCCACCTCATCTGTCTTGGTGTTAAAGCTCTTGCAGAATGAAAAAACTCTAGATTCTTATGATCGGTGTAGATGGTAATGGTATGCCTAGCCCCCACAGGTAATGCCTTCATTCCTGAAAGGACAGTTTTATTGCTAACAGCTCCCTCTCAGCCACAGTATAGGTCCATTCCGCTGGCAGTAATGTTTTTGAAAAATAGGCAGTGGGATGCATCAAACCAGTTTCTGTATCCCTCTGCGATAACGCCCCTCCCACAGCATATTGGGAGGCATCCGCCTCCACATAAAAAGAAAGAGCGGGATCAGGATGCCTCAATATAGGAGCCAAAGTAAACCTGCCCACCAAGGTCTCCAGGGCTCCCTGAGCAGCAGCAGACCATACAAAAGGCACCCCTTTCCGTAGCAACGCCGTCATAGGTGTAATGACATCTGAAAAATGGGATATAAAGCGCCGATAAAAATTGGCAAACCCCAAAAGGACTTGTACCTCTCTCACACTAGTAGTCACCGGCCAGGTGGTAATAGCCTTCGTATTTTTGGGGTCCATCTTAATACCATCAGCTGAAATGAGAAACCCCAAAAACTCCACACAAGAGACCCCAAAATGGCATTTCTCTAGTTTCACATATAAACAATGCTCCCGCAATTTCCGCAGCACCTGTATGACATGAGCATCATGCTCCCCTGCAGTCTTAGAGAAAATCAAGATGTCATCGATGTAAACGATAACGCTCACATCCAAATACTCTCTCAACACCTCGTTTATAAAGAACTGAAAAGCAGCTGGGGCATTGCAGAGCCCGAACGGCATGACACAGTACTCAAACAAACCGAACTTTGTTCGAAAGGCGGTTTTCCACTCGTCCCCAGACCGGATTCGAATGAGATGGTAAGCACTCCGCAGATCGAGTTTGGTGAATACTGTGGCATGCCGCACCTGATCCAACAACACCGGGATCAAAGGTAACGGATATTTGTTTTTAATAGTCACCTTATTGAGTGCCCTATAGTCCACACAGGCGCGAAGGTCACCCTCCTTCTTCGGTATAAAAAAATAGAGGAAGACACCGGCGAAGAGGATTGCCTAATAAAACCAGATGCCAGCATCTCATCCAGATATGACCTCAAATGCCGCTCTTCGGGTTCAGATAACGCATAAACCCGACTACAGGACAAAGGAGCCCCAGGGACTATATCAATTCGACAATCAAAATCTCGATGAGGAGGCATTAGTCCTGCTTTAGTTTCATCAAACACCTCAAAAAACTCCTCATACGCAGGTGGAAGACAACCCCATCCGCATCACTACTCGTAGCACAGACCAATGGCGAAACCCAATCCGTAGCCTCACGATAACACTGATGCAAGCAATATTCAGAATCCAAAGTAACTGTTCGCCGTACCCAATCAATCCTAGGGTTATGGGTTTGTAACCAGGGTACTCCGAGTATCACCCCAAAAGCAAGATCAATCAGGTCAAAACTGACCAACTCGGAGTGCCCATTATCACAAAGTAGAAAAAGAGGTTCGGTCTGTTTGACAATTAATCCGGATGTTAAATCGGTGCCGTCAATGGCTCTCACCGGTTCTGGTTGTTCTTTACACACACCTCCAATCTGACTGTCAACTGTATATCCATAAAATTTCCAGTAGCGCCGGAATCCAGCAAAACAGAAATAGCGGACCTTCTACTATTGGTTATCACCAAGGTCACTATGATGGTGAAATGCCGAGTCACCCTTTGAACTGAACCCACAATATCATAGGGGTTTACCAACCTACAGTCATCGACCCCCACAGGACACAACTTCTTGTTTCACCAGAGCCACAGATTTCTTGGGCAACATACTAGAGGGTTTTACCTGACAGTCACGCGCATAATGAGCGCTCTTTCCGTAATACAAGCACAAATTGTGTGTCCGTCTCCTTTACTTCTCTTCGCTAGACAAAGGACCCCGCACCCTCCCGGTCTGCATGGGTTCTGATAGGGATTTAGACTCTGTTTCTTCCTTCTGTTCTCCCCGTATCCCAATGGCAAAAGGTGTGGGAAAACGTCTTCTATCACCCTTCCTTTCTAACAACCAATGATTTAATTTCACAACCAGATCAATAAAATCCGAGCAGTCCTCAGGGGGACACACCACCTGAGACACCACATCCTTTAATTCATCACAAAGGCCCTGATAAAACAAAGATGTTCTCTTTTCCATAGGCCAATGCGTTTCTACAACAAGACGATTAAAGGTGGAAACATACACCAACAACTCCTGTTTACCCTGCCTTAACTTAAGTAACTGGGTATCACTCTCCTGCATGAAGGCATGTTTGGTGAACAACCATCGCATCTGCTCTTTAAATGCCGGAAAATTATACAAAACAGGATCGTTATTGTCCACCAAAGGTACCGACCACTGAGCTGCGGTACCTGCCAAGTAGGATATAACAAAAGCCACCTTTGCCGAATCGTCCGGAAATGCCATAGGTCGACACATAAAGTGCAAGTGACATTGGTTCATGAATATACCAAATTTGTTACAATCCCCGGAAAAACGCTCAGGAACTGCCAATGGAACCTGTACAGGGGTTTGAACCGTGATTGCAACCGGTGTCCCTGAACTGCCAGCGGAACCGACACCCCTGTCGAACTGAAAGGTAGCTGGCTGCACGACAGGGCCAGTTGTTTTAGGTATAGCTCCGAGTCCCTTTCCCCATGGGTTCTCTCGAGCCTTGCAAATGGTCAACTCCAGATGCAACCCTTGATTTTCTTGCCTCAGAGCCTTCACTTCTGACTGAAGCACTGACAGAGCAGTCATCAGTTCCTGCACGGAAGGGTCCCCCACCACGCCCCTATCTTCTAGGGACATAGCAACCTCGGGATCCATCTTCGCTCGGGCAGTGTATTTGTTGTGGGCTTGGTTTTCTGTCCCAACCCCCCCACAGCCATGCTCAATAACCAGACACTGCAGGAGGGAAGAGCAACCCAATCCTCTACCCATGCATCCAACTCTCCTGCCATATATGAAACACAGACAGGAGTGAAGGGATACCCGGGGAGAAGGGAGGAAAAGGTAAAAGGAAAGAATTGGACCCACAGCAACGGACCTCCAGTCTGATCTCCTCAACCTGGCTGGGGCAACACTCCCGATAAATACTGACACTGCAGCAAAGAGAGGAAGAGAAACACAAATGAAAAGTTAATAACGTAAGAGAAAGAACATGTCCCCACCCATCCCTCCAAGCACACGGCTTACCCCCACCATATCAGGGTGTCTTCACAGTTTTTAACAATTCTCCATAAGGTCCGTAGTGCAGAATATGTCATGGATGGAATAATCCGGGAATTAAATAAGAAGTCTATTCCTGCTCCAACTTCTCGGGAAAAACCCAATGTGGGGAAAAAACCCGTGACAGGAATGTCTATATAATGCAAGGGATCCCTTCCATAGAAAAACAAACACAAAAACGGGAAAAAGGGAAGGGGCAAGAATAACCCCAGGAAGCCACTCGCGTCTCCGTAGAAGACCCGATTTCGGGTAACCACGTAACTGATAGCCTTGGGGAACCCGTCGGACGGGTCCTCACTGTCCGTAACCATTACCAAAAAGCGGTAACACTCAGAGAAGTCCGGGACAGGGAAAGTAACAACAACGATGTTCGTGAAAATCCCAGGTTTAAGGAATACTAGCTCCAGTCTTGATGAAGCGCTTCCAAATGCGCTCGAAATACCCACGGGGAAATGTCAGCGCGTCCAAACCCAGCTGATGGCAAATTCCATCCGGGGTCCGAGGACCGGAAACAAAACCAAGCACGGAAGCACTAGCGAGCTTGGATTAAATGCTGAGCAAGCTGCCGTGCATCCGTAAACTGCCCTCTCACAACCACAGTGAAAGCGGCAAAACAACCAGCATAGAAAGAGGACAGGGAGAATAGAGAAACAAAGCCTCCCCTACGCTACCGCTTCCAGAACATGACAGTACCCCCTCCAAAACGACCCCCCATCGGACGTGGCCTCGAAGGGTGACGAGCATGAAAAAGATGTACCAAAAGGGGAGCATGCACCCCACTAGCCGGTTCCCATGTACGGTCCTCAGGAGGATAACCCTTCCAGTCCACCAGATAAAACAAACGACCCAGACGTCTACGTAAATTCAATATAGCATGCACCTTAAACTCCTCTTCCCCATCAATCACCACCGGAGGAGGCATGTCCTGGGAAGTGGCAGTATATGACTTTAACAGGGAGGTATGGAAAACAGGGTGTATCCGGTAGTCAGCGGGCAGGACCAGTTTCATTGCCACGGGATTAACCGCCCGCTCAATCCTAAATGGCCCAACATAACGTGGCGGAAACTTCCTAGACCCTCCCAATCTTAGGTTCTTGGAGGCCAACCACACCATATCCCCAGGAGCATATAAGGGAGCAGGGCAACGATGACGATCAGCCTTCTCCTTCATGCTAAGCTTAGCTGCTGCTAGATGTTCCTGCGCCTTCTTCCAAATATCAATCAGAGCCCTGCCCAAGGTGTCTACCGCTGGCACATGACCTGAGGGTTGAATCAGTATAGCCTTTGGATGAAACCCCATAGAACAGAAGAAAGGGGACATACCTATAGCTGAATGTACACTGTTGTTATATGCAAACTCCGCAATGGGGAGCGCCTTCAACCAACTACCCGTCAAGGAAGTCATCAAACAGCGTATGTACTGTTCCATCGTCTGATTAGTATGCTCCGTCTGCCCATCGGATTGCGGATGGTATGCAGAGGACAGCCGTAACTCCATCTTTAACGAGGCGCACAGTTCCCTCCAAAAATGTGAAACGAACTGCGCAGCCCTATCAGACCCAATAGCGGTAGGAACACCATGTAGCCGTAATACCTGGGCAATGAATACATCAGCTAATTCCCTAGCTGAGGGCACTTTGGGCAACGGTACAAAATGCGCCATCTTCGTAAACAAGTCTACCACTACCAGAATGGTGGTATATCCCTCTTCCATAGGAAGATCAGTCACAAAATCCATACTTATGGTATGCCAGGGAGAGGGAGGGACCGGCAGCGGAAGTAATAGACCTGCGGGCAGAGTGTGTGATGCCTTATTCACTGCACAAACAGGACATGATGCCACAAATACTTGTATATCCTGCCCTATCTTATCCCACCAAAACCAGCGAAGACATATCTCCTTGGTTTTGGCCATTCCTGGATGACCCACCAACGATAAAGAATGACACCAGGTAAGTACCTTTTTCCTTATCTCAGGGGTATAAACAATTGCTCTCCATGATACAACAACCCATTTCTCAGCTGACAAGCGGCATCGGATAACCATGGAGTCAAGTCCACCTCTAACAACTGGTCCCTGACTGCATCAAGAAAATCCTCACTCGAGTTACATCCTACAATCCTATTCCTAGCAATCATAGGCCTGTCCTCCAAAGCCATACCCTCTTCCATAGGTGCTACGTGGATTCGAGAGAGTGCATCAGACTTCACTTGCTGACTAGCAGGTCAATAAGTAATCGTGAAGTCGTATTCATTAAAGAATAACACCCACCTCATCTGTCTTGGTGTTAAAGCTCTTGCAGAATGAAAAAACTCTAGATTCTTATGATCGGTGTAGATGGTAATGGTATGCCTAGCCCCCACAGGTAATGCCTTCATTCCTGAAAGGACAGTTTTATTGCTAACAGCTCCCTCTCAGCCACAGTATAGGTCCATTCCGCTGGCAGTAATGTTTTTGAAAAATAGGCAGTGGGATGCATCAAACCAGTTTCTGTATCCCTCTGCGATAACGCCCCTCCCACAGCATATTGGGAGGCATCCGCCTCCACATAAAAAGAAAGAGCGGGATCAGGATGCCTCAATATAGGAGCCAAAGTAAACCTGCCCACCAAGGTCTCCAGGGCTCCCTGAGCAGCAGCAGACCATACAAAAGGCACCCCTTTCCGTAGCAACGCCGTCATAGGTGTAATGACATCTGAAAAATGGGATATAAAGCGCCGATAAAAATTGGCAAACCCCAAAAGGACTTGTACCTCTCTCACACTAGTAGTCACCGGCCAGGTGGTAATAGCCTTCGTATTTTTGGGGTCCATCTTAATACCATCAGCTGAAATGAGAAACCCCAAAAACTCCACACAAGAGACCCCAAAATGGCATTTCTCTAGTTTCACATATAAACAATGCTCCCGCAATTTCCGCAGCACCTGTATGACATGAGCATCATGCTCCCCTGCAGTCTTAGAGAAAATCAAGATGTCATCGATGTAAACGATAACGCTCACATCCAAATACTCTCTCAACACCTCGTTTATAAAGAACTGAAAAGCAGCTGGGGCATTGCAGAGCCCGAACGGCATGACACAGTACTCAAACAAACCGAACTTTGTTCGAAAGGCGGTTTTCCACTCGTCCCCAGACCGGATTCGAATGAGATGGTAAGCACTCCGCAGATCGAGTTTGGTGAATACTGTGGCATGCCGCACCTGATCCAACAACACCGGGATCAAAGGTAACGGATATTTGTTTTTAATAGTCACCTTATTGAGTGCCCTATAGTCCACACAGGCGCGAAGGTCACCCTCCTTCTTCGGTATAAAAAAATAGAGGAAGACACCGGCGAAGAGGATTGCCTAATAAAACCAGATGCCAGCATCTCATCCAGATATGACCTCAAATGCCGCTCTTCGGGTTCAGATAACGCATAAACCCGACTACAGGACAAAGGAGCCCCAGGGACTATATCAATTCGACAATCAAAATCTCGATGAGGAGGCATTAGTCCTGCTTTAGTTTCATCAAACACCTCAAAAAACTCCTCATACGCAGGTGGAAGACAACCCCATCCGCATCACTACTCGTAGCACAGACCAATGGCGAAACCCAATCCGTAGCCTCACGATAACACTGATGCAAGCAATATTCAGAATCCAAAGTAACTGTTCGCCGTACCCAATCAATCCTAGGGTTATGGGTTTGTAACCAGGGTACTCCGAGTATCACCCCAAAAGCAAGATCAATCAGGTCAAAACTGACCAACTCGGAGTGCCCATTATCACAAAGTAGAAAAAGAGGTTCGGTCTGTTTGACAATTAATCCGGATGTTAAATCGGTGCCGTCAATGGCTCTCACCGGTTCTGGTTGTTCTTTACACACACCTCCAATCTGACTGTCAACTGTATATCCATAAAATTTCCAGTAGCGCCGGAATCCAGCAAAACAGAAATAGCGGACCTTCTACTATTGGTTATCACCAAGGTCACTATGATGGTGAAATGCCGAGTCACCCTTTGAACTGAACCCACAATATCATAGGGGTTTACCAACCTACAGTCATCGACCCCCACAGGACACAACTTCTTGTTTCACCAGAGCCACAGATTTCTTGGGCAACATACTAGAGGGTTTTACCTGACAGTCACGCGCATAATGAGCGCTCTTTCCGCAATACAAGCACAAATTGTGTGTCCGTCTCCTTTACTTCTCTTCGCTAGACAAAGGACCCCGCACCCTCCCCGGTCTGCATAGGTTCTGATAGGGATTTAGACTCTGTTTCTTCCTTCTGTTCTCCCCGTATCCCAATGGCAAAAGGTGTGGGAAAACGTCTTCTATCACCCTTCCTTTCTAACAACCAATGATTTAATTTCACAACCAGATCAATAAAATCCGAGCAGTCCTCAGGGGGACACACCACCTGAGACACCACATCCTTTAATTCATCACAAAGGCCCTGATAAAACAAAGATGTTCTCTTTTCCATAGGCCAATGCGTTTCTACAACAAGACGATTAAAGGTGGAAACATACACCAACAACTCCTGTTTACCCTGCCTTAACTTAAGTAACTGGGTATCACTCTCCTGCATGAAGGCATGTTTGGTGAACAACCATCGCATCTGCTCTTTAAATGCCGGAAAATTATACAAAACAGGATCGTTATTGTCCACCAAAGGTACCGACCACTGAGCTGCGGTACCTGCCAAGTAGGATATAACAAAAGCCACCTTTGCCGAATCGTCCGGAAATGCCATAGGTCGACACATAAAGTGCAAGTGACATTGGTTCATGAATATACCAAATTTGTTACAATCCCCGGAAAAACGCTCAGGAACTGCCAATGGAACCTGTACAGGGGTTTGAACCGTGATTGCAACCGGTGTCCCTGAACTGCCAGCGGAACCGACACCCCTGTCGAACTGAAAGGTAGCTGGCTGCACGACAGGGCCAGTTGTTTTAGGTATAGCTCTGAGTCCCTTTCCCCATGGGTTCTCTCGAGCCTTGCAAATGGTCAACTCCAGATGCAACCCTTGATTTTCTTGCCTCAGAGCCTTCACTTCTGACTGAAGCACTGACAGAGCAGTCATCAGTTCCTGCACGGAAGGGTCCCCCACCACGCCCCTATCTTCTAGGGACATAGCAACCTCGGGATCCATCTTCGCTCGGGCAGTGTATTTGTTGTGGGCTTGGTTTTCTGTCCCAACCCCCCACAGCCATGCTCAATAACCAGACACTGCAGGAGGGAAGAGCAACCCAATCCTCTACCCATGCATCCAACTCTCCTGCCATATATGAAACACAGACAGGAGTGAAGGGATACCCGGGGAGAAGGGAGGAAAAGGTAAAAGGAAAGAATTGGACCCACAGCAACGGACCTCCAGTCTGATCTCCTCAACCTGGCTGGGGCAACACTCCCGATAAATACTGACACTGCAGCAAAGAGAGGAAGAGAAACACAAATGAAAAGTTAATAACGTAAGAGAAAGAACATGTCCCCACCCATCCCTCCAAGCACACGGCTTACCCCCACCATATCAGGGTGTCTTCACAGTTTTTAACAATTCTCCATAAGGTCCGTAGTGCAGAATATGTCATGGATGGAATAATCCGGGAATTAAATAAGAAGTCTATTCCTGCTCCAACTTCTCGGAAAAACCCAATGTGGGGAAAAAACCCGTGACAGGAATGTCTATATAATGCAAGGGATCCCTTCCATAGAAAAACAAACACAAAAACGGGAAAAGGGGAAGGGGCAAGAATAACCCCAGGAAGCCACTCGCGTCTCCGTAGAAGACCCGATTTCGGGTAACCACGTAACTGATAGCCTTGGGGAACCCGTCGGACGGGTCCTCACTGTCCGTAACCATTACCAAAAAGCGGTAACACTCAGAGAAGTCCGGGACAGGGAAAGTAACAACAACGATGTTCGTGAAAATCCCAGGTTTAAGGAATACTAGCTCCAGTCTTGATGAAGCGCTTCCAAATGCGCTCGAAATACCCACGGGGAAATGTCAGCGCGTCCAAACCCAGCTGATGGCAAATTCCATCCGGGGTCCGAGGACCGGAAACAAAACCAAGCACGGAAGCACTGGCGAGCTTGGATTAAATGCTGAGCAAGCCGCCGTGCGTCCGTGAACTGCCCTCCCACAACCACAGTGAAAGCGGCAAAACAACCAGCATAGAAAGAGGACAGGGAGAATAGAGAAACGAAGCCTCCCCTACGCATCCGGGACATGACAATGAGCATCAGTCCTTTGACTGCATTGAGTCCTCTGTAGTCAACACAAAACCTCATCTCTCTCTTACCATCCTTGGTGTGAGGTTCAGGTACCAAGACCACTAGACTAGCCCAAGGACTAGTTGAGGGCTCAATTAGTCCCAATTCCAGCACCTTCTGGACCTCAGTCCTGATGCAGTCCCTGACATGGTCAGGTTGTCTGTAAATTTTGTTCTTTACAGGTAGGTTTTCACCTGTCTCCACTTCATGGGTACACCAGGTGGTCTGACTTAGAGTCAGTGAGAACATGTGCCTAAACTGATTGAGGACCTTCTTGCAATCAGACTGTTGTTGCTCAGTGAGGCTGCTTGCCAAAGCTACACCATCTACTGAGCCATCATCAGGGTTCTGTGAGAGGAGGTCAGGGAGTGAGTCACTCTCTTCCTCCTGTCCCTCATCAGTAGCCATGAGCAAGCCCATGTCTGCCCTGTCAACATAAGGCTTGAGCCTGTTCACATGGAGCACCGTGTGGGGGCTCCTGGGAGTTCCAAGGTCCACCAAGTAAGTGACCTCTCCCTTTTGCTCAAGTATGGTGTGGGGTCCACTCCATCTGTCTTGGAGAGGTGCTAGGGCCACAGGCTCCAGCACCCACACTTTCTGTCCTGGCTGGTAAACAGTCAAGACAGCCTTTTGGTCCTGCCAGGCATTTGCAATTCCTGGCTAGCCTCAAGGTTTTTGGATGCCTTCTTCATATACTCAGCCATCCTGGAGCGGAGACCAAGTACATAGTCCACAATATCCTGTTTAGGAGGTTTAAGAGGTAACTCCCATCCCTCCTTCACCAGACACAGTGGACCCCTAACTGGGTGACCAAACAAAAGTTCAAAAGGGCTGTAGCCAACCCCCTTCTGTGGCACCTCTCTGTAGGCAAAGAGAAGGCAGGGCAACAGAACATCCCATTTTCGCCTGAGCTTTTCTGGGAGCCCCATTATCATGCCCTTTAGGGTTTTGTTGAATCTTTCAACCAACCCATTGCATTGAGGATAATAGGGTGTGGTGAACTTGTAGTTGACAACACACTCTTTCCACATTGCAGTTATGTAACTAGACATAAAGTTAGTACCTCTGTCTGTTAAGACCTCCTTAGGAAAACCCACCCTGGAGAAAATCCCCAGGAGGGCCCTTGCCACCACAGGTGCTGTGGTGGTCCTAAGGGGAATAGCTTCTGGATACCTGGTAGCATGGTCCACCACCACCAGGATGTAAGAATGTCCAGATGCTGTTGGAGGGTTCATGGGACCAATTATGTCAATCCCAACCCTCTCAAAGGGAACCCCCACCACAGGTAGTGGTATCAGGGATGCCTTTGTAGTACCACCTGCCTTACCACTGGCTTGGCAAGTGATACAGGAGCAACACAACTCCTTTGTGTCCTCTGACATGTGAGGCCAGTGAAAATGAGGGACAAGCCTGTCCCAAGTCTTGCTTTGGCCTAAGTGTCCTGCTAGGGGAATGTCATGTGCTAGGGTGAGTAGGAAGCCCCTAAACTTCAGAGGTGTAACCAACCTCCTGGTGGTACCAGGCTTGGGGTCTCTACCCTCTGAATATAGAAGTCCCTCATCCCAATAGATCTTGTGAGATCCACTGACATTCCCTGCAGCCTCAGCAGCAGCTTGCTGTCTGAGGGGTTCAAGAGAGGGGCAGGTTTGCTGCTCCTGACTCAGTTCTGCCCTGGAAGGGCCCCTGTCCCCAAGAACTCAACCTGGTCAGGTTCAAGTTCCTCTGGGACAGTTCCGTCACAAGGCCTGGGATCAACTTCCTCAAAAGTTTGATCCTCTTCCTGAGCCAGGGGGAAAGACTCAGCCTTACCCCACCTGCTCCTCTTCTTGGAAGGTACCTGGTCCATCTTTTCAGGATCCAGGGCCTATTCAGTGGCTTTCAGTTTGGCTTGTGACCTGGTCACAGCAAACACATCTGCAGTGATGCCCAACATTGCTGCATGAGTCCTGAGTTCCACTTCAGCCCAGGCTGAAGACTCCAAATCATTGCCCAACAAGCATTCCACAGGGAGGTCTGAACTTACCACAACCTTCTTAGGGCCAGTTACCCCTCCCCAGGTGAAATTAACAACTGCCAAGGAATGGTCTGTCCTGACATTGCTAGCATCGGTCACTTGGTACATCTCACCAAGTATGATCTGGTCAATGTCCACAAGATCTTTTGTCACCATGGTGACACTTGCACCTGTGTCCCTGCATGCCATGGCCTCCTTACCATTTATTAAAGGCTGTTGACTGCATTTGCCCAGGTTACTGTGACTTACAAATAAGGAGGCAATGTCCATGCCTCCATCACAGACTAGAACAGCCTGAGCTGGAGTTCTGACTAGGCCAGAACCCATCTCAGAGCCCAAGGTTAACCCCACTATTCCCTTGTTCTGTGTACCATCACTTGAAACTGTGCTAGGGGGAGCAGTTGCCTTAGGGGCAGTGGTGGTAGGAGTAGAATCCTTGGCCCTTGGACAATTGGCATCTTTTGTCCAATGGGTTTTCTCTTTACAGATATGACACCAAGGTTTCCTTTTGCCTTTTCCCTTGTTGGATTGTGACTCCCCCTCCCCCCAGATGCAGGTTTGTGGGGCCCTGATGAAGACTTTTGATCTTTATTGTTGTCTCCACCCTTATCTGAGTTCTTAGAGTCTTTTTTTTTTTGGTCACCTCCATTGGTCTGGGATTTCTGCTTCACCCTGGTTCTGACCCACTTATCTGCTTTCTTTCCCAATTCTTGGGGAGAAGTCAGATCAGAGTCAACCAGGTATTGATGCAACAACTGTTTTTGGCAATTATTAAGGATCTGCTCCCTCATAATCAAGTTGTGCAATCCTTTAAAATCATTCACCTTGCTACCAAGTAACCAGCCTTCCAGAGCCTTAATGGCACAATCAACAAAGTCTATCCAGTCCTGAGTCTGTGTCTTCTGGTTGTCTCTAAACTTAATCCTGTACTGTTCAGTGGTTAAGCCAAACCCTTCAATGAGAGCACTCTTCAGGACTGAATAGTTATCAGCATCCTCTTCTCTTACAGTGAGGAGCTTATCTCTACCTTTGTCAGCAAAGGAGAGCCACAAGATAGCTGCCCACTGCTCTTGATGACCCTCTGTACTTTACAGGCCCTCTCCAAAGCAGTTATCCATTTCTGGATGTCGTCCCCTACATGGAAGGGAGGGACAATCTTGCTCAGGTTCCTATGATCAAAGGTGTGTTCCCTAACCCTAGGGACACTATAGCTGCCACCATGGGACTCTAGTCCCAATTTCTTTCTAGTCTTCTGAACTTCTAGGGACTCTTTATCCAGGGCCAATTGCTGTTGCCTGAATCTAAGCTTAGCTTTCTCAAGCTCTAGTAATTGGTACTCCCTGTCATAAGAGTTGTCCCTCTTGCTAGAAATAGAGGTCCCTACAGAATGCCTAGAATGATCTGACTCGGCAGAGGAGACCTAGTTCTCCTTGGTAAATTCTGCACTCTCCCTGGAGGACTGAAGTGCTGGTCCTCTTGACCCTCTTCTTCTTCTGCCTCCTGGGGATCTGAGTTGTTCAGGGGTGGATCATTTTGATCCTCCTGTCCAAGGTTGGACTCTAGGTCATAGAAGGTGTCCCCTCCTGACCTATCTTCCTCTCCTGTACCACCCACTCTATCCTGCTCATCTGACCCAGGAGTCTTCCTAATGTCATCTAGAAGTAATGCATCTATTAGACGTTGAGTGTTGGCATTTCTCCCTGTCTTCAGCTTCCTAGATACACACATAGCTTTTAATTCAGTGACTGCAAAGCTATCATATTTAGTAGGCAGGATGCCCCAAGTGGCATTCCCAGTAGAAGACATACTAAGTGAGGTGAAGTGTAGGCACCTACCTAACCTAGTGGGAACTAAACTCTCTTAGGTTGGAGAAAGGGTGTGCTAGACCCTTGACTTACCCAACCCCAGGTTCAGTAGAACTTACTATCTTAAGCTAGTATTATATGTTCCTAGATACTAGTGGTTTTTCAGTTAATCAATACAAAGATTTTTCTGGTAAAACAATGCAGTCTTGAATCCCAACCGCTGCACACCAATGTGAGAAGTTGGCCTGGTATATGCTGTCCACTAATGAAAGTGGGCACCTTGTACCAGTCCAAACAACCCTTATGGTGATTAGGTCAAAGATAACCTTTATTGAAAGCTATCCTAGAGGTAGCTATGGAGAGCAGCCTTCAGGCTAAGTCTTGAAGGAATGTTAAGCACCTTGTTTTACCAGAATGCAACCTTATAGTATTGGTTAAATGAAAGGGAAACCACACAGTAGTTATAAAAATATGTATTTATTATATATAACACTCTCTAGTATCCTCTACATGAGGATAGAACACAAATCAAATAATCCAGTTGCAAAGAATAAAAACGTAAGTAGCACAATACACAGTGGGCTCCCGGGGGAGACCAAACCATATACTAAATAAGTGGTATAAGAACCACGACTCGGGACTAGACCTAGTCTAGAAGGTGTAGAATCGCTGGGACCCCAAGGAACCACCCAAGGTGAGTGAGTAGGGACCCCACGGAGGACGGGTGCAGTGTGGGAACACGACCGCGTGCTCCGCACAATTCAATGGGAAAGTCGCGGTTGGAAAATCAAAGATTAAGGACCCTTCCCAGCAGATTACGAAGACAGCCCTTGGAACTTAAGGGTTTGAAGAGCCACCCCACCCGTGGATACCTTTGTACCAGAGTTACCTATCCCAGAGGAGCCGGGTGCATAGGTGCGAAGTGGCGTCGGAAACCCTCGTCGTTTTCTATGGATATCGACAAAAAAATGCTGCTGCGGGAAGAACGAAAAGGGTCCGGTGGAATCCAAACGTGGATTCTAGATGAGAAGAACCTGAAAGCAGAGGGGACAGAGTCTGGGTCACATTGGAGTGACCAGGGGCTCGGTAGACAAATGCCCACCGATGTCGGGTGCTTCAGGTGTGTTGACGGTGAGCTTGACTCTTCAGCTGCGAGGACCCGGAGACGTCTAGGACAACCAGGAGCCGGCGGCGAGCTGCCCCATGAAAGATGTCGAGTGCTGAGGGGTCGGCGTCGGGCTGGAGCACCAATCAAGCCTTGGCAACGGCAACAACGTAGATGGTCAAGTTCAGTGTCGATCTGGCCCATCAAGGACCAGGAGACTCACCACACCAAGGGGAGTCAGGGCAGACCTGGAGCAACCAGGGAAGCCCAATTAAAGCAAAGTTGACCCTCAAGTGGACCCACAGGCCGAAGGCACAGGAGTCGCGAGGGGACCTCAGGCGGTTTCACAGGATACCAGCTAGCAGGGCACAGAGTGTGAGGATGCTGGAGTCCTTCTCAGGAAAGATGCGCTGGGGTCAGGGCTACAAATGGCCCAATGATGGAATTGTTGCATGACAACAAGCATGTGCAGCTGCAAATCAACACGGTGCACAGGGGTATGGGTATACAGTCACCACGAGGGATATCTGCCTCAAACTCAGTGAGAGGGCAGCTCAACCTCGGAGACCTTCAGAAACCCACCTCCTGTGTTGCTGGATCCTTCGGAGTCCGCAGGAGCTCAGAATCAGCCAACTGGTCAGATGCGTTACAGTGCCTGCGTTTGCAGGGGAGTGACTCCTTCACTCCAAGGGAGATTATTTTGTTGTCTTGGAGGTCCACAAGGTCCTGCACGGAGCCTGTATGGATCACGGACAGTGGTGAGACTGGCAAGGAAAGATGAAGTTGAGCCCAAGGGAGGTCCAGCGAAATCCAGCGTGTCCAGACGGTCGAAGTGTAGTGGTATCTTCTTGCAGAATCTTGTCCATGTAAATCTAATGTCCTGTAGCCAGGTAACCCATTTTATACCCACGGGAAAGGGTTGGACAGATTCTAGGGACCCTCCTAGGGGAGGGACAGGACAGGGGGGTGGCTACCCCATGTCCTTTGTCCAGTTTTGCACCAGAGCAGGAGCAAATGGCTCCTAGAACTGGTTTGAACTGGACTATGCGCAGGGACACCAAGTGTGCCCCTCGTGCAGACTTTCTGGCACTGAGACAGTGCACTCACCCAGCCCCAATTCACTAAATCCTGTCTGTAGGTGGTAACACCTCCCTGTGACAGGATGCCTATTGTGCTGCCTTCCCCTGCTCGAGCTTGGCTCAGCAGCAGGAGGGCAGACTCGTGTCTGTCAGCATCCATTTTGTGCTGTTCGGCTCGAGAAAATTGGTACCGGTAGACTTGGGTACCCCCAGAACCTCGGTTCTGAGGGGAGGAATCATATCTCCCACACCAGTTACTGGTGTGGAGGTATGATTCCAAGGTGTTTGACACCAAACACGACATACTTCGTTGCAGTCGTTTTCGAGATAGCATTTACTGCGATGTTATAATGCACCTATACCTGTATGTCTGGTAGTATCACCTACAGCCCGGGAGAATGGTCTCCGAAGACTGCAGAGGGACCCTGCTCATGCAGGATCACCCTCTCACGCAAAACCCAGCACCCTGTCTTCAGGATTGTTAAGGCCTGCTATAGGGGTGACTTATAAGGTTTTAAGTGTAGTGATATATATAGATATAGTGAACCTATATCTTAAGTAAGTGGTGCAATCACCAACTTACACAGGCTGCAGTAACAGACCTAGAGTTCCATTTTGCATGGCCTCTCATGAGTGGCATAAATACATGCTTCAGCCCATGGGAGGCCTCTGGGGTACCTATGCCCTGGGTACATGGGTACCATATACTAGGGACTTATAAGGGTACCCCAGTATCCAATCTGGAGTGTACCAAAGTACATATGTCGCAATTTAAAGGAGAAAGCAGATAGGCTGGAGTCCTGGATAGCAGGATCCCAGCCAGACTAGTCAAAACAATGGGTGCAAAAAGTGGGGGTAACCATAAGAAGCAGATCCTACTTTCCTACAGACACCGTTTCGTTCTGGTGAGATTCAGATTGAATTATATTCCTTTAATGGCTGGGTATCCTGCTCAATTCTATCCGGTAAAACAGCTGTCTTTTTGTCCTTGTGAAATGAAATGAAATATGGTATTTGTTAAAGCGCACAGCTACTCAAGCTAGAGTGTCCTGGCGCCTGGACACTTTTTCTAAGCAATCTATTTCGCATCTGCTTTTCTTTTGTTCATTTTATAAGGCTATGTCATAAGGTTTCTGCACATACACAGAGCTATGCACAGGAAAATGGGACCCCGGAATACAGTGGTTTGCCACCATATACCGTAGCACCCAAAAACCCCAACCCAACTAGCTTAGCATCCCATTAGCACCCAAGTACTAATGTTTGGACAACCCAGAACACGGTATCTTTATCTCAGGACTCACTGAAGCAAGAACACTCTTTCGCCACTCACTCGTACTTGTCCACAAGGTGCGTAGTAAGAGACACTTGATAGGTTAAAATGTTTATTCCAACTTACGTGCTCTAATGTACAGTACACGTGTCAGTACTAATAGCATAATGCATATGACTAATATAAGCAGCATGGTTACAATTCCATAGAATACAAACGGGAAAGCATTTCAGAGCTCAGTGGATAAACGTATAAATAACATTACCACCCTCCCCTTGCAGTAAGATAGTTTATTATAATAATAGAAGACCTCTGGGCTTTGACTAGCGAACCCCCATACCTCAGTCTCTAGATGCAGAATTACATCAGCAGGACATCATAGCTCTTCTCACCGAAAGGGATTTTCCCAAGTGTGTTAAGCGCTAGTAAAGCACAGTATTAAAAGCATACCAAATTCTTCATGGCAATTGCACCTAATGTTATGTCTGGGTGCGCGAGACTGGCCATATCAGGAAGAACCAAAATACCTTGTTATGCGACCTTGTACATGTTTGTGCAGACTGAGCCCAAAAAGGTGAACAACAGAAAATGCAGACAGTGCAAAAGAACTTGGCACGAGTAAAGGGCGAGGGGGCCCGGCTCAGTGTAACGTGCGCAAAGAAAAGCAGCATGGCAGCCAGGCCTAGGCCAACATAACAAGGCAGGTAACAATCCACAAGACACCCTCCCCTGGACAGTCCGGCGGCCAGGACAGAGGCCCATTAGAGGAAAAACAAAGCCGTTGGAGCACAGGGAGCGCCCAAACGGCGAAGGGCAGGTCAATCCATGAAAGTGTAAGTGCAGAAAAAAGCCATACCCTCTAAGAGTTCATCATTGGAATCGTCAAAAAACATAGATGCCATCCAATCCATGAGATCAAAAGAGCAGGAATGCTCCTCAGCAAAGGGAGCATCCAGAAGCAATGCGGGACAGCTTGCGTGATAATTGAAACAGCTTCGTTGTAGGAGATCCTGGGCAGCTGCCCAGATATCCCATTGCGCCAAAATCCCCAGTGCAGCCGCACGCGCCATACAGCCAGCGACGGAACAGTCCTGCTCATGGGCCTCTAAGGGACCCATCAACTGAACAAAATCCGGAACAGACAATGACGAATTGGAGAGGCAATAATCCAGAGTCCAGGTGAAAGGACAGCGGACACAAGTCATCACAGGTTGCACGCAAGTGAAATACGCAAAGCGAAATGAAAGAGTATATGACACACTCAGTGTCGCCAATGGCAAGACACCAAAACCGGCCAAAAGGCGCTCACGGAGCAGCTGGAGGCGTTCTGGATCGAGCAGGTCCCATTGGGGAGCAGCCATTGCGCAGAAAGCAAATTAAGAGCAAGACACCAGCCGCTAAAGCGAGGATCAATGGGAAACCGCCAAAGACACTGGAAAAAATAGAATGTATGAAAGCCGGGATGACACCAAAAATAGTTTGGAAGGAGGACACCAAGCCCGACCCAACGACCTTAAAAAAGTGTACTAGGCCTTCAGTGTTAGATGCGTTAAAAATACGATGTATTAACTCCCCAAAATGTTGGGGGAGATTAGTGTTCAAAAGGGCCTGTATTTCACTGTGGGTACTCGCCACCTGGAGAATGAATGTCTCCCGGGCGGACGTGAGCATAACTTCCTCATTTAATAATAGTGCCTTTATTCTGCTCAGTCTATTGAAATCTGCTTCCATGGTAGGGATGGAAGGCCAAATAGAGATATCAACCCTGTCGTGAGGGGGAGGAAACAGCACATTTTTGCAGCAGACAACCCTGTGCGAAACTGTTACAATGTAAGGAATGCCAGCCTGCAGGCCACAACAGTTTTCGTTATTTAAAAGTAAATAACTGCCATTGGAAAGGAGAGTGAAAGTAGGTGAAATAACAGGAGCAGGAATACCTTTCAGCACACAAGCAAGATTAGGAGAGGAAACGCTACATGAGCCATGCAATTTAATGTGTTTACAAATAAGCGAATGACCCATAGTCGAGTCGCAGTACTCCCCGTGAGAAAGACTTCCTTGCCGTCCCGAAGGCATTTATACATGAAAGGCAAGGACCAGAGTTCATGCAGGAAAGCACTGCCCAATGGCCGGTAACGGCCCACAGGATAATGTTTCATGCACGAGTCAAATTCAAACAAGGAAAAAGGTAAAACGATAACCCCATGAACTAGCCATACAGCAGAATCGAGTTCTGCAACAGAGAACGGCAAAGGATCCACCCTTTCGATATGTAATAGAGTGTAAGTTGCATCCTTCATGGACATAAATTGCTGTTTGTCAGTTAAGTTAAAAGGTAGAAATAAGGCAGAGGTGTTCAAAAAATGCCAAGGCACTTTACCTAACTTGAGCGTTTGTAAAGTCCATGCAAACTGCATAACTGAGCGCAATTGATTCTGACCATGATATAACACAGAAACATCATCTTGTACGATATCAACAACAGAGGACACAATATTCTCTAAAGTGTAAATGCGAGAAGACAGGGTATTAATACTATTGTCAACAACAGCAAGCACCTTTTCCATATTTGCTTGATCTATTTCCCGAAGACGGGAAGCAGCTTCCATTTGTGATAGCTTCCAGAGTTCATTATATGTTTCATAAATGAATCTTTTGGGTCGGGGACCACGAGGTCCCAAAACAAAGTCGGACAGATCAATATTGCCTGTAAGTAGGGACAAATGTTGCAGCCATTGTTTGCATAATTTACCAACAGAGTATGTAGTGACAGTACGGGCATCAGTAAACCTCGGATCAGGCCTATTCTGTGTGTAGCTAGCGTCAGTATCATGAAAACGCATTTGACATGCATTAGATGATATAGGCCATACTAACCAGGGTGACTGAACCAGCTCAGAAACGTTAAACGAATTATTTTGTAACATTGCCTGCAGGGACACGAGGGACATATTGAATCGTGAGCTTTCATTTGGAAAACTCGACAGGGATGGTATTGATGGCGTATTCAATTGTTTAGTGGTTGCTAAGCCCCAACATGTAGTCTGATAGATGGAAGCATTTAGGAACATAATTTGGGTAGGGATGAGGCACGCACGATGCAACGCCTCGGTTCCCTGTACCTGCCATGGCTTGGAGCCCCAAATAGATTTTAAATCCACTGTATTATCCCAGTACTCATAACCACCCACAGCTAGGGCACTCAGAAAGGAACCTGAATAAAGCAATTTGGTGTGTGTCAACATAATTTTCTGAGTTGATGTGTTATTAAGTCTAAAATAATAGGATGAAGGGTTCGACCGATTAAAATCAGTAAAATAATTAAACTTATTCCGAAGAGTTTGAGAGCTACCTGGCAAGGGGTTTGGACAATGTTCCCATTGGGTGAAGTTAACAGAACTTCGCAGGGCACTGGGCTTATGGAGAAAATGATTACCCCAATGTTGGTAACAATACAAATCGGCATAATTAGCAGAATTCATATATAAATCTTCAGCATTAAAAGATGCATAATATTTTAAATCGGCAAACAATGCTTCAACGGCATGCACATCCCAATCATCAGAATGAATATTATTTTGTACTACATCACCCATTGAAACACGAAGGACATTAGGTACATTAATAATTTCCGTCGGACCATGGATTTGATAGTTCACTGCATCCCATACGATGCCATCAGCAACGGGGAAAGCTGAAATGTTCACAAATGTGTGGTCACGCTTCATGATGTGAGACGAGGAATGAGGAGCCAAAGTTCCAGAAACATAGTCTACAGCAGAGCGTTCAGGTAAATAGTGACCATTAATTAGTAGAAAAAACACTGTGACAAAGCCAATGGACATGAACAAAAATATCAAGAAAAGTACCAACCAGATGTATGTCCAGGGGGAATCAAAAAATTGTCTCTAAACCAGGATATAAAAATACTGAACTTGGATGGAACTTTTGAAGATGTGGAATCCGAATCAAAGGAATAACGAGTCGGGCCAAGTGGCGTTGTTGGTTGGTGTGCCACCGATTCAGATGCAGGATAAGTATACTCGTCCTCGTCGATATTGGTGGAGAGTTGGGGATCAATTGTAGTTTCAGGCAAATCAACCATCTCAATTACAGCATCAGCGACCGTTCGTGCAAATGGACTATGAACATATGTCCGATAAATGGCAGGACAAGAGACCGCTGGTGTGACACTATTCAGGATCGGCCAGGCGCTGTAGCTTGACATTTTCAACTGAGATGTATCTGTTCTCTTTGCGACCAGGATGGCAGCCAGGCCTAGGCCAACATAACAAGGCAGGTAACAATCCACAAGACACCCTCCCCTGGACAGTCCGGCGGCCAGGACAGAGGCCCATTAGAGGAAAAACAAAGCCGTTGGAGCACAGGGAGCGCCCAAACGGCGAAGGGCAGGTCAATCCATGAAAGTGTAAGTGCAGAAAAAAGCCATACCCTCTAAGAGTTCATCATTGGAATCGTCAAAAAACATAGATGCCATCCAATCCATGAGATCAAAAGAGCAGGAATGCTCCTCAGCAAAGGGAGCATCCAGAAGCAATGCGGGACAGCTTGCGTGATAATTGAAACAGCTTCGTTGTAGGAGATCCTGGGCAGCTGCCCAGATATCCCATTGCGCCAAAATCCCCAGTGCAGCCGCACGCGCCATACAGCCAGCGACGGAACAGTCCTGCTCATGGGCCTCTAAGGGACCCATCAACTGAACAAAATCCGGAACAGACAATGACGAATTGGAGAGGCAATAATCCAGAGTCCAGGTGAAAGGACAGCGGACACAAGTCATCACAGGTTGCACGCAAGTGAAATACGCAAAGCGAAATGAAAGAGTATATGACACACTCAGTGTCGCCAATGGCAAGACACCAAAACCGGCCAAAAGGCGCTCACGGAGCAGCTGGAGGCGTTCTGGATCGAGCAGGTCCCATTGGGGAGCAGCCATTGCGCAGAAAGCAAATTAAGAGCAAGACACCAGCCGCTAAAGCGAGGATCAATGGGAAACCGCCAAAGACACTGGAAAAAATAGAATGTATGAAAGCCGGGATGACACCAAAAATAGTTTGGAAGGAGGACACCAAGCCCGACCCAACGACCTTAAAAAAGTGTACTAGGCCTTCAGTGTTAGATGCGTTAAAAATACGATGTATTAACTCCCCAAAATGTTGGGGGAGATTAGTGTTCAAAAGGGCCTGTATTTCACTGTGGGTACTCGCCACCTGGAGAATGAATGTCTCCCGGGCGGACGTGAGCATAACTTCCTCATTTAATAATAGTGCCTTTATTCTGCTCAGTCTATTGAAATCTGCTTCCATGGTAGGGATGGAAGGCCAAATAGAGATATCAACCCTGTCGTGAGGGGAGGAAACAGCACATTTTTGCAGCAGACAACCCTGTGCGAAACTGTTACAATGTAAGGAATGCCAGCCTGCAGGCCACAACAGTTTTCGTTATTTAAAAGTAAATAACTGCCATTGGAAAGGAGAGTGAAAGTAGGTGAAATAACAGGAGCAGGAATACCTTTCAGCACACAAGCAAGATTAGGAGAGGAAACGCTACATGAGCCATGCAATTTAATGTGTTTACAAATAAGCGAATGACCCATAGTCGAGTCGCAGTACTCCCCCGTGAGAAAGACTTCCTTGCCGTCCCGAAGGCATTTATACATGAAAGGCAAGGACCAGAGTTCATGCAGGAAAGCACTGCCCAATGGCCGGTAACGGCCCACAGGATAATGTTTCATGCACGAGTCAAATTCAAACAAGGAAAAAGGTAAAACGATAACCCCATGAACTAGCCATACAGCAGAATCGAGTTCTGCAACAGAGAACGGCAAAGGATCCACCCTTTCGATATGTAATAGAGTGTAAGTTGCATCCTTCATGGACATAAATTGCTGTTTGTCAGTTAAGTTAAAAGGTAGAAATAAGGCAGAGGTGTTCAAAAATGCCAAGGCACTTTACCTAACTTGAGCGTTTGTAAAGTCCATGCAAACTGCATAACTGAGCGCAATTGATTCTGACCATGATATAACACAGAAACATCATCTTGTACGATATCAACAACAGAGGACACAATATTCTCTAAAGTGTAAATGCGAGAAGACAGGGTATTAATACTATTGTCAACAACAGCAAGCACCTTTTCCATATTTGCTTGATCTATTTCCCGAAGACGGGAAGCAGCTTCCATTTGTGATAGCTTCCAGAGTTCATTATATGTTTCATAAATGAATCTTTTGGGTCGGGGACCACGAGGTCCCAAAACAAAGTCGGACAGATCAATATTGCCTGTAAGTAGGGACAAATGTTGCAGCCATTGTTTGCATAATTTACCAACAGAGTATGTAGTGACAGTACGGGCATCAGTAAACCTCGGATCAGGCCTATTCTGTGTGTAGCTAGCGTCAGTATCATGAAAACGCATTTGACATGCATTAGATGATATAGGCCATACTAACCAGGGTGACTGAACCAGCTCAGAAACGTTAAACGAATTATTTTGTAACATTGCCTGCAGGGACACGAGGGACATATTGAATCGTGAGCTTTCATTTGGAAAACTCGACAGGGATGGTATTGATGGCGTATTCAATTGTTTAGTGGTTGCTAAGCCCCAACATGTAGTCTGATAGATGGAAGCATTTAGGAACATAATTTGGGTAGGGATGAGGCACGCACGATGCAACGCCTCGGTTCCCTGTACCTGCCATGGCTTGGAGCCCCAAATAGATTTTAAATCCACTGTATTATCCCAGTACTCATAACCACCCACAGCTAGGGCACTCAGAAAGGAACCTGAATAAAGCAATTTGGTGTGTGTCAACATAATTTTCTGAGTTGATGTGTTATTAAGTCTAAAATAATAGGATGAAGGGTTCGACCGATTAAAATCAGTAAAATAATTAAACTTATTCCGAAGAGTTTGAGAGCTACCTGGCAAGGGGTTTGGACAATGTTCCCATTGGGTGAAGTTAACAGAACTTCGCAGGGCACTGGGCTTATGGAGAAAATGATTACCCCAATGTTGGTAACAATACAAATCGGCATAATTAGCAGAATTCATATATAAATCTTCAGCATTAAAAGATGCATAATATTTTAAATCGGCAAACAATGCTTCAACGGCATGCACATCCCAATCATCAGAATGAATATTATTTTGTACTACATCACCCATTGAAACACGAAGGACATTAGGTACATTAATAATTTCCGTCGGACCATGGATTTGATAGTTCACTGCATCCCATACGATGCCATCAGCAACGGGGAAAGCTGAAATGTTCACAAATGTGTGGTCACGCTTCATGATGTGAGACGAGGAATGAGGAGCCAAAGTTCCAGAAACATAGTCTACAGCAGAGCGTTCAGGTAAATAGTGACCATTAATTAGTAGAAAAAACACTGTGACAAAGCCAATGGACATGAACAAAAATATCAAGAAAAGTACCAACCAGATGTATGTCCAGGGGGAATCAAAAAATTGTCTCTAAACCAGGATATAAAAATACTGAACTTGGATGGAACTTTTGAAGATGTGGAATCCGAATCAAAGGAATAACGAGTCGGGCCAAGTGGCGTTGTTGGTTGGTGTGCCACCGATTCAGATGCAGGATAAGTATACTCGTCCTCGTCGATATTGGTGGAGAGTTGGGGATCAATTGTAGTTTCAGGCAAATCAACCATCTCAATTACAGCATCAGCGACCGTTCAGTGCAAATGGACTATGAACATATGTCCGATAAATGGCAGGACAAGAGACCGCTGGTGTGACACTATTCAGGATCGGCCAGGCGCTGTAGCTTGACATTTTCAACTGAGATGTATCTGTTCTCTTTGCGACCAGGAAGCAAAGAGAACAGATACATCTCAGTTGAAAATGTCAAGCTACAACACGGGCGGCGAATATACCCGGACTATTTTTATAGCCCATGGGTAAACGCCGGAACTGGAACAATTTACCACCGGATGTGAATGCGGTCCATTGACCACTCTCCGGGGCTAGGTTGTGCGTGTAGAAACCGTTTGAAAGGTCAAGTGTCGTTTTGTATTTTTTACGAACAAGACTGTCTACAAGCGCAGAACTGTGTGTGTTTTGCACCGCAAAGTTCCGACAATGAGAGTTTAAATGTCGGTAATCCAAAACTAAGCGGTACGATCCATCGGGTTTAGAAACCACGAACAGGGGATTGTTCATAGGTGATACGCATGGTTCGATTACTCCCTGATATTCCAACTGTGTCAGAATTTCGGAGACGGGGCCTTTGCCTGCCGTTTGATGGGATATTGGGGTTGTGGCTGCGGTAGTGACCGCAAAGGTATTGCATGAGGAGGTGATTCTTCATCCCATCCCACATGGTTGCGGTATAACGCTGGTGCCAGGTACACAGCCCACTCAGCTGCAAGTGCTTCAGCTTTGTCTTTTGGGACATGCTTTGAAAAGCTTGGAAGGATTACCTCCTCTCCTTTATGTGCAGCTAAAACGAATGGGGGTGGCCAATCCACCTCTGCTAACAAAATGTCATATGAAGAGGTTAGATTTTCCCAAAAAATCCCTTTTATTTCACGCGGTATGTCACCTTCGATTTGTATGACTATATTATATAGTCTATCAGGGGTGCCACTCTCGTGTCAGCTGTCTCTACAGTAACGAATGTTTCAGTTGCTGTCGCCTCCATATGAGGACGTAGCGCCTCCCGCACTATGGTAACTTCCGCGGCGCTGTCTAGGAGGGTCACTGCCCACATCCAATTCTGGAGTCTCGTTCTCACGGTCTGAGGCATATTTCGCTGTAACAGCGGCAACCTTTTCTTCTGAAATTGCGGTCGAGGAAGATGAAAGTCTTCTGCTTTACCTCTGACTTGTTGTCGAGGTTGGTCTCGCTCCTGGGGAGCCTCTCGGCCCCTTCCTCTATCTTGCCGTCCTCCTCCACCAGCCTGTGACGACGTCTGGGTCTGTGAAGAACGAGGAGAACGCGTATCAGAGCTCTGAAACCTTTCTGGTGATTTAATCCTTGACCTATCACGTAAATCATAAGTACGTTCAGAAGAAACCGAAACTGGGGAAGCGCCTCTCGACCCCGGCTTCTTTTGTTGCTTACCCTGTTTTTTCTGTCTCCAACTCTTTTTCGTGAAGACTGGTTTATCATCTTTCTCAGATGCACTTTTTGTTTGTATAACTTGTGTTTGCGATTGAGTTTGCATTTTTACAAAAGGCTTGTTGCCTAGGCTATTTCTTCCAATTGTTTTATAAGCCCGGGCTATTATTTTCGGTAATTCGCGAGGCCTGTCCAACTCTGGGACCAAAGCCAAAGCATTCGCTACTTGAAAGTTCATAGCATCGCCCTTGACATTTCCAAGGATCAGCTCAGCTACTACATCAAACACTCCCACTAGTCTCATCCCTAATTCCACAGCCGCTTCAGGGCCATGTTCATCCTGTACTTTTTAATTACAGAGGGTAGAACCGTCATGGAAGGAGTTCCAAAACATTTTGAATAAACTGCTGCGAATACCTTACCCCAGTTTTCACATGATGTCAAATCGGGGATTATGTCTTTTGGCAAACTTATCGTAAGGATGCGATGTTTATCCACTGGGGACGTATGTGGAAACACCGCTTCTATCTGATCGAACTTTTCGGCAAGCCAATAAGGATAGTCGTCCTTATTTTGTGGACGTTTGCCCATCACAGAATTTACCATGACAGGACTTATAGTCACTCCAGCTGCAATAGCTGGTTGGCCTGCGACTACAGGAGCAGCTCCATGTAGGCTACCTGTAACGTATGTCACTAGGGCTCGATGCACTCGCACCAATTCGGTATGCATAGTGCGCAGTTCCGCAAGCGGTAATGCCAGATAATTTGGATGCGGGGTATACCCGGCCAATACAGGCCAAGTGGCCCCCTGAATTGATAAGGGGCCTAAACGAACTGCGGTAGTTGGTTGTGGTAGGGCGCCATTGAACCAAACACGGTGCTGCCAAGCCGTGAGAGGCACTTCAAGAGCAGTATAGGGTCGATAGGCAGCAGGAACAGCGGTGGGCTTATATTCATGAAACAGCTTATCACCTGCATCCACCGCTTCAAAAGTGATCCAAGTGTAAAACACTTCAAAGTGATAAGCCGCATCGGCTTGAACCACAAAGACCAACTCGACCCCAGTATCGGGCACTCCATACACAGCTAAGTGGTCTCGGAGTGCTCTCGACTATGTGCAGCTATCGCCACACCAGCCATGACTAAACAATTATATTCGACAACCTAACAGGGAGTACAAAAATGGGTCTGCTAACTAACCTTTTTACTAACTTCAAGCTTGAAAGAACCTATAAAACATTCAATATAGGAGGTATCACCATCACATACGCCTCCGGAAGCGTACGCGAGGGTTTGTGGACAAGCACAAGTACTACTCAAGCGTCTCGCAGATAAGCTGCCCCACGGTGGTCGCGCCATGTCATAAGGTTTCTGCACATACACAGAGCTATGCACAGGAAAATGGGACCCCGGAATACAGTGGTTTGCCACCATATACCGTAGCACCCAAAAACCCCAACCCAACTAGCTTAGCATCCCATTAGCACCCAAGTACTAATGTTTGGACAACCCAGAACACGGTATCTTTATCTCAGGACTCACTGAAGCAAGAACACTCTTTCGCCACTCACTCGTACTTGTCCACAAGGTGCGTAGTAAGAGACACTTGATAGGTTAAAATGTTTATTCCAACTTACGTGCTCTAATGTACAGTACACGTGTCAGTACTAATAGCATAATGCATATGACTAATATAAGCAGCATGGTTACAATTCCATAGAATACAAACGGGGAAAGCATTTCAGAGCTCAGTGGATAAACGTATAAATAACATTACCACCCTCCCCTTGCAGTAAGATAGTTTATTATAATAATAGAAGACCTCTGGGCTTTGACTAGCGAACCCCCATACCTCAGTCTCTAGATGCAGAATTACATCAGCAGGACATCATAGCTCTTCTCACCGAAAGGGATTTTCCCAAGTGTGTTAAGCGCTAGTAAAGCACAGTATTAAAAGCATACCAAATTCTTCATGGCAATTGCACCTAATGTTATGTCTGGGTGCGCGAGACTGGCCATATCAGGAAGAACCAAAATACCTTGTTATGCGACCTTGTACATGTTTGTGCAGACTGAGCCCAAAAAGGTGAACAACAGAAAATGCAGACAGTGCAAAAGAACTTGGCACGAGTAAAGGGCGAGGGGGGCCCGGCTCAGTGTAACGTGCGCAAAGAAAAGCAGCATGGCAGCCAGGCCTAGGCCAACATAACAAGGCAGGTAACAATCCACAAGACAGCTAAGAGGGGAAAATTCATGATTCCACTATTAAAAAAACTCAGTTTACGTACGCACAATCAGGCTTTGGAAGTATTACGAGCATTGGAAACCCCTTATGTATATTATACGATTGATTCCTATTTATTAGCCGTTCTAAGGATTAGAAAGGCAAACATTTCACCATAAGGGACATGCTCTAAGACTTTGTATTCTCTGAGTATGTAACCGTTTATGCTTTCTAAAGATTGTTTAAACCCAATACTGGTATTCCCACTGTAGTGAACGGCTCTATTTTAGTATACTTAGACCAGTATAACTTTGTTTACTAACAGCTGTTTGTACATTTACAGAAAGTTTTTTATTATTATTAACAACTTTCTCCTCTGGTGTTTTAACTGATTTATCAAATCAACAAGTGATCTATTATAACTTTGTCTGTCAAACAGCTGTTCTTTTAATACTTTTAGATAGTTCTATTCTTATAATCTATGCACTTCTCTGATGTTTTTATATGGTTTATCAGATCAATGAGTTATTGTAGAATGAATTGTCTGGATGCAAGGATGTTTTTATTGGATGTATTCTAGCCATGTTTGTATGTACTTTTTATGCATTAACCTAAAGGCGAAATAAAAATTTTGATGATGAATCATGCCCTAAGTCTTGAACAGGTGTGTGCCTAACATTATATCAACAGCTAGAGTTTAAAACACTTTATTTTGCCCTATTTTCATATTTTTGCCTCTATTTCATCTCTTTTGAACTTTTTCTCGTTTATCCTCATTTCTTTCTCATTAAAGCCTTGCTACCTCCTCTCTTTTTTTCACGTGCATGTTTTTCTTGGAACACAGACATGCAATGCAGAAGTTATTCCATTGTGAGATCTTCTCTCTAGGACAGCTGGGGACAGCACAGAAAGAGGCACATAGGTATTGCTAAACACTTCCCCAAACAAAACGTCGGACCAATTGGCTTGCCAATGCTTATTTTCAGTTCTGTGGTTAAGGTGCAACAGTGAATTAGAAGAGTAACTTGTTATGGTGGCAACTATCCTAGCAAAACAAAACACTGAGTGTACAAGGACTGGTTAGACCTTGTTTGTGTGTGCATTATAATAAGCAGAACTCCGCTATAAGACTAGAGGGAGGACTTACTTTGAACATTGACTCAAGCTCTGACTTGAGAAACCTCCATGTCGCATCAGCAATCCAACTGAGAGTTAACACCTTATTGACTCAGCATGAAGCAATTGTTGCCAATGGCAAAACACCTGCAGATATCACAGGCAGGTAATATTATCCCCCCAAATCAGTCTATTAATTCCAGAATCAGGCTGCAAATGTAGAGATGAAGCTAAGAACCACATCTATGCAGAGTGAGATTATAGGCCATAGAGGATCCCCTAACAAGAAATGTTCTGCACATCGTTACGTTTAAATAGCTTCACAACTTTTTTCCCCCCTATTTCTCATTGAGGGTCATGACAACTTAGAACAATGGTAATCAGACAGAGAAGCAAAATCACCTGTAAAATCTCATCTAGTTTTCAGGTAAATATATTCCTGTCACCTTCATCACTCTGCAAAGCCCTCCCCCATTTTCTATAATCTAGGCAGGAATAAGCAAAATGATCAAAAGTTCTAGCTGTGCATTGCCACTAAGAGAACTGTGCAATGCATGTGCAATTAAAAAGTAACCCTAGTAACTCTAGCTGCATAATTTTATGATCTGCAAATCTTTTTATAGGTGTGATGTGCAGCAAATGGTCACGAAAAGTGAATGTTCTATTCACTGGTGAGCAATGACCTATTTATTTTTAGATGTTGTCAATATATATTTGTCACTTGTCAGTGATGTGCAAGAGGGGGTAGTCTCTAAAAGCTCTAGATTAAATGAGAGATATGGATTTATACAGACACTTAAAGAGATTTAAATTCAGTTTATACATTTGACATCCTGAGAAAGATTTGGAAGGTGGTGGTTTGAGGAGACTGGAAAATCTGAAAAAGAAGGGATTTTACTGTAGCAGGTTTCAGTATAATGATTAAAGTTATAAAGGCCTTGATTGAATTTGAGTTCCATCATGTGCCCTAAAGTGTAATTTGATTCCTATCCTAATTGAGGAAATCCTCAGAAATCACAGGTTTTTTAAAACCTTTTTTTTATTTCAGTGTGCTCAGAAAACAATACATCAAGGACACATTTGTGTACGGATCTCCAATCCATACGGCATACATATAGTAATTGTTACAACAGTCACTGATCGAGTCATCAACACAGTGTAGTAACAGTCTCTTCTTCTTCCTTCTTGCCCCTCCCTACAATCCTCTGTAAGCCTGCCAGTTCCACCAAATCTTTTCCGATTTTCGTGGACACCCCCTGCTCCGGTATATCGTGTACTCAGCTTGCCAGCACCAGTTCAAATCAGTTTTTGAATATACCACCCTCGATGGCAGAAATCGCAGTTTTAAATGCGTCAGTTCAGTTTAGGAGGGCTGTCAATTCAGAGTTAATATACATTGGGAAGTGTCTCAGAATCTGTAACTCCTAAGATTCGAGTGACATGGTGGCACAGAGTTCTCAGATGTCAATAATCGTTGTTCACCCACCAACCAGTCATAGATTCTATAGAGGCACTACTGGTAATCCAAAAGCTTCATAGAGTGTCTTAATATGAAGAGTGATGTCCCTGCAGGCTAACTCTGGACATTATCTGCCGGTGACTAGACCTTTAAAAGACAAAACCAAGGATGGATGTCGAAGTGAGCCATCTCACAGTGATAAAAATCAAACCAAGCCAACAAGGCAAGGGAGAAAGGGAAAGCTAAAAAAGGAACACACAAAAAGACCAACATAGGACCAAGTATATATCGCTCCAAACCCTAGCTTTATACAAGTAACATTATTACATGGCCTAAGGAACAGCGCCCAAAATATTTATCAAGCATTGGGTTCTTCAAGATCCACAGAGTTTCCTCATGACATCCTTCCTTTCAAAAATCTCAAACCCGTCAGGGTTGTGTAAAAAGAAGGTTCTGCCTTTGAGAATAGGTTGGAGTCTTGCTGGAAACCAAAACGATGCTTCAGTATTACTCATCAACATGTCTCTATATTGCTAGCGTTTCCTCTCCTCTTTTGAGTGACTTAGATCAAATCCAGAAATACACAGACTTTACAGTGTTTGAAATCTAATGTTTTTTCTTGTTAGCAGCCCTCGGCACTACTTCTCTTGAACATGGCCCTCCCAGTTCCACAATGATAGTTCCAGAACTCAGAGGTTTCATATCTGGACTCTTAAGCCCCCTGTAAACCTCTGAAGGGACCTCTGCTCCCTCCTCCTGGACCTGTGATCTCACAAACCAGAAGATAAAATCCCCCAAACACTAAATCTAATACTGAAGGGGTCTCACAGCATTCAAACCCTGGCTGCTTTCAGTCTGTCATAAAGGCACTCCACTTCCTGTTCTCATCAAAACACCAAAATTGTTGCACATTCCCTAAAATCCTCACGTCAACTCATGATATTCCCTTGTGATTAAACTCAGGTATCCAACCCCACGAGTTCTGCTTCAAGCCCAGGACCTTCTCCCCCAGCAAAACTTCCATTATCATTGCCAGACTTAGGTCATCCACACCCTCTGCAGCTTCAAAATGACTTTTACACAGAGAGGGCGAAACAGAGAAAGGAAGAACTTCTAATTATTATTTTCATTTTCATTCTTCTTAGGGAGAATGCTGATGTGCCTAGGACCTTACAAATCCAGCCCCCGAAAGCTATGGGCACCTGCAGATAACAGGACAGGTTAACTGATAATCAAATGCCATGTAGTCTGTAGTCACCATGTACACGTCTGAACGAAGCCTGTGGGCCCAAATACCTCATCCACATGCCCTTTCTGCTGGCCTCGCCCAGTGTCTCTAGCTGCCATACCAGGCTTGGTTCAGGAGACAAATTCTAGCAATGCCGCTTCCAACGTAGAGCAAGCGTTATCGAGGCCATGCCTTGGCACCTCCACTGCTGCAGCATTTGGCTAGGCATTTCAGCTTCAATAGACTGCTGGAGTTTGGCCCCCGGAAGTTGTCAACTTCACTCTCCAGATCAGCAGATCAGAGAGGGCAGGAGTGCAAATTGGTGCACTACCACAACCTCAACTGCAAAATATCATGTTACAAAATATTGTGTGTGTTATATCACCAGGACAAAGACATAGAGGGGCATATTTACAAGCCCCTAAAGCCACCAGAGCTTCACTTTTTCTGATGCTCCAGTGGCGTTGCGCCATTCCCCATATTTACAAGGTGCAGCTAAGCCACTTAACGTGACTTAATACCACCTTGTAAATATGCCCCTTTCTGCCGCAGTCTGCTGCGGCAAAGGAGCAGGCAACAGGTGTTGCTGTGGGCGTTCCACCGCAACACCCATTGCATTTTGACGCTGCCCCTGATTTACAAGGCTGGGGCAACACTAAAAACTAAGGTCAGGTAATACCTGGTCTTAGAATGGCGATAAGGGGAGAACATTTTTATTTCTCCTTGTTTTTTGCTCTTTCTATGTGTGATGCATTCTGCAGCACACATAGAAAAAGCAAATTGCCATTATTGATTGTTTATGGTCAGGAAGGGGTTTCTTCTATAAGCAATCGCCCCTGCAGCACAGGCATGCATGCAACATGGCCAAGGGTGCCTACGCCTGCACTTGGCAGCTTTTTTAGCACCGGCGCTAGGGGAAACGTAGGGGTGCAACATATTTTTGTAAATACGGCGCATCCCTGTGTTTTTAAAATGTCAGAGTGTGGCGTTGCCATTTTTGGCGTAACACAGCGCTCCAGCATTTTCTTGTAAATATCCCCCAGAGACTCAAAAATATCATTTGCACATACATCATTCAGTAAGTATAAAGTAAGGAATAGCTTAGGTTTAAGGCTACGGTTAGTTTCGGGCGAGGTGTAGCGTCATGGCTGGAGCTGGGGCTGTGGTTAGGGTTATAGATGTGCTCTTACATTTTAATATGTGCTATGTATTTTACCATTATGTTGGTAAATATGTTGCAAGATACATGTGTAGATTATATTATGGTACCGTACATTCAGCACACTAAAATATTATATATTTTTGTGTGACAATTTGGAATTTATGCATATTAAGATGCTATTCTGATAGTTGATTCTGTGCCAAACAAGCCTCAAAACATTCCCCCCTTAGGCACTTGCAGTTCTGCCTACATATCCTTCAAGTCCTCAAACTTTACCTTTACCTTCAGCCATCATGTCCAGCCTTAAAAGGGAGACTCAAGTTTGAGCTGAGAATGGAAAGTGTACTGTATTTGGGGCCTGGCGAACTCCTTCCAACTACCGACTTTTTAAAGATGCCATTTACTGTTTCATATTTCAATAGATAGTATCTTTTGTCTGACTTTACTTTTCACTAGTTCATAAGTTAGAGCACACAGAGGCAGAGTCTGATCACGCGATGTGTAGCACCTTATAAAACCACTTTAGACAAAGACCTACAAATGGACGAACAGGATCATGGAGCTGTTTTCCACTAGGCAGGAATCCATTGATGACTTATGATAGTCAAGACTATATACTCAGAAAGAATGGATATAGGCCTGAACAATCTCCAAATAATATTTATACTAAGACAAATCACATTACTTCGAAATAAATAAAAACATAGAAGGAATTATCCAATCGATTTTGAAATCAGAGTGAATTATACTAATTGTTGCTATGTATCTGCATCTCATTTATCTACAACCTTAAAAGAAACCTACTGCTCTCATTCATTGTTAATGACCTTTCTAGGCAGTACTGAAGTTCATATTTTGGGTCCTAGCCTGTCAGTGGTGAAATGAGCCATCACATTTAAATCAGACATCACCAGACTCAGACTCCTTGCAAAACAGTGCTGCTGCTGCCAAAACAAAACACAAAACGCAAGTGCATCACAAACCATGACATTCAGCATGTCTCAGGAATCTTAATAATATCACATTAAACAGAGCTGTACGTGAATGTCTGCATCCTGCCAAGTGTTTATTACTATGAAACTGCTTGTTCTAGGCACACAGTGATATTCGTCAATTTCCCAGTTGGTGATATTAGAAAGGGCTTAGGGCCAAGCTTTATAAGACATTCAACCCAATTCAAACTTTGGCTAACATCAATATGCCAAAGGCGGGCAATAATTCACATTCATAAAAGCACTTGCAGTTTACTCTGTAATGTAAAAGGGAAGCAAATAAGCATAGCTACTGCAAACAATCAGTTGCTATTCCTGCAGTACATCTAGAAGATTACCCTTGCCGTTCATTTAAGGTGGAGGACTAAATGCAGGAATTATGCGGTAGTATTCTGTGTGTTCTCTGCCAAGAATAGTGGCATTTTAAGGATATTTGGCAGCCGGGTAAAAAATATTTGAAGTGTTTTCGTGTTTACTCTTTCTGAAAGTTTGGCATAATGCAGGGATCAATTAGCAGAAAATTAGTAACTCCACAGCAGACTGCCAAATATGTCTTGCAAAAATCCTTCAGAAGACACTGCTTTCAGCACCTTGATACCCCTTGAATTGAATGATGCGCTGAATACATTTTCATAAGGAAATTCCTTTTTTGCATGTTCAAACCGAAAGGTTTAAACTGATTCTACTGGTTTTTCGACTCTGAGAGTGAACTGAGGCCTGCCAACTAGACCTGAGTCCCAGTATTCTAACCCTTTCCAAAATATATGTTGAATTGGCTATCCCCAAATTGCATAAGTTAACTTGCTTATAAGTCTCTAGTATATGGTACCAAGTGAACCCAGGTCGTGTATGTTAAAGAGTCCACTCAGGGCTGCAGCACTGATCGTGCCACCCTGAGCGTGACAAAGTACAACATGGCTCCCAGCCTGCCACGGCAGCCTGGAAGAGCAGTTTTGAACGGCTAGCTCGACTTTACAATTTAAACTAATGGCAAAGCCCACACTTCTCTTAACTATAGGGATAAGTCTCCCCTAAGGAAGGCCTACCGATCCCTAGTGCAGGGAGTTATATAGTATTGAGGCATGTACTTTAATATGTCTTAACATTAAAAGACCTAAACAGTTGCTTTACTATGGAAAGTCTAGTAGCCCCATTGTCAAGTACAGAGTTACAGGCTGACATCTCAGCCCTGATAGCTTCTGAATGGGACTACTAAAATGAGTACTTCATGGTATCAAATTAGTCATTACATCATACCCAATTTGATGCCCAAGTCGAATTTAATGTCCCTTTTAAAGAAAAGCAACTGTTAGAAAGTTTCTACTCTGTTGCCCAGTTTTTCCATTGGCCATTTCCAGATGCTGGACACCAAATAGCCTTCTGCATTCCCTGGGGGTAGTGGAAACGCCTCCTAAGTACAGGGACAACAGAGGCCTGCCACAGGGGGAGGAGCCACACAGGGTGTTGGCCCAAAATATGAGCTTCAAAGGAGAAGCTGCCTTTGATGGGCAAATGGCAACCACACTTGAGAGGGGCTAATCCTTTGTTCAGGTAGACAGGCTGGAGGTGGGAACAGAGAGGGGAAACCAGTTGCCAAACCAGTTGCCAAACCAGTTTTTCCATTTGTCCATGGGAGTGTAGCCACAGGTAGCCACAGCTCTATGGTGGGCTACCAAGTTCCCCACACCAAGAGAGGGGTTCATATTGTGAGTGTGAAAAATATTGCACTCAGGGATTGCTAAGATGCCACTCATAGCCAGAAGCCACCATAGGGTGCTAGGGAAACTAGTATCCCAATGTCTAGTGACCGCTTCATCCCCCATAGCACTTTCTGGGCATACATATGGCACCCCTGGCACCCTGAACTTCAGATCACATCTGGACTGGAGAGAGGACCAAAGAAGTATTGCCCTGCAGCCCCCTGGACCTGGCAAGACATGCTGCACCAACCACTGGACTGCACTTGCTGTTCCTTGGGCTAACAAAGTCAGGACTTGCCTGGCTATTGGTAAAGACACTCCTGAGCCCAGACAGAATAGGTGAACTGCAAGAGTCAGTCGGCTGACTCCCTGTTCCAGCACCACGTCCATACAAGCGGAAGTAGCCCGTTCTGGCTTGTTAGTAGCCGCTTTCACTGAATCGCCGCTAACTGCCAACATGCAGCCAAGAAGACTACTCCTCAGCACTCAAAAATTGCACCCGAGTCTGCTGGACTGGGAAGAGTCATCAGAGTGCCAATTGGTCACCCAAGACAGACACCAGCCCTCAACAAAAGAAACCGCTAGACCTGCTGTGACAGGAGACCTGTAGCCCAGTCGTAACTGTACTTCTGCTGGCCCAAAGGAGGACCTCAAGGGACATCGACTGCTATGGCCCAAGACACCCCATTTCACCTGTGGACTGAGGAGTAACTCCAGGAAGGCCCCGTCCACCACACAGCACCTATGGCATCTTTCGGCATCCTCAGCATCAGGACCACTCCATTGAAGTCTATTGTGGTTCTTGTGTAAATTGTGTAAATGGACTTGAGAATGCTATGGTGAGAAGGTAACTGTCCAAAAAACTCTTTTTTGGCACCCTGACCACCTTCTTGTCAGAATTGGTCACCCAGTCCGGGACGCAGTAGTCAAACATAACTCTTTAAAACTTTTCAAAAGTTTCCAAACTTTACAGTTACTTCTGCTTGTTTGAGCTTTGGACTAAAAAGCTGAGATTTGGGTTTTGTTTAAAAATCTATATCTCCGGAACCCCTTGGTGGTTTTTGTTCATTTTGATTCATTAAAATATAATCTATTTTATAAATTGCTGTTGATTTTTTTTTGGGTGTTTTGTAACTTTCTTATTCTGTTGTTTGGTTCATCTAAATACTTTACACTAGTTCCTTTGTTTAAGCCTTGCTGCTTGAAGCCGCATCTACCCAGGGCTGAGCAAGCAATTTTAAAAACATTCATGAGTGGATTACACAGTGAGTTTATGCTGCCACACTGTATAATACATCACATTCCTCACAATTTTGTATCAAACTGTTTAACCTGAAGGTCTGGGAGACTGAGAAAAGCTGCAATTTGAGCTACTTTGCATTAAGGGGCATCCTGTGGAGGGTACATGGGCATTCCCATGGATTTTGACACAAATCTCTACCTACTAACATTAGTAGAAATGTATTTGTGCCAAAAACGTATATGTATTCTCAAGGCAGGTATAAGGTTTGAGAAAAGTTTTCTTTTCTTAAATATTTTCAAACTTTGCATGTGTACTGTACTGTACAGCACACATAGAAAATGGGAAAAAATAATGCATAATTTATGAACTGGAATTATTCCCTTCCAGGATAAAACCTATGCTTGACATAAAGCACACACCCTTGCACCATAGCAGCCAAATGTGCACCATCACTGGGGGAGAGAAAAACAGCGATATATCTTTGTAGATATGGTGTAGTTTTTGTCTTTCCCATTAACCCACCACATCAACTTTGGTTTCTGTGGCGCAATATGCCAACAATTAGTAAATCTGCCCCTTTGTCTATACTATAGCAACTTTACTAGTTGTTTCAAGTACTAATGAAAAGTTTAAAGTAGAAGTGAGTATAGTCCTCCATTTTCCTTTGGGGTATGGAGTGACACACCTGGGGTGACTTTCAGGTAAAACGTAGGCTGTATGATATGACATATCAAGCATCTTACTCACTTTTATTGTGCTGGATGCACATTCTCAAAAGAGAAAATAGACTCATGTTTCCAACATGATCATCATCAGGAGATGTGAAATAAAACGTGTGATTTAAAGTATTATGGTTGTCTTCTGCCTCCCTTGAACATGCAAAAAATTAAAAATAATTTAAAGATGACTCTATTTCATAGTGTTCTTGTTACGATTACCTTAAGTGAAAGACTGCTCTTCTCAGTTTTGAATATTTCAAAAGTAAAGTGCAGAAGTACATTGTACAAAAACATATGTAGACGCAGGTTAAGAGGCAGAGCAATCAAATTACAATGAAAGGTAGATATAATTCAGATAAAAGATAACGCTAACCAGTAAAAAGTGACCTTTAAGAATAATTAAAGAAAATAACATTAATTTAGTTTGATGTAGTCACACCACATTTCGCCTGAAGGACAGATATAGGCAGAAGGTACATTGAGAATGAGGCTAGAGTGTCAGACACTTCGGACAATCACCTCTGTACCAAAGGGCACTGTAAAAGTTTCTGCCAGAGTCAGACAGGGAAGTCATCTGTTAGAGTTGACCAGAACCAGAGTTTTATTGGTGAAACGTCTGGTCTGTGTGCTAATTTATATTGCATCACTCTGGGCCTTGTATAATGCAATGTTGGTTTGACTTGGTCATCCACAAGATCCAGACCCTTCATCCCTTTCCCATAAACACGAAGGGCATGATTATGAGTTTAGGTGCCATATATCGCACCTGATAAATAACAATACCATGGGGTACATTATTTATCGGTGTGCGATAAATAACACCTATTACTATTGATTGAGGAATAACATGCGTATTTTGGTGTTTAACACACCAACATCCGCATGATACAGGAATTACCGTATGCTTTTCCCCTGTTAAATTCCAGCGGGTTTGACAAGTCGAAATTTAACTAAGGTTGAGTTACTTAACATATCCAGTAACTATTGGATGCATTAAATTCCTTCAACTCTATGGGTTTACACATTGGTCAAAATGAACCGACCCACTCGTAATCAGACCCTGTATTCGGAATGCTTTTCTGTTTATTTAAACACTGTTGATATTCTCTGGGGATCCATTCAGAATCAATAATGACCAGTAACAGGGGCGTGCATGGAGGGAGATGATATAGATGTGCTACAAATGTTTGATGACAAAGTTGATATATTCATGCTTTAGAAAATGGGAGTCAGGTAATTAGAGTCCCTTTGAAAGATGAAACATGTTTTGAACAAGACTTATCAAATATTTGCACCTTCAAATTCCAACCATGGCTAAAAGAGAAGGGAAAGTCACACGGCCCCTTCCTGTTTAAATTTTTTTTTTTTTTTAAATGTGGCTGGCCCTGGGGGATGGGGTCCCAGAGCCCAAAAATAGATTAAAAGAAGGGGGGCCACACAGTCCCCTTCTAACAAAAATACATTAAAAAAAACCGGCATCTCGCGAGGCCCGCCCCCTCCCTGAACCACTCTGCAAACGCGCCCCCTGGTGCGTTGTAAGTTGGGGGATTAAGTCCCCTTGAATACTGAGGGTCCCTGGGGGCCAACTAGCCCACCAGGTACCTCCAGTTTGCGCCACAGAGCTGGATTGCAGAGAGGTGGTCAGAGGCCACGCCCCTTTTTACACCACTCTGCAAACACGGCTCTTGGTGCACTGCTGGTGGGGCGATGAGGTCCTCTTGTGTCCTGAGGACCTCAGGACACAAGTGGACTTCATCCTCCGTTATAAAATGAAATAATCACACTCCCACGTAAGCCAGTTTTAAGACACTTGAACACTAAAGGGGTGACATTTACTATTCCCACTGCAATATAAACCAATTTGGGGACGGTGTTGGAAACTAAAAGGTTTATCCTTGGAACAAGTGTTCACATAAAACTCATTCTTAGAAAAGTTTTTTAGTTGCACAGATCTTTCTGTGTAGAATAAATCTTTATAACACCATGTTCGATTCACTCAACAGTAATTTTGAATAAGGAATTGTGAGAAAGATTACAACACAGCCAGTATTTATGAATAACTGCGGTTCAGCCGAACAAGGTTTTATTAAACAAAAATTATTTGGAAAAACAATTTTAAGGTGTTTTTTCAAAGGAGAAAGGAAAGAGTGAGTACACCCAAGGTGTAAAGACAAACCAAAACCGAAATCAAAGACAGAAGAGTGAAGTAAAATGTGAACATACACGGTATATTGGTTGCTTTATATCAAAAGACAGCAGTTTATATTCAGGATACTTTAAGACACAGGGAATTAATCATTGTATCTCAATTATGAAAACCAGTCTGTCTTTGTACATGTGCTGACGGCGTTTCGACCCTTGAAAAGATAAAAGGGTCTCATCAGGACTGTAATTGCCTGGGGTTGGCTGAGATTGTAGAAAAAACGATCCTCAAGGTAGGGACCACTAAGGAGTAGCAACAATATTTGTTCTTGGTCGATGAATGAGCACCCAATATGGACTTTCAGGGTGCGGCAATCCCCTTCTGAATTCCTTAGAAGAATTAGGAGCATCTAAAATAGGCTGTCTTCAAAAGACATGAGGTGGTTGTGTGGTTAAATTGGGATAGCGACTAGGGTGAGCTATCATCAAGATGACAGTGGCCTTATAGGGCAAATTTATACTCCTAATAAGACCGCTGTGCGGTTCTGTATGAGGCTGCTCTCCCTGTAGGATGACATGCTATCTATATACTAAAAGGGTGACATTTACTTTTCCCACTCCAATCGAAACCAATTTGGGGAAGGTGTTGGACACTAAAACGGTGACATTTAATATTCCCATTCCAATTTGAACCAATTTAGGGACGCTTTCCGACAGGGTCTCCATGTCGGAAAGGCAGGCATAGAAACCCTGCCGAAAACCATGCATCGCAATCCGGACGGCGGAATTCGCCATCCATATGGATTAAAGGCCGGCTCCGACTGGCCGACAACCTCCTTGAGCCAATCGGAAGCCAGCCGTAATGTCCGGCCGGTTTCAATTCGGACCGGTTGTATCATAATCAGCCGGCCAGAATCAAAAATATTGCGATAAAAAAATATCGTTTTTTACTTTTGTGTAAAATATCGGAAACAATATATAGAATGTATAAAATATCGTTTTTTTAAATATCGTTATAATATTATTTTATAAGAAAATATTGTTATTTATGTAATAATACTTGTTGAATATTGTAAAAAATAATTTCTGTAATAGAAATTTTTGGAGCGGGATGTTGGGTTTTTAGGGGATAAGGGTGGGGAGTGTTTTAAAATAATCAAAAATGAATTATTTAAATTTTAAATATTTGATAATTTAAATTATGAAATGTTGTTTTAGGAGCGGGATGTTGGGTTTTTAGGGGATAAGAGTGGGGAGTGTTTTAAAATAATAAAAAATGAATTATTAAAATTTTAAATATTTGATAATTTAAATGAAATGTTGTTTTAGTAGCGGGATGTTGTGTTTGTAGGGGGTAAGGGTGGGGGAAAAAATTGAGTTCTTAGGAATGGGATGTTGGGTTTATAGGGGATGAGGGTGGGGAGAATTTTTAATTTGTAAAATAAATTAAAAAATTAAATTGAAATTTTAAAATTTGATTTCAAATATTTAATTTATGAGTGCAAAATTGGGTTTATAGGGAAGAGGGCTGGGGAGTGTATTAAAATATAATGTAATATTTTATTAAATTTATATTTCTTTTAAAAAAAATTAAAAAACATTTACAATTAATTATATTATATGTTTTAATAATTAATGTTTGTAAAATTTATGAAGTTATGGAATTTTGATTATAAAATCTTAAATACATTTTTAAGTAATATGAAAGATAAAAAGATTTTTGATTTTTTTAATGTTTATTTATTAACTATATTTAGTGAATATATTTGAGTTTATTAATATATTAAAATATTGAATTTGATCTAATTTATATAATAAAAATAGAAATAACTAAGTTGTTTATTTTCATAATAATTATTTATTATATATTCTTGGTAATATTTTATTTAAAGAAATATTTAACAAATTTTAAATAATTAAAATTTGAGAGTAGTGGTTTTATCAATTATTAATTATGTATAATATGTTTTAATTACATTTATTAATGTGTAGTGTCCAGCACCTTCCCTTATTTAATAGTAACTGGAGTGGTAATAGTAAATTATATAGTTTTATTAACTAGCATATTTGTTTATTTAATACTAACTGGAGTGGGAATAGTCAATTATATATGTTTAGTGTTCAGCACCTTCCTTGAGTATATATTAACTGGAGTGGGTATAGTCAATTATATATGTTTACTGTCCAGTACCTTCCCTGAGTATATATTAAGTGGATTGGGAATAGTAAATTATATATCTTTAGTGTGCAGCACCTTCTGTGATTTAATACTAACTGTAGTGGGAATAGTAAATTATATATCTTTAGTGTTAAGCACCTTCCATGAATATATATTAACTGGAGTGGGAATAGTAAATTATATATGTTTAGTGTCCAGCACCTTCCCTGACTTAGGGGGTCATTACGATGGCGGGCGGATCGCCACCGCCCGGCCGGTGGTGGCGACCGCCGGGCTGGTGGTGGACATCCGCCCGCGATCGCAACCCTGAAAACCGCCGGTCAGATTAGGATGGCGGTGGTGACCGCGGCGGTGGGAAATTCTGCCCGCCGCTTTTCCGCTGGTTGCCATCCGCACTCCTGCCTGGCGGACGGAGCAGGACCGGGATAATGGTGGCAGTGCCGAGCAGTCTCCGCCGGCACGATTATGATGCCGGCATTAGCCAGCCTTTCCGCAGCGGTCAAACCGCCATGGCAGGGCTGGCGGAGAGTGTCTTCTGGGGGCCCGTTGTGGGCCCCCAATGTGTTGGGGAGGGGTGTGGGTGCACCGGGGGCGGTACCCATGGTACCCCCCTACATTTCCCTGTACCAGGCACTGTGCAGTGCCTGCCACGCAGTGCAGGGACATGCAGGACATGCTCCTTTCGGCATGGCGGCGGTGCTGCGGGCAGCAGCAACCGCCGCAATGTTAATGCCCGCGATCGTACCGCCGCGGTCGGATTTTGACTGCAGCCCATCGTAATTCAACCAGCGGTTTTCCCGCCGTCCATGCGGGCGGTCTTTTCCCGCTACCATGGCGGTCGGGGAGGTTTTCCGACTGCCATCGTAATGACCCCCTTAATACTAACTGGAGTGGGAATAGTAAATTATATATATTCTGGGGTTGATTCCGATCCCGGCCGGAAGCGCACCTAACAGTATTCATCCGGGGAAAAAAACAGCCGAATGCGTGTTTCCCGACCGATTCGAACTTTCGTCCGGACGAACAAGTACGATGCGTATAACAACCCAGTTTCCGAGCGAGCCGTACTTACCCAATTCAGCTCCTGTTCCCCGCCCGAGCTGGATCCGTAAACGCCGAATCGAGTCGTACGGAAGCAAATACACAGCACCTTCCGACCGGACGAGTACGATGCGCACTCCGTACGCGCTGAACCCGTTGCTACGTCCGGGACGTTTGAGCATCCGGGCAAGCCGTACATAAGCTCCGTTTCGCGCCACAAGACGATCCACGGCTACGAGACGAACAAGCCTGCTACGAGTACGAGTGGAAGACACGAGAAACCCGAACGAGACGATCCAAGCATGAATCCCATTGCGCAGGTCCTACCTATACTCTACACCTATTACCGGGACCGGCACGGACGCGTACGGCGCAGACGGTAAGTCAAACACCAACAATACAAACAAACGACACGTACCCGAAATATGTCACACACACATAGGGATGCACAAATGACGTACACTAGCAACATCAGAACCATAGGGGTGGGATGGCCATCACCAATGCCATACACACCCATAGGGGGCTGGATGCCTGCCACTACCACCACCCCACTCAGGGGGGGCTGGATGCCTGTCACTACTACCATCCCCACCCTTAGGGGGATGGATGCCTACCACTACCACCACCCCTACTCAGGGGGGCCTGGATGCCTACTACTACCACCACCCCTACTCAGGGGGGCCTGGATGCCTACCACTATCACCACCCCTACTCAGGGGGGCCTGGATGCCTGTCACTACTACCATCCCCACTCATTGGGGGATGGATGCCTACCACTACCACCACCCCTACTCAGGGGGGCCTGGATGCCTGTCACTACTACCATCCCCACCCTTAGGGGGATGGATGCCTGCCACTACCACCACCCCTACTCAGGGGGGCCTGAATGCCTACCACTACCACCACCCCTACTCAGGGGGGCCTGAATGCCTACCACTACCACCACCCCTACTCAGGGGGGCTGGATGCCTACCACCACCACCACCCCCACTCAGGGGGCCTGGATGCCTGTCACTACTACCATCCCCACGCTTAGGGGATGGATGCCTACCACTACCACCACCCCTACTCAGGGGGCCTGGATGCCTACCACTACCACCACCCCTACTCAGGGGGGCTGGATGCCTGCCACTACCACCACCCCACTCAGGGGGCTCGATGCCTGTCACTACTACCATCCCCACCCTTAGGGGATGGATGCCTACCACTACCACCACCCCTACTCATGGGGGCTGGATGCCTACCACTACCACCACCCCTACTCAGGGGGGCTCGATGCCTGTCACTACTACCATCCCCACTAATAGGGGGATGGATGCCTACCACTACCACCACCCCTACTCATGGGGGCTGGATGCCTACCACTACCACCACCCCTACTCAGGGGGCCTGGATGCCTACCACCACCACCACCCCTACTCAGGGGGCCTGGATGCCTGCCACTACCACCACCCCACTCAGGGGGGCTCGATGCCTGTCACTACTACCATCCCCACCCTTAGGGGGATGGATGCCTACCACTACCACCACCCCTACTCATGGGGGCTGGATGCCTACCACTACCACCACCCCTACTCAGGGGGGCTGGATGCCTACCACTACCACCACCCCTACTCAGGGGGCCTGGATGCCTACTACTACCACCACCCCAACTCAAGGGGGGCTGGATGCCTGTCACTACTACCAACCCCACTAATAGGGGGATGGATGCCTACCACTACCACCACCCCTACTCAGGGGGGCCTGGATGCCTACCACTACCCCCATCCCCACTCATAGGGGGATGAATGCCTACCACCCACACCACCCCTAAACATAGGACGGGAAATGCATGACACAACCAGCATACTCCAACATAAGGAATGTCTGAAAATACATCCCACCAACACCATGACAAGCGTGTGCAGTCTGTGTCAAATGCCCACAACACTGAACATGTCATTGAGCATACAATGTGACCCCCTATCACATGTGTCACACACAAATGTGTGTGGGCTCCACAATGCAAGCAGACCATGACCACTGTGGCAATGGGGTATAACACCCCATCATCACAGTGACCAAAAGGTAAGTGTGGGGTCCATAGCTGAAGCACATTTTGAACATTGTGGCAATGGGGTCTAAACCCCCATCATCACAGTGACCAAAATGTAAGTGTGGGGTCCATACCTGAGGCACATTTTGAACATTGTGGCAATGGGGTCTAAACCCCCATCACCACAGTGACCAAAAGGTAAGTGTGGGGTCCATAGCTGAAGCACATTTTGAACACTGTGACAACGGGGTCTAAACCCCCATCATCACAGTGACGAAAAGGTAAGTGTGGGGTCCATAGCTGAAGCACAGTTTGAACATTGTGGCAATGGGGTCTAAACCCCCATCATCACAGTGACCAACATGTAAGTGTGGGGTCCATAGCTGAAGCACATTTTGAACACTGTGGCAATGGGGTCTAAACCCCCATCATCACAGTGAGCAAAAGGTAAGTGTGGGGTCCATAGCTGAAGCACATTTTGAACATTGTGGTAATGGGGTCTAAACCCCCATCATCACAGTGACCAAAATGTAAGTGTGGGGTCCATAGCTGAAGCACATTTTGAACACTGTGGCAATGGGGTCTAAACCCCCATCATCACAGTGACCAAAAGATAAGTGTGGGGTCCATAGCTGAAGCACATTTTGAACATTGTGGCAATGGGGTCCAAACCCCCATCATCACAGTGACGAAAAGGTAAGTGTTGTCATGGAAAAAGCTGCAACTGCCAAACAGCATGGATGATCCCTGGTCACAGAACAACAAATACATCAGTGGCAAAGTAGTGCTTGTGTCCCATAGCAACATACATTGGGTGAGGCAAACAGTGCAGTGCCAATAAGATATACCTTTGGCCATGTGCAGACAAACATCACCCATGGGGGCTGACATTGGCAACATTCCTCAATAACACAATGACAGAAGTGACCATCATAATGCAGCCCCACATATCTGCACCAATGGACACACAAATGTAGATATCCTTTGGAGACTGTAGATGTCAGGTGAACAAATACCATACCATGGCAGCAAAGGGACATACAAACCATGATCATTGTGCTGACTGATGACCTAGGAGTCCCAGGGACAGCAGGGGAAAGCCAACAAACAACATACAGCCAATGGCACACTAAAGATATGCCAATGCAGTGGTGCAGATGCACAAAACAGGCAGCCTCACACTGCAGATCAAACACAACAGGTGATGGGGGTGTGCCAGTGTCCCCAGGCAACCACACAACACATGAGGAGGCCTGAATCACAATTACACAGATGTGTATACAGTGCCACACAAAAGTAACTCATGGATCGGATTCCCCTATGTGGGCAAACAGGCATTGTTAGATGAGAGGGAGCCCAAATTACACATGTCACACAAGCTTGTCGGAACAGCAAATAACACAGCAAGAGACAGACCCACCACAGCACTACCCCCAGGGGCCCCACATCGTGTTGACCGTGGCCTGCATGATAATCCCACTGTGATGACAAAGCTAGATGTCGTTCACACTGGGAACCACAGTCATGTGTCCTGAGCAACAAACTACCATCACACCTACACAAGCACAAATCAATCAGCACGGCCTGTCAGCCAAGGCCAACATGGAGGTAGGGATCTAGCCGTGCAACAACTCTCATTTGCACACACTCAACACCACACACCTTGATCTCCACCAATGTGCAGCAGTGAAGCTCAAATGGACTGGTGACATTGCACATGCACCCATGACAATCCCAGGGGTGGTTGTGGGAACTAAGGTGCAGAAACCCATCACACCTGGCCAGTCAACAAGACTCGTGAATGTCTGACACACTGCACAGTACGCTGTACATGGGCATGACGTGAAATCCACCACAATCAATGTGATCCCGGACACAGTCACACACCAATGAAGAAGTCAAGTTCACCCACAAAGAACACACATAGACAACTTCCAACATTGCAGCTCTGACCCAGAGGAGTGGCAGCAGTCACACACACAACGTGTCACAATCACTGAAAGCTAACACAAACTGTAAATTACATGACTTGTGTAACCAACAAGTACCAAGGGGAATCCTGACTGTGTCTCATCTGCGTTTGCCCACAAACTCAGCCCTGACAGCAAACACACCTATGGATGACACCCTGATGACCAGTAATGTGCTATGCACCCACATCCCAGAGAACCCAGTGCGAAGATTTGGGTGGTACATAGGTCAACTCAGCAAGCATCACAAACAGGAACATCACTAGGGATCCCAGCCTGTGGTGCAAAACGGAAGTGAACACACACAGACATGCTCACACAACACACACCTTGGGCTCAGGCAATGTCACGGAATTACACACTGCCATGAGGGCACTCCACTCCTGTGTAAGGAAAGCTGTGCCATACGTTGTCTCTGCAGGGCCCTATCATATCAGCAGTACACTTGGTCACTCAGTCAACAATTAGCACAAAATGAAGGCTCTCGTCACATCAGCCTGGTCATGGGAGTGTCACCGACACCATCTGCACAGATCCAACACACATGTATAGCAAGTTGCACTGATCACACAGATGAGTCCTTCCCCATTGATGCCCAAACTTGCATGTCCAGTGGAGATGGTCACACGGTCAGGGAAATAGACAAATTGAACAATGGCAAGCACAACAGATGTGCAGGGGTGTAAGCCACAGATGTGATATTGCAAATAAAAGTAGGAAATCCCATTGCCAAATATTGAAAACATGACACCCTCATATTGCTGCAAAGGATGACATGGATACACACCAGGATAGGACACATTCCCCCTGGACCACATGGGGTCCTGCACAGTAACACTTCATTTCCCTGATATCAAAAATCACCATCAGTGCAGCAAGGGCACGGTTAGCAACATCAACATCATGTACATCAGAAGCAAAACCACTAGAGAACAGAAAGTAGCTTTATTCAGCATTTGTGTGTGAAGAAGTGAAAGTCCAGAAATATAACAAAGGCCAATGGCCAGTCCATAACAAGAGTCCAAACAGGGTGACAGTGCCAGATGTCACCCTTTGCATGCCTGCACAGCTACACATCAGGGACATTCCCCTCGGAGGGGCATACGGGGGGCAGGCCAGGCACCGCAGGGACAGGATCAGGGCTCACCAGAAGGAGGCAGGGAAGGGGTGGTGGGTGCTGGAGAGTCACTGACAACTGCAGTGGAGGTGTCTGACATGGTGTGTGCCGGCACAACTGGGGGCTTGAGTCAGATGGTGTGGGTGCCGGCACGACTGCAGTGGGCCATGCAGATGGAGTGGACAGGTTCCCCACTGCAGTGCCCAAGTCAGACAGGGTGGTAGTGGACTCCACTGCAGTGCCTATCTCCAGGGGAGTAGAATGGGGTTCAGGTAAGGTGGGCAGGACAGAGGGGAGGACACGCTCTCCACACCAGTGGCACAAACAAGCGCAGCGGGGGGTGTGGTGCTGGAAGAGCAAGTGGTAGGGGGAGAAGGCCGGATCATTTTGGGGATGGTGTATCTGTGGGTGGGGGAACCTGGGGCAGGGTGTGGTGGGGGAACCTGTGGAGTGGGGGCCTGAGGGATGGAGGAAGGAGACTTGGTGGTTGAGCTGCAGGGTGGTGGCGGGGTCTTGCTCTTCCGGGTCCGGGGGGACTTGCGGATGGGGGCCTCAGTCTGTCTGCGCCTGGGGGAGGGTGTCCGGGGGTGAGGGGCACTCCCTCTGTGTGGGTGGACTTCCTCTTCCCCCTGTATGCTGGATCAGCTGGATTGGAGGGGAAGAGGCCGAGGTCACAGAGGAAGAGCTGCTGTGTAGGTGGGGTTGCAGGTGAGGCAAGGGAAGGGGCCTTGGAGGGAGAGGTATCGGAGGACTGCGGAGTGACTGTGGATGCCTGTGTGTGTGTATGTACCCCATCCCCTGTGGGTGTGGTATCAGTCCCCTGAGGATGCCTGCATGCACGTCTTGTTTTTGTAGTGGGTGTGTCTGTGCTGCTCGTGTCTGTGTGTTTGGGTGAATGTGCAGGTGTGCATGTGCTTGGGACAGGTAGGGTGCCAGGAAGTGTGGATGGGGCAGATGTAGGAGGGGTGAGGGACTGTTGGAGGAGGGACACTGCTGCCGTCAGGGAGGAGTCCATGGACCTATTGCTCCTCTGTAGGGCAGACATGCCCGATGAGATGCCCTCCATAAACGACACCAGCTGAGTCAACAGAGTGGTGTGGGCATGGAGGACACTCAGAATTGCTGTCTGCCCTACATGGAGCTGGAGAAGGAGGTACACAGACTCCTCACTCAGGGAAGCAGGGGACACAGGGGCAGGGGCTGCGGTGCCTGGCACGAAGGAGACACCCTCCCGAACACAGGAGCCTCCACGGACCTCTGGAATGGGAGCCGATGGGAGGGCGGTGGTGGTGGTGGTGGTGGTGGTGGCGGAGACAGCAATAGTAGCTGGGGTGTGGTGGCTGCTGACACCCGCCTCCACAAGGGAGTCATCCTCCGAGCTGCTGTGGTCCTCAGCTGAGGTGGATGGTGCTGAGGACTCCTCGGTGTGGCTCCCCTCGCCCTCCGTGCCACTGGGTCCCTCCGACCACTCATCGGCTGCTGACCCAGTCTGGCTCAGCGGCTCCTCCTGGTCCGTGGAGCTGTCCCCTCCTGTGGCCGTGGATGTATCTGCAAACAATTAGGGAAACAGACAGACATCAGTCACCTGCACTGAGCGCACAAAACCACAGTAAGTACAGCACATTACAGAGCAAGCCCTGGCATCCTTAGTTGAACATTGCCAAAAGTGCCCAAACAGAGTAGGAGAAGCCAATTGTCAGTCTGATGGTCAACCATGGCACTCACATCCCTTCTGGCCTTGCACCCATCGGTCTGGTGTCTGTCGGATGGCAATACACCAGTGTGGACACATGCACCACCTACACAGTAGTTGGACAGTGCAGAGAACACGGTGAAGTATGTGAACATGCACACATCACAACTCTGGCCACTGAGTCAGTACAGGTGTCCGGATAAAGGGATGGCCAGAGTCTATTTTGAAATGCATGGGATGCATACCAGCACCAGACACCATGATGCACCCATGTCCTGATAGTCAATGCCACAATGGGGTGCATGTAGCACATGTCACTCCCCTGCAGGATCACTCTTAGGAAGTTTAACGCCATGGCACAGGCATGCCTGCAAAGTCATACATCACTGTCTCCAGTCACATGGGCAGGGCAGCCAGACAACAACAGTCTGCACTGTGTCACAATCCTAGGTCATGGGGAATGCAAGTCCAGTAGCTGACAAGTGCACATGTCCATCCCCCACAAACCACATCATCTGAACTCTCATTTGTCCACGTCATACCAATTGGACATATGGGAGACATGAAACACTACCCTCGGAACATGAGCACCTCACAATCTGCTGTGAATGGGAAACAGCTGCCTGAACTGCACAGTCGCATACCCCAGTATGCACGGTCAAGTGATCAAACACCTGTATGTCACACAAGTATCGTCTCCTATGGTCACATCTCCGGTGGCATGCTGAGCCCTAACCGATAAACACCCCAGTAGTCCTGACAACAAAGCCACAGCACAATGACACAGAGGCTGACACCTGAGGGAACATTTCACTGAGCACAATGTGTCAGCTGATACACGGGAGTGGGAGTACAGAGTGTATTGTATGCCCTGGAGTAGGCATGACTGTCCTGCTCCACGTGAAAGAGGGATGAGCCCTGGACAGTAGGCAGGTGGCTAAGCATGTGTGACACACTTGATATACATACTCCTGAGGCCCAAACATTGTTCACAACCGCAGCATGGGTGTGTGCCAAATACCCCAGGCACATGTGGTGAATCAGATCAGCAATTGGACCACATATCAAAGTAACACGCAGATTACATGTCAGAACCCAGGCATTGTGTAAGCAATGGACCCACCCATGAAGCCCACCACAGAGTTACGGGTACAAATGCTGTCCCCCACCTTGAGCTAAGCAATATGCAAGGACACAGTACCCAAGTGACACAATTTCCTGACTGTAAGGGCCACACCTGGGTATCAGATGAGGAGTGGGCAGTGCACAATTGAGGGACATGGGTCCTGGACCACATAACTGATGTACTGTTGAAGTTTAACCAGGCCAGAGGAGGGCACATAGCATGTCAGACAAAGCTCACAGTGCAGTCATGGACTCACCCCCTCCTTGCTGCTGTCTGCCCTTCAGCTGCCCATCCAGATCAGGGAAGACCACCGCCAGGATCCTGAGCATGTGGGGGGTCAGGGTCCGGTGTCCGCCCCTCCTGCGAGGAGGCGACAGCTTCAGCTGGACCCTTGCGATCCTCCGGGTCCAGCCCCGAAGGTCCTGCCACCTCTTCTGGCAGTTGCGGATCCGGCGCTTGTAGACCCCCACAGACCTTACTGCCCGGGCGATGTCCAGCCATATTTCCTGCTTCTGGTGGGCATCAACCTGTGAGGATGACAAAGTGTAAAGGCCATTACTACACATGCAACAAATCCGTGCATCACACATTTGGATATACATGTCTCAATCACAGGGGCACATGTTGTACACGGGCAGTGCAAGGATGACTATGAACAGTTTGCCAGCAGTTACTACATGGTATCATTGCCTGGGAAGTCAAACCTTGTTTAAATGCACTGTTACTGCACTATACCTGTTCAGTGCATGTAACTACACACTATGGGGGGTGAGAACTACTCAGTGAGCCTGCTAGCCAGTGGCGTGCAGACTGTAAGTCTGGCTAGTCAGACAACATGCACATTTGTAAGGCAGTGGACAGCACACTCACCTGCTCCCCTGGTTTCCCATACAGCTTGCTGTACTGTGGAAGGAGGCTGTCCAGCAGGGCCTGGTTCTCCTCAAGGCTGAAGGCTGGGGCTCTCTCCACAGTACGTGCCATTGCAGGATCCAGAGGATGCAGAGACAGCAGCAGTGGTGGTGGCAGATGTCGTCCTGGAGCATGTAGTGCAGGCAAGTGAGCTCTCAGGGGAACAGCCAGCATTATATGTGTGCTGCTGAGGCAGATACCGTCCCATGTGTCCAAAGTGATAGGTCCAAGTCGTTTGCATCTTCTGAATCTGGCCAATCCATGGAATTGCACCACTTACACACGCCCACAGCATCCTTCAAAAGTTCAACTTCATGACACCCATGCATTTGCAACATTGTTGTGGGTGGCCAACTGAATTCACAGCATCAGACTCGTTAAACTTTCGAAAACGCGTCCGTTGCCATGCCAGGCCATAGCCAATGCGTGCGCACCGATCGGTCCATTGCTGTACAACGCGTATTCCGGGTACAACGCGTACCCGCACACAACAGATGCAATGGGCCGGCCGGGCACACCGATCGGTCCATTGCTGTACAACGCGTACCCGCTCACAACAGATGCAATGGGCCGGCCGGGCACACCGATCGGTCCATTGCTGTACAACGCGTACTCCGCTCACAACAGATGCAATGGGCCGGCTGGGCACACCGATCGGTCCATTGCTGTACAACGCGTACCCGCTCACAACAGATGCAATGGGCCGGCCGGGCACACCGATCGGTCCATTGCTGTACAACGCGTACCCGCACACAACAGATTCAATGGCCAGTGCGTGCACACCGATCGGTCCATTGCTGTACAACGCGTATTCCGGGTACAACGCGTACCCGCACACAACAGATGCAATGGGCCGGCCGGGCACACCGATCGGTCCATTGCTGTACAACGCGTACCCGCTCACAACAGATGCAATGGGCCGGCCGGGCACACCGATCGGTCCATTGCTGTACAACGCGTACCCGCACACAGCAGATTCAATGGCCAGTGCGTGCACACCGATCGGTCCATTGCTGTACAACGCGTATTCCGGGTACAACGCGTACCCGCACACAACAGATGCAATGGGCCGGCCGGGCACACCGATCGGTCCATTTCTGTACAACGCGTACCCGCACACAACAGATTCAATGGCCAGTGCGTGCACACCGATCGGTCCATTGCTGTACAACGCGTATTCCAGGTACAACGCGTACCCGCACACAACAGATTCAATGGCCAGTGTGTGCACACCGATCGGCCCATTGCTGTACAACGTGTATTCCGGGTACAACGCATACCCGCACACAGCAGATGCAATGGGCCGGCCGGGCACACCGATCGGTCCATTGCTGTACAACGCATACCCGCTCACAACAGATGCAATGGGCCGGCCGGGCACACCAATCGGTCCATTGCTGTACAACGCGTATTACGGGATACAACGCGTACCCGCTCACAACAGATGCAATGGGCCGGCCGGGCACACCAATCGGTCCATTGCTGTACAACGCGTATTACGGGATACAACGCGTACCCGCTCACAACAGATGCAATGGGCCGGCCGGGCACACCGATCGGTCCATTGCTGTACAACGCGTACCCGCTCACAACAGATGCAATGGGCCGGCCGGGCACACCGATCGGTCCATTGCTGTACAACGCGTACCTGTACAGGTCAGTCGCATATGTCACCATGCTTGTCACTGGTGAACGTATGCCAGCCACATATACCTGCCAGAGACCCAGGGGCACACCTACAACACCACACCCAGTCCACACTGTTTCCTAAGGCATGTAAGGCTGCATTACCTTTTCTGTGTATGGGGGTTAACATGTGGTTTCTGTGGTGGCACTTGTGGGCAGCCACACCCAGGCTGTGCATGTGTTAATGGGGACAGGGTCCTTTGTGTGTTGTGCACATGACCACTGTGATGTGCAACAGTTCGTTTCGGAGCATGTGGCATGGTCACATTTCCAGGTTGTGTATGTGTGTGACATGTCACATACCCCCTGGGTCCCATGGGGGAAGGCATGTACGTCACAGGGTGACCCATTGCCACAATAGTGATGTCCCTCCACAGTCTGTGTGCATGTTGTGTTTCCGATGTCTCTGATTCCATGTGCACGATGGGAGACAGTCTCCACATCAACGTTGTTTGTGCATGGACTTTGATGTTGTGCGTCACTGGCGTCCATGTCTGTCCTGCGTAGGCGACAGGGGCCACTACCTGTGGGAGTCATGTTTGTTTTTCTGACGTGTACATGATACGCCATGTAATGCCAGTGTCCATGTGGCAAGACAGGGTCACTGGGAATCTACCTGTCAATGAGCTGTGATGCCTGTGGCGCATCTGTCCAGACATGTCACTGTGGTGTGTGTGTGGAACGTGACAGCAGTAAATGGGTACTGTGACACAGCCTAATGGTTTCCCATAGCACAACCTGGAACCTGTTGTCCACACATGTTGTACTGAGTAGTCAGATGATGGCCATGTAGGTGCGAGTTATGTGCGAACAGAACGGCACACACATCAAGTACTTGTGTCTCGTAATGATGTATCATGTGAAATTGAGTATGGTGAATGGCACATATGTGGGGTGACTGACAATCTTTCTTTCCTCAACCTATGCACTGCAGGGCTCCAGCTGTCCATAGACCATTCCCTGACCTGGCAACGATGGTGGAACGTGACAGCATCCGACGGTACCGCTTCACCAGGCAGCTGATTGAGGATTTGGCAGTGCGCTTGGCACCACATTTGCAACCTGGCCGGCCGTACCCTACGGCGCTGACCCCCAAGGTGAAGGTAATGGCAGCCCTACACTTCTTTGCCACCGGTACCTTTCAACACACTGTGGCGACTGCCGGTGGGATGTCACAGACTATGTTCAGCCGTGTGCTACGCGATGTTTTGGAGGCAATGTTGAGATGCCTGAACCAGTACATCTATTTCCCTACACGTCAACAACTCACTGACGTCAAGAGTGACTTCTATGCCCTGGGGAGGATGCCACATGTCATTGGCTCCATTGATGGGACACATGTGGCTTTGGTACCACCACAGGCACATGAGCAGGCATACCGGAACCGGAAACATTACCATTCGATCAATGCTCTGGTGGTATGTCTTGCAGATATGACCATCACACATGTGTGTGCCCGTTTCCCTGGTTCAGCACACGATGCCTACGTGATGAGGAGTAGTCGCATCCCGAGGATGATGGCACAGATGCAGAACCAGCGTGCCTGGCTTGTCGGTGTGTACTGACTTTGTACCATTGTGTGTGTTCTGCTCTGTAGTATACCGCCCACTTTTCCAACTCAGCTAATGTGCACTTGTCTGTCCGTAGGTGACTCCGGATACCCCAACATGCCGTGGTTGCTGACACCCCTCAGGAACCCTGTGACACCAGCCCAGATGCGCTACAATGAGGCACATGGTCGGACCAGGAGAGTGATTGAGCGGACCTTTGGTCTCCTGAAGAGCCGCTTCCGCTGCCTGGACAAGACAGGAGGGGCCCTCCCATATGCCCCAGCAAAGGTGTGCAAGATTGTCATCGTCTGCTGCATGCTACACAACCTGGCAGTGCGGAAGGAGTTGCCTCTCATCCTGGATGACGATGACCAACGTCCGCCACCTGTGGAGGATCCTGGCCTGGACCACGATGCCAGTGATGATGATGATGATGATGGTGATGTCCGCACACAGCTCATCACCAACTTCTTCAGCTGAATGTGAGTATCCAGGGAGATGTAATGTGAATGATGTGAGTTTGCATGATATGTGTGGGTGGTGCTCTGGTGCTGTTTGAGTGTGGCCATGTGCTACTTGACTGGATGCGTGCAGCAATGTGTCCTTACAGGTAGTATGTACTCCCCAACAGTGTTGACATGCTAACTTGGTTTTGTGTACTTGTCTTGTGACATGTATTGGGCATGAGTATTGCAGTTCTGTCCTGTTCTTCAGTGGTTTTAACTGTGTGTCATGTCTGTCCTTCACAGGGTGCTTACTGAGTACTTTGGTCAACTTGGATCCCCCGACACCATGATTCAGCTTTCAGGGTGGCAGCAGTAGTTTCCCTACAGGTGATGTGCCACACACCCCTGGACTTCATATCTTCTGCACTTGTTGACTGTGTGGCCACTGCCACGTGGGTAAACCTTGCATTTGTAGTGGAAACAACATGTTGCAAATGTGTAATAAACCTGTGCTTCACTTTGGGATGTGCGTTGTCTGTGGTCACACATCTGACTGACATTTGCTTACTGCACCTGTGGGCTAGTTGACACAGACTCTGAATAGGTGTGGTGTCTGTGCATTCCACAGTATTTCCTGGCAACATCACTGTAGGCGATGAGTCCGATGGCCCTGGTGTCTCTGTGTTGTGTAGCCCTAGTGGTGTGTCTCCCTCATATGTGTCACGTCACCATGACTCACATGACGGTGTTGTACTTGCTGTAGCAGTTAGCATACACAGTGTAATTTAGCAGATCATCATCACCATAACAGTATCCACATTTGAATAACAACAGAGGCAAGTATGGTGTACTAGTGATTTTATTTACAGAAATGTGTGTGTGTATAGTGCACAGGATGGTGGGTGCTGTACATTGGGATTGTGATCCAAAGTTCCCAGATGAGTTGGAAGTCTTGGTAGCAGAAATGTCCTGAGTGAAGTCCACAGTCATATGATACATTAGTCCAACTTGAACTCCCCATGTCATGTGGGAGAGTTGTTTTGCATTCGACAGGGTGAAAAGTTTGCACACAAAGGAGATTTTCCGGAACAGGTGTTGGCTTCCTGGGGGATGTACGTGGCCATCAACCTCTCAGTTTTCCTTCCTCGGACGACCCCTCTTCTTTGGGGGGGACCCTCACGTGCAGGCTGCGGCGGTGCAGGGGAGTCTCCGCCAGAGTCCTCCTCCCTCCCTGTGGCGGTGTCAGTTGTTGCAGCACCAGATGTTGTGGGCACACAGGGAGGTGTGGCCATGTTGGTGCTAATCTGGCGGAGGCATGTCAATATGTCCCTATGCACCGCTGTGAGTTCTTGCAATGTGTCCCACTTGGACTCCATGCGAGACATGTGTGTCTCCACACGGGACATGTGGGAGTCCAAGCGGGCATGATGGGCAGCCTGCTGCTGTTGTATGTCCTTGAGGATCCCCACTACCTGTCTGACCTCTCCGGTGCTATCCTGGTACGCATCAGCGATGCGTGCCAGTTGTGGGTCATCATGCAGTCCAGACCCCTCTGCAAGCAGCGACCTATGTCTACCACCCCTCCCACCACCCCTGGCGACACGTGCAGGACCTGCGGTGGCACGCACAGGTGACCCAAGGCCCCCTTGGGGGTTGTTAGTGGTGTTGTTGTCCGTTGCTCCACGGTGGGCCTGGGGCCCTGTGCTGTTATCATCGGTGGTCCTTGGTCTGTCCGTGTCGGCGGGGGTGGTCTGTGTTTTGGCAGTTGTTGGAGGGGTGGGTGCAGGGGGTGCAGATGTTGGTCCTGCTGGTGCTGCATGATGACTCACACCGAAGGTGCCAGGTAGGTCTTCGCCATCCGAGGAGGGCAGAGGCTGTTCCACACCAGTGAGCTCAGTGTCCCCCGGAGCCTGGGACAGGGACTCCTCCTCACCTGCTGCTGTGTCCCCATCATCATCACCTGTATTTGGATGAGACACACATTGTATGTTATGTTTCTACAGGCATCAATGGTTCACACACCTGACAGTTGTGACTGTACCTCTGGATGCGGGCATGTACATTGCATTGTCCTAAGTTGTCACAGTAAGAGGTTGATATTGGTGTAGCACATTGTCCTGCATACCTGGGGCATTTCAATGTGAATGTTGAGGTGTGTGCATGGCCAGCATTGGTTGTATTTGGTGGACATCCGGCCATCCTTCTCCACCTAGCCCAGTTATCCCACCATGAAGCATGCCACCCTTGCAGTGGGTTCAGGTTGACTCTCAGGATGTCATGCAGTGGTGTTCTGCTGTATGTTGGTGCACAGTTCCCAGCAGGGCCTTGTGCTCCCCACAGCAGTACCCAGTGTCAGCCATCTTGTCAGTCCTTATCCACTCCCTGTGATGTGAGCATGGTTCAGAGTGGTGTAGATGGGCCAATTGTGTGGGTGAGCAATATCTGTGACTACAACTCCCATCATGCTATTGCCTACACCCCCTTCCCAGCATGCCCATACTTCCTTCCTTTTGAGTGGACTTCACTGTGTGTGAGTGTGACAGCAATGGCAAGATGGCTGACAGTGTGGTCCTGTTGTTTGTTGGTGCACAGTTCCCAGCAGGGCCTTGTGCTCCCCACAGCAGTACCCAGTGTCAGCCATCTTGTCAGTTCTTATCCACTCCCTGTGATGTGAGCATGGTTCAGAGTGGTGTTGATGGGCCAATTGTGAGGGTGAGCAATATCTGTGACTACAACTCCCATCATGCTATTGCCTACACCCCCTTCCCAGCATGCCCGTACTTCCTTCCTTTTGACTCTGCTTCCCTGTGGGGTAGTGTGCCTGTGCTGACAGGAAGGCTGACAGTGTTGTCCTTGCGTTTGTTTGGCTACAAGTCCCAAGAGTGTCCCTGTGCTTCACACAGCATTACCCAGGGTGGTGGTTCTTTGTGGGATCTTCATTTGGTGTGTGAGGCATTGCATTCTCCCAGGTGGGTTATGTGGAGTTTGTGTTGAGGGGGTGTGTGAGGAGAGCTGCTTGTAACTATGGTCAGTGCTGTCAGTCCTCCTTCCCACCCAGCCAGATATCCCACCATGCAACGTGCTTGCATTGCAGGGAGTGCAAGTTGGCTTTCAGGATGTCAGGCAGTGGTGTTCTGCTGTTTGTTGGTGCACAGTTCCCAGCAGGGCCTTGTGCTCCCCACAGCAGTACCCAGTGTCAGCCATCTTGTCAGTCCTTATCCACTCCCTGTGATGTGAGCATGGTTCAGAGTGGTGTAGATGGGCCAATTGTGTGGGTGAGCAATATCTGTGACTACAACTCCCATCATGCTATTGCCTACACCCCCTTCCCAGCATGCCCATACTTCCTTCCTTTTGAGTGGACTTCACTGTGTGTGAGTGTGACAGCAATGGCAAGATGGCTGACAGTGTGGTCCTGTTGTTTGTTGGTGCACAGTTCCCAGCAGGGCCTTGTGCTCCCCACAGCAGTACCCAGTGTCAGCCATATTGTCAGTCCTTTTCCACTCCCTGTGTTGTGAGCATGGTTCAGAGTGGTGTTGATGGTTCAAATGTGAGGCTGCCCATTATCTGTTACTACGAGTCCCATCATGCTCTTGGCTACACTGACTTCACCAGCATACACAGGATTCCTTCCTTTCTGTGAGCTTCCCTGTGAGGTGGTGTTCTAGTGGTGGCTAAATATCTGACAGTGTTTGTTAGTTAGATTTGTGCCACTGCCTAGCTCTATTTGGTATTGGGTTTGTACATGTCATGACACAGTTACAAATCACTATGACATGGCATGTATTGTGTTTATCTGACTGACATACACTTCTTGGGATGATTATATTTTGGTTGCTGTTGATTTGCTAGGGGTGCATGGTTTGACTATCCCCTTGACAGTGATGTGTGTGTATTGGCACACAATATTGTATATATTAGTTGTGTACTCACCAGGCTCTGGGATGTTTGTTAGTCCATATACGCTCACTGGTGGTAGGATGGCCCGCACCTTCTCCTCCCAGGGCCTGAGGTATACTGGTTTGGCAGGAGGGCCACTGCCGGTGTGCTGGCTCAGGAGGTAATCCTTCTTCAGTAGGTCCCTGACCCTCCTGCGCACATCATACCACCTGTTCTGGATGTCTTCCTTTGTGCGCAAACATGGTGATTGTGCGTTCACCCTGTCGAAGATCCTCGCCCACATCTTGGTTTTCTGTGCCATGGGGGTCTGTTGGACCAATGTGCCAAACAACTGTGGCTCTATCCTCAGGATCTCGTCTACCATGACTTCCAATTCACTATCTAGGAACTTTGGATTCTTTTTTAGGGGCATGGTGATGGGTGGTGGTGGTGATTGATGTGTGTGTGTGTGTGTGCAGGTGAGGGTGTGTGTGTGTGTAGGTTTTGTTGTGTGTGTGTGAGGGTGCTATTTGTTGAGGTGCTAATGGTGTGTGGCTTTTGTGTTGGATGAGCTGTGTGTGTGTCTGCTGTCTGCTGGTGTTCTGTGCTGGCAGGTCAGTGGAATTTGCAAAGGATCATGGTAGGGATTTGTGGCCTTTATGTAGGTGGAGTTGAGGGTGTGTTCTTGTTCCATTTCCCCCCCCCCTGTATTTATTGGCTTTGTCATTGCTTGTTTGGCCCTCTTTTTTTGTATTTTTTCATTTGTGATTATTGTGCATGTAGGAGTCGTTCTTCTGACCGAGTAGGACGTTGCAGTTATCTCGTGCGCGCCTCTCCGAGTCGTTCCCGCTGTGTTTCAGCTCAGTTTCATATGCGGCGTACGCGTCGGTCGCGGTGTATTGTGTTTGTTCGGCTGGGTTTTGTATGCGTGTCGGTCGTACGGCTTGGGCTCCGTGCGAATCGGTCTGCTTTTGCACCCATTGCATCGTACTGCGCGGGTCGGAGTTCGCGGGTACGTTTCGTTCGGGTTTATTCCTGGTGAGTGTCGGTCGGTTCGATTCGCGTGGTTTCCCGGCTGGATAGCTTGTTTCCGTCCGGGTCGGTCGTGATTCACATGCATTTCATCGTACTTCCCAGGTCGGGCAACGCCGGTACGTGTCGGTCGGACTATGATCCCGTACCGAGTCGGTCGGTATTTTTCCGGCCCGAATCGGATTCGGCCCCTCAGTGTCCAGCACCTTCCCTGATTTAATTCTAACTGGAGTGGGAATAGTAAATTATATATCTTTAGTGTCCAGCACCTTCTGTGACTTAATACTAATTGCAGTGGGAATAGTAAATTATATATTTTTAATGTCCAGCACTTTCCCTGAGTATATATTAACTGTAGTGGGAATAGTTCATTATATATGTTTAGTGTCCAGCACCTTCCCTGAGTTAATACTAACTGGAGTGTGAATAGTACATTATATATCTTTAGTGTCCAGCACTTTCCCTGACTTACTAATAACTGTAGTGGGAATAATAAATTATATATCTTTAGTATCCAGCACCTTCCCTGATTTTATTCTAACTGGAGTGGGAATAGTAAATTATATATCTTTAGTGTCCAGCACCTTCTGTGAATTAATACTAATTGGAGTGGGAATAGTAAATTATATATCTTTAGTGTCCAGCACCTTATGTGACTTAATACTAATTGGAGTGGGAATAGTAAATTATATATCTTTAATGTACAGCACCTTCACTGAGTATATATTAACTGGAGTGGGAATAGTAAATTATATATGTTTAGTGTCCAGCACCTTCCCTGAGTTAATACTAACTGCAGTGGTAATAGTAAATGATATATCTTTAGTGTCCAGCACTTTCCCTGACTTACTAATAACTGTAGTGGGAATAATAAATTATATATCTTTAGTGTCCAGCATCTTCCCTGATTTCATTCTAACTGGAGTGGGAATAGTAAATTAGATATCTTTAGTGTCCAGCACCTTCTGTGACTTAATACTAATTGGAGTGGGAATAGTAAATTATATATCTTTAATGTGCAGCAACTTCCCTGAGAATATATTAACTGCAGTGGGAATAGTAAATTATATATCTTTAGTGTCCAGCACCTTCCCTGACTTAATACTAACTGGAGTGGAAATAGTAAATTATATAGGTTAAAGGGCCGATTCCGATCTCGGCCGGTAGGGCTCCGAATCGGACTCGGCATTACCGGATCCGATTCGGAGCCCTGTTTCCCGACCGAGTCGGACGTGCGTCCAGGCGAGCGAGTACGATGCGAGCGGATGCGAAATCACCGACCGACTCGTTCGCGGGACTCAACCGCTCCGACCGACTCACTCGGACACGTCTCGCACCGCGCAATGGAGACGTTCCCCGGCCGGGTAAGTACGATGCGCGCCGCGAGCAGTCCGACCGACTCGCGCCGTCCGGCTTGAAAGAGCAGTCGGAGCCGCACTTTGGGAGTCCGTGTCGGACCCCCCTGTACGCATAGCCGCGCGAGTCGCACACAGGGGGGACCCATGGGTCCCCCCTACCTGTGCATGTATGGCGTGACCCGCTTCGACGGGTACCCGCTGTAGGGGGCGCCCTTGTTCCCCTCGCACCCATTGAGTCTTATGGGAGCCCGCGTACGCGTTGTACGACCGGCTCCCATTGACTTCAATGGGAGTCCGACCGAATCGAGTCCGATAGCATGCGAACGCATCGTACTCGTTCGGTCGGACTGCTAGGGTCCGATTCGGTCGGAAATCTCTCCGGGTCCGGCTCGGTCGGAGAGATTTCCGGCCTGAATCGGAATTGGCCCCTTAGTGTCCAGCACCTTCCCTGATTTAATATTAACTGGAGAGAGCATAGTAAATTATATATGTGTAGAGTACAGCACATTACTTGAGTTAATACTAATTGGTGTAGGAATATTATTATCTACTGGCGGTCGCCAGTAGATAGTTATAGTTAGGACCTATTTTCCATAGGAAATCACGACATTCTATTTGAAATAACTCTTGCGTCGGTTGACGAATCTTCACGAAATTTTCAAACTTTATGGCCCGCTCCGGTCCGCTCCTACCCTGAAAGTCTCAGGGTGATTCGTCAAGCGGGGGCCGAGAAAAAAGGGGGGTCCCAAAACGTGTTTTCCCCATTCATTTTCCCATAGGAAACTTTAGACACCTTATGGTTTTTTCAGTGAATGTTATATATGTTTATAGGTCTGTGATTTTAAAAATGTTTTATAATATGTAGTGGTAATGTGTATGTATAATAATTTATTTTATATTTACAATTACAATAATTATAACAATACATTTTGAAAATACTTATTAGTTAAAAAAAATACATTGCATTAAAATATACGTTTGAGGAAAATATTTAATAAAAATAAAATAATAGAAAAATAATCAGACTTGTACATTTTTAAATGATCTTTATTTTGTAATAATAAGATAGAGTAAAAAACATATTTTATTAAGGGAATATAATACACATGAAGAAACATACAAAATAAATATACATTTTTATTTTTGTAACAAAGTATTTTGGATATATGTTCATTTACATATGTTATAATTTTTGAACATACATATTTTTAACATTGCTATATTTTATGATACAGGTATTTATCTTTTGTAACAGAAAACATTTTTTGGTATTTTTTTTAGAAAATTTTTGTAACATAGATTAATTTTGCAATATAATTTTACAGTTTGTTTTTGCATGTTTAACAGTTAATAATTAAATACATATTTTCTTAAAATTAAAGAATGTAACATAATGCACATTTATTCAAAAAATATTAACATTTTAAGTGGTTAACAATTTTTGTACATGTAATATATATTTTTAATTAATATTAGTAATGTGTCAAATATTAATAATATTAATTATTACATTGTTACATTTTATATAAACATGTTTTTGAAGAGGTAAGTTTTTATTTAACATTTGAAAAATTTTTAAACATTTTTTTGAAAAGCATTGTAAATAATACAAATAAATAAGTAATTATAATAATAATTAATATATTTTGTATTAATTATTATTATAATTTTACAATGTAGAAAAAATTTTACATTATTTTTAACATATAAGTAAAATATTCTTATATTTTTAGAAAATGTCATTTATTTATTACTGTATTAAATGTTTTTAAATTAATTTCTATCTTTTTTATTATTTAACCAGCCATATTTGTTTTACAGGTACTATTTTGTAACCGCTAACTGTTGTTTTGGGTTATTTCTGAGGGGACAAGCTCGCGGTTAGAAGCTGCGTCGTGTCGAGGAAGGTTAGTGTAATTTTCTTTAATTAAACTAAGTTTTTACTTGAATTTGAATGTAGTTAGGTGTTAGGTAGTGTGTCTAGTGTTAGGTGGTTGTGTTTTTGGTGTGTTTTAGGTGTTATATTTTCGCGAGATATCGATAGTTACTGTTTGAGGCCTAGTGTAGAGAGGTTAGAATATGTATAGAAATATGTGCCTATGGTGTTAAAAGTGTTTGTAAATGTATTTAATTATAGTGTATGTGTATGTTTGTGTGGGTGGGTATGTTTTTTAACTTTTTTACAGGTTTACCTTTTTCGAAGTCGCGTTTTGGAGAAGATAGCGTTTTTTTTAATTAAGAAGTGTGTATTAGTATTTTAAACTAATATTTATTTAACACTTTCTTAATTTTTCGGGTTTTCCTGGAGCGTATCTTTTTTTTACATATATTTTCGTTTTTTTTATGGTTTAATCGAGTTGGATTTATCGACCCAGGATTATTATTGAAACAGTTGGATTTTTTGCGGTTTTTTTGGGGTTATTATTTACAATAATTTGGATTGAGAGATACCTTGATGGATTAACAATATTTGGAATATCTTTTCTTCAGCTACACAAACCGTAAGTAATTTAGGGGCCGATCATGATGGCGGGTGGACAAAGTCCGCCCGCCATCGCAGCTGCAAAAGGGACCGCCCGCCATAGGTGCGGCGGTCCCGCCACATGAATTGTGATGCGCCCGCCACACTGGCGGGCGCATCCCGTATGTTTTACATTGCGGCAAGCAGCACCCGCTGCACTGTAAAAAATACATGTCGTGCTTTTACATGCACAACGTGACAGGCACCGTGCGTGCCTGCCACATTGTACATGCAAATGCAGGGGGGTACCATAGGTACCCCCCATGTGCACCCCCTCCCCCCCCAACACCCTGGGGGCCCCCAACGGGCCCCCAACAGCAGGAACCGCCAGCCTTTCCATTGCGGCAATGCAGCCATGGAAAGGCTGCTCTGAGCCTGCATCGTGATATGGATGGCGGTGTCTTCCAGACACCGCCACCATATGAAACACGTTTTCCGCCGGTCGACGAGTCGACCGGCGGAAAAGCGGCGGACGGTCTTTCCGTCCGCCGCGGACCCCCAGCCATCATGATATGGCGGGGGGTCTTTGCTGTCTGGATGGCGGGCGGATCGCCCCCGCCGGGCCGGCAGTGACCACCGCCGGCCTTGCGGGGCGATCCGCCCGCCATCGTGATCGACCCCTAAATTATTTAATGTGGGAGGAAATGTTGAGAAACATATTTTTAATATGTTATATTTTGTAAAATTTAATTAAGATGTCAATATATATTTATATTATTACATTAAATATATATGACACATTTTTTATATTTTACAAAAATTGTAAATATTCTATGTATATATACAGTTTGTGTTTTGCAGGAAACTATTTTTAATTACTGTAGCATTAATATTTTAAAGTATGGTTTTAGCTATTAGTGATAGGTATTCTAGGCCTCTTGTGCTTGGGTATAGTGTTACCTGATTTTGTAGTAATTCAAACATTTTTTTCGTTTGTTTGGTGAGTTTTGGGCCTATTTGGGTCACAGATTGTTCCATTCTGAGTTGCTGGGAGCTTTGTTCTTTTTGGAGAGCTTGGAGTAGTTTGTGTAGGGTAGGTGTCCCTCTGCCTGTTGTTGCTTGGAAGGCATTATGCCATCCTTCAACAGCATTGTTGGTTTTGGCTTGTTTGTTTAGTGCGCTGAGGTACACATTCCACCATGGAATGTGGAATTTAGGTAGTCTTCTGTGGCCTGATCTATGGAGTCTTCCCACCCAGGTATCTTCAAAGTAATCTAAAAGTGGGCTTAGTTTTTCTTCATTTCTTTTGTAGTAGGGGCTTTCTATTAGTAGGTTATAGTGTTCTGCTACCTCAGTTACTAGTACTATAGGCCAGTGCTATAAGTTTTTCTACTTGGTATGCAAAAGTACTGTCAGTTGCATATTCAACACTTAGGAGCCGATTCCGATCTCGCTGGGAGAAGGCTTCGTCCGACTAGGATCCGGAGGGCTTTCTGACCGACTAGTGCTCCGGGGCTCCGAGCGCCCGAGTACGATGCGAACAAGCGCTGACGGACACGGGTCGCTCGGAGCCCCATTGAAGTCAATGGGAGCCTGTTGTACGACGCGTACATAGGCTCCCATTGACGAAAAAGGTACGTTGCGCACAAGGGCGCCCCCTGTAGTGGGGACGCGTCTGTGCCACCCGCACCATACATGCATGTGTAGGGGGGACCCTTGGGTCCCCCCCTGTGATCGACTCGTAAGGCTATGGGTGAAGGAGGGTCCGGCACGAAGCCCCGAAGTCCGCTTCCCGGAGCGTTTACCTGTCGGAGGCTCCGACTCCATCCGGCTGTCCGAATCGTGCATCGTACTGGCTTGGTCGAAAATCGCCTCCATTGCACGGCACAGTTTGCTTACGGACGAGATGTACGGAGCGGTTCAGACCCGGAAATGATTCGGTCGGCGATTTCGCGTTTCTCGCATCGTACTTGCTCGCTCGTACAGCTGTGCGAGTCGGTCGGAAAACACGCGTACGGCTCGTACTTTTTCCGGCCGGATCGCGTACGGAGCCCTTCCGCGCGAGATCGGAATCGGCCCCTTAGGGTTGACTTTTGCAGGTGTCTCCATAGACATTGGTTAAAATGGTAATAGCAACCCTGTATTGCTGTATGTGGGTAGCATTTAAGTATAGTATTAATCATGGCTTGTTCAAAATCAATAATTATTTTCTGAGGAAAATAATTATTTGCTTCTCGTTTTATTTTGTTTAAAATTTCAAGGTAGGTAGAATGTTGTTTATTGGGGAGTAGGGTATAGATAAAGGGAATATTAGTATTTTGATACAGACCATGGACTGTGTACAACTGATAAAATGGTTTGGGACAAATTTTGAAAGTCCCATCCATTATCCATGTGTCGCATTGTTGTAATTTGAGTAAATTGTTTGCAGTAGCAAACATAATGATTCTTTTCTCTTTGCATTTATTATCAAATAGTACAAATGGTTAATTATTGTGGGTTATACTTAGTTCAGGGGGAATCTCTACCTCTTGAAAGGTTTTAGGGGCACTTGTGGTAGTTGTAGTGGCTTTCTTTTGTCTAGCTATTGTTCTTTTTAATGAATCAATAGAGGGTAATTGGCTAGATGCATGTTGGGGTACTCTTAGTAACTGTTGTTTTAGTATTTCTGTGGTAGGTCTATCTGTACTAGTGCTAGCTTCTTTTATTGATTCAAGAGCATCTCTTACTTCAATCTCAGTTACATTTGGGGGTGGTTATGCTCTTTTACAGATACAACAGTTGTTTCTTGTGTTATAGCTCTTCCATAACATTTGTTCGAATAGTATTTGCTACATTTCCAAAACACTTTTAACCCAGTTTGTTTTTCTTGTGTATATACATAACCCATGTAACATAATAACATCTTCCCTTTTTGAGACATAATAAATTGTGCGCCTTCAGTCATGGTGGTCTTTCTAGTGCTAAGGAAAATATATATAAAAATTAATAAAAATAATACAGCTATAGTTTTTCAATAAATATATATACATTGCTTTGGATATACTTACAATGTTGATGTTGATGGAAATAAAAATGGTGTTGCAATTTTTTCAAGCTTGTATTTTGGATTTGTTGAAGATGTTTCTGTTGGTAGGAAAAAATATAATGTTAATATTTTTGTTGTATTGTGTTGTAGGTGGTGGGGAAATTGTGAAAAAGTGGGTCTTTGGGTGGGTATTTTAGGGAGTTGTTTAATACAAAAAGATTATATACTTACTTTCTTTGTAACTTTATTGTTGATGCTGCCGTAATATTTTTTGGCTGGTTTAAAAGATATCTGTAGAGGAGATATAAATTTAAGAGAGAGATATTAGTGAATTATGTTTTATATATATTTTTTGGTGAAGACTAGAAGTAGTGTTATATTTTAAATGCAGTTTTACTTACTTAGTGCAGTTCTAAAGCTTTTTTCTGTAATGAAAATCTGCGTTCTGGAAGCAATCCGGCAGAGTTTCCCCTTCTTTTTTTTGCAGGTTTGAAGCGTAAATTAAATATAAATTTTTGGTTGTTTATATAGTGTTTATTTTATTGATAGTTTTATGTTAGTGGTGTATTTTATTAGTGTGAGGTTTTCATTCGTTGTTGTTAATTTATTTTTTTGTTTTGGCAGTTGGTTTCCCTATATGGCAAACGCTAATTAGAAGTTGTTAGTGCTACCTTTTTTTTTAACTGATTTCGTTATTTAAGTGCGTTTTACATTGCTTTTAATGTTAAATGCTGTATGCATTATATTTTAATATTTTACTTATTATTTATTAGTGTGTTTTGCTAATATTTTATGCTTTTATATGTTTTTATATTATAAAAAGATCGTATTATATTTATAATGTGTGTAGTGAATGTTTATAGTGTAAAAATACATTTTGGTGTAAAGATATGTTTCTTTTAGTAATTTTGAAATAGTCGATATTTGTATAAAAACGATAATTTTGCTGTCTATATTTTTTATTTCAATATTTAGGATATTTTGTATATTTTTAAACAAATTTCGATATTTTATGTAACGATATTTGTGTGTTCGATAATGTTTAAAATTACATTTTTGTTTGTCGATAATATAGTGTCGATAATTGTGTATTTTTTAAATAAGTATTGCTCGTCGATAGTGTTATCGATATTTTAGTGCCGATATTTTGGTATGTCGATATTTGGTCTGTCGGTATTATGTCAGTGATCCCTCTGTCTTATGTTGCTCCTTACTTGGTGAGTTCCTCTTAACAGGGTTATTGAAAGGTTAAGGGAGTAGGGCCAGATGTACTAAAGGATTTTGTAGTCTCATATCTTGCGATTTGCAAAATCATAGAAACCACAAAATCCTCTTTTCTTAGGTACTAACCCATTTTTGTAATTTGGAACAAAAATTCTGAGTCACAGAATGAGGTTTCTGACATACCAAATCACACTTAGGAAGTGCAGGGCCTAACTGGGGTACCAAAAGTACCCTTGGCAAAAATGCTCAAACCAGACCCATCCCTTCGTCTTCATTAGCTATCGTTCTCTTTCCATCATCCATTCTCTCGCTCCCCCTTCTCACCTCTCTCTCTTCCCCTCTCTGTTCGTGCTCTCCCTACCTTCCCCCTCCCTCCCTCTCTTTCTATCTCTCTCTTGAAGACTCCCTGTGCCTGCTGTAAGTAGCCTTGGAGAGCAGGTGAAAGTGATAGAGGCACCAAGAGCTGCCCTGCACTTTCAAAACTGACCTCCAAGGACCAAGTGGAATAAAACACTGTTTGGAAGTGGTGCGTAAGCAGTGTTCAATTAAATTTGTGAGCCAGTATGATTTGTATCAATGGTTCACATTGCAATTCTGGTCCTAGATCATTGATCAGTTGCAGACTCCCAAATTGGGGTGGTAACTGATTCGCAAAGGGGAAGGGATTCCCTTTGGACCCCCTCCTCTTTGGAAATCAGGATGGCAGCTAAGTAGGAGTAGGGAGTGTCCCACTGCCTTCTATCACTGAAGGTTCCCAAAATGGAAAACCATTTTTTTTGTAAAGAAGCCTCAATTCCTTGAAGGAACTTGGGCTGGTGTAAAAAACAAAGTTATCTGTTTTGGAATGTAATCACAAGGATGTTGGCCTACTGTCCCCTGCAAGCCATCATTCCTGTGTTTGGAGTCAATTGTAGGAGGCCGCAAAATGCGGTATGTCTAATGAATATTAATTGAGCAGGTCATTCTGTGACCACCTCCAATTCCCTATTTTTAGAATCGACCTATTAGTACATAGGTCAGTTTGCAAAATCTAAAACATTTCCCAAAAAGTTGGTGCGCATTTTGCAATTTTTCTGTGAATTGAATCTTAGTACCGCTAACCCTGAATTCGGTGTGCCTTTGAAATTCTAGTGGCTGTGCATAATCCATTTCAATAGTGTGGGAAGACAGCCAGAGAGAAGACTGAGCATGTTAGTCTTCTTCATTTTTGTGACTTCCAAACAAATCTCCCTTTAGCTCCTCTCTTCTAAATCTACCCCCTTAGAGAATATGATATTGACATTCCTGGACCTGAAATTACCAATACGCTGGGTATCAGTAACTAGATAATGGAGGAACACTGGGGGCTTCCAAGTTTGTCTCTTGGGATTCCCTGAGAAATTGGGAATTAAGGCAGAATTGGGATGACTGCATCTGGTTCCTACTGTAATTCCCCATTTCCCCACCCAATCATGCCTGGTAATTTAAACTGTTTTCCATAGTTGAAATGTCTGGGGGGATTACCGGGAATGCAATATTCCTCTTTTTCCTTGTAATTTCTGATTTGATATGAAGCAACAATTCCAGGTGAATTATGAATTCATTGGGACCAGTGCTGGGGTATTTGTGTCATATGTATGGTGGCTCCACAGCATCCAGCCCTAGTCCAAGGTATGATTCAGCTGATTCTCCATAGCCTCCAGCCTCTTCATGGTGGATGTCAACCATTGTTGAAAGGCAGAAACATTGGTCCTGCTTATTTCACTTTCCTAGAGATTTCAGAATTTGAACCTTCTATCGACCCTGCAGGCAATTTTATTGTAGCGAGCTCCCCTCTCAGTGTATTCAGAGTAATATTCGACCTGTTAATGGATGCTAGATGGCAGAAACTGAAGCATCTAGCCACCGAGTTGGGAAAGAGCAGTGAATTTGATGACTAGGTCCACAGCCATCAGTAGAGGGAGCATCTTTCAAATGAACAAGGAGCTGGTGTTCAATAACGGAAGAGTGGAGAACTCCAATGAGCCTCTATATCAAGGGTGACATTAAGCCGCTTCAGAATAACTTGCTGTAGGCAATTTAGAATATGTTCATACTAATGTGTGAAGGATGTGTCTCATATAATGCTCAATTTACCAGGTATCATTGCAGAGAAATGCAGTGTACCAGGCCAAAGAGAACAGGAACTTGCATTGTGTGAAGCAGTGCTCAGCTATGGGTAGAGAAAATGGTTAGTAAGGAATGAGTGAATCAGTAGAATCGAAATATGGTAAGGCAAATGTGACTACCGATGTGATTACAGTTCTCTCTGGCAGACACTGATTTTGGTTTGACATGTTTAATGGAAGGACTGTCTCCATGATCAAAAATGGGGGGTTCTATTTTCAATAAAACTGCTGTTCTTAGGTGTTGGACTATTGGGCTGGAGGAGTGAGTCGGTGAGGCCTTTAAAACACAGCCATCATAGGTCAACAGAGCATGACTGGGTTTTCCCATGGTGTGACGTGGATTCCAGTTATTCCATTCATTGATGCCAGAGGCGGGTGACTTTCTCAGAGTCATATCTGTAGGAGAGGCAAGAGAATGAGATTACCAGTGTAAAACCAATCTAGGTCAGCAAATCATGTAGAGATTATAGATGTGTGAGCATTTTGGTGGACTCATTATACCATCAGGAGCTCAGCCTCAGGTGTGATGGTTGTTGTGGAAGTGTCTGGCATTGTCATCGCTGCACTTGGTCTTTCCAGGAAAAAGATGGCTGCAGAAGCTTTGCCTAGATCAAAGATGGCCACCACATTGCAGGTTCAAAGTTTCAACAATGAGATTCTGCATCCATTTATTGGACAGTTTGTGGATAATGGGGATGCTCTAGGAAGAGGAGAATCAGACCTCACTCAGTGTTCATCCATTGTTGAAGCAGTGGTCGAGTGGGGGCAGCACAGTGTAGAGGGATGCAAAGTTTCACAGTTTGTTTAGGTTTGCAAAATGCCAATTAAGATGACCTTAATATTAATCGCTATATAAAAAAAAATCAAGCAAAATGTAACAAATGTAACAATACGTTTACATGCTTACAAATCCAAAGCTAATTTTTCTGTATTTCATTAGATAAATAAGCAGGGCACATCTTACATATAAAAACATTCTTTTATTTATATACATTTACATTTCATTAAGTTTCCAGTTTGCATTATTCTTAAGATAGAGACTAGCAACTGAACTCACTTCTTATCAAGAAAGTTACAAAAACATGAATAACATGAACAACATTATGAAGAATAACTAGGTCTTTAAATTGTATTCTCTGAGGAGCCAGTGAAGCTGGATCAAAACGGTAGTGATAAGTTTTTGGACGGTGCGTCCGGCAATAATTCGGCTGCAACATTTTGGATAAACTGAAGACTTCTGATCACTTTTTGTGGCCAAAGTAAGGTAGCAGGAATTAGCGTCCAACCGCAGCTAAACAAATGTAACGCCTACCTGTTTATGCTGGTGAGCATTGTTGAATGGCATGATTTTCTTCAAAAGCATAAGAGGCCCCAAAAAAACCTGTAATCTTGTTCATTTGGGGATCAAGTGTCAAGTTGGCCTCTAGAGTCAAAAGAATATCTTTTTACCATGCTGATTGGAGCTAACTCCAAGCCAATTATAACCAGCTACAGTCATGGCTGCCAATAACCAATGTAGTCAGTGGTAACTAACACTACCATTTTACCCAGGCTGAGCTTTTTAAAAATTAGTAGCCATCCAGCTGTGGATGAAACAGAATGTCAGGAGCATATGAACATATGAAGAAATAGTAAAATTGGGGTGAAGCTTAAATAACACTAGTGTATCATCAGCATGCATGTGAAAATGAACACCCAAGTCTTGCAGGATGAAAGTCGGAGGGCCATGTAGAAATTAAAAAGCAGACAAGACCAATAGAGCCTTGCAGAACTTCCCAGTTGCCCATGTTTGCTGTGGATTACACAGACTGAAAAATCCCAGTTAGTTGACACCAGTCACAAAGGGTTACAGCCATTTAATGGCATTATCATGATACCTAAATTTACCCTACTGAGGAGAATAGTGTTGTCTATACTATCAAATGCTACTTATCAAATGCTGCAGCGAGGTTGAGTAAAACGAATGCCCTAACCTCTCTGTGATCTATTAACATTTGAACGTCACGTTAGTACACCTCTGCCTCTATAGCAATGGTCTCTTTATACCCCACCCTCTACCTCTGTATCAATCACAGCCTTGTCTGTACTTGACCCACACCTCCCTATTTCACCTCTTTTCTCTCTACGCCTTATCTCTCTGTCTACCTTGTGCTCCCTTCACTCTACATTTCTCTCTGCCTTACTACTCTCTTGCCCCTCTCCCAACCTCACCTCTCTCTCTACCATACATCTCTCTATACTTCTGTTACTACTTCAACTAGCTACCTACCTACCCATACCTCTCTCTGTCTCTAACTTACATTTTTTTTACATTACTTTCTCTACCTCACCCAAAATGTAACCTACCATTATCCTTACATTTTCTTCTCCCCCCCTCACTAGCTTTCTCTATCTCTGCACCTCACGCTAAAACCGTACCTCGCTTTTTCCTTATTTTTCTCTACCTACCTCTTTATCTTTCTAGCTCTCATTTTGGCTACCTCACCTTCCTGGCTTATCTTCTCCCTCTACTTTATCTTCCTCAGCATATTGCACCTTGCCCTGCTCTACACTGCCCCTACCTGAATCTCTTACTCAGCAGAGAAGGAGGTCACTGCGTAGCCAGTCAGTTAAGTGTACACATAGAAAGAGAAGAGGAGAGACAAGGCAGGTTAAGAAAACTAAGGAGAAAATCTCAGATTTCATTCAACGAATGGTAAAAGCAGGGCCTCCAATGTTTCTGTAGCGAGAGCTACTTCTGATCAGTGAAAATCATTGTGAGCTACTGAAGGCCAAGCCACTAGTTCAATGTTACCAGACAACCCCTCGCCCAATTGCATTGAATCTAAGCTTAATGTCCCAGGAGCCAAAGACTAGGGTTTGAACAAAATACTTTTGACTAGGGTCACTATGACAGGGCTGCCATGTGTCAGTAAGAGCATGGTCTTTGAGGGATGTATGAACATGTGTGCGCATGAATGGGATATATTGGTATGGGTGAACACAAACATACCATTTTTTTTAAATGGGAGAAATTTAAAGTGCATAAAAATGTTCAGCAAAAATTGTTCATATTAGCAGCGGCACTGCCAAGCATATTGCTTCCCCTGACTGCCTCACAGCCACCAGGGATCACGGATCCCTGGTGGTTGCAGCGGTCCCATGGCGATCCAACTGCCGAACTATTAATTTGGCGGTCAGACCGCAGGTGCGGCAGTCCCAAACCGCCACCGCACCTCCAACGTGAGTACGGCGATCCTATGGACCGCCGTACTCCTAATCAGGCCCTTAATTTTTAAGTTAACTCTTCATTTTAATTTTCTCCCATTTAAAAGCATTCCGAAACATTATTTTGTTCTCATGCTTCAATACTGAGTTGACAAGGACTTTTATTTAAGATTTAAGTACCTCAGTGCTTCAGTTCTTCATCTCTCTGCCCTGAGTCATAAATCTGACTCCAGTATTGCTCATTATCAGGTGCTGCTATCTGCTGCCTGAAGATAATAGTGTAAAATAAACACAGTCTTCCCATAACCTTAAAAGGAAAAAGTGTCCCTATATTTATTTAGAAATGTACTCAAGACTGTGAGCTACTCTGAAGGTGTCAGTGAGCTACTGGTAGCTTGTGATGACTGGTTGAAGACACCTGAGTTAAAGTAATAGGAGCAGTGGTTTGATTTTCCCTGTTACCATAAGAATGGCAGTAGTGTAGGGCGAATTATTTGTAATCACAAACATATGTCAATAAAATCTAAGATTCTGGCTGCTACATGCACTTGCCCTATTTTATTGTTATGCTTTTTCCCACTAACACATATCAATTTAGGTTTATTGTGGGTTTCCTACTATGGTAGGAGCAGCCTACTTATACACTGGGAGGAAAGGGCTGGTTAGTCACTGACCTCCACGTAAAACATTGTTGAAAGACAAAAACAAACTAGAATCAAACACACAAAAAGAATAGATCTATCAATGCATGTTCAGGTTTTCTTTTGGTACGATTTGGCTAGTGGATACCACGAAGCTTGAAAGTTTGGCTGTTTTACCATGTCCCCAATTATAAACATTTCACTTATAAATCAGTATTGTTTGGGACCACAAGGACTATAATCAGGTGAAAAAAAATATAAATTAAAAGTTGTTCTAAAACAGTGGAGGGAGGGCAATATATGTCTTGCGTACTCAACCACAAAAACCTGGAAACGATCCAGGGTAGGGAACTAGAGGCACGGGGTATTAGGAGTAGGCAGCCTCCACATAATCAATATATGTCTTGCCCATGGGTCAAAAGTCCTTAAATGGTTATGTGCTGTGAAGTTGTAGTTACACCTTGTTCCAGTCTTTACAAATTTTGAATTACTCAAAAATGTTTCTTTTGAGATTTTACTATGAATGCCCATGGTGGTCGGGTAATACTTAGAATGCATTTTTTGAATATTTTAATTAATCAATTAATTAATTTCATTCAGTGGAATAGTGCTATTTTTGGTAAAACAGTTAGTGATTAATGGACTTAAGGAAACTATCTAGAAATAATATATGCTTCTATGCGTCTAGCAGGTTTTATAAATAAATCAGATTCTGAATTTATGGCTAACTGTAGGACTTTCTTTTCAGTTGTTTGATTTACTAGCTCCACCTCCAGCAGTACCTAACGGGCCATATTCATTACCTTTGCAGTACAACATCATTATTAGCTTGTAGTGCCTGCCTCTTTGGCTTGAACGTGAAGTAAATGCTTTTGAGGGGCACTCTAGAATTGCAACCAAAACTATGTAGCTATTTTTAGAAGATCTATCACAATGGATAAAATCTGCCTCCCAACTAGCATTTCTGACTTCCTTTTTATACCAGTCTTCCTACTTTAGCAGCTCTTCAGTGTATACACTGTCCAGGCCTTCTGTCCCAGATAATCCAAAATTAAGCCACTAGTTGTAACTACAAACTCTGATTTTTCCACTGCATATTTTTTATAGTGTCTCAAAGTGCCTTCACTAGCTAACAGTATGATACAATGTGGCCAAATATTTGCATCCGTTATTTATCTGAACCACTTCTTACTATAGTGCAAAGTTAGGGGTGCATTTTTGGAACAATTGCTAATTTTTACTGTCACCAGCTCAGCTCTCTCAAAATGTTTCGAGGTTCTGTGGTATAAAAGCTGACTTGCATATTAGGAGAAGACTTGCGATCTTTGTTTCCCAAGTACATAGTATTGTCTCTGTGGTCTTTCTACCTGATTTGAATATCTGCTTTACAAATGGTTCCTGCTAATATTTTTGTATGATTTACCACATCTTTGGCATGATCAACAAAGAACATTTTGATGGTGGACTTTAGTCCCTTATAGATTTAACTTGGAACAACATCTATCTCTCTTCCCTCCAGCTTCCATAAAATGTTTTTCACAATCTTCTCACTTTCATAATTAACAATATGTTTGTTTTTGTGGTGTTACTTGGGAAATGATTTTGAGAACAGTAATGTTAAAATACATTTAGGGGTATCTGGATTTGAATGACAGTTAAGTCAAATATTCAGGTGTTATCAGCCTTGTAAATACTATTGGCCTTATTATGACTTCAGCGGTCCGGCTGCTGGACTGCGGAAGCCGCATAGACCGCAATGCCGGCGGTCTTGAGACCGCCGCATTACGACTGGACTACTGGGCCGGCAGTGTGCCAGCCACAGTCTTGGCTGTCTGCATGCTTCGGCTCACTGAGTGAGCCTGAAGCCAATGCAGCAGCTGCAGCAGCACCTGCACTGTTGTGTGTGCACTGCTGGCATGCACCATGTTGTGCATGCCATACAGTGCACGCACAACAGTGCAGGCATAGGGGGGCACAACATGTGCCCCCAGTCAGATAACAAAGTGGGAAACGAAGCCCGGGGGGGCCTGTTTAGGGCCCTCTCCTTGCCGTTTTACCAGCTTTTTAATAGAGGTTTCACCGTCATGAAAAGGCTTGCAGAGAGGTAAGTCATACTATGGACAGCGGTGCAGGTCTCCCCACTCTGAACACCGCAGGATGCAGGATCCTGGCAGTGCCAATGGTGTTGTAGCGGGCTAGTGGCTATCTGACCACCAGACCCATAATCAGGCAGTTGGGCCACCTAGGTTACAGTGGTTGGACTACCACCACGGGTTCGGCAGTCTCGAGACCGCCGAACTTGTAATAAGTCCCTTTGTATTTCTTCATGCCATAGTATCGGTGGAAACTAGCTGAATTAATACCATAGGAGTATCTGCTGTATAAACGAAAACAAAAGGGGGCAAGAAAACACCACTGGTGCTACCTATTCAGGATCTAAATATTATTGGGTAGCACTGCATTTTTGCCTTGCTAGATTCTAGTTAATGACCCTTCATAGAAACTAATAATTAAAGCCAGTAATGTTATCCAAAGGTATAGTTTCAAATGCCCATCAATAACTGTTTGATGCTTTTTAAACCTAATCTACAGTTTCGAGAGAATCTGATTCTCCTTCCTCAATTCATAATTCCAAAAGGCTTAGTACATGCTCTGCAATTATATTACTAGAAATATCTGTAAGGGCAACTATCCTATAGTTACCAAGATTTTCTCTTTCGCTATTCTTTTACATTTGGAATTCTAATACTGCCATTCCAAGATTCAGGGACACTTTGTAATGTCTTACACTCTTGAACACTGGTTCAAAAAATGCAGCCCGGTGGCTAAGATTCTATTTTGTAACTGAAGCTAAAATCCCTACTGGAGCTAGGGCCATAGATCATTTTAATGTATGCATAATTACCTCTATTTGGGCACTAGTAGGTGGCATTGGGGCAGTTTGTGTTATTAAATTAGAATCCTAATGGGTAAATAGCGCACTAATTTCGTCCACTGATCTTGTCTATTGCCACTCATTGCCTCACTCATAGGAGCTATTTTAGTAAATCCCAGAAATGTTTTGAATTGTTTTCCTTATGGGCACTGACTGTTTTCATCTGAAGTTGTTTTAATATTTTTCCTGCACACTTTATGAACCTGTAACCTGGATTGTTTTATCGCTATTCTTTACATATTCCAACATTCACAGGGCAGTCTTATTTGTTTATTTTGATGTTTCCTAGCTAAACCCACCTCTTTATCTATGTAGATCTTCCGCTTTGTTGTTCCTATGTTAATTAAAGCCTTAACTCTTATCATTACAATAAACACTTTAAAAATCGGAAGACTCTCATCCTGCTTGGTCGAATTCAACAAAAAAAGTCACTTGATCCAAACAGCATACCTGTAATTCTTTTGTTCAGCATAGTCAATTAGATTGTACTACTTGAATTTGGTCCCCACCCAATTGGTGATCCCACCTTTGTGATTAAAATGTGTCCACTTTTAAAAAGATCGCCCACTTTCATATCACTCATTGAGATAAGAGAATTACTATATTGTAATTATATTACTTAGGGCCTGAGTTAGAGTTTGGACGACGGGTTACTCCATCACAATGTAACGGATAGCCCCTCAAGCCCTTAGGGCCTCATTTAGAATTTGGTGAATGGGTTACTACGTCACAAATGGGGCGTATAATCCATCCCCCTTATTACAAATGCTTTATATCCTCTGGATTTTGTAATAAGTTGAACTGGATACCCGTCATTTTTGTGACTGAGTAACATGACCCATAAACTGTAAATCTGGCCTTTAGTTTTTTCATATTCAAAATATGTGCTCGCTCATTCTCTCGCTATCAATTATAAACTTTTGGAAGGCCAACCACCATTTCTTTGGTCAAGATTTTAAAAAAAATCTGTTATGGTGGATGCGCTGAGGTTGAGCAATTAACATTATAATCAATTGTCTCCTTGGCTTAGTCCTGTCGTACCTCATTAAATTAACTGGCGGAAAGTGGATACCCAGTGTGCAGCTATGTTAGAAATTGGGTCTCTAGTTGGCAGAGGTATGCACCCTGTCCAAGTAGGGACAGCAATGCTAGTCAGGGTAAGCTAGATACACTAAAATATAACCTGCTCTCACCCTCTGGTGTCGTGGCACAGAGCAGTCAGGCTTATCTAAAGAGGCAAAGTGTAAAGTATTTGTGCAACACACACACACTCATAGTAACACAATGAAAACACCACAAAAGTACTCCACACAGGTTTAGAAAAATAGAGAATAATATTATGAATAAAACAAGTCCAAAATTACAAACAATAGAACTGGAGTTATGAATTTTTAAAGAATGAATCAAAACGTAGTCCTTAGAAGTCAATAGTGCTAAGGGGTTACTTGAGGTTGCTCTGGATGGTAGCATATCCAAAGTTCAGGCTGACCGCAATGGAGGGCAGGCCAGCTGCTGGACTCACGCAGGTCCCGCTGAGAAAGTACCTTGGATGAGCAAAACGTCGACGTCGAAGTCTTGATGCACCGGTTCCTATCTGCACAGGCACTGAAGAACCCCTTTATGAGGCAGGCACTGCGTCGTCGTCGAGCCATGCTGTCCCTCATTGCTGAACCATGTAGTCCGTTGAAGCGATGTCATCGATCGGCTCCTGTGTTGGCGTCAGAGGGCAGTGTGTTGGTTCCGATCGGCACAAAGTTGTCACTACGTCAATTTTGATGGTTCTCGACAACAGAAATCACCTTTCAAGGGCCCAGGACTGAATTGGCACCACTTGCCAGGGCAGGACTCACAGATGGCAGAGTACAGGTGCTGTTGCAGAGTTGAAGGGAGTCTTTGATGGCCTTGAGACTTCAGAACAAGAAGCAAGCCAGCAAGCCCTTGGAGTCACTCTGGGTTCAAGTGAGATGGGCTCAGTCCTTGTCCTCAGCAGGGCAGAGATCAGCAGGTCAGCAGGGCAGCTCAGCAAAGCAGGAAGCATTTTCTTCAGAGCAGGCAAAGTGGTATTCATGTAGCACAGCAGTCTTAACTCCTGACAGAGCTCTTCACAGGACCAGTAGTATACTGTCTTGGTAGGGTCAGAGCCCCAGTACTTTTACCCAAATGTGCCTTTGAAGTGGGGGTGACTTCAAAGTAGGCCCTTGAAGTGCACAGGTCCCCTTTCATTCCAGCCCTCTCTACCAGGCTATCTGCGGGGTATAATCAGCCATTTGTGTGGGGAACAGGACACTGCCTAGTCATGTGTAAATGTAAATTCCCTTCCCTCTTCCTGTCCAGGAAGAGCTATCAGAATGTAGATGAATGCAGATGAGTTTTCTGTCACACCCACCCTTTCTGTGTTTGTAGCTGTCTAGAGGGAATGCACAAAATGTAGCTGTCACCCATCCCAGACATGTATTGGAGGCAGGCTGCAAGGCTCACCGAGCAGTAAGAACAGAGAAATGTCAACTTTCTAAAAGTGGCATTTCTAAAATAGTATTGTTAAATCCAACTTTACCAGTAAAGAGGATGTGTCATTGCCATTCCAAAGATATGAAACATGATGCAGTTGCTCCTTTCTAATCAGGAATTACATCTTAAAAGTGTTTTAAGGAATTCCAAACGCTAGCCTCTGAGAGGAGTAGGCCTCACAATAGTGAAAAACAAATTTAGCTGTTTGTCATCACCAGGACATGTAAAACTTAAAAGTATTAAAAGTACATGTCCTCCCTTTTACTTACACAGCAACCTGCCATTAGGGCTACCTAGGGCCTACCTTAGGAGTGACTTATGTGCAATAAAAGGGGATTTTAAGGCTTGGCAAGTGGTTTTAAATGCCAAGTTGAAGTGGCAGTAAACTGGACACACATGCTTTGCAACAGCAGGCCTGAGACCGGTTTGACTGGTTTGAAAGGCTACTTGTGTGTGCTGCAGGCCCACTAGTAGCGTTTAGATTACAGGCCCTGGGTATATGGTGTACGAATTTACAAGAGACTTATAAGTAAACTAAATATGCCAATCATGTATACACCAATGTCACAATGTTTAGGGGAGAAGCAAATGCACTTTAGCACTGGTCAGCAGTGGTAAAGTGCTCAGAGTCCTAAGGCCAACAAAAAGATACAGCAAATAGAGAAGGTAAGCAGGCAAAATGTTTGGGGGGAAGACCACCCTAGGAATGACAGTTCTAACAAGCTACATTTCTCAAAGTAAAAATAAGGCATCAATTATGCAAGATTTCAAGCATAGCCAGAGCACAGGACCACCAGGGGTAGAATGGTTGATAAAGCAGATGTTTTTGCAAATCTGAAATACATGATTCTAAGAACCCCAATGTAAGGCTAAGGGCCTGGTACAGAAATGCTTTATGAAAGCTCCAGCTAATACAAATTATAATTTGTGATGATGCACCCACATAAATAGACTGCACTTTTCATTGCCTGCTAATAATTATTGATGCTGGAATGTAACCACTATTTGTATGGGCTTTGTAAGTATGAATTGTCATCAAAATTAAATATGCATGAGGTGTTGGGTAGTCTTTGTAAAATATTTGGTAGTGTTAGAAATTCAGGGCGTGTAAATGTGATCTTTCTTTTTATTACAAGATCAAGTGTTAGATATGGTTGATGTTGTTGTTTGTCATGTGGTGTATTGTTTCCTCAATAAAGGTGTACATATTTTACTGTGCTGTGGACATCATATTGAAATTAATTGTTTGAGAAACACCCATAAGGGTATCGCAGGTGACAAGGTCCAGGACTGTGAGGTTTGAGTGTTCGTGGTGGGTACAGATGGCATCATAGCTTGTGGACGATCCCTAGTCCTTCTTATGGTTTTTTCTGTGATTACTGTGTATTATGCTACAGCAACTGGTGTTGACCATGTCAAAGATGTGTGCAGTAGTGGTTGTTGTGAGCTAAAGTCCAGTGATGAACAATGGTTCTAGTTTGTGTAAGTGATGCTGTAATCTCTGCCATGTGTGTGGCAGACTGCAGAGTGTGCTTTCATCAGAATGAGGTGTAAAGTTTCTTCTGCTGATTTATTGTGTCTGGTGATAAGCTGATAGGGAGTGAGGATGCGGAGTTGGGTGGATATGTGAGTCTGTCTGTCTGTGCAATGCAGTTGCAGGCGTGAGAAAGAAATGAAAATTAGCATATGTGATTGAGATCATGCAAGTAAGAGTGATTTAGAAGGGATGTGGGCAAGGGCTCTGGTCATTTAAAAATTCAGGAGCACCAAACACGTCTGTCACACTTTGTGTCAGATCTACTGACGAGGATGCCGGCTATTCCACAGAAAAAGGGAAAGTGGCAAGTAAGAAGGGGTTTTCTTGATTTGTTGGCAATGGATTTCAAACTTTGGTAAGCACATCAAGTAACCAGGATCTTTTTGTTGCAGCGAAGACCCTACAGCCACATGCTGTCACACCGCACCCTGGTAAGTGGCTTTCAATGAACTTACTAACAATTCATTATGGATCGTCATTTCTCACACCATACACATACACTTTCTCCCCACCCCTCTGTAACTCTTGTGATCTGTGCATGCCCTGCTATGCTCCATTCAGATATCATCACATGTACCCTCACTGGCCACAGTGCTGGTGTCTCTTCTGTAAAAGAAACATGGGTAACACTATAATCTACACTTCACCTCAGCAAACACACCCCCACCTGTTATTCCATTTAGCACTATGCGAGAACAGTCAAAACATGTTGTGGTGCCCATCATCCACAATGCCATATGACCCCTGCAGTTGACTGACAGTAGTATACATGAAATACTTCAAGTGCTCCTATGCTTCTTCTGCATCGCCCCTACAGTGTCCATCACTTGCTAGCACCTCTGACGGCCCGAAGATCACTAAAATAACACAAATTCACACATTTAATGCAGTTTAGTCTATGGTTTTCTCATTATCTCGCAATTGTTCCTGTGCACAACTCGCCAAGTTTCCTGACAAAATGCGTGCAGAGAAAACATTGGGCTGAGCAGTTTTCTCACAAAACATATTCACAAATCAGCAAGTTACTATTGTTAGGGCCGAATGGAAGGTCTCTTAGAATGCAGGCCTTAATGTTAACATCATTCAGGATTGTTTTACCACTCTATTTTCTTGCACTTTATTTGTGTAACCTTTGTTTCTGTCAATTTTATTCAAAAGGGAGCATGCTGTAGAAAGGGTCAGGTCACAGTTAGCGTGAGGGATCCTCCACCAGGCTTCCTTATGCACCCAAGTAGTAAGATGGATAGAAAGCTTGTGGTAGTTTATAACAAGGTATGGGTTAAACCATACAATTGGTAACTGACCCAGGTAACAGAAGCAGTGCATGAAGAGTTAAAAGAATTCGGAGCCCAGAAACAGCACCCACTATTAAACAACCGTATTATCCATGAACAGTAGAGAAAAAGTTCATCATGAAATGGCTGCTGCAGACTGGGTCCTGTGTAAGATGGTGACTGGAAGCGTCATCGCCAGACTTTCTGAATAAAATTTGTCACCAATGCATGGATAAGTGATGGATTTAAAAGGTCTTCAGTGACGCTCCTCGCTTGCCACCCAAGACTCTTTCGCTGATCAAGTTGGGAGCTGTGCCCACTGTTTAAAGTGAACACAGTCCAGCTTAGTTACACCTCTCTGTGAGTGGTAGGGACAGACAGATTTAGCACCCCATGTCTAGCTCAAGTCTTGTCTGCAAATGCAGAGGTAAGTCCACTAATGCACGGTTCGCAAACCCATTAGAGAAACGTCAACTTTGACTCAGGAAAATGAAAAGGAAATGGCGTGTAGACAATAACTGTTTAAGAGGGAAGTGTTCTTGACTATATCCTCTTATTTTCGTAATAACTTGTTAGATTCTTATAACTCTGCCAAAGAGCTATTCAATATTATTAAGATACATTATGCTCCCTCTTGTAATTCTCAGTGACTGCATCCTATTCTGGAGGTTTGTGTCAACTTTGAATTGCATTTCTCCTCTAAAATTCAAAAGATCTATGCAGAAATGAAGATCTCTATTGTCTCTCTGAATTATAGTTTATGCCCTCTGGTTCCCACCTTCTGTCCTGTAAGGTGGTCCACCTTTGCTCCATCCAGTCTAGAAGAAGTGGGATCAATGCTAATGTAATTTAAATCTGTTCCCCATAATGATCTGTGTCCAGTGTCTTTTTTACAGGCCTGTGCTTCAGTTGTAGTACCAGCTTTATCAGACTTTAGTTATCTGTCTCTCTCAATTGGAACTCTAGGCTGCGAGTGAAAGAGAGGTATTGTCAAGTCTATGTTTAAAAAAGGTAACATATATGTTTAAAAAAGGTGGACACATCTAGGTTAGACAATTGCAAAACTATTACTCTCCATTAGCATTGAGCAAAATTACAAAACAGGTCGTATCAAAGCAGTTGGCCAATCACTCGGAAGACTCAGACTATCTGGATTCATGGCAAATGGCCCTCTGTCCAGGCAGAGACATTAGCATGACTCGCTTCTTTTTTACATGATTGTACACAGTTGATAGCACTACCTCTGTTCCGTTCCACTTATCACAAAGTGACCTGTGGGGTTCCCCCGGGTTCTTCTCTTTCTCCTGTGCCATTTAATATTTACGTTCATCTTCTAATAACACCCGCACTGTGTCCACTTCAGGATGGCATGCAAACTTTCTTACAGATGTATTACCATAAAACAGCCAACACGCGTTGTAGTTTTTGTGGTCGTTGTTGGCCGCAGTTTTATTACCATTATATGCATACTCATTTTGCAATCCCCTGGGCATAATTTTATGTCCAAGGTCATAAATCATTATCATGGCTTATCATAAATCATGTGTCATCATTCATTCATGTATCATAAATCATTTGTGTCATGAACAGCCATAAATTGGGCATCCTACATCAAGTGCGTTACTTGTCATAAATCATTTGTCATAAATCATTTGTCAGTCATAAATCATTTGTTTGTCATAACTCATTTGCATATCATAGAATCGTAAATCACCCTGACAGTTCGTTATTCTGCTCTTTTGCAGGCGTATCTCCTTTCTTGCCACTTTTGGTGTCAAAAATTGTTCTGTTGGTTTCCACTCCCCTTTGCGTGTGGGGTGTAGCCTCTCCCCGGAGTTAGGCCCCAACTCGCTACCTTGCTAGTCTCTTTTTGTGCCCTGCCGTCTGGCGGGGTCTGGGCTGCGAGTGCCGTCTCCGTTTGCTACCCCCCTTTGTCAGGCCTACTCACCCTGCCATACAGCATCCCAAAGTGAGCGGCCCTCCTTCTACACACGGCCCTGTCGGTGTACCTCCATAACCATCCATTGTACCCTCTTATCCACCACACCGCTAGGGAGGCTCACGTCTTCCTGCGGCTCCCTCCTGTGCTGTCGTTTTTTTTTGCTTTTCTTTAAGGTGCAGCCTGCTAATGCCATTGCGCCCCACAGGTTGTTCCAAAACACATGCATCCCTTCCTCTGACAGGTGAACCCCGTCCCGCCCATAAAGCTCCGGGCGGCCTGGGTGGATGAGGCCATGCCTGATGCTCTCTAGGCCATTGGTCTTGCAGTTGGTCTCCCGGCCTTCTCCTCCATGTGCGCCATCCTGCGCGGTTTTCTTCCTCCTTTTTTTTTTTTTTTATATAAGCGGGTGCTGCCGCCTTGTTATGCACCAACAAACGTTAGCACTCCAAAAAACATTCACACTCGTGTCTGAGTGCACAGGGAGGTTAAGTGATTTGCCCAGAATCACCTGATATGGACGCCGAGAATGTTGGGTAGATTTTGACAGTGAAAGATGATCTTGCCAACACTACTGGGGCTTGAACCCTGGCCTTCCAGGGACCTGACACCAAAGGCTAAAGGCAGTTCCTCTGAGCTTCAACTCGAGCCCATGGCTGAGGGTGGGGCGGTGCGCCGGGTGCTTACGGTGATTCCGCACGGAGATTAGGCAGCCTCCACCGGCTGCTGGAAAATGAGTGAGAAGCTTCCAGTGTGGTCCTTTCTTATGCAAATTGTTTTAGTTTTTGCAGATCACGTTAATTAATAAAAACCGGGCGGCTGAGCGGCCAGAATGGACCCCTTAGCTAGGTTGCCTCTCACACTCTATGGTTCGCCGTGGGTCCGCTTTTTATCTTTTATTTCATTTATTTATTTATTTATAGGCCCTTCCACCACTTTGTGGCTGCCCTGATATAATGGAAGGCTGTGGGGTCACACCCTGTGTCTCCCCTTGAGACGTGTGCCAATGCTGTCATGTGGGCCTGGGTCCATGATTTAATTTTTTTTTTTTTTTTTAAATTCATCGATATGTGTTTGATTTGCTTTATTCACTTCCTAAAAAGCACAGCACGCCTGATGCACGCTCGAACCGGATCGATGCGCCAAGATGGTGCACTCTCGTTAGTGGAACCGAAAGACCAGATGAATACTCCAGTTCTCTTTCTTATTTCGTTGATAGATGTTCCTTCTGGGAAATGAGGGCTACCTGTGAATATGCTGGTACGTTAGAGTAATCAAAGGCCAGTGGGTTTTTACCCTGGTTACGGGATATTATTAGGATCTATGGCGTGTCCGTGTGGCTTGTGCGAAACAAAAAACTTACTGTACTTCTAGGAGGTAGCAAGGCAGTGGATTCCATGATCTGTGAACAATCCTGGAAACTAAATCTTGCCATGCGAGACTCTTCAGGTCCCGACTATACCAAGAGGGTTGACTACTGCAAGGTATAGCATTCACATGACATCCGTACTGATGGGCAGTATAATTTCAGCTGGCTTGTGCAGGAAAAGCACTCACCATGAAATATGTGATAGATGGCCAACATATAAGAATGGTGGATAAGTTCAAGTACCTGAGGTTGTAACTGGGTTCCAAGTTTAACTGGCATTCGCTTATAAAACAGAATGTCTCTTCTTTTAGCAGGGCGATATTTGGCATCAGCATTTTTCCCGCTGATTGGGATGCACTCACATCCAATCGGTCGTGAAGATCTATAGAGCCAAATGTATCCCCTTAGTGTGTTATGGTAGTGGTATCTGGGGATGCGGCCAAGTTGCACCACTCCAAGTCGCTGAAAACAAGTTTTTAAGGAGTCTCCTGGGTGTTTGCCAAAGTACACCTCATGAAATTGTCCATGAAGAATTAGGTATGGATTTTTTAATTGATCGACTTCGCCTTAATCCACTAAAACTCTGGAACTCAATTTGGACAAAGGAGGAACTGAGTTTTAGTAGACTGGTTTTGCAAGATTGTTTACAACTTGAAAGGTCCTTACAGATTCCTTGGCTGGCGTATGTGGCGGGTAGTTTGCGGGCCATAGGGCGGCCGGATATGTTTACCAACACCTTAAGCATTACTCGAGCTGATGGAAAATGGGTCAAAACCGCCCTTAGGGATAAGTTGATGTCAGAGCGTGAGGATGTCGCCTTAGCAAAACACTGTATGCGACATGCAATATTGGTGAAAACAGTCAGTAATATCGAACCATATCTGACATGGAACATATCTCGCCATCAACTCCGACTGCTGAATTACTTTAGATTAAATGTATTTCCCCGATTGGTTCCTTTTAATCATGGCTGTTTTAAGTACTCAGATTTGCCTTTTTGCAATTGTGATAACATATCGACCAACGATACATTACATGTGGTTATGCTTTGTCTAAAATACAGTAACCTGCGATACAAGTTCATACGCCCCATTTTATTACAGCTGAATTTTAATCAATTTAGACCAGCCTTACTTTTCTTACAGTTGCTGAATTCCCCTTCTATTTATTTTTTTCTTGTGTGTTTTCTGATGGGAGTCCTAAAACATGGATGATTATGGCACTGAAATTTTGTATGTTGTTTTTAAATGACCTGTCTTTTATGATTTTAAATATATAGCCAAATAAAGATTATGAATTTATGAACCAGAACAGAGGACTATCTGAAAACAGTTAGGCAATAATGCGTAGCGGACCCTTAGTTGAGTTTTTTGCATTTCTTCCTCATTACCTTTCCTCTGTGTTAAAGCAACAATGTAAAAACAATGTTTGGATGATATCAATGAAGGATATCAGGGTCTAATGATTATATATATATGAAATGATTTCAAAATGTATTCACTTTTTTTGAGATCTCAATTGTATTTTTATGTATCTTTTTTATTGTACTTTTATGGTCTAATTTATTTAGATCGAATACAGTTAAGAAATCACTCCTCAAAAGCAAAAACGTAACACCAAGGTTGGGGGTTCTCTTCCCTGCAAGAATTGATTTCTACCCAAATGATCCCCTTTTTGCAACATCACGATAATGAATTATCTTTTTGCGTGGTGTTTTCACTGTTTTTACGTTTCACAGTGTTGCACAAATACTTTACACATTGCCCATAAGTTAAGCCTGATTGCTCTGTGACAAGCTACCAGAGGATTAAGCAAAGGTTATTTCTTACATAGGACCTGATCCATGGGCAACAAAGCAAACCTATATATAAGTAAAGGGACCTCCTTTGCATTCTGTTTGGAGGCGGTCTCAGTCACCACAACTGACCTCCCAAAACTCGAGGAATATGGACTACAGATACTCATTGATCCGCCACAATTAATGTCCCTAACAACTTGTTCCTTCCTAGAATGATGACATAGAACGTGCGCTTACCCACTGAGGTAGGGGCACAATTACTGTCACCGCAAATCAAAAGGATGTTGTAACTTGAAAGATTTTTGCAAGCAACTTTAACGCTTGAATGACTTTTTGCCTTATGACGCTTGGGGATAGGGAGACATTTTTAATTTGTCTTTCCTCTTTGTAACTCACTTAGCTGCTGCTCCAAAGACTATTTGTGATTTCCCTTCATCTGATTCGTCAATTTGGTTGTAAAAATCGAAGTAAACGGAATTCTAACGATCAAGTTCACTCACTAACAACCTGCCTTCAGGCAGAACACTGACAAGTGCATATAGGGGTCACCTTTTCAGAAACCAGTTGAGGCTTTTAAAGGTGTTCCTTATGGTCAGCTCGTATACCCTTCAAAATATATCTTTGCTTCAGAGTCCCTTCCGAGAGCGCCATGGCTTAACCTCTCTAATTAATACCTGATGTCTCCAACCAAGGCTGCGCAACATTTTTTTTATACATGAGGCCAACGCCGAAGAGTTTCAAGTTTCCATACTGAACTAACATTTACCCATCTCAGATGTCTCAACTGCGTCAAACGTTAAGGAAAAAACTTCAAAACATCTTTACTCAGACCAGCTAGTTGTAACAAGTCTGTCCGGGCGCGACCCATCTCCAAACCAACCGCGACTCGGCATGGCATCGGGGGCTTGACCTCGTCCATTGCCTTACTTGTGGAAAGACAAATACCAAACAATTGACATGCACTGCAATGACCAATTAATGGCAGCGTGTGATCATGCACCAGCTAATAACAATACCATTATAACTCAGACCAGAAGAACCTCAGGTGACTGCTTTATGCTTACCAACACAACCGGTGCCTCAGGAGGGGCCCGGCTTGCTGCTGGCCGAGGGCTGAAGATGGCCCTCTTTAAACCCTGAAAACTTGCTGTGAGCTACTGTAAGCATTAACAGTGATGCAAACAACACCGGATTTTGGCTCCCACGCATTCTCCTCGGTCGGACAAGGACGAAGCAACAGTTGGAGCACCGGTATCATAGCAATCATAGGCTTGCGTGAGGTTACCATGCTGAATGGTAACACCGTAAGTGCACAATTGAACCAAATGCGTATAAGCATATTTTAACTTTAAAAAAAAAAAAAATTTGAGGGCCCCTACTGACACTTTACGTGTCCATTCTGTCTGTATAGTTCAACCCGTCACTTCCTTTGATGTAACTTCAAAGAGAATGTAACTTAAACAGACTCGTGTTTCAGTTTTGTATAGCGCAAACGTGGAGCACTTTACATGGGCACCAGTTACATTACACAAGGACATATTCATTTTTGAATCACAGGACATCTGGCTCGAACATATTTTCTCATCTCGAAGGTCAGCTGCTCATCCTTACGCCACAACCTCGCCCACTAAACAAGCTTCTCGTTCCCTCATGGACTGCAAACTGCTCTACATGCTTTGGAGGGGCCAACAACATCAGCTACGCAGATAAACCCGCCTCCCCACTCAACGAGGTTTTCAGCCCCCGACTTTAGGCACGCAAATAGCGCTGAGAAGAGCGGGCCCCAGTGTAAAGGATTCGATGTGCTCCGGCCAGCAAATTAACTGTGAGTATAAATATTAGCTACCTGGTCATTTTTGTTAGAATTAGTGTTTCTGCATATTTCCTGTATTGAAGGCAAGCATTTGAGCCATATATGCAAATTCCTCACAGTTGAGCAAATCAATACGACAAGGCCATCAATCGCTACGAGCATTCGTAAAGCCTTCCTGCGCTTACCTTAACAAAACAACGCCCCTGCCTGTACCTCTGGTCGTGTGAGACCTGACTAATCTAGCCCTCTTCACGAGAGCCAGCCGCACCAAGGTCGATCACCGGTTGCTCGACGAGTAGCCTCCACCATGGCTGGGGTGGTCCCGATAATCACCACCGTGCTGGTCCCAGGTGCCCGGATATGCTGTTGTCCTCCATGCTGAACACTTCCGCTCTAGTCACCTCTGCTTAAGCCCTCCGTCTGAGCTGCAGGTACCCATATGGTGGGCCCGGCACGCTCCTGAGGGCTGCCTTTTCTCGTGCTGCACTGGCGATCGCCTTTGCTGCCTCCAGTGTTAGATCTGCAAATTCTGAAGTCCCAGTGAAGGACCTCTGTTCCGGTATGGTTGCCTGCACCCGAGCCTTCTGCCCCTTCAATTGTAGTTTCAGGCACTCCTTTGAACCTTGGCAGAGGCAACGGCGAGGTAAAAGGGGGGAGGTCCCGCTCGACAGACAGAGTCACGTCGCCAGGGGCTGTGGCGGTCCTCTGCTGGTGGGCACCTATCAAGAGGATCTCAGCAGCACTCCGTATTCCACCCCTGAGGCCTGCCTTTTCACGAGATTCCAGACATGGTGCGGGTTGAGTGACGCCAGAGAAGCAGGTTCTTGACCCGGCTGAATCGCATTGCGGTTAAAATTGCCCCACTGCTGCTGTGGTCCTCACTCCCTGTTGTGGCGGATTCCTCAGCACTGCCCCGGTGATAGCTCCAAACTCGGGTCGGGCACCGCACCTCGCTCTCAGTCCGCGTGATCAAATGGAGGTGTGGCCGGGGCACAAACCGCCGCTCGTCAGGAGCGGGAGGCGGCAGAAGTGACTCCTTTCTACTGGGATCTGGAAGTAAATGGTATTATGAGGCCGGGACCCAAACCCGGCTTTCGGCTTCCTGGGTCACGCGGGCCACACCGTAGAAGGGGCAGCGCATTTCCCTCTCAGTTCTGTGAGCGCAGCCTTTGGAGAGGGCTCGCACTAGCACTCCGCGGGCTCCGTTGACTCCGCAACTCTGCCAACGCTGACTCCTCAACTGGTCCTCGCCGAAGTTGCTTCGGTGCTTGATCCCCCATGAAGCTCAGGGAGAGTTCTACCAACACAGTGCAGTTGGTTGCTCCGGTTGACGGTTGCTGGCCTCGTCTCGATGTCGCTCCGGTAAATTTCTTTCAATGCTGCCACGCACTTGAAAATCCTTCTGTGCCACTCCCCAGCTCCACTATGTAGTAATGAGCTGCAGTATGGGGAGCGGCGCCTTATAATCCCCCCATGATTTTCCCGCCGAGAAAGGCGGTTGCTGCTATTGGGGGGGTTCAAACATCACCTGGCCCCCCATTGGCCAGGTGACTAGGTGCCTCTCTGGCGTGAGTTTGCCGCAAAGGAAGCACCCCTTCTGCTTCGAGGCGCTTACCGGCTGCTAGAACCGGATCCTTCCAGGGCTCCGGCATCCGTTATGGCACCGGCCCACGAGGCCCCCTTCGGGGGGGACTCTGAAATAACGCTCTTTAAATCTTTTGGTTTTAAGGTTATTTCGAATACAGATGACACCCAGTTGATCATAAATCTGAACCACCATGCTCCCAGATCACTGACCAGTCTGACCGCTTGCCTTTCGTGATGCAGCATTGGATGTCCCATAATGTTCTTCAGTATTATGTCAACAAAACTGAAATCTTGATAGTTGGCAACCACACTGGAAGGTAGGTTGATGCTCTCTGGCTTTGTCCACTCGCATTCCACTGCTCCCTCCCTTGCATCCAAAGTTAAATCATTGGGTGTCTATTTGGATCCATATTTTTCCATACAATACCATATCAAACAGGTTGTTCAATTTATTTATGCATCTTAAAGCGATAAGAAAAGTTCTTTCTTTTCTTCCTAAACAGTTTCATGCACAAGTTGTTGCTGCTTGTATCCTTTCCAGGATTGATGATTGTAACATTGTTTACCTGGGACTTCCTAAATATTCCATGAACCAGTCACAGACCACTCAGAATTTTGCTGTGTGAGTAGGTTGTTGATTAAGGAAATTTGAACACGTCACCCAAGCACAAATTACTTTACATTGGCTCTAAGTAAAGCAAAGATTTGTGTTCAGGGTTCTGTGTCTAATGAATAGAATTTTCTAGCCTGTGGAGAAATAGTCTGTGGCCTTACCCTTTAGGTTCAATAACCCGGGAAGAAGTCTACGTTCTAATTCTCAATTACTATTTGCCACACCTCAGGAGCGAAAAGGTGGGAACAGTGGGCATGCTCTTTCTTTCCTTAGTGCCCTACTTGAAAATTGTCTTTCACTGGGCATCAAATCCATCATACCCCAGTTATCCTTTTTATTCTGCTAATGGCTGTCTAGCCTCCTCCATTATTCTTTGCCAACTTTGTATTGTTCATAGCACCAAAATGCTCGGGGGGGGGGGTGAATGTTGCTCTGAAAAAATATTTTCCTATCCATTCCTTTTCATTACTAGGGTTGACAAAAGGTCTCTTCAACCTCCATTGAATGACGTGGGCAATTAAGGTAGAGAACCTGAGAACTGAGTGAGTATGTTGCATTGCAGAATGGGGACACTTATCTAGTAAGTCTTGTACTAACTTCTTTCCTAATTTTTGGCTATAGCAACCAAAACCCGACAAGAGTCAAATGAATGCGTTAATCTGAAGATAAAGCTGTTTCCCTCACAAAGTCCTCCTTCCCTAAGGGCATAGGTTGATCATCACTCAATCACAAGCACATTCACAGCCTTCACCCGTATGTAGCCAGAAAAGACCAGCAAAAACAAGACGTGTAAGCAGCAGATTTATAGCAATTTTCTGCCAGTGTGGTGGCTTCTCACGAATGCCCTCTTTAATGGCACTGAGGCTCTGCAGTAAAATAAAAGGACCGGGAATAAGCTTGGTCTATGCAAATAGTGTCCATTGTAGGTTAACTTCAACCTTACAAGGTCCACGACTTCTACAGCGCTACAGCCTCCCCCTTCGAGGCTCCAGTAGGATTCTAAAAGTACTGAATTATCTGATGTTTACAACTTTGGACTCAAAGACCCCACAGAATGAGCAACTCCTTTTTTAGAAGTATCCGTACTCCATCAAAGGCCTCACTACAGAACATGGCCATGTGTACAGTGGCCTTGCATTTCAAGGGAGTACAGAGTACCAATTTTTAGGTATAGTCAGAGCCTCTGAGCGAGCTCAACTGCGCTTCTTTTTCATATGCCAGAGCATACACGAATTTGCTAAGAAGTATGACATTATCTATGTTTTGAAAGTAGCAATTTGCCTAGTTTCTTATGCTTAATACTTGTGGTGTGGCCTGTCCTACACACACTCACATACACACACAACTTTTATAGGTGTACAAAATACAAGAATAAATAAATAAATGCAGACGAACTCCGGTCACCTCCCTGGTTAAGTAGGACTGGAGAGCAGACACAGCCTAACAGGTTCCTTTTATCTTGCAAGCTGACATTTGTATTTTAGACAAGGGAGGCGAGCAGCCATGTTGAGAAAGCTCCCCAATGCTCCAGGTCGTAGGCTTTGTCATCTGGTGTGTCGGAGGACTGAATACCCCTTTTATATTACATCCCAGCAGCAGTGACTCAGCAGTTAATTCTTCCCAAGTTACAGAAATATGTACTTGTTGGAAAGCATTCTCATAATGAACTTTATCATTCAATAAGCTTTTCAAAGAAGCGTAGGAAGCCCAATGGCGCAGGGGAGTGTTTATCATCAGTAATTCATAATTAGGCAACTTGACTAGGGCCATTCATATTCTGTGCTACGATCCATACTAAAGCTGATTACTAAATCATCATTGCAGGGCTTTGTTTTCCTCCGTGACCCTCCTAAAAACTCAGATTAAAGCAATCACGCCTCTCCGTGCTCCAGCTTTAACCTCAATTGGCAGTTTCAAAGTAAACACCAGTATCTAGAGACGCAAACACCAGAAATGTTGTGAATGTCCCAATTTTTACATTGAAAAATGGTAGAGCCCATGGATATCATGAGAAAATAAACGTAAAATACAATGCACTGATTAATCATAACCAAAAAGCAACACACTGGCAAACGAACAGAAACATTTTACAACATCCAGAAATAAAATGCCATTTGCATTACATTGCTCTAAAGTTGAGCCCTTTGGAATTGCTGCCTTCAGCGCTCTATAAACCTAATAAGACATTAAGGGATTAGCATTCATCATGTGGTTTCCAAGTCTGGGACACCCCAGGCAAGGTTTTTGCAAACGCCTCATAACTAAGTCCCTCATTAGGCGAGGGCCAATAACTGGCACATAAGGCCAAGTTTGGAATAACTGATTCTGGCTGTATGTCTACCCCAGTTACCAACCATTGTTTGTTTTCAGCCTGGAAAGGAGAATAGCATGCATGACCTGAAATTACCTGACCCTCACTTGCAGGAGATTCCCAAATTCCAGGCCATTTTCCTCACCCATTTACCAGCTGGTTTGTAACAGCTGTCAAAAGTGAGCCAAAAACATTTTGTTTTACTGCGACCGTTCCCGCACCTAGTAAACTCATGATCATGCATATTGACGCAACATGGTTTTGTTTTTTGCTAAAAAAAAGTGCAAGATTGCACATGACGCAGTGATTGGGGTGTGGCACTCCTAATTCCAGCCAGCTCCTGCCTACATGTTTCCCTACCCTTCCCACTCTAGTTCGACCCTTTTCCTCCCCATTTGTCCTACCTTTTATATTTTAGTTTTACTCTCTGTCCTGTTTCCCTCCATCTGTGCTTTGATTTTTCATTTTTTTCCCTGCCTGCCTATTTGTTGCCTCCTCAATTACAGCAGATGCAGGCACTTTGTATGACGTTTTCCGGGGGCTACACCCCACAAATTTGGGCGCTACACCCCACAACATGTTTAACGAGGAGGAGGTGGCGGTACTGATTTTCTTCATGTTCTCTCATGTTTGAGGCAGGTATCGGGCACAGGAATGACCTCAGCCTATCTGAGTCCACACTCCACTGCGTGTGAGTGCTGCACAAAATGCCGCCACACTTGCATCACACGCACCCAGAACATGTCATACACCGCTGGGCTGATGTCATCCATCGGATGAGCAACCTGCATTGAATTGAGATGGCAGTGACTGTTACATGATACTTAACATTTTCATTACTTTGCAGAAGGCTGCAGGAAAGTTTAAGTGATTTTACATTTGTGTCCTTAAATTTGGTAATATCTATCTATCTATCTATCTGTCTGTCTGTCTGTCAATGCAATCCCAACCTCATACTATTGCTCATCATTCCCAAATCCCTCTCTTTTTTTTTTTTAAATAATTTTTATTGAATAGTTAAAACAGTACATTAATTACAAATAGCATAAGGAAGAAAAGTAACATGGTAACAAGAGAAATATAACAGGAAAATATACCACCTTATGCCTGGGAATGAAAGGAACAATTAGGTACCTATTAATTAATAATTGTGAGTATATTTTTGAATATTAGAAAAGAGGGAGAAAGAAAGTATAGGTAGAAGGGAAAAGGAAAGAAAATAGGGAGGGAAATAGGGAGAGGGAGGGAATAGAGAGAAGAAATATAATTACTAATTAGTGTAAGGATGAGGGGGTAGATAAAAAGGTAGTAAAGGGTAACCAAAGTAAGTCGGATTTAATTTTTTGAGGTATTGAAGAAGAAGAAACAGTAGAGATTCTATGTTCATCACAGATAAAGTTCCACCAAGTTAGTATACAAATTTTTGAGTTGTCTTTCCAACAAGTAAGAATGACTTTAAATGCCATAGCAATAAAGAGATCAAGTAAATTTAACCTCAATGAAGTAATATGAAGATCATTAGACATGGAACCAAGAAATACATTTTGAATAGATAATGGAATACAAAAATGAAAAATCTTAAAGCATTTGAGCCATACAGATGCCCAAAATTTGAAAACATTAGGACAGTAGTACAGTAAATGAAGTAAAGTACCATTGGAAGATAAACAAGACCAACAAATAAGAGAGTAAGAAGGGTTAATTTTATGTAGAGAAACAGGTGTTCGATAAGCTCTGTTATATATAAAAAACAGCGATTGTGTGATATTGGCAGCTTTAGAGGCGGTGAAAATTTTATGCCATAGCTTATCCCATCCTTTGATTGAAAGAGCTATCGAGAGATCAAGTTCCCAAGCTAATTCAATCGACGTTTTTGGTCTTTCTGAGTTAGAAGAGGAAAGAAGTTTATATATAAGAGAGGCTTTCATATTCACATCAGGAGAAATGTTAAACAAAGGGGTCAAGGGGGAAAATGGAGTGACAGGTGGAAAATTGTTATTTAAAATAAATGCCTGGAGTGCCTGTGATATTTGAGAATGTTGGGGTAAACAAGAGGAAGGTAAATCATAACATTCTTGTAACGTATTAAAAGGAATAACAGAATTATGAGATAGAAGTTGATGGACATAAATAATATTCTTCTCTTTCCAATGTTTGAAATAGAAAGATTTATGTCTAAATTTAAAAAATTTGTTATACCAAATAGAGGAGGCAAGGAAAGCTTGATGAAAGTTGGAACCGTTAGTAAACAGTAAATGTAACAGATGTTGTATTTTAAAATAGGGTGCTTAGCTATAAACGTACAATTGGACATAAAACAGGTGTCGAAAAACGAGAATTCATTTAGTAGAGAACGTTCAAAAGTGATCCAGGTGGGTATCGGTTCATCGTGATATTGTTTGTTTAATGCATAAACTTGTCTAAGTAAAAAAGCGGTGTGGTAAAATTTAAACTAAGGAAATCGTACACCCCCTTCGTTTTTTGGTTTGATTAGTTTAGATAATGCAATACGAGCAGGTTTGTTGTTCCAGAGAAATTTAGAACAAAGGGAATTGAGTTGATTAAAGTAATAATTAGGGATCTTAAAAGGTAGTTCAATGGAAAAGCCATCAGGGATTTTATTGCATCTAAAAACTCTTGATGTAAGATATCCTTTTCTAAGAGAGCCATAGAGTCCAGTGTGGAAGAGGGGGAAGGGAGATCATCAAAAAATGAATGGATGTTATTAACAGAAGGGTTAGTATCATCAACATATAATGAATGGTAGTAAGATTGAAATGCGTTGACAATGTCTAGATCAGAATGTAGTAAAGTGTTGTTAATGGTATTGCGAATTGGACCAACAGTTTTCCTTTCAGCTTTAACTTTTAAATAATTAGCCAACAACTTGCCTGCTTTATTCTGGCCTCCATGGTATTTGGATTTTATTTTAAGAAGGGTATTACAGGCATCGATTGTGGCAAGTTTATTTAAATCAGATTTTGCATTGATAAGGTCTCGCAGGTGGACAGGAGATTTAGAGGTATAATAAGTGTGTTCAAGGGATTTGATCAAGTTGAGGGTGGAAAGATATTGTAAGTTTAATGATTTTTTCTTTTTGGCAGTGTAGGAAATAGTGAATGCTCTGAAAGATGCTTTAAAAGCATCCCAGTTGTTATGGACAGAAGTGTCACTTGATTTGTTAAATTGAAAAAATTCATTTATAAAACAGGTAGCATCAGAAATAAAGGCTTGATTAGATAACAAAGAATTATTGAATCTCCATCTAGCATGCTTAAGTGTAATGAATGATAAGTCCAAATTAAGAGAAACAGGGGCATGGTCATTTCTTGTGGTTTGTGGCCTCCTGGCCTGCTTTGCTATGTTGTCTTAGGCCTGGCTGCCATGCCGCTTTTCTTTGCACACGTTACTCTGAGCCGTTATTCTATCGACCTCTGCTCTTGCCAAGTTATTTTAGTGCTGTCTGCATATTCTGTCTCTCACCTTTTCTCTTGTTCGATTTGGGCTCATACTGCACAACATGTACAAGGTCGAATAACAGCGTCTTCTTGTTCTTGCTGATTTGGCCAGTCCCTCGCACCTAGACATAACACTATGTACAGCTGCTTTTAATATGCCAGTTAGTGCAAACTAGCAAACAGATGGAGAGAACCTTTCCAGAGCGAAGAGCTGTGATTGTCTGCTGATGTAGTTTTGCATCTAGAGACTGAGGTATCGGGGTTCGCTTGTCAAAGCCCAGAGGTCTTCTATTTTTATAATAAACTAGCTTCCAGCACGGGGAGGGTGGTAATGTTAGATAGACATATATCCACTGCTTTATGAGATGCTTTCCCGTTTGTATTCTATGGAGTTGTAACCATGCTGATTATATTATTTCTATGCATTATCCTAATAGTACTGACACGTGTACTGTATCTTAGAGCACGTAAGTTGAAATAAACATTTTAACCTATACTGTGTCTCTTCTTACGCATATTGTGGACAGGTACGAGTGTGACGAAAGAGTGTTCTTGCCTTTGCGAGTCCTGAGAGAGATACCGTGTTCTGGGTTGTCTAATCATTGGCACATTGGTGCTGATGGGACGCTAAGGCTAGTTGGGTTGGGGTTTTGGGTGCTAAGGCATATGGTTGGCTCACCACTATATTCCGAGGTCCTATAATCCTGTGCATAGCTCTGCATGTGCAGAAACCCTATGACATGGCGCGACCAACGAGTGGGGCAGCTTATCTGCGAGACGCTTGAGTAGTACTTGTGCTTGTCCACAAATCCCTCACGTACGCTTCCGGAAGCGTACGTGACGGCGCTACCTCCTATATTGATGTTTTTGTAGGTTCTTTCAAGCTTGAAGTTGTTAAAAAAAGGTTTCTTAATCATAACCCTTTTTGTGTTGCCTCGTGTTAGGTTGTCGTCCTATCCCGTTCATAATGGCGGGTATAGATATAGCGGCGCATAGCCGCACAGCGCTCCGGGATCACTTACGGGTGTATGGAGTGCCAGATACGGGAGTTGCACTAGTCTTTGTGGTTCAAGCCGACCCGGCTTTCCACTTTGAAGTGTTCTACTCTTGGGTCACTTTTCCAGCAGTGGATGCTACTGATAATCTGTTTCATGAATATGAACCTACTGCTGTTCCTGCTGTCTATCGACCTTATACTAATCTCGAAGTACCGCTCACGGCTTGGCAGCACCGTGTTTGGTTTAATGGCGCCCTCCCACAACCGACTACCACGGTTCGTTTAGGCCCCTTATCTATTGAGGGGGCCACTTGGCCTGTTTTGGCCGGGTACACCTCACATCCGCGCTATATGACTATACCAGTCGCGGAACTGCGCACTATGTATGCGGCCTTAGTGCACGTGCACCGAGCCTTAGTGCGATATGTTACAGGCAGTCTCCATGGAGCCGCCCCTGGAGTTACCGGCCCACCTGCTGCTGCAAGCGGCGTGACCATAAGTCCTGTCATGGTGAACTCAGTGATGGGCAAACGTCCACAAAATAAGGATGATTTTCCTTATTGGCTTGCAGAAAAATTTGACCAGTTAGAGGCTGTTTTTCCACATACAACCCCAGTGGATAAACACCGCATTCTTACGATTAGTTTGCCAAAAGACTTGATACCCGAGTTGACAGCATGTGAAAACTGGGGTAAGGTATTCGCAGCAGTATATTCTAAATGTTTTGGTACTCCTTCCATGACAGTTCTCCCCTCTGTAATTAAAAAGTGCAGGATGAACATGGCCCTGAAGCAGCTGTGGAATTAGGGATGAGACTGGTGGGAGTGTTTAATGTAGTAGCTGAGCTGATCCTTGCGAATGTCAAGGGCGATGCAGTGAACTTTCAAGTAGCGAACGCTTTGGCTCTAGTCCCAGAATTGGATAGGCCTCGTGAATTACCGAAGATTATAACTCAGGCTTACAAAACTATTGGTAGAAATAGCCTGGGTAACAAGCCTTTTGCAAAACAGCAAACACAATCGCAACCACAACAACAACAACAATCTAAACCTCAATCTGAGAAAGATGAGAGACCAGTCTTCACTAAAAAGAGCTGGAGGCTGAAAAAACAGGGTAAGCAACAACAAAAGCCGGGGTCGAGAGGTGCATCCCCGGTTTCAGTTTCTTCTGAACGCACTTATGATTTACGCGATAGGGCGAGAATTAAATCACCGGATAGGTTTCAGATCCCTGACACGCGTTCTCCTCGTTCTTCACAGGCACAGACGTCGTCACAAGCCAGTGGAGGAGAACGACAAGATAGAGGAAGGGGCCGCGAGGCTCCACAGGGACGAGACCAGCCTCGACACCAAGTCAGAGGGAAGGCAGAAGACTTTCAACATTCTCGTCCGCAATTTCAGAAGAAGAAGGTTGCCGCTGTAACAGCGAAATATGCCACAGACGGTGAGAGCGAGGCTCCTGAATTGGACGTGGGCAGTAACCCTCCTAGACAGCGCCGCGGAAGTTACCATAGTGCGGGAGGCGCTACGTCCTCATATGGAGGCGACAGCAACTGAAACATTCATTACTGTCGAGACAGCTGACACTAGAGTGGCTCCCCTGACCGACTTTATAATATTGTCATTCAAATTGAAGGTGATATACAGCGCATAATTAAAGGGATTTTTTGGGAAAATCTAACTTCTTCCTACGATATATTGTTAGCGGAGGTGGATTGGCCACCCCCATTCGTTCTTGCTGCACGCAAAGGGGAGGAGGTAATCCTTCCGAGCTTTTCTCGACATGTCCCAAAGGACAAAGCGGAGGCTCTAGCAGCTGAATGGGCAGTGTCCCTGGCTCCTGCGTTATACCGCAACCACGTGGGTTGGGATGAGGAATCTCCCCCCCATGAAATACCTTTGCGGTCACTACCGCAGCCACAACCCCAATATCCCATAAAACGTGAGGCCAAAGGCCCCGTTTCCGAAATTCTGACTCAGTTGGAATATCAGGGTGTAATTGAACCCTGTGTATCACCTATGAACAATCCCCTTTTCGCGGTTTCTAAACCCGACGGATCGTACCGCTTAGTTTTGGATTACCGGCATTTGAACTCTCATTGTCGGACCTTTGCGGTGCAAAATACACACAGTTCTGCGCTCGTAGAGAGTCTTGTTCGTAAAAAATATAAAACGACACTTGACCTTTCAAATGGATTCTACACGCACAACTTAGCCCCGGAGAGTGGCCAATGGAGCGCTTTTACATCCGGTGGCAAATTATTTCAATTCAGGCGTCTCCCCATGGGCTACAAAAATAGTCCGGGAGTATTTGCCGCTCGTGTTGTCTCTTTGTTAGACGGCATAGATCCAGATGCGTGTTCGTACGTCGATGACATTTATTTGACGGACGACGAATTATTTCCGCATCTGTCCCGAGTAGACCGCATTATTCTTGAATTTGCGGTGCAAGGTTACAAATTTAACTTAGCAAAATCTCATATAGCTGAATTTACCGTCTTGTTCTTGGGCTACGAGCTCAACAATGAAGGTAAGGGCCTAGCCCCCCACTTCCTAGAAAAATGTGCCCTTTTGTGCCCTCCTAATACTCTGAAGAAGCTTCAGTCTTTGCTGGGTTTCCTGAACTTCGGGCGTACTTACATTCCCGAATACGCCCAGCGTATCAAGCCTCTGTATGCATTGATACAACCTACCTATTCGAGGTCTTGCTGGCTGCCAGAGCATACCTCCATTCTGCAGTCTTTGCAGATAGACCTTCTTGAGTCTAAATATCTTTTGACTCGTGATAACCACACAGACCTGGTGATTAGAATAATTCCAGGGGCAGTGGGTTTCACGTACTTAACCTTTAACGAAGGTGACACAGTACCAATCGCATACAAGTCACATCTGTACACCTCCGCCGAATTGCGCTTTTCATCTGTGGAAAAAGTTTTAACAGCAGTGCAAATGGCGATCCTAAAAGAGCGCGCACTGGCCCAGGGAAAGCGTATTCTGGTGGTAACACCCTATCCTGCCCTAGAGGCAGTAACAAAAGCGAGTGTACCGAACTCTAAAGCTTTGCACCCCCGTTGGATACAATGGGCGACCTCTTTGACATCCTCAGATGTCTCTTTCATTTTTGATTCTTCCCTCCAGACTCAGGAGTTTTTACAGTATGAATTCGTTCATCCTCCTCCTCTGTCCTTATTGCCGCTTGAGGATTACGACTGTGTGATCTATACCGATGGTTCGGCACAACCGGCCACGGGGTCCAAGCATGCTTATTCAGCCGCATGTGCCATTGTTGCTGGTACTTTTCTGAACGGAAAGTTCAAATCCACAGTGGTGCACACTCAGGCACTCGGGGACAGTACTGCACAATTGGCCGAACTGCGTGCATTAGTGCTTGCGCTGGAGTTCGTTAATCCTGATGTGACTACTCTCATTGTTTGCGATTCTTACTACTGCGTCCAATCTTACAATGACAATCTGTTCTTTTGGTCGCAAAACGACTATAGAGACGCAAAAGGCAACACAATCAAGCATAAAACGCTTTGGGTTCGAGTGGCAGAATTACAGCAACGTCTGCCACTCACACAGGTGGTTCACACCCTAGGCCATCAGCGGGTGGGCGCACACGCTGTTGGTAACGGTTTGGCAGATGAAGCTGCCAAATCAGCAGTAGTCACGTGTTCAGTAGCAGCAGTTACTAGATCCATGTCTAAAATAGACACTGATATCTTGGCAGCTATTGCTGCAACAAAGGAAGGAACGCATTACCCTAGGGGTTTCCCTTCCAAATACTCTTACCAGTTAGGTCCCGAGCAGGCTTCTTATGTAACAATACCTGACGTTGGTGATCGGCTGATCCCCAACGCGGACCGCAGGCTTTCCTTGATAACGGCAGCGCACGAAGGCATGGCTTCGGCACATGCGGGTGTATCTGCGACTGTTTCCATCTTGCAGCAGCGTTACTGGTGGCGTGGTTTATATAAAGATACCCGTACTTATGTGCTTTCCTGTGACGTTTGTCAACAGATCAAGCCTTCCACGGTTACACGACCACCACAGACCTCGCTAGGCATATCCAACAGACCCTTTGGGTGTGTTTACCTGGATCACTGCGGTCCATTTTCTTCAGACACTGCCTATAAATATATCTTAGTGGCAGTGGACTCGTGCACACGGTTCATCTGGGTCTGGCCACAACGGAGTGCTGACGCTCAAACTGTCATCAGGGATTTGCGTGTCTTTGTGGGAATTTTTGCATGCGGCACCTTCCATTCGGACCAAGGTCCGGCGTTTGCCTCTAAGGCTTACAGGGACGCAATGGGTTCCTTGGGGGTGCGGGTGAAATTTTCGTCTCCGTATAGGCCTGAGGGCAACTCTATCATTGAACGAATGAACCGTGACTTAAAGCAATCATTGACAGCTAGAGTTATAGGTACTGGCAGGAACTGGCTGGCCCACTTGTATACTGTTCAACGTGCACTTAATAATCTCCCTAGAAGACCTCTGGGTGGGCGGACCCCTTACAAAATGCTCTTTGGCATACGAATGTTTGTGCCTGACCTTGATGGTCTAGACATGGCGTCGCAATCCGCCAAGTTTGATGTAGATAACCATTCTACTATGTTACAGGACTTACAAGAAACCCGCGACAAACTTGCAATTGCACATTTGCCTTCAACCACAGACCCTGCCTTGCAGATTCCGGTTGCCGGCTGGCTTCCGAAGATTGGTGACCTGGTTCGAGAGAAGGTGGAGAACAAAAAAGAATTCGGCCCCTCTTATCGTGCACCGGTTCCAGTCCTGGGCTTGAAGGGAACACGTACAGTCATCTTACCACCGCTTCCTGGTCGCAAGGAGAACAGATACATCTCAGTGGAACATGTCAAGCTACAACATCTGGCCGATCCTGAATAGTGTAACACCAGCGGTCTCTTGTCCTGCCATTTACCGGACATGTGTTCGTGGCCCACCTGCCCGAACGGTCACTGATGTTACAATTGAGATGGTTGATTTGCCTGAAAATATATTCGAACCCACTGTATCCCCCTGTATTGACGAGGACGAGTATACCTATCCCGCAACAGAGTCGGTGGCACACCAACCAACAACGCCACTGAGCCCGACACGTTATTCCTTTGATTCGGATTCCACCTCATCAACTGTCCCGTCCAAGTTCAGTCTTTTTGTCTCCTGGTTTCGAGATAACTTTTTGGTTCCACCCTGGACATATATCTGGTTGGTGCTTTTCTTGATTTTTTTGTTTATGTCCATTGGCTTTGTCACAGTATTTTTTCTACTCATCAATGGTCACTATTTACCTGAACGCTCTGCTGTGAACAGTGTTGCTGGAACTTTGGCTCCACATTCTTCTTCACACATCATGAAGCGTGACCACACATATGTGAACATTTCGGCGTTTCCAGTTGCTGATGGCATCGTATGGGATGCGGTAAACTTTCAAATCCATGGCCCGACAGAAATTATTAATGTACCAAATGTCCTTCGAGTTTCGATGGGTGATGTAGTAAAAAGTAATATTCATTCTGACGATTGGGATGTGCATGCCGTTGAAGCATTGTTTGCTGATTTAAAATATTATGCTTCCTTTAACGCTGAGGATATGTATATGAATTCTGCGAATTATGCCGATTTGTATTGTTACCAGCATTGGGGCAACCATTTTCTCCACAAACCGAGCGCATTACGCAACCCTGTTACCTACACCCAATGGGAACATTGTCCAAACCCCTTACCCGGTAGCTCCCAGACTCTTCGAAGTAAATTCACCTATTTCACTGATTTTAATCGATCAAACCCTGGGTCCTATTATTTTAAATTGGGTGCCCCATTGACTCAAAAAATAATGTTGACCCACACCAAATTACTTTATTCGGGTTCCTTTTTGAGCGCCTTGGCGGTGGGTGGTTATGAGTACTGGAAAGATACGGTTGATTTAAAATCAATATGGGGTTCGAGGCCATGGCAGGTGCAGGGCACTGAGGCTTTGCACCGCGCATGCCTTATCCCAGCCCAAATCGTGTTTCTGAATTCTTCCATTTATCAAACTACGTGTTGGGGGTTAGCTACCACTAAACAATTAAATGCTCCAGGTTTCCCATCATTGTCGAGCTCTCCTAATGATAGCTTGAGTTTTAATATGTCCCTTGTGACGTTGCAGTCTCTGTTTCAAAACAACTCTTTTAACGTTTCTGCAATAGTACGGTCACCCTGGTTGTCGTGGCCCATATCTTCCAATGCATGCCAACTGCGTTTCCATGGCACAGTTCCTGGCTATAGACAGGACAGGCCTGATACAAGGTTTGCTGAGTCTCGTACTGTCACAACGTATTCAGTTGGTAAATTATGTAAACAATGGCTACAACACTCGTCCTTAGACTCTGTTAAACAACATTTGTCCCTCCTATCAGGCAATATTGATCTGTCCGACTTTATCCTGGGACCTCGTGGTCCCCGACCGAAGAGGTTCATTTATGAAGCGTATAATGAACTCTGGAAGCTGTCACAAATGGAAGCTGCTTCCCGTCTTCGGGAAATAGACCAAGCAAATTTGGAAAAGGTGCTTGCTGTTGTTGACAATAGTATAAATACCCTGTCTTCCCGCATTTACACATTAGATAATATTGTGTCCTCTGTTGTTGATATTGTACAAGATGATGTTTCTACGTTGTATCATGGGCAGACTCAATTGCGTTCAGTAATGCAGTTTGCATGGACTTTGCAAACCCTTAAGTTAGGTAAAGTTCCTTGGAATTTATTGAACACCATTGCCCTTTTTAAGCCTTTTAATTTAACTGAAAAGCAGTAGTTCATGTCCATGAAAGATGCATCATACACTTTGTTACATATCGAGAAAGTGGATCCTGTACCATTCTCTGTAGCGGAACTAGATTCTGCAGTGTGGCTAGTTCATGGGGTTATCGCCTTGCCTTTTTCCTTGTTTGAATTTAGTTCATGCATGAAACATTATCCTGTCGGCCGTTTCCAGCCTTTGGGTAGTGCTTTCCTGCATGAACTCTGGTCCTTGCCTTTCATGTATAAATGCATTAGAGACGGCAAGGAAGTGTTTCTCACGGGGGAGTCTTGTGATTCAACTGTGGGTCATTCGCTTATTTGTAAACATATTAAATTGCACGGGGCTTGTAGTATTTCAGTTCCGAATCTTGCATGTGTGCTAAAGGGTATTCCTGCTCCCGCTATTTCTCCTACTTTTACTTTGCTTGCTAACGGTAGCTATCTGCTTCTAAATAACGAAAACTGTTGTGGCCTACAGGCCGGCATTCCGTATATTGTTACGGTTTCCCACAGAGTTGTCTGTTGCAAGAATGTGCTTTTTCCTCCCCCTCACGACGTCGTTGATAACTCTATTTGGCCTTCCATTCCTACCATGGAGGCAGACTTCAATAAGTTGAGCAGAATAAAGGCCTTATTGTTGAATGAAGAGGTTACTCTCACGTCCGCCCGGGAGACATTTGTACTCCAGGTGGCAAGTACCCACAGTGAAATACAGACCCTTTTGAACACCAACCTCCCACAACATTTTGGGGAGTTGATTCATCGTATTTTTAACGCATCGAACACTGAGGGTCTAGTGCATTTTTTTAAGATTGTGGGGTCTGGCCTGGTGTCCACCTTCCAAACTATTTTCGGTGTGATACCGGCATTCATTCATTCTATTTTTTCTAGCGCCTTTGGTGGTTTCCCAATAATCCTCGCCTTGGCGGTTGGTGTCTTGCTGTTGATTTGTTTTCTGCTCAATGGCTGCTCCCCGCTGGGCCCTTCTAGATCCCGAACGCCTCCAGCTGCTCCGTGAGCGCCTTCTGGTTGGCTTCGATGTTCTGCCCTTGGCGACTATCAGTGTGTCCTACACCCTTTCTTTTCGCTTTGCGTATTTCACTTGCGTGCAACCCGTGATGTCTTGCATCCGCTGTCCTTTCACATGGACCATGGATTATTGCCTCTCCAATTCGTCATTGTCTGTTCCGGATTTTGTTCGGTTGGTGGGTCCCTTAGAGGCCCATGAACGGGACTGTTCCGTTGCTGGCTTTATGATGCGTGCGGCTGCACTGGGGATTCTGGCACAATGGGATATCTGGGCGGCTGCTCAGAATCTCCTACAACAAAGCTACATTGAGTATCACGCAAGCTGGGGGCGTGGCTAGCAGCCAGACATGGCGGACGTCTTCTAGACGAGCTCCGGACCTGGGCCGCTAAATCCTGAAATATCCTGAGGTCGACTGCAGGACGGGGGCTGTAGGTGAGCGGGCGGCTGGCCGGGTGTGATGCGAAGACTCAGAGCTGCGTGGATGGCGAGGAACGCTGATACAGGCGGAGGTGTCGACCCCGGTGCCTGACTGCGCAGAAGATAGCGGAGAGACGCTTGGGACCCGGTGCGAGTAGACCTGGACATCTCCGGTAAGCGGAATTGCTGCCTGATCCATTGTGGTCCAGAGTTGTGCGCGACGAGCGCTGGGACAGGACTGTGTTTACGGAGGAGGTGGTGCCGCAAGATCCGCATGCGACGCCATTATGGAGCGAGAGTGACTGCGACTGGGGGAAGACAGAGTAATTGAGCCCGGGGCTGGGTTGCGGCCTATCCCCCTCCTGGGTCTGCGTGTCGGAGGTGGTGGAGCTGGACGACGGCAACCGGCCCTCAACAGTGCCTGAAGCGGGGGACGGTGACGTGCAATAGTGAATCCGTCTGCACGAAGGGGGTGGGGGGGACCGGCGGCCGGGTGGGCCCCGCTGGTTGCCGGTTTCCTTTCCTTCCTGATTGACCTTGGTTTCGCTGTGGAGCCCTCACATGGGCAATGAGGAGTGGAGCTTGGGCACACCTCGCGCTGCGGAAGTGCAAGTTATAGGCCCCCCCAGGCTGAGGATGTGGATTGCCTGCGGTCCCCTGCCCCACCCCCCTGCCGCTGTGCCGCCCTGCCATAACTAGACCCTGACCCGGAGGTACAGTGGTGGTGCCACGAGTTGTGTAGAGGCCGTCACTAGACTGTGCTGTAAAGAACTGCGACTGGGCTGCTGTGTGGCGCTACTGGAAGTGGACGGAGGTGTCTGCTGGGCCACACGACTGGCGCACTGCTCCTGAAGTGTCCGGTAATTGTTCTTGCTGCCAGTTGTGTCGACTATCTCTCTCCTGTCTCACATGATGGGGCGTAACAGAGCAAAGCAACAAGACCCGGGAGGCTCAGACTCTGTCCCGGACACCGCGGAGAACGGGGATGCCTCGCTCACGCCGGGGTGTGTCCCGTCTACTGTTGTACCTGCACCTGTGGACAAGTTAGATCTGATCTTACAGGAGGTGAGGGACTCCAGGAGGGCGATCGAGATGCAAATTGGGACCCTGACCACTGGCCTTACTTTGCTACGGGCGGACCACACGAAACTTGTGGACAAGGTGAAGGATAACGCTACGTCGCTGGAGGGCTTGGCGCCACGTCAGGCACAGAGTGAGATCCATATTAAACAACTGCAGGACCAGGTTGTTACCCTGCTAGACCGTGTGGAGGATGCGGAAGGCAGAGCTCGACGGAGCAACATTCGCGTCATTGGCTTGCCAGAAAGGAGCGAAGGGAATGACGCACCACGATATATGGAACAATGGTTCAAAGACCACGTTACGACGGAGGGACTTACCACGCAATACTGTATTGAACGAGCGCACAGAATACCCACCGGGCGACCAAGACCAGGGGCCCACCCACGACCTCTTATAGTAAAATTATTAAACTTTCGCGACAGAGACACTCTACTGCAGAAGGCTCGCGAACTACCTCAGATACAATTTGAGAATGCCAGGATATCACTCTATCCTGACTACACGGTTCTGGTGCAGAGGCGGCGCTCTTCCTTCATGGCGGTTAAGAAAAGACTTAGAGCTTTAAACCTAAAATATGCGCTTCTTTTTCCGGCTCGATTAAAAATTTTGCACGACCAAAAGGCTTACTTTTTTGAGAGTCCCGGAGACGTGGACGACTGGCTGGAGGTGATGGAATTGACCAATGCTGCAACACCTGCCTCTCACTCCACTGCAAAGACTCGGAACAGTCCTGTTGCACCCACTGGTCGTGGCGGCAGACGATCGCGGAGGATCCCTGCGCGGACATATCTCACTTCGCAACAGATACAGAGGAACAAATCGCAGGCGATTGTTGCAGCAGCCACCTTTACACATGCCGCGAGAGCTGAGGCCAAGACTTCCTCCGAAGACGAAGAAACGCACGACACGGACTCGGAGGGCAGTATGGCCCTTTTTCCTTCTGCAACCCCACAGTTAATTAATGATCTATACGGCTAAAGTAGCCGCTGCTCGCATTGTGCCTCCGACTGCAGGACGACTCTATAATGAGTGTTGGAAATATGTGTATGATTATTTGTGAAGTAACATGTTTGTATGGCCCAGGTTCCGTGGTAGCTTACATGTACTGTTGTAGTGAAGGTCGCACCACATGGGGAGCGCTAGCGATGTCCCCCACATGGCGAATGCGCTTTACGTAACCATTATGTTTTTTCTTGTTCAGTGGGGTTATATGGTCCGGTATCGTTTTTTGACCAGACCGAGTATTGGGGTTTTTGGGGGGGGGGTTGGTCCCAGGATAGCTATAGCTCTAGATAGGCTAGGCAGCTCGAGCACTACGCTAGTTTTTAAGCGAGTACTACCTACACCACGATGCATACGTTGGGTAAATATATCATACTGACATGGAATATTCGGGGCATGGGTTCGGTGCAAAAACGCCATAGAGTGCATGCACAACTGCAACGCCGCAAGGCGCAGATCGTATATCTACAAGAGTCGCATATGGTGGATAGCGAGATGGGGAAACTCCGCAAGAAATGGAGAGGGCAAATTTTTTCTACTACGTACTCCAGCTATGCGAGGGGTACTACAATTTGGGTGAGGCATGGAGTGCCATTCTTAGCTTTGGAACAGAGGATAGACAAGCAAGGGCGGTACATATTTGTAAGAGGAACGCTAGATGGTCAACCTGTGGTGCTTGGCACTGTATACGCCCCGAATTTTGATCAAGATAAATATTGGGATATGTTAAATATTGCATTGGCTGGGTGGGAATCACATGCGTGGATTGTAGGAGGTGATTGTAACGCAGTAATGGATGTCTCACTGGACAGGTCGCACCCACCCCTGCATGGAGCGGGAGTTTTTAAATAGACTGAGGCACTGGGCAGATGGGCAGCTGGGTGGGAACTGTGTGATGTCTGGAGGATGCGACACCCAACACACAGGGAATATTCCTTCTATTCCCCCGTCCACGTACTTCACACGAGGATAGATAGAATATATTGTTCCAACAGGATTGCTATGCAGGTACCCCAAGCTACATATTTACCAAAGACGTTTTCGGATCATAACCCGTTGGAGATTGTTCTTACCTGGGGTAGGGTACCCACTCCGGTTCCCACGTGGCGTATGTGGCCGCAGATATTGGAAGACTCTGTCTTCCGCACTGATCTGCTAGATACCATTGAGAATTATTTTGCAGAAAATAGTAACACGGCGTCGACTAGACTGATCGAATGGGACGCTTTCAAGGTCGTGGTTCGGGGGAGAGCAATTAGCTCGACTGTGGGAGCCAGGCAGGAACTTCACAAGTCCCTACTGGGGGTGGAACATGCTATGGGTAGGTTGGAACAAGACGCAGTGACTGATGAATCCAAACGGGCCCCACTTCAGGAGGCTAGAATTAAACACGCAGAGCTATTAGAGTCTCTGCGTGTCATTGATTATCAGACATATTCGCGGCGAACTCACACCGAAGCGGATAAGTCTGGAACTCTGCTTGCCAGGTTGATCCGAGATACCCCTCCAGCGGTGGTTATAAATGAAATACATACCTCAGCAGGGGTTAGCGCCATTACTCAAGGGGATATCAATACCGCCTTTCGTCAATACTATGCCACCCTATATAGTTCATCGGATAACAACGCGATGACCCACTCGGAGACTCTCTTGTCCGACCTCACATACCCGCAACTTACGGCGGCAGCCCAGAAAGGATTGGCGGGGCCCATCACCCAATCTGAGATTAGGGTTGCTATGAAGGGACTCCCGCGGAACAAAACCCCAGGGCTGGACGGTCTTCCAATTGAATTCTATGCTACGAATGCTGATTCACTAGTGCCTCAGTTGGAAATACTGTATAACACAGCACTGGAAAGGGGCTCTCTACCACTCACCACGGCGCAAGCATTGGTAATATCACTCCCAAAAGCTGGTAGGGATCCCACAGATATGGCCAGCTATCGTCCGTTGTCCTTATTAACCACGGAGTATAAAATACTGAGTAAAATGTTGGCCAATAGACTACTGCCCTATCTGTCCCAGCTCATCCATGTAGACCAAACCGGCTTTTTACCTGCACGTAGCACATCACTGAACACTAGAAAGCTCCATTATCTCCTGACTGAAGCGCCGAAACGGTTCCCTCATGCGGGTTGCATTTCCCTGGATCTGCGGCAAGCATTTGACTCCATTAGATGGGACTATATGTTTCAGGCGCTGGGGAAATTTGGAATTCCGGAAGGCTATATTTCCTGGTTGCGCCTCTTGTATGATGCCCCCACAGCGCGTGCCCGTACTGGTAACCACATCTCAGCGGAGTACTCCATACACAGGGGGACTAGACAGGGCTGCCCTTTATCGCCTCTTGTCTTTATATTGGCATTAGAACCACTGGCCATAAGGATGCGTCAAGATCTCCTTGACAGGGGTATACCGCTAGGGAATACGACGCATCTGTTCTCTGCGTATGCAGACGATATTATTCTATACTTGCGCGATCTCCGTCTACCCTTGGATCCGATCTATGAGGTATTTCGCCATTTTGAAAATATTTCTGGCTTGGCCATTAATGTTGCAAAATCACACGCCTTTTCTTCATAGACCATACAGAAATCACTGAAGTAGAATTTGGAGATACCAGGCTCCAGGTGGCGCCGCACACTTTTAAATACCTAGGTATTCAGGTCTACCGGACCCATACTGATATGCTGGACGGTAACCTACACCGTGCGCTTAGAGCTTTGCGGTCCAGCATCACTTTCTGGACTTCATTGCCGCTGTCTGTCATGGGTAGGGCGGCTTTGGCAAAAATGGTGGTTCTACCGAGACTGCTATACTATTTTACTAACTTACCATTGATGGTGCCACATTCTACGTTTGGTCTGATGAACACTTTGCTTATTGATCTTATCTGGGGCGCTGGCAGAAGACGTATTAGTCTGAAGAAGTTGCAATTGGGTACAAATAGAGGGGGCCTGGGCGTTCCGGACTTGCGTGCATACTACTACGCATGCCAATTACAATGGCTGTCATATTGGATAGCGGGGCGTAATTTACAGGAGATAGGATACACCGAGGTGGACATAGATCGTGGTGCATTACATACCCTGCTGTTACCTGGTGGAGTGGTCCCGAAGGATCCCCCTCTGCTGCGCACGGCGCTTCAATGTTGGAAAGCAGCACTGCAATATACGCATGCACCCCATGCATATGCGGGTAACATCCCGCTACTGGGTATTCCACTGAGGGTCGGCAGGCTTACTAAGCGCAAGATAACACCGTGGCTAGATGCAGGGATTAGCACAGTGGCGGATCTGTTTGGGGCGGGAACGCTACTAGATCATGACACATTTGTTAATGAAACGGGTGCCCCAGCGCACTTATATTTATTGCATGCTGCACTGTTCCAATATATAAAGAGGCACTGGGCCCCGCAGAGACAGGAACCCCCCACTCACGACTTGGTAAAAATGCTTTACTATATGGGCAGAGGCAGACACCTTATTAGATGGCTTTACACTGGTTTGCGCGCACATACGATGGTAGCTCTGGATTCATTGAGGGCGGCATGGAGTGAGGACATAGACAGAGACTTGGCAGACAAGGAATGGTTGTGTGTACTTGTACACCCCCAAAAGGTCTCTAGAAATGCAAAATTCAAATTTATTCAAATTATGATACTTCATCGAGCTTACCTTACGCCACATAAACTGGATAAAATGTTTCCACAGACGCAGCATCACTGTCCGAGATGTCTGTTAGAAGGGGTGGACCTGCCTCATATGATATGGACTTGCCCGAAAGTGCGGGGGTACTGGGACCATGTTCGTAACATAATTAACGGAGCTGCACACCATGAAATACTAAACACTATGGAAGAATGCATACTAGGCCTACACAAACAAGTCTCCAAACATAAGGTACAATATCGATTTATAGACCTGGCGCTTATTTTAGCGATACGTGCCATCACTATGCGCTGGAAATCGCGGACCCCTCCCTCCGTGCTCACGTGGCATAGTGAGATGCTGCGTTGGGGCAATGCAGAAAGTGCTGCTTTGCGTAGAGAGGAACTCAGAGGCCTACGCAAGACTCCTATAGCGCTGGAATGGGATGTGATGCTTGAGGCTTTCAAATCAGTTGATGTTCATCAATACGACACCGAACTCCCACAGTTGTCTGCACATTAGGATGCCTACTCCCCGTATGTCGTATTACACGTATCAGTGGTTTTTATTGATTATTGTCACATACCTTTTCTATGTAGCCTACAATGTCTATCACACGATATTTTTAATATACTGTATATTCATGGGACCAAAGGGACAGGGGTGGGGGAGTTGGAGATTAGTTTGTTGGGTAATTATGTATAAATATGGCTGTGGACACGAGATGTGCTTCTGCAGCAAGACATTATTGGACGTTTATAGCATGGCAAACAACACTAGAAATGTTGGCTTCATCAGCTATATATGATGATTTGTTTGTTTTCTTTTTTAATTTTTTTTTTTTATTGTTTTTCATTACCTATATGCTGGCTGACACAAAGGGTACTCCTTAGGGTCATAATGTAATAGCACCAACTTATCAGTGCATGCCGCCTGAGACATGTCTATGATCTTATATGCCGTGCAATGCAGTAAAGTATTGTATTTGTTTTACGAAAATCAATAAAATTATGTTTAAAAAAAAAAAAAAAGAGTATCACGCAAGCTGTCCCGCATTGCTTTTGGATGCTCCATCCTCTGAGGAACATTCCTGCAGCTTTGACCTGTTGGACTGGATGGCGTCTATGTTTTTTGACGATTCTAATGATGTCCTCTTGGACGGTATTGCCTTTTTCTGCACTTGCACGTTTTTGGATTGATTCGACGTTCACTGTTCGTGGACTGCCTCTGTTCTGCTCAGGTGCTTGGAACTCTGTTTTCGTTTTTGGTCTTGGGCGATGGACTGTCCAGGGAGGGTGTCTTGTGGTTTGTGGCCTCCTGGCCTGCTTTGCTATGTTGTCTTAGGCCTGGCTGCCATGCCGCTTTTCTTTGCACACGTTACTCTGAGCCGTTGTTCTATCGACCTCTGCTCTTGCCAAGTTATTTTAGTGCTGTCTGCATATTCTGTCTCTCACCTTTTCTCTTGTTCGATTTGGGCTCAGACTGCACAACATGTACAAGGTCGAATAACAGCGTCTTCTTGTTCTTGCTGATTTGGCCAGTCCCTCGCACCTAGACATAACACTATGTACAGCTGCTTTTAATATGCCAGTTAGTGCAAACTAGCAAACAGATGGAGAGAACCTTTCCAGAGCGAAGAGCTGTGATTGTCTGCTGATGTAGTTTTGCATCTAGAGACTGAGGTATGGGGGTTCGCTAGTCAAAGCCCAGAGGTCTTCTATTTTTATAATAAACTAGCTTCCAGCACGGGGAGGGTGGTAATGTTAGATAGACATATATCCACTGCTTTATGAGATGCTTTCCCCGTTTGTATTCTATGGAGTTGTAACCATGCTGATTATATTATTTCTATGCATTATCCTAATAGTACTGACACGTGTACTGTATCTTAGAGCACGTAAGTTGAAATAAACATTTTAACCTATACTGTGTCTCTTCTTACGCATATTGTGGACAGGTACGAGTGTGACGAAAGAGTGTTCTTGCCTCTGCGAGTCCTGAGAGAGATACCATGTTCTGGGTTGTCTAATCATTGGCACATTGGTGCTGATGGGACGCTAAGGCTAGTTGGGTTGGGGTTTTGGGTGCTAAGGCATATGGTTGGCTCACCACTATATTCCGAGGTCCTATAATCCTGTGCATAGCTCTGTATGTGCAGAAACCCTATGACAGTCAGACATAAAAATGGAACCAATCTCAGAAGATTGAATTGAGGGGAGTAAAGATTTTGAGGCGAGAATGTAATCAATACGAGACATGGTATGATGTACATTAGAAAAGAAAGTAAATTCACGTTTGTTAGGGTTACAAATTCTCCAAGCATCGAAGAGTGGACGAGAAGCAATAGCAGTTTGAAATGCTTTATGCGATTTGTCCGGTTTGAACTTACAATCTGATTTCCTGTCAGAAAAGGGGTTCAGCCAATCATTGAAGTCACCAGCAATAATGATATTGGGGTTAGTAATTGAGGATAATTTTATTTTGATAGAATGCCAAAAGTCTGGGTCAGATTTAACTGGTCCATAAATGTTAAAAAAGGTGATTTGCTTATCATAGACCATGGCATTAAGTATTGCCCATCGTCCACTCGTATCATTTTCACTAGATAAAATTAGCAGTTTCAAAGATTTGTGGCAGAGAATGGCAACACTACCCCTACGATTGATAGCTGGAGAGAAAACCACCTGACTCACCCTTTGGCTTTTTAGTTTAAGCGATTCAACATCATTACAATGAGTTTCTTGCAAAAAGGCAATTTGACAATTTAGTTTAGATAAATGAGAAAGTACCTTTTGACGCTCGATGGGATGACCCAGACCACGAACGTTCCACGAAACAACATTAAACATGTTGATGACTAAGAAACAGGGGGACGGATACAATAATGACGAACTGCATGGGGAACAATGGAAACAAAAGACAACTCATATCAGAAATCAAATAACATGACAAATATAATGAACATATAAGGCAGCAAGACAAATATACATTAATGAAAGAAATAAGGTTAAGGACAATGGATTTAAGAAAAATGAGGAAAAGGAGAGGAAAATAGAAATAATGATCAAAAACATCGAACAACAGGATAAAATTAAGAGGAACATATTTAAGCACATTGAGTAAATACTCAAACAAATAAGAAGAAGGAAGGGAAAATAAACAAAAAGAGGGAAAATGAAGGGAAGGGAACAAAGCAGGAAAAAGTAGAAAGAAAATAGAAAAAAGAAAAGTAGAAAGAGACAGATCAAGGGCAAAGAGCCAGATCTGCAGTATGCAAAGAGGGATACAAAAACCGGGCATGTCCGCACACATGGACAAGGGCAGCAACGGAGAAAGGTAGGTGGAGAGGAAGAGGATAGGAAAAGTGTAGAAAATAAGACCATATGAGATATAGAGGAAGTAGAAGAATTAGAAGAGAAACTATTTAGACCGCATAAAACATCATAAATAGATTAAGAACATTAAGAACCAAAACAAGAAATAGTAATGAAATGTAAAACCATAACAATCTAATGATAAGAGAGCATAAAAGATTTCAAGTACATTGAAAATTTGTGTCCTTAGGCATTCTCGTGATAGTATACAAAAACTGTTTCAACTTGAGAGGATCTTCAAAAGAGTGGGAAACACCTTCATGAGTGATTTTGCAGAGACAAGGATGTAAGATGCCATAGCGGATATTCATGGATCTCATTTGTGGTCAAAGGGCTAGGAATTCTTTGCGCCTAGCATTAGTAGCATTAGAAAGATCCTGTGAAATGTAGATGCTATGTCCCGAACAAACAAGATGACGTTGGTCTCTGGCAATTTTGAGAACACGCATCAAATCGGTGAATTCAAGAAACAGCATAATTATGCCACGTGGTTTGGTAGAATGAGGTTGAAGACGACCAAGACGATGAGCTCGCTGGATGTTGAGGGGAGTCAAAGATTGAAGATTGAGGGGATCAGCCAAGAATTTTTTCAAAAAAGAGAGGAGGTCCGGACCTTCGATATTTTCGGGCAGTCTATAAAGCCGAAGATTGTTTCTTCTGTTACAATTTTCCAAATCCTCAGTGTGAAGTTTTAGTTTGTGAATTTCTTATTCTAACAAAGGTATTTTAGTAGACACATCCTGAAGATTACTTATACGTTGCTCCATTTTGGACATTTTACCCTCCATATTGATCCATCTATCTTCAATGAGCTGTAGTTTTTCATTGGTGGCGTTCATGAAGGGTTTTAAAGCACGTAGTTCCTCCAAGATAGAGTCCAAGACCGGATTGGAAGAAGATTGAGTTGGAGATGGGGGATCCTTTTTGGCTCTTTTCGGTTTGGCACCAGACGAAGATGACTTTGTAAAAGAATTGAATTCGTTGGTCATCTTGACGAGATAAACTTGACGTCGAAAAGTAGGATGATTCTTAAGAGCAGAGCTCCTTCCCATAAATAAGATTCCCAGTGTTGTAGAACACGAGGGTGTGCAGATGTTTTACACACAATATTGATATAGATAGTGGGTAAAACAAAGGATGGAGACTGTTTATTGTAGTAGGGACATAAACAGTGACTAACCATCCACGATCTCCTAAAGGTAAATCACTTGAGAGAAGAACTAGATGTCAAACAACCCCAGTTGAAAACAAATAGTAGAAGTGAGGGCAACATATGGGTATTATTGATGACACCAGCCCTGAGAAGATGCCACATCACCTAATGCCTGCTACAACAAGATGAGATGGGCTGGTGATATCCTCAGTTACTTCACAATATAACAGTTGGCATATTGACCCATGTAAGGAGGACCCTGCACTCACAGTCAATCATAGGGTCACATGAGCGGGAAAGTAGAGGCAGAAGTAGCTGGTATTGAAGGAAAGATGCTCCAAAGCAAGAAGATGCCAGCAAACACACCCCTGAGTGACAAAGGACTTGACAGTGATGAGAGTAAGATATAAGGAGTGTCAAGGCTGGATTCGCCTGGAAATGCCCTTCAAATGCAGAGTCATCCCTCCTTCCATAGGCAACATACGACAGCAGAGAGAGATATGGTAATAAACCCACAATTACCAATGCGACATGATTGCAGAAGCGACTAGTGACGGCTCGGTAATAATTACCTCAGTCAAGGCGGGCGTCGCGCATATAAAATGGCGGCCGTCCGGTCAGAAGAACCAAGTCGCGGTAAAATACAGCAAAAAGGGGTGCAGCGCTCTCATAAAATGCAGCAAATGCAAGCCGCCATGTAGCGGGAGGCTTCCACTGCCTGTAAACAACGAGGCAAGGTCTGGATACGGTCGAAATTCTCTTCCGGAACTCCGTGAAACGGCGGAGCTCAGGTAGGAGCCGCCATCTTGTTCGGCGCAGTAGCCACACCTCATCCCTCTCTTTTTAACTACTTTTCCATTCTGTAACTATCGCATCCAAGAAAGCTGGACGGCTTTGGATATGAACCTCAAAATGAGCTATTTTTTACAACCTCCCTTTTATATTAGTCCCGCGCATGTACTTTTTCCAAACTTATGCTGTCCACCTTCTCTCAATTGTACAGCCCTCTGATGTCCTAGGGTCATGTTTGCACCATACAAAACGAAATAAATAAATAGAAGTTACAGGCAAAATATGTGTTATTATTATTATACTTGCATTCGAGTACAAGTCATGAGGAGGATAATTTGGCAACTATATTCTGACATTAACTACCCTTAGCCTACTACTAAGAAGTATGCTCAGCATCTGAATGTCCCCTGGCAGTGTGGGGGAATAGTTTGGGTGACTTTCAATTTTTTAACCCTCCTCCTGTAACCATTTAGCGTTGTTTACGCCATAACTACCACACCTAGTGCGAGATTTGTTGATGGTGGTAATAAATTACAGTACAAAACAACTGGAGGAAGAGGATTAAGGAATCAATCAATGGATGGGGAAGGGGACTTAGTGAAAAGCTGAGAGACGGACACTGCATGCAGCTTCTCCGATGGGCATGGCATATGTGTTAGATTACAGTTAAGTTAACTCAATTCAAACAGCTTTTAGCAACCCACTTACTCCCAAATTAGGGCCAGGCGTACAAAGCATTTTCTTTTTGCAAACCTTGTGATTTGGTAAATCGCAGTATTTGTGACAAGAATGTGTTCTTCAAATGTACTAAACACATTTAGCAATTTGGTAACAAGTTACCGAATCGTTAAATGAGTTTAAGAAATAATTATGAACTAGTATTTGGAAGTGGCGTGTTTAGGGTGTACCACCCAAATAGGGATTCCTTATGGTATGTATTAATGTTTTCCAACCACAAGCCGGTCGCTAAACATTAATATTTTACTGACTACTGAGAGGAAGCGGTAACCTTTTAGCAAACTGGAAGGGATCACCAAGGGACTACTTCCTCTTTTTGAATGGTGTACAAAACATTTCTTTTGGAATAGACAGAGGTCCATGGGATCACTGCCTGCTGTTGAGAAATAGTTTTAAAAACTATTGTTTTTTTGTAAACTCATCTCATTTCCCTTCAAGGAAAACAGGTTACATAAAAAAAAAGATTGTGTTTTTTAAAAGCAATCACAGACATGGTTGTTTGATGACCCCAGCTGTCCTCCATCCTTTTGATGGCAGTAAATCATAGTGGGTCACAATTTACGACTAACCTCATTAATATTTATGAGGTATGTCGAATTGCGACCCAATGCGATTCAGTGTTTTGTGTACCGACCTTTTAGCACACAGGTCGGTTTGCAAAATACCATATGATTCCCAAAAAGTCTGTGAACAAATTGCGGTCATTTTTTTGCGAATCCTACCTTTGTACATCTGGTCCATGGTTAACTAGACTTCAGTGCAAAATAAGAGAGGCACACAATTCAAAATAATTATATTAGTTAAAATTGATATTGCATAAAAACGGTGCAACTGAATTCTGGCATTGTCCATTGTGGGGGCAGGGCTGATACCATAGGGGTTCTTTGCAGAAGAGAAGACATGTTGAAGGAGATAGACCCATCGGACCTTTCTTGGCACCCTGAATATGAAAAGAACTTTTTGGTCCAGAATGTAGATTTCATCTTCATATACAGGGTTGTCTTAAGGAGGATGATCACTTGCCACACTTGAGATATCCTCTAAGTCATACACATCCACTGATGTGCGTTGTGGAGCCTGCTAATTGTTTGGGATGAAATGTTTGTCCATTTTCATGAATGTGAGATACTCATCCTCTGGCTATGACAATTGCTCAGTTCCACTAAACACCTGCTCAGAGGACACACTGCCTACAGGATATGCTAGAAATGTTATTGCCATCCTGCTGAATCCTGGCCAATGTTCCCTTTTCCCATGCCAACAGATTGATAGATCTTGATCTACTGGGAACCTTGCTTGGTCATCTAAGTACTTTAGTAATATTTTTTCTATTGTGATAGTTGATATCTGCTGCTCATATATTTTCTTCACCTGTGCGGTTGATGTAAGTTCTGTAACTGCCAGGAACCACACTAGCTCTGAAGATGCTGCTTATGTTCATTTTGGTTGGCTGAGGTATGCACCCAGGCCAGGCAGGAACGACTACTCTAGTCAAGGTAAGCTAAGTACACACCAAAAGCCTGTGCTCACCCTGTGGTAGCTTGGCAGAGACCCATCAGGCGTATCCACACACAGGTTTAGAAAAATAGATTATTATACTCTGAACAAAACAAGACCAAACAACAAAAATCCAAAGTATAGAAGCTGAGATATTGAATTTCAAAGAATAAATGAAGTGTAGCACTTAGAGGTAAATAGAGCTAACAAAGGGTTATCTGATGGCGCTGGACTGGGGCAAAGTCAAATTTCAATCTGACCTCAATGGAGCGCTGGCTAGCTACAGGACCCACGCAGTCCCTGGTGAACAAAGTACCTTTCCTGGTTGCAACAGCGAGATGCGTCGAGGCGTGTCCCGCAAGTCGAGGATGCTTCAATTTTCTCCATATGCTGATGGCGATGCATTGGTTCCTTAGACGGGGGCCGGAGTTGAGAGGCATTGAGCAATATGCCGGGTTTCTCCATGCAGTCAAGGGGATGCATCGATATCTCATAGCTGTAGCGGTGGTGATACGCTGTCCTATGCGTCGATCACGGGAGGCAAAGCGCTGGTTTCAATGCGATGCACTGATTTTATTCCTTCAACCGTGTTGATGCGCCAGTTCTGCTACACACAGACAGGCGATGCATTGAAGTCCATGTTGCAAGTATCTGGGCCACTTCAAGTTAGCCAGGCACAGGAGTAGGGGTAGAGACTTTGATATCCCTGAGTCTCAAACAACAGGAGGCAAGACAACAACCCTTGGATCACACTTGGAGTGAAGGCAGAGTCCACCTCTCCTTCAGCAAAGTCCAAGAGCAGCAGGCAGCAGGGCAATAAGCAGAAAAGCCGACATTCCAGATCAGCAGCCCAGTTGAGTCCTTTGAGCAGCACAGCAGTTCTTCTGGCAGAGCTTCAGTTACAAGTCCAGTAATGTCTGATTTGATGGGGTCAGAGATCCAGTACTTGTGCCCAAAAGTGTCTTTGATGTGGGGGTGACTTCAAAACAGCTCCTTGAAGTGCACAGGTCCTCCTTTCAATCCAGCCCTGCCTGCCAGGCTATTGACGGGGTAAATCAGCCCTTTGTGTGGAGACAGGACACTACCTATTCAGTGAAGTGTTAGCCTCTCCCTTCCATCCTGCCCAGGCAGGGCCATCAGAATGCAGATGTATGTAGATGGTTACTCAGACACACCTATCCTTCCCGTGGGTGTGGCTGTCTAGAGGGAATGCACAAAGTGTAGCTGTCACCCACCCCAGACATGTATTGGAGACAGGCTGCAAGGCACACAGAGCAGTAAGTGCAGAGAAATGCCCACATTCTAAAAGTGGCATTTCTTAAAACATTATTGTTAAATCCAACTTCACCAGTAAGGAGAAGTTATCATTATGATTTCAAGGAGAAGTTATTATTATGATTTCAAAGAAATAAAACATGAAGTAGCTACTCCTTTCTGATCAGGAACTAACACTTAAAAGTATATAAGGGAATTCCCAATGCTAACCTATGAGAGAAGTATTCCTCGCAATAGTGAAGAAAAGATTTCGCTGTTTGTTCCTACCAGGGCATGCAAAACATAAAAGTACATGTCCTACCTTTTACTTATACAGCACCCTCCCCTTAGCGGTACCTAGGGCATACCTTAGGGGTGACTTAGGTGCAATAAAAGCAGAGTTTCAGGCTTGGCAAGTAAGTTTAAATGCCAAGTCAAAGTGGCAGTAAACTGCATACACAAGCCCTCAATGGCAGGCCTGAAACAGGTTTCAAAGGCTATTTGTGAGGGGGGGGCACAATCAGTGCTGCAGGACCACTAGTAGCATTTAACTTACAGGACCTAGGTATATGGTACACCACTTTACAAGGGGCGTACAGGTAAATTAAATTTGTCAATCATGTATACATTAATCACACACATGTTTAGGGAAGAAGCACAAGCACTTTAGCACTGGATAGCAGTGGTAAAGTGCTCAGAGTCCTAAGGACAACACAAATTCCGCAAAACGTGGAGGGCAACAAATCAAAAAGTTGGGGGAAAGACCATTCTAAAGATGCCAGGTCTAGCAATTTCCCATTGTATAAATAGACCAGATTATGGGTTTGGTACCATGTTCTATCTTTTATGAACATAGACATGATAGTGTTTTTTGTGGCAGAGCTGACAATGATCCAACTGCAAGCAACTTCTGTGGAGGTAGTGTGCTTGGCTGATTTGGGTGACAGTAATAAGATCTCCACTTTCTTGTGCCAAGCAGAGGTTACTGCTGGTGCTGAATGTACTTGTTGAGCAGCCGAGTTGCTTGTTTTGCACACAAACACTTCTTCTTCATATTTATCACCTCCTTCTATCATTTCAGTTGTTCAGTCGTATGGGCACCAATCTATGTTGGGTGTTGTTCCCATAGGAATGGATGTTTTTTTAAATAAGGCCCAGTAAGCCCCTGGTACCAAGATGTCAATCTAGCCTGCCATGATGTACTACTTTACAGTTTGCAATCTATTCCTCATTCAGCCTAAGTGCAAATAAGTTTCAAATTGGAGAGGACATCTTCCATGTACAGATAAACCCAGAATAACCGGAGGGGGAGGGAGGCGGGGTTTGCTTTTGCTTATGCTGAGCTGCAATAACTATTGGGGTGGTTGGTGCTCGTTTTTGGGATTTTGTGGAAATAAATGTTGGTGGTGGTACAGGATCAGGTTTTTTAAATTAATTTTATTATTGATAATAACATTGCACATAGTATAGTATAAAGAGGGGAGGGACAAAATCACACATTGATCATAGATCTGATCACATATATTAGCATATGGCATAAGACTACAGTCATATTTCCTAGTATGTATCTCCACATTTTGCAGTTCTCTGTTATCATGGTGCCCAACAACAGGTTAAAAGGTGGTGCAGGGCGCTACAGACACGATCCGTGACCAGGGCCCAATCCCATCTCATTAGTCAGGGTCGCGACCCCCATCGGGTATAAGTGGAGTTGTTAAGGAGTCTTTGCCCCAAGAGCCATTCTGTTCCTGGTGCGATGCCGCATCCTGCTGCACAACCAGAGGTCCCCAAATGTCTTTTGGTCCTAATCACACAGGCAACAGTTCCCAGTAAGTCACAAGTTGCTTTTGGCAATAGGCAGCGTCACGCAACCAATGTTTAAGCCGAGGCATAGGGCACCTTCCCCAGTGAACGTTCACCCTGCACTTGGCCCACAGAAGCAAGATATCGGTCAATTTGAGGATCTCGGAGGGCATATCCTTCATATTACCTAGCAAAGCTACTAGCGGTGAGCACCCCAGGGTAACGTGATCTGTAACCAATGTGCTAGTGTTGAATTCCTCCGACCTGAAGTGCGCAACTGTGGGGCACTCCCAGGCCAAGTGGAAGAAAGTGGCGGTAGGCGCAGCACACCGCAAACAGCGTGCATCATAAGCCAGTCCCGTCCTTTACAGATAAACAGGTGTACAATATATTCTATGTAAGTATTTGAAATGGATTAATCTAAGTCTGTAGTTTGGGGAAAGGGCTCTAGATTGAGTGCATCAGTAACTCCACTGCTCCTCACTGTGGGGAGGTTTCATGTCAGGAGACCAAGCGGATCGAGGAGAGGGAACACTAACCGGGGACTTTTCCTGAATTGTGGATTACAGTCGAGTGATGAGTTTGTATGGGGAGTGGGTAACAATCAGCAGTTCCAAGGGGTGGAATGTCAGGGAGCTGTAGGGAAAGTATTATTCATGGCTCAGATGGTGGTGCGCAGTTGATGGTAGGTGAGTACATCTAGAGGTGTATGGGCCAGATCACCAAGTATACTTTGTGGGGACAGAATACAGCTTTCCAGGTATATATCTCTGAAGGTGTGGAGTTGCAGTTGTCTCAAGCGTCTGTGAGTGCCTGTGCCAGCAAGAGCAGGGATCGAGGGTGTCCCGCCCGTGGTATGTTTGGGGCATACATGCAGTCTAGCTCTGAGTATGTTCTCAGCCTTTCCCACTCTCATATTATGCAAGCCACAGTATCAATCTCAGCATGAGGGTGCTTACGGGGCAGCTATAGGGCAGTACTCAGGTGGCATGTAGCCATTTGATCATGTTAAGATGTCGTATGGGTCTGGAACATGGTACGATGCAGCCAATAGTAGCCAATGTGCACAGTAGAGGTCCATGTCTGAAGCATATAGTCCACCCTGCTTGAAAGGGGGGGTCTACACTCCCAGGCTACACAGGGTTATTTACCAGCCCCTGTCAGGGCAAGTTAGTTGGATCAAAGGTGTTTGTGGAAGTGGGCTGTGAGTGGGAGTGGGAGATTGATGAATAAGTACAAGAATTTTAGAAACACCACCATTTTGGCAATAGCAACTCTCCCCACAATGTATAGCACCAGCCTTGTTCACACCGGCGCACAGTCCTCCAATCATGTCATGAGTCTGCCATAGTTTTCTCCTCAAAGCTCATAGATGTCCTTACTGAACCAAACTCCAAGGTATCGGAACGGTGCCTTTGCCCTCTGCAGGGTGTATTTAGATTCAAATGGTTGCATGACCGGGGGTGTGCGGGAATATGATGGATGTGGACCAGTTGATAGCATTCCAGCATGTCCACCACAGTAAATAATTTTCCGGATGATAGGAGCGATATTAGTTTTGCGGTCACTGACATACAGGGTAACATCATCCACATACATGGAGACCAGAATTGTTCTGGGGGCTAATGCAAGCCCTCAATGTGAGTGGTATTGCCATAATCTAGCAGCCAGGGGGTCCATCGTGATGGCGAATAGAATGTGCAACAGGGGGCACCAATGCCAGATGCCCCTTGAAATTGTAAAAGGAGGAGTAATGCCATTGATGAGCAGACGGGCCGTAGGTTGCGTTTAAAGAAATGTAATCAGACTCAGGAAGCTGCCGCTTAGTCTAGTACGGGACAAGAGGTAGGAAAGATATGGCCATTCCAGATATTTGAACGCCTTGGTGGCATTGAGCAGAACTGCTGCAGTGCTGCGTTGGGGATCAACAGCATGAAGAAATGCAAATATAGTTCATAAGTTATGTGCTGTTGAGCAGCCGGGAACAAAGCCGTACTGGTCCGGACGAACAGTGTTAGATAGTAAGGGAGCGGGCGAGAGGCTATCAATTTGACCAAAATTTTGCTATCCCCATTAATCATGGACAGTGGCCCATAGGAGACGCAGTGGCATGTAGACTTGTCAGGTTTCAGTATGGTGACAACTAATGCCTCCGGGAGGGAAGGTGGCAAAATACTGTGCATCAAGGACTTCTCATACATTGCCAGGAGATGGAGAGCGAGAAATTGAGAGTATTCTTTATAAAAGGCTACAGTTAAGTCATCCAGGCCCGGAGCTTTGTCTCAAGACATAATTTGGATGTCTTTCATGATATCCTCAATCGTAAAAGGTACATCTAAGAACAGGTGGTGTGCATCTTCGAGTCAAAGTAATTGTATTGTATCAAAGTAGGAGGTCAGGGCAATAGGATCATGTGGCAGTAAGGAGGTATACTGGTCAGTTTAAAACATGGGCATGACACATCAGGTAGCATCAGGCATGAATGAACTGTCTGCTGGTCATCCACAAGCTCTGTGATGTGGTCACTGGCCTAGGGTTTATGGAGTAGTCCGGCGAGTGTCTCACCTGCCCTGTCCCAGTTCCTGCAGCTCCGAGCAATTGCCTCCTTGCCAAGGTGGTGCGTTCTCTGAGCGCTGCCTCCTCCTGCTCTAAAAGTTTACTCGAGTGATGCTAATGTGTTTGTGTTCTCAGTAGCAAACAATTGGAATTCTAGCGTATGGATATCTATCTCCAGTTGAGTAAAGAACCCGGCGCAATGCCTGATGTACTCCGGCCTGTTTGGCGATACATGTCCCATGGATAACTACCTTAAATGCCTCCCATAGTGTGGAGGGAGAGTCAACTGAGTTTCCATTGTGTTCAAAGTAGTAAAGTATGGCTAATCTAATCTCGGCTTTAAACTCCTGGTCTCTGAAAACATTAGAGGGGAGTCTCCAGGAAAAGGCTCTTTTGTTCTCGTGCCAAGTGCTGGAGGGGAAATCTCCTGGGAAATTGTGCGATGTTTGAGGTCCAGGTGATTACGTTGCTGGTGATCAACCAGTAGTCTATTCTGGACCAGGTGTTGTGGGTGGAGGCGATATATGTGCCCTCTGTGCTGGTGACATGCTGTAGCTGCCAAATGCCAGTAAAATCATTATACATCATGAGTGTGCAGCGGCTCCCTGGTGTCGCGATGGGTGTCACTGGACCTGTCTGCATGCTCATTGAATATCACATTGAAATCCCAAATTACCGTGTCTGGGCCCATAGTGGCCATCAGATGCCAGACCTCGGCAAAGAAGTCTGGATCATCCACATTCAGACCATAGATCGAATAGGGTGTCCCTCTAGTGTCCCCGCTAGGATGACAAACCTGCCCTGTGTATTCCATAACTCCTGGCACGGATGCCATGGCAACCGCTTTCGGAGGAGTATCGCTACACTTCGCACATAGTTAGAGTAGATTGAGACATGTGTCTCTGCGATCCATCCCGTACGCAATCGGGAGCTTCTGCATCAGTTAGGTATAATTCCTGTAGCAGGCATATGTCAATTTGATGCCTTTTTTAAGTACATAAACATCAGCCACATTTTGCACCGATCATTAAGCCCCTGTACATTCCAGGTCAAACACTTAATAGTGTCCACCGAATATCAGAGGGGGCATATGCTCTGTGTCCTGCATGTTTCACCTAAGGAACAGACGTACCACTAGCAATTAACAACTGTATTACTGGGAAGGGGAAAAACTACTTTTGCAAAACAAACAGTAAACATTCCACTCAACAGTAACATCCACCTACCTCCCACTTCAACTCTCCCAATGAGTTGAATTTCCAAATCCCACCCCCATCCAAAAGAACATACCAACAGACAGAAGTATATAGGGAATGATCCCAGGTGGATGCCAAGAGGTCCAGACGTACTCTGCAGCCAGTAAGTGGCTGGACGGCCGGGGATAGGAAAAGAGGGGGAATCCTAAGAGGACTTGGGCACTGTTACCATACCATGGGAGATAGTATGGGGCTCACCAAGACCCCAACGGCACTCCTGTTGGCAGGTAGCACTGAATATTGTTAATATAGGGCCAGAGTCAGACCACTACCAGATTTTGCGGCCTCCCTGCAGAATTGGCAGCATAGTTTACAGTTAATAGTTAGTCACTGTTGCTGAGCTGGCCACCGCTTGAGCCCCGGGAGAGGGTGTGTGTTTTGCATCAGGAGAAGCTAGGCCACAAGAGAACTTTGCTGCAGTCCGTGAATAATGGAATTTCCCATTCAGATTTATATGACGCTTGGCCAGATAGAGCAGCGAGTAGGTGGCACCATTTTTCTGCAGATTGTGTTTGGCAGGCAAAAATTCCCAACGCGCAGCTTGTACCGCCAAGGTAAAATCTGGATACATGGAGATAGTGTTCCCCCGATATTGGATAGACTGGTGTTCTCTGGCAAGATGTAGGATGTTGTCCCAGTCCCTGTAATTCAATAGGTAGGTCGCTATTGGTCTCGCCGTGGCCCCAGAAGGTAGGCACAGACCCAACGATAGGTATGCGTGTTCTTCCATGAACATTGGAGAGAAATTGTCTCTGAACAGCACCCTCAGCATGGTCTCGGCATAGGTTTCCATCGTGTCCATGACTGTAGATTCAGGGACACCAAAGATGCAAAGGTTATTCGGTTGGAAGCGTGCATGGAGACCTTCATTTTTGTTTTTTATAACTTCCAGCACCTTTTCCATTTGAAGGAAACTGTTCCCCAGACGATGTGTGTGTATCCTCAATGTCGGCTGTGTGAAGCTCAAACTGGTCTACACGCTCCTCATGCTGTCCACCTTCTCTTTGAGGTGGTCGAATCTCTTGGTGATGAAATCAATTTTTGAGTCAGTAGTGTTCAGGCTATGTTTAAGATCCATGAACATGGTCTTAATGTCCTGAGCAGCTAGGGCCCCCTCATTCTTCAGTGTGTCCGGCACATGGTCCCCCGGCTCCAGATCCGCTGTGAGCATGGGGCACTGGCTTTCAAAATTCAATTTAGCTTGTTTGTTGTCACTTTTGCTCTTAGTGAAGTTCATAGAGCTTTGTGGGTTACCATGAATGAGAGGGCAGGTGGTAATTTTGCCTAATCAGGTGTGTTTTTGGCCTCAATGGTCGGGGTCCGGCCACATACCAGCAACCAGCCACCTGGAGGCACAAACAGACCCAACTCCTGTGTGTCTTGTGCACTGTCCCCTGGCTCCAGGTCTGCAGCTCACGCAAGGCACGGTGTTTCAAAATTTAATGTTGATTACTTGCTGTCGCTTTTGCCCATATTGGAGACTAGAGAACCTCATGATGTACCTTTAATGGGAGGGCATGCGTCATGCTTACCATGTAAAGCCCCTGCAGATATGGGCACTTTGTCAGGACCATGTAACCTAATCTAGCAATGATTGGGGTTATAGTAGTGGTAATTAGCAGCAATTCCCAATCTCAAAAGTCACCCTCACAGTATAGGGTATACCTTATGATATCTAAAATCTGACCCAATTTGAGTAAGTAAATGGCCCCTTAAGTGATGGTAGAGACTGTGCTAGCTGCGGAGTGAAAGGCATGCAGCATGCATGGAAAGCTGTGACCTACCTCTCTCCTCCATCCTGACATTTGAGATTGGGTATTGCTGCAAGTATCACTACTATAACTCCAATCATTGGTAGATTAGGTTATATGGTCCTGATGAAGTGCTCAGATCCACACAGACTTTACATGGCATGAAACATATTGACCGCCGTTCTCACTTTCCTGTGAGCTGTACCAAATCATTTTTTCCAACACAGCCACCCTTTGTTTTTATTTATAACAAGAGGTTCCACATTTTAAAACTTTCAGGGTCTCTCTTAGTTATTTTTATACCACACTTATAGCAATCTACACACACAGCACCTCTACTTACACTTCATCATGGTGTCTTATTTTACAAGACCTCCGGCAAAGAGCCACCTCGAGTGGCTCGTTGGGCATTGCAGGGCCGGCCCAACGAGGAGCTGCTCGATGATGAAGCATGACACGCATCTGGGTGTGTGAGTGCTCTTGCTTCTGAGCAATCATATCCCCCTAATCTGCTTGCTCAGACCACTCCCGACCTACTGCCTTTTTTGTTTGATTTTCTGATTCTTTTAGGAAGTGCATATTCCACTTGTATACTTCTATATATTAGCTCCTTGACTTCCATGTGGATAAAGGCACAAAGCTTTCAACTCTCAAGTGACAGTTATGAAAAAATTAAAAGGACACAACATTAATCATAAAATATTTACAAAACATCATCTATGAACAACTAATCTGCAGACTGCTACAGCCCAGTTATAGTGTGTTGTAAAGCAAGCTAGTCTAATATTACAGTCAAAGCAGACTACAAATGTGCATACAATTCCTCATCACAGTATAGCCCTCGGGGTTCTTTACTATCAAAAGCCAATAAAAATTTGGACTCAAGTACTTTCAGTTTCTTCTCTCAATCGCTTCCCCTGACTTCTTTAAGAATCCCACCTATAACACTATACTTAAGTTCTCTTGAATCACCTTTGCTACTTATGACATTAGATGTCCCATCACTGTATACAAGTATACATCTCATGGATGGTTTGAGAGCGATAAGACACTTTCTGAGGGCCAGACCAATTAGATTTTATAAGCACACAAACATGATCTTAAGTATGACTGAATGGTGTCTGAACCATAATATATTCTTTTTAACTACGAAGTCTATGAACAGCAACAGGGGACTTCTATTGGCACCTGTTTCACCCTCAGCTATGCATATTTACTTGATTTTACACAAGAGGATTCTGCAACATTTGAGAGCTATAAATAAATCTTGAGGCATCTTATCCTGTGGCTATTCTCTGCACTAGGTTTACTGAAAAGGTTGGAAATCAACTCATTGTTACTAATAGACAGTTTGACATCCAGAAATTCCACCTATTTTCCACTGATTGTACTTGTAAATTGTAGATTCAGATCATTTTCATTAATTTTAGATCCCATCGAGTAGGCTTAGCACCCATCACCTCTCCTTATATAAAAAATGAAATCGATGAAATGCACCCGCATAACAATCTTGCTCATTCATCTCTCAAGTAGAGGGCTATTGAGCACCTGCACCTCCCACCTGCCTATGTGTAAATTTGCATAGCTGGGGGCTAAGCAGGTGCACATCGCAGTCCTCTGTTGCTGTTCAAAGACTAAGGGCCTGATTTAGATCTTGGCGGTAATGGTCCCGCTGTTGCTTTTCAGTTGGATTCCCTGTTCGCCAACTAGGCAGTCCGCCTGCTCTAATTAGATGCTGTTGGGTCCATTGAATGAAAAACCGTCGGAGTGCTGCTGTCTATGACAGAATTTCTCACCTGCGTTGACGGTGCCATAGAGAAAAGCGGCTGTTGGAGGGAGTACAGCCATTTGTCTGCCGGGCCAATCATGATGTTCCTTCTAGCCGACGTAACTGTGGCAGCTAAACCTCCACACCTGAGTTGGTGGATTGTAATGGATATAAGGCAGAAACTCATCTTCTCTCACTTTAACATGTCCTTTTCCACCATGGGGCCAATCTGCCAAGTCCTGCCACTGCTGCTGCTGCTTGACCACGAAGCAAATCAACAACGTCATCGCCGGCACCGAAGGTAAGCTCCTCTATTACCTGTTACTTTTTGACTTGGCGTCCCGCTCCTGCAGCACACCGGTCATCTCCCAAACTAGGTAGTCCCGTCCCGCTCCTGCAGCACACCGGTCAACTCCCAAACTCCTCGCCAAACAGTCCTGGGAGGACTGCATCATCCAGCATCCTGAGTGCAGGGCGCGCATAAAGGGAAGGAGCAACCCCACGGCGCGGTGTAGTCGCGTCCTGCTCCTGCAGCACACCGGTCATCTCCCAAACTCCTCGCCAAACAGTCCTGGGAGGACTGCATCATCCAGCATCCTGAGCGCAGGGCGCACATAAAGGGAAGGAGCAACCGGACCCAGGTCATAGTGGACCCCCAGTCAAGAGAAGAAGGGTGGTGGCCCCACTAAGCAAAAATTTGCTAAAGGATCATGTCCTGGGAAACGATCTAGGACAGATGATTTGGATGTGGGCCAATTAGAGCCTGTCAATTCGAGGGACCCAAACACTTTTGCTATACCTATAATTTCGCATGAGGAGGACTTTTTGAAACGGATAGAGACTATGGTTTCCGTTTGATTGAATCCTGTTTTGCATAAACTAACTAGATTAGAAGAAAGGTTGTCATTACTGGAGGTTGGCTCCAGATTGCACAGCACTCATGAATCTAGATCCCAGGCTAATGCAACAGAGGGGGTGTTGGCACAGATACAGGCTACTCCGGCCATAGTTACATTCCCTAGCCTGGAGACAGATAGCCATGTCTCTCACCAGTCTTCTGGGCCCATCGCGTCCATAGTAGGGTCAGCTCTCCATACAACGAAGGGAGCTGCATTGACTACTAATAATATTAATAACCCACAAGGTGAAACTCTAGGATCCAGAAGGGACCAGCAGAATTTAACCTTAGTTGTAGCTTCCACCAGACCTACTCCTTCTACTAATCCCCAATTGGATCAAAGGGGGGGGGTGGCGATAAAGCAGTCAATCCAAGACAGTATATGAATAGTGAGAACTACCCTATCCATCTCCCCCCGGCAGCAATGCCATTAGTAATAGTACTGAGAAATGTTCCACCTCCGATGGAGGGTCAAGTGGAAACTACTTTGCAGCTGATAAACAAGTCCCTTCATTGGCTGAATTGTTATGCAGCGGGCCCTAGTAGTGGGGTCCCATACTTAGCGAATCAAATCATTATGGCCAGAAGGGCAGGGTGGGTGGTCGCGTCCCAGAAAACCTCTCATGGTGATTGTATTGTGATTAACTTTAATAATTCCTATGTTGTAAAACTTCTTTTGGATCATTTGTCCAGATTCCCTCCCGTTGGGACGCAGATCATCGCAGTTTCGCTAGGTTATTTTTATAGGCCTTTCTTACTCCCTGTGTCGGGACCGTCACTTCATATTAGGAAAAACCTAGGAAATTTGAATGAGATGTACAACCAGGGAATTCCGCTGGAGAACAGATTTGCCCCCCTTTCAGGGTTAGATCAGTGTGATTGACTTCTAGAGAGCAGAGAGATGGGTCAGGCTGTACCGCCCATAACTAGTCTCACAAATGAAATTAAGGGAGAAGTGACTATAACCCCTAGTAACACTACAAGAAGGCTGTCAGAGGTAAGAAGAACAGTATCCTGGAATGTCGCAGGTTTTGTAAACAAACTTGGGGACGCCCAATGGCTCAGTCTGTGGCAGGATCATGATATCACCTGCGTTCAGGAGACCTGGGCCATAGAAGATACCTTTGTAAATGGATACCGTTCTTTCCAGACAAGAGCCACTCCGTCCCCATCGGGAAGAGCAAAGGGAGGAGTAATCACTTTAATTCCAAATACACTACCAGTAAAAGTAAAGATGATTGAAGGAACTTCCCCAAATTTTCATCTCATTATCCTAGAGTTTATGAACCGAGATCAATGGCTTTTAATAAACTTTTATAATAATAATTTTGGCATAAATAGGTATAAAATTCTGGATGAAGGGAACTGTGCCATTGACAAGGCAACTATTTGTTATTAAAAAAAAAGGCGGCCTTTAACATTGTATGGTTTTGAGACTTTAATCTACATCAGTGCAAACACAATTTAGAGAGGGTTTGTGGTGTGGCAATCCTGTCCATCACTTTTCGCATAATACTTATGGAAACTCTCTCAATACCTTAATGTCAATAAGAAATATGGTTATGGTCAACAGCTTAGCCGCTAGTAACGATACCCTATTGCCAACGTTTCGTAGGGATCATCAGGAATCGACTATTGACTTTATACTGGTTTCAAATCCCTTAAATATCAGATGTAGCAAAGTAACTATTGAATTCAATACCTTTAGTGATCATGCGATTTTAATGTGTGAAATTAAATTTAGCCAGAAGTCTGCGACAAACCCTCAGATAATTGGTCGACCAATATTAGCAAGGCGAAACGGATACCAACTGAAGTGGCCAAAAATTGATAAAAGGAAGGTCATACCAAAAATTATCAGGAGTGCCCTTCCCAACATCAGTAATTGTTTAGATCCTGACAACGACCCCCAGTCTGTGGTATCTTCCTTTGTAGACTTTTTAGAATGCATAAGGACGTCACTTGTCAAGAACAGCACCAACAAGCTGAAAAGGGGGAAGGGCTGGTTTGACTCTACTTGCTCCCAAAAAAAGAAAGCGCTTACTAAAGCTTTAGGGGTCAAGCCTAGAAATATTTCAGAAATTTCTATTCTTCGAAGGGAATATAAAGCGGCGAGGAAAACAGGGAAAAGGAACTAAAATTAGAAATCTGGGCAAATTTAGAGCAGGCCTCGGCCTCAGGCAACTCAAAGGAGTTTTGGGGAATAATAAATAGTCCGCATTTTAAAACTCCAAATGACCCAATCCTTGATGTTAATGTGGGGGAGGAGGATTGGGTGGCTCATTTCAAAGGCGTTTTCTCCCCAACTGATTACGTATCACCATCAGCAACTATCACCCCTGAGATTTATCTTTCATTCAATTATAATGAAGTCAGGAATGGGATTGAGGCATGCAGTAGTGGGAAAGCCCCGGGCCTGATGGTGTCCCAATGGACTTCTTCTTTGAGAACATGGATATATGGGTCCCCTTTCTAACTAATGTTTTTAATAAAATCGCCATAGTGGGCCCCCCAAGTCCTGGAAAACAAGTATTATCGTCCCCATTCATAAAAAAGGAGACAAAAATAATCCCAAAAATTATCGACCGATCTCGCTGATCGATACGACCGCAAAACTTATGGGCCGCCTACTTTTAACGATATTAGAGGCATGGGCGAGGAGTAAAAACATCTTAATGGAGTCCCAATATGGATTCCAAGAGGGAAAAGGAACAATAGACCAATGCCTGAATCTGTCATTGATCATGGATAGATATGTCAGAGCCAAGGGTGGGAAGATCTATCTTGCCTTCATGGACTTATCCACAGCTTTCGACTGCGTGTCCCACCCTAGACTCTGGCCGATAATGGAGGAGATGGGAATAGATCAGGCATTGGTTGATTTCATTAGGCAGTTGTATTCTGACGCCTCCTCCTCAGTCCGCTATGGGAGGAACGGGGAGTGTACCCACTCATTTAAGATCTTGAGAGGGGTAAGACAAGGCTGCGTCCTGGCACCATTTTTATTTTCCATCTACACTAATGGTGTGGGAAAACATCTCGAGGGCGCAGCCTTGGACGTCCCTGTCCTTGCTAACCACCAGCAGTTACCAATGCTAGCATATGCAGACGACGCCGTTTTGATGGCGAGAACTGGGAGGGGGCTCAAGTATCTTATATCTGCCTACGCGACTTTCATGGAATCATTAGATTTAAAGGTCAACAAGACCAAATGTTTTGTTATCATTGCGGGGGGGGGAGAAACATGATAGACCTCCTTCTTTTTTTATGGGCTCCGGTAAGATTGAGGTGGTGGACTCGTTCCCCTATTTAGGAGTCCTTTTTGATAGAAACCAATCATGGTCTAAATTACTAGAGAGAAGAGCATTGGGCATGCAGAGAAGCCTTATGGCACTGAAAACATTCTCTAAAAGGCTGGGAGCCAAACCTCTGATCCCAATGAAAAAAATTTACCATGCTAAAACTAAGGCGGCAGCAGTATATGGTGCAGCGATATGGGGGATGGCTCCCAGTGATACTCTGCAGTCCATAGAGAACACATTTTTTAAGTCTTTTACTTCCGTTCCACAGTCATATTCAAACTATGTTTTACATATGGAATTGGCTTTACCATACATCATTGATATGATTAAAATAGCACCACTCCTACTGTGGCACTCTATCTGGCGCAGGATGACAGTTCCCCTCACGCAAAATCTGATAACACTCATTCTAAAGTCAGACAATTACAGTAGGGTTAAGTGGCTACAGTATGTGGAGTCGGAATTATCTGCTATTGGTTTAAGCCGCCTTTTTAAAGACCCCTCTACTTGTAAGTCCATGTCTAAGCAAAAACTGGTTGAGACATTCATTTTGAGGGCACAATATCTGAGAAAGGAAAAAAACTCCCACACCCAGACGGTTCGTCTGTATGAATTAACACCAGTGTTGATGGAGGGAAGTTTTCTGTACTTGGCTGATGTCACACTTTCACATCACAAATACATTTTACTGAGATTTCGCTTAAATATGATCCCTTTGATTATAGGATTTCCAGGGAAGCAATATAAACATTCCGATCTCTCAAAATGTCCTTGTGACAACAAGTCCCCACAAAATGATCTCCACGTTTTGTTTTTCTGTGGTTTTTATTGTCAAGAAAGACACAAATTTATTGTACCAATTTGCAAGAGTCATAATTTTAAATTTTGCCGTGTAGCTCTGTTCTTCCTCAAATCCTTGCAGAACCCTTATGTCTGTTTTTCTCTAGCCTCATTTCTCTGGGCATGCCTGAAAAAGAGAAAGCAGCTGGGCCCTTAAGATATAGCAGGATGGCTTATTATGTTTTTTATTGTATACATATAGATGAATTGGATTTTATTATATAATGAATGCTTGCATTCTTTTTACACCTGGGTTTATGATAATTTTTATTCTGTCTTTTATAAACTGTGACTGTAACCACTTTTATGATCTTATGATTAAGATCGAATAAAGGACTTTGAACTTGAACTTGACTTGGTGGTTTACATTTGCTGTGGACTCATGCATTTTGAAATCTCTCACACAAGCAATAGCATATCAATGTGCAATGCATATGTGTGTAATGTTGGCATTTGAGAAATTTAAAGAAACACACTTGTATGATCATATTGTAGTTCTAAATTTGGTGCACTTGCGCAAAAAAGGAAATCAATCAATAATTCCAAAAGCCACCATACGGGTGTGTTTAAATACATTTTGAAAATTGTAAAATTAGACACATATGTATTATACATTATTGGGATCAGTGCAATGCAACATGATGTAGAGATTTCACTAGATAAGGTGCAACCTTTGCCTTATTATTACTTGTAAAATCAAGGTCAGTGCCAAAATTGAATCATTCAACATATTCATCCATGTACATTTCCCCTTGTCTACTTCATTTCCTATATTGTAGCCAATTTCAATTGTCACATTATTTATTAAGGTGTAATGCATATGTGCGTATTCATATCAGTAATCAAGGTGAAATAAACACACCTGTTGTAACACTTCAAAGAATAATTTCGAACATTATTTGTTGGTGCAAGTGTCCATTATCATGATGAATGCCTGCAACTAAATTCAAATGACCATCACATACTATTTTAACCAGTGTGTGCACTTAACACAGTAAACATTAAAACATATGTTATATTTCCTGCCATATTGGTAAATAAAAATATATATTTCACGTTTTAGTCAGAAACATTGCTACTAGGAATTAAACAATTGCCAAGGAAAATTAATTTCAGGACAAACTTGATGAAATCAAAATGGTGGTTGATTACACCAAAGAGCTATGTCTCTCAAATAAAAAATACATTAAATGGCAGTCCATTATAATGTAATGTCCAGTGCAATGGTGTGCTGCAGCACTCAGCTTGCCTCATAAATAACTTCCAAGGGGAACCTCCTCAGTAAGGGGCATCTAATGGGCACAGAGCAGGCACCTCAATGATCTTTCTTGGGAGGGGGGATTTGGGTTTGGGAGGGGTGGTTTTGGCTTTGGGAGGGGTGGTCCATGATATGGGAGGGGTGGGTTGGGTCAAGGCAAGGGAAAATAATACATCTTCACAGTGAAAATGGGGAGGACGGTTGGCAGGGAGTTGGGGTTGGGAGGTAGAGGGAGTGGCAGTGGGTAATGTGTGTGTGTCTGTTGAGGTTGCAGTTGCCTGCAAGTCTGGTGTTTGTCATGTATGTTTGGGTGTGTCTTTCTTCCTAGGTGCATGTTGTTTGGGTGAGTTGGGGGCATTTGTGTTTTGTGGGTGTTGTTTCTAATGTATGTGTGTGTGTGGACAAGTGTGCTGTTGAGATGCTGGGTGTGGTTGTGGTGCTTGTGGATGTGGTGGTGCATGTGGGTGTGGTAATGGGTGTAGTATCTATGGGTATGCTGGTGGTGGTGGTGCATGTGGTCGTGGTGGTGTGTGTGGATGTGCTGGTGGTGGTGCATGTGGATGTGGGGGTGGATGTGGTGTCTGGGTGTGCTGTGGTGGGTGTGGGGGTGGTGTCTGTGGGTGTGCTGGTGGTTGTGGTGATGGTGGTGGTGGGTGCTGGTGTGGTGGTAGGGGCGGGTGCGGTGTCTGTGTGTTGTTTGGGTGTGTGCCTGTGTTATTTGGTGTGTTTGTGTTTATGTGTGGGTATGCTGATTGTAAACGTTGGAGTGGGTGCATGCAAAGGAGTGAGTGTGCTTGGGACAGGGCTGGGAATAGGAATTGGGATGGGGAACGGGCCTGAGTTGTGGCACAAGATTGGGCTAGTTAGCAGGCTGTGGTCAGTGAGGAGGCTAGGCCTGTAAATGCTCTCTGCAGGCCAGAAATAGCACTATGAATGCCTACTAGGTAAGCTACCAATTGTTGCATGTGGCAACTAAGTCATTGGATGGCATTCAGGAGTGCAGTGTGGCCTACAGAGATGTTCTGTAGGACTTCAATAGCCTCCTCACTCTTTGCGGCCAAGGGGGCAGGGGTTGAGGTGCCTGCAGCAAAGGAGACTCCACCTCTTTTAGGAGGGTGGGTTTGGCCAACTAGGGGGGAGCAAGAGGGAGGGTGGAGATGCTTTACTGGGTGGTGGACAAGGATGCAGTTGTTAGAGTTCCCGAAGGGTCCGCCACCACTAGTGAGTGCCCGTTTGTGGAGGCCTCCGAAGATTATGTTGTAGAGCTGGCAGCCTCCATTGCATTCACCTCACACTCCTTGCCACTGGGTCCTTTGGTGTCGGTGGTCTCAGCACTCGAACCACAGTGGCCAGCTGCTTTACCACCTACGTGGGCAATGTCTCATCCGCCAGCTCCTGATGATGCCGAAATGACATACACAATAGTTTTATTGTATCTGTATAAATAGTACTGATCATTAACTTTGATCACAAAACATTTTCCATGTTTTCATATTTCACCTGCTTTAAGGCTCTCAAACTTTGGTTGTACATTAACATAAGCTCATGCATGTAGGCAACATTTTCAGAAACCACTTGGTCACAGTTTTGTAATTCCCCATGATAGCTCCTATATCATGTAAGGTCTTTTCTCTTATCCATTTTTATTTATCTGCAGGAACTGCTTAACAACTCTGAATGATTGGGCTTTGTTGTTTAGAATAGTGAAATTATATCATCAAAAATGATATAATCCAAAAATACCTTTGTACAGTGTGTTTACAAGGCCCAAAAATCCACCTATTTTCATTCCTGAAAAGTAAAATATGAGCCAATGTCTGTCAACAAATACTGCAGTGCTGTACTAATATTTGTAAAAAATGAAAGACAGTTTCCTTTCTTTGTGCATTTCACAATGGTAACACTTACTTCAAGTAACTAAAGCATATTTCAAATGTAAAAACTATTGTATGGATTCTGTACTGAAGTAGCATATCAATGTATAATGCACTATGTAGATACCTATGCTGTTGAAGAAATTAAGAAAAATATTTTGTGGTGGATTGACAAATTACTTCTACAACATAAGTAAATACATATGCCTTGAACATTTCTAATCCACTTCAGTACAGAGCAAAACATTTTCACATTTGACTCTTAAATATCTCTAGTTATTTGAAGTCTGTTTTACCATTGTGAAATTGTTTTACAAAATATGCTAGCTTTCACTTTAGGCAAACATTGGTACAATATCACAATAAATATTACATACACTGATTCATATATAATTTTTCATCAAAGATTCAAAGGCAATTCACAATATGCTACAGATTACACCTTGATGCTTTTCTACATTTTCCAAATGAGTCATGATTTGGGCCTGATATTGAGTTTTCCAGATGGGAAACTCCATATATGTGAAGGAACAGTTTATCTGCAAAAGTCCCTTTAAATATCACATTTTTCTCCATCATTGATTTATCATCTGGACATAACAAAGGACATTGTAAAATGGTTATAGGTATGTGGTACCCTGTCACCAATGTATTCCTTTCTGTCTTGTACCTAAAATTGTATGCCAATCACAATTATTTCTCAAAAAACAGACTAGCTTACATGCACATTTGTGAAGGAGTAAGATATCGTGATAATCTGCCACTTTTACCATGAAAGAAATAGTATTTTTGATTTAAAACACACTTGGGATAGGTTTTGAATAAAAGATGTTGCCATTTAATCTGATTTTACTAGTCATTTTGACTCACATGTTCACTCTTTGTGTATAAAACCAACTTACCAATGTGACATTTGGAACATCCAATGTATCATTGTTAGAAATGGGATCTCTAGTGGCAAGGGCTTGCACCTTTGTCCAAGTAGGGACCGTTCTTCCTAGTCAGGGTAAGGCTGTTACACTCGTGAAGTAACCCCTGCTCACCCTCGTGGTAGCTTGGCACGAGCAGTCAGGCTTAATTCAGAGGCAGTGTGTAAAGCATTTGCACATAACCAACAATAATACAGTGTAAGCACTACAAACGGACACCACACCAGTTTAGAAAAATAACCAATTTTTATATACTCAAGACAAGACCAATTACGACAAAAATCCACAATACTATACTTTAAAAACGAATGCTTGATAAGGTAACTTCTTCTTTGCAGGAATAGTCCAAAAACAAAGTTCGTACGAGTCGGTAGCTCCATCCGAGCCTACCGCGATGCTGAAAACCACAGAGTCTAACAGTTCCAGCCGACCGCGTCGATACGGGCCAGCAGAGTCGTGAACAGACTCGGTCACAGTACCTTTCTCGTTGTGGCTGGTACGGAGTGTACGAGCCGGTCGGCGTTCGTCGCGGTTGCGGTGCAAGACGGAGCGATGCAAGGTGCGGTGTCCCTCGATGCAGTGCAGGCAGCGGCTCGATGAGCGTCGTGCAGACGGAGTCGGTGAGTCCAAGGCGTGCGATGCAGGGTGAGTGGATGCTCGATGCAGTGCTGACAGGTTGCGATGCAGGCGACCAAGCCGGAGTGCGGGAGCTGGCGTCGGACAGCGGTGCGAGTCGGAGCGGTGCGTCGCAGACGTGCGAGCGGTGCCCCAAATGCGATGCGGTCACGACTCTTGAGCCAGTTGCAGCGACCGCGTCGGTCGGGTCCGGCTGGTTCAGTGAAGCGATGCGATGCGATGCGAACTGCGGTGCCCACAGGTCACGGTGCAAGCAGCGGCTCGATGTGGACGGCGTCGGACGTCGCCTACGGTGAGACCAGGGTTTCGATGCGAAGCGGGGCGATGCGGTCTGCGGTGCAAACAGGTCACCGGCCAGGGATGGGTTCGGTTGACGGAGTCGGTTGCGGTTCCCTTCCTCTGTGGCAACTGAAACAGCGTTCCAGAAGCGGTACCCAGAGGCTTGTGAAGTCTTTGCAGTCCCTGAGACTTCTTAACAGGAGGCCAGCTCGGTTCCAGGCCCTTGGAGATACTCAGCACAAGTTTGTAGAAAGTTCAGTCCAGTCCTTTCACTGACCAAGACAGAAGCAGCAACTGCAGGCCAACCCAACAAAGCAACAACACAGCAACGGGGCAGTACTCCTCCTGGCAGCTCTTCCAGCTCTTCGTCTTGGCAGGTTCCTTGATTCCAGCGAGATCTAAATTCATGGGGTCAGGGCCCCAATATTTATATCCCAAATTCCTTTGTTCTCTGAAGGCAGAGAGGCCTTTGCCTAGTCCAAACCAGTTCTGGAGCACTTTGTTGACAAGTCTCCGTCCCTTCTTTCAGTGAGTAGGCCAGGGACATCAGACGCACCACAGGAGGTGGAGCCAGCATTGTGGAGGGAAGGCACTGTCCTATTCAGGGCCCAGGTGCAACACCTCCCACCCATCTACATGTAGATCTTGCTATTCAGCCCTGTGCTGACTCACCCTGTCTCCTGGCATCCCCCAGCCCCTGTCACTCACACTCCAGACAAGGAATACACAACCTCGCAGAGGCAGGCTTGGATAGTTAGACAAGAAAATACCCACTTTCTAAAAGTGGTATTTTCAAACACAGAATGTTAAAACCAACTTCACTAAAAGCTGCATTTTATCATTCTGAGTCCAGGCATACTAAACTCGAATTTCTACCATGTTCCCGGGGTCAGTTAGGATTATAAGCTGTAATATTCAAAAATGCACATTCTGGCCTAGGGGGAACCGGTAGCCTTGCAATAGTGAAAAACGAACTAGGCTGTAATTCACTATCAGGACATGCCACACACACCAGGGCATGTCCTACCTTTCGCATACAACGCACCCTGCCCACAGGGGTACCTTGGGCCTACCTTAGGGGTGACTAACATGTAGCAAAGGGAAGGTTTAGGGACTTGCAAGTGTGTGCACTTGCCAAGTCGACATGGCAGCCCCAGGCTGCGCACAGGCTCTGCGGTGGCAGGCCCAAGTTACACTTTACGGGCTGTTTGCGTGGGTGGCACAATCCAGTGCTGCAGCCCACCAACAGCATTTGGTCTATAGGCCCTGGCACTCGCAGTGCACTTTACAAGGGACTGACACATAAACCAAATAGGCCAATCATGGAAACACCAATCCATAACACATTTTATACAGGAGCACTTGCACTTTCCCACTGGACAGCAGTGAGGAAAGTGCGCAGAATCATTACACCAGCAAAAACAGAGTCAAAACCGGGAGGTCAGAAAGCAAAAAGTCAGGGGAAACACGCCAAAAGATGCCAAGTCTAACAATCATATTAGCATTTTATGCTATGCCACCTGTAATAGGGCTAATGTAACATCATTCATAATAGTGAAGGGGCATCTCACCCAACACACACTTACCACGTTGGAAGGACTTGCCGAGGTGGACTTCTGATGACTTCTTGGTTCAGCGTCATAGGTCCTCCCACCTCTTACAACAGTGAATGCTGTGCCGCTTGTAGACACCCAGGGTCCACACCTTCTTAGCGAAGGCCTTCTATATCTCCTTTTTCTGATGGGTGTTGACCTATATGGATACAAGAAATGAAAGAAAAAAGAATTGTTTTGTGACTTGCTGTTTGTATTGATACAACACAATTTTACTACATCAATCACAAATGTTAGTTGAGTTATTACACAATATATTTGTCATTAATTATGCCAAAATATGACAACAAATAATACTTTTGTTGTAACCTGTTGACTTTCCTTATCCCTTGTCATTCCCTAAATTTAATAATCCAGGCTAGTGACATCACCTAGGCCAGGGGGCTCCAGCATTTCTTGTAATGAGAGCTACTTCTCATCAGTGAATATCACTGTGAAATACTGAAGGCTATATAACTTGCGCATTGTAATCATGCCCAGCTACAATGTCTTGAAGACTAGAGTCCACAGAGCCAGATACTATGGTATGAACTTAATACCATGACCAAGGTCACTATGAAAGGGCTTCCATGTGTGTCATTGAGAATGTGCTCTTTGGGGATATATGAACCTGTGTGCGTATGAAGGGGATATATTTGTATGGGTGACTGAGAGCCTGTGAAATTCAACTGTTTGTGTAATTTATAACTCTCCATTTCATTTTTCTTCCATTTAAAAGCATTTAGAAGCATCATTTTGTTTACAACTCCAATTTAGAGTTGACAAGGAATGTTTTCTAAGAATCCTATACCTCAGTGCTTCAGTTGTTCACCTCTGTGACTCAGCCCCAGGATGGCCCCCAAAACTGACTGAGCACTGCTCATTGTCAAGCCCTGCTATGAGCAGCCTGATGATCATGATGTCACATGAACACAGCCTTCCCTTAACTTTGAAATACAAATATGACCTTGCGCTCATTCGAAAAATAAATCAAGGCTGTGAGTTACTCTGAAGGTGAGTGGGAGCTACTGGGAGCTGCCAAACGAGTGGTTAGTGACACCTGATCTAGGCTGAGTGATATATGGGATAATATACATAGCAAGCATAATTTTAATTTGGTATGTAAATACTTATATATATGGGCAGTTATAAATGAGATATAATGTGTTTTTTATTTTTTCATGGTGTGAAATTTCTACATTTCACATTAAATACTTGTGTATATATATATTCACTGAAAAAACCATAGGTTTTAGGGACAGTTATAGTTAGTTGGACATTGCACTCGTACAAAACCCGTGAAATTCCCCCGTTATAGTTAGTTCAGCTAACTATAACTCGCGCCCCGCAATGCACTGCTGATGACGTCACATATTACATCACTCATGACATGGTCAGTGACATCACTGATGACATCACTGATGACATCTCAAATGACATCATCCAGTGACTGTGTGTTTCTGTAAAGTTTCAATATTTTTAATATATATAGGGAAAGGCGTATTGAAGAATGAGTGGGTGTATAAGTGTCTGTATGAATGATTTAGTAGGTGCGTGACTAACTCTATAAGTGAGTGATTAAACGTATCTTACTGAATGCATGGGTTAGTGACTAAACTGGGTGAATGTCTGTATCCGTCTGTCTGTTGCTGTGTAAGTGGCTGCATGGGTTTGTGAATAGCTACATGAGTGTCTATATGAGTTATTGATTGGTTGTCTGAGTATCTGTATGGGTGCCTGAGTGTTTGTGTGGGTGGGGTGTGTGCGACTCTGTGCATAGATGTGTGAGTGGGTGATTCACTGGGTGGATGGTTTCAAGAGTGCATCTGTGATAGACTGTATGGGTGGGTAAGTGTGTGTAAGAGTGTGTAAGAGTGTGTTAGTGAGTGAATGTATGTCCTAGTGGTACATGTGTGAGTAACTACATATGTGAAAGGCAGTATATATGTGTGTTGGAGTATATAAATAGCTATAAGCGAGAGTGTGTGATTGTGAGAGTGACTGTATGGATGAGTGTGTGCTTGTATCAGTGATTGTATAAGTGCGTAAGAATGTGCTAGTATTTGTATGAGTAAGTGAGCTGGTGTGTGTATAACTGTATAGGTGAGTAAATGGCAGTGTGTTTAATTATTTGCATGACTGACTAGGTGTGTGAGTACCTCTATGGATGAGTGGCGGTGTTTGAGTGTCTATATAGGAGTATGAGTGCATATGATAGTCCTGTACTGAGTGACCGTAAGTATGAGTGACTGTACGGGTGAGTGAGTGGATGTGTGTGTAGACCTAAGAATCAGTGAGTGGGTATGTAGTTATTGGTGTTGGAGTGTCTATGGTTTTGCGAATGGCAGTCTGTAATTTAGAGTGGGTGTATCAAAGGTTATATTAGGGTGTGAGGAGGTGCATCAGATTATAACGTGGATGGTGTCATCAGTGATGTCATCAGTGATGTCATGAGTGATGTCACTGACCATGTCATGAGTGATGTAATATGTGACGTCATCAGCAGTGCATTGCGGGGGCGCGAGTTATAGTTAGCTGAACTAACTATAACGGGGGAATTTCACGGGTTTTGCATGAGTGCAATGTCCAACTAACTATAACTGTCCCTAAAACCTATGGTTTTTTCAGTGAATTTGTAAGGTTTTTTAAATGCTAATTTCTAACTATAACGTGCCTGAAACCTATGGTTTTTTCAGTGAATTTCAAAGGTTTTTTAAATGCTAATTCCAAACTATAACATGTCTGAAACCTATGGTTTTTTTCAGTGAATTTCAAAGGTTTTGTAAATGACAATTTTTAAATGTATTAATTGTTATATTTATTTTTTTGATACTGATTTACCACATTTTTTTAAACTATTTATTTTTAGATATTTTATTTTTTAAATTACATTGTAATTACATTATACATTACATTACAAAATATACTTTCTCAGAATGAATTACTTTAGTTTAAATACTTTGCAAATAGGCAATAGACTTTTAAGTACAGTAGTTACAGTTGTTGCAATGGGCAACACAATTTCAAACACAATGCAACATTGAGCTCAATGTGAATTTCTAGTTAAATGCAATTAGTTACTTTATGGATTACTTTTTCTAACCACAGGACTGGATCCTAGATTCAGTCCTGGGACATCTCCTGTAAACAGTTGAGTAAAAGCGTTTTGGTTACAGTAGTGATTTTTAAGGAATATTATTGTATTTTAAAAGTTGACAGAAACTTCTTCACATAGAATCACCAATGTTATCCTATGGGAGGAAATTCACTTAGCAGGTAAGTAGTGTTATCGTTACTTTTTCTTACTCAGTGCTGGATCCTGGATCCAGCACTGGTGCATCTCCTGTAAACAGTTGAAAGAATGCGTTTAAGTCATACAGGCGATTTTTAAGGAATATTTGTAGTTTGTGAAAATCGACACTTTGAAACTTTTCTGCTGAAAACCAGACAATGGATTCCTATGGAAGGAAATACAAGTTACTGGTAAGTACTGGGCTCAAAGATGCAGCACTGAGGTCTCTCCTGATAACAGGTGAGTAAATCGGAATTCGTAGTTCGGCTGATTTTAGAGGAATATTATAAAGTTCCAAAACTCCACACTTAGAAGAATTTCCAAGTGAAACCAGTCAATGTTAGCCTATGGAAGGAAATTAAAGTTACTGGTAAGTACGGTTAAAATTACTTTTCAGGATCAGTACTGGGCTCAAAGATGTAGCACTGAGGTCTCTCCTGATAACAGGTGAGTAAATCGGAATTGGTAGTTCTGCTCATTTTAGAGGAATATTTGTATGTTTCAAAAATCGACACTTCGAATTTTTTTCAGCAAAAAGCAGGCAATGATATCCTATGGAAGGAAATTCAAGTTACTGGTAAGTACGGTTAAAATTACTTTTCAGGATCAGTACTGGGCTCAAAGATGCAGCACTGAGGTCTCTCCTGATAACAGGTGAGTAAATCGGAATTCGTAGTTCGGCTGATTTTAGAGGAATATTTGCACAATGGTGAAGGAAGGGGGTGGGGCCTGAGGTGACATGTCTGCAAACACGCCCTGTGGCGCGTTTTAAGTTGGAGAATTAATTCCTCCTCAATCCCGAGTGTCCCTAGGGGCCAACTTGCCCACCAGATACCTCCAGTATGCGCCAGAGAGCTGCGTTGCAGAGAGGTGTTTAGAGGCCACGCCCCTTTTTACAACACTCTGCAACGCAGCTCCGTGGCGCTTACTGGAGGTACCTGGTGGGCTAGTTGGCCCCCAGGGACCCTCAGGATTGAAGGGGATTTAATTCCCCATCTTAAAACGCGCCACGGGCCTGTTTGCACACATGTCACCTGAAGCCCCACCCCCTCCCTTCACCACTGTGCAAACGCGCCCCGTGGCGCGTTTTAAGTTGGGGGATTAAGTCCCCTTGAATCCTGAGGGTCCCTGGGGTCCAACTAGCCCACCATGTACCTCCAAAAAGCGCCACAGAGCTGCGTTGCAGAGAGGTGTAAAAAGGGGCATGGCCTCTGTACACCTCTCTGCAACGCAGCCCCCTGGCGCATACTGGAGATTCCTAGTGGGCTAGTTGGCCCCCAGGGACCCGCAGTATTCAAGGGGAATTACTTCCCCTTCTTAAAACGCGCCAGGGGGCGTGTTTGCAGACTGCTGCAGGGAGGGGGCGGAGCCTCCGGCACAATGCCGTTTTTTTTTTTTTTTTTTTTGTATGGGAGGGGGGCTGCATGGCCCCCCTTCCCTCAGCCACTTTTGGCCCTGGGGACCCCATCCCCCGGGGCCTGAGGATTTTTTTTTTTAAATTAAAAAACGGGAAGGGGCCGCGTGGCCCCCTTCCCTGGGCCTCTATTGGCCCCGGGGACCCCATCCCCGGGGCATGCCCTCTTTTTTTAAAATTAAAATATTTGGAGGGGGGCTGCGTGGCCCCCCTCCTCAGGCCATTTAAGACCCCGGGGACCCCATCCCCCGGGGCCGGCCTTTACGTCGTTTAAAAAAAAAATGTTTTTAATTTGTAGGGGAGGGGGGCCACGTGGCCCCCCTCCTGGGCCACTACTAGCCCCGGGGACCCCATCCCCCGGGGCTGGCCCTCTCCGTTGGGGACCATGGGGGGACCCCAATCCCCCACGGTTTCGCCGGCTCCCCGCGTCCTTCGGGAGCCGGCATTGCTTTTCCACATGGGGAGCTGCTAAGATGCAGCTCCCCGTGTGGAAAGCAATCTGCTTTGGTTTTGGAAGAGAGAGCAGGTTTCGTGCTCTCTCTTCCAAAACCAAAGCAGTTTGCTATGACAGGACTGGAGCCGCGAGGCTCCCGTCCTGTCATAGCAAACTACAGTGTCCCGGGGTAGGCACCCCGGGACACTGCAGGAGCCGGCCCTGGGGGTGGTGGTCCCCAGGGCCATCAAGGGCTCCAGGAGGGGGCTGCGCGGCCCCCTCCCTCCATTGGCAAAGCCCCGGGGAGGTGGTGGTTCCCGGGGCTCGGGGTCCGTAACGGATCCCCATATTGAAATATTTAGTGCCCCGGGGAGGTGGCGGTCTCGGGCGTGTGGGGGCTCGAGCCCCCCACACAGGTAATTTTATTTTTTTAAAAAGAAGCCCCGGGGGTGGCGGTCCCGGGGCTGCGGGAGGGCCGAGAGCCCTCCCGCACCATTATTTTTTTAAAGCCCCGGGGGGTGGCGGTCCCCGGGGCTTGGGGAGCCTTAGAGGCCCCCCATATTATTAAATAAACCCCTGCATGCCCCCGGGACTTGGCCCACTCAGGGGCCAATTAACTACCAAGCGCGGGAGACCGCGCTTCGTTTTTTTTTTCTCGGCGGGATCCGCGCACCCTAAGCGCACCCCGCCGATTTTTTTTTTTTATAAATGCTTTTTTCTGCCCAGGGGGTCCTTGTGGGACCCCCTGAGCAGACCTAGGGGGTCAGGGTGTTTCTACCCTGCCCCCTTATTGCGTTTTGCGCACTTGTTTCTGTGCCTCGGTTCTACCGAGGCATAAAATGGCTGCCAACACTTCCTGATTTGGAGTGTTGACAGCCACTTGACAGCCAATTAGCATGCAGCTCGTGATCAGGACGGTGCACGCAGGGTGCGCTCAGGGTGCGCGAATCCGACGCGGCCATAGATATATATGTGATTTTCCTTTTGATTTTCTCAGGAACTACTGAACGAATTTACACCATTTAAGCAAAAGGCACGACTCTGAACCAAGGGCTACCTTTTTGCCAAATTTGGTGTAATTCCGTATAGCAGTTCGGGCTGTAGCTGCGATGAAAGGATCCTATGGAAAAATGAATGGGGAAAACACGTTTTGGGACCCCCCTTTTTTCTCGGCCCCCGCTTGAGGAATCACCCAGAGACTTTCAGGGTAGGAGCGGACCGGAGCGGGCCACAAAGTTTGAAAATTTCGCGAAGATTCGTCAACCGGCGCAAGAGTTATTTCAAATAGAATGTTGCAGATTTCCTATGGAAAATAGGTCCTAACTATAACTATCTACTGGCGACCGCCAGTAGATAATATATATATATATTTCTCTGTAATCAGGTTCAATCCTGGCGTGCTCCACTGCTGGTGCTGGCGACGGGCTCAACCTTAGAGCCCACAGTTCATTTGTGTGCAAAAAGACGCCGCACTCAGTAAGTCCTTTGTTAATCTTTTTTAATAATGAACACCACTACTCCACCTGGTGAAGTAGTGTTGTTCGCTATTGAAAAAGATTAACGGCATATATATATCTCTCAAAATACACACCAGATAAAATGTAGGCCTTAAAATAGACACCACATACTAATGTTGTTTTCTCTAATCATAAAGTGCATAAAAAATCACATCATTGTTTTGTTATGCAATGTAAAAAATAAATGACACTCCAATCACTTCACTCAGGAACTCAAAGGGACATTCAAGCCTGTGCATTAAAAAAAAATCAGTTAGACAGATTTACAAATACATTTTAAACATGTACTTGTTCCTCTGGTGAGCCATAGAGCTGGCTGTACAGGGACAGAACCTCAGTTGCTAACAACTCCAGCTCCTCTGGCGAGAAGGCTGGGACCCTGTCACCTGCTCTTCCTGACATGGTGGCTCACAGAAGTCGGAAATAGCAGCAAAAATTAAGGAGGTCTTGTTGGCTGCAGGGATAGGAGGCAACTGAGGTTTTTTTAAATGCTGCGTACATGTACACGACGTACGCGATTGTTAATGGTGGCGAACACATCCATTGACTGTCGTACGTTGCTTTCACACACAGCCTATGGCTGGGTCCGTCGTGGAGTTTCACACCCTTTAGGCAGTCAACTTCGCTGCGGTAGACTAATTCCAAATGTCCTGACGGTTAGGACAGGCGGCTGACATTTTAGATGGTGAAATAGTGTGTTTGTGAATGTTTACTGCATCACCACCACTCAAAATGATGGCTAATTTGTTTACACATACAAAATGCTAATGTTACTCATTGATTTAAAAAAAAAAAAAAATATATGTAGAGCATTACTGTAGTTTAATGTGATTTTTGTGTGATGTTCTTTACACTTCCGTTTACGGTATTTTGGTTGAATTTAAAAAATAAAAAATTATGTGTGAATAATACATTTAAAATGTATTATTTACTACACAGGCGTATAGCATCAACTTAATAAGTTACAACCCATAGCTATTTTATGGGGCGGTGATCTAAACTTATAATCGGACCCGTTGAGGGATAGATCAGCTACAGAAGACTGACAGGGCAAACACTCTGCATGGGTGCTGCTTGAGGAACTGGAAGACAGGGGATTGGTGGCTTTATGGAGACTATGGAATCCTGAAGGACGAGTAGGTACATATATCTCTTCTGTCCATGGGACGTGGTCCAGATTAGATTATTTGTTAGAGACCAGAGAAGTCAACACAAGGGTAACTACAATACAACACATTCCCCGGACACTATCCTACCACGCACCGGTCAGATTAGTAGTAGAGTTGCCGACTCGCACCCCTGCACCCTTCGCCTGGAGATTTCAGCCCGCAGCTTTACACGACCCTGTCTTCAGAGATGGTCTATGAGTTGCTATACAGGAGTACTTTGCAAATAATGTGGGATCTGTGGAGGGAGTGAGTGTTCTTTGGGATGCATTTAAGGTGACCATTAGGGGTACATGCATAAGCACACAGGCAGGAGTATTACGAGCGCTGCGCCTACAACTACAAACTTTAGAACAGAACCTCTGTATTCTAGAAACCCAATATGAGAGAACGCCCAGTCTCCACATCCTAGCCACTATTCGAGAACAGCTCACAGAATATAAAGTTACAGTGGAACAAGAAGGCCATCACCTGTCTAAAACGTCATGTGGCAAGATCATATGGAGAGGTAGGAAGGCCGGGCATAAATCCAGCAACCAAGATCAGGAAGCCCTGGGCGCCTTCGCACATAACACACATCAAAACGCTGGAGGGACAATGTGCACACAACACTCCTATCATACTGGCCACGTTTAAAAACTTTTACACTACACTATATCAACAGCATAGCTCAGCCATGGAAACTAAGACCACAGGACACAGCATTAGCATGGCTTTCGCTGGGATGGTGGGAATACCTAGTACAACCGCTTACAGTTGATGACATGAAGGAGGCTATTAACACCTTACCTAATGGTAAAGCCCCAGGAATAGATGGTCTCACTGGCAAGTTCTATAAAGAATTTGTGGATATATTAGCCCCATACCTATTCAACGTATATGAGGAAGCATAGACTAAAAAGACGCTGCCCCCTTCCCTCTGAGAGGCCCTCATCATCGTCCTGCTTAAGCCAGATAAATCCCCGAGCATTGTGATTCATACAGATCGCAATCATTATTAATATAGATGCAAAAATCCTGGCCAAAATTCTGGCTAATAGGCTCCTACCATTACTCACTAATATGATGCTGCCAGAACAATCTGATTTTATCCCCACTTGGTCCATGGCTCATAATTTACAAACTATTTTTGCTATAATGCACCAGCTGGACCCATCTGTACAGGCAGTGCGGTGTTGTTGGATGCAGCCAAGGCATTTTATTCTATAGAATGGACATATATGTTCACAGTCTTGCAGCACATGGGAATCCCTCAGATGTTTCTTGGACAAATGTACCATCCCAACGCTAGGTTCTGCCGATATGGGCTGTGGGATGATGCTAGGTGCGCATGATAAAGAGCAGAGAAAGCCAATTTCCTACACATGGCAGTGTGAGAAGGTGGGTCACTTTTGGGGTCAAGTGATTGAGGCACTCACAGAAATGATATTGGAACCAGTGGAATGTACACCTAGAATGTGCTTACTAGAGCTAGTGAAACCCCTTAAACCTGCAAACCAGAAACTAGTAGCAGTGGCATTGGTACTGGCAGAAAGAAGAGTAGCGATACACTGGGGGAAGAGGTCTGATCCTAAATTAGATAAATGGCTGAGAGACATGACCTATTGCCAAGAGCAATTAGAACTGTATGCAGAAGAACTGCCACAAGCCTCAAGATCCAAAGATATTTGGATTCTGTTGAAAACATATTTATTAACACACTCTGCAGAATTGTAGAAAACTGTAATGTAATGTTTCGCAAGAAATGTACTGAATTGGTTATGACGTACTGTACTAATACTGACTGCATCTACACCATGTAATGCTCTGGCATTGCTGTACATGATAACGAGCTGATGTTTCACTGTGCTGTGGTAAAAGTTCTTAAAAATTAATAAAAATAATTTTTTTTTAAATTATTTGCACATTATTTTTTTAAATCAATAGACGTAAAAAATAATTGTTAAAAATATATACCAATTTTACATGTTGTGTTAAGATACGTTAAGAAACAACATACATTTTTTTTGCAAAACATGACATTTGTGTCATCTAAAATATAAATTAGTAAATGTTTTAAAATGTTGTCAATTTTTTTATGTAGACATATGAACTAAGGGATAGTGATGAGCTAACCTCAGGTGTTCCAGTCCTCGCCTCCATGGAGGAATGGGATATTATTAAAAAAATTCAAATTGAAATCTGCAAACTATATTGGATTTATGTCATCAGCTGGAGCCAGATCTTCTGCCTCACAATAGAAATCCCACATCTTTTACACCAGTTGTCAACCTCATGGCATTACGTCATTTTGTGGCCAAGGGATCATTCCAATACACTGTGGCAGTATCTGATGGAATATTCCAACCAACTTTCAGTGGTGTGCTATAAGTTCTTTCTTCAATGATGAGACACATCAACAGCTTCATCCAGTTTCCATAACATGAGGATTTTGCCAATGTAAAGGGCGATTTTTATGGTTTGGGTCGCCTACAACATGTGGTTGGAGCAATTGATGGCACACATATTGCCTTAGTGCCACCATATGCCAGGGAAGAAGTCTTTTGGTAGAATTTCCATTCAATCACTGTGCAAGTTGTCTGCTTACCTGATTTGTACATCACAAGTGTCAGTGTGTAATATCCCTGGATCTGCTCACCTCCCACTGTTGAGTTACTTTCTCCTCCAGTTTAGTTCTAAACTTCAACCGTAGCCCTTCAAGCTTCTCCACCCATTCCTTTCTTTCTCTTTCCGAACCTTTGTTGTCTTTTAATAGATTTTCCATTTTGCCTATCTCCTCCTCTATTGTATTAAGGTGTTTTTTCTCTTCCCTAACCCAGTATACTGTTAAATTTTTAACAATACCTCTCAACCATGCCTTATATGTATCCCATACCGTGTGCACGGGAGCTGACCCCAAATTCCATGAGAAAAAATCCTTTGTGTTATTCCGCTCCGTCTCTATTATCACGGGTTGTAGCATAATCCTTCTATTCATTGTCCACCTTCTAATTGTTTGGGTATCCTTACACTCAATTTTTAATAACAATGCTGCATGATCTGAGAGATGTATGGGCATATGGTCTATCCCGGCTACCAACTCCACTTCTTTCTTATCCATAAACATGTAATCTATTCTCGAGAAATGCCTGTTCTTTTTTACTATGAAAGGAGTACCCCCTAGCTTTACCTTTAACTCTGCGAAAAACATCACACAAGTTAAAATTCTCCATCATATCTAATAAATATGCCCTCATTTTAGGGGAACTAATTTGTGTCCTAACTGACGACCTATCAAGATCATTATTCAATAGAACATTAAAATCCCCACCAAGAATAATAGGAGATTGAAAGTCAACCAGATTAGAGAAAAGCTTACTCAAGGGTGATACGTCATCTATATTTGGGCCATAGTAACTCGCTAGTGTATATGTCGCAAGAGCTGTTTTAATCTTGGCAATTATCCATCGCCCTCCCTCATCTGCTCTATATCTGAGAAGCTCAATCCCTGAGTTCACCCTTAATATTATTACTATCCCTTTAGTACACTGAGTTTGGTCCGTAGATAACCACTTTCCAATCCATCTTTGTTTAGACAAAAATTCTCCACATTCTTGCCTCAAAAGGTGCGTCTCCTGCAGCATAATTATTTGGGCGTTCTGATCTTTTAAATATTGCGCTATAATTCTCTGCCTTCTTTTGACCCGTAACCCATTCACATTCCAGCATAAGATTGTCAGATCTTTCTTATTCATGCTTTTCCAATATCCTTATTCGATATCCCAGCGGACCTTGTTTTGATGATTTAAAACAGGCACTCATTTTATTGACTTGAGGACAAAACATTTTTTTAAATTTTTTCCCTATGCTCCCCACCACTTGTGCTCCCTCCCGTGAAAACCCTCCCCAAAAATATTTTATAGGCATCCTTGGAGCCTATTGAGCTTATGCTTAGGGTGAACCAGCATTACATATATTACCATCACCGCCCCCCCGCCACCTACCTTCTATCTAGCACTTGCATTACCTAATTTCACTTCCTGGATAAAGTTATCTACTTCAACTGGGTCTGAGAAGTTGTGCATTTTATTCTGCCACATCACTTTTAAAAAAGCCGGAAACCTCAATTGTACAGATGCCCCCAGTTTCTTTAACTCATCCATTCTGTTGCCCAGTTCCCACTGTCTATCAGCTGTCTCCTTTGAGATATCTGACCTAACTCTGTAGGGTGCACCTAGTGCTTGTAAAGATTTTTCTTTTAGCGCTAGCCCCAGAATTTTTTCTTTTACAGAGTACGAGAGAAAATTTACCAGGATCTTTCGTGGTTTCTTTCGACCTGGGTGTAGTTTGAAAGGATCTCTATGCACTCGCTGGATTTCTGCTTCTAGGTTTAACGGAGGGACCTTCCTGCGGAAACGAACTACTCAGCAAATTTATCACAAATGATTTTATATCTGATCCTTCCAACCCCTCAGCTACACTCAGGATTCTGATATTATTTCTCCTGGCATTATTTTCCAGCCTTTCAAGCCTTTCTGCTAGTACCCTCTCTCTTTGTTTCAACCGCTCCATCTCTTGTGTATTTGATTGGGTTTTAGCCTGCAGATCTTGGTAACCCAACTCTTGCGTTCGTATAGCAAGACCTTCTATCTTTCCTTCCAGGCTCAAACATGTTCCCTGAATTTCTTTCTGATTTGCCTCCGAAATATCGAAACGTTCTTTAATTTCCAGGGAAAGGCGGCACAACATCTCCTGCAATGCATCCTTGCTCTCTGAGCTACTGGTACTCTTAGCCACTTCCTCCGGAGTAGATGGTCCATCGACTCCCTGACATTGTACTAAGACATTATCTCCTTCATCACAGGCCTCAGATGGTAATCCCTCCATACTCAAAGGCGAAAATCTATTGTGCGTTGTAACCGCTGAGAGAGCTGGAGAGATATCAGGCTCACTGGAAGGGATGGTCTTTGCGCTGAACGTCTTTGCTCTGTTCTCCTGCTTTTCTCTTCCCGGAGTATTTTTTCCATCCATGCTGTCTGTACCACCCTCCGTACCTTTAGGCTCAGTCCTAAGCTTAAAATAAGATCTAAGTGATGGGGTGATTTTCTGAAGATTTTGGGCTGTGGCTAATTGTTTCCCCTTTAACGGGATAGTGTTCTAGTGTTCGCTGATTTAGTAGTTACTTTTTTGGGGAGGGGGTGCAGATCTTTATTAAGGCCAGTATTTATTTTACCTTTCCTCCGACTAGCCTGTAATTTTAACGTGGGTTGCGAGGTAATTTTTACAGCCCCTCTAACCTCCTCCAGTACCCACGGGGAACAAATATGTGATCTTAATGTATAGCGTCTATCCAGCGGGGCCTGAGAAATATCTATGTTCTTGGGGGTAATTTGCTGGTGTCCCACTAGCGTCTCCTGCTGTGGCTCTACCCTTAGACCAATATGACCATTTGTACCCATATGTCCGGCTCTGTTGCTTTCCTTTTCATGGTTCAATTGATTGCCCATGTTTAATTTCAGGTCACCTACCGTCTTTCCACTGTTTAGCTGTTCAGCCAGATTTGCACAATTATTTTCCGAACACCAGCTGCCTGCGCTGCTTGTGCTGACTCTGCCGGCTCTACAGTCCTCACTTCCTCGTAGCTGCAAAGCCAGGTGAAGCACTCGCAGCGCGCCTGCCGCCGCAACCCAAGGAGGAGATCCTGGCACCACCTTTCGCTTTCAGAGCCTCAAGAACCTCCGAAACTCCTTCAGAGAAAGGATTTTTCCCACACACACGCCGGCGCCAACCAAATGAGCCGCACCGGGAAATGCCGCGACCAGAAGGGGAACGGAAGACAGATGGCGGCGGTAAGCACAAATTACAAATTTACGGTTCACCCCTCGCTAAGCTCCCGACCGGCATCTAAGCCGGCCGCCATGTTTTCCCACCTTAGCAGATCCAGGGATATTATACAAGGGGAATGTTGCGGAAAACTGCTGGCCTGGAAATCAAGGTTGGATAGGAATCAAAGTTTTATAGGGAAAATCCTAGAAGAGGAATCTGGTCTTATAGTTGAGGAGAGTGAAAAAATCAGAGCTGCGTTTACTAACTTCTTTCAGGAGCTGTATACAGAAGATCTAGAGGTAAATGAGCAAGAAATACAAGGATGGCTCTTAAGTAAGCAGCTTCCTAAACTTACAGAAGCTCAAGCCCTCTATTTAGGACGAGAAATAGATGGTAGTGAAATTCTGGACATTTTGAAAAACCAAAAAAAGGGAAAAGCTGCAGGCCCAGATGGGATCCCTATTGAGATGTATTCTGTGATACAGGAAGAGATTATTCCGGTGTGGGTAAAGCTATTTAATTCCATCTTGATAGATGGGGGCCCCATCCCGGCGACATGGAACGAGGCAGTAATCTCCTTAATCTTGAAGCCAGGCAAGAATCCGACATATTGTCAATCATTTCGCCCAATATCATTACTTAATAATGATTATAAGATATTTTCTGGAGTTCTTGTCGCATGTTTGAATAAGGTAATGGGGCTGCTGATTCACCAAGATCAAAAAGGCTCTCTACCTGGGAGGTTCATGAATGAGCTTAATCGTTCCCTGATAGGCTCCATAGATTTAGCTATAACACATAGTGTTCCTCTCGCAATTGTCACACTAGATGCTGCAAAAGCATTTGATCGCGTCAATTGGAAGTATTTAAAGACCACATTAGAACATTTTGGTGGAAATCTGATAGACACTATTTTTAAAATCTATGGAGCTCCAACGGCAAAGATTCTAGTTAATGACTGCCTGTCTTCTCCTGTGCGAATTGAGAGAGGTACAAGACAGGGATGTCCTTTGTCTCCTGTATTATTTGATCTGTACATAGAGCCCTTTGCTCAAAGTCTGAGGCTAAATGAAGAGATTAAAACCTTTAAAATTGGGGCATATTCTAGGAAGATTTCGCTTTATGCTGACGACCTTATGGTTTATACTTCGGACGTAGTATCAACTTTACCTCATCTCATGGCGGAAATAAGGGAATTTGGTAAACTGGCGGGATATGCGGCAAATGAAGAAAAAACAGAAGTAATGATATGGAATCAGGACAGTGGAGAAATAAAATGCGTGGAGGAAATGAGATATTTGGGGATTAAAATAATTAAGGACCTTGGGAAGATAGCGGCTGTTAATCTGGAAAGAGTAGGAAAGGAGATAGACGCATTATTAAAAAGATGGCAGAACCTCCCGCTCACGGTATACGGTCGGGTTAACTTGGTGAAAATGTCCATCCTGCCAAAACTCACCTTTCTCTTTGACAATATCCCGCTGCATTTCGAAAAGAAAACACTCCTGAAGCTGCAGGGGAAGATTTCTTCTTTCATATGGGCAAGTAGAGGAATACGCCTCTCATGGAAAAAGCTGAGATGGAAAGTGGGGGTGGGAGGTTTGGGTCTTCCTGACTTTCAGATATACTGTTGGGCGTTTCAACTTAAAAACAGCAGAATGCTTTTACAAAGACCTGATTACTCTCTAATAGGGGTTATGTTTAAATCTATGCTGGTGGGCCTCCCTGAAGAGGGTTTCTCTTATAAATACGGGGCTCCAAAATATTTCAAAAAAATAAGATTAAAATATCTCCAGTCAGCCGCAAGAACATGGTATGAGATAAGATCGGCCCTAGGGGTACCTTATTACAGCAGACTGCCCCCTATATGGGATTCTCCAGGTACTCCGGAATGTCTATTAGATAGCTTAGCAAAACCACTGAATAAGTTAGAGGTTAGGCAGTGGGGTCAACTGATAGATGATGGACAAAAGTTAACTTGGAGCTACTGGTCTGCCAAGACAAATGGGGCAATATCCAGGTTTAAAATTTACCAGATCAACTCCTGGCTCAAGAGTCAGGCTGGATTGGAAAGAGTCTCAAAACAAATGGAGATGGAACTCCAGATTGCAACAGCAAGGAAAAAAGAGGTGGCACTATGGTACCAATTCCTTCTGGACGCAGATCTGGCAGAAATGAAACCACCACATAGTGTATGGGATGGATGCTTGCCGAACACGGAGCTGGCAGATTTATGGCAAGTATCTTGTGCTACACTTTATTTGGTGGTTAAACCTGCTGCTTTAAAGAAAAAACACTTTTTTACTTTGTATAGAATTTACTGGACCCCAAAAAGGCTGAGAAAGATAAAAGGAGGCACAGATCTGAGGTGCAAGCGATGTGGTAGCGGAGATGCTGACGACGTGCATATGTTTGCTAACTGCTCTAAATTGGGAGGATTCTGGTCAGCAGTGGGTAAGACCATTTTGCGCTCCGTGGGTGTCAACATAGAGGTAAGTCCTGAGTTAATTATGTTTGGGACATCCCAGGAGATTAAAGATAAGTATGATCTGCAAGTAAATTGCCACTATCTGATTTTCTACTTAATACTATTGTCAAGAAGAGAAATCTGTAAACTTTGGGACCACCCGGAGGCTCCGTCCTTGATGAGTTGGAAGAACTCTGTGTTGTTTTTTAAGGAAACTGATAAAAGTAGTCTTGGGTTTTGGAACCTATTAAAATATTGAAGACCGCCTTGTCCAATGATTACACCCCTCTCATTTCAGTAACTGGGAGGGCAGTGCAAGGATCGAAACAACCCAGTAATTCCGATTGATCTATACCCGATTTTTTGGCACTCACGAAGGGCGCATCAACTAGTGCTAATCGGTGGTGACATGAGGACATTTTTTTTTTTAAATAAAAATAAAAATTAAAAGTGTCAGTGTGCATTTCCCCTGAAAAACCCATTATTCCTTTGTACTACGGAACAGCAGCATACCCCTGCAAATGTCGCAACTTGGACCTGAGAGGGCCTGGCTTTTTGGTAAGTACAATCTGACATAATATTGTTTGGGTAATTTTAAGGTGAACAATGGAAGTTGAAGTCCGCCACAATGAGGCTCATGAAAGAACACAGAGGCCAGTGGAGAGGGCTTTTGGGCTCCTAAAGGCCAGATGTTTCTGTTTGGAAAAGACTGATGGAGCCCTCCTCTACTCACCCAATAAGGTGTGCCAAATCACTATGACCTGCTGCATGTTGCACAATATAGTCCGGCGACGGAACATCCCTTAAATCGCAGAGGATGGAGACCATGAAGAGCCACCGAGTGAGGATGTTGAAATGCCAAATGAAGACGTTAGTAGTGAAGAGGAAGGAACTGACGTATGTCAAGATGTTATATACAACTTCTTCACCTGAGTGTAAGTATACATTTACATATTATGACATTAAGGGCCTTAATATGAGTTTGGCGTTCATCCTGTCAGCCCACCACCACTGTGTCGACAGGAGGACCGCCTGTAGTGCGCCCACCTGCTAGATTATGAGTGCAATCTAGGTCGGGTGGGCGGTGCAGTGGCGGTTTCACAGCAGTGGTCTGTTAGGCTCATATAAGAGTCTAACATGCTGACCGCCACTGTGAGAGCACTGACTGCATGTTCCTGCATGATGTGGCATGCACCATGTTGTGTATGCCACACTGTTCAGGAAAAGGGGTGCAATTCCATGGGGGCTCAACATGTCCCCCCCTGCATGCTCTCCTAGGCCCAGGAGCAGCCTCTCTGCCGCCACTTTCATGGTTGGCTCAACGCCAGGAAATGGGCAGTAGATAGGCAACTCAGAAAATGCTCGGCGGTGCCACAGCAGCACTGCCAGCATATTCGTGCTCCTGACCGCTGCGCCACCAGGATCCTGGATCCCAGCGGACTCAGCGGCCCTGTGGTGGTCCGACTGCCACACTCATAATATGGCGGGCGGACCGCAAGTGTGGTGGTGGTCGGATCACCACCACTAGTACAGGACCGCTGTACTCGTAAAGCTAAACCAACTTTAAATCTCATGAGGAGAACAGTCTGTGCTGGACGTTTTCTAAAAGGGCAAGTTGATGAAAACCATGCCAAATGTTGTTGATCCAAGTGTTGACACATTGACTTCTGGGTTCATTTAAAAGGTTTTTCTTTGATTGTTCTTTGAAAATGTGTCCTCGAAAGTACTTATTTGTAATGTGTCTAATTTGTAATGTGATTAAATGATTTTTTTTTAAATTTTCATCTGTTTTAGGATCCTTCACCATGCCATCTTCATTTGGACATTTCAACGTTGTGACATTTGCTGTTATATGCTACTGTTGCGAAGTACAAAGGGAACATGGATTGATCCTGTGGAAGACACACACAGACTTTGGATGTACATATTTTGTACTGAGACAACTTGCACAGTGATTGAATGGAAGTTTTGAAGATTCCATTGCACTTGTTTTCTGTTGAATGTTGGCACCAAGCCAATATGTGCTGCTTGTATTGCTGTAACCACATGTGGTAGTCGAGACCAAGCATAGTAATCTCTCTTCACATTACCGAAATGCTCATATTGTGTTAAGTGCATGAAGCTGTTGATGTGTCTCATCATTGTAGGAAGGACTTCTGTAACTCACCACTTAAAGTTGGTTGTGACATTTCTACAGATACCACAACAATGTATTGAAAAAATCCTGTGGCCACCAAATTGAGTGCTGCCAGAATTTTTGACTCTCTGTGTTATTGTTGTGTAATTCCTATTGTGAGGCAGAAGGTCTGGCTCTAGCTTATGACATAACTCAATAATATTTTGTCTATAGAATCTGATTGTTTTGATTACATCCCCTTCTTCAATGGTGGCAAGGTCTGGAACTGGAAATGTAAAAATGGTACTGAGTATTTGTGTTATGTATGGTTGGTTATGTTTAAGTAAAAAATTGACAGACAAATATTTTTCAAATGTAATAAAATACTAGTTGATGAGCTTTTGTTCTTTGTATTTTGTTGCATGGTTGGAAATTGGGAGAAACATTACCTATTTGCAATTAATTTATGATTTAACTAACATTTGCTTTTTTACATTTTAAAATATATGATGGCAGGAAAATTATAAATAAATAGAGCAAAGAAATACAACACCAGTCTTTGGCTTTTTTATTTTTGCTTTTATCAAACAAAACGAAATAAACTAACACAGGATGAAAACCAAAAAGCCAACAATATTTGAAAAAGTCAGTCATGGTGAATGAAACCATTATTGAAGAGACGAAATTGTTTGAAGTCCAATGTCCAAAATTCAACTGGCATCAGAAAGGTTAATATGTCCAGGAAAAATTGTCCACAGAGCAAATGGTAGTCACACACTGGAGGAAATTAGGTTCTGCATCTCTCGGTGATGGTGGAGGTCTTGAAATCCTTTCCTGGTGGTCTGGATGAACGTGCACTCCTGCGGGGGGGGGGGTCTGGTGGATCCACAGTTGCAGGGACTGAGGTGGGTGCAGGTGTTGTCTCTTGTGACAGGGCCTCCATTTCTGTGGCTGAGGTAGATGTAATTGGCCCAGATGTTGTTGGACCACAGATAGGGGAAGATGGTGCTGGAAAAGCCCTTCACATGTCGTTGTAAATGTCATGCAGCACCCCAGTCAGGGAGCCCATATTAAAGTTGTGATTTTCCATCTCAACATTGAGCTCCCTCTGCTTCATCTCCCAGAGCTCTGTGAGGACCTTGTCCATCATGTCTTGGGACTGATGGAGGGATCCCAAGACGTGTCCGATGGTGGCCTGAGTAACAGCCCTGTGGCCTCACTTTGCTGGCCCACAGGCTCCCTTAAATGACCCACACTACCATGTGACCTTGACCCAGTGTGCCCATCCCACTTCTCCTGGCTGAACTTGAGGTGGTGGTGATGTTGTCGACTGACCAGCAGCCATGACTGGGGAGCACACAATGGGGTGATGTTGCTTTGGACACAGGAAGTAGAGGTATCCATGGCTTGAGATCTGCTAACAGCTGGGGTGGGAGGTGGAGGTGTGGGCCGAGTGAGACTTACTGGAGCTGTCTGCCCAGGCAGACTAGATGAGCCACCAGCTCCTCATCATCCAGACTTGCAGGAGTGGAGTCCTCACTGAAGGCTTGTTCCTGGTGTGGAGTGGAGGTCTCCTCAGTGGCAGGTGTTTGCCATGTACTCTCGTGTTGGACTTATTATGAATGAAAAAAGTAATTATTTAAAGTCTCGATCATCCATCAAATGTGTTTGAAGCTAAAAAAGTAGCAACCTAAATGGAAAAAGATATTTAACCTAATGATTGAACGTTTCAGTGGTATTATAATAAATAACAGAAACAGTTTAAATGACACACAGACGTAAATTAGAAAAAGCCAATAAAAAATGTCCTGAAATGACAAAATAAATAATTAATTAAAAAGTATACATTAAATATACCAAACATTCCAAAGAACACACTAGTGATGTAAAGTCGAGTCAGAAGCAGCAGGGGGGAATGGAGATGTGGCCACCAACGGACCTGCAGCAAAGGATCATGAAGATACGGAAAGGCTAAAGACAAGAAAGGCCAGCAGGTAACCTTTGTAGCAATGGACTGCTCAGGGGGGGAGGCACATATGAATACTCCTTCTGTGCAGCTGAAACAGGCTAAATTCAACACTATTCAGACTGCAGGCAACAGGGCAATGAGCAGAGCTGGGGCAATTAGTGAAGTAGGCACAAGCGAGGGTAAAGACGATAAGGTGCATCCTGAACTCCAAAAAAACCCTACTAAAGGAGATGGCGGGGAGTTAGGGGATTGGCTTGGTAAGCTACAACAAGCAGTCAATAACCCTCCTGTGAAAGGATGGAAACAACGGCGGAATGCATCAGTACGAACCAAGAATACGGAGAAGGATCTGAATGAAATCGATACAGAAGCAACAGATTGCTTTTTTTCTCTATCTGATGAGACCTGGTCCGCAGATGACTCAGTGTCAATATCAGAGGCAAGCGAGAGCGAAAGCCTACCTGATACCAGTGGGCTGGACTCTGCTGCTACTTTGCGTAAAGCAAAAAGGGAGATAGGGCAAATAAGTAAAGCTAAAGAGAAGGATCTGAACTGGGATTATTCACAAACTAGCCAGCTTGTTGGGATCACCGGATGCATGGCCCAAGACCCCCAGGGTAGCGGTATCTCAACCTTGGATACCATCCTACAGTGCATTATGTCACATCGTGAGGAAACACAGCAAGACAGTCGACGCTCCCAGCCAGCAATCCGCAAAGTACAAGGCACTGTAAGGAAAGTTGCCAAGGTTTGCAGCAAAAGCAGCTAGCGTTTGACAGACTTGGAGACTAGAACCAAAGCCCTAGAGGCAGACCTCGCAGGCACACAGGGCCAAACGGAGGCGCATGAGTCTAGACTTGTGGACATTCAGTGGAAGCTTGAAGACCAGGAAAATCGCCAATGGCGGAACAATCTGCGATTTTTAGGCATTCCCAAGAATAAGGAGGGCTCTGATATGCGTGTCTTCATGATTAACCTATTGAGTAGGGCATTTTTACCGATTTGGACGGCTGGAGCTGGGCTCAGGAGATTCAGCGTGCCCATTGGGTCCCTCTTATACTAAAACAATCTGCTGGACCGGACACGAAACCTAGTGCCGGTTTTGTTTACTTTGGAAATTACCTTCTTTGGCAGAGCATTTTCGAGAAGGCAAGACCGGAAGCCGAATGCATAGTTGATGATGTTACATTTTTTGCCCGACCCGACTTCTGCCATGCAACAGTTGAGAGATGCTGGTGATTATGGCAGATGATTAATCCATTTCAGGCAAAGGGCGCTCAGGCTTTTTTGATGAATCCGGCAAAGCTGAAAGTGGTATTCGGCGACCGGACCCGACACTTTACATCAGAGATAAAAGCAAAGGAGCTTTTTCCGAGCTTAGGGGCTAGGAGAATTGCAACCTGAGCTAGGTGGCAGGCTAATAAGCTAAGAGATAAGGATTAGCAGACACTTGGTCATTGGAGATGGGATAATGAAGGGATTCACATTAGCGTAGATTTGTTTTTACTCCTTCTCTTGCCTTTTCTCTCTCTCTTTATCTTTTGTTAAATGAAATTCAGCCTGTAAGAAGGGGGAGATATAGGCTCAACTTGAATTGGACTGGGGTGATTGGGGTCTCACTGGCCTAGAAGTAGGGCTGCTTCATCTCTCACACAGACCGAATGATCTGTTAGTTTTCATGGGCAGGGGGTTTGTAGGGAGAGGTAGGGGGAACTGGGGGAGGGAGGTTGGACGGGAGAGGGTGGGGGCTGGGGGTGGGGGTTGAGTGGGCACCAGGGCCGGACTGGCTGTTGCGGGCACCGGGCATTTCCCCGGTAGGCCGCCAGGGAGGGGGCCGGTTTTAGGCCCTGGGGGGCCGTTTTTGTTACCGGCGGCCGGCAATATCGGCCCCCTGTTACAAAAACGGCCGAAATCGGCCGTATCAAACCGCTCAACCGCACCCCCCTTCTCACCCCCAGGGGGGCCGGCCGAGCTGTTTGCCAGGGCCGGTTTTGTTTCTCAGTCCGGCCCTGGTGGGCACATGGGTAGAGGGTAGGTGTTGGGGGGGCAATTTGAAAAACTTACCCAGAGATGGCATTATGGTGAATACACTATATATGTGCTTAAGAATAGCATGGTTTTTCGATTACAGGCTAGATGGGTAAAATAACCATATGTTCAGTAAATGTAGGGGGGCTGAATGACAGAACTAAACGGTCAAGGGTGGCAGAGTTTGTGAGGACGATTGCCCCTGATATGGTGTGCATGCAGGAGATGCACATTCCATGGGTTAAAAGGGAGCTGTTGGCAATAAGGGGGTACAATCTGCTGTCCTGTTCCTCCCGGAGCTCTAATATCTGAGAAGTGGCTATATTAGCCAAATAGAGTTGATTAGGCGTAGGCTTGCAGATATACATGGCAGGTGAGCACTGATTGAGCTTGAGATAGGACTCACAGTTTGTACTATATATGGGTCAAACCAAGATGACCCAAAGATACTGGAGGATCTTGAGGTCGAGCTAGCATCCTGGCCGTACCCGCTGGTCATCTGCGGAGATCTTAACATACATAAAGCAGTTGAGACCTTGCGAACCCCGTGATATTGGGGGGAAAAAACCCCAGTTTATAGGGCCCTGACTTCTCTCATGGATAGCCATGGCCTGGCAGACACATGGAATAGCAAGCATCCCAATGATCCAGGCTACACCTATTATTCCTGCCCACACAAGAAATATGTTCGACTTGATTACTTTTTAATATCAGTAGGTCTGCTAAACAAAGCAGAGATCAAGAAACTTCCAAAGATAATCTCAGATCATAGCCGGCTGATTTTGGAGGTAGAGGTCCAAGCGACTATTAAACGTCGGAATAGTTGGACTTTTGATAGGAAACTGCTGGCGAATACAACCTTTGTTGAACATATTAAGCACTGGACACAGGGGTTCTTTGACACCAACAGGTTTAGTGCGTCATGAGGTATAGTTTGGGATGCTTTCAAAGCTGGCCTGAGGGGCGAGATTATCAGCTTTGTTGCCCATGCTAAAAGACTGCGTCAGGCTGAGAATGAGAGGCAGCTGGGGGAGCTAGCTGAGGCTGAACAAGAACATGTGACGAGTATTGCACGGGGCTAGGAGTGGCTCAAACCCAGCTTGAAATTATTGCTTTAAAAGCAGAGATAAATAGCTGGTTTACTCAGAGACTGGTCGAAGACTATCAAACACATAAGAGCGGAACATATCAGTATAGAGAATCATTTGGGAGAAGGCTTGCGCTGCATACGTGACAGAACACAGTAAGAAGTAGGATAAACTCAATAAGGATGGATTAATATGCTTAGAGAACAATGACATACTCTGTGTGTTTCAAGAATGTTACCAGATATTATATAAGGAAGAGAATGATGTACTCCCGGATGTCTCGAGCAATGTCAGAGGCGGATCTCGGACCATCCTCCATCAATCTGTTAGGAATGAGCTAGAAACGGATATAACGCTCGAAGAGGTTCTAAATGCTTTATATCATTTACCCTCAGGGAAAGCTGCCGGCCACGATAAAATGCCCCTTGAATTTTATTAGACACTGCAATCTGAGCTAGCTCCGATTTTATTAGACTTATTTCTGGGGGTACAGCACAATGGGCTCCCACCGGAATCATGTTAAGGTATGGACATTATTATATTCCCCAAGAAGGACAAACCCCTGGACAACCCAGCCTCGTATCGGCCGATTACAGTGATAAAAATTCAGACACCAAGATATATTCCAAAATACTGGGGGGTCGATTGGGAAGGGTCATAGCCCAACTGGTGTTGCCCTGGCTGCATGGTTTAATACCCAGCAGAGGGACAACTGACCACATAAGGTGGGCCATAGCGTTGTTCGATATCACAGCCGTGACAGGAGGGCAAATGGCTATGGCCCTCCTTGACGCTGAGAATGCTTTTGATCGGGTGACTTGGAGTTTTCTATGGGGAATATTAGAACTAAAGGGCTTCGGCCCCCGAATGATTACCGCTATTAAAGCCATGTATCTTGACCCATACGCACGGTTTCAGCGAATGGGCGAAAAGTCTGAAATTATAAAGGTGTCGAGGGGAACCAGGTAGGGGTGTCCCAGCTCTCCCATCTTGTTTGCTCTGTATATAAACTCGGTGATTGAGAAGGATCTAAATAATCAGGGGATAAAACCAATTATATGTGACGGGCATGAGCCCAAGATGCTCGCATACACCGACGACATTGCCATTGTCACCATAGATCCTGAAGGGGCAGTCAGGGAAATCGAAGCTGTTGCCGGAGAATTTGGGCAAGCCTCTGGCTACGTGTTGAACAAGGAGAAAACACAAATCATTTGTACAGATAATCTTACCTTCCACGACCCGCGATATGTGGATACAGCTGTGTATCTTGGCGTCCCCATCAGCCCCAAAGTAGATATTATAGGCAAGATCAATTTTACTTCCCTGGTTAAAAAAATCTCCGCTGACTTAAAGTGGATAAATGGGCTTCACTTATCTGTTATTGGTAGGTGTAATGTCCTCAAGATGACAATGGTTCCAAAAATTTTATATCTATTTCGGTCACTACCAGTAGCTATAGATGAATCAATTTTGAAGACGCTAGACTCAATCTTCATAAATTTTATTTGGCAATATGGGAAGGTGAGGCAGTCAATAAAGTATCCCTCTTCCCCACAGGGATGGGGTGGGCTGTCGGTTCCTAATATCACACTGTACTATTGGGCGGCTCTTCTACAACAAATGCACATATTATTTTCTGCGGAAAGCGACGTGACAGCTCAGGAACGTCTTAGTGTCCTCCCTACAATCTATGAGCTTGCTCTAGGGAAAAAGGCTGATGGACTGCTGCTGTGGCAGCTAGAGCCGAGTTATTTAAAAAAAAAGGCTGATTCAAGGTTATGTTTAACGCCTGGAAAGTATGGAGCAAGGTGCACAAATTTATGAAGATCCCGAAATATTGTAGGCATACACCACTGTGGCGCTCTTCTTTTTTCCCAGCTTTATTTTATGATGTAATGGGAAGGCAGTGGGAGCAGCACGGCCTAACAGAAATAGGGGACCTTTATGTCTTAGGTCAGATTTGCCCCTTTACACATCTGCAGCAAGGGTTCGGCATCCCAGACAGCCTATATTTTAAATACGTGCAAATTAGGGAATTTCTTAACAAATTCAGGGTGGCCATATCCTTAGATAAAATACCTCTCCTGGAGGCAGTTGTTCGGGACGATTGCAAAATAAGAAACATCTATAGTATTTTGCTGGACAACCTGCTGGACGACCTTGAAAAGATCGAAGCAAACTGGGCCAGGAAGCTAGGTGACCCTGATGCTGATTTAGATAAGGCAATCACACTAGCCACAAAGATTTTCTTGCCCGCTAGCCTGAAGGCGCAGCATTATAAAACTTTATGCAGTCTGTATTTTACCCTGGCCACACTGTTTGGGTGGAGTAAAAGGACAGATGACAAGTGCCCCAGGTGTGGGGAAGGCACGGCCACACTGATACACATGTTTTATGACTCTGCCAATTTACTCCATCTGAAGGAAAGGCTGGAACTCTTCTGCGAGGGATTGTTTGGGCGTAGGATAAGTCTTAGCAACACTATGATGATTTTGGGTCATGATAGCATTAGCGGCTTGGGTACTACTCAGATGGATTTTGTTTTTGTATCTGTAGCTATTGCCAGACTGTTAATTGCTGCTAGATGGAAGGACCCGGAGCCTCCTTCGTGCCATATCTGGCTAGCCCCACTGCTGGGTATTTTTAATCAAGAGGTAGCTCTTTATGAATGCAGGGGCAGACAGGCCAGGAAGTTGGGGAAAAAAAATCTGGTCTCCTATTATGGTGTGAAAAAACCACAGAGGCTGTACAACCAATCTTCTTGCGGGCTGTCTATAGCTATTTTGTCTGCTTTTACTGATCCACTAACCTATAATAATTAATAATTAAGACAATTAGTTGGCATCGGAAGGGCTGCTCTTAATACACAGGCTATGCTCTACACAGATTTAATCTTTTTGGGGCGGCCCAAGCATGCCCTCCCTAAGAAATTGCCGTTACCTGATGTAATATAAATATGGATGAAATGTATTAATAAAGTTGATATTATTGTTTTTTTTTAAACTTTGTGTAACTTCCCCGATTTACGATTGCTGCATATGACAGGATTTTTATATTGTATTATTAACAACATGTATTTCCCTGGGTAAAATAAAAATAAATAAATAGCTAAAATGGATTGTATGCACACAGTAACATTTTAAAATAAAGTTGTATGACATATAACAATTAAAATTCATTTTTAAAACATTTTGTATTAAAAGAAAATAAATAGGACACTTAAAAGAATTTTTTAATATTAATCTTTTATTTAAAAAAAATATAAAGTTCTGTCTTTAAAGGGGCAAGATAACGTCTGTTCGGCAGCCGTACAACTAGCGCTCTCGGACTCTTCCCCCTCTCGCCAGCAATTCGCCCTCCATGTAGCCCTCGCAACTTGGCAAAACTAAAAAATGTACCTTGGGACCCAGTAGGGCATGTTGTGGAGCCTCTTGGCGGCCTCCCGACTTGTGGTGTGGTGGCGTCCTGGCTTTGGTTGGCGTCCTCCTCGGATTCCGTACTCCCAGGGCATAGCGTGGAATTGCATTGGAGCTAGGGGCGGAGCCGACCTACCTGTATCTTCGACTAAAAATTGACATGCTGGTTACGCTACAACAGGTGCAACAGGGGATGGTGCCACCATCTTGGGAAGAAGCAAATATCATTGTGTTTAAGAAAAAGGATAAACCGGCAGATCTCCCAGGGTCTTAGCGATGGGAAGATTTATACTAACATTTTAGCATCCCGTCTGGCTAGGGTTATTACCCCTTTGGTATCATTATGACAGCACAGGTTTATACCCACCAGAGGCATGGTCAATCATATCAACAGGGTGATGACCCTGCTAGATGCAGCTAATGTGCGGGGAACCACGTTGGGTTTGGTACTATAAGATGCTGAGAAAGCGTTTGACCGTGTCTCATGGGAGTTTTTATGGGGTGTTTTGCTTCATTCGGGATTTGGTTCTGGTTTTATTAAATCGATCCAAGTTATGTATTAGACTTCTAAGGCTCAAATATGCATGAATGGTTTAGTCTCTGAACCAGTTTACATATCGAGAGGTACAAGACAGGGCTGCCAATGCTCGCCATTGTTTGCGCTGTATATAAATCCGTTTTTAACTACGATAGAGAGAAGCCCAAGAATTAAACCGGTGTACTGCGGACAGGAGCAGCTGTGAGTATTAGCTTACGCAGATGATATAGCGGTTAAAACATCTGAACCGAAGGTAGCTATACGCGAGATAGAAGAGTCGGCACACAGGTTTGGATCTGTATCTGGGTATAAACTCAATACCTCAAACGCAGATTATCTGCACAAACCAGGCCTGTAATGGGGACCCTAGAGTAACTAATGAAGTGACATATTTGGGTGTTAACAATAGGACATGTTTAAAGGAGCTGGTGGATGTCAACTAGAGCGCTATTCTTACTAAACAACAGCTAGACAGAGCTGAATGCTTGCATCTCTCTCTGGTGGGGAGGTGCACTATCTTAAAAATGATGATCTTACCCAAAGTTTTATATTATTTTAGATCTGTACCACTAGAGCTTACTCAGGGACAGTTACAACAGCTGCAGTCACAGTGTATCAGGTATTTATGGGCTCAAGGGAAACAAGCTTCATGACATTACCCCAGGAGAAAGGTGGCTGGGCTATACTGGATTTCACTCTTTATTATTATTCCTGTATCCTACAAAATATGCGGACAATGTTGACAGGGGAAGAAGTAGGCAACTCTGCGGAGTCTCTATCTATATATCAGATGTTATTAGGTGTGGAGATCAAGAACTGCTTATTTAGGATGTTGGAATTTAATTACTACAAAAAGACTCGGTTTAAGGTGATAATAACTGCCTATAAGGTGTGAAAGGTGGTACGGAAAAAGCTACAGATAGAGAGGGTTTGTTACTATACACCCATAGCTACACCCACTTTACTACCAGCTGTCTTTAGGGACAGGATAATTGATAAGTGGAAGAGTAAAGGGATTCTATATAGTAATGTATATAAGGAAGGGGATCTTCTCCCTTTTACAATGTTAGCTGTTAAATATGAACTCCAAAAACTGAATTCTTTACGTTTTTACAGATTCGAGACTTTTTAAGTAAAAAAACAGAGAATTATAGAGCCAAACCCAATTGTCGAAGCTAATAGACGTAAACAGTGGATTGGGGTTGTATATAAGTGTTTGTTAGACATGCAGAAAGATGACTTGGAGGTGCATAATTTCAAATGGGGAAATCGATTAGGGTCCACGGGTGTATATATGGAACAATCAATTGATGTGGCGGGGAGGATCTTAGTCTCCGCCAATTTAAAAGCCCAGCACGTTAAAACTCTATTTAATATATATCATACCCCTGCTAAAATGTTGAAATGGGGAGGAGCTAATGATGGGAAATGTTTTTGGTGTGGGGCAGATTCAGCTGATATTCTACATATTTTCTTTATGTGTGGGCAACTAACGCAACTATTAGGTCAAATGGAGAAATTCCTCTCGGAAATCACTGGGGTTGGAATAAGAATCACGCCATCCGTCGTGTTGTTGGGTATAGGGGAGGGCATAACAGAGGAACAACCAGCCTTTGAATTTCGTTATTTGATCTTTATTGCTGTAGCTGTGTCACAAATATGTATAGCCTCTATGTGGTTGCAGAAGGAAGCCCCAACCTTTAAAATGTGGAGAGCTAGATTCTATGTTACTTTTAATTTAGAACACAGTCTTTATGCTCTCCAGGGTCACAGAAATTAGGTTTACAGGTATGGGGCCCGATGATTGAACATATGAAAGATTAGATTAGTATGCATATAATATTGCACTTTGATTTCATGCATGGTATTTTATCCTGGTTTTATGTTGCTAATGAAATTTATTCCTTCGTATAATTTTAAAAAGGTCTGTAAAGTTCGATGTATGCCTTATTTATGAAAGGACTTTGTATTTATTTATGTTATGGATTGCAAAATAAAAAAATAAAAAATATAAAGTTCGGACTTTTTTAATAAGCTTACACACACACGTATATTTGTATATTAATTTTCAAAAATAAAAAGTATTACAAAGATGTACATTTACATTTTCAAATCACTTTTTTAAAATGTTCCCATGGTTTCTAATTGTATTCAATGGGTGAAATTGTCCTTTTTTCCTTTTTCCTTTTACAGATGACGTACACGGTTGAGCGTTTGTTTCTACAGTCGTGGAGCGTCGCGGTCAAGATCAGAAGCAAGGAAGAGCTGGGGTCAGGTAAGAGAAACTTTATTTATTAGACATTGTGGCTGGCATACTTTATTGTAAGGAGAGTGGAGGGAGGTAGTTAGATGTAAGTATTTAGAAATTTGTTTTTATGTTTTTAACAACAGTTTTATTCCTATGGAGGTAGCAGTAGTACGCTCACGTGTGGGGGATTTTTTTTTACACTGTTTAAAAAAAGAAAAGGGAACTCTGTGGACAGAAGTATTTCTATTTCTTTTAAGCGAAAGTGTAAAAGAAGCACTATTTTTTTTAACTGTTTTTTGGTGCGTCGCGTCCTTTTTTTAAAAAAACAAGCGTATTCATGGATCTTCGACCACGTGGAATTTTGGACTACGCAGATGGCATGGTTCACCAGATCGAAACTTATGGTCATTTTGGAGTACTTTTGTTAATGATTTTTTTTGCTGTGCAACTGTTTTTGAAGCATTTAAATGTTTGGGTTTTGATTTCTCCCACACCGTGGAAAGAAAATTGATGGAAAGAGCATTGCAACACTGAATTTGTTGTCGCGGTTTTTGCCAATCATTTTTTCTTTTTCTGGATTTTTTTGGGCGGGATGCGTTTTTTTTTTAGTTAACACAGATTTATTTGCAGCATTTGATTTGCATATAAAAATGGCTATACCAATCTGTGGCTTTTTTGATAGTTATGCACGTGATTTGGATCGGTTTGTGGATTATGGTTACACAGTTTGGATATATGGGGAGCTGCAGACTCTTGTTGGACTTTGGATTTTTATAGAGGAGCAAGAGTTGAAGAAGGAAGACAACTGAAGGTAGGATCCCGTTTTTCTAATGTTTTAAAAAAAAAATTTGAAAAAAATCCAATTTCATTTAATTAAAAAAAATCGCAAAACAGGCAAGTAAGATAGAATAGGTGTTAGTGATAGTTAGAAATGTAGTATGTGTGCAATATTGTCTAGGTAGTCTGAAGCCACAATCAACGAAAACTGTTGGATTTGTCCCAATAGTCTCTCGGAAATTTCTTTTGTCCTTTTTCCAATTCGTTTGTTCAAATTACCAGTCAATGATTGCGCTATTCTCATTTCTTGGAAACTTTGCTCCTTCTTCAAAATTTCCCAAAAATTATAAAAGTTAGGGTGTGGTTTTCCAATTGATTTATTGAAGGAGTTGTGCCATCCCTCTATGGCATTATTGGTCTTTGTTCCTCCCTCTAAGCAGGTTGTGTAACAGTTCCACCACTTGACAGGAAACCTCGGATTCCTTCTGCGACCTGACCTGCTTAGATGGCCAATCCAAGTATCTTCGAAGTAATTTAGTAGGGTGCCCAATTTGTCTTCATTTGTACTAGAATAGTTTGATTCAGTAATTGATGTGTAGTATTCATCTACACAGTCAGGAGGAACAAAGCACAATGCTTTTAGTTTTTTTTAATTCAAATTGCATTTTACTGTCTGATATGTAATCCTCAACTAACAATGTTTTTTGAATTTTTCACCAATATGCCTGTGAAAAGTGAAAAAAACATCCTTGAATTTGGGTTTCGGGATACAGTTTAGTTATGGTGTGAATCATTGATAATTCGAAATCAATTATTACTTTTCTAGGACTTTTGTTCTGTGTGTTAGATTTTAGCACTGTTAAATGTTCAGTGTATGTTGAGGCTTGCTTATCAGGGAGTAAACTGTACACTAAGGGAACTACAGTGTTATTAATGTAGGCACGAATAGTGTATATTTGGCTAAATGGATGGGGTTATGTTATGTTAGCAAAAACTTCTAAAGCGCACGGTCACCAAAAGGTTTCATGGCGCTAATCTTGAACAGTATTGCGGCGCACTAGACTATGCGTAAGCTTGCTCGAACAACCAGGTCTTGAGCACCTTTCTAAACCCCAGCAGGTTGTCGCACATCCTGATTGCCAGAGGTAAGGAATTCCAGAATTTAGGGGCAAGGTAGGAGAACCTACATCCACCCTGACGTTTAAGTTTAATGGCAGGGGTAGTCAGTAAATGAGAATGGGCTGACCGTAGGTTACGAAGTGGGGCATACTTCACAATCATACTGCTGACAAATTTGGGGCTCCTGCAATGCAATGCCTTAAAAATTAAGCACCCTGTCTTAAAAGCTGCACGTTGTGCGACAGGTAGCCAGTGGAGTTTGGATAGCCAGGGTCTGGCAGATTGCCATTTAGGTTGTTTATAAATTAGTCTCGCAGCCTGATTCTGTACCAATTGTAGGCGTTTAAGTAGGAACAGAGGCAGGCCAAGATAGATGGAATTTGAAAAATCAAGGCGCGAGAGAACCAGAGCTATCACCACCTGAGTAAGGGCTGAATGAGTCAGCAAGTAGGCAATCCTCCTTATCTTTCGCAATTGGAAAAAGCAGGAGGAAACCACTGCCCCCACTTGTCCTCTAAGCGAGAGGTCTGCATTTATAATGACCCCTAAGCTTTTCACAGAAAGAGAGGGAGTAGGGGGTTTCCTAATTCTGTCGGCCAATAGTGAGGGCCCCAAGAGATCTCACTCTTCCCAGGCAGCACTAATTCCGTCTTGCCCGGGTTGAGTTTAAGATGGTTGAGGTCCATCCAATGCTGAATATGAAGCATAGTAGCTTGGAATTCAAGAACAGAATCAGGAGAATCCAAGGTAAAAACAAGCTGGAGATCGTCTGCATAATTAAAAGAAGTTATCTTTCTATTCTTCAATGAGTGGATCAAGGGCATAAGATAAAGATTAAATAAGTGGGGGGATAGGGACGAACCCTGTGGCACCCCGCATGTAGTAGCGAGCTTAGAGGCAGTAAATGGACCAAGTCGCACTGCTTGAGCTCTGCCTTCAAGGAAGGACCTTATCCAGTTGTAAGCGGTGCCCTGTATACCGGCCTGCCCGACACGGTCCATCAAAATTTTATGATCGACCATGTCGAACGCGGCCGACAAATCCAGGAGCACCAGGGCCTGGGGAATGCCCTTGTCCGCATTAGCTCTCAGAGTGTCCAGTACTGCAAGAATTACAGACTCAGTTGAGTGGGCAGGTCGAAAGCCGGCTTGTTGTGGCTCTAGATGATCTGACTGTTCGATGAAATTAGAAAGGCACCTGGCCACATGAGCCTCTAAAATCTTGGCCAAAAAGGGAAGGAGAGAGATGGGACAATAATTCGAAGGATTAAGGGGGTCAGCCCCTGGTTTTTTTAAAAGCGGGACCACAATAGCATTCTTGAAAGCACTAGGGACCTTGCCCTGTGCAAGAGACTCGTTAAGAAATGGAAGCACGCTGTGAGGTAGGGCAGAAAAAGCGTCCCTCAAAACATGAGGTGGGCAACAATTGGTGACGGACCCCGATTTTACACGGGTCATTAAATCTAATAGGGTCTGAGGACAAATGCCTGGAAAATGAGCCATAATGGCTGAATTAGTTGGCAAGTTGTCCAAGTGTTCTGTACTAACAGTAGTGGGAATACTAGCTTTGATTATAGAAATTTTGTCCAGGAAATAATTGTTCAGAGAGTTACATAGCTCTTGGGTAGGTGTCTGACTGGGGAGTGTTCTCTCAGCATTACAAAGGTCATTAACTATCATAAATATTTCCTTCGGTTTATTCTGGGCAATTAATATTCTAGCTGAGAAATAAGCCGCTTTGGTTTCCAGTATGGCTTTTTTATACTCTTTACGAGCTAACAGAAACTGTTGTTTATCTTCCATGGAGTATCGTAACCTCCATTTTCTCTCCTTTTGACGAAGCTCAAGTTTTTGTGTTTTAAGCTCGGTGGTAAACCATTTATGTGCATCTGAATGGCGAGCACGAGAAAATTTAGTAAGTGGAGCATGGACATTACAAGCAAGCAGTAGCCAGTTCGAAATGGTCTCTTCCATAGAGTCAACATCAGTATTAAAGATGGGAGCTGAATTGGCCAGTGTTTTGACAAATTCTAATTTATCAAGAGTCCTCCACTTTCTTGTCATGCCTCCACTACCGTGGGGGTTTTGAGCTTAAGGTTTATAGTAGCCGTAAATTTTATTAAATGATGATCTGACCATATACATGGTGAAATTGTGGGCACCGATAATATAAGGTTTGAGGACCAGATTTGGTCCAGAGTATGTCCCTTTATATGGGTAGGGGAGGATAAGTGCTGGGCCAAATTCAAGTTAGAGAGTAATTCAGACAGTTCTGCGGCATGTGGCCCACCGAGGGCATCATGAAACCAGTAGTTCAAGTCTCCTATCAGTAAAACATTAACATAGTTCATGACAAGATTGGCCATTTGTTCACTCAAGGAGAGAGGGAAGGTAGGCATGGCCTGAGGGGGTCGATAAATAAGTACAAGGATAAGAGATCCAGTATTAGTGTCAAGTTTAATGACAATATTCTCTACCTCCGGGAGATCGAGGGAAGTCAGGGTCGTAAACTTGTAGTTTTTATGTATGATGGCGGCTACACCGCCACCAGACTTTCCTGAAGGCCGATTGACAGACAAGATGTAATAATCCGAAGGAAGTGCCGCTAAGATATCCGGGGTAGAGTCCTGAGTTAACCAGGTTTCAGTGACCAGAAGGACATCTGGTTTTTCTGAAGTAAGCAGCAGAAAGATATCTAGCTGGTGTTTGACCAGAGAACGAGTGTTGAGATAGAAAATGCGCAGGGCCGTATGTTTGACTGAAGTAGGACCAGATGTAGAAGAATAATGCAAAGTAGGGGGAGGAAGGGCAACATGGCGGCACTGAGTTTGCAGAATACCGTTATCCACGATGCGGCTGTAAGCAGCAGGATCAAAAGGGAGACATGGTTGAGCTAACAGCCTAAGTGCCTTGGACGAGTATTTAATAATTTGACCATGATTCGTTGCCCCTGGGCCCGTCTGGGCGCGGACGGGCGCAGACGGGCTTGCCTTGGGCGCGTCCGCTGCGCTCCCGCGCTATGGCGTGCATTTATGCCTGGGCCCCGCCTCTTACGCCTCCTCCTTACGGGGTGTAGATTTAAACATCCCATCCATCATCCAAATATCACTACTCTCCAATTTTAGAAGGTTACGCGGTGTGCTAAAGATGAGTATTCTTTTTTGAGGGTTTCTGTTGTCGTGCAATAGAAAGGTTTCATTAGTAACAGTTAGTTCAGGAGGAATGTTATTATCAGAGTATGTTTGGGGTGTTACACGTTAGGGGTTACTAGCCAGTTTTTTTCCTTTGAATAATTCTTAAATTAGGGATTGTGGGCATAGAGCTAGCTACATGCATATGCATGTTTTGGGATACCTCCCTTGAGAACTGAGCCACAGGGTTCATTGGAGGTGCATGCAAGGTCTTTCATTTGATCAATGTTTTCCCTAACCTCTATCTCCATTGCAGAGGCAGAGTGGTTATGCTCTGTGGTCCTTTCAACAGTATCTCCAAGAGTAACTGTTCTTCCTGTGCAATGGGATGAGTAATATTGCACACACCTCCAATGACTCCTGGGCACAGTTAGTCTCTCCTTCCAATAAAGATAGCCACCATACTTTAGGGGACAATTTCCTCTTTGGGACTGAAGATAGCTGGCTTGTCTTCTTGATGCCATAATGTTGTTTTCTGTAAAAGAAGATTGAAAGAGAGTTTCTGTGTTATTGCTTTTTAAATGAATTTTTAACCTGCAAAGAAAATGCTATTGTTACATGTTTGTTTGTTGACATTTCTGAAATCATGTTTTAAATTCTATTGCTGTTGTTATGTGCTTATCACGTTTCACATTGTTTATTGATTACAACCTGTAAAAAAGCTGGTTAATAATTTTTGGGTTGCATTAAGAACATGCTGATTATTTTTTGCCTTGATTTTGAATTTGCCAGGTTTGATTGTCTACTACAGTTTGTAGTTGGTTCCTTTGAAAAGAGAAATAGCCATTTTTAATTGTAAATGTAGTTTGGCTCACCTTAGTAAACTTGCTTGGTTTGCTTGTTTGTACTTTTGCTGGTTTTGATTTTTTTCGTCAACTGATTCAGCTGTTTTACTTCCTTCTCTTCTGGATGAGGTTGGGTAGGTCTAAAAAGTAAAGTGGATTTTTACAGAGATGTTTAAAAAAACATTGTCACTTTTGCTTCAGTTTGACAAAGTTTATTTGGATTTCAGTAACAGATTGTTGTTTAATTGGCTTCCTGCTTGGTTAGAAGAAATCTTTTGGTTAGTTTTGGTTACAACATAAGGTTTTGGAACTATTATACCTGTGATAGGCCTTCTGTTAGTTTAACCACTGTTTGGATGATGGTTTGCTGTCCCGTTGATGGTTTTGATCGCAATGTTTTTCGCTGATATTTTAATTAACTTGTGAAAAAAATGAGGACTTTATGTGTTTTTTTTAATTGATTACATTTCGTAGAGCAACTGACCAGCACCTTTCCTTAGCAAAGCACCATACGGAGCTAGAATAGTAATTTTTCCCCAACCACTGAGCAGCACCTTCCCTGAGGCATGCACACTGTCGAGTTAGAACAGTAGTTTTACCCCCACCACTGACCAGCACCTTCCCTGAGGCAAGCTCCCTGCGGAGTTAGAATAGTCATTTTGCCCCCACCACCACTGACCAGTACCTTCCCTGAGGCAAGCACCCTGCGGAGTTAGAATTGTAATTTTGCTCCCACCACTGACAAGCACCTTCCCTGAGGCAAGCACCCTGTTGACTTAGAATAGTAGTTTTGCCCTACGCCACTGACCAGCTCCTTCACTGAGTAAAGCCCCCTACGCAGCTAGAATAGTATTTTTGGCACTGACCAGCACCTTCCCTGAGGCAAGCACCCTGCGGAGATAGAATACTAATTTTGCCACCTCCCACCACCACTGACCACTGACCAGCACCTTCACTGAGGCATGCACCCTGCGGAGTTGGAATAGTAATTCTGCCACCCCATGCAGAGACCAGCACCTTCCCTGAGGCAAGCACCCTGAGTTAGAATAGTAATTTTGCCCCTCACCACTGACCAGCACCTTCCCTGTGGCAAGCACCCTGCGGAGTTAGAATAGTAATGTTGCCCCCTTGCACTGACCAGCTCCTTCACTGAGTAAAGCACCCTACGCAGCTAGAATAGTATTTTTGCCCCCCACCACTGACCAGCACCTTCCCTGAGGCAAGCACCCTGCGGATATACAATAGTCATTTTGCCCCCCACCACTGACCAGTACCTTCCCTGAGGCAAGCACCATATGGAGTTAGAATAGTCATTTTGCCCCCCCACCACTGCCCAGCACCTTTCCTGAGACAAGCAGCCTGTGGACTTAGAATAGTAATTTTGCCCCACAACCACTGACCCGCAGCTTCCGTGAGCAAAGGACCTTATGGAGTTAGAATAGTAATTTTGCCCCCCACCACTGACAAGCTGCCTCTCCATGTTTTCTTTATTTTCATCCGCCTATCCAAGTTTATTTTAAAAAAACAAATTTAAAATATGATTTTTCTTGGAATACAAAATTTTTAAAAAACATATTATAATAAAAATCGTTTAAGAATTTACAAATCTTAAATTAGACTTTTTCATTTTTTTCTCATTCAATTTACAATCAGATTTATTTCAGGTTTGCCAATTAATTGTTTTCTCACTAATTGTGCTTCATGTTTGACGTACACTTAATTTAGTCAATAGATGGCAGTGTTTCAAGTCGAAAGTTGCAGTTTTCTCCTCCAACACCAGATGCGTGTGGTTACCAGGAAAGTCAGAGCACAAATTGGTGGTCGGCTTAATTTATACGTTTGGTAGGGGTAAACGAAAATGTAAAAGAAAATATGTTTCAAAATGATTTTTCCTCTTGATTCAGAAACTGACAGAATGTATATTTATAATGTCGTGTGTGAAAAGTTTGGTTTTTACGTTCCATTTTAGAATGGTCGAAGGGCACCAATTTTCTCTTGCTTTGCATGCCTTGTATGCCTTGATTCTGGATGCTGCTATTAAAAATGACAGTTGTGTTTTTTTTTTTTTAATGAGTTGTATATCTACATCAATGTGAATTTTTTGGGGGGGTAAGTGAATACATTTTTAAAAAATATATCATTAATATCCAGGCATTAAAATGAATACACACGTATTAAAATTAATACCCTCGTATTAATACACTCCCCCGCCCCAAACCCCTTTTTCCATTGCATCCCATCCCAAAGTGTGGGCGACAAAAGAAAAAACAATATTAATATTTAAAATTACTTTCCATTATGCGTTGTAATGGCATGCGTTTTGCTAGTATGCGTAGTGATGGTATGCGTTGCAATGGTAGTTTCAATGTATCCCTATCTACATGCGTTGTAATGGCATGCATTGTAAAAGCATGCAAAGTAATGGTAGTCGCGTTGTAAACACTGCATTGTAAAAGTAAGCGCTGTAATGGTATGCGCTGTAACGTCATATATTCTTTTTTTTGTTTAAAAAAGATATATTTTTATTCAAAGAGTGCACATGAATATATCACATAACAATAGAGGATATAAAAAAGTGCATTCCAGTACATAGGTTAAATAGATAAATACAACAATCGAGCCACTTGTTACCCCCCACCGCCACTGGTGAAGGATCCCTGGTAGCAGACATACTCTTAACACCATATTTCATAGTCCTGCCTATAGCTTCCGGAATCTCTTATATGATCTGGATCTCAAAGCATTTAGGTATTCTAAACCCTTAATCTTCTCCATTTTGGGCCACCAGTGCACTAAGGTTGGGGAAACCTCAGACTTCCAATTTTGAAGAATTTGGGATATGGCTATCAGTGTGACCAAAAATAGCTTCTTTTTATCTTCAATCTGCAGCCAGGGATTTGCGGAAACCCCCAATGTGATGGCTTGAGTATCCTATGCAAAATCAATGTTGAACATGCAAATACAATACTCGTTAGTGGAGGCCCAGTATCCAGCTATTTTTGGGCAGTCACAATTAATATGCCTCCAACTCCCTCTGTCCTCCTTGAGACACCATAAGCATTTGACGTTCACCTGTGGGTTAATGTTGTGTAAAAGTTCAGGCCTTCTGTATAGGAGCCACTTTGTTTAGTAGTGCATTCAGCTGAGGTTTGCTCCTCTTATCACTGAGAAATTAAATCTGTTTATCATGTTCCAAAGCTTGGCTGAGATTGATACTCCCCCTGAAGTAGCCATTTTTGTGTGACTTTATTAAACAGATCACCCTGTTGCTACTTCCGTAATATTGTCATTTAATGTCTGACAGACCTACAAATACTTGATTCCATCAGTTCTTCCACTAGTCATGAGCTGGCTTTAATTTTACGTAGGCCTAAATCTTTAAAAAAAGTATCTGATATGAAGGAAGGACCAGCAAAGGACGGTCTATCTGTGTCTCATGTCAGGTTCTATATCTGTCACAATAAATTGGGGACCTAGAGTGCATAAAGGTCCAGCATACATGCTCCACTGTTAATTCACAAAAGAAAAAGGTATGCGGTTCCTAAAGGGGACAAAGGACAAAGGGGAGTAGGTCAGAGAAAAGGAGCCACTACAAGGGGGGTAGTTCCTTTTTTGGAAATGGGGCCCTCACACACCCTTGCGGGTGTCATGCTTCGTCATCGGGCTTGCTCCTCGTTGGGCCAGCGCTGCAATGCCTAATGGGCACCCTCAAGGGGGCTCTTTATCGGAGATCTATTTCCAAAGCTGTGATGTGAAGTGCAAATTAAGGGCCCTTTATGTAGATGTAGGAAACGTAGGTGTCGATGTAGTGATTAGTGATTTAAAAAAGGCTAGGCAAGTCTCAAATCAAATTTTTATCCATGAGTATGCCTAACTTATTAAAAACATGATGCCACCAGTGGGGACATCGATCCCTGGTGACATATAAGGTCACCATGTTTCATGCCGTCAATTAGTCAATTAGATGTGATCTAGGACAATTCTACAGCACTGTAAAACTTATAACTAATCTATAGTGTCTGGGACCAAGGATGCAACAAGTAGCATCTAAATTCCCTATAAATGTTCCTGCAGAATGTCAAATCACTGACCTGGGGGAGGAAGATATGAAAAGAAATCATAAAATAGCACCATCCAGAGCAGTCTCGTATAGTACTTGTAGAGGCATGCAATACTAGCATGCACAAATTTGTGATTTGTAACAAGTAGTGATAGGAACCAAGTTAGACAAACACGTAACACATACATGAAAACATATAGGCGTGGTTTCATACACTGTGGTCAAAAGGGGGAAAAACACACTCACCCAATGAGGGTGATGTCATCACCTCTTCGAGAGAAACCCTGAGATAAATGCAAAAATGTATAGCTCGCTGTTGGAAAGTGAAATTGAAATTTTGTAAGTGAGCCATGGGGGAGGAAGAATAACCTCCATTCACATGATGGAAAGCCAAAGATCCAGTACTCACGTCATCTATTGGAGAACTTCACCAACGACCTACACCTTCTCTTGTGCCTTGGGAGTGAGGACTTGGAGGTGGTCGTTCAGTTTATAAACCCTCCATCCTACCCTAATTGGTGACAGGTGGGCTGTATGAAGTGGTTAATTGCTGATCAAAGGTCAGCAGTAATGGGCTGGGGATTGTGGGCGCCATCTTGTAGTGGGTTCGGAGCCCATGTATCACATGGATTGTTGCTAGCAATTAATGTGACAGGGTTGAAAATGGTTGGAGCGCTCCCATTGAATGTGGGCGTGTATGCGCCTATGTGGGAATCCCATTGTGGAAAGGAAGGTGGCACAGCGTGGTTAATTGCTGATCAAAGATCAGCAGTGATGGGCTGGGGATTGTGGGCACCATCTTGTAGGGGGTTAGGAGCCCATGTATCACAATTCCTCAAGAAAGAGGAAAAAATGAGCAGAAATAAAGTTATTTCTCCTTGTTATACCTCACCTGGGAACACGTAGGCTTCTGATGCATTCCCAGGTTTACAATTCCTTGTAAATCTGGGAATGCATTAAAATCCATGGGTGTTGTGTGGGAACAGCCACTGCAACACCCATGGAATGCTTTTTTGCAGAGTAAGGCAACACAACAATTTGCACTACTTTGCCTTACTACGAGGCCATGAAAAGCCACGAAAAGTGGCTTTGTGAGGCCTCATAAATATCGGCCTGCAGGTGCGTCCAAAAAAGTGATGCACCGGAGGCACAATGGGCTTGTAAATAAGCCCCTAAGTTCTTAGAGCTGTAATTAGCCCGCATCCATCAAGGATTCTGGCTTTAGCATGCCAAGCGCCAGAGTCCAGCTAATCACTTTGCTGCACAATAACTCTCATATTGGGATGACTACATTGTGATTGGCGGCATCGTTCTGCTACTTAACGTCAGCTACACTGCATGTGCCTTCTTATGCACTGGCAACACAACTTCATCATGAGGAACACAGAAGCATGAAGATTAAAGAGAAGAAATATATTACACCGAGGTTTAGACTGAAGCACAGTACACAGTGCAGCCCTTCAACATTTCTAGTGAGCACCTCAGAGAGCTGCTCAGGGGCCTAAATAAGCACAGATGGGTGAGATATTTGAAAGTGGAGGTTGGACAGTGAACCTGTGAATAGTGATGTCTTTGGGGGTAGGTACCTGTACGTGTGGTTTAAGGTGCTGTCCTAGTGTACAGTGTTATCAAGAGCAGCCCTGTAGTGGGGAGAGTGTCCTGACAGCTGAACATGGTAGCTGCAGATTAGCTGAGCTTCAGGACCCCCCTCAGCCCTGTTTCACTGTTTTGCGGGATCACTGGGTAGGACGCACAGCCCTGGAGTTGTCAGACTCCACGGAATGGCGAGGAACCCTGGAACTGTCAAAGGCTCATCATAGACCTTTCGCCACAGACCTGAGTCTTTGAGGCCTGCTTGGTGCGGTACCCAAACTCTTCCAGCTTACTCTAGCCAACATTGTGTGGCCATTCGGGGTGTGGCGCTCGGCCTTGCCTTTGAGCCTTGGCCCCTCCCCATAGGTGCAGGGGCCACAGCCTGGCCACAGCCTGATGCTGCACCATGAAGGGTGTGGACTGTCCCTGTTTGCTTCAACTACAGCTGTACCTGAGCTGCTACACCCAGCTGCATGCTGAGCTGATCGTTAAGGTAGCAGGGATCCCACCCGGGATGTGGGTATCTTCCGGTGTGTGCTATTGGCCTCCCACACACCTCGCACCGGAACCAGGGTATTTGGCCACCTGTTCCGAGGATGGCAGACCCTACACCATAGCCGCCTGCTGCAGAGAACATTTGTAGCCCCCCGTCACTTCTTCTCGAGGGGAGACAGCAAATATCTGGCACCATTGGAGCACTGTCTCCTTATTGGACTCTGCGCATTGAAGGGCTAATTACATCAAGCTCTGGGGCCCCCATCGTGACAATTTCTACTCTGGCTTCTTGGCTCCACACAGTGAACAGGACCTCTTGGGCCCCTAGGCTGCTTGTACCCCACTTTATTCTGTACACGTACGGTCTAAGCTGGGTGAGGCAGGTCTTTGGGATTTGTGACTGTTGACGCTTGCCCATTTGTTTCAGGGACATCCACACGCCTTCCCATTGACTTTCTTTTGCTGGATGGGTAAGCAAAGAGACTCCCGTAAGCATCATGTAGATAAACCAACTGGCACCCTGGATCAACCCTCTCGGCCCTCCATCTACGTGGGCCACTTGATACGCAGCAACATGGATGTGGCTCCTGCTTCCTCACCACCACAAGACTCTTCCCAGGGAACGAAGGCACCATCACACAAATTAGATATTAGCCTTGCGGCCATAGCGGATTGAGGCCAAACTAGACTCCCTTACAAATTATATGGCTCTTCTATGAGAACGGATCAATACTAACACACAAACCATGAAAGAAATGCAGCCTTTGATGCAGGACTTGTCTACCCAACCGCAGTCTCTTCTGGAAAGACTGCGTGTGGCAGAATCTAGGCTAGAGGACGCTGAGGGCTGTCCATGTCAGAATATTGTCCACATTATTGGCCTACCTGAAGAAGTATATGGGGACGGCCCTACTACTTTTCTTGAGAAGAGGTCAAAGGCTGATATAGCCCCAAATTCACTCTCACCCTTTTTTGTGACTGAACGCGTTCCTAAGGTCCCAGCACACCGTTCGCCTCCCCCTCGGACCCATGGTAGTATGAATTGTAAATTATCGGGATAGGGACACCATATTTGTGGCAGTTAGAAATATAGACTCTATTATAGGATATAACACAAAAGTCCTGTTCTTCCTGGTCTACTCATTGGCTGTACAGCGATAACAGGCCTCGTTTGCTCAGGTCAAGCAGAAGCTTAGAGAACTAGGCCTCAAACATGCTCTACTATTCCCAGAAAAATTACGGATTTCCGAGGGTCAATATTCCCATTCCTTCACTCAACCTGAAGCAGCATGGGAATGGATAGAGACTTTTGATAAAGGAGCCAGCAAACAGCCTCCCGCCCCCTCGTCATCCACTATGTGTGGTTTGGATCTCAGATGCAGTCCACATGATCCACACCGTGGTGTCTGGAAGAAAGGCCTGACTCAGGCCCAGAGCCAGAGGGAGCGGGAAAAGCGGTAGTAGTTGGTTCATCTCTACAGGACCTTTGAACAACCCCACAACTGCTTTCATGCGAGTCCAACACTTCTGAGGATGAGTGTTTGCACCAATGAAGCCTTTTAACATATTATAGTCCCTTATATCATGCTCATTTGCTGCTACTGAACTCTACTTTGACATCATTTATCGCACCGGTTAGTATCCATCATCTTTCCCCTGAGGCTCATCTTACACTTGACTCTCTCATATTAACACAAGAAATTGTGCTGATAGTATGAGATCTCCCCTGCGGGAAAATGGCAGGTTCCGATGGCATACTGGTTGAATTCTATTTGCTCTTTGCCCTGTCGCTGCTGCCATGCCTGCAGACTTTAAATGAGTCTATACTTACCTCCCTACGCCGCATTATGAGTATGGTCATTATATCTATGGTGCTAAAACCACATAAAGACCCAACTAATTTAACTTCTTATCACCCTCTCTCTATCCTTAATGTGGATTATAAGCTACTGGCTAGTAGATTGTTAACAGAGCTCCCGGAATTAAAACATGATGATCAATCGGGCTTCATCCTCCAGCGCAATGCCTCCCACAACCTTCTTCGATTATGGCACGTTAAAGAAGAATCAGCAGATCTGTTTCCCTCAGCTGCATGTATAGCACTTGACCTAGAGAGGGCTTTTCATTCCCTCCAGTGGCAATTCATGCACAAGATGATCTGACTTTATGGAATAGTTCCTCATTTACAGAGATGGGTGAGTCTTTTATACTCCAACCCTACAGCCCGTGTAAAAACCGGAAGCTCCATCTTTGCTTCCTGGTCTGTAGGACATTGCACCCATCAAGGCTGCCCTCTGTCTCCTTTGTTATTTGCCATGGCGAAGGAATCTTTGGCGGCATGTCTGCGACAGCATGGACAGTGGTGGGGTATCCTGATTTGCATAACCCTGCATGCCGTGTCTTTCTTTGCGGATTACTTCTTGTTGTACGTATGGGATCCCAGCTCCGATCTGTCTTCCATTGCATAGCTGTTGGAGGACTTCACATTGATCTTGGGCCTTCAAGTGAACTGAGCCAAATCTTGTCTGTTTCCTCTATGTGTGGACTGTGAGTTTCCCCTCCATACCCACTTGGATCCACGGTTAACATGTGAACTGACTACCTCTAGATACATGAGGATTAAAGTATATCACCCTTCGTCAGATCTCCGCAATTGAAACCTGGGCAGGGCAGTTCGTGCCCTGTGCTGCCAGGTCGCTTTTTGGTCCTCTCTGCCACTGTCAGTGATGACTTTGATCTGTCTAGTAAAAATGGTGGTGCTATTGCATTTATTATATTACTTTACAAACATTCCTCCATTCCTCCCACTTTCCTTCTTCCGAGACTGTGATTCGATCCTCCCACATTAATTTGGGGGTTGGGCAGATGCAGAGTGGCACTATCTATGCTGAACCTGCCGGTATCGGCTGGGGGTATGGTCTCTCCGGACTTCGAGCGCTATTACTTAGCCTTGAAGCTCAAATGGGAGGCTTGATGGCTTTCTGGGTGATCCTTGGGAGAAATGGGGAGTACCCTTAGGGATCTTCATGCAGGCATCCTTAGCTATGCATTATTCTCAGGTGCAATTTTTTCCTCATCTCCCACTGGACTGTTGTGCATGGCACTTGCATGCCTCACTAGAGAATATAAGCTCACTTCCACTGCGATGCCCTATGCCCCACTATTCCCCTGTTAGGGCTTCCCACTTGTACAGGGCAAATTCTATAGGGACATATCGGCCACTGGACCACCGTGAGCCTGTCCTTGTTAGGTGACTTATTTAACACCAACAAACTTCTTGAATTCCAGGAGCTCACAACCACATATGACTTCCCATCAGGACAATTCCTTACTTATGAACACGTTCAACAGTCCCTAACTACCCTTTTTCATAATAGCACGATAAAGGTTATTTTGATGAAATGGCCCTGCACTTTGTAAACCCTTTGAGGTCAGTAACCTTAACCGACCTCAATAAATACTAGTTTCAGAAAAGGGGAGCGATACGTTTAGCAGAATTCATAGGTACAGGTCCACCCACAAGAAAAAAACAATAAATTCTTAGTGCAAATCCATATAATTTTTCTTTTATTACAGAAATATATAAAATCACCTCAACCCAGTCAAATACAAAAGTTTCTTAATATAAATGTTACATAAAAAAACAGTAGTTTACATCCCATCAGACAATTTCCAATATTCCTATTTATTAATTTTTACACTCCTCTTCAAATGAATGCTGGTCAAATATTCAAGAAACGTTATTGAGCCAACAATTACAACAAGCGGTGAAGCCTTACCGGGTTTAAATCAAGACCAGATTTATATGAGTTTGAGCCTGAGTCAACACGTGTTTCACAGCATCATGTCGCTTCTTCAGGGCTCTTGTATATAGAATCATCCTATCTTTGACTCATGTTCACATCTCTTATATTCACCACTCAATTCTTTAATCTTAAGTTTGAATCCATGTAATCGATGGCACTATTATTCTATAAGCGTATTATTATTACTATTAAGCTGTAACTTCCTGCCAGTGCACCAGACCACGTCCGGTTCAATCTCTCTCTTTGAGTCCTTACCTGCCGCTTCCACCTTCCTCCTGGTGCTATTTAATGTGGGGTGGGACTACATGACTAAGGACTGGCATAGACTATTGAGATGCTAAAATGATAAGTCACCCATGCGTGTGATATCACTATGAATAATAGTGTACCTTCATAGTCGCATGTCCCTAGACCAAAGAAGTGAGTCAATCAAGACACTGGCATGCTTCATCATAGAATCCGCTCCTAGCTGTGGACTCTAGTCCACAGTGAGCTCTTAATATGGTGGTACAGTAGACGTATTTGAATCCTCCAGCACTGAGCTAGTTGTCACAAACAGAGCTGTTACTTTATTGGAGGAGACAGTTCATAAAACAGTACAGTGATAAGTGTGTTTTATTGAGCACAAGATAAAAAAACAAGTGACAAGGGGGGGGGCAGTTAGGTACCATAATTATGTGAAAAGTGGCATGTTGACATGTTTCTGACAGCAACAAAATAGCCACTTGGGATATGGAGTATTCAACAGGACAAAAATGACTCCCAAGTCATAATGACTACATCCTATGCCATCATAAGCTGGTAGAAAGACACAAAAGGGGAAGATACATGATGTGCATTGTTACTGGTCGTGGATCCCCCCAAGCATTTTCACTAAGGGCACATGAACTATACGCCCCTCGGGTATGGGGGAAGTGATTATAGTACACCATGCATCTACCTAAGGTGTCGATCATTTGCACCTTCACATAAGGCTTCCTACCGGCCTAAGGAGTGGTGACTGTTGAAATGCAAATGCTCCATCTTGGAACAGTCCAAATTATTGGAACCCTATCATCTCAGTTTCCAAACTCAGACTCAGCAGTTGCAATTTTGATAGACCTGGGTTCTTAGAGGATCGATCATCAGTCTGCAGACTGGGTCCCTGGCCAGAATCCTATCCAATTGAAAGTATAACCTCTGTGTCAAGAATGCTAACACCACAACTATGTCTGCATGCTTCTTTCTTAGCATTGTCAACACTACTCTGTATATTAGGGGTCTGGGAGAAAGCGCTAAATGAGTAGAAATAAAAGGCAGCCAGAGCATTTCCACAAGCATGCTATCTTGACAACTGCCTTTAACACTGAGTTTTCCAGATACTGATTCTCTCAATACCAAAAGTCCCTTGACCTGCAGACATTTATCAGAAACATTCCCACCATGGGTATAGGTTCCAAAGCACTACAATAATAGTTTGCAGGAAGCTATCTGAGCCCCGTACCAAAAATAACCCATCCTTTCTTGTATCTTTGGGCACCCTGATCTTCCATCAGTGCTCAGAATCTGTCATCAGAGAGAAAGAACAGTAGTTAGAGAGAGAGAGAGAGAGAGAGCAAGAGAGAGAGATAGAGGGAGAGAGAGAGCGCATTCCTAGGAGAGTTAAAAAATCTATCTGGCAACACTGGGGCTGTCTGGGAGTATGATATGCCTCTATAGTAAGGAATGGAACAAGGAAGAGAAGATGAGCCATTAATGCACTTATTTTATCAGTTGCACAGCTCCACAATGCTGCAGTAACACACATAGGGCCTCATTTACAATATTTGGACGCACGGCAGTGCAGGAAGCCTTCCTGCTGCGCTGCTTTGCGTCAAAATAAAAGGGCAGGAATGCGCCATATCTAAGGGCAGGAATGCACCATATCTACAAGATTCGGCACATTTCTTGTCCCCTGCACCGGCGCACAAACAACAACAGCTGAGCGCCAGCGCAAACACCCTTGCGTCATTTTGCAAGAGTGCCTGTGCTGAGGGGATGATTTTTTTTGTGCAGGAAGGCATACCTTCCTGCACAAAAATAATCATTAAAGGCATTTTCCTCTTTCTATGAGTACTGCAGAATGCAGCACAATTAGAAAGAGGGAAAAGTGGGGAGAAATAAAAGTATTTCTCCTGGTTGCGCCTCCTTATGCCTCCCCTGGGGAAGCGTAGGATTCTGACGCATTACCAATTTTGCAAAATGTTATTAATCTGGGATTGCATCAAGTTCCATGGATTGTGTGGGAACACCCACAGCAATACCCATGGAACGCCCCTTTCACGCAGAGTTATGCGTGAAAGGGAGACATATTTAGAAGGCCATGAAAAGCCATGCAGGGTGACTTTACATGGCCTTGTAAATATGGGGAAGCCCATTGCGCTGCCGGTGCGTCAATAAAAGTGACGCATCAATGGCACAATGGGCTTGTAAATAATCCCCATAGTTTCCTGTTACCAAAACACTGCTTCAATACACGTTTTCACAAAATCTAGCAGCTGCTTGTTACAGGAAACCTCTGTCTGTCCTTTTCGGAGGGGGGGGTGAGCTGTAGCTTAGGGAACTTTGGTTCAGTTCCACTATCTGTCCCTGAAGGTGCTTAACATGTCTGTGAGGCCTACCTTAGAGCCACAGGAGAAGGCAGAGTTGACATCTGCCAGTCCTTCTTCAATGAAGACGGAGAACAAACGTAGGTTACACCTTGGCACTATGTCCTCTGTATTGTATCCACCCTATTCAAATTTTCATACTGTGGGGGAAGTGCCAATGTGGGGGATCATTTTGCTCTGGCTCCCTATCACCATAATGCACCATAAGAATTTTCTGACTGAAGTTACCCTGTGGGGTTTTTAGCCCGTCTGATGCTCCACACTTTGAACCCAAACTCCTTGCTGGAGGTAGGGCTGGCAATCAGCTGATTTGTTTCACACCCAAAACAACCTCAATGGAGAAGTAGCGGCCTGTCCCCAGGCAATGTTGGGGGGCGGGCCGGGCCGGAGGAGGGAGGTGGGGAGGCTTTAAGTACAAAAAAGAAATAAAAACATTTAAAAAATGTACCTTAACCATGCCGCCGCCATCTCCCGCACATCGGCTCTTCCTGCTTCTGGGGCTGGGCACAGGCTCCCAGCCTGCCCTGCGGCCAATCCTGAAGCTGCTCTCACATGAGAGCAGCTTCAAGATTGGCCTGAGTGTCTGCAATTTGCGCTCCCAGGGAGACTGGGAGCCTGTGCCTGCTCTCTCAAGCCCCAGCAACGCAGCTGAGGCTGGAGAGAGCTTCACTGCGCATGAGGGGTTTGGCTGGCCTGAGACTGCCGGCCAAACACTTCATGTGCAGTGAAGGGAGTGCCCACCACTCCCCCACCAGAAGTGTCATCCCCTGGACCCGCCCCCAAGACTTGTCAGAGTCCTGGGGGTGGGTCCAGGGGATTCAAATAAAACAATAATAAAGCAGGTTTAAGACCCATTTTATTATCGTTTTATGTACTGGTGTTGGCAGGGGGGGTGACGCTCCTCTGCACCAATGGAGCAGCCGCCGCTACAATGGAGTCCTATCACCACACACAATATACACATACATACAGAGGAAAGGACTTTGACAGCTCCTTACAGCTTTTAGCTACTGTGATTCAGGTTGCTATAGGCTTTGGGATTAGGGGTTCTCTAAATGCGTTTAAATCACCTCAAGGCATTTCACAGCTTTACTTTGCCCTTAATGTGTTTCCTAAAGTGCTGTTTGCAATTTTTATGTGGAGATCATTGGCGCACCACATTGTAGGCCAGATGTACGATGCGTTTTTCATGTTGCTAACGGCCCGTTTCAAAGATTTGGGCTGTTTGGGACTGCCAAAAAGGATTTTTTTAGGTACAAGTGCCCAATTTGCGATTCAGTAACTAATTACCGAATCTCAAATTGGGTTTGTGATTTGGTTTTAGGAAGGGGCGTGTTCAGGGCATCCCTTTCTAATAGCGACTCACAGTGGTATGTATGAAGGTTTTGCGACCAGAATGAAGTTGCAAAACATTCGCATTTTACTGCCAACTCTGAGTTGATTGTAACCCATTCGCAAATGGGAAGGGGTCCCAAAGCGTTCCCTTCCCCTATGTGAAAGTTGGGCACATTTTTTTTTAAGAGCAGGCAGTGGTCCAATGCACTACTGCCTACTCTTAAAAAATGAAAAGAAAACTTAATTTTACATTTTGAAACGCATCCCGTTTTCCTTTAAAGAAAATGGGGTGCACTTAAAAAAATACATTGCTTTATTTAAAGCAATCACAGACATGGTGGTCTGCTGACCACAACAGGCCATCATCCCTGTGATTTTAGCGATTCCCAATGGGTCGCAAACTGAGACCTACCTCATTATCATTCATGAGGTAGGTCTATGTGCGACCCACTGGGAATGGCAAATGAAACTCAAATGAGTTTCATACATTTGAAATAATGATTTGTCAATTGCGATTTGCAGGAAATCGGGATTAGGAATTCGCTATTTCAAAATTTCGTATATTTCACCCTGTGTCTCCATATGCCAAATACCCACCCTCTCTCATTCCAGTATTCCTCCACCTCTGCCCTACTTCTTGCTTTAAAAACAAATATTTATCTGTTGGAGGACCTGGCACCTGCTAAATTCTACTGGTCCATTCGCTTACCTTTTTTTTGCCCTCCTGCGAGCATTCATATTGTTTGTTTTTCATTTTACGATTCTAACATGATGGATATGCTGGAACGGTAAATTAAAACAGCCAAAATTGGTGCCCTGAGGCAAGACCCATGCGTCTATCAATCTTTTTGTCTCCTCCAGGTGTCCTTCTTCGACACCTTCCCTTTTAACCTGCCTGTCTATGGCAACAACAAGAAAGTGTATCCAAAAACCATGGCATTTTTTAGACCACTAGCCCTGCACCTGCTTCCAACAACAACAACAAGGATACATTGAATAAACCCAGCACACCTGGCCCAACAAAGCCGCCCGAAGAAAAAAGGGGGATGAGGGGGGAGAGTCCAAAACTGCTGGAAAAACCAAAAAACAAAAAGAAGGGGAAAATTAAAAAGGAGAGGGCGGGTGGGAAAAACAGATATACTTTGCACTTCCAGCCACCGGGCCACCTTTCCATGAAATGGTGGCTGGAGGAGGAAAATTGCTGATTATATAGGGGCTGGAATGTGCTATGAAATATAGCTCAAAAAGTAGCCCAAGGGTCTGGGCTATACCACTCCCCCAAAAATGCGGGGGGGCACTCCCAAGGGTCGGGCTCCCCCCAAAACACATTGGGTAAGAGGAGAAAGCTCAGACCACAGGCGATAATGTTTGTGTGAAAACGGCTGCTTTATTGAAACAAGTGCATATTACATATAAAACCCTATGACCTTTGCCTTACAAACTATCAATCAATCAATCAATCAGGTCACTTATAAAGCACACTACATACCCGCGAGGGTCTCAAGGCGCTGGGGGAAGAGGGGGGGTGCTGCTACTGATCGAAGAGCCAGGTCTAGAGGAGTCTTCTGAAGGCCAGTAGGTCTTGGGTCTGCCGAAGGTTGGTGGGGAGGGTGTACCAGGTCTTGGCGGCGAGGTGGGAGAAGGATCTGCCGCCAGCAGTCGTTTTCCGGATGCGGGGGACTGTGGCGAGGGCGAGGCTGGTGGAGCGGAGCTGGCGGGTGGGGGTGTAGAAGCTGAGTCGTCTGTTGAGGTAGGCTGGTCCGGAGTTGTGGAGTACTTTGTGTGCGTGGGTGAGGAGCTTGAAGGTTATCCTCTTGTTGACAGGGAGCCAGTGCAGGTCTCTCAGGTGGGGTGTGATGTGGCTGCGGCGGGGGATGTCGAGGATAAGATGTGCAGAGGCGTTCTGGATGCGTTGCAGCTGTTTCAGGAGCTTAGCCGTCGTTCCTGCGTAGAGGGCGTTTCCGTAGTCCAGCCTGCTGGTGACGAGGGCCTGGGTGACTGTTTTTCTTGTTTCGGTGGGGATCCACTTGAAGATCCTGCGGAGCATTCGGAGGGTGTTGAAGCAGGATGAGGAAACGGCGTTGACCTGCTTAGTCATGGAGAGGGTGGGGTCGAGGATGACCCCTAGGTTGCGTGCGTGGTCGGTGGGTGTCGGGGCTGTTCCCAGTGATGTCGGCCACCAGGAGTCGTCCCAGGCTGAAGGGTTGGAGCCAAGGATGAGGACCTCCATCTTGTCCGAGTTCAGCTTCAGGCGGCTGGTCCTCATCCATTCGGCGACGGCCTTCATTCCTTCGTGGAGGTGGGTTTTGGCGGTGTGAGGGTCTTTGGTGAGGGAGAGGATCAGCTGGGTGTCGTCGGCGTAGGAGATGATGTTGAGGTTGTGCTGTCATGCGACGTGGGCGAGGGGTGCCATGTAGATGTTGAACAGCGTCGGGCTGAGGGAGGAGCCTTGGGGTACACCGCAGATGATCTTGGTGGCCTTGGATCGGAAGGGGGCGAGGCGGACGCTTTGAGTTCTGCCGGAAAGGAAGGATGTGGTCCAGTCCAGGGCCTTCTCTTGGATCCCGGCGTTGTGAAGGCGTGTTCATAGTGTGTGGTGGCAGACCGTGTCGAAGGCGGCTGATAGGTCCAGGAGGATGAGGGCTGCTGTTTCTCCGTTGTCTAGCAGGGTCCTGATGTCATCGGTGGCGGCGATGAGGGCGCTTTCGGTGCTGTGGTTGCTGCGGAAGCCGGACTGGGTAGGATCCAGGATGTTGTTCTCCTCGAGGTAGCGGGTCAGTTGTTTGTTGACGATTTTCTCGGTGACCTTCGCGGGGAACGGGAGCAGAGAGATGGGTCGGAAGTTCTTGAGGTCCTTGGGGTCTGCCTTGGGTTTCTTGAGTAAGGCGGTGATCTCGGCGTGCTTCCAGCTTTCCGGGAAGGTTGCTGTCTCGAAGGAGATGTTGATTATTTTCCGGAGATGGGGCGCGATGGCTGTACTGGCTTTGTTGAAGACGTGGTGAGGGCACGGGTCTAGCGGTGAACCGGAGTGGATGGTGTTCATGATCTCGCTGGTGTCCTCGTCATTGATGTTGGTCCAGGAGAGCAGGCGGTTGGTGGTCGTGGGGGCAGTGGTCTCGGTGGTTGCCAGGGCGGTCGTGGTGTTGAAGCTGTCGTGGATGTCGACGATTTTGCGGTGGAAGAAGGTGGCCAGTGAGTCGCACAGGTCTCGCGACGGCGGGATGTCGTTGTTGTTGGAGCTGGGGTTGGAGAGTTCCTTCACGATGTTGAAAAGCTCTTTGCTGTTGTTTGCGTTGTTGTCTAGGCGGTCTTTGAGTGAGGCCCTTTTGGCGGATCTGATGAGGTGATGGTAACTGCGGGTGGTGCTCTTGTGGGCGACGTAGCAGTCCGCTGTCCGTTCGTGGAGCCAGATCTTCTCCAGTTTTCGGCATGTTCGTTTGGAGGCCTGGAGGTCTTCGGTGAACCAGGTGGCTTTCTTGCTGGTGTGGCTGTTGGGCGGATTCTTGAGCGGGGCGAGGGTGTTGGCGCAGTCGTCGATCCACTGTCTGAGGTTGCGGGCGGCGGTGTCGGGGTCGGAGGGTTCGGCGGGTGGGCTCAGGGCGAGGGTGGTGGTTAGCTGGTCTTCGGTGACTCTGCTCCAGCAGCGGCGAGGCATTTGTTGGGTGCGGTGGTGCATGGTGGGCTTCCTGTAGGTGAAGTGGATGCAGTGGTGGTCGGTCCAGTGGGGTTCGGAGGTGTGGTTGAAGGAGACATGTGGGCTTGCAGAAAAGATGGAGTCTAGCGTGTGGCCGGCGGCGTGGGTGGGTGTTGTCACGAGCTGTCTGAGTCCGAGGGTGGCGAGGTTGTCGATCAGGGTGGTGGAGTTGGTGTCCTTGTTGTTCTCGAGGTGGAAGTTCAGGTCCCCGAGGAGGATGTAGTCCGTGGAGGCGATGGCGTGTGTGCTGACGAAGTCAGCGATGGAATCGCTGAACTGTGGTCGGGGTCCGGGGGGGTCTTTAGATGAGGGTTCCTCTGAGGGTGGTGTTGGGATCGGTGTGGATCTGGAAGTGCATGTGTTCGGCGGTGCTGAGGGTGTCGTCGGTGTTGGTTGAGACTCTGAGGGTGTTCCTGTGGTCGATGGCGATGCCTCCTCCGACTCCGTTGGTGCGGTCCCTGCGGGTGATCTTGTAGCCGTCCGGAATGGCAATGGCGATGTCGGGGGCTGAAGCGGGGTTCAGCCAGGTCTCCGTCAGGAAGGCGACGTCTGGGGAGGTTGAGTCGAGAAGGTCCCAGAGTTTGATGGCGTGTTTGCGGGCGGAGCGAGTGTTGAGGAGGATGCATCTGAGGTAGTTGGGTTCTTTCCTGGGCGGTGGTTTGGCGGGGCGGGTGCTGGCGAAGCTGCAGTTCCGGCAGGTGAAGGGCCCTTGGGTGCACTATAAATCTCACTATACAGTAAATCACCTAATATCATTACCCTCCTCCCCTAAACTTCATGCCCCCCCACATAATATCCTACACCTATCTAACTCCTACCCTGTCACACAATTTAAATGGGACCTGTAACCTCCCATAACTCTTAACCTACATCTGATACCATCTAAGTAATTAATATCTTACAGCATAACTATCAATCTTTTTCTCTCATCTAGGTGCCCTTCCTTGACACCCTCCCCTTTAACCTGCTTGCCTATGGCAACAACAAGAAAGTGTATCCAAAAACCATGACATTTTTTTAGGCCAACCACCATTCAGAAAAGAGATTCTGTATCGACTTTTCTGACCCACCCCCCAACCTAGGAAAAAAACCTTCATCTACCCGCATTCAGGGCTCTATCCACACTGTCCCTAATTTGCATAAGGTACAGCTCCATCCCAAAGCGAGACAAGTGAACCCCATCACCCCGAAATAACTCGAAGTTTTCAAACTTCTGGATGTTCTACTTTACCTATCCCTTCATTCCTGCAAAAATACCTTATCTCTCTGTTTATCTTCCTTCTTGCCTTACCAATCACTGCGGGCTTCCTTGCCCCTTTCCATTCCCGTTTAGGAATAAATTCTATCCAAATGATGTGGCACCCTGCCCACTGTTGTTCGATTGGCGCAAATCCTTCTTCATCTCCTTCAATAGTGCTAAACCCTTTATAACCACCAAATCATTCTCCCCAAGTGAAGAGGCAAGACATCAGGACAACAATTTCCTCACTGCATATCATTGAGACAGTGCAACAATTCCCTCCAGCACATCCTTCCTTTTCCCTGCCATGAGATGTAAAAAAGACACTTGTTGACCCCCCCCCAGATTTGAGCTGTGGCTCTTCTGAGCCTTTTACCTCTCCGCCCACTTAATTAACGAATGGCCTACCATCCAGATAGACAAAGTGGCAAACTCCAGGCACGTAACGGCACCTGAAAAGATAACACAAATGAGCAGAGCAGAAAACGGAACTAATTCATCAACACATCTACCCATCCCCCTCATGTATTTCTTGAAGCAGTCAGATGACTACCTACCCAAGCCCATGATCGTGTCCCTACTTCAACCCCGCTGCGCTGCTTTCACGGCGACCCAAATTCTGGATGAATGAGTGCCAAAAGCACTTGACTCCTCTCCCAGCAATACTAGGGACATGCACAATACAGCTAAGAGCTGAAAAGATGTGACTGGGGAGCCCCCCCCCCCGAGTAGCAGAAAACATCCTTGCTCAAGTCTGTCACCAACCCCCACAACTTCTCAACCCACTGTACTGGGCGCAAAAGCTGTGCTGGATATTTTTGCAGCAACTCTTTCTTTCCCTGTGCCCTCTGGTCTGCTTTGGACTTGCTCAAATACAGCTCCAAACCATCTCCTGATCGGGAGACATCCTTCCACGATACCCAGCATCCCCCCGTCCCCGGAGCAATTCTGACACCCAAACCACACCAAAAAACATCCACGACATCAAAGTGGAGAACAGTATAACTTCAGACTCCCCATCACAAACCGACGGTAATGCCCCCAGGACCATACAGAAAAGCTGTTGGGTCAAAAGCCTCCTCTTCCTACCCCCGCTACCGTGCTACCTTGCCCATCCTTCCAGAATTCTTTTACAAAGCTTCTCACCTGACGAGGCGTACCCCCAGAAAAGTTTGCCAATGAATGCGATGCCTGCCAGCTTCCGGCGATCGTTACTTGCGACAACCCCTTTTCAATCAGAGCCAAAATAAAGGGCACCACATCCTCAACCCTGTTCCTTCCCTCTTGCCTCCACCGCACCCCCGAGAGAAAGAACTCCTCCCATGCCAGTAAGTATGCGCACCTTGTAGAAACTACCAATGACTTTACCACCAGCTGGAGCATCGTCTGTCTCCTATGCTCCAAAGAACCGTCGGCAGCAGTGTCTTGACCCTGTCCGCCTCCATGGCCAGCCCATGGAACCTCTCCCACTGTGAATGAGACAAAGCAGGCGCAATGTCATTGTCCACCCCTGGCATGTGACGAGCCTTAACCAGGATGTCATATCGCAAACAACACATCATAACCACCCGCAGAAGATTTAGCACCTGCATGTCCCTGGCTGACTGCTAGTTAACCACATGGAACACGCCCATGTTGTCCACTCTAAAGAGAACCTTCTTGTGTGCCAACTCAGTCCCCCACAATGACACTGTCCCCACCAGTGGGAACAATTCTAGAAAAGTGATGCTCCTCCCTCCATTCTTCCAGCCCTCCAGCCATTCTTATGTGCACCATTTTTCTTGCTAGTACAAGCCAAAACCACCGCCACCGGCTGCATTTGAGTAGATCTGGGCATTCCAGTTGCACTCCCTCGGTGTCATCAATGGAATACCATTGAAATCCTCCAGGAATCTGCAAGTCCTCGCGCGTTCCCGCTGAAAACCGCACATTATGATGTGGCTGTGGCAGACCCTCCAATTAGAGACCCAGATGCCTACAAAAGGCCCTGCATACAAAATGTAGGTGCCCCAACAGTACTTGTATTTCTGTAGCGGTTACCGTCTCCTTTGCCAGCATTGTGTCCAGTAGTAGACTCATGGTTACCTTCTTGTAAAGAGGTAAAACGGGCTTCCATGGCCATAAAGTCTAGTTCAATACCCAAAAAGGAGAGGGTCGTGCTGGGCCCCACAGTCTTCTCGGGTGCCAGTGGTACCCCTAGATCACCCATGAGCTCTTGGAAACTTACCAACAGCTGTTGGCAGTCCGCAGATCTGGGTTGACCTACAAGGAAGAAATCGTCCAGATAATGTGTCACTGCTGTGTGCCCGTGGCACCAAGTGAACAACCACTGAAGGAAATAGCTGAAATGTTTAAACGGAGCGCATGATATAGAACAGCCCATGGGCAAAGTCTTGTCCACAAACCACTGACTGTCAAACGGAATGCCCAGTAGCTGAAAATTGTCAGGGTGTACCGGCAACAGCCTAAAAGTGGACTTGATGTCGCTTTTGGCCATGAGCGCCCATTTTCCTTTCCGTTCCACTAGTGACAAGGCCACGTCTACTGATGAATAAGACACAGAAGTAATGTCGCCAGCAATGTAATTGTTCACTGAGTGACCCTCCAGTCATGACAGATGCTGAATGAGCCAAAACAGGCCTTTTTCCTTCTTGGGGACCACACCAATGGGCAACACAATCAGAGCCTCCATAGGTCAATCATAAAAAGGGCCTGCCGTCCGACCCTCCTGTACCTCCATGTGAAGTTTGTTGCGCACTACCTGTTTATGTGATTTGGCCGACTTAAAGTTCTTGGCCAACCTCTTCACTCTCGGGTCCTCATAAACAACCTGAAACCTGATCTAAGCCCCTCGCTCAGCAACCTCCCTGTTAAAATAGCTCGCTAACCAGAAATCCAGGCGATCCTGATTCATTGGCATATGAGCCGTTCCCCATAGACACATCTGTCCTCCTACTCCCCCCCACCCCGAAAACCTATGTTCTGACCTCCTTGGAAGGCCCCACTCGCCCCTTGCTGCTGCAACCACTGCTCTGACTGTTGCTCTTGGGAGCCCCCTGCTGCCCCATTGCATGGCACAAGAATGTGCCTCCCGGAGCACCCTCATGGCTCATTGAACTTACTTAACTCAACCGCAGGCTCTGGCAGGCTTTTATTATTTAAGTGAAACCTGTGAACCCCCTCACACGCGCGCCCTTTTTCTCTAGCTACTCGCATTGAGATTATTTATTCAGGAGATATGCGCAGACCTCCGCACCTCCCTCCACATATTAATTACAACACCTTTGACTATTACCAGTGTCTCCAGCTAGCTGCTTGCATTCACGCGCCTGCTGAGCCTCTTTTTTAACATAGGCCACTCTCAGCCTTTCCAAACGCGCGAATTAAACTTAGGCGCCTGGGATCCTTACACTGTACAGGAAGGTTCAGGATGACACATCAGCACCCCGATAAGTAGCATGCATATCCTTTCTTATCACGCTACCTGACCCAGCCTATTTGGTGTCACATATTATACACCCCTGGCCATGCCTGTCGTTCATAGCGCTTTTTATCTGTTCTCATCAGAATACATTACTAATATGCACATCATTCCACAGCCTGATTCTCCTGCCGTGGCACTATCGATCCCGCGGCTTTAGCTATTCAGCGGAGGACCCTGCTCAGGTACCACTACATCCAGTGGTAAGCCCCCCTTTTTTCCTTATTATTTTTTTCCTCATTATTTCAACGATTGCATAGTCTGCTAGTCATAGTATGTCGCTCCTTACTTACAAGCTTCATGCTTACGATTACAGGTGATGATCCCTGCCCACTACTGTGACTGAGTCGCTATTGATTAATACAAGCTCACAGCCCCTTTGTTCGTCTCTCACACGGGGGTAAGATATTATTTTGGACTGTAAGAAGTACAGTCACCCGCCTGCTACCTATTATTGTATCTCTGACCGGTACCCTTTTTGTATTATTTTGCGCAGTGCTCGACCGAGTCCCCGTGTGAGTATTCACTCTTTCTTTTTCCCATCTCACTGGTGTTTCACATTTTATGTGCATCTCACTTGGCTGTGCAACTACCATCAGGTACTGACTATTCTTACCCAATCCTCCATTGGTTTAGGATTTTAACAACCATTTTCTAAGCACACGCTTTCTTCCTTCTTCTTTTTCTAACTTTTTTCAGAGTGTCCCTTATCCCTTGGTCCTGAGGAGACCCCACATTGCAAGAGGGTCGAAACGTCGTCGACTTGATTGAAAGCGAATCATTTTTTAGCAGCTCTGACTATTGTACACAGATGCTATAATCATCACCAATTCGTGTTGTGGTCGCTTTCCTTTCAATAATTGTGGAAACCAAGTTTTGTATATATCACATGTCTGTTCACTATGTGTTGGATGGTTCAATTTTTTTGGGACATATAATCACTATTGTGGTTTTTCTCGGTCTGTGTTTGTATTGTTTTTGTATTATATAAAACATTTTTGATAAAAAGGATTATTATGAAAATCAAGTCTGCGAGGCTTTCTTTCTGACATCACTCCTTAACCCTAATTGATTGCGATTGTGCTTTTTTTAATTACCAATATAGATTTATTGTATTCCCGCTAGAACCGTTGTTTTCGGATACATATGACTTACCCTGGTTCCTAGTGAGTAGGGTCCCCCTTGTCCTCGTTTTCGCCTTTTGGAGCACTTCAAGCACTCATGCCGGTACTTAAAATATTCTTGTGTACAAAGGGCCTAGTTGAAGTCCCAGCAGACACTGAGTGCCCCACCTTGTCCTTTATTCACAGACCCCACCCCTCCTCGATTGGGGCACACCTGAAAGGGGCAGAATACTATCGGGAGCCCCTCGGCCCTGAAAACTGTCTTCCCAATCTTCCTCCACTTCGCTTTGTGGTCCCATGCTAGGCATGCCCTGAACTTGTTGTTATATTGTGCCCAAGCGTAACCCCCTTATAGGGCAACTTCTTAATCTTAGCTACTTAATCTCTTGGTTTCCTGCCTTCTGCCTCTCAGTCCCCTTTGAACCCATCTCAGCTCTCTCCGCAATGCTTGCGGGTGACTTGTCCTCTTGCGATCTGTCCTTCTGACCACTTACCCCCCCTTGCCTGCTGAGATGCTGCGCCCCTTGCTACTATTGTCAGGAACCTCAGTACCCACTCCTGTGTCCTGCACATTCAAACCGTTCTGTAGACGTGCACCATCTTGCTGTGTATCTCCCCGGGTGTTCACCCGCTTGGAAACCAGCAGCTTGTGTGCCCCCGTCCCTTTCTCATCCTTACCTGATGTCAAGGTCTGTGTCCGCACCGGAGCCTGCGCACAACCAGTGGCAAAGATCCAACACCACTGCCTTCTGCAACATGTTCCATCCATGCATTCGCAGAATCCTGCAAAAGACTAGGCATAACCACATTATCTGCACCCTCCCCCCTGCTGCATGCACCATTGCGCCACCATCTCTGCTCCGCCGTCCCTCGGCCGTCATCATCCACTATTTCACTATCTTCCATATTCATCTCATCATAGTCCTGCCCCACCCCCGACATCAACATCAAAACACATTTCATCCTGCGTGTACCATTGCTGTGAGATTTTGCCTTGGGACGCTCCTGGGGTACATGCGGGGTGCTAAGGACCGCAAGACACCCTCCCGGCAATGCCACCGCGTGCGACCTGCTGTGCTCCATCCCCCAGGTCTGGGGGCTGTACTGACCCATCCAGATTGAAGCACTGCCAAGGCCATTCTAGGCCTTCATTTGGCAGTGTCGTCGAGGTCACACACTGCTGTCCAGCTGGGCGCACCTTGCCCTGCCGTCTCTTCACCTCGGGGCCAAGGAGCCGCATCAAGCTCTCCCGAGTCTACCTGTCCGTTGCCATGATGAGCCTGCAAGAAAAAGGAAAGGACCGGAGTGCTGGTGCCTCTAATGCCACTGACCTCACTATGCCTTACCTCTGGAACCCAACACCACCCACCCCGTCCTACCCGACCCCCAAACTCAGCTGAATTCGCGTCACGATCCCAGTTAGTACCCCTGCGACCAGAACCTGGTGCTGTGGGACTAAAAACGTTCCAAACGTCTGCCGCCAAATGTCCCGACCTGCACGACTGCGCCATACACCTCCCAGCAGGGGGCTGAGTGTAATATCTGAGTAGTGGGCCCCTAAACGCCAAATCCTTCAGGGTCACGGCACCCCCCGGGGGATCCGCCTCATGGGTATCAGAGTGGGCCTCTTCCTCTTTGCTACACTCCAAGCAAGCCGCCAGAAGTGCAGGTGCTGGGTCCTCCAGTGCTTGAGCCCTGTCCGACAAGGTCCCTCTAGGGCGATCGACACCTCCTGTCTGACCCCTGTCCCACTGCCAGACCCATCTGCTCAGACCAACTGGAATGGAGCCCCTGCAGGGCTTGTATAGACCCCCCCTCCTCCCCGTTCGGATTGTACTGCCCTTGCTTGAACTGCAGCCACTGTGGAAGGGCCTTGCTTTTTCGCTCTCGTCCCCACTCTGTAACCTGGCTCTGTGCCCCCGTTGGAGCCCCAGGCTCCTCCCCCACCTTGCTTGTACCATGGGGTCCCACGTATGCTCCCAACTTTAAATCAGATGACCATATCTGTTTTCCCCCAACCTGCAGCCGGTGGTGTGTGGCTGTCACCCCCAATTCTGCAGTCGCCCTCGTGGCCTGCAGCACTTTCCCCCCATTAACTGCCAGTGCACATGAGGGCACGGTTGCTGCCGACGCCCTCTCATCGCCCTGTAGCGTATCACTTTGTCCTTTATTTGTGACCATTACATTACAGTTATTATGCATCGTTTCAGCGTGCAAGGACGCTCACTTGTTTATGTTCATATGTGTTGTTTTTCATACTGCCTCACACTCTGTATTCCTTCTCCATGGTGGCCACCTGCTGTTGAACTATATACAGCTTGGATTCCTTGCAGTCAAGACATGCAAAACGTGGGCTCCTGAATTTGGATTTAATAAACTTACTTATAAAGTTTACTGGAGACTCCTCCTTTCCTTCATCTGACCTCTCTACACGCCTGTAACCCCCAGGGCTGGCTGCATTGATCTTGCGGTTTGCCCCGCCCACCTCCCCAGCTCAAACACTAAGAGCCTTGAGGCTCTGTGCCTGGCTCTCGTTGCCCTAGGGGCCGCCTGATGTGCCGTCGAGCAGCCCCTGTCTCCTACCCCTCTGTCCCCCACCCCACTGTCCCTTGCTGCTCTTCGCGAGGGAGAGCAGGCCAGAAGAGCAGCGGCCACACCTTAAAGGCCGAGCGGGAAGCCTCTAGTGACTCCGGGCCTACCTGAAGCCACATTGCTTCTGCACACAATGATCCTCCATACTTCCCAAAAACAATTATACTTCGCTCCTCCAGTCACTGGGTCACTTTTCCATAAAATAGTGGCTAGAGGTCAGGTTTCCATAAAATAGTGGCTGGAGGAGGAAAATGGCCGATTATATAGGAACTGGATATATCCTATGAAATATAGCCCAAAAAGTAGCCCAAGGCTCTCGGCTATACCACTCCCCCAAAAATACCCGGTGAGGAGAGCACTCCCAGGGGTCGGGCTCTTGCCCAAAACCCATTCTGGCTTTTTATTTTAACGTTCCTACGTGGCCAACATTTGCCAAGATAATATGTCAGCACCCGCCTGTTAAAGGCAAGATAGATGGGCTTTTCCATTGCTTGTTCACTTTGCCACAGTTTTCCTATTCTTTTCTTCCTCCTTCTTCCTCTCTTTTTCAGCTTTCTCTTGCTCTTTGTCTGATGATGAAAAATAAGTCCCAGTTCCCGAAAAGGAGCGCCAGCGCCCACACCGACACAAAATAAGTACTCTCTCGTTACCATTTAAAAATCACCGACCAACTGTCAACGGTCATTTAAGGTAAGCTGCGATATCATTTTCTTTTTTTTTTTTTTTTACACCGAAATGACCTGCAAGGGGATTAATTATTTGAGCTGGATCCTGTATAACCCATTTGTAACTGGTTAGCTGTAATTTTCGTCACAGAAGTCACATGTTCCACTTCTGTCAGGAATGACTCAGCTTTTCACTCTCCAAAGGCTGATAAAAGCAGTATCAGTGCGAGACCAGAAAGATTGAAGAGTTCTGGTCTATAACGATATTAATATGTACGATTTTGTTAACCGAAGCATCATATTTCAGGCTAATGCAGATCTATGCGGGAGAAGTTTAATAGTATTGACTATGTATCATGGTTTAGGATAAATGAAAGAAATTAGCTTTCCTCAAGCCTCAGAGCGGTGTCAGATACTTATTAACATTTATCTTTTTTAGATAAACTTTTATATGATTCACAAAAAACACCATCTACTATTTGAGCCCGCCTTTGATTGCATAGAACGCAATTTAACTGCAGCATCAGCGGCTGCGCCCAATGGAGTGTTATTTAGTTATACACTCTAGATGCTCCATAGAACTCTGGACATAAAACATGTTTAGTATCATAAGTCACGCTGTGCAGCGCACAATGAGGCAAATATGTTGTAAGCACTGTATGATTCATCGCATCCTACGATTGAAACATCACCTTTTTAATCAGATTTATCACCCATTCAATCAGGCACCCGGCATATTAAATTAGAGCCACCGGTGCACGTAGTAAATTAAACGCTTTCTTCTACCTCGCCTTCTGCAATATATCAGGCCAAGGCCGAATTAAATGCATTGTAGGACAAACACATCCATCAGGGATAGAATTAAAAGTGCAGCATGTTCAAAGCTGTCTTACCTGCGCTTGCGTTCTCCTGTTCTGAGCATCTTTGTGTCCCTGAGTACAAGGAACAGTACTCAGATTTTACAAAGCTACCCGTGGGTACTTTTGACATAAAAAACTTAACATGCAGCTCAACCCAGGCTTAAAAATACTTCTTAAATTATGAACGGTATTTTCTATCTTTTTTAAACATGCATTATTCGAGTAATAGGGCAGTGAAATTCAAAATGTTCATTCCCTATGAAAAAGATAAACACATTGACACACCCCTGTTTTTCTACCCACAAAGTGCGATTTATTCATCGACGCTGCATCAGCGAGATAACAGTCCCCACATCCTGCACTGTGCTGCTTGCTTCTGCTGACGTCTTTTTTAAGATGTTTACAACACCAGCACACACTCAGACACTAAACTGTCCTACAAACGTACCTTTCACACAGGCCAATCGGGCACTGCCATATTTCCCTATAGGCCAGTCCGACAATGTTATATTCACAGAAAAAAAACCGTTAAAGTGCAGCTGAGGTAACAAAACAAAATTTAACAACCACTGACAATCACGAGTTATGGTTCTGTAAACTACCCATAAAACTATATATAACTTGCACACCATTAATGCACTACTTATGATCTCACATATTAAATAACTTGTGGTATTTAAATGACATAATTGATACCATCACTGATGACATCTCAAATGACATAATTAATTACATCACTGTACTTTAACTGTTCTTTTTGGTGAATTTCAGAGATGTTTTAAACTCAGGTTATGGTGTCTTCACCACACTTAGTCTTGTGGTTTTTATACTGAATTTCTGTATGTTTATTTTAGTCAGATTCAATATGAACGTGTTCTTGGCACCTCACCCTAAGTTAAATTCTAACCATTGCTGGTGAAATATAATGGATGTGGCTGGTAGGACCCAGATCTGTGACTAGGGATGAGTACCCGAAAAGTTTCAGCGCTCCGTCCATCATCTCCTTGTGTTTGCTTTGTTCGCCCTAAGTTGGCAGGGTATGCCCAGACGTGGGTCCCTTGCTCACTTTGCCACTGGATTCAAGCTAGCCTGGCTGATGAGGGGTGTTACCCCGAAATCGGTCCCAGGATGCTTGTTTCCGGTCCAGGGAAGACCTGGATTGGCAGTTTGGGCTGGACTGTTCCCATAAGCAACAGGATCAAGACTGATTTGCATATGGCTGGGTCTGAACTGGGGTGGCGAAGTGAGCTAAAGAAGGATGATGGATTCAACCCATATCTGTGACTGGGGGCGTGAGTGTCTGAAAAGGTTCAGCGCTCCATCCATCATCTCCTTGTGTTTGCTTTGGTCGCCCTAAATTGGCAGGGTATCCAGATGTGGGTCCCTTGCTCACTTTGCCACTGCATTCAAGCTAGCGTGGCTGATTCGGTGTGTTACCCCGAAACCGGTCCCAGGTTGCTCGTTTCCGGTCCAAGGAAGACCTGGCTTGGCAGTTTGGGCTGGACTGTTCACATAAGGGGGGACAGGGTAAAGACTGATTTGCATATGGCTGGGTCTGAACTGGGGTGGTGAAGTGAGCTAAATAACGATGATGGATTCAACCCAGACCTGTGACTGGAGGTGAGTGTCTGAAAGGTTTCAGCGCTCCGTCCATCATCTCCTTGTGTTTGCTTTGTTCACCCTAAGTTGGCAGGGTATGCCCAGACTTGGGTCCCTTGCTCACTTTGCCCCTGGATTCAAGCTAGCCTGGCTGATTAGGGGTGTTACCCCGAAATTGGTCCCAGGATGCTTGTTTCCAATCCAGGGAAGGCCTGGCTTGGCAGTTCGGGCAGGACTGTTCCCATAAAGAACAGGGTCAAGACTGATTTACATATGGCTGCGTCTGAACTAGGGTGGCTAAGTGAGTTAAAGAACGATGATGGGTTCAACCCAGATCTGTGACTGGAGGTGAGTGTCTAAAAGGTTTCAGCGCTCCGTCCATCATCTCCTTGTGTTTGCTTTGTTAGCCCTAAGTTGGCAGGGTATGCCCAGACATGGGCCCCTTGCTCAGTTTCCCACTGGATGCAAGCTAGCCTGGCTGATAAGGGGTGTTACCCCTAAACCGGTCCCAGGATGCTTGTTTCTGGTCCAGGGAAGACCTGGATTGGTAGTTTGGGCTGGACTGTTCCCATAAGGAACAGGGTCAAAACTAATTTTCATATGGCTGGGTCTGTACTGGGGTGGCGAAGTGAGCTAAAGAACGATGATGGATTCAACCCAGACCTGTGACTGGGGGAATGAGTGTCTGAAAATGTCAGCGCTCCGTCCATCATCTCCTTGTGTTTGCTTTGTTCGCCCTAAGTTGGCAGGATTTGCCCAGACGTGGGTCCCTTGCTCACTTTGCCACTGGCTTCAAGCTAGCCTGGCTGATGAGGGGTGTTACCCCGAAACCGACCCATGATGCTTGTTTCCGGTCCAGGGAAGATCTGACTTGGCATTTCGGGCTGGACTGTTCCATATGGGGGGACACGGTCAAGACTGATTTGCATATGGCTGGGTCTGAACTTGGGTGGCGAAGTGAGCTAAAGAACGATGATGAATTTAACCCAGATCTGTGACTGGGGGTGAGTGTCTGAAAAGTTTCAGCGCTCTGTCCATCATCTCCTTGTGTTTGCTTTGTTCACCCTAAGTTGGCAGGGTATGCCCAGACTTAGGTCCCTTGCTCACTTTGCCACTGGATTCAAGCTAGCCTGGCTGATGAGGGGTGTTACCCCAAAACCGACCCAGGATGCTTGTTTCTGATCCAGGGAAGACCTGACTTGGCATTTCGGGCTGGACTGTTCCCATAAGGAACAGGGTCAAGACTGATTTGCATATGGCTGGGTCTGAACTGGGGTGGCGAAGTGAGCTAAAGAATGATGATGGATTCAACCCAGATCTTTGACTCGGTGTAAGTGTTTGAAAAGTTTCAGCGCTCCGTCCATCATCTCCTTGTGTTTGCTTTGGTCGCTCTAAGTTGGCAGGGTATTCCCATACGTGGGTCCCTTGCTCACTTTACCACTGGATTCAAGCTAGCCTGGTTGATGAGGGATGTTACCCTGTAACCGGTCCCAGGATGCTTGGCTCTGCTCCAAGGAAGATCTGGCTTGGCAGTTCCGGCTGGAATGTTTCCATAAGGAACAGGGTCAAGACTGATTTTCTTATGGCTGGGTCTGAACTGGGGTGGCAAAGTGAGCTAAAGAACGATGATGGATTCATCCCAGATATGTGACTGGGGATGAGTGTATGAAAAGTTTCAGCGCTCCGTCTATCCTCTCCTTGTGTTTGCTTTGTTCACCCTAAGTTGGCAGGGTATGCCCAGACGTTGGTCCCTTGCTCACTTTGCCACTGGATTCAAGCTAGCCTGGCTGATGAGGGGTGTTACCCTGAAACCGGTCCCAGGATGCTTGTTTCCGGTACAGGGAAGACCTGGCTTGGCAGTTTGGGCAGGACTGTTTCCATAAAGAACAGGGTCAAGACTGATTGCATATGGTTGGGTCTGAACTAGGGTGGCTAAGTGAGCTAAAGAACGATGATGGGTTCAACCCAGATCTGTGACTGGAGGTGAGTGTCTGAAAAGTTTCAGCGCTCCGTCCATCATCTCCTTGTGTTTGCTTTGTTAGCCCTAAGTTGGCAGAGTATGCCCAGACGTGGGCCCCTTGCTCAGTTTGTCACTGGATGCAAGCTAGCCTGGCTGATAAGGGGTGTTACCCCTAAACCGGTCCCAGGATGCTTGTTTCTGGTCCAGGGAAGACCTGGATTGGCAGTTTGGGCTGGACTGTTCCCATAAGGAACAGGGTCAAAACTAATTTGCATTTGGCGGGGTCTGAACTGGGGTGACGAAGTGAGCTAAAGAACGATGATGGATTCAACCCAGACCTGTGACTGGGGGTAAGTGTCTGAAAAATGTCAGCGCTCCGTCCATCATCTCCTTGTCTTTGCTTTGTTCGCCCTAAGTTGGCAGGGTGTGCCCAGACGTGGGTCCCTTGCTCACTTTGCCACTGGCTTCAAGCTAGCCTGGCTGATGAGGGGTATTACCCCAAAACTGACCCATGATGCTTGTTTCCCGTCCAGGGAAGACCTGGCTTGGTATTTCGGGCTGGACTGTTCCATATGGGGGGGACACAGTCAAGACTGATTTGCATATGGCTGGGTCTGAACTGGGGTGGCGAAGTGAGCTAAAGAACGATGATGGATTCAACCCAGATCTGTGACAGGGGGTGAGTGTCTGAAAAGTTTCAGCGCTCTGTCCATCATCTCCTTGTGTTTGCTTTGTTCACCCTACGTTGGCAGGGTATGCCCAGACTTGGGTCCCTTGCTCACTTTGCCACTGGATTCAAGCTAGCCTGGCTGATGAGGGGTGTTACCCTGAAACCGGTCCTAGGATGCTTGTTTCCAATCCAGGGAAGACCTGGCTTGGCAGTTTGAGCAGGACTGTTTCCATAAAGAACAGGGTCTAGACTGATTTGCATATGGCTGGGTCTGCACTGGGGTGGCGAGGTGAGCTAAAGAACGATGATGGATTCAACCCAGACCTGTGACTGGGGGTAAGTGTCTGAAAGTTTTCAGCGCTCCGTCCATCATCTCCTTCTGTTTGCTTTGTTCACCCTAAGTTGGCAGGGTATGTCCAGACGTGGGTCCCTTGCTCACTTTGCCACTGGATTCAAGCTAACCTGGCCGATGATGGGTGTTATCCTGAAACCGGTCCCAGGATGCTTGTTTCCAGTCCAGGGAAGACCTGGCTTGGCAGTTCCAGCTTGACTGTTCCCATAAGGAACAGGGTCAAGACTGATTTGCATATGGCTGGGTCTGAACTGGGGTGGTGAAGTGAGCTAAAGAACGATGATGGGTTCAACCAAGATCTATGACTGGGGGTGAGTGTCTGAAAAGTTTCCGCGCTCGGTCCACCATCTCCTTGTGCTTGCTTTGTTCACCCTAAGTTGGCAAGGTATGCCCAGACGTGGGTCCCTTGTTCACTTTGCCACTGGATTCAAGCTAGCCTGGCTGATGAGGGGTGTCACCCCTAAACCGGTCCCAGGATGCTTGTTTCTGGTCCTGGGAAGACCTGGCTTGGCAGTTCGGGCTGGGCTGTTCCCATAAGGAACAGGGTTCAGACTGATTTGCATATGGCTGGGTCTGAACTAGGGTGGGGAAGTGAGCTATAGAATAATGATGGATTCAACCCAGATCTTTGACGGGGGTCAGTGTCTGGGAAGTTTCAGCGCTCCGTCCATCATCTCCTTGTGTTTGCTTTGGTTGCCCTAAGTTGGCAGGGTATGCCCTGACGTGGGTCCCTTGCTCACTTTGCCACTGGATTCAAGCTAGCCTGGCTGATGAGGGGTGTTATCCCGAAAGCGACCCAGGATCCTTGTTTCCAGTCCAGGGAATACCTGATTTGGCATTTCAGGCTGGACTGTTCCCATAAGGGGGGACAGGGTCAAGACTGATTTGCGTATGGCTGGGTCTGAACTGGGGTGGCAAAGTGAGATAAATAACGATGATAGAGTCAACCCAGATCTGTGACTGGGGGTCAGTGTTGTTTCAGTGCTCCGTCCATCATCTCCTTGTGCTTGCTTTGTTCACCCTAAGTTGGCAGGGTATGCCCAGACATGGGTCCCTTTCTCACTTTGCCACTGGATTCAAGCTAGCCTGGCTGATGAGGGGTGTCATCCCTAAACCGGTCCCAGGATGCTTGTTTCTGGTCCAGGGAAGACCTGGCTTGGCAGTTCGGGCTGGGCTGTTCCCGTAAGGAACAGGGTCAAGACTGATTTGCATATGGCTGGGTCTGAACTAGGGTGGGGAAGTGAGCTATAGAATGATGATGGATTCAACCCAGATCTTTGACTGGGGGTGAGTGTCTGGAAAGTTTCAGCGCTCCGTCCATCATCTCCTGGTGTTTGCTTTGGTTGCCCTAAGTTGGCAGGGTATGCCCAGACGTGGGTCCCTTGCTCACTTTGCCACTGGATTCAAGCTAGCCTGGCTGTTGACGGGTGTTACCCCGAAAATGACCCAGGATTCTTGATTCCAGTCCAGGGAAGACCTGACTTGGCATTTCGGGCTGGACTGTTCCCATAATGGGGGACAGGGTCAAGACTGATTTACATATGGCTGGGTCTGAACTGGGGTGGCGAAGTGAGCTAAAGAACGCTGATGGATTCAAACCAGATCTGTGACTGGGGGTGGTGAGTGTTGTTTCAGTGCTCCGCCCATCATCTCCTTGTGCTTGCTTTGTTCACCCTAAGTTGGCAGGGTATGCCCAGACTTGGGTCGCTTGCTCACTCTGCCACTGGATTCATGCGAGCCTGGCTGATATGGGGTGTTACCACGAAACCTTTCCCAGGATGCTTGTTTCCGAACCAGGAAAGACGTGGCTTGGCATTTCGGGTTGGACTGTTCCCATAAGAAACAGGGTCAAGACTGATTTGCATATGGCTGGGTCTGAACTGGTGTTGCAAACTGAGCTAAAGAAAGATGATGATTTCAACCCAGATCTTTGACTTGGGGTGAGTGTCTGAAAAGTTTCCGTGCTCCGTCCACCATCTCCTTGTGTTTGCTTTGTTCACCCTAAGTTGGCAGGGTATGCCCAGACTTGGTTTCTTTTGCTCACTTTGCCACTGGGTTGAAGCTAAGCCTGGCTGATGAGGGGTGTTGCACCGAAACTGGTCCCAGGATGCTTGTTTCTGGTCCAGGGAAGACCTGGCTTGGCAGTTCAGGCTGGACTGTTCCCATAAGGAACAGGGTCAAGACTGATTTGCATATGGCTGGGTCTGACCTAGGGTGGCGAAATGAAATGAAATGAAATTTGTACTTGTAAAGCGCACTTATACCCCCAAAGGGGTGTCCTGGCGCTGTACGCATACCGCTGTGGAACCCTTCCTGGCTTTTCCCTGTGAAATGTCCACTCCTGGGCACCCCCAGGGTGAAGCCAGGCATCCCAGCGCTGTTGGGGCCGTTGTGGAGATTAAGCATGCTATTGCCCAGAGTTGCAGAGTGGGACCCATGATTAGAATAGGCACCGAGGCGAGAATTATCAGGTCTGAGGAAATTGAGCCCAAGACCCGCCGAGGCGGGAATTGAACCCTGGTCCCGGGCCAGATCTCTGCATCAGGGTCTGCCGCTCTAACCATTGAGCCACACTTCTCCGCGAAGTGAGCTAAAGAACGATGATGGGTTCAACCCAGATCTATGACTGGGGCGAGTGTCTGAAAAGTTTCCGCGCTCGGTCCACTATCTCCTTGTGCTTGCTTTCTTCACCCTAAGTTGGCAGGGTATGCCCAGACGTGGGTCCCTTGCTCACTTTGCCACTGGATTCAAGCTAGCCTGGCTGATGAGGGGTGTTACCCTGAAACCGGTCCCAGGAAGCTTGTTTCTGGTCCAGAGAAGACCTGGTTTGGCAGTTCCAGCTGGAATGTTCCCATAAGGAACAGGGTCAAGACTGATTTGTTTATGGGTGGGGCTGAACTGGGGTGGCGAATTGAGCTAAAGAACGATGATGAATTCATCCGAGATCTGTGACTGGGGGTGAGTGTCTGAAAAGTTTCAGTGCTCCGTCCATCATCTCCTTGTGTTTGCTTTGTTAGCCCTAAGTTGGCAGGGTATGCCCAGACTTGGGTCCCTTTCTCACTTTGCCACTGGATTCATGCTAGCCTGGCTGATGAGGGGTGTTACCCCAAAACCGACCCAGGATGCTTGTTTCCTGTCCAGGAAGACCTGGCTTGGCATTTCGGGCTGGACTGTTCCCATAAGGGAGGACAGGGTCAAGACTGATTTGTATATGGCTGGGTCTGAACTGGGGTGGCAAAGTGAGCTAAAGAACGATGATGGATTCAACCCAGATCTGTGACTGGGGGTGAGTGTCTGAAAAGTTTCAGCACTCCGTCCATCATCTCCTTGTGTTTGCTGTGTTCACCCTAAGTTGGCAGGGTATGCCCAAACTTGGGTCCCTTGCTCACTTTGCCACTGGATTCAAGCCAGCTTGGCTGATGAGGGATTTTACCCCGAAACCGGTCCCAGGATGCTTGTTTCCGGTCCAGGGAAGACCTGGCTTGGCAGTTCAGGCGGGACTGTTCCCATAAAGAACAGGGTCAACACTGATTTGCATATGGCTGGGTGTGAACTGCTGGGGTGGCGAAGTGAGCTAAAGAACGATGATGGAGGGTGCGTGGCTTGGCTGAGGATCATGGCGGATGCGTGAGCTGTGAGCTCCGCACTAGCCTGTCTTTTATCCTCGGAGATAACGAAGCCGGGGCCGTGACACAAGACTTTGGTGGCCCCCGGGGGGTCCCGTGAGCTGCTGGGCGCCTAGTGGCGAAGTTTAGAGCTGGACGGTGTGGGAGATCGGCGCGGCAGCTCAACGGTGGCGAAAGTGCGTAGCCGTGGCCGGTGTCATGGCGGCGGCGTGAATCCCTGCTGGCCCGGTATTGCTGCTACCCGGACCGGGGGGCGCTGGGGCCCCCGCAGCCTGCTCCGAAGGGATTGCGGTGTGGAGGAAGACCTCTGGTGCCCGAGGTGAGAGCGGTACCGGCGGAGGTTGCGGCCCACTTGTGAAGAGACCGGGGAGCGCCGTTGGTGGTGATCGGAGGACTGTAGACGACACTGCCGAGTTGCCGAGTACGGCGGAGAGACAGGGCCGTCGCCCGCATGGGAGCTTTCTGGCTGGTCCTGGGGGGTGCGACACTGAGCCTCAGGGCGCGGACACTGGCTGCATCGTGCAAAGTGCATCAGCGAGCCTACCAGGACCCGCATTGGTGAATGGGCCTACACTGGGGGCACACAGACATTCCCCTGAGGTACGGGGGGTGATTCTGTGATCTGCGGATCGGCACTTGGAACGGACTTGCGCTGCGGGGGCTGCGGCTTCCTCCGGCTGGTGTTCAACCGGCATGGCACCTTTGGATGTGGTGGACTGCAACGGGGGGCCTATGCGGGACTGCTTGCCAGCTTCACAGAGGTATCTGGGTGCAATACTGGCTCAGCTGGTGGCGATTCCCGGCTTGGGGACCTGAATCTGCAGGCTGCAGATATGCCGGGGAGGCCTGAAGCGTGAGCCCCCGCGGGTGGGCCGTGGAGCGAACTTTGGGTGCATGTAGTGGCTCCTGGCGACCGGGGCGCCATAGAGGGGCATAACTGGTGGGTTCACAGGAGTGGACAGTAGCGACGGCCCCCATCCCAGAGCGGAACGCATAGAAGTGCCCCTATCTGCGACCTCGCCCCCTGCTGGAGCTCTACGTGCAGGGTGGGGCAGCCCAGCCGGGAACTGCACTGCCGCTGTGGACTGGACTTGGGGACAAGTGGGTGGAGTACCCGGATGATTGGTGAGGTACTACCGGGTGCCCCTGAGCTCTTTGACCCTCTGGACTGCAACACCTATTCATTTACCAGCGCGTGCATGTGCTATCCATACAGTGGTGGGCCAGTCACCCAAGTGGGGACCCCCCCGGAGGGTGAGATTGTGGGATTGGACAGCTTTGACTGGGTTGAGCCGAGACCACTTGAGCGGCCGACCCCTGGATTTCTGGGCCGGATGGGCATGAGATGGACTGGGCTCAGGCATGCGACACGAACCTTAGATAACTTGGTGGTCTCGGGTTTGTATACTCATGCAACGACGTCTTGCCAGTGGCTCCTGGGTGAGGGGGAGCAGAGGGAATTGACCAGGTGGACTGAAGTGCAAGCTTCCTTGCGGAGGACAACCCTTGTTGCCCCAGATCTTCACGACTGTCGACGGTGGGTGACCCTGGTCCTGCCTAGGGTTCTATTGCCATCATGGGCAAGCCTAGAAGTCGTCAAACTGGTGCCCCCCCATAGCCGGAGGACGGTGCGCCGGAGCAGTTACACTCTGGCCCAGATGACCCAGTCCAGCAACAACTTAATAAAATCTTAGAGGCCATAGCGGATACGAAAGCGACTCTCCACCAGGATATCAGTACAGTTGCGGTGGGACTTGGCCTACTGCGGGAAGAACATAAAAAGTTAGCAGAGAGGGTCAAGGAGACTGAGTCCAATGTGGCAGAGCTGACACCGGCCCAAAAGGCGATGGAACAGCAAATGGGGGCTCTCACGGACAGAGTGGAACAGCTGGAGCGCAGAGCACAGGATGCCGAAGGGCGAAACAGGAGGAACAACATCCATGTCCTGGGCCTCCCAGAAGGGTCGGAAGGTAGTGACATGGTGTCCTTCCTGGAGAACTGGCTTCGGACTGTAGTGGCGCCAGAGGGCCTCTCTTCCTTCTACACACTAGAGAGGGCCCATAGAGCGCCCGGTGGTGGCCCGTCTGCTCCATTTCCGCGACGGAGATCTTCTCCTGCAAAAGGCGGGAGCAGATGGCCCCTTTGCTGTTGATAATAGTAAGGTTTCTCTCTTCCCAGACTATACACTGGAGGTGCAGAGGAAACGGGCATCCTACTTAGAAGTCAAGAGAGCGTTGAGAGGTGAGGGGCTGCAATACTCTCTGATGTTCCCGGCCCGGCTCCGTATCCTACTAGAGGGAACCACTCATTATTTTGATTGTCCCAGAGCTGCGTGGGATTGGTTGGAGACCTACAAAGGCGAGACTCCTGGGGCTGGGGGCTCTGGAGGTGCTGGACGGAGGCCGATGGCACTTGGAAATCGCCCGAGACGACGCCCCCGTAGGGGGTCCTCCAAGAAACCATCCCCATCACAAACTGAAAAGGAGAGGGCCGAGGCGCTCCAGGCAGTGGCGGAACTAATGTGGAGTCAGAGCTCGGCTCCAGCAGCAGTGGCCAGCTCCACCAGAGAAACGGATGGCGTAGAAACAGACACTTCCCACAGTGGCAGCGTGAAGCTGCCTGTGGTGACGCCTAACACCGCAGACCATATCATTTGATGTGACTGGTAAGCTAGGGCGGCTGGGCTGCTCCGAGGGCTGCTGTTTGACAGTTGCTTACTTCTGGCCCCGTGCTGCCTTTCCATATGAGGGGCTGGTGCACTCTCTTTGGTAAGAGCGTTCCCCTTATCTTTCTTTTGTCTTTTCTTGCCTCGCCAACCCCCTTTGAGTGCCGGACTGGATTAAGGCCTCACGTGGTACACACTGTTTCACAGGATGTTTGGGCGGCTGACCGTTGTTGGACTGCCCTGGGGTCGGGGAGTTGACCACCATTTGGGTCTTTTGATTGTTGTTTTTATGACCTGGTATGTTTGCAGAGGGGTGGGACATTATGTGCAAAGTGAAAGAGCGGGGGTGAGCCTGCTTTCAGGAATGTTACATGGTATGATTCGACAGGAATGGCAGGGGCCCAGGGTGTCATTCGGTTCCTAATGTGGAATGTAAGGGGGATGGGGTCCATGGCAAAACGACCCAACATTTATTCATACTTGCGGCGTAGGGACATTCATATAGCGTACTTGCAGGAAACACACCTAAACAGTGAGGAAGCTGGGAAACTGAAGCGTCGCTGGAGGGGCCAGGTCTTTGCGACCTCCTATTCAGCCTTTGCCAAGGGGGTGTTGATCTGGGTGAAGCCAGGGGTCCCTTTTGCAGTTGAGAGATCGTGGCTAGACGAGGGGGGTCGATATGCTCTGGTGGTGGGGAGACTGGCGGGGCGTGAGGTTACCCTTGGTAATATTTATGCTCCCAACCAAGACCAGGTTGGCTTTCTGGACTCATTCTTGGCTGTAATGGCGGGTGGCCTGCGGGGCGATCTGGTCCTTGGGGGAGACTTCAATTGTGTGGTGGATGTAGCGGTGGATCGGTCTCATCCCCCCCTCATGGGATCTCCGACGCGTCGAACTGCTTTGGGGTTCCGCGCTTGGATTGCACATTGGGGGCTCGAAGACATATGGAGACTGCAACATGATAACTGCAGGGAATTCTCCTTCTTTTCCCCGGTACACCAAGTCCATATGCGTCTTGATATGTTCCTGTGTTCCCCTGCCTTTTCTAGCACCATAGCACATACAGAGTACCTGGGTCGTACACTATCGGACCACAGCCCATTAATAAAGACTCATCAACCCTTAGGACGCATCCCCCAGTCCCCATCTGGAGGCTTAATCCGGCGATGCTGGACGACACCCCCTTTTGTGCCTCGCTATATACACTTTTAGAAACATATTTTCCTCTTAATGCCAATTCTGCTTCCTCGGTTCAAGTGGAATGGGAGGCGTTCAAGGTGTGGTGCGGGGCCACTGCCTTGGTCAGGCGACTGGTGTTTACAGGGAACTTCGTCAGGAACTACTTGATCTAGAAGGGAGCATCCGCCGTTTAGATAACATCCAGGGTACGGGAGTCGCAGCTCGTGTGGCGTTGCAGGAGGCGCGAGCTAAGTATAATGAGGCCTTTGGGCGTTTGCGTTGTTATAATTATAATGAGTATCTCGACAGGGTACAGAGAGAGGAAGGGAAGGCGGGCCGTCTTTTGGCTAGGATAATTAAGCCTGAACTGGGAGGCTCCCCCATCACTCAAATTGGATTGGATACCAGTGAGGTACTGTATAGTCCGGAGGCGATTAACGATTCCTTTTTAACATTTTATGAACGCCTTTATGCGGCCCCGACTGTGGCATCTTGCTCGGCGGTGAGGGAGTTTTTGGAACCACTACCACTTCGGGTGTTGGAGGCTGTGGATCAGGAGGAATTGGGTGACCCTATCATCCTCCAAGAAATTAAGGCCGCTATTCATGCGTTGGCACCTGGTAAGACACCGGGACCGGATGGTCTCCCGGCTGAGTTTTACCAGCGTTTCTCGGACCTACTTGCGCCGCATCTGGTCCGGTTGTACGCGGATGCCTATGAGGTGGGGGAATTGCCGGGCACCACTCGGAGCGCTTTAGTGATCCCCCTCCTGAAAACCAAATCTCCACGGGCGGGGGTTAAGGATTACAGGCCCCTATCCATGCTTAATTTAGATTTCAAGATTCTGAGCAAGGTGCTGGCTGGTAGGTTGGTCCCACACATGAAGGCATTAATACACCTTAATCAGAATGGGTTTATCCCCGCCTGTAACACCTCATACAATCTTCGTAGACTTTACTCCATTCTTTCTCATGCTGAGACTCCGCTTCGTCTCCAGGCCGCGGTGCTTTCCGTTGACCTGGAGAAGGCCTTTGATACAGTGGGGTGGGGATACCTGGTTGAGGTGATGCGGCGTATGAGGTTGGGGGACGACTGGATACGTTGGGTGCGGCTTTTATATGCGGCGCCCACTGCCAGGGTAGGATAATATCCAGGGAGTACGGGGTGTTTAGGGGGACTCGGCAGGGGTGCCCTCTTTCCCCCCTGCTCTTCGCCTTGGTGATTGAGACCCTTGCTGAGCGCCTCCGTTGGGGCGGCGATGGGATTGGACTGGACTCGGGGGGCGGACACATCATGTCTCCCTCTACGCGGATGACCTTTTGTTGTTCCTGTCAGACGCTGTAGTGGGCACACCGACGGCCTTGCAAATATTGGATGACTTCGTGGGTTTATCGGGTCTGCGGTTTAACAGAGCAAAGACGTATCTGTTTCCGGTGGCGGGCCCCCTCCCTAGACCTGACGTTTTGACGGCTGACGTATGGTCCCAGAATACGTTCAGGTACCTGGGTATACATATTTTTCACTCGCTTGATGATTTGAAAGAAGGGAACCTTGGTAGAGCGCTGCGCTCGTTACGTGCGTGTGTTCAATTTTGGCGCACACTGCAATTGCCGGTAATGTCCCGGGTCTCTTTAACTAAAATGGTTATGCTCCCACGCTTGTTGTACTACTTTGTCAATCTTCCGGTCCTTATGCCTAGCGGTTGGTTTCGCCCCCTGAATGCCCTGTTGCGGGATCTGGTGTGGGGAGATGGACGCCCCAGGGTGTCCCTTACAACGTTACAGCGTCCCGTCGCTGAGGGCGGGTTAGGAGTGCCAAATTTCGAATATTATATGTTGGCGGGCCAACTGCAGTGGTTATCGCAATGGATAGAGGAAGTGAATGCGGACGGTTCGTTTTTGTCGTTCCCAGACTCCCGCCCTAGAGTCGTACTGGCAAAATTGCTGATACCAAAAACGCCTGTTCCGCTATGTTCCTTGTTGCAGCGGACAGCTTTTCAGGCCTGGCGGCGATGCCAGTGTAAGAGACGACAGATCGCTAGCTACACGCCTCTGTTGCCTCTTGTGGGTTTGCCACATGGCAGTCCTCAGTCTGTTTTTACAGCTGAGCAGCTGGCCACTTGGTCGGATGCGGGGCTGGATACTGTCGGGGACTGCTTTTTAGACAAGTCCCTAATCTCATTTGACAATCTTATGGAGGATTGTGGTCTGCCCCCAGGTCAATTCTTGCACTATGAGGCCCTGACTCGTACCTTCGCACAGTTATGGGGTGCTGGTAGAAATGAACCAGAGACACACCCAGTGCTACATGCCTTGTACACACTTGGGACAGTGGGGCATTTAGTGAAGTGGTTTTATGTGGCCCTTCAAGAGGCCTTGGTGTGTCCATTGGTTCAGCTGCATGCCAAATGGGATGAGATTGGGGGCAGGGCTTTGACTGATGCAGAATGGCGGAAGGTCCTACATTACCCCCAAAAAATCTCCTGCAATTCACGGCTTAAATATATACAGTTTAACTACACACATATGGCGTACATGACTCCACATCGTCTCAATGTGACGTATGGAGGAGAGGTACGTTCCTGCGCCCCGATGTTCCCATCCGGATGCGGACTTAGGCCATATGGTCTGGGACTGTGGAGCCCTGAGGCCTTTCTGGGAGGCAGTGCTTGCTAAGCTAGCAACAGTATTGGGTAGAGATTTCCCTCTCACACTGCAGACGTGCATTCTGGGTCTTTTTCCCAGGCCGCCGAAACGCAAGGTAGGGAATAGGCTTACGGATCTGGCGTTGGGATTAGCAAAACGCTGCATTGCCATGGAATGGAAATCTAATAGGGGACCACAGATTGAGGCATGGCACAGGGATGTCATTGTGTGGGCTGGGGCGGAAGGCAGAGCACTTAGCTGGGAGGAATCTAAAGGTATGAGGAAGCTCCCCATTGCCGGACAGTGGAGAGAAGTAGTGGCGAATTGGGAGAACTCTGAGGGACAGGGGTCAGGTGAGACGGGTACAGACTCAGATTCAGGCCCCAGGCAACCTCCAGTGGGGACTTAGATTGCACCTCCTATAGTTCCGGGAATGGGTGTCCCCTGTTGACAGTAATAGCATATAGGGGATTGATTGCTGGCCGTTAATGGCCGAGATGAGACTGTTTTCTCTGCAAGCTGTGGACCTCCTCTCCGTGTTATAATGCTTGCCTCCTCCTGTGTCACTTTAGTATATAGTGCCCACTCCACGCGCTTGTACAGATGCCTCAGATATACTTCCCCCCTCTGCACAAGGTCCTCTTTTTCTTTTGCTTCTTCTTTTCCTTTCTTTTTTTTTGTTTAAATCGGGTTAATTGGTTTATTGTTTGTACATTTTGTTGGAACGGTGATTGGACAATTGAAGTAGCATTTAGTAAAGCAACGATCTTATATTGGTACCTTGATCTGTTTGTGGGTACTCACTTGCTGTGTATCATTGTGCACAAACTATAGTGAGGCAGGTGCTGTGGAACTTGGCCTAAACCTGGAAGTGGCAGATCTCTGCTGGTGTAATGGTTATGCAACGCCCCTAATGGGTCCAACGTAATGTATATTGTTAAACAAACTTTATTCTTTGAACAATTTTATGGATGCTGAATGATACATTTCGATATTATATTGTTGCTGCCATTGGATTATCTGTCTGTAAGATTACCGGCCTTCATGTCTGAATAATGTTATAAAAACTGCAAAATACCAATAAAGATACTTAAAAAAAAAAAAAAAACAAGAACGATGATGGATTCAACTCAGATCTGTGACTGGATGTGAGTGTCTGAAAAGTTTCAGCGCTCCGTCTCCTTTGTTAGCCCTAATTTGGAAGGGTATGCCCAGACGTGGGTCCCTTGCTCACTGTGCCACTGGATTCAAACTAGCCTGGGTGATGAGGGGTGTTACCCCGAAACAGGTCCCAGGATGCTTGTTTCCGGTCCAGGGGAGACCTGGCTTGGCAGTTCGGTCTGAACTGTTCCCATAAGGAACAGGGTCAAGACTGATTTGCATATGGCTTTGTCTGAACTGAGGTGGAGAAATGAGCTAAAGAACAATGATGGATTCATCCCAGATCTGTGACTGGGGATGAGTGTCTGAAAAGCTTCAGCGCTCGGTCCATCATCTCCTTGTGTTTGCTTTGTTCACCCTAAGTTGGCAGGGTATGCCCAGAAGTGGGTCACTTGCTCACTTTGCCACTGGATTCAAGCTATCCTGGCTGATGAGGGGTGTTACCCCGAAACCTTTCCCAGGATGCTTTTTTCCGGTCCAGGGAAGATGTGGCTTGGCAGTTCGGGCTGAACTGTTCCCATAAGGAACAGGGTCAAGACTGATTTGCATATGGCTGGGTCTGAACTTGGGTGGCGAAGTAAGCTAAAGAACGATGATGGATTCAACCCAGATCTGTGACTGGGTGTGAGTGTCTGAAAGGTTTCAGCGCTCCGTCTGCTTTGTTCGCCCTTAGTTGGAAGGGTATGCCCAGATGTGGGTCCCTTGCTCACTGTGCCACTGGATTTAAGCTAGCCTGGCTGATGAGGGGTGTTACCCCGAAACCGGTCCCAGGATGCTTGTTTCCGGTCCTGGGAAGACCTGGTTTGGCAGTTCAGGAGGGACTGTTCCCTTAAAGAACAGCGTCAAGACAGATTTGCGTAAGGCTGGGTCTGAACTAGGGTGGCGAAGTAAGCTAAAGAACAATGATGGATTTAACCCAGATCTGTGACTGGGGGTGAGTGTCAGAGAAGTTTCAGTGCTCCATCCATCATCTCCTTGTGTTTGCTTTGTGGCTGGTAGGAATAGCTGCAGCGACTGCGGAAAACATTTGTAAACAATTTAGCTATTACAGTCCATGGCTTTGGAAGGGCTAACTACATGTTGTCATTTTATGGTAAGCCCCCTTCTCCTAACTATACCAGAGATTGTGTAGGCAGAAGCTGCTCTCAAACCTATGCCAATGCCCTTTGCCTACACAAAGTAGGAGCATACTTCAAGGCCTCACAGTTCAAGCTTGAGCACCAATGTCAACAGGTGGTCTTTGGCTGGGTGTAATGGAGGGGACTGCAGAATGTGATCTCTAGCCAGTCCCAGCAAGCCCATCCTTCATAAGCTCTAACATTCACAGTGAACAGCCTTTCATTGTTTACAGAGGTGGTGAGACCAATTATCTTAAAGTTGTATACTGCATAGGGCTTGACTGTGGCCAAGTCCTGCGCCCAATTCTCCGTAACCTTTCAACCACCAGACAGCCTTCGACCTTGTGTAGTTGGTGTGGGCAACTTGCAGGCCCTGCACCTAACCTCCTGTAGACATCCAACGTCTGATATTCATATCCATCGACTATAAACAGAGGGGTCAGCTGCAGGCCCATATGCAGCCAGTCCCATTCCGCCAGTGAAGCTTGTTCTGGTGTCATATGCTAGGTAGGTGGCAGCTTTGTGGTACTGCCTTACACCATGCTTCTGCAGGGAGCAAACCTCGAGCTTTCGCTCAGCTAAAGTGGGCCGGGTGGACAGTACTAGCGTCTCTGCTACTGGACCCCATAAATCTGTCAAGCTTGCATCCAGTGGAGGTGTACTGGATGGGTGATACTACTTCCGCAGCAGCTGGGCCCCTTGAGGTTATTAAGTTTGCACCCAGTGAGGGGGTACATGGAAAGCGGGACTAGCCCCTTGCAGCCAGGACCCTAGAGCCCCTCCAGCTTGCACCTGGTGGTGGTGTACTAGAAGGGCAGTACTCACACCTACACAGACGGGACCCTTGAGTCTATCAAGCTTGCACCCGGTGGCTGTGTACCAGGCAGGAGGTACTAGCACCTCAGCAGCTGGGCCCATTGAGCCAATGAAGCTTGCACCTCATGGTGGTGTACCGAGTGGGTGGTACTAGCCTATTCACATTTGTGCCACTGTAGTTCCGTGAAGCGTGCACCCTGTGATGGTGTACCAGGTAGGCGGTAATAGTGCCACTGCAGCTCGGTCCATATAGTCCATGAAACTTTCTCCTTGTGGTGGTGCACTGGGCGGGTACTAACAGCTCTTCCGCAGCCAGGCCCCTCAGTCTATAAAGCTTGCACCAGGTGTTGTGTACCGGGCAGGTGGTACCATTGCCTCCACAGCTGGACCCCATACGTCTGTGAAGCTTGCACACAAGGGTGATGTACAGTACAGGGTGCGTGAAACTAGCACCTCATAGCCAGGCTTCTTGAATCTGTGAAGCTTACTCCCCTTTGTGGTGTAGAAGATCTTATTTTATTATTTTATGTTACTCTTATTTGTAAAGCACACGTTCATCAGGCGGTTTCTTGGCGCTGAGGTAACAGAAACATTGTGCAATTATACTGTTTAATCATATGCTAGTCCAAAAAGCCATGTCTTCAAGAGTTTACTGAATTTAGAATAACATGAGGTGGACATGATGTCAAGTGGGAGGGCGTTCCAGATACGGGGGGCAAGTACTGAGAATCTGGAACCACCAAGTTTCTTTCTTTTTGAATGAAGGGATGACAAGAAAGTTCAGATCTCAAATTACAGATGGTTGTGTATTTTTGAATGCGGGCTGAGATGATGACAGGACTGTTACCCTGTAATGATTTAAAGCTAATGCATTCGGAAATGAAGATAGAATGCTGTTCTACTGGCAGCCAGTGCAATTTCCTCATCAGGGGGGTGATGAGGCAATTCTGAGGTTGTTCGTATAATAGCCTGGCTGCCTCGTTTTGTACTAATTGAAGTCTGCGGTTCAAGCCTTAGGAAGGCCCAACTATAGGGAATTTTCATAGTCTATCCCTGAGATGCCCAGTGCAATAATAACCTGAATAAGAGCCTCAAAGGACAAAAGTTTACTAATTTTTCTGATTTTGTGGAGTTGCAAAACGCAAGATGAAATTACAGCCCCAAACTGGGGTTTCATAGACAAATCCGTATCAATTAAAACTCTGAGGCTCTTAACCCCTTCTATGCGTCGGACGCGCGGGAGCCGTCTGACGCATAAGTGCTCATATGCGTCGGACGGCTACCGCGCGTCCGATGCCATGGCACAGGAAATCCCTCTGGTGCAGGCACCTGAGGGATTTCTTTTTGTCCCCCAAAGCCTCGGGAGCTGGGGAAGAGCTTCCCCAGCTCCCGAGGCACCCCCGTGGTTTCTAGGAAATGACGATCAGCGCGCACGTCATGCTGACGTCATTTCATAGAAACCGAAACTGAAATGAGCATTTAGGCTAATTTCAGTTTTACTTTCTATGTGCTCAGGGGGCTATCTCAGCCCCCTGAGCACGTAGAAAGACGAGAGATGTATCATTGGAACTGGGAGTATCTCCCCTTTCCAATGGTACCCCTCCCCAGTGGATCCCTGCTTGGGGATCGCCCCAGGAGGGTGATCCCCAAGCAGGGATCCACCCACTAGACACCAGGGAGGGGGGAGTGGCCCCTTGGGCAAGGGCCTTTGCTCCCCCAAACAAATTGGGCAAATTCAGTCTTTCTGCCCCCCCGGGGGGGGAAGCCCACTAGACGCCAGGGATTTTTTTGTTGGCAATTTTAATTAGGGTGGGGGCTGCCCAAAACAGGCATGCCAATGCCCCCACCTCTGCCAAAATTACAACCTTTCTACCCCCCCCGGGGGGGGGGCAAAAAGCCCACTAGACGCCAGGGATTTTTTTTGGGCAATTTGAATTAGGGTGTGGGCTGCCCAAAACGGGCATGCCAATGCCCCCACTCCCCTGCAACAATTACAGTCTTTCTGCCCCCCCTGGGGGGCAGAAAGCCCACTAGACGCCAGGGAATTTTTTGTTGGCAATTTTAATTAGGGTGGGGGCTGCCCAAAATGGGCATGCAAAAATGCCCCCACCCCCGCCAAAATATAGCCTTTCTGCCTGGGGGGCAGATGGGGGCAGTAGCCACCAATCTGCCCCCCCGGGGGGGAAAAAGCCCACTAGACACCAGGGATTTCTTTTGGGCAATTTGAATTAGGGTGGGGGCTGCCCAAAATGGGCATGTCAATGCCCCCACCCCCGGAAAAATTACAACCTTTCTGCCCCCCCTGGGAGGCAGATGGGGCAGTAGCCCCCAATCTGCCCCCCCGGGGGGCAAAAAGCCCCCTAGACGCCAGGGATTTTTTTTTGCCAATTTGAATTAGGGGTTGGGGTGGCCCAAAACGGGCATGCCAATAACCCTCCCCCCGATAAATTCCTGCCTTTCTGCCCCCCGGAGGGGCAGATGGGGGCAGTGGCCCCTGATCTGCGGGGCAGAAAGCCCACTAGGCGCCAGCGATTACGCTGGCTTTTTTTATGCGTGGGAGTGGGGGCTGCTCAGAATGGGCATACCAATGCCCCCACCCTCCTAAAAAAATAGCCACAGTCTTTCTGCCCCCCTTGGGGGCATATCAGGGCAAACCCCCCCCCCCCAAAGCCCCCCTAGGGCGGCAGAAAGCCCACTAGGCACAGACTTGTTTTTAGCAATGTGCCTACCTGTGGATCTTGGGCCCTAGCTCAGCCGACACATAGGGAAACCTAGCAAATCTGTACAAGTGAGGTATCATTTTACTCGGGACACTAAGGAGAACGCTGTGGGGTAGAACATTTGTGCCGGCACAGTGATTCCATACAAAAATATGTGGAAAATGTGTTTTTTTCAGCAAAATTTGAGGTTTGCAGGGGATTCTGGGTAGGGAAACGGTGGGGGATCCACGCAAGCCATACCTCATTGGACTCCCCAGGGTGTCTAGTTTTCAGAAATGTGTGGGTTTGGTAGTTTTCCCTAGATGGCAGCGAGCCCGGGGCCAGAACCCCCGGTGCCCCCCCAAAAAACAGGTAGTTTTGTTATAGGTAATTTTGAAGTATCCACAGTACGATTTGGGTTATTTCCTGTTGCAGCCACTATGCCTACCCACACAAGTGAGGTACCATTTTTATCGGGAGACCTGGGGTAACGCTGGGTGGTAGGAAATTTGTGTCAGCCCAGTGACCCTACAACTTTCCCACACAGAAATGTGAGAAAAAATGGATTTTTTCAACAAAATTTGAGGTTTGCAGGGGATTCTCGGTAGGGAAATGTTGGGTGACCCATGCAAGCCATACCTTGCTGGACTCCCCCGGGTGTCTAGTTTTCAGAAATGTGTGGGTTTGGTAGGTTTCCCTAGATGGCCACCGAGCCCGGGGCCAAAAACCCAGGTAACCCCCCTTGCAAAACCAGGTTGTTTTGTGATAGGTCATTTTGATGTCTCCTCAATACGTTTTGGGCCCTTGCCTGTCGCGGGTACTTGACCCACCCACAAGTGAGGTACCATTTTTATCGGGAGACCTGGGGAAATGCTGTATAGAAGGACATTTGGTGATCCACGCAGATTCCAGAACTTTACCACACAGACATTTGAGAAAAAAGTGTTTTTTCAGCTAAATTTGAGGTTTGCAGGGGATTTTGGGTAGGGAAATGTTTGGGGACCCACGCAAGCCTTACCTTGCTGGACTCCCCCTGGTGTCTAGTTTTCAGAAATGTGTGGGTTTGGTAGGTTTCCCTAGATGGCCACCGAGCCCGGGGGCAAAAACTCATGGGACCCCCTTGCAAAACCAGGTTGTTTTGTGATAGGTAATTTTGATGTTGCCTCAATAGGTTTTGGGCCCTTGCCTGTCGTGGGTACATGACCCACCCACACAAGTGAGGTACCATTTTTCTCAGAAGACTTTGGGAAATGCAGGGTGGGTGGAATTTTGTGGATCCACGCAGATTCCAGAACTTTCCACCACAGAAATGTGAGGAAAATGTGTTTTTTTGGGACAAATTCTGAGGTTTGCAAGGGATTCTGGGTAACAGAACCTGGTGAGAGCCAGACAAGTCACCCCATCCTGGATTCCCCTGGATGTGTAGTTTTCAAAAATGTATAGGTTTGCTAGGTTTCCCTAGGTGCCGGCAGAGCTAGGGTTCAAAATCTACAGCTAGGCACTCTGCAAAAACATGGTCAGTTTTCACTGTGAAAATGTGGTGTGTCCACGTTGCGTTTTGGGCCGTTTCCTCTCACGGGCACTAGGCCTACCCACACAAGTGAGGTAACATTTTTCTCGGAAGACTTTCGGGAATGCGGGGTGGGTGGAATTTTGTGGATCCACGCAGATTCCAGAACTTTCCACCACAGAAACGTGAGGAAAATGTGTTTTTTTGAAGAATGTCGGGTGGGGTTATCTCTTTCATCAAAAATCAGGCGTTTTCGCTTGAACATTAAATGCCTCCAAATGTTATCTAATTCACTTCCCGGGTTGAAGAAACACTTTTTAAGGGCTCAGAGTGAGTAAATTGTCCATTTTCATTCACTTTTATCCATTCCACAAATCTTGTATTTACGGCCCTTGGAAGCACAAAAATCACTTTAATCAAGCTTATTTCATCTCTAAAGTGATGATCCACATTCAAATGTGAGATGTAGTAGAAAGATGCAACATTTGAAAATGGACCATTTTTACCTTTCTGAAGAATGTCGTAAGGGGGGGTGTGTTATCTCTTTCATCAAAAATCAGGCATTTTCGCTTGAGCATTAAATGCCTCCAAATGTTATTTAATTCACTTTCCGGGGTGAAGGAACACTTTTTAAGGGCTCAGAGTGAATAATTTGTCCATTTTAATTCAATTTTATCCATTCAACAAATCTTGCATTTACGGCCATTGGAAGCACAAGAGTCACTTTAAACAAGCTTATTTCATCTCTAAAAGTGATGATCCACTTTCAAATGTGAGATGTAGTTGAAAGAGGCAAGATTTGAAAATGGACCATTTCTTACCTTTCTGAAGAATGTCATAAGGGGGGGGGAGGTGTTGTCTCTTTCTTAAAAAATCAGGCTTTTTTGCTTGACCATTGAATGCCTCCAAATGTTATCTAATTCACTTCCCGGGTGGAAGAAACACTTTTTAAGGGCTCAGAGTGAGTACATTGTCCAATTTCACTTTTATCCATTCCACAAATCTTGCATTTACGGCCCTTGGAAGCACAAGAATCACTTTAAACAAGCTTATTTCATCTCTAAAGTGATGATCCACATTCAAATGTGAGATGTAGTTGAAAGAGGCAACATTTGAAAATGCACCATTTTTTTACCTTTCTGAAGAATGTCATAAGGGCGGGGTGTTATCTCTTTCATCAAAAATCCGGCATTTTCGCTTGAACATTAAATGCCTCCAAATGTAATTTAATTCACTTCCCGGGGTGAAGAAACACTTTTTTAAGGGCTCAGAGTGAGTAAATTGTCCATTTTCATTCACTTTTATCCATTCCAAAAATCTTGCATTTTCGGCCCTTGGAAGCACAAAAATCACTTTAAACAAGCTTATTTCATGTCTAAAAGTGATGATCCACATTCAAATGTAAGATGTAGTTGAAAGAGGGAACATTTGAAAATAGAGAATTTTTTACCTTTCTGAAGAATGTCATAGGGGGGTGTTATCTCTTTGATCAAAAATCAGGCGTTTTCGCTTGAACATTAAATGCCTCCAAATGTAATTTAATTCACTTTCCAGGGTGGAGTAACACATTTTAAGAGCTCAGAGGGAGTAAATTGTCCATTTTCGTTCACTTTTATCCATTCCACAAATCTTGCATTTACGGCCCTTGGAAGCACAAAAATCACTTTAATCAAGCTTATTTCATCTCTAAAATTGATGATCCACATTCAATTGTGAGATGTAGTTGAAAGATGCAACATTTGAAAATGGACCATTTTTTACCTTTCTGAAGAATGTCGTAAGTGCGGGGTGTTATCTCTTTGATCAAAAATCAGGCATTTTCGCTTGAACATTAAATGCCTCCAAATCTTATTTAATTCACTACCCGTGGTGAAGATACACATTTTAAGGCCTCAGAGTGAGTAAATTTGCCATTTTCATTCACTTTTACCCATTCCGCAAAGCTTGCTTTTAGGGCCCCTGGAAGCTTGGAAATCACTTTAAACATGCTCATTTTATCTCTAAAAGTGATGGTCTACATACAAATGTGAGATGTAGCTGAAAGATGCAGCATTTGAAAACGGACCATTTTCCCCTTTCTGAAGCATGTCGTAAGGGGGGGGTGTTATCTCTTTCATCAGAAATCGTGCGTTTTCGCTTGAACATTAAATGCCTCCAAATCTTATTTAATTCACTTCTTGTGGTGAAGATACACTTTTTAAGGCCTCAGAGTGAGTAAATTTGCCATTTTCATTCACTTTTACCCATTCCGCAAAGCTTGCTTTTAGGGCCCCTGGAAGCTTGGAAATCACTTTAAACATGCTCATTTTATCTAAAAAAGTGATGGTCTACATACAAATGTGAGATGTAGCTGAAAGATGCAGCATTTGAAAACGGACCATTTTTCCCTTTCTGAAGCATGTCGTAAGGGGGGGGGTGTTATCTCTTTCATCAAAAATCGTGCGTTTTCGCTTGAACATTAAATGCCTCCAAATCTTATTTAATTCACTTCCCGTGGTGAAGATACACTTTTTAAGGCCTCAGAGTGAGTAAATTGTCCATTTTCATTCACTTTTATCCATTCCACAAATCTTGCATTTATGGCCCTTGGAAGCACAAAAATCACTTTAATCAAACTTATTTCATCTCTAAAAAGGATGATCCACATTCAAATGTGAGATGTAGTTGAAAGAGGCAACATTTGAAAATGGACCATTTTTTTACCTTTCTGAAGAATGTCATAAAGGGGGTGTTATCTCTTTCATCAAAAATCAGGCACTTTAACTTCAACATTAAATGCCTCCAAATGTTATTTAATTCACTTCCCGGGGTGAAAAAAAACACTTTTTAAGGGCTCAGAGTGAGTAAATTGTCCATTTTCATTCACTTTTATTGATTCCACAAATCTCGCATTTATGGCCCTTGGAAGCACAATAATACCTTTAAACAGGCTTATTTCATCTCTAAAAGTGATGATCTACATTCAAATGTGAGATGTAGTTGAAAGATGCAACATTTTAAAATGGACCATTTTTTACCTTTCTGAAGAATGTCGTAAGGGGGGGTGTTATCTCTTTCATCAAAAATCAGGCGTTTTTCTTGAACATTAAATGCCTCCAAATGTTATTTAATTCACTTTCCGGGGTCAAGAAACACTTTTTAAGGGCTCACAGGGAATAATTTGTCCATTTTAATTCAATTTTATCCATTCAACAAATCTTGCATTTACGGCCATTGGAAGCACAAGAATCACTTTAAACAAGCTTATTTCATCTCTAAAAGTGTTGATCCACATTCAAATGTGAGATGTAGTTGAAAGATGCAAGATTTGAAAATGGACCATTTTTACCTTTCTGAAGAAAGTCATAAGGGGGAGGTGTTATCTCTTTCTTCAAAAATCAGGCTTTTTGCTTGACCATTAAATGCCTCCAAATGTTATCTAATTCATTTCCGGGTGGAAGAAACACTTTTTAAGGGCTCAGAGTGAGTACATTGTCCAATTTCACTTTTATCCATTCCACAAATCTTGCATTTACGGCCCTTGGAAGCACAAAAATCACTTTAATCAAGTTTATTTCATCTCTAAAATTGATGATCCACATTCAATTGTGAGATGTAGTTAAAAGATGCAACATTTGAAAATGGACCATTTTTTACCTTTCTGAAGAATGTCGTACGGGCGGGGTGTTATCTCTTTCATCAAAAATCAGGCATTTTCGCTTGAACATTAAATGCCTCCAAATGTAATTTAATTCACTTCCCAGGGTGAAGAAACACTTTTTTAAGGGCTCAGAGTGAGTAAATTGTCCATTTTCATTCACTTTTATCCACTCCAAAAATCTTGCATTTTCGGCCCTTGGAAGCACACAAATCACTTTAAACAAGCTTATTTCATGTCTAAAACTGATGATCCATATTCAAATGTAAGATGTAGTTGAAAGAGGGAACATTTGAAAATAGAGAATTTTTTACTTTTCTGAAGAATGTCATAGGGGGGTTTTATCTCTTTCATCAAAAATCAGGCGTTTTCGCTTGAACATTAAATGCCTCCAAATGTAATTTAATTCACTTTCCAGGGTGGAGTAACACTTTTTAAAGGCTCAGAGTGAATAATTTGTCCATTTTAAATCAATTTTATCCATTCAACAAATCTTGCATTTACGGCCCTTGGAAGCACTAGAATCACTTTAAACAAGCTTATATCATCTCTAAAAGTGATGATCTACATTCAAATGTGAGATGTAGTTGAAAGATGCAGCATTTGAAAATGGACCATTTTTTACCTTTCTGAAGAATGTCGTAAGGGGAGGGTGTTATCTCTTTCATCAAAAATCAGGCATTTTTGCTTGAACAATAAATGCCTCCAAATGTTATTTAATTCACTTCCAGGGGTGAAGAAACACTTTAAGGGCTCAGAGTGAGTAAATTGTCCATTTTCATTCCCTTTTATCCATTCCACAAATCTTGCATTTATGGCCCTTGGAAGCACAAGAATCACTTTAAACAAGCTTATTTCATCTCTAAAAGGATGATCCACATTCAAATGTGAGATGTAGTTGAGAGATGCAACATTTGAAAATGGACCATTTTTACCTTTCTGAAGAATGTGGTACAGCGGGGTGTTATCTCTTTCATCAAAAATCAGGCATTTTCGCTTGAACATTAAATGCCTCCAAATGTAATTTAATTCACTTTCCGGGGTGAAGTAACACTTTTAAGAGCTCAGAGTGAGTAAATTGTCCATTTTCATTCCCTTTTATCCATTCCACAAATCTTGCATTTATGGCCCTTGGAAGCACAAGAATCACTTTAAACAAGCTTATTTCATCTCTAAAAGTGATGATCCACATTCAAATGTGACATGTAGTTGAAAGATGCATCATTTGAAAATGGACCATTTTTACCTTTCTGAAGAATGTCGTAAGGGAGGGTGTTATCTCTTTCATCAAAAATCAGGCATTTTTGCTTGAACAATAAATGCCTCCAAATGTTATTTAATTCACTTCCAGGGGTGAAGAAACACTTTAAGGGCTCAGAGTGAGTAAATTGTCCATTTTCATTCCCTTTTATCCATTCCACAAATCTTGCATTTATGGCCCTTGGAAGCACAAGAATCACTTTAAACAAGCTTATTTCATCTCTAAAAAGGATGATCCACATTCAAATGTGAGATGTAGTTGAGAGATGCAACATTTGAAAATGGACCATTTTTTACCTTTCTGAAGAATGTGGTACAGCGGGGGTGTTATCTCTTTCATCAAAAATCAGGCATTTTCGCTTGAACATTAAATGCCTCCAAATGTAATTTAATTCACTTTCCGGGGTGAAGTAACACTTTTAAGAGCTCAGAGTGAGTAAATTGTCCATTTTCATTCCCTTTTATCCATTCCACAAATCTTGCATTTATGGCCCTTGGAAGCACAAGAATCACTTTAAACAAGCTTATTTCATCTCTAAAAGTGATGATCCACATTCAAATGTGACATGTAGTTGAAAGATGCATCATTTGAAAATGGACCATTTTTTACCTTTCTGAAGAATGTCGTGGGGTGGGGGTGTTCACCAAAAATCAGACATTTTCACTTGAACATTAAATGCCTCCAAATGTTATTTAATTCACTTCCTGGGGTGAAGAAACACTTTTTACGGGCTCAGAGTGAGTAAATTGTCCATTTTCATTCACTTTTATCCATTCCACAAATCTTGCATTTATGGCCCTTGGAAGCACAAGAATCACTTTAAACAAGCTTATTTCAACTCTAAAGATCCAAATTCAAATGTGAGATGTAGTTGAAAGATGCAACATTTGAAAATGGACCATTTTGTACCTTTCTGAAGAATGTCGTAAGGGGGTGTTATCTCTTTCATCAAAAATCAGGCATTCTCGCTTGAACATTAAATGCCTCCAAATGTTATTTAATTCACTTCCCGGGGTGAAAAAATACTTTTTAAGGGCTCAGAGTGAGTTAGTTTTCCATTTTCATTCACTTTTATCCATTCCACAAATGTTGCATTTACGGCCCTCGGAAGCACAAGAATCACTTTAAACAAGCCTATTTCATCTCTAAAAGTGATGATCCACATTCAAATGTGAGATGTAGTTGAAAGATGCAACATTTGAAAATGGACCATTTTTTACCTTTCTGAAGAATGTGGTACAGCGGGGGTGTTATCTCTTTCATCCAAAATCAGGCATTTTCGCTTGAAAATTAAATGCCTCCAAATGTTATTTAATTCACTTCCCGGGAAGAAGAAACACTTTTTAAGGGCTCAGAGTGAGTAAATTGTCCATTTTCATTCTCTTTTATCCATCCGACAAATCTTGCATTTACGGCCCTTTGAAACACAAGAATCACTTTAAACAAGCTTATTTCATCTCTAAAAGTTATGATCCACATTCAAATGTGAGATCTAATTGAAAGATGCAACATTTGAAAATGGACCATTTTTTACCTTTCTGAAGAATGTGGTAGGGGGGGTGTTATCTCTTTCATCAAAAATCCAGCATTTTCGCTTGAACATTAAATGCCTCCAAATGTTATTTAATTCACTTCTCGGGGTGAAGAAACACTTTTTAATGGCTCAGAGTGAATAAATTGTCCATTTTCATTCACTTTTATCCATTCCAAAAATCTTGCATTTTCGGCCCTTGGAATCACAAAAATCACTTTAATCAAGCTTATTTCATCTCTAAAGTGATGATCCACATTCAAATGTGAGATGTAGTTGAAAGAGGCAACATTTGAAATTGGACCATTTTTTTACCTTTCTGAAGAATGTCATAAGCGGGGGTGTTATCTCTTTCATCAAAAATCAGGCATTTTCGCTTCAACATTAAATGCCTCCAAATGTTATGTAATTCACTTCCCGGGGTGAAAAAACACTGTTTAAGGGCTCAGAGTGAGTAAATTGTCCATTTTCATTCACTTTTATCCATTCCACAAATCTTGCATTTATGGCCCTCGGAATCACAAGAATCTCTTTAAACAAACTTATTTCATGTCTAAAAGTGACGATCCACATTCAAATGTGAGATGTAGTTGAAAGAGACAACATTTGAAAATGGACCATTTTTTACCTTTCTTAAGAATGTGGTACAGCGGGGGTGTTATCTCTTTCATCAAAAATCAGGCATTTTCGCTTGAACATTAAATGCCTCCAAATGTTATTTAGTTCACTTTCCGGGGTGAAGGAACACTATTTAAGGGCTCAGAGTGAATAATTTGTCCATTTTAATTCAATTTTATCCATTTAACAAATCTTGCATTTACGGCCATTGGAAGCACAAGAATCACTTTAAACAAGCTTATATCATCTCTAAAAGTGATGATCTACACTCAAATGTGAGATGTAGTTGAAAGAGGCAACATTTGAAAATGGACCATTTTTTACCTTTCTGAAGAATGTCATAAGGGGGAGGTGTTGTCTCTTTCTTGAAAAATCAGGCATTTTCAGTTGACCATTACATGCCTCCAAATGTTATCTAATTCACTTCCCGGGGTGGAAGAAACAATTTTTAAGGGCTCAGAGTGAGTACATTGTCCATTTTTACTTTAACCACTCCACAAATCTTGCATTTACGGCCCTTGGAAGCACTAGAATCACTTTAAACAAGCTTATATCATCTCTAAAAGTGATGATCTACATTCAAATGTGAGATGTAGTTGAAAGATGCAACATTTGAAAATGGACCATTTTTACCTTTCTGAAGAATGTCGTACGGGGAGGATGTTCTCTCTCTCATCAAAAATCAGGCATTTTTGCTTGAACAATAAATGCCTCCAAATGTTATTTAATTCACTTCCCGGGGTGAAGGAACACTATTTAAGGGCTCAGAGTGAATAAATTGTCCATTTTCATTCACTTTTATCCATTCCAAAAATCTTGCATTTTCGGCCCTTGGAAGCACAAAAATCACTTTAATCAAGCTTATTTCATCTCTAAAGTGATGATCCACATTCAAATGTGAGATGTAGTTGAAAGAGGCAACTTTTGAAAATGGACCATTTTTTAACTTTCTGAAGAATGTCGTAAGGGGGGGTGTTACCTCTTTCATCAAAAATCTGGTGTTTTCGCTTGAACATTAAATGCCTCCAAATGTTATTTAGTTCACTTTCCGGGGTGAAGGAACACTATTTAAGGGCTCAGAGTGAATAATTTGTCCATTTTAATTCAATTTTATTCATATAACAAATCTTGCATTTACGGCCAGTGGAAGCACAAGAATCACTTTAAACAAGCTTATTTCATCTCTAAAAGTGATGATCCACATTTAAATGTGAGATGTAGTTGAAAGAGGCAAGATTTAAAAATTGACCATTTTTTACCTTTCTGAAGAATGTCATAAGAGGGGGGGGTGTTATCTCTTTCTTCAAAAATCAGGCGTCTTCGCTTGACCATTAAATGCCTCCAAATGTTATCTAATTCACTTCCCGGGTGAAAGAAACACTTTTGAAGGGCTCAGAGTGAGTACATTGTCCATTTTCACTTTTATCCATTCCACAAATCTTGCATTTACGGCCCTTGGAAGCACAAGAATCACTTTAAACAAGCTTATATCATCTCTAAAAGTGATGATCTACATTCAAATGTGAGATGTAGTTGAAAGATGCAGCATTTGAAAATGGACCATTTTTTACCTTTCTGAAGAATCTCCTAAGGGGGGTTATCTGTTTCATCCAAAATCATGCATTTTTGCTTGAACATTAAATGCCTCCAAATGTTATTTAATTCACTTCCCGGGGTGAAGAAACACTTTTTTAAGGGCTCAGAGTGAGTAAATTGTCAATTTCATTCAATTTTATCCATTCCACAAATCTTGCATTTATGGCCCTTGGAAGCACAAGAATCACTTTAAACAAGCTTATTTCAACTCTAAAGATCCAAATTCAAATGTGAGATGTAGTTGAAAGATGCAACATTTGAAAATGGACCATTTTTTACCTTTCTGAAGAATGTCGAAAGGGGAGGGTGTTATCTCTTTCATCAAAAATCAGGCATTTTCGCTTGAACATTAAATGCCTCCAAATGTAATTTAATTCACTTTCCGGGGTGAAGTAACACTTTTTAAGAGCTCAGAGTGAGTAAATTGTCCATTTTCATTCCCTTTTATCCATTCCACAATTCTTGCATTTATGGCCCTCGGAAGCACAAGATTCACTTTAAACAAGCTTATTTCATCTCTAAAAGTGATGATCCACATTCAAATGTGACATGTAGTTGAAAGAGGCAACATTTGAAAATGGACCATTTTTACCTTTCTTAAGAATGTCATAAGGGGGTGTTATCTCTTTCATCAAAAGTCAGGTGTTTTCGCTTGAACATTAAATGCCTCCAAATGTAATTTAATTCACTTTCCGGGGTGAAGTAACACTTTTAAGAGCTCAGAGTGAGTAAATTGTCCATTTTCATTCACTTTTATCCATTCCACAAATCTTGTATTTGCGGCCTTGGAAGCACAAAAATCACTTTAATCAAGCTTATTTCATCTCTAAAGTGATGATCCACATTCAAATGTGAGATGTAGTAGAAAGATGCAGCATTTGAAAATGGACCATTTTTTACCTTTCTGAAGAATCTCCTAAGGGGGGGGGTGTTACTTCTTTCATCAACAATCAGGCATTTTTGCTTGAACATTAAATGCCTCCAAATGTTATTTAATTCACTTCCCGGGGTGAAGAAACACTTTTTTAAGGGCTCAGAGTGAGTAAATTGTCAATTTCATTAAATTTTATCCATTCCACAAATCTTGCATTTATGGCCCTTGGAAGCACAAGAATCACTTTAAACAAGCTTATTTCAACTCTAAAGATCCAAATTCAAATGTGAGATGTAGTTGAAAGATGCAACATTTGAAAATGGACCATTTTTTACCTTTCTGAAGAATGTCGTAAGAGGGGGGTTATCACTTTCATCAAAAATCAGGCATTTTTGCTTGAACAATAAATGCCTCCAAATGTTATTTAATTAACTTCCAGGGGTGAAGAAACACTTTAAGGGCTCAGAGTGTGTAAATTGTCAATTTCATTCACTTTTATCCATTCCACAAATCTTGCATTTATGGCCCTTGGAAGCACAAAAATCACTTTAATCAAGCTTATTTAATCTCTAAAAAGGATGAACCACATTCAAATGTGAGATGTAGTTGAGAGATGCAACATTTGAAAATGGACCATTTTCTTACCTTTCTGAAGAATGTGGTACAGCGGGGGGGGGGTGGGGTTATCTCTTTCTTCAAAAATCAGGCGTTTTCGCTTGACCATTAAATGCCTCCAAATGTTATCTAATTCACTTCCCGGGTGGAAGAAACAATTTTTAAGGGCTCAGAGTGAGTACATTGTCCATTTTCACTTTTATCCATTCCACAAATCTTGCATTTACGGCCCTTGGAAGCACTAGAATCACTTTAAACAAGCTTATATCATCTCTAAAAGTGATGATCTACATTCAAATGTGAGATGTAGTTGAAAGATGCAACATTTGAAAATGGACCATTTTTACCTTTCTGAAGAATGTGGTACAGCGGGGGGGTGGGGTTATCTCTTTCTTCAAAAATCAGGCGTTTTCGCTTGACCATTAAATGCCTCCAAATGTTATTTAATTCACTTCCCGGGGTGAAGAAACACTTTTTTAAGGGCTCAGAGTGAGTAAATTGTCAATTTCATTCACTTGTATCCATTCCACAAATCTTGCATTTATGGCCCTTGGAAGCACAAAATCACATTAAACAAGCTTATTTCATTTCTAAAAGTCATGATCCACATTCAAATGTAAGATGTAGTTGAAAGAGGCAACATTTGAAAATGGACCATTTTTTACCTTTCTGAAGAATGTCATTAGGGGGTGTTATCTCTTTCATCAAAAATCAGGCATTTTCGCTTGAACATTAAATGCCTCCAAATGTTATTTAATTCACTTCCCGGGGATGACAAAACACTTTTTAACAGCTCAGAGTGTGTAAATTTTCCATTTTCATTCACTTTTATCCATTCCACAAATGTTGCATTTACGGCCCTTGGAAGCACAAGAATCACTTTAAACAAGCTTATTTCATGTCTAAAAGTGATGATCCACATTCAAATGTAAGATGTAGTTGAAAGAGGGAACATTTGAAAATAGACAATTTGTTACTTTTCTGAAGAATGTCGTAGGGGGGTGTTATCTCTTTCATCAAAAATCAGGCGTTTTCGCTTGAACATTAAATGCCTCCAAATGTAATTTAATTCACTTTCCAGGGTGGAATAACACTTTTAAGAGCTCAGAGTGAGTACATTTTCCATTTTAATTCACTTTTATCCATTCCACAAATCTTGCATTTATGGCCCTCGGAAGCACAAGAATCACTTTAAACAAACTTATTTCATCTCTAAAAGTGATGATCCACATTCAAATGTGAGATGTAGTTGAAAGAGGTAACAATTGAAAATGGTCATTTTTTACCTTTCTGAAGAATGTCGTAAGGGGGGTGTTACCTCTTTCATAAAAAATCAGGTGTTTTCTCTTGAACTTGAAATGCCTCCAAATGTTATTTAATTCACTTCCCAGGGTGAAGAAACACTTTTTAGGGCTCAGAGTGAGTAAATTTTCAATTTTCATTAACTTTTATCCATTCCACAAATCTTGCATTTACGGCCCTTGGAAGCACAAAAATCACTTTAATCAAGCTTATTTCATCTCTAAAGTGATGATCTACATTCAAATGTGAGATGTAGTTGAAAGATGCAACATTTGAAAATGGACCATTTTTTACCTATCTGAAGAATCTCCTAAGGGGGGGGGGAGGTGTTATCTCTTTCTTCAAAAATCAGGCGTTTTTGCTTGACCATTAAATGCCTCCAAATGTTATCTAATTCACTTCCCGGGGTGAAGAAACACTTTTTAAGGGCTCAGAGTGAGTAAATTGTCCATTTTCATTCACTTTTATCCATTCCAAAAATCTTGCATTTTCGGCCCTTGGAAGCACAAGAATCACTTTAATCAAGCTTATTTCATCTCTAAAGTGATGATCCACATTCAAATGTGAGATGTAGTTGAAAGAGGTAACATTTGAAAATGGACCATTTTTTACCTTTCTGAAGAATGTCGTAAGGGGGGGTGTTACCTCTTTCATCAAAAATCAGGCGTTTTCTCTTGAACATTAAATGCCTCCAAATGTTATTTAATTCCCTTCCCAGGGTGAAGAAACACTTTTTTAGGGCTCAGAGTGAGTACATTTTCAATTTTCATGAACTTTTATCCATTCCACAAATCTTGCATTTACGGCCCTTGGAAGCACAAGAATCACTTTAAACAGGCTTATATCATCTCTAAAAGTGATGATCTACATTCAAATGTGAGATGTAGTTGAAAGATGCAACATTTGAAAATGGACCATTTTCTACCTTTCTGAAGAATCTCCTAAGGGGAGGGGGGTTATCTCTTTCATCCAAAATCAGGCGTTTTTGCTTGAACATTAAATGCCTCCAAATGTTATTTAATTCACTTCCCGGGTGAAGAAACACTTTTTAAGGGCTCAGAGTGAGTAAATTGTCAATTTCATTCACTTTTATCCATTCCACAAATCTTGTATTTATGGCCATTGGAAGCACAAGAATCACTTTAAACAAGCTTATTTCAACTCTACAAGTGATGATCCAAATTCAAATGTGAGATTTAGTTGAAAGAGGCAACATTTTAAAATGGACCATTTTTTACTTTTCTGAAGAATGTAGTAAGGGGGTGTTATCTCTTTCTGCAAAAATCAGGCCTTTTCGCTTCAACATTAAATGCCTCCAAAAGTTTTTCTAATTCACTTCCCAGGGTGAAGAAACACTTGTTAAGGGCTCAGAGTGAGTACATTGTCCATTTTCACTTTTATCCATTCCACAATTCTTGCATTTACGGCCCTTGGAAGCAAAAATAATCACTTTAAACAAGCTTATTTCATCTCTAAAATTGATGATCCACATTGAAATGTGAGATGTAGTTGAAAGATGCAACATTTGAAAATGGACCATTTTTTACCTTTCTGAAGAATGTCGTAAGGGGGGGTTTTATCTCTTTCATCAAAAATCAGGTATTTTCGCTTGAGCATTAAATGCCTGCAAATGTTATTTAATTCACTTCCCGGGGTGAAAAAACACTTTTTAAGGGCTCAGAGCGAGTACAAATTCCATTTTCATTCACTTTTATCCAACCCACAAATCTTGCATTTACGGCCCTTGGAAACACAACAATCACTTTAAACAAACTTATTTCATCTCTAAAAGTGATGATCCACATTCAAATGTGAGATTTAATTGAAAGATGCAACAATTGAAAATGGACAATTTTTACCTTGCTGAAGAATGTGGTGGGGGGGTGTTATCTCTTTCATCAAAAATCAGGTGTTTTTTCTTGAACATTAAATGCCTCTTAATGTTATTTGACTCACTTCCCGGGGTGAAGAAACACTTTTTAAGTGCTCAGAGTGAATACATTGTCCAATTTCATTCACTTTTATCCATTCCAAAAATCTTGCATTTACGGCTCTTGGAAGCACAAAAATCACTTTAATCAAGCTTATTTCATCTCTAAAGTGATGACCCACATTCAAATGTGAAATGTAGTTGAAAGATGCAACATTTGAAAATGGACCATTTTTACCTTTCTGAAGAGTGTCGTAAGAGGGGGTGTTATCTCTTTCAGCAAAAATCAGGCCTTTTCGCTTGAACATTAAATGCCTCCAAATGTTTTTTAATTCACTTCCCAGGGTGAAGAAACACTTTTTAAGGACTCAGAGTGAGTACATTGTCCATTTTCACTTTTATCCATTCCATAATTCTTGCATTTACTGCCCTTGGAAGCACAAATAATCACTTTAAACAAGCTTATTTCATCTCTAAGGGGTCGATTCCGATTCCGTTTGTAAAGTGAACCGACCGACACGTCCCGGGATAAAGTACCGACCGACACGTCTCGCCGCCGTACGACCCACGCAGTACGATGGAAAGCCTGTGAATCCCAACCGACTCACCCGAATATGAACCGGACGACGGAGCCGTACGGAAAAATAGCCTCCGGCCGGAAAAAGCCCTCGAGCAGTACCGTCCGACACGTTCCCGGAACGGAGCCGAGCGACACGTACCCGTGACGTACGAGTTGCAAAGTACGATGCCATACGTGGGAAACAAGAACGACTCGCATGGAGCACAAGCCGCACGACCGACACGCACACGATACAAACACTCAAACCAACGGACTCCGCCCGCGACCGACTCGAACTCCCGCGAGCGAAACGAACGCCCACGACCGAGTCGAACGCCCATTGACCGAGTCGCACACGACATACACAACACAGCATAACAACAGCGTGAAAGGCTGGGAGAAGCCTGTACGACTCACCAGCAGCGTCCGGCACGGTCAGAAGAACATCTCGTACACACACACAAACAACAGCTGACCAAACACAAAAAAGGACCAAACAAGCACTGACAACGAAAATATATATAAAAAAAAAATCAATTAAGAGAGACACACCCACAACTCAACATATTTAAAGGCCACCAATCACTCCCATGAGCCATTGCCATTTCCTGAGAACCTCCACACACACAACTCTGCTGACACACACCATTGCCATCTCACCAACAGCATTCACACACACACACCCACAAACCTCACTTGCACCCTCACACACACACACACCAATCACCACCACCACCACCCCACCACGACCCCAAACCCCCATCCACCCCACCCTCACCACCAACACCACCCCCCACTACCCCAAACCCCCATCCACTCACCCCTCACCATCACCAACCCCCCACCCCCACAACTCCCCCATCCACCCCCTCACCACTACCACCACCACCACCCCCAACACCAGTACCCCAACCCCCCATCCACCCCACTCACCACTACTACCACCACCACCACCACCCCACCCCCCAACACCACTACCACAACTCCCCCATCCACCCCCTCACCACTACCACCCCAACACCACTACCCCAACTCCCACATCCACCCCCTCACCACAACCACCACCACCACCACCAACCCACCACCCTCGACACCACCACCACCACCACCATGCCCCCCAAGAAGAATCCAAAGTTCACAGATAGTGAGTTGACAGTGCTGGTAGATGAAATCATCAGAGTAGAGCCACATTTGTTTGGCACATTGGTACAGAAGACCCCCATGTCCCAGAAGGCCAAGATGTGGGAGAGAATCGTCAACAAGGTGAACGCACAAGCACCTTGTTTGCGCACAAAGGACGACTGCCAGAACAGGTGGTATGACGTGCGCAGGAGGGTCAAGAAGCTGCTGGAGAAGGACCATAAGCTCAGCAAGCACACCGGCAGCGGCCCCCTGCCAAACCTGTTTACTTCCGGTCCTGGGAGGAGAAGGTGCAGGCCATCTTACCACCGGAGAGCATACATGGTCTGACTGACATCCCAGAGCCTGGTGAGTACACAAATAAGAGACTCAAGATTGTGGGGCCATGTACACATGTCACCGTCAAGGGGTCAGGCAAAACAACTTCCGTCAACAAAGCCACAGTAACACAAACAAAGTCATCCCTACAGCCATATGCCTGGCACAGCAACACAACACCTGCTATCTCATACCAACATTGAACTATGTCATCACGTGTACAAACCTAGCAAACATCAGAGCAACTCAGTGCCACAAAACCCCAACAGACACTGCCACACAGTCTGCCACCACTGTCACACCACCTCACAGGGAACCTGACCCACAGGAAGGAAGCTCGGGGATGTTGGGGAAGTCAGTGTAGCCAAAAGCATGATGGGAGTTGTAGTCACAGCCAATAGCCCCCTCACAAATGGACCAACAACACCACTTCTAACCATGCGCACCTCACAGGCAGTGGAAATGTACCCTCAAGATGGCTGACACTGGGTCCTGCTGTGGGAGCACAAGGCCCTGATGGGCTATGTGCACATACCAAATGCAGGACCCTGATGCCTAACATCCTGAAAGTCAACTGCCACTCCCTGCAAGGGAAGCATACACAATAGTGGCCCATCTGGCCATGGAGGGAGAAGCACTGCCAGCTCTGACCATGCCCACCACCATGTGCTGTCACACACCCCTCAACACAAACTCCACACAACTCACCTGGGAGAAGGCATTTACCCACACTTCATGCAAACAACACCCAAGACCCACCATACTGGCTACTGCTGTGTGACGTACAGGGACTGTTGCCACTTGTGTACAACCACCACTACACCACTGACTCACAACCTCAACATCAACCCACACTCACCGACATTGAAGCATGTCTCTGTGTGAATTGCCTGGCCCCTGGGGAGGAGGAGGTACTGCAATGACACTGAAAACCATTGAGGCAGCTGCAAATCACATCTATCCAGCAAAAACTAACAGCAGCCCTGGGAACACACACTGCCAAACCAAAGAGCAGGGCAAGATGGCTGACACATGGATACAATGTATGAGTAGGCTGCTAGTCACACACACGCATCGACCAACCCAATCACAGTCACACTGCCAGCTATTGCAAATGTACCTTTGCACTCAACTTCCGGGGATGCAGTGTCCCAGGGACCCCTCTGGCCTGGACAGGTAGGCGCGGATTGTAGTTGACAAGTGCAGAAATGCAGACCTACCACAGAGACCCAAACACACAGCAACTCACATACACAGCAGTGACAGGGGACACCTGACTGACTACAATGGACCTACCAACATCCCTCACACTGTAGCATGCTGACATACACTCAAACACCCGTTGTCAGCCACATGAAACGCAGACATTGTCCAGTATTGTAGGCATTATCCACACCACACAGCACTCACTGACATGGACACTGGGGACACAAGGACTAACATGGGCTGCACTGGAGCAGGCATGCAAGTCACAGCTGAAGCAACCGAACACACACCTCTGGTCACGACTCTAGTGAAGAAAGACAGCCGCAGCGAACAGTCCATACCACCATGGAGGACATTCACATCACAAAGCATGTGTGCAAACACAAAACTCACACACAACTCCATTAGCAACAGTGACACCATCACCTGTGTGAAATGGGATGTGGACTGGGGACACAGACAACACAGAAGAGAACATCAGGACAACCCGGGCATGCTGGACTGTGACCAGGTTGTGCAGACACACTAATGTGATGCACATTGACTGACACAAACTGGCATCACACATGCCCCAAACAGAGATCCCAAACTAGGTGCCTTTGCAAGGATGCCAGCGTCAAAGCACAAATGTTGACAGGGATGAAACACCTGTGTCAGGCATGTGTCAGCACCAGTGCAGGAATGGCACAGTACAATCCAGCGTGCAATTAAGATGCCAGGCAGGCAGGCAGCTAGACTTGACAACCAAAGTGCCTCAGGGTGTCAGGTGAATGCACCACACTAATGGAAATCTCCCGCAGTGACAAAGTAGGATGATGCAATGGACAGGCATGCAACACCAACCACAGTGGCCAATGTCATGTGTATGAACCATTGATGTCCATGAATACATCACTAACATTGTGTCTTCCTTCCAAACACAGGGGCAGATGTGGACTCAACCACAGACGAGGAAGAGCTCCAGTCCCAGGCTCCGGTGGACCCACCTGGCTCCGGTGGCGCACAGTCTCACACCTCGTCGGACGACACCCAAGCTGGCCCCTCCGGTCTCGGCCCTCATGCAGCCCCTCGGCAACATTCACCTGCCCCTCTTGAAACCACCCCTGCAACTGCTGATACACCGCAAGCCACCCCTGCCAACACGGACAGACCCACCGAACCATCAGACGGCACAGAGTCACAGGGCACCAGGGCACCTGACAACAGCAACAACATCCAAGGTCCCCCTGTGACACCTGTGCGGAACACCACAGGTGCTGGCCGTGTGGCGAGGGGTGGTGGGAGGGGTGGGAGGCCGAGCAGAGGCTCCACTGAGGGTGCGGGTCTGCAGGATGACACCCACCTGGAACGCATCATGGATGCGTACCAGGAGAGCACCGGAGGGTTCAGCCAGGTAGTGGGGATCCTCACAGACATCAAAGAACAGCAGGCTGCCCACCATGCCCGCTTGGACTCCCACATGTCCCGTGTTTAAACACACCTGTCAAATATGGAGTCCAAGTGGGATACCATGGAAGATATAGCAGTGGTGCACCGGGAAATGTTGACCTGCCTCCGCCAGATCAGCACCAACTTGAGCCCACCTCCCTGTGCGACGACTACATCTCGGGCAACAACATCTGCCACTGCCACAGGGAGTGAGGGGGTCTGGTGAAAGCCCCGTGCACGGCAGCAGCCTGCAGGTGAGACTCCCCTGAGAAGAAGAAGAGGGGTCGTCCGGTGAGGAACAAGTGAGACGAAGATGCCCATGCACATCCCCCAGGAAACCAACACCTGTTCTGGACAGTGACCTTTGTGTGCAAACCGTTCACCTTGTTGTACGACATCGTACTCCCCACATGACATGGAGGGTCTGAGTTGGAACAATGTGCTTAATGACTGTGGACTGTACTCTAGACATTTCATCTACCAACACTCCTAACTTGTTATCTGTGAACTTTGGATTCTAAAGCCAACGGACAACACTCCCAATCCTGAGCACCATCCCCACTTATGTGCTAATGAATTCACCTAAACACAAGACGTGACTCTGTGGTGATTGAGAGGTTGCCAGTGGCATGTAGATCTGGATGTACTGAAGAACACTGTGCATGCAAACCTGTACTGTGATGAGTACACTGTCATGTCAGTCAGGCCAATGTGCCACATATGTGGGAGACACACCACCAGGTCTACTTTACACATGCCCACCACGTCCAACCAATTCATTGCCAACATCAATGTTGACAAGCAAGCCTGTGGTATGCACAAACTACACAGCCAACCTGAGTCAGTGGTGACAGGCCCACAAGTGCAGTACGTCAATGTCAGTCTGATGTGTAGGCACAAGCAACACACATCAGAAGGTGCAGCACAGTTTATTGTCCGGCAATTGCCACATGTCCCTTATTACACACATGCAAGCTAGCAACACCTGACAGTGGGCACACGGTCACCAAGTGGATAACTACGGAAGTCCTGGGGTGTCTGGCACATCACTCGTCGGGACACTAATGACTCCATCCTGGCAGTGGAGCATGGGCATCAGGGGTCTCTGTACACCAAACAACAGCCACAGTACCCTGTGAAGGACAGACAGAAACACAATTGTTAACACTGCATGACGCCATACAACTGCAACACACATGGCAAACACAAATCACAGACTACACCACCCCAAAATACTAAACATCACACAACTGGTGGGGAGTACAGGTAAACTGGATGGACACATCACTGCAGGCATCCACACAAGTAGCACACAGCCACACGCAAGGTGCACCACACACACAAAACATGCACACACAACACATTTACAACACATCACTGTATACTCACATTCAGGAGAAGAAGTTGTTGATGAGCTGTGTGCGGACATCCTCCGCAGCCTCATCATCGCTACTGGCATCCTGGCCCAGGCCAGGATCCTCCACAGGTGGCGGGTGTTGGTCATTGTCATCCTGGATGAGGGGCAACTCCCTTCGCACTGCCAGATTGTGCAGCATGCATGCTACGATGATGATCCGGCACACCTTAGCAGGGGCATACGGGAGGGCACCTCCTGTCTTGTCTAAACACCTGAAGCGGCTCTTCAGGAGTCCAAATGTCCGCTCTATCACCCTCCTGGTACGACCATGTGCCTGGTTGTAGCGCATCTCGGCTGGTGTCACAGGGTTCCTCAGGGGTGTCAGCAACCATGGCATGTTGGGATATCCAGAGTCACCTACATACAAACACATGCACATTAGAGGAGTTGGAGAAAAACAGGTAGCACACAATTGGCAGGCACACACAATGAGGAAAAGTCAGTACACACCAACAAGCCAGGCACGTAGATTCTGCATCCGTGACATCAGTCTAGGGACACGACTACTCCTCATCACATAGGCATCATGCGCAGACCCAGGGAAACGGGCACACACATGGGAGATTGTCATGTCCGCCAAACAAACCACCAGAGCATTGATGGAGTGGAAATGCTTGCGGTTCCTGTATGGCAGCTCATGTGCCTGTGGTGGCACCAAAGCCACATGTGTCCCGTCAATGGAGCCTATGACATTTGGCATCCTCCCCAGGGCATAGAAGTCACCCTTTATGTCTGCAAGTCGTTGGGGTGTGGGGAAATAGATGTACAGGTAATGTAACATGGCCTCCAACACATCCCGAAGCACCCGACTGAACATTGTCTGCGACATCCCTCCACCAGAAGACACAGTGTACTGGAAGGTACCCGTCGCAAAGAAATGAAGGGCTGCCATCACCTTCACCTTGGGGGTCAGTGCCGTCGGGTATGGCCGGCCAGGTTGCAGGTGTGGGCCCAACTGCCCTGCCAACTCCTCAATCACTGCCCTGGTGAAACGGTACTTTCTGATGGACTCACGTTCCACCATCGTTGCCAGGTCCGGGAATGGCCTAGGTACATTTGGGGCCCTGCAGTACAGACAGAAACAAAGGATGAAGCCACACCCTCCAGCAATGTCACAAAGCCACAGCAACACAGCCCATCATAAACAAACACATAACACAATGAGCTGAGGTGGTTGCCACAGGTTACAGACACTAATGTCCCATACATGGCATCAACGCACATTGAAGCCCAAGATGTGCACATGACAGGGCCCCTGTTGTGCCATGACAAAGCAATGGGCCCTAGCACAGTACATCTGCCCTGTTGCCACCTACCACACAAAGCCCACAGTGACTAGTGAGGACTGATATTTTCTCCACATCACAGCTCCCTGACTGACAGTTACACAGGCATGATGTGACGTATCGTTGACATTACACACAACAAGCATGTTAGCCACAGTCCATGTGCCCTGTCGCCACAAGTGGACATATGTAGGTGTCTGTGCCACCCCCACACAACAACACTGTGCATGTACAAACCACTGTGATGTGTGGATCAGCTCACATTGGATCACACCACATGCACACAGATAGTGTATGGACATCACAATGTCGACACTGGTTCACCCTGCGTTGAAGCTACTAACACTGATGAGACAGGGTACATGTGACACGACACACACGCACATCCTGGCTGGGACTGTGTCCATTGCCAATGTCCTGTACTGCATTGCTGCACCCCCCTGTGGCAATGGGCACACCACACATGTATGTGTCCACCCACATCCGGGTCCAGTCTGGGAGTGCTTGTCAACAAGTGGCACACGACCAAACACATCCTGTGCCCCCAGACACACACATAAGAGGCAGCCATACATGACTGGGGACACACTGTGGCACAGGCAGTGGTGCCATTGGTGTGCCCCATAGTCCCTAGCTAGTGACAGAGGATGTCATCTGTCAGGAATTGACAGCAAGGCTGACCGACACGTTCAATGTCCCCAAAACCCAAATAACTTGTTCGGACCGAGCCGTGCGCATGTCAGGGACATACATTACAATGGCGACGGACGCGTGTGACGCATCGGTCGTGCATGACCGAGCCGCGCGCATGTCAGGGACACACATTACAATGGCGACGGACGCGTGTGACGCGTCAGTCGTGCATGACCGAGCCGCGCGCATGTCAGGGACACACATTACAATGGCGACGGACGCGTGTGACGCGTCCGTCGTGCATGACCGAGCCGCGCGCATGTCAGGGACACACATTACAATGGCGACGGACGCGTGTGACGCGTCCGTCGTGCATGACCGAGCCGCGCGCATGTCAGGGACACACATTACAATGGCGACGGACGCGTGTGACGCGTCGGTCATGCATGACCGAGCCGCGCGCACGTCTTGCCCATTGAATCTGATGGAGACGGGTGTGTGTTGCCATTCAAAATCCGCGTAGTACAGTCATTTGCCGGGCCCTGCACCCTCATTGGCCATGAGCTGTCATGGTGATGGACGCGGATGTGAAATTTGAACGAGGCGTGTGCAGGAAATTCAGTTGGAGTCGTACAACATTGTTGCAATTGCCAGTGTGTCATGGAGGTGATATTTTAAATGATGCTGAAGGCGTGTACGAGTCTTGCTATCCCATGGATTGGCCTAATTCATAGGATGCAAGCTTTTTGGACCTATCCCTTTGTACCCCAGGGCAGACATGCCTCCACAGCACAGATATAAGGCTGCCTGGCCCCCAGAGAACCCACTTGCCTGCACCACATGCTACTGGAGCACATCAAGATCATCACTGCTGCTGTCTCTGCTTCCTCTGGCTTCAATGATGGCACGTACTGTGGAGAGGGCCCCAGCCTTCAGTGAGGAGGAGAACCAGGCCCTGCTGGACGGGCTCCTGCCGCAGTACACCAAGCTCTATGGGAAACCAGGGGAGCAGGTGAGTGTGCTGTCCACTGCTTTGCTAATTGTGCTACTGGTCTGACCAGCAGCAGCATTAGTGTGTACACCAGTGGCTTGGTTGCCCACTGACTACTGCTCTTGCCACAAATGGGGCACCCACATGTACTGCACAGTTGCAGTGCAGTGCAAGGTGTATTGTCACTAGGTCCCCTTCCCAGGCCATGTCTCAAAGCTGTGAGTGCTGGACACCGGTCCCTCAACCATAGTTGCACCACCTGTGTACCTCATTAGCCTTGCTGATGCCCACATGTGTGACTGCCTGTGTGTTGCACTAATATGTTGCCAGTGTAGTAATGTCCTCTGCACTTTGTCATCCTCACAGGTTGCTGCCCAGAAGAAGCATGATATCTGGAGGAGCATCGTCCGGGCGGTGAGATCCGTGGGGGTCTACAGGCGCAGGATCCGCAACTGCCAAAAGAGGTGGCAGGACCTTCGGGGCTGGACCCGGAGGATCGCACGGGTCCAGCTGAAGCTGTCGCCTCCACGCAGGAGGGGCGGACACCGGACCCTGACCCCCACATGCTCCGGATCCTGGCGGTGGTCTTCCCGGACCTGGATGGGCAGCTGAAGGCCAGACAGCAGCAAGGAGGGGGTGAGTACATGACTGCACTGTGTGCTGTGTCTGACATGCTATGTGCCCCCTCTGGCCTGGTAACACCTCAACAGTACATTGTTCAGTTAGTCCAGGACCCATGTCCCTCTCTGGTGACTTGCCCCCTTCTCATCTGTTTGCCAGGTGTTGCTGTTTCTGTCTGGGCATAGTGTCACGTGGGAACTGTGCCCTTACATGTGAAGGTGCATGGGATGTGGGCCAGCATTGCTTCAGGGGACTCAGTGTTGTGCTTCAAGGGTGGGACCATTGTACAGTACATGCCAGGGTCCTGGTATTTATCTGCATGTACTCCTGTCATGTGGCCAATTGACAGCTCGGGCTCACCACATGTGCCTGGGGCATTCGGCACACACCCATGCTGCTGGTTGGGTAAACTGTTGGGGCCTCTGGAGCATGTACCTCAAGTGTGTCACATATGCACAGCCACCTGCCTACTGTCCATGGCTATCACCTGTTCCACGTGGAGCAGGACAGTCATGGCTAGTCCAGGGCATGCTACAGTCTGTACTCCCACTCCCGTGTCTCGGTTGGCACTTTGTGCCAGGTGAACAGTTCCCTCAGGTGTCTGCCCCTGTGTCATTGTGCTGTGGCACCGTTGTCAGGCCCACTGGTGTGTACATGGGTTTGGGGTCAGCATGCAAACTGAGATGTGCCCATGTGAGACAATACCTCTGTGACATGTATGGATGTGATGACTTGACCGTGCACAATGGTGCCTGCAACCGGGTAGTTCCAGCAGCTGGGTGTCATTCACAGCAGCGTGCGAGTTGCTCAGCTTCAGAGTGCCCTGTCCCATGTCTCTCATGCGTCCAATGGATCTGGGGTGGGCACATCAGAATCCAGACGCTGTTGTTACTGTGGATGGTAATGTGTAGTTGTCAGCTACAGAGTTTGCAGGCCCCATGTCTTGGGAATGTGACACAGTGGTGACAGTTGTTGTAGGGCTGCCCTGCCCCCTGTGACTGGAGACTGTGATGTATGATCTCACAGGCATGGCTGAGCCATGGGACTACACTACCTAGGGGTGATCCAGCAGGAGTGTGTCATGTGCAACATGCACTCCATTGTGCCAAGGTATGCAGGACTTGCGGGGATCAGGATGTCTGGTGCATGTACTCAGCCCCAGCCTCTCAGATGCAACACTGGCCATCCCTACGTCCAGGCAAATGTACAGGTCCATTGTCAGCAGATGTGATGTGTGCATGTTGACAGACCACTAGGTATTTTCAGGTCTTGTCAAGTGATGGGTAGGTGGTGCATGTGTCTGCAGTGGGGTGTAGGGATCCTACATGCGCAAGACAGATGGGTGCAAGGGCAGGAGGGATGTGAATGCCATGCTCGACTCTCAGACTAACCATTGGCCTATGCAAATCTGTGTGAGCACTCCTAGCAAAGTTCAACTGATTGATGCCCGCACTTGGCCACTGATGTGCTGTACTTTCTGTGTTGTGTGTGGTCAGTGCAGATGACTAATGTGTTTTCATTCTATTTTCCCTGTGCAGATACAGACACGGACACAGAGGGAGACGGCTCCACGGACCAGGGGGAGCCAGAGAGCCAGACTGGGTCAGAATTTGAGGAGTCGGAGGGACCCAGTGGCACGGAGGGCGAGGAGTGAGTCTGTGGGCTCCTCGGCAAACACCACCGCAGCTGAGGACCACAGCAGCAGTGACGGGGACTTCCTTGTGGAGGCGGGTGGCAGCAGCCACCATCCAACAGCTGTTGAGGTTGTCCCCGCCCCACCATCACTGCCCTCCCCATGGCTCCCACATCTAAGGTCCGTGGAGGCGCCCGTGTTCATGGGCATGTCTCCTTCCAGTCAGGCACCGCACCCCCTACCCCTGTGTCCCCTGCAGCCCTGAGTGAGGAGTCTGTCGACCTGCTGCGGCTGATCCATGTGGGGCAGTCATCCATGCTGCGTGTCTTCCATGTGCACACAGGTCTGTTGAACCAGCTGGTGTCGTACATGGAGGGCATGTCATCATCCATGTCTGCCCTACAGAGGACCAGTCAGGGCATGGCCTCCTCACTGACGGCAGCAGTGTCCCTCCTCCAGCAGTCCCTCCCCCTCCTGCCCCTGCCCCATCCCCTACTCCCAGCACCCTACCTGTCCAACTCACACACACACCTGCACCATCATTGCACACAACAGACCCAGGCACTACACACACCCCCAAGCCAAAGTCTAAACATGCACGCACGCATACTCAGGGGACTGATAATACACTCACCGGGGATGGGTCAGACACACACGCACATGCATCCACAGGCACTCCGCAGTCCTCCGATGCCTCACCCTCCACAGCCCCTTCCACGGCCCCTTCCACTGCCTCAACTGCATCCCCAGCTGCAAAGAGGCTCTTCCTGGTCGACATCGGACTCTTCCCCACTGACCCATCCACACCAGCACACAAGGGGAAGAGGGGGTCCGGCCACACAGAGGGGGGTGTCCCTCGCCCCCAGACACCCTCCCCCAGGTGCAGGCAGGCTGAGACACCACGCCGCAGGTCCCCCCGCACACGGAAGAGCAAGACCCCACCACCGGCCCAACACTCCACCAGACAGTCTCCACCCGCCATCCCCCAGGCTCCCACTCCACAGGTCCCACCATCACACCCTGCCCCAGGTTCACCCACCCACCGCTACCGCATCCCCAAGATGCTCAGGCCTTCCCCACCTGCCTCTTGCTCTTCCAGCACCCCACACCCCACTCAGCCTGTGTGTGGCACTGCTGTGGAGGGCGTGCCCTCCCCTCCGTCCTGCCCACATCACCGGATCCACTTCCTGCTCCCCTGGGGATGGGCACTGCAGTGGAGTCTCTGCCCTCCCGGTCTGACTTGGGAACTGCAGTGGGTTCCGTGTCCACTCCCTCTGACCTGCCCACTGCAGTTGTGCCGGCACCCACTGCTCCTGACTTGTGCCCCCCAGTTGTGCCGGCACCCACTGATCCTGACTTGTGCCCCCAGTTGTGCCGGCACCCACTGTTCCTGACTTGTGCCCCCAGTCGTGCCGGCACCCACCCTGTCAGACTCCTCCGCTGCAGCTGCCGCTCCTGCACCCACCAGCCCTTCCCTGCCTGTTTCTGTAGACCCATGATCCTGTACCTGCGGTGCCTGGCTGGCCTCTATGTCTGCCCCTCCCAGGGGTATGTCCCCTTCCGTTGGCAGTGCAGGCATGCCAAATGTGGCATTTGGACACTTGACCCTGTTGGGTCTGTTTATGGACTGGCCATAGGCCTTCATGTTTTTCTTCTTGATTCTCCATTTCACAAATAACTCGGCTGAATAAAAGCTCCTTTTTGTTCACTAGTGGTTTTGCTTCAGATGTACATGATGTTGTTGATACTTGACATGCCCTTGCTCCAGTGATGGTGTATTCCATGGCTGGGAAATGTAGTGTCACTGTGCTGGAGACCATGTGGCCCATGGGGGTATGTCCTGTTGGGGTGTGTATCCATGTCATCCTTTGCAGCAATCGACGGGGTCATGATTATGGTCTTTGGAAATGTGTTATCTATCTTTTGTTAGCAATGTCTCATCAGTGTCTTACACACATGCACACCTGTTGGCCTTAGCATGGTTCAATTGGCCCATTTCACTGACTGTGTGGCCATCTCCAATGGACATGCAAGTGTATGCATCTATGTGGTTGGACTCATCTGTGTCCTCAGTGCTACTTCATCTACATGTGTGTTGACTCTGTGCAGTTGACTCAGGGGACCCTCCCGTGCCCAGGCTGCTGTTACCAGGGCCACCAATGTGTGGTATATGTTAGCTGTGTGACAAAGTATACTGCTGACATGCTGGTGGCCTGCATGGACAACATATGGCACAGCTTTCCTTCCACAGGAGTGGAGTCCCCTCATGTCACTGTGCTGATGGGGGTTGAGACCCCATTGGCACAGTGCTCTACATATGCTGCATGTGTGGTCCCCACACTCACCTTCATGTCACTGTGCTGATGGGGGTTGAGACCCCATTGGCACAGTGCTCTACATATGCTGCATGTGTGATCCCCACACTCACCTTCATGTCACTGTGCTGATGGGGGTTGAGACCCCATTGGCACAGTGCTCTACATATGCTGCATGTGTGATCCCCACACTCACCTTCATGTCACTGTGCTGATGGGGGTTGAGACCCCATTGGCACAGTGCTCTATATATGCTGCATGTGTGATCCCCACACTTACCTTCATGTCACTGTGCTGATGGGGGTTGAGACCCCATTGGCACAGTGCTCTACATATGCTGCATGTGTGATCCCCACACTCACTCTTCATGTCACTGTGCTGATGGGGGTTGAGACCCCATTGGCACAGTGCTCTATATATGCTGCATGTGTGATCCCCACACTTATCTTCATGTCACTGTGCTGATGGGGGTTGAGACCCCATTGGCACAGTGCTCTACATATGCTGCATGTGTGGTCCCCACACTCACCTTCATGTCACTGTGCTGATGGGGTTGAGACCCCATTGGCACAGTGCTCTACATATGCTGCATGTGTGATCCCCACACTCACCTTCATGTCACTGTGCTGATGGGGGTTGAGACCCCATTGGCACAGTGCTCTACATATGCTGCATGTGTGATCCCCACACTCACCTTCATGTCACTGTGCTGATGGGGGTTGAGACCCCATTGGCACAGTGCTCTATATATGCTGCATGTGTGATCCCCACACTTACCTTCATGTCACTGTGCTGATGGGGGTTGAGACCCCATTGGCACAGTGCTCTACATATGCTGCATGTGTGATCCCCACACTCACCTTCATGTCACTGTGCTGATGGGGGTTGAGACCCCATTGGCACAGTGCTCTATATATGCTGCATGTGTGATCCCCACACTTATCTTCATGTCACTGTGCTGATGGGGGTTGAGACCCCATTAGCACAGTGCTCTACATATGCTGCCACACAGTTACCTTTTGTACACTCAAGTGATGGGTGTTGAGGACATTACTGCAGTGCTCATGTGAGGCTTGGCTTGTGTTAGCCACACTATGGTATTGCAGACACGTGTTGTGAGTTACATTGTGTGTACATGGTCATGTTCACTGTGGTGGGTATTGTACACAGACTACATGTTGTGGTCATGAGGTTGTTGTGGATATCCTTTGGTTTGTAGTCCTTATGTTGGGGTATGGGGTATGTGTTACACATCACCCATCCTATGTGTGTGGGCATTGGTAGTGGTACTCACACAGTTCACTATTGGTGGTGGTGACAGGCAAGAGGCCCCCTATGGGTGGGGGTGTGAGTAGTCCCAGCCAAGAGGCCCCCTATGGGTGGGGGTGTGAGTGGTGACAGGCAAGAGGCCCCCTATGGGTGGGGGTGTGAGTAGTCCCAGCAAAGAGGCCCCCTATGGGTGGGGGTGTGAGTAGTCCCAGCCAAGAGGCCCACTATGGGTGGGGGTGGGAGTGGTGACAGGCAAGAGGCCCCTATAGGTGGGGGTGTGAGTAGTCCCAGCCAAGAGGCCCCTATGGGTGGGGGTGTGAGTGGTGACAGGCAAGAGGCCCCCTATGGGCGGGGGTGTGAGTAGTCCCAGCAAAGAGGCCCCTATGGGTGGGGGTGTGAGTGGTGACAGGCAAGAGGCCCCCTATGGGTGGGGGTGTGAGTAGTCCCAGCCAAGAGGCCCCTATGGGTGGGGGTGTGAGTGGTGACAGGCAAGAGGCCCCTATGGGTGGGGGTGTGAGTAGTCCCAGCCAAGAGGCCCCCTATGGGTGGGGGTGGAAGTGGTGGCAGGCAAGGGGCCCCCTATGGGTGGGGGTGTGAGTAGTCCCAGCAAAGAGGCCCCCTATGGGTGGGGGTGGTAGTGGTGACAGGCAAGAGGCCCCCTATGGGTGGGGGTGATGGGCAAGGGGGGCCTGGGTGTTTGTCACAGGTTTACTGGTACGTGTCGGCTGTTTGTTTGGGGGGTGTCTCTTACCGTCTCCGTCGTTGGCGTCTGTTCCGGATCAGTCCATGGATGTAGAGGATCGGTATGGCCTGTGCGATGGGATTCATGTCGACACCGTCTCGTCTGCACTGGTCGTTGGTTCGTTTCGTCCCAGTTGCAGGCTTGTACGTCTCGTGTCCGGGGATCGTGTTGTGGCGCGAATCGTTCCTTTCATGCAGCTTTTCCGGATGCTGTGACGTGCCGTACGTGTCGACTCGCTCGGCGCATAGGAAGTGCGCATCATACTTGTCCGGCCGGAAACAGCTCTGACCTAGCACCCGTGCGAGTCGATTCTGCGTTTACGGGACCGGGTCGTAGGGTGAATTGAGTGTTTATTTGGCGAGTTCGTGTCGGTCGAGTTTTCAGCACATGCACGCATCGTACTTGATCGGCAGGACTGACCGGCTCCCGGGACGGGTCGGTCGGGAGGTAAGCGTCCGGACGGCTCTTTTTGAGCTGTCCGACCCGAATCGGAATCGGCCCCTAAAAGTGATGATCCACATTCAAATGTGAGATGTAGTTGAAAGATGCAACATTTGAAAATGGACCATTTTTTAACCTTTCCGAATCAATCAATCAATCAATCAATCACAGAATTTGTAGAGCGCACTACTTACCCGCGAGGGTCTCAAGGCGCTGGGGAGAGGGAAGGGGGGATGCTGCTACTGGTCGAACAGCCAGGTCTTGAGTAGCCTCCTGAAGGTCAGCAGGTCTTGGGTCTGTCGTAGGCTTAGTGGAAGGGTGTTCCAGGTCTTGGCGGCGAGGTGTGAGAAGGATCTGCCACCGGTGGTTGTTCTTCGAATGCGAGGGACGGTGGCGAGGGAGAGGTCGGCGGAGCGGAGCTGGCGGTTGGGGACGTAGAAGAAGAGTCGTCTGTTGAGGTAGGCTGGGCCAGTTTTGTGGAGTGCCTTGTGTGCGTGGATGAGGAGTTTGAAGGTGATCCTCCTGTTGACGGGGAGCCAGTGCAGGTTCCTCAAGTGGGGGTGATGTGGCTGTGGCGTGGTACGTCGAGGATCAGTCGTGCGGAGGCGTTTTGTATGCGTTGCAGTCGCTTGATGAGCTTGGCCGGGGCTCCCGCGTAGGGCGTTCCCATAGTCCAGTCTGCTACTGACGAGGGCCTGGGTGACTGTTCTTCTTGTGTCTGTCGGGATCCACCTGTAGATCTTGCGAAGCATGCGGAGGGTGTTGAAGCAGGAGGAGGAGACTGCGTTGACTTGCTTGGCCATGGAGAGCGTTGAGTCGAGGATGACTCCCAGGTTGCGTGCGTGGTCGGTGGGTGCCGGGGCTGCTCCCAGCTTCGTTGGCCACCAGGAGTCGTCCCAGGCTGAGGGGTTGGAGCCGAGGATGAGGACCTCCGTTTTGTCCGTGTTCAGCTTTAGTCGGCTGATCTTCATCCAATTGGCGACTGCCTTCATTCCTTTGTGGAGATTGGCTTTGGCGGCGAGGGGTCCTTGGTGAGGGAGAGGATCAGTTGAGTGTCGTCGGCGTAGGAGATAATGTTGAGGTCGTGTTGTCTGGCGATGCGTGCGAGCGGGGCCATGTAGATGTTGAACAGTGTTGGGCTGAGGGACGATCCCTGGGGTACGCCGCAGATGATCTCGGAGGCTTCGGATCGGAAAGGTGGGAGGCGGACTCTCTGGGTTCTGCCGTCGAGGAAGGAGGTGGTCCATTCCAGGGCCTTGTCTCGGATCCCTGCGTCGTGGAGGCATGCGCGTAGAGTGCGGTGGCAGACAGTGTCGAAGGCGGCGGAGAGGTCCAGCAGGATGAGGGCTGCGGTCTCACCATTGTCCAGCAGGATCCTGATGTCGTCGGTGGCGGCGATGAGGGCAATCTCAGTGCTGTGGTTGCTGCGGAACCCCGATTGGGATGGGTCCAGGATGCTGTTTTCTTCGAGGTATCGGGTTAGCTGTTTGTTGACGATCTTCTCGATGACCTTGGCTGGGAACGGAAGCAGAGAGATGGGCCGGAAGTTCTTGAGGTCTCTCGGGTCCGCCTTGGGTTTTTTGAGTAGGACGTTGATCTCTGCGTGTTTCCAGCTCTCTGGGAAGGTCGCGGTCTCGAAGGAGAGATTGATGATGTTGCACAGGTGGGGTGCGATGGAGCTGCTGGCTTTGTTGAAGATGTGGTGCGGGAAAGGGTCTGACGGGGAGCCGGAGTGTATTGTGCTCATGGTCTTGATGGTGTCCTCGATGTTCACGCTGGTCCAGGCTGGCAGGGGGTCGTTGTCGATGATGTGTGGCGGGTCTGGTGCATCGATCTTAGTTGGGGCTGTCAGGGTGTTGAAGCTGTCGTGGATGTCGGCGATCTTGCGGTGAAAGAAGGTGGCGAGGGAATCGCACAGGGGTTGCGACGGCGGGATGTCGTTGGTGTTGGAGCTGGGATTGGAGAGTTCCTTCACGATGTTGAAAAGCTCCTTGCTGTTGTGTGCGTTGTTGTCGAGGCGGTCTTTGAAGGAGATTCTCTTGGCGGACCTGATGAGGTGGTGGTGGTTACGGATGGCGTCTTTGTGGGCTGTGTGGCTGTCCGGTGTCTTATCACTGTGCCATTTCTTCTCTAGTTTCCGGCAGGTACGCTTGGAAGCTAGGAGTTCCGAGGTGAACCAGCTGGCTCTTTTGGTGGTGTCGCTGTAGGTGAGCTTTTTCAGCGGGGCGAGGGTGTTGGCACAGTCGTCCATCCATCGTCTGAGGTTGCAGGCAGCGTCGTCAGTGTTGGATGAGTCGGAGGGAGGGCTGAGAGCGAGGTTGCCCGGAGTTGGTCTTCGGTGACTTTGCTCCAGCAGCGGCGTGGGATCTGTTGGGTGCGGTGGTGTGTGGTGGGTTTCTGGAAGGTGAAATGGATGCAGCGGTGGTCGGTCCAGAGGAGTTCCGTGGTGTGGCTGAAGGAGACGTGGGAGCTTGAGGAGAAGATGGGGTCAAGCGTGTGGCCGGCGGAGTGGGTCGGTGTTGTGACGAGCTGGCTCAGGCCGAGGTTGGCGAGGCTGTCGATCAGGGTGGTGGAGTTGCTGTCGTTGTTGTTCTCCAGGTGAAAGTTCAGGTCTCCGAGGAGGATGTAGTCGGTAGAGGTCAGGGCGTGCGTGCTGATGAAGTCGGCGATGGAGTCGCTGAACTGGGGTCGGGGCCCAGGGGTCTGTAGACAAGGGTGCCTCTAAGGGTGGTGTTGGGGTCCGTGTGGATCTGGAAGTGCATGTGTTCGGCGGTGCTGAGAGTGTCGTCGGTGCTGGTCGAGACCCTGATGGTGTTCTTGTGGACCGAGGGCGATTCCTCCTCCTACTGCGTTGATGCGGTCTCTGCGGGTGATCTTATAGCCGTCTGGGATGGCTATGGCGATGTCGGGGCGGAGGAGTCGTTCATCCAGGTCTCTGTCAGGAAGGCGACGTCTGGTGATGATGTGTCGAGCAGGTCCCAGAGCTCGACAGGCGTGTTTGCGTGCGGAGCGGGTGTTCAGTAGGATGCACCGGAGGTGGTTGAGGTCCTTCTTGGCGGGCGCCTCGGTGGCTCTGAGGCTGGTGTAGCTGCAGTTTCGGCAGGTGAAGGGACCATGGGTGCGTTTGGGCGGCCTTGAAGCAGTTGTGCGTCCGTCCGGGGTTGAGAGCGTGGAGTGTGGTGGCATCGTATCGGCGTCGGTCCTCGAGGCTGGTGCGGGGGGCGCGCGGCCCAGGGGTTCTGGCGCTGGGCGTGGTCCAGTCGCGGACGGGCGCCATATATGGGGAGGTGGGAGGGAGGAGCAGCAAATGGGCAGTCAGGGGGGCGGGGCCGCAGGGGACGCAGCGGCGGGAATGGAGAGAGGCAGCGAGGGGCACAGAAGGCAAAAAGGAGCGAGAAAACACAAGAAATACGGGCACAGTACAAATGGGGCAGCGGGGCACAGAAGGCAAAAGGAGCGAGAAAACACAAGAAATACGGGCACAGTACAAATGGGGCAGCGGGGCACAGAAGGCAAAAAGGAGCGAGAAAACACAAGAAATACGGGCACAGTACAAATGGGGCAGCGGGGGCACAGAAGGCAAAAAGGAGCGAGAAAACACAAGAAATACGGGCACAGTACAAATGGGGCAGCGGGGGCACAGAAGGCAAAAAGGAGCGAGAAAACACAAGAAATACGGGCACAGTACAAATGGGGCAGCGGGGGCACAGAAGGCAAAAGGAGCGAGAAAACACAAGAAATGCGGGCACCAAGGCCACAAGCGGAGGGGCGAGCTTACCAGCAGCAGCGGGCGGACAGCACAGGCGGAGCTGTGTGGTGGGGGAGCGACCTACCTGGCAAGGTCAAGGGTCGCTCTCCTCACTGCGCAGCGGCCGCCATATGGGGAGGTGGGAGGGAGGAGCAGCTGGGAGGCAGGGGCAGCGAATGGGCAGTCAGGGGGCGGGGCCGCAGGACGCAGCGGCGGGAATGGAGAGAGGCAGCGAGGGGCACAGAAGGCAAAAAGGAGCGAGAAAACACAAGAAATACGGGCACAGTACAAATGGGGCAGCGGGGGCACAGAAGGCAAAAGGAGCGAGAAAACACAAGAAATACGGGCACAGTACAAATGGGGCAGCGGGGGCACAGAAGGCAAAAAGAGCGAGAAAACACAAGAAATACGGGCACAGTACAAATGGGGCAGCAGGGGCACAGAAGGCAAAAGGACCGAGAAAACACAAGAAATACGGGCACAGTACAAATGGGGCAGCGGGGGCACAGAAGGCAAAAGGAGCGAGAAAACACAAGAAATACGGGCACAGTACAAATGGGGCAGCGGGGGCACAGAAGGCAAAAAGGACCGAGAAAACACAAGAAATACTGGCACAGTACAAATGGGGCAGCGGGGGCACAGAAGGCAAAAAGGAGCGAGAAAACACAAGAAATACGGGCACAGTACAAATGGGGCAGCGGGGGCACAGAAGGCAAAAAGGACCGAGAAAACACAAGAAATGCGGGCACAGTACAAATGGGGCAGCGGGGGCACAGAAGGCAAAAAGGAGCGAGAAAACACAAGAAATACGGGCACAGTACAAATGGGGCAGCGGGGGCACAGAAGGCAAAAGGAGCAAGAAAACACAAGAAATACGGGCACAGTACAAATGGGGCAGCGGGGGCACAGAAGGCAAAAGGAGCGAGAAAACACAAGAAATACGGGCACAGTACAAATGGGGCAGCGGGGGCACAGAAGGCAAAAGGAGCGAGAAAACACAAGAAATGCGGGCACCGAGGCCACAAGCGGAGGGGCGAGCTTACCAGCAGCAGCGGGCGGACAGCACAGGCGGAGCTGTGTGGTGGGGGAGCGACCTACCTGGCAAGGTCAAGGGTCAAGGGGGGGGTGAAATCACTTGCATCAAAAATCAGGCGTTTTCGCTTGAACATTAAATGCCTCCAAATGTTATTTAATTCACTTCCCGGGGTGAAGAAACACTTTTTAAGGGGTCAGAGTGAGTAAATTGTCCATTTTCATTCACTTTTATCCATTCCACAAATCTTGCATTTACGGCTCTTGGAAGCATAAAAATCACTTTAAACAAGCTTATTTCATCTTTAAAAGTTATGATCCACATTCAAATGTGAGATGTAATTGAAAGAGGCAACATTTGAAAATGGACAATTTTTTTATCTTTCTGAATAATGTAGTAGGGGGGGTGTTATCTCTTTCATCAAAAATCAGGCATTTTTGCATGAACATTAAATGCCTCCAAATGTTATTTAATTCACTTCCCGGGGTGAAGGAACACTTTTTAAGGGCTCAGAGTGAGTAAATTGTCCATTTTCATTCACTTTTATCGATTCCACAAATCTTGCATTTACGGCCCTTGGAAGCACAATAATACCTTTAAACAAGCTTATTTCATCTCTAAAAGTGATGATCTACATTCAAATGTGAGATGTAGTTGAAAGATGCAACATTTGAAAATAGACCATTTTTTACCTTTCTGAAGAGTGTCGTAAGGGGGGTGAAATCACTTGCATCAAAAATCAGGCGTTTTCGCTTGAACATTAAATGCCTCCAAATGTTATTTAATTCACTTCCCGGGGTGAAGAAACACTTTTTAAGGGCTCAGAGTGAGTAAGTTGTCCATTTTCATTCACTTTTATCCATTCCACAAATCTTGCATTTACGGCTCTTGGAAGCACAAAAATCACTTTAAACAAGCTTATTTCATCTCTAAAAGTGATGATCTACATTCAAATGTGAGATGTAGTTGAAAGATGCAACATTTGAAAATAGACCATTTTTTACCTTTCTGAAGAGTGTCGTAAGAGGGGGTGTTATCTCTTTCAGCAAAAATCAGGCCTTTTCGCTTGAACATTAAATGCCTCCAAATGTTTTTTAATTCACTTCCCAGGGTGAAGAAACACTTTTTAAGGACTCAGAGTGAGTACATTGTCCATTTTCACTTTTATCCATTCCACAATTCTTGCATTTACTGCCCTTGGAAGCACAAATAATCACTTTAAACAAGCTTATTTCGTCTCTAAAAGTGATGATCCACATTCAAATGTGAGATGTAGTTGAAAGATGCAACATTTGAAAATGGACCATTTTTTCACCTTTCTGAAGAATGTCGTAAGGGGGGGGGGGTGAAATCACTTGCATCAAAAATCAGGCGTTTTCGCTTGAACATTAAATGCCTCCAAATGTTATTTAATTCACTTCCCGGGGGTGAAGAAACACTTTTTAGGGGCTCAGAGTGAGTAAATTGTCCATTTTCATTCACTTTATCCATTCCACAAATCTTGCATTTACAGCCCTTGGAAGCACAAGAATCACTTTAATCAAGCTGTTTCATCTGTAAAGTGATGATCCACATTCAAATGTGAGATGTAGTTGGAAGATGCAACGTTTGAAAATGGACCATTTTTTACCTTTCTGAAGAATGACGTAAGGGGGGGTCTTATCTCTTTCATCAAAAATCAGGCATTTTTGCTTGAACAATAAATGCCTCCACATGTTATTTAATTCACTTCCAGGGGTGAAGAATCACTTTAAGGGCTCAGAGTGAGTAAATTGTCAATTTCATTCACTTTTATCCATTCCACAAATCTTGCATTTATGGCCCTTGGAAGCAAAAAAATCACTTTAATCAAGCTTATTTCATCTCTAAAAGGATGATCCACATTCAAATGTGAGATGTAGTTGAGAGATGCAACATTTGAAAATGGACCATTTTTTACCTTTCTGAAGAATGTGGTACAGCGGGAGTGTTATCTCTTTCATCAAAAATCAGGCATTTTCGCTTGAACATTAAATGCTTCCAAATGTAATTTAATTCACTTCCCGGGGTGAAAAAATACTTTTTAAGGGCTCAGAGTGAGTTAATTTTCCATTTTCATTCACTTTTTTCCATTCCACAAATGTTGCATTTACGGCCCTCGGAAGCACAAGAATCACTTTAAACAAGCTTATTTCATGTCTAAAAGTGATGATCCACATTCAAATGTGATATGTAGTTGCAAGAGGCAACATGTGAAAATGGACCATTTTTTACCTTTCTGAAGAATGTCGTAAGCGGGGAGTGTTATCACTTTGATCAAAAATCAGGCGTTTTTGCTTGAACATTAAATGCCTACAAATGTTATTTAATTCACTTTCCGGGGTGAAGAATCACTTTTTAAGGGCTCAGAGTGAGTACATTGTCCATTTTCACTTTTATCCATTCCACAATTCATCCATCATTTGTTTAGATAGTAACGTAATCAGAGTAGTACTCATATTTTTTCTCGCTCTTGCTGTAGGATGTATATATACATTTATTATAAGCAAGTTTTTTAACAGATTATTTTCCATATAGCGTAACTTTACTATCAATAGGTTTGAATTATTCGTATCAACTTGCTCGTGATCCACTCTTAATTCTAAAGCGACGAATGTGGCTAAGCCCCCACTGGGGCGCCCCCATTTACTTTGTTTAATTGCAGGCTTAAAATATCCTTTGTATCCCTCAAGCATTACAGGGTTGACGGACCAAGTTTCCTGTAGAAGTATTACATGATAGTAGCTAGTCATTGGGGATAGGTAAGCTTTGTTTATTATTTTACGTAGGCCATTGATATTCCATGAGCATAATTTTAATGTTTCACTTTCTTTATTTATTTTAGCTATTGACTTTACTTTTGTATTCTGTCATTGTGTTTTACTGCCATAGAGAGCCATACCAATCCATTTTTCATTTACTCCAATTGGCTTTTCTGTTTCCACTAGATCCGATGGTGATTCGAGCAATGCTTCTGTTTTTCCAATTGCATTTTTTAACACTGAATAAACCTGTGGATTTACTTTGTTTTGTTGGTGGTGATTCAGGGATACAGGTATAGCAAAAGGTTTCGGGTACAGTGTAGGCTGTGGCCTACTGATTTGTATTCCCCGGCTGAAAAAAACTTCCTATACATTTGTAATTAGTTTGGCTACAAGCGTAGTGTCCAATGTTATTAGTGTCATTTGCTGGCTACTATCTGGATTTGTTAAGAATTCGATGGATTCAATGTTTTCACTCGAAACTTTTTCTAGTGAGCGAATAGATTTAAAGAGGTGGAGGATATTTCCTCTATTTAGGATATCATGGCAACCTCTGGAACAATATTCAGTAGTAAAGATCAATTGAGGTTTATCTTGTATTGTTGTCTTTAAACTTCCCAAATCTATAGTGGGTAGGAGGTCATAATTTAGAGGTCACTGAGGCTCTTTGACAAGTTCCCTTATGCCTGCATGAGTCATGTTTAATTGCCTTTGGAGATCCTGAGGACTATTGCGATTTATGTTATATTGGCACTGAGTTGGTCTTAGGGTTATAGTGGTTAGTTGACCATCCATGTCCTCATTCCTAGGGGCATTGGTTTTTTCGATTGTAGCTAACTTCTTAGCTGTTTCCATCTTTTCACATACACTGTGTGTTAAATTATATTGGGCCTGAATTGTTCTTTGAGTTATAGGTTGTATTTGTTTTTCATCCTCATTATCTCTTCGCTTCTTGTTCCTTACATTTGTGGTTGGAATTTTTGTATTATCCTTATTTTCCACCTGTACCTTTATTGTTCTTTGTATTGTTTGTAGGAGATGTCTTTCTACTTTCTCACTCTGCTCCTCCTGCGATTTTACATTGTTAGGAGTGTTCTTTGGTTTTACTGGTTTTTCCTTTCCATTTTGGTCTATTGAAGTCTTCTCCATTACACCATAAGATCCTAGCAAACCTCTCTCTTTTCCATCTATTTCTGGGTCATAAGGATTTCTTTCACTAGGGGATAATGAACTGTCTATGCCTTTTTGCCTTTGTCTATCATTTTTGTCTTCCTTAGGATAATTTTCCCTGGTGCCTTTATTGAATAGGGCGTAGTACTTTTTACTGCTTCCATTAGTTAGAGAGATCTTATCCACATGAGATTCTTTATCTTGTTTTCCTTTAAAGCCTTCAATTTGGTTTGCATCATCATCTCTCAAAGCTTTAGACTTACTTTCTAGAACTTGTGTTATTACAAAACTGGGTTTGGCCTTATTCCTTGCTTTACGCAGTTTTTTCTTGTGTTTTTTCGATAAATAATACTTTGGAGATACCTCTTCCCTAACCTCCCCATTAATAGGTGCTTCTTCACCATTTAAACTTACTGGTTTTTTTATATCCTGTTGTTGACTCTGATCTGCTTCCGTTCTTCTATTATCCATTGTTGCCAGTATTGGGCTACACTTGATCATATTTGTAGCTGAGCCCGATTTTTTTCTTAGATGGCTTCATCTCAATAGGTGGTAGGGGTTCAAGTTCATTTATCATTGGTTCTTCCACGATTTGATTGGTGTCATTATTTTCCAATTTACTCCTTGTTCCTTATGTCTCCCATTTTGCAGACTTATTTTTACGTCTTCAAGAATTGTTGTCATTGCCTCTGGTAATGTTATTAATATGCTTATTATGGGGGCACATGTACAGTCAATGTTTGTAGTCGAGGCCTGCGTTTGTGCTCTTTTTATCAGACTATTCAGCTCGGCCAGTTTCTGGTCTATGCCCACTACCGATCTTGCTATCACATTGAGTAAATCGACTTGAATCTCCATTTTATTTGATTGAAATGTCAGAGCTTCTAATGTCAGTGTGGATGTACGATAGAAAATGTCCCAGATTGACCCTAGTTCCTGGTTGCTTGTAGTTGAAGTTGTAGATTTATGGTGTTGATGGTTACTCAGATTTTTTTGCCCATTATAATCAATTTGAGTTACATTATCTGTTCCGCCTTCGTTACGTATTTGCTTTCCCTGTACTTTTTTTGGAGTACAGTGGGTTTTTTTGTTATTAAAAGTAAATCTATCACTCGGTGTACTACATAGCTGTATTTCCTCTTTACTTTTTTTAAGTTCTCCTTTATTTACTTTATATCCATCCGGTTCATCCGTTTTAAGGTAATACATTAAACTATTATCCTTGTCAGGTCTTTTATTAGGAACAATATCCCCATCGATATCAACACAGACATCACTGCTAGCTGTGCACAGTAATGTTCCAGCTATAATTGATTCTTGATTCTCTTGTTTCGCTACTGGTGATGTTGAGTTAGTCTCTGAACCAATTTCCCATTTGGTTTTCTCAATTATTACATTTACCTCCAAGGGTGGCGGGATATTGACAGTCAACATATCCAGTAATTTTTCAGGTGCATCCAGATCACTCTGTTCCTTTTGTGTTGTTGGTACTACACTTAACATTTCAAGATCTGTAACATGACCCTTTATTATGTTTACTTTTTCCATTTCTAACGGGTTCATACACTTGCTCTGTGTTTGTGCGTCTGAGACTTGATCGTGATTTTGTACATTTTTATTATTTGGTTTAATCGGTGTTTGAAGATTGCTTGCTTCTACTGCTGTTTGCATTGACATAATAGCCTCCAGTGGATCCTTCATAAAATCAAATTTATATGGTGTTTTCGTAGACTTTTCAAACAATCGTGCAATAGGGGAAATTAGGGATTGATTCCCTCCTACTGCATTTGCTTTTATTTTCGGTGCTTTTAGTGCTTGTGTTTTTCTTATTCTTCTTGTAGCAGTACCAGAGGCTCTTTCTTTGCCTGAGCGCATACTAAAGCCACTACCACCACTATCTTTACTATCTTGTGCTCCAAATGCTCCAAACGCGAGCGGGGCTTCAGGATAAACGCAGGCTGCACCCAGTTCTAACTGGGCCGCCTCCGCGTCCTCCGGGTACACTCTCTACAGCTGCCGCCTAATGGCAGCTGAAACTCCCGGCGGTACTCGATAATGGCGTGCCTTTTAGTATGCTTTTCAGCTTCCTTTTAATTCAGCAGTATCCACATCTGCGGCATTTGCAACATCTGGGAGCAGTTACGGAGGAGTTACAGAGCAATGAGGCACAACATAGAGCTCCAGCTCCGGATTGATCACAACCTCTGCTCCTCTGACCAAGCTCCGGCTCCGGCACCTACTCCTCAGCTCCTATGCGTGCTCGTGCTGCCAGTCGTAAGATGTCCTCGTGTTGTTGTCAGTAATGGATATTACCTATGTTCAATGTTAAATGTTTGATGTTTACCTAAGTCAATGGTACTAATAGTACTAATTTTTCCAGCCACGCCTCTGGTCCGTCCCACTGCACTGCTGTGCACCGCTGTGCTGCTCCGTCGCAACTCTCTGCAGCTCTCTGCAGCTCACCCGCTCCCTCTCTTTACCAGGACGGGGTGGAGAGCACAGGTCTGGACAGTGCTCAGACCCCCACCTGACCCCGCCTGCACCTCCACTACAGGGGCTCACAGGGGTGCACCTGGCTCTCCCGGCTCACCTGATTCACTGGTGGAGGTGGCTGCCACTGATTGAAAGTTGCTCAAGGACCCTCAAAAGGCCCCCGCCTGTAGGGGCTTGCTGTGATAGACCCACGATGGACTCGCAGACTCAGGCAGGCGGACTTGCAGGCGAGTGAGTAAGGCGGGCGGGGGTGAGCTTCATTCCACCAATTCAACGGGAGCTCAATCAGGTCCGTCAATCTCCACAGTATCTCCACAGAAAAAGCTGCCGGGCCCTGCGCCGGCAGACTGACGCGACAGGCAGACACTGAGAGGTTTTGGAGGTTGGAGTGTTCGGTGGCACCCGGTCGGCGTTCTCAGAAGAAATTCCGCAGCACAGAACGCACAGAACACGGCTGCTGCCACCGCTCACATGACTCACACCTCACTGCTGCAGCTCTCTGGTGTGGCTCTCTGCTGGTCAGGACCTCCTCCACCAGGACAATGTTGCAGGATCCAAACGGGAAGCCAGTGTCAGTCTGATTGTTGTCAAGTTACTATGGTGAGATGTAGTTGAAAGATGCAACATTTGAAAATGGACCATTTTTTACCTTTCTGAAGAATGTAGTAGGGGGGGGCGGGTGTTATCTCTTTCATCAAAAATCAGGCATTTTTGCATGAACATTAAATGCCTCCAAATGTTATTTAATTCACTTCCCGGGGTGAAGAAACACTTTTAAGGGCTCAGAGTGAGTAAATTGTCCATTTTCATTCACTTTTATCGATTCCACAAATCTTGCATTTACGGCCCTTGGAAGCACAATAATACCTTTAAACAAGCTTATTTCATCTCTAAAAGTGTTGATCTACATTCAAATGTGAGATGTAGTTGAAAGATGCAACATTTGAAAATGGACCATTTTTTACCTTTCTGAAGAATTTCGTAAGGGGGGGTGTTATCTCTTTCATCAAAAATCAGGGATTTTTGCATGAACATTAAATGCCTCCAAATGTTATTTAATGCACTTCCCGGGGTGAAGAAACACTTTTTAAGGGCTCAGAGTGAGTAAATTGTCCATTTTCATTCACTTTTATCCATTCCACAAATGTTGCATTTATGGCCCTTGGAAGCACAAGAATCACTTTAACCTAAGAAGTGCCACGGGCTGATCTAATCGGCCCTGTGTTAACAGTGAAAGTGCTCAGGCCGATCTCATTGGCCCATGAGCGGACATTCATTCGGGAGGGGTTTATTTCCTGCTATGCCTATTGAAATAGACACTAACCTCTCATTCCACTAAGGAACACCTCCCTCTTTCTTCACTGAGCATTAGTTCTGCATATTCTGGCCGAGTTGCAGATATATTATCTTATAAAAGTTGCAGAGAAATCATGTCCTCAGAATGGAAACCGATCTCCTCAAAGCTGCACAGGACCTTCTACACCACTACAGGGCGCAGATAGAGACATTGCTCTAATCTGCCAGTGAGCCCCAGAGACAGTACAGCAAGTGTGGGTGCGGGACTTGACTGGATCATGACCTCAGAAATGCAGACATACAGAAACTAGCGCAGGTACAGCTCATTTTATTTTACAAACAATATCTTGGGTGACACTGAGTTTCTGTTGTAAACGTAGTGTCCATTTTTTGTCTTCTCCTCTCTTTAGCCCCACCCTCCAAATACTCCCACTCTTATTTCCATTTTTGTTTGAGACAGGCCGCGGTTACTATCATGGGGTCAGTCCGCTGCTCCATGTGTGCAGCTGCCTGTTTGCCAATTGCTGCACTCTCCTGCTTGTTTCAGCCTTCCGGAAGGTAATAAAATACCATAGAGCCTTTATCTGTGTAAGGGCTGTTGAAGTAAATTTTGCACAGGCCGGCTGACGAGGCCTGCAGTCAGGGTCTCAGCTCACCGCCACTGCAGGAGAACGACTGCCTGCGCCACCCCTCTGAAGAGTCTGGGTCACCGTCCTGAGCCTGCTTCCGATTTGAGGGACGCCTGCACAGTGAGTCTGACTACTTCACTACATGCAGCACGGAACATGCAAGAGAGCATAAATAACATAATCTGCTTTTTTAATTATCATTTGCAGTTGAACTCTACCCAAATGTATTGGCGTTTTACATGAGCACCAGTAACATTGCACATGCACGCATTATTTTCTTGGTAGGCATGGGGAAATTGTGATTTGCCTATGAGCCGACGCCGAGTCTCAAACCCCAGCTCCAAAGTCGGCAGAGATGTAAGGGGCAGTGACGTAGTGCAAGAAATTAAATCTACATCGCCGTGTTTTTGTTGCTGGTATGCCACAAAAACACGGCGATTTAGTTTTCATTTCTTGCAGAGATGTAAGCACAGTGACGTAGTTCAAGAAATGAAATCAACATCGCCGTGTTTTTGTTGCTGGTATGCCACAAAAACACGGCATTGTAGTTTTAATTTCTTGCAGAGAGGTAAGGGCAGTGCCAAAGTGCGAGAAATTAAATCTACATTGCCGTGTTTTTGTTGCTGGTATGCCACAAAAACACGGCAATGAAGTTTTAATACCTGACACTTGTGTAATATGTTTGTTAGAAAATGGACCAATAATGATGACGCATCTCTAATCTATGAAGTGGTATGCAGAACTACATTTCCTGAGCTTCCCTTATGCCACATGCCTATGTGTCTACACAGATGATTTGAACAGCAGTGCAGTGCCTGAATTACAGATACGCAGGACTGCTTTTCCCAAGAATCTCACATACTACGGATGACCCAATAATTGCAGTGTGTAACCTTTGACAAAGTGACTGAAACACTTTAATTTTCACAGTTTTTCTTACCATTAATTACAACTTTGAAAGACCTCTAGGACCCCCATAGACCGAGATGACTTCATCTTCTTGCCAGCTATAACATTCAAAATGCTGGGTTCTGGCGATTCCATTCTCTATCTAGGATTGAGGCATACTGGCCATCATGGTAGGACAAGGAAGGAAATGGCTTGTGTTCTTTTGAAACAGGCCAGTGTCATTCAATGCCCCAGTCTCGGACAACTTAGTGCTGCCAGCGGCAGACAGATGTAAGGCTAACCGAGGCTACAGTCTATGTTGGTAGGTTGAGCTTGATGCAAGGTGAGTGCGGAATCATAACTGTCTCGTGTGTCTAGAGTACAGGTACCACTGAGACCACAATTGCCAAAAGGTACACCAATACTTGAACCGTAAACCAGAAACAAATAATTATGTCACAATATTCTTAATAAGGTGGTCAAAAACTCCTTTTTTCTACATCTGAAAACTTTTGTGTTAACATAGTATATTTTACCTCATGGACTATTTGATTTCGTTATTAGAGTATTGAGTCATGTGAACACTGCTGGTTAAAACTAGTGAGGTGTGTAGTATAAAAGCAATGAGAACATAAATGAGTACATCGAATTCTGGCAGGGAATTCAGACACTTATAATTTGTGAATTGTTCCACACTGGGTGAAAACTAATAAGTTAGCAATATTTTATTTACCTTCACTTTTTAGTAGTGATTTGGTACTGTTAAGTTATGTGGTAGAACATCCTCTCCATTGCATTGTTTGTAATTTTTTACCATTATATTTTAGTTGCTATAACATATACTTATTGTGTCTCTTGCTTCAATCTTTATATTCTGTTTTCTTATTGTGTGGTGTGTGTGTGAGTGTGTTTTTTTTTATTTCTTTCTATCCTTTTTGTTATTGTTAGGACCCCTTTCAGAGGGCCACAGGGCAAGCATGAGTTACTGGGCCCAACCATGGAGGTGGTGCCTGTGACCTTTTACTTTTATGCTCAGGACCCAACATACTATGGGTCCAGAGTAACTGGGCCAAGCACTACTCCTTTAGCACTTGACTCTGTGGCTGAGCAGTCCAACGCTCCTCGGGGCAGTAGATGGAGGATAAAACAAGGCTCATATCTTAAAAAAACTCACCAGTGACTCTAATATGATGTTTATCCAGTCCACTGTTAATCCTTAGAGTAAAAAGCAGTGTTTATTACGCATGCTAGACAGCACACAAAATAATCCACACAGTATCCTCTCAAGGCTAGCACTTGTTAGAGCGGTGCTTCCCCCATGGGTACTCTCACTGTGCCTTCTTTCTATATTCTGGCAGATTCTAGGAGGTAAACCCAGGTGCTGCCCAAACTAGTGATGTGCATCAAAGGCTGTCTTTGGCCTGGAAAGTTTCCAGATCTTCGGCGAGCTCTAACAAGTCTCTCACTATGGCCCTGCTTCCATCTTACACCAATCGCGGTCTTCAGATGACTCCAGGAGCCAGGGCACTTCTCTACACTGCTTGACACTGAGCAGCTCTCACTGTTTCCTTCCCGCGGTCAGCTGGATCAGTGTCCTGGGGTGGAAGCAAATGGCAATGGCTTTTAGGTGCAAAGGCTCTACCACCTTCACGATTTCTGCTTGTAAGTCAGTGAATCAGTGCCTTTTGGACTTGGTCCTGAACACCTCTGCTGGCCGTGGGGACTCCTCTGATATGGCAATGGCCCTAATGGTGCTCGTGGCCCCTTCCTGGTGTACGTGGGTCACAGATAATGATGGCTGTCCCGATCAGACCACATCCTCAGGGTGACAGTCCCAAAAGCCTGTTGCCCCCTCCTCGTATACAAGAGGTCACAGACACAGGTGATGGTCCACAATCTCAGTTGAATGGGCAACAGCCAAAATCTCAGTTGTATGGGCGATGGTCCACCACACAGGGTCACAGATGCAGGCAATGACCTCAACAAGATGAGTGCTACCAGGTAACTGTCCGCTACTTCACTGCACCAGCGATGGTGTGGTTGCTGACTTCCACAAGAGAACAGAAGACTATCTCACAATACCAGTCCTGACTGCAACAGGTGCCTTACACTCTATTGACTTAGATCCACTTGCCAGGGTGCCAACTGGGCCTCGCTCCCTCCAGGCTCTCTCCTTTTCCTCACAGTAACCACTGGTCTTGGCAGGCAGGCTGCTGGTGTTCCAGGCACAGGGCATGTATTCTTGGTTCATGGGCGATGGCCCCTCACCCGCATGGGAGAATGGCACACCTTGGTCCTGATTTCAGTAGCAAGAAGTCTTGGTGATCTTCCCTTTCCTGATGAGGCGGTGCTGTTCAACAAAGTTTGGGGCACGAGCTCCCAGCTTTATACTCAGACACACATGTGATTTCGTGTCTCACCTTTGGAGTTCTTTTTGGGGGTGTTGACTCCTTTGAATTGCTTCCTCCTCTGCACAGCCTTTGTCAAAAGGACAGTCTGCCACAGGAGACATGGCTCTAATTCTGAGTGACCCACAACAAAGGCCAAGGTAGTAACCAGGGATCGCCCCTGGCTGCTAGCCTTCACTGAAATATGCCCCCTAAAAGTTCAAAGGACTAAGCTGCCTTCTCTGTCATATTCCCTGGTAATGCCAGCCTTCTCAGTCCCACCATATCCCTGACAATGAGCCCAGGCCCCACTGCCCGGTATCTCTTCCTGGAATCAAACAGCCCCTTGATGTGCACAGAGTATGTCCTGCTCCTCTTTCTTCAGTGTGTGTGCGTGCATGTGTCCCCCATCCCAGCTCTCAAGAATGTCAGCAGTACACATCTCCAATCTGAGGGTTGTAGTCCTCTCCAGGCCATGGGCTTCCAAAATAAAACCCACAGGCCTACGTCTTCATGTTTTGTACCGTCCACAGGCATGCACATGCAACCCAGCATACACTCAAGTATCATGTTATGTTATGTCATATTGATTTGTATAATGTACTAATAATAATCATAATAATACTGGAGCTTATAAAGCGCGACAGCTACCCCAAGCAGGGGTGTCCCGGCGCTGAAGCAGCAGGTAATAGCGACCAGAGCGAGCACCGGGTTCCATCGAAACCCTATTGATCTGCCATAAAAAGCCACGTTTTCAGGGTATTTCTGAAACAGGATTCTGACTTAACCTGTCGCAGGGATCCTGGTAGAGCATTCCACAGTGAGGCCGTTCTGACTGTGAATGCTCTGCCGCCCAAGCAGATTTCGCAAAGCGTGGAGTGCGCAGCAACTTATGAAAATTGGATCGCAACGTACGATTTTGCTTTTAGAGGCACAATCTTTCCTTCAGATAACCAGGGCATTTTCCGTTGAGGGCCCGGTAGGCCAATGTCATGGCCTTAAATTTAATACTTTTCTCCACTGGAAGCCAGTGAAGCTTCTGTAGATGCGGAGAGACATGGTGTCTAAATGGTATGCGACGCACCAGCCTCGCAGCCGCATTCTGTATCATCTGAAGGCGACAAATGGCGTAATTGGGAAGGCCAAGATATAGGCTATTTGCGTAGTCCAGCCTAGATGTAACTGTGGCATGGACTACTGATTTGCGGCAATCTTCCGGTAGGAAGTGTAGTACTTTCCGGAGATTTTTTAGTATACTGAAACAGGTTGCAGAAACCTGCTGTATTTGGGCTGAAAAAGAGAGGTCCGCCTCCCATCTCACCCCTAAATTTCGGATACGTGTGGCAGGGGATGGTGGTGGACCCATTTCTGATGGCCACCATAAATCAGAGTCTGGCACTGGGTCTATCCCGAAGAACAGAACCTCTGTCTTCCCCGCGTTAAGCTTTAGTTTATTCGAGTTCATCCATAGAGCTATATCGCGCAGACAGCCCTTGAAGTGCTTGAAGGCATCTGTCGTCCGCTCTTTAAATGGAAAAACCAACTGGGTTTCGTCAGCGTAGGAAATCGCCTTCACTCCCCAGTTGGCAATCAGGGAAAACAGTGGAGCTAGATATAGGTTAAAAAGCAAAGGACTCAAAGCTGAGCCCTGGGGGACACCACACCAGAGCTGTTTTGGTTTAGATTCACACGGTTGAAGGGCAACTCTCTGAGTACGCCCGCTCAGATAGGATGTTAGCTAGGTCAGCACTTTCCCACCACAGCCCACACCTTGTAGTCTCTGGATCAATATGGTGTGGTCGACAGTATCGAACGCGGCGGACATATCCAGGAGCACCAGCAGTGCTGATGCTCCTGAATCCAACGACCATCTTACCGACTCTGCCACCTCAAGGAGAGCGGTCTCCGTACTGAAACCCGCCCGGAAACCAGATTGTGTGTCGTGCAAAGCACTATTCTGCTCAATAAAAGTGGTCAGTTGGCACTGGACCAACTTCTCCAGCATTTTTCCTAAGGCGGGGGGCAGAGAGATGGGTCTAAGATTGCTAAGGTCGCCTGGGTCGCCATTTGGTTTCTTACGCAAAGGGAGAAGTGTTGCATGTTTCCATTGATCAGGGAAGCTGCCTGTATCTAGGGAGGTATTCCAAATGTGAAGTAATCCGCCCATCAGGGAGGGAGCTAGCATTTTCCACAATTTGGGAGGGCAAGGATCATCAGGGGCGCCAGAGCGGCATTTTTGGATTTCAGCTAGCGCATCCTGCGGCAAAATCGGTGTGAAGTTGGTGAACGGAAGAACCTCACCCATACCCTGTGGAAGATCCGATTTCTCAGTTGCCTCAGGGGGCGAAAAGGAGTCGTAGACCTTTAAAATTTTGTTATCAAAATGACTAGCAATTTTTTCACACAAGGCTAAGGATGGAGTCATTCCAGTCTCTATTGACTTGGGTTTGAGAAAGGTTTGGACTACTTTAAAAATCTCTGTACTGGTGTGGTCAGCATTGTGGATGCGTGTCACAATATAGTCCCGCCTGGCAGCTTTTAGGGATTTGTGAAAATCTTTTAATGCTTTTTTGTAGGTTCCCTTAGCTAGATCGCAGTAGCGCAGCCTCCACTGGCGTTCTAGTTTTTTACACCTACTTTTTAATTCTTTGAGGGCATTGGAGGAGCAGAGGGGGACAGTCTGGTAGATTTTACTACTCTGACTGGTGCAACTGACTCCACAGCAGTGGCAATCCATTGATGTATAGCAACTGCATCTATGTTGGGGTCAGAGGATAGGCGGGGGTAATTGTCCTGCAGAATAGTGCTTAGTGAAGCTTCAGACAGGTTCTTCCAATTTCTTTTTTGAATAATTCGCGTGTCTTTAGCTTGACCCGACTTTGGCAGGGTAATCGAAAAAGGGATCAGATAGTGATCTGACCAGACCAGCGGGGACGGGGTCTCTATATCGATGGTAGTGAAATTAGTGAAGACTAAATCCAGGGTGTGCCCTGCTTTATGGGTCGGGGAGGACACCTGTTGTACAAGATTGGCACCTGCTAAAGAAGCGACCAATTGCATTGCTTGTGGACAGTTCGCGTCGTCCACATGCAGATTGAAGTCTCCCAGGACAATAAAATTGGTATATCGTACCGATTTTTTAGTAATATAATTGCACAGAGTCTGGGATGCAGTCGTTGCACAGTCAGGTGGTCTATAAATCAAAATGCCCGCTAGGGCGGATGAGGGGTTGATTTGTAAACAAAAATTAAGCCCTTCAATGCCCTGTACAAGACGAGGGGCAGAGGACATAAGCTCTCACGAATCTTTAAAAATAATAGCCACCCCCCCCCCCTTTTTCCGCCTTCTCGATTGGCGTAGCACATTTTGAACCCTGGAGGGGTAGCTAGTGCAATAGTTGACATCATGTCCGTGTTTAACCAGGTTTCAGTTAAAAACACAACATCCCAAATAGCCTCAATTAAAATTGACCAGACATCCTCCGCATGCTTAGGCAGTGATCTGCAATTGACGAGGCACGCCTTGATTTTAGAGTTGCCCTCGTTCACCAAGCCCCGGGGGAGTACCTTACTCAAATTGGAGGCCTTAACCTGATTCAAAAGTTGACCGCAAGTGCCACATCTAAGCGGCAGTGAGGATTTAGCTAAGTCAATCAGGTGTGCTCCTGGGCAGATTAAGCCTAGAAGCCGCATCAGGTCGTCTCGCGACCAACAAATGGTATTACCTCTCCCACAACCTGCAGCATTCACCTGAGAGGGTACACAGGTGCTTGGGCAGGTGTGTAGGTTTGTAGGCCCCAAAGTGCTTATACAAAGAGCCATGTCTTCAGCTTCTTGCGGAAATTAAGAAGTGAGGAGGAGGCTCTGATGTGTTGCGGGAGGTCGTTCCACATCTTGGGTGCAATGTAGGAGACTGAGTGACCTCCAGTTTTGCTTTAGCAGATACGGGGAATGTGTGCGAGTGAGGCAGAGAGTAGGTGTCTGGTGGGTTGGTGAAAGTGTATGCGGCTGTTCAGGTATTCTGGTCCTGCATTGTGTAGGGTTTTGTATGTGTGTGTGAGAAGTTTGAACTGACTGCGTTTGTGAATGGGGAGCTATTGAAGCTTTCTTAGGTGCGTGTGATGGGGAGGTCGAGTATGAGTATTGCAGCAGTGTCGTGGATGGTCTGGAGACTGTAGGAGTTGTTTGGAGATTCCGGCATAGAGAGTGTTGCCGTAGTCCAGCCTGCTAGCGGTGAGTGCTTGTGTGACGATCTTCCCATTCAGCCACAGTTCTGTTTGCACCCAGACCTGGCAGGGAATTACTTTTTGTTGTGACAGCAGCTCAGTCGAAACTGCTGTCAGCCTGGCAAAGGCTTTTTTGCATGTACATTAAAAAGAGAGAATAGGACAGTCAGGTGGGGAAACTGAACCCCCCACCTCCCACAAGAAGGTAATGTGGAGGATATATTTGAAAATATATTTGGTTAGGAAGATGGAAGGATGTAAATAGACGGTTAGCAGTGAAGACTGGCAGGACAAAAAGCGTTTTACATTTTTAAAAAAATATTTGTGGTGCAAGGGAAGGTTGTTGCCAATGGTGGTGGGGTGCTCGGTATGATTCTCATGTTTTTAGGGTGGGAGGAACGGCTAGAGTTTGGCGAAGGTAGACCACAGAATACAAGGGAAATAAATGAGCAATCTACAGGATTGGGGTAGTGGCGCTATGTGTCTCCCTCATGATTCATCTACTACTGTGCACCTGATCCATGGTCTCAACTATTCAGCATTAAAGAGACTTGGGGTTGTCAAACGCCACATAAAATCTTAGATGGGTATGTGTCATTAAAGTCCAGTATTTAACTTTGGTTTTCCAATTGATATAAATAACTTGCGCTCCACTCTTGTTGTCTATGATTCCACTTGAAGCCCCTTGGTGGAAAGGAACCCTGATATTGACATCTGCCAGTCTATACTGCTACTTTCAAATGAAACCCACCTCAGCTTATGACAACACAAGGTGACTAGCAGGTATATTTTAATGCTTGTCAGCGGTCAAAGTTTTAGTTCCAGTTTATGAGCTGAGGAAGGCCTGACTTGGTCCCGGCACTCGGTATCTGTGACCCAAGAGCCTTACATAAGTGAGAGTTGTTACCAAGACACACTGGATCAGGTACTGTGATTGCAGCATAGTTTTGCTCTTTGTAGGAGCTCAGCAGCAGATAAAGTAGGGTATTCTGATAAATGCCTTCCCTCCTCAAGATGTGTGTGTGCTGGGCTGGCCAGCTCAGTCCATAATCTGCACATTGTTGTTCGTTCGTTGAATTCTTAGTAAAAACTGATTGCATATCCATTTTAGAACTGCAAGCCTGATTTCACGAGAGCAACCACCATTCAAAACCATCTTAATCAATAATAAACGCTTGTATTTGTTACTCTGATCGCAATCGGGTTGTTATTTGCAGTACTTGCCTCAATTGGGCACACTGGCAGCTTGCATTCACAGGCAGCAGTATGAGCCCCGGGCACCGTTTGGGGGTGGGGAAGTATAGACTCTTCAGCTTTTGGCTATTGGTTACTGAAGTCCTCCTTACAGTGGTGTAAGCCCCAGAGACAGTGCAGCCCGTGACCTCGGCAGATCATGGCTTTTGCTCGAGTCCCACACACACCCTGCATTCTGTACTACCAGGTATTTATTGCACTGTTCGTCCTTGCTACTTGAGTGTAAGTGTATAGCCTTTTCTTGATGATGTTATATTTATTTTTCTTATGAATGTTTGGGAGTAATTTATGGGCTGTCTGGCATGCGTTGATGCCTGATTATTGTGAGTGTGGGTGTTTGTTGGTATGCTTGTATGTCTGTGTGCGTCTATGTATGTGTATATATATATATTCACTAAAAAAGCAAAGGTTACAGTTAGGTTCAGATTTTACACACACAATACCATAGAAATTCAGCTGTTATAGTTAGAGTTATTTCAAGTAACTATAGCTAGTGCCCTAAGGTAACTATAACTCGCACCCTTGACATGCACAGTTTTCTCATCAATAATGCTACTGCAAATGTTACAGTAATATTATCAATGATGTCATACAAGAAGTCATGAGTGATGTAATATCTTATGAGGTCATGGGACTTCAGAATGTATAAGAATAACATGAGCATGGGGGTGCATCAGTTGCATTGTAAATGTGTCTGAGTGTATTGTCAATGTCTGGGAGAGAGGTGAGTTTGTGGGGGGTGATGAGTGACATCTAAGGCTTTTGGGTTTTGTTTGATTTTACTGGAATGACTTCCAAGGATGTAACTTCTGCATTGCTCTGTGCTCATGATATGAAAAGCTGCTCCCCACCAGACTTAAAAGTGATCTACTCTCCTCCAAAGTAATGCACCAGATGTCTTCTTTTATTTCAGTTAGTCCTTACACTCGAAGGTGCCTAATAGGGGTACAGCCCCACATACTTCAACAACCACATAAACTCCCGCACACTTATCAGAATCCTCCACTCAGACACACTCCTACTCACACACACACCTGCATATACAGAAGCAGATCTGACAGTCATGCCTTCTTCTTCCCTCCTAAAGCCTGGAATGATCTGCCCCTGCACATCAGAGCCACCTCCTCAGTCCTTGAATTACACAAGAAACTGAAGACCTGACTCTTCACTTAGCCCCTACTCTGGCCTAATATCAACCATGTTCTGCATGAGAGTTTCTGATGGGATGCTTTACCTCTGAAAGTGCTACTTACTATCCAACTCTGCGTGGTAAGAGGGTGAGTATGAAAGAAATGAATGGGTGTGATTTGGAGACGTGTGACTAGTAGTACTTAATCATTAAATGATGTTTTTTCTTCATATGGTGGAAACTGTACTCATGAGAACACTTTGATGGTGTCTGTGATGAAGGTGAAGAAGATGAACAATCACATCACGCTGACAAGACTGTTTGATTTTGCCAAAGAAACATCATTCAGGTAAGTCGGTGACTAGAAGGTATACCAAATCTGTGGGCCTCCTGGGAAGCATCTTGGTATACGCTCTAGGAATCCGGATCTAGTTCTTACTCTTTCAACAACAGGAGCATAGGGTCAGGTTATAGATATACTCTTTTTTCCCTCCTAGGTGGACCAGGAACTTCAACAACCATCAACTACACATGTTTAGCCTAGGGGACAGCTTGTAGGTTTATGGCAGCTTGCCTTGAGCTAATGCCCTCACTGAGGTGTTTTTGCTGCCAGCAGAGCCACAGTACCACTTTGTACAGTTAGTTCAAGGCAACCTGCCTCTCGTTTTGTATCTCCTCGCTCTGCCATGAATGTTTAGCACAGGGACAGGTTGTAGGCACACTCTCTCTCTTTTTTCCCTCTAGGTGGACCGGGTCTTCAACAACCGTCAAGTACACATGTTTAGCCTAGGGACAGCTTGTAGGTTTATGGCAGCTTGCCTTGAGCTAATGCCCTCACTGAGGTACTTTTGGTAGCAGGAGACCCACAGCACCACTTGATACAGTTGGTTCAAAGCAACCTCAGTCTCCTTTTGTTTCTCCTGGCTGTGCCAACAATGTTTGGTAAAGGGTCAGACTGTAGGCATACTCTCTCTCTCTTTTTTCCCATCTAGGTGGACCAGGAACTTCAACAACCGTCAACTACACATGTTTAGCCTAGGGACAGCTTGTAGGTTTATGGCATCTTTCCTTGAGCTAATGCCCTCACAGAGGTGTTTTTGCTGCCAGCAGAGCCACAGCACCACTTTGTACAGTTGGTTCAAGGTAACCTGCCTCTCGTTTTGTATCTCCTCGCTCTGCCATGAATGTTTAGTACAGGGACAGGCTGCAGGCAGACTCTCTCTCTTTTTCCCTTCTAGGTGGACCGAGAACTTCAACAACCATCAACTACACATGTTTAGCCTAGGGACAGCTTGTAGGTTTATGGCAGCTTGCCTTGAGCTAATGCCCCCACTGAGGTGTTTTTGCTGCCAGCAGAGCCACAGCACCACTTTGTACAGTTGGTTCAAGGCAATCTGCCTCTCGTTTTGTATCTCCTCGCTCTGCCGTGAATGTTTAGTACAGGGACAGGTTGCAGGCAGACTCTCTCTCTTTTTCCCCTTCTAGGTGGACCAGGAACTTCAACAACCATCAACTACACATGTTTAGCCTAGGGCAGCTTGTAGGTTTATGGCAGCTTGCCTTGAGCTAATGCCCTCACTGAGGTGTTTTTGCTGCCAGCAGAGCCAAAGCACCACTTTGTACAGTTGGTTCAAGGCAACCTCACTCTCCTTTTGTATCTCCGGGCTGTACTAACAATGTTTAGTAAAGGGTCAGATTGTAGGCACACTCTCTCTTTTTCCCCTTCTAGGTGGACCAGGCACTTCGACAACCATCAACAACACATGTTTAGACTAGGGAAAGTTTGTACGTACTTGCTTTACAGCTTGCCTTGAGCTAATGCCCTCACTGAGGTGCGTATGCTGCCAGCAGAGCTTCAGCACCGCTTTGTACAGTTGGTTCAAGGCAAACTCGCTTCTGTTTTGTCTCTCCTGGCTCTGCCAAGCATGTTATTTTTTTTAACATATCTTTATTGGCATTTTACAGCATATATTTCAATCATATATTCATAGCACTTCACAAGGATGTAATCAATCACCTTAACTGTTATCCCCAGTATGAGATATGACCCCACATGCATCCCCGGCTGGTGGTACCACAGGGTTTCAACATGTGTCCATGGGTTACTGATTCTGCCTGTCTGACGTATTTATCCAGATACCTTAATGTCAGTCATTTATTATCACTGTGTGTAAAATACCTCTAAGGGAGTTTCCAGGATAACAGGAAACTGTATAAGATGTTTTGCCATTTTGCAGTGCTCCACATGTGTCTAAGATAGGCACTATTGCAGTGGCCATTGAACAAAACAAAAAAACAAAGGGTAAACTTATAACAACAAACAATCCTATCAGTGGTAATTCTGGGCCATATAGTGGGTTCCCAGCTGTTTTTCTTATAAATGGCTTCTAACACTCCAGGGCCACAGACAACAGAATCCCCAGCTGCTGGAGGTCAGCCTTTCAAGCCAGAAGCTTCTCTAGTAATGCTTCTTGAGGAGTAAATCTACCCGTCAGGCCCGTTTCCTCCCAGCAGGAACCAGCTGGCCACTGTGCCACCCAATGTAATTGGGCGGACAAATAATAAAATTCGAAGTAAGGGGCTCCCAAGCCCCCGTCAATGGGAGAGCATTGAAGAGTCTCCATAGGCACCCTGTGTCGACCACCATCCCACACCAGCTCTCAAGAAATGCTGCCAGGCCATGCTGGTCTAACGAGTCTGGTCGTCCATATTAGGATTCATAGTATACTTGGAATGCCATATTAATCTCACCAGGGGCACAGACTGGTGTATTGTCATCCACACTGATTTGGGCGATGGGCGTCCCTCGGGACTCAGGACTAATGAGCCATGCCAAAAACTACCAGGTCTACCCTCATCGTCATGCGCTCACGCTATTTATTCTTTATAGGCGTGGCACCGTAAGTGCTCGATTGTTTCATTAGAGTTCCCTGGCCTCCCTGAGTTGGGTTTGTACATGTTTATCTGGCTGCATAACATTGTCCAGTTTATGCAAACCGGTGTCAAAGCACAGTAGGTCCACTTGTTATTATTGCGCCAGTTAGGCCCCTCCCCGTCTTCTGCGCGCCGTTCCAGGATGCACATTCTCTCTGAGAGGTCCTCTACATTAGGGTTCAGTGCCTTCTGTTCTAGCTGTAACTCACTCAGAGAGTTTTCAACCGTGTTCATCCGATCTGCTAGTTTGCTGTGTTCTGCCCGGATCAATCCCAACCTCATCGACACAGCACTGATCTCCTGCTGGAGTGTTAGCTTGGTATCCATGATGGCAGCCAGCACCTTGTCAAAGTGAAGTTCCATAGAAGGCTCCGGTGTATCATGGATGTCCGTAACCAGCATTGCAGGGGGGACGCCTCAGATCTGGGCTGCATTGTTGGCTGTTTGGACCTTATCTTACCCATAGTAGCTCTGTCACAAGTTTTTGTAGTTATAGACGTAGGCTCAGGGTCGGCAGTAGTGTTCTCCACTAGGCAAGCAGGGTTTTATTTCCTTCTAGGGAAGGGGCACTGAGTCGCGTCAGCAAGGGAGCAGACCTCCGCCAATTCTGTGGTACAGCTTTGTAAAATAATGGGGAGTAAGGGGGAGGGCACCGGACCCAAATAATCAGACCCTTGCCTATGCACCACAGTATAGTAGAGTGCCTCTCACTCGTTTTTACACCAGGGAGCAGTTAAAGCCATTGGTCCACTGTAAGAAATTCCCATCTCTGTGGGCACCCGTGATTGCAATGCTCTGTTTCTGTTTAGCAGGCAGATCAGGGCATCCCTCCATCGATCTTGGGCACCTTTTGTAGTCAAAGTTCCTCACTGCACAACAGTGGGTAGTCTGGTTGAGCACAGCAGTAAGAAAATAGCCACCTCCAGCAGAAGTCCTCAGTTACATTCAAACCCGCAGGCCCGTCATTGTAGACCCTCAGTGTTGTCCTATGGTATCTGATCTTCAATACCGCGAAGGGAGTATCTCCCAGAAGGTCACCTCCCACAAGCAACAGGTCCCAGGTGCCCTTGCTGACATGCACTTGAACATGATTAAAAAGGGCTATAACTACATGTGACACTGCCATTCCCCCATGGCATACCTTATTTCATGCTGTCTAGTTCCTTTCTTGTTTTTAATTGGCCATAGACTAACCATGGTCTGCAGCTTTACACTTTTATTCAAGCAGCAGAGCATGATTGAACAAGACTTCTGGGCACATTGATGTTTGATTGTAGGCATAGGTGAATGGCGCAATGAAAAGGTGTCATTCTCAATCACACTTTGTGTCCTTTTTTGTGGGTTGGGAAAGTCCTAGAAAAAATAAAGATGGCTTTAAGTTCTGTGTTTAACTTCACATTTGAAGGTGCTTCACAGACAGGTCAAATATCTGGCTATGTCTTCTGATAAATTGCTGCAGCATTGGTGTTTACTTTTCTTTCTCTGACTGCAAAGTGAGAGGAGTTTTTAAAGTGAATTATGTGAAAATGTGTAGGAAGCTGGCTCTGTATATGATATTACCACTAGGTGGTCATAGCGTGTACAGAGTTCAGGGGTTCCCCAAAAGTGTACACGGCTCAATGTAAAACCCAAAATGCTCTATTAGTGGTAGTGTGGGCAAGGAGCCTTAGGCCTAACACAGAGGAGTGTTGGACATTTCTTGCTCAACCTTGATCAATAATAGACACATGAATCAAAAAGGAGATCCACACCAATTTAGAAACATATACTTTGTTTGTATTTTATTTTAAGACTTAGATCTTCACAATCAGATTTGTTAAATAAAAATACTTTTCACTTTCAAAAGTCGACACTTAGAATATTTTCACAACAGTTCAGTGTTATCCTATGGGGAAAACAATATTGCTGTTAAACAGGTAAGTACCACACTTACAGTTAAAGTCTTCGAGGCCAAAGGTCAACAAGGGCAAAGGGTCAGGTGAGTACCAAACCTGCACCACCAGCGGCACAGGGGCAGCCGGGTGCAGAGGCCAAAGTTGGAGTTCGGCCCAGTGCGTTTCAATGGAGACTGGGGGTGCCTGGAGCCACACTGCTTACAGGTAAGTATATCAGTTTCAGGAGCCTAACTTTGGGGGTTAGCACAGGGGGGGAACAAAGCGGCACCAAACATACACCCCCAGCAGCACAGGGGGGCGGGGTGCAGGGTACCACTTCAGCATCGGGCGCCTAATGCTTCTCAATGAGGTTTCTTCTTTTGACAAACCAGCTGCAGGCATCGTTCCCGAGGTTGCAGGAGGGAGACCAATGACAGCAGAGGTAAGTAGAGGTGTAGGGGGGCGTAGGGGCAGGAAAGATCCATCCGTAATGGATTAATGACCTTGAAAGACTTAGAATAGTGAAATTAGAGGTCAACGGTCAACAGACATGATCCCCCAACACCAATTAAACCAATGAAAATGCAAGTATTTTTCAAGACAATTACAATGCAACACTAGTAACAAATGATCCAAGGGTAGTGCAATAACAACCTTGAAACACCTAAACAAGTATAATTAAAGGTCAAAGGTCAAAAAGCATAACCTCCTCCAACACAGTAACTAAATAGGAATTTAGGGGCTGATTACGATGGAGGTCGGAAAAGCATTCTGACCGCCGTGGTAGTGGGAAATTTCCGCCCGCAGGTACCGCGGCAAAACCGCCGGCCAAATTAGGATGCACCGCCAGGAACTCCCTATCGCGGCGGTCGCAATCCAGGATTCACCGGCGGAAAAGCTGAAAATCCGTCCGCGGCAGTCGGATTTGCTGCGGAAAGACCAAAGACCGCCGTTCCCCTAGCGGTCAGGAACACATGGAGCTATCCGCAGTATTGACACCGCCATCCCCGATCGACCGGATTCTCCGCAGGGATGTGACGGGCTGTTTGAGGCATCGTGATTTGACCGGCGGTCGTGACCGCATTCCGCACGGCGGTCCCTCCCTTTTGGCTCCGTCCATTACTGCTGCAGACGGGGAATTTCGGCGGTACCTGGAACACCGCAGCGGACGGGAAATGGGCTATCTTCACCCATCGTAATACGGCAGGCGGGAGGACCGCTGCTGGAGTGCGGAAAATGGCATTTTCCACCACCGCCAGCACCGCGGATTTGCATCCGCCCGCCATCGTAATCGGCCCCTAAGTACTTGTCATGACAATTCCAATAATGACCCACTTGTAACAAATGATCCAACAGTATTGGATTAATGACCATGAAACACTTAGACCAGTGAAAAAAGAGGTCAAAGGTCAAACTACATGACCCCCATACCAATTTAACGAAGAAAAATGTCAGTCCTTATCATGACAATTCAAACACTGCAATACTTGCAAAACATTATCTAGCAATAATGGAATAAACACCTTGAAACACTTACAATAAGTGCAGATAGAGGTCAAATATTATTACCTCTCCAACAATTTGAACAAATATTTGTTTTTACTTTTCTTGACAAGTCCGATAATACCAAACTTGCTGAAATTGATACAAGGGTAACAGAATAAAAAGGTTAAAAAAAAAAGTGTATTTAGGGGTCAAAGGTCACGATTTTTTAACCTGTTAAAATTTTTGACTAGTTGACCTTTGAGATCAGACAATGACTTTTCCAATGATACCTCACTTTGCATTAACAATTTCACTGTTACAAAGATACATCCTTTGCACACTTCCAGGAGCTACCATTTGGGGTCAAAGGTCAAGGACTGGTACCTTCAAGAGACTATGCATGAAATCATATGCCACTTATTCACAAAATATGCATCACTGCTTTGCATAACAGTCAGAAAATACATTTTGAGATGTTGAACACATCTCCAATAACAAGATTGTGACCATTATATAAAAAACAGACGAAACAGCATGTCGGCCATTTTGTAGTACGTATAGTGCTGTCCAAAGCGTCAAAAATATGAATTTTCATGTCTTTACTAACAGGCATCTCTGAAACATCCATTTTACTACTGTGAACTAATTCTGCTAGGCTTATAACTTTAGATTCTGCACAACAATAGAAACACGTGAAAAATGTATGTGCCTTATATCTATATCATAGTATGATAAATAGCCATAAAAAACACAAAAAAACTAAAAGAAAAACAAAACCTGCCTTTTTACCTGGTGAGCTAACAGAATAATAAATATTTCTGTGTATCTGCATTAGGAAAACACTATTTTTTTTATTACCCTACCAACGCGGTCATTTACACTTATCATTTTCACTGTCACCTGTCGGCCATCTTGAATTGTGTCGTGTGACTTCAGGCTGTTTTATAAATGTATGTTTTATATATAAATTGATAGTACAAGAAGTACTGAAACCAAAAATATATAGTTTACCAACATTATAATTGTAATAACACAAACTACAGCATGTTAAAGCAAAGCACTCCAAAAAGTCATGAAATGTCTTGGCACTGAAGGATTTTCAATGGGCACTAATAGGGTTAATCATGCTTATTTAATCTCTAAAGTGATGATCCACATTCAAATGTGAGATGTAGTTGAAAGATGCAACATTTGAAAATGGACCATTTTTTACCTTTCTGAAGAATTTCGCAAGGGAGTGTTATCTCTTTCATCAAAAATCAGGCATTTTCGCTTGAACATTAAATGCCTCCGAATTATATTTGACTCACTTCCCGGGGTGAAGAAACACTTTTTAAGGGCTCAGAGTGAGTAAATTGCCCATTTTCATTCACTTTTTTCAATTCCACAAATCTTGCATTTACGGCCCTTGGAAGCACAAAAATCACTTTAATCAAGCGTATTTCATCTCTAAAGTGATGATCCACATTCAAATGTGAGATGTAGTTGAAAGATGCAACATTTGAAAATGGACCATTTTTTACCTTTTTGAAGAATGTCGTAAGGGGGGGGGTGTTATCTCTTTCATCAAAAATAAGGCGTTCTCGCTTGAACATTAAATGCCTCCAAATGTGATATAATTCACTTCCCGGGGTGAAGAAACACTTTTTAAGGGCTCAGAGTGAATAATTTGTCCAGTTTAATTCAATTTTATCCATTCCACAAATCTTGCATTTACAGCTCTTGGAAGCACCAGAATCACTTTAAACAAGCTTATTTCAACTCTAAAAGTGATGATCCACAAACAAATGTGAGATGTAGTTGAAAGTGGCAACATTTGAAAATGGACCATTTTTTTTACCTTTCTGAAGATTGTCATAAGGGGAGTGTTATCTCTTTCATCAGAAATCAGACATTTTCGCTTGAAAATTAAGCACCTCCAAACGTTATTTAATTCACTTCCCGGGGTGAAGAATTACTTTTAAGGGCTCAGAGTGAATAAATTGTCCATTTTCATTCACTTTTATTGATTCCACAAATCTTGCATTTAGGCCCTTGGAAGCACAAATAATCACTTTAAACAAGCTTATTTCATCTCTAAAAGTGATGATCCACATTTAAATGTGAGATGTAGTTGAAAGATGCAACATTTGAAAATGGACCATTTTTTACCTTTCTGAAGAATGTCGTAAGGGGTGTGTGAAATCACTTGCATCAAAAATCAGGCGTTTTCGCTTGAACATTAAATGCCTCCAAATGTTATTTAATCCACTTCCCGGGATGAAGAAACACTTTTTAAGGGCTCAGAGTGAGTAAATTGTCCCTTTTCATTCACTTTTATCCATTCCACAAATCTTGCATTTACGGCTCTTGTAAGCACAAAAATCACTTTAATCAAGCTTATTTCATCTCTAAAGTGATGATCGACATTCAAATGTGAAATGTAGTTGAAAGATGCAACATTTGAAAATGGACCATTTTTTACCTTTCTGAAGAATGTCGTAAGAGGGGGTGTTAACTCTTTCACCAAAAATCAGCCCTTTTCGCTTGAACATTAAATGCCTCCAAATGTTTTTTAATTCACTTCCCAGGGTGAAGAAACACTTTTTAAGGGCTCAGAGTGAGTACATTGTCCATTTTCACTTTTATCCATTCCACAAATCTTGCATTTACGGCCCTTGGAAGCACAAATAATCCCTTTAAACAAGCTTATTTCATCTCTAAAAGTGATTATCCTCATTCAAATACGAGATGTAGTTGAAAGATGCAACATTTGAAAATGGACCATTTTTTACCTTTCAGAAGAATGTTATAAGGGGGGGGTGTTAACTCTTTCATCAAAAATCAGGCGTTTTCGCTTGAACATTAAATGCCTCCAAATGTTATTTAATTCACTTTCTGGGGTGAAGTAACACTTTTTAAGAGCTCAGAGTGAGTAAATTGTCCACTTTCATTCACTTTTATCCATTCCACAAGTCTTGCATTTACTGCCCTCGGAAGCACAAGAATCACTTTAAACTAGCTTATTTCATCTCTAAAAGTGATGATCCACAATCAAATGTGAGATGTAGTTGAAAGTGGCAAGATTTGAAAATGGACCATTTTTTACCTTTCTAAAGAATCTCGTAAGGGGGGTGTTATCTCTTTCATCAAGAATCAGGCATTTTCGCTTGAACATTAAATGCCTCCAAATGTTATTTAATTCACTTCCCAGGGTGAAGAAACACTTTTTAAGGGCTCAGAGTGAATAAATTGTCCACTTTCATTCACTTTTATCCATTCCACAAGTCTTGCATTTACGGCCCTTGGAAGCACAAGAATCACTTTAAACAAGCTTATTTCATCTCTAAAAGTGATTATCCACATTCAAATGTGAGATGTAGTTGAAAGGGGCAACATTTGAAAATGGACCATTTTTTATCTTTCTGAAGAATGTCGTAAGGGGGTGGGGTGTTATCACTTGTATCAAAAATCAGGCATTTTCGCTTGAACATTAAATGCCTCCAAATGTTATTTAATATACTTCCTGGGGTGAAGAAACTTTTTAAGGGCTCAGAGTGAGTAAATTGTCCATTTTCATTCTCTTTTATCCATTCCACACATCTTGCATTTACGGCCCTTGAAAGCACAAAAATCACTTTAATCAAGCTAATTTCATCTCTAAAGTGATGATCTACATTCAAATGTGAGATGTAGTTGAAAGATGCAACATTTGAAAATGGACCATTTTTACCTTTCTAAAGAATCTCGTAAGGGGGGGTGTTCTCTCTTTCATCAAAAATCAGGCGCTTTCGCTTGCAAATTAAGTGCCTCCAAATGTTATTTAATTTACTTCACGGGGTGAAGAAGAATTTTTTAAGGGCTCAGAGTGAATAAATTGTCTCATTTCATTAACTTTTATCCATTCTACAAATCTTGCATTTACGGCCCTCGGAAGCACAAGAATCATTTTAAACTTATTTCATCTCTAAAAGTGATGATCCACCTTCAAATGTGAGATGTAGTTGAAACAGGCAACATTTGAAAATGGGCCATTTTTTACCTTTCTGAAGAATGTTATAAGGGAGGTGTTATCTCTTTCACCAAAAATCTGGTGTTTTCGCTTGAACATTAAATGCCTCCAAATGTTATTTAATTCACTTTCCGAGGTTAAGTAACACTTTTAAGAGCTCAGAGTGAGTAAATTGTCCATTTTCATTCACTTTTACCCATTCCACAAGTCTTGCATTTACGGCCCTTGGAAGCACAAGAATCACTTTAAACAAGCTTATTTAATCTCTAAAGTGATGATCCACATTCAAATGTGAGATGTAATTGAAAGATGCAACATTTGAAAATGGACCATTTTTTTACCTTTCTGAAGAGTGTGGTGGGGGGTGTTATCTCTTTCATCAAAAATCAGGCATTTTTTCTTGAACATTAAATGCCTCCAAATGTTATTTAATGTACGTCCCGGGGTGAAGAAACACATTTTAAGGGCTCAGTGTGAGTAAATTGTCCCTTTTCATTCACTTTTATCCATTCCACAGATCTTGCATTTACCGCACTTGAAAGCACAAAAATCACTTTAAACAAGCTTATTTCATCTCTAAAAGTGATGATCCACAATCAAATGTGAGAAGTAGTTGAAAGTGGCAACATTTGAAAATGGACCATTTTTTACCTTTCTAAAGAATCTCGTAAAGGGGGGTTCTCTCTTTCATCAAAAATGAGGCGCTTTCGCTTGAAAATTAAGTGCCTCCAAATGTTATTTAATTTACTTCATGGGGTGAAGAATAATTTTTTAAGGGCTCAGAGTGAATAAATTGTCTATTTTCATTCTCTTTTATCCATTCCACAAATCTTGCATTTACGGCCCTTGGAAGCACAAGAATCACTTTAAACACGGTTATTTCTTCTCGAAAAGTGATGATCTACATTCAAATGTGAGATGTAGTTCAAAGATGCTACATTTGAAAATGGACAATTTTTTACCTTTCTGAAGAATCTCGTAAGG